>OX422143.1:151595230-152931092 GCA_949129095.1 Volucella bombylans
ACACGGCATCCTTGTCTAAGGGATTTAAATAATATAAAAACCAAGTTCACTTAGTAGCACGGTATAACAAAGCCATAGATATAAATTCGTTTTCCGATAGCTATTCTGACAGCTGCAAATCAGTTTATTCATTTCAAGCCTCTCAAAGTGATTTCGTGTAATCCATATAAATTACGATGACTGAACTCCATTTAAGAGGGCTGATACCAATTGCTGTCAAATTGTTACAAAGTTGTTAGGCCAAAAAGGGTGAAGATTTGAAGGTAACGAGTATTTTAAACACCAGGTAAAAATGAAATCACCCAAATAAGTTGTTCTTCTAGTGAAGAAAGCCGAGCAGCTGCACAGCGGTTGAAAGGTGATTTCCTACTCATCTTCAGCTCAAATGTTCAAAAGAGAGGCCAAGTTTATTGTCATCCCTGCCAATTTAGCAGTTGACTGTGATGATGAAACATCCCGATTGATATTGAGCATGGATTTACGTATAGCAAGTGGTATTTCTTTATCTTAAGAAACTGGAAGGATGCCTAGGGCTTTGCTACAATATTTTTGACAAGTTCTTCGGCTTTACAGTTTCTTTGAAGGTACCTGGCTAATCTGGATTTTGAACTGTTTCGCCATCTTGTTGAGTATAGGTGACAGTTTTTAACTACCTTTAAGGTTGTCATAACCGAGTGCAGGATGTTAATATCTGCTTCGCTATCAGTACAAATGCCCTACCACAAGTGTGAAAATTCTGAAAGCGCTGTAGCTCAGAAATACCAAAAAAGTTGTCTCATGCGAAACTAGTTCTCGCAATAAATTGTTCACTTCCAATAAGTCACCAGATCTGCTGCTTTTGGTGATCACATAAAACGAACGATTTGATGTGCAAAGAAAAGATTTTCAAAAGGCAGAACATAATGGCAAACAGATATATTGTATTTGACGTCTATTTCACATATTGCACTACGGGTCTTGAGCCTTACTTTAGATGGTAGCTTACAGACCGAGATGGTCTCTCCAGCTAGCATAGCCTCCAGGGGGCTGCCGTAAGTTACGCACGCAGAGTTAGCGTGGGTCCTCTTCCAACTCCAAGCTATGTATTGTACATAAGGTATGCGCAGGATTTGATTATTTAATCACTGATGCTCATGTATTCTACACTACCTAACCATCTTATCAGGTGTAGACGCAGCCTTCTGACCAGATTTTCATTCGCGCTGATTTCATACCTGAGGCTCACTGGCAGAGCATGCCTAAATACCTCAAATGTCGATGTTGACTGTCCTATTTTGATGAAATTATATCTTTTTCTTTGCTTTGAAATATTGTACCTTTTGTGTTGATGATGAAGAAGTCGTATAATCGCGCATCGGCTTGTCTAAAATATTTATTTAAAATCAAAAGGTACGATTGTATAATATGCTATGTTTGGCAGTTAATTGGGCAGTTAAGGACAAACTATGGTGATATTCCATTAATTGGGCATGCGTTCCTCAAACATAGTGTTACACATGAGCCTGTGCCAGACAGTCACCAGATCATTTCCTTCATATTCGAAGAGCTCGGAGCCTAAACCATCAGATGTGTCGGATTTGAGTTTTTTTTTTTTTTGCCAGCCCGTTTTGAACCGGTTGGGGTTAAAATGTCCCTTATGCCTGACAGCTGTATATTCATCGTCTTCACCGTGTTATCCTCACGTAGTCCATGCAGCCTTCATTTCAGATTTTTCCTTTTTTCCTTAAAGCAACAATTTCTAAACCTTATTCTTATATAAGCATTTTGAATCGCATCCACTTTGCGAGGTTCACATTCAGCTTTTCTCCTCTGCTAGTATGTGTCATTTTATTCCTGGTTCTCCCATAGAGCATTACACCATACGCTTCCAGCTTGGCTTCAAGTGACCCCAGTTCAACATCAAACTATAGATTTTAGCACTTCATAAGGAATTACTAGAGACTGAGGGAAATGCAGCCGCTTAGGGCCCATATGGTTACTAGCTGTTCAATGTCAAGCGTTCTGATAGTGTTTTACCGGGGTTATACTGCCATTAATATTCGCGTTCATACTTTGACTATTAAAAGGTTGTTGCCTGAGTCAATGTCGGGTTATCTAAATAAATGGATGTCTAGAATACTGGATGCGTGTCTTTTGTCTATCGCAATGTGATCAACCTGATTTGTAGTGCTTTTTCCATGAGAAAATATTTATTTTATCATACGGGAAACGCTTATGATGATGTCCTGTCTACTTGCAAAATCAACAAAACTGTGTTGTCGTGCAAGTTGAACATGCCCATGGCACTACTGTACTCTGCCCTCTTTTTTCATTCTGGCACTAAGCTCATCAAGTACGATTTATGCGTGGTATTTCGAATCTTGCTCATAGGATCTCTTTAGAAATCTTCCTCGGTAGCGTCGTCTTCCTCCTCCATTGGGACATGTGCGCATATAAGATTTATGTTGAAACATTAAGCCCTGATACCGATTTCAATCGCTGCATTAGATATCGCAACTTTCGATCGTCCCAGCGTATATACGTATATACGTACATCAATATACGTTCATGATTGATGTACGTACTTTTAGAGGGGTAAATGTCAACTCTAGCTATTGATCACCGCCCGATTCACAATCGCATTACCTGCAAAGAAAAAAACACCGCGACATGAATGAAATAAAATGTTAAACATTCGAGGGTTCAGCATGCCCGGAATAGCTGGATTCTGAAAAGAACGTGTGGTCTACTGAGATACCAGGTCAAGGAAATCAAAGAGTTCTGTAAGCAAAACAACTTTTTGAGTTTGTACACGATAGCCAAGCAAATTGCAGTTAACTTTAAGTCTCTAACACAGGGTCTTCGCGATTGTGACCGGATCCATAGGAAATTGCATAACCGAATATTTGCCTGCCAGCATCCGCCCTTCCACAAGAGAGCTAAACCCGAAAACAGCTTCCAAAGTATTTGGCTTCCGGCCCTTTGGATCGGCTATAGATCAACTCTCCATGCTTCAAAAATCCTGGAGAAGACTTAGGTAAGACACAGCAGTATGTCATTCACATTAACCATCTGAAACTTTGTAAAACATGGGCGAACAGCTTTTCGGAACGTTTTAAAAATTTGTCGAATGCCGGCAAGGTAGTGCTATTTTATGGGATGATTTCCAATGAAGTTCGAGAAGGTTGACCATGGGGCATGTGCTACTAGAGAAGATACCGTCGTTCATCATTGTTTGTTTAGAAAACTGAGCAGGTCGGAAGCTAAAGGGTGACCAGGTAAAATTTGAATAAAACGACAACGGTGTGAGATATATAATTAATTTTGGCTTTATTTTGAAGATACGTTCATGCCATTATGTATGGAATATGCCGCCTCGCTTCGCTAGCAGGGCTTCAAGCGGTCGGTCCAATTTTTGATGACTTGGTCCAATATGTGCAGCATTATTCCGGCAATAGCGTGTCGAATGCTGGCCTTTAGCTTATATAAGGTGGTTAGCTTGTTACAGTAGACTAAGGACTTGACAGGGAAAATAACCGAGTGGTGTCAAGTCGAATGATCACGGCGACCACTTGATGAACGCTCGTCGTGAGATGACCCAGTCGGCAAAATTTCTCCTTCACAACTTTAGCATGTAGCGCCGTCATGTTGGAATCACAGCTCGGATATATCGACGTTGTCGAGCTCTGACCATACAAAGTCGGTTAATATCGCTCTATACCTGAGACCATTGACGGTAACGGTGTCTCCTTCCTCATTTCGAAAGAAATAAGGTTCGATGATGCCGCTATGCCCTAAACCACACCAACACCAACGTTTGTTGGATGCATTGATGCTTGATGGAACACTTGCGGATTGCGATGCTCCAATAACGGCAATTATGCTTGTTCACCTAGCCACTGAGCCAAAAATGGGTCTCGTTCGAGAAGATGATTTTTTAGCCAAAATCCGGATCTCCGCCAACATTTCCAGCACCCAATTAACGAACTCACGGCTTCAATTCTTGAGTTATTACAATCTTATACGGATGCAGGCCCAAATCCAACAGAGAAATAAGCCGGGTGATGCCTAATTCAGCTGTTCGGCGTCGGATCGACATTTCTGGGTCTTCTTCTATACTGGCCGCTACGGCGGCTATGTTTTCTTCATTTCGCACCAATCTCTGTCTGATTGGTGGCTTAAGATCCAAAATTGTGTACTCATGCTCAAACTTTTCCACGATGCGACGAATTGCCTGCACACGAAAGCCACGACGAAATTCACGTTGTGTATTTACAATTGAGACAGAAATGGCAAACCTTACTGAATATTTTGGCAGCTGGATGTCATCGGTAACTTTGACAGCTGCTGAAACATAACAATTGGAAAAACTATCATTACTATCTGGTCACCCGTTGTTTGTAAGAAGACGAGACAAAACGTATGCTGTCAACAAACTTATCGTCGTTTGAGGCACTGCCAACATCCATAACTTGAAGATAATTAAATTTCATTTGATTCACAGTTAGAAATACAAACGTCAGTTTATTTGAACAATAACGAAGATTTAGGAAATCAGTTTGGAGGAATAATTGAATTCCCAACAGCAAACTCGAACGACGAAAAATTATGCTCACCGAAAACAACATTCACAAATCCTTCCAGTTCAGGTCCACCAAGCCAAATATTGAATGATAAGCAGAAAAGCAGGACTTTTCTCGTACTATATATTACGGAATGGAGTAAATAGTAAGAGAATTAGGGGTCGGGACAACTTTGATTAATCTTTTCTGCGGAAGGTTGGTCACTTCTTCTATGACACGCCTTTAATTGTCATTTTCGATTTTTTAAGTTATTAATGTCGAACTATTTATGAACCTCATACACTTAGCTTACTTCCCAACTTAGCTGGCGCTACAATCCGTAATGGACCAGGGCCTCAGCTACCATGCCTCACCACCTAGGGCGGTCTTTTGCCAGTTGCGCACATAAAGTTGACTGTGGTTTCGATCCACTCTTGTGCCGCTTAAAATCAAGTCGTCCTTTACTGCGTTGTCCCTCTGGGTTGTAATCGAAAATTTCTCCGGGCCGGGCGCTGGCATATCTATCTAAGTTGGGTTAACTGAGATTTTCTGATGAGGTCGGCATTATTGTAAAGCTCGTACAGTTCGCGGTTGAAATGTGTCCTTTATTCCTGCAAACGGGACCACTAATTACCCAAGGAACATTTATCTCGAAGCGCCCGGTAACATTTTTTCAACCGCTTTCATCAGTATCCACGCTTTAGCACCATAAAGCTGGAATTGGATAATCAGTGTCTTGTGTAACGTCTTTTCGTTTGCTCAAGAGACGGCTTTACTACTCAGTTGTCTCCTAATGAATGAATTGTCGGATTTGGGACGATACTAATCCACACGAGATACACCCGCGCAAAATGCATTCCAAGAAAATCATTGCTCGGTGCGGATTTTGTTCTGACGAAATCATTGGTCCGTGTATCTTTCAAAATGAAACTGACATTGCCAGACAACGGAGAGCGCTACAGATCAATGATAAGCAACTCTTATGGCCTAAACCGAATGTTGTAGATACCGACTACATGTGAGGATTTGAGGGCATGGTTATCACGCGCGGCTGCGACGTCAACTTAAACTTCTTTCATTCGGGCTATCTGGGCTATCTTAAATCACAGGTCTATGCAAATAAACTGCAAACAATTGAAACCGTTAAACCCATCTTTCTCGCTTCTGCTTCAATAGTCGCAAACGCTCCACTGACAGCTCGATGTGTTCTTTCTATTATATCAATGTCATCTGCGTATGCAAATAACTGAAAAGATTTTTGAAATATAGTGCCTCTGCAGTTGACTAGTGAGTTTCGCACAATTCTTTGAATAGCGATGCTAAAAAATCACATGACCATGCATCGACAATCTCCATCGTCATCCTGCATAGTCGAATGAGCTTGAAAGGGAAGCGAAAACCGCGCTGATCCTCCCTATACTAAGCTATATGTTAGACAACAGAGCCTTAGACTAAATTTATGTGCTTGCGCTTACTACCCTCGATGGTATTGATTAAGCCTCTCGAACTAACACGAACCGAAGATTTAAAGTCTTGAAACCGTGGTAAATTTCAACCTTCGTTAATTTCATTATGTCGCCAATAGAACTGGTCTTCTGAAAGCAAATCGAAATCGAATGAATGCTATGATATTGGTTGTACATTTGTACATCTGTTCCATTCACAAGATACTCCATCGGCTCTTCTTGAATTCCTTTGGTATTTTGCCAGCAAACTCATTTTTTATTCACTGACAAAACTGTTCCATTTAAAATCCAATCCTCTATCCTATTCTATTCTCAATCCTAATTCCCAACTACGAATATGAATGCACTTATTACAATATCCCTCCCCCCATTCCTTACATTCCCATCCTAGTTTTTCCCCACAATGATGGAATATCCATTTATTTCATTCGAATAAATTCATTCATATCCATAGTTCCCATAGAGAAGGCTCCAGAACCCGTACTCAAGCAAAGCGTCATGGCTGAGATCACCGCCAACGCATTGCCTGTCCAGTAAACACAAAGTCGAAACTAACAACAACAAAACCCAGACCCAACCGCAGGTCAGCAAAAAACAAAGAAGTATCTGATTTCAAATAGGATTCCTTGGAACGAAAGAAAAACACCCCAAGCAAGGTGTCCGGTGATCGCCTTGGGCGCTAGGTGGTCCGCAACGTCTCTCCATCTCCGCAGGACAAGAAAAATATTAAAAAAAAAAAAAGCAAAACACACAGAACCTGGTTAAAGCTGGTTTTGCTGACCGTCTTGTCGCAGTGTGTTAATTCTAAGTCACTTGTTCATTTGTGACCAGAGACACTCCACTCCAAGGTCCAGTTGTAGCGGATTGGGACGACAACAAGTGCATGGAGACTTACTACGTTTGGGGGAAGAGCATTCGTACTCGTATCAAAGACGAATCCAAACCTAAAGACAGCATAGAGAAGGAAGAGCAAAAAAAAAAAAACAAATTACTTATTGGGAATGGAGAAAATTATAAAACGATTCCGAAGAAGAAACACATGAATGAATGAGACTAGTTTTTGGTTTTTGTTTTTTTCTTTTTTCTATCCATTGGAATAGGACGTAGTACCGCTCTGGTAAATGTCATAAAAAGATCTAGATATTCGCGTTATGCACTTAATAAAACGGATGCGCGACAACAGTACACTAAATCAAGTTTCGCAGCCATTTCAACGATATCACCTCGTTTTCTTGTATTCGTATCTGTGGATGCTTAAGCTCCTAATATGACCGCAATAGATTAAGTGCTGGGAATTCTTGTATCCCCTTGGACTTTTGAGCAGTGAAAGCCATGAATATTCAAAATATTTAATAATCATATTCTCAGAACGATAAAAT
Source organism: Volucella bombylans (assembly GCA_949129095.1). Taxonomy (NCBI): domain Eukaryota; kingdom Metazoa; phylum Arthropoda; class Insecta; order Diptera; family Syrphidae; genus Volucella; species Volucella bombylans. The sequence continues at coordinate 151,602,617 of OX422143.1, forward strand.
GGAAGAATTCGGTCAAAGATACTCGTACAGTGCCTAATCACCGTGAGTTCAAATCCAAAATTGATTAGCTTCCCACTCGGAAACCTGTATTCTTTTTACTCCACATTCACAAGTCAATTAAGATGCAGATTTATCAGAGGAGTTCCCTCGATGGTATCTAATTACAGTAAGCATACGAGTACGAGTATGTGTGTATCTAAGAACTAAAGGTCATAAGTAGGAGATTGTACTTTTCGTACAACTAAAGGTAAATCAAGCATAAGCCAGAGTTTATTCACCCATAGATCTTCAGACCTTAGCCACTAAGGGCTAACCATAATTCTTGTTACGAGAGGATCCGGCGAGCACCAAAACCTAGAGGCTTCCTCAAAGAACTACTGGAACTCGAATGTACACACTCGTGTGTATGTCTGCCTAAAAGTATATAAGACGTTTCTATAATGCTTTTATATGAAATTTAAATTGCATACGCTCCGGCTCAGAAAGGGAACGAGTAGGTATTAGAGTTTCTCCTTTCTTCCTCGGATCGGGATGCCAAACAAGGACATTATGTAACTATTGGAGCAAGCATTTATTCAGTACTTTTATTTTAAGTGGAAGCAGCGAAATAACAAAGTTGAATGCGATAAAATATAAGTTCCTGGAGAGTTAACAGCCTTAACCTTCCTTCTTAATCTTACTTGTATACTCGTACATCTGCTTATGCTAGAGTGATCCCCATTTAAGGCGCACTTTGACCAGTTGTAGGTCCATTATGTAGTAGGTACAATGCGCAAAGTACTCCTGAAACCAAAGCAGCCTTTATAAATCAGATATCATAAGCATCCAAGTGGTGGCAACTGAATTACTGTGGGATTACTGTCTGATGCCGGCTAAAGCAGAGTATCTGCAGGTCAAGTGTACAACAGATTCCTCTCCACCAGCTCGAATATTCGACTGCCACAATACTATTGGCTTATTATCAACTATTCATGATGGCTTGATGGCTTGGCGTTGATTATTGGCGACCCTAAGCCAGAACAGGGAAAGAGGGCACATTTGGTAGTGTTATAGGAGTAAATCGCCCCTATTCTCGTTGTCGTTGTCGTTTTTAAAGTCGTTTCTATATCGTTGTCGTTTCTATGTCGTTTCGTTCCTAAATTGGTATTCCTGAAGTATATTGAAACGAAGACGAAAAGTTATCGAAAAGTTATCGAAAAATATAATGACAGTTAACGAAATCTAGGTAACGGTGCTATATTTTGTGTTGTTAGTTTAGCATTTTTGAAATATTTTTGTTATTTTATTTAAAAGAGACATAAAATGGCTAGTACGGAATTTTATTTTTCAAGTTCAAGTGAAGATGATGAAACAAAGGACATTACTTTACATCGGAAAATGTTGCGACAAAATGTTAATGTGTTTGCCATTCCAGATTCAGTGTAAGAAACTTAATTTTGATAAAATATTTTCATACATTTATTCATATGTACGTATAATTTTTAGATTTGTGAACACTTTTAGACTGAATAAAACTCCATTTAAATACGTTCTGGAACAAATCTCCCCAAAACTAAAATGCAACATGCGTAAGTCTGCAATTACACCAACAATAAAACTTGCAACTGTTCTACGGTTTTTTGCTCAAGGATCATATCAACTAAGCGTGGGTAATGACTTCAATTTGTCGTTGGCTCAACCCACCGTTAGTAAAATTTTATCAGAAGTCTTGGAGGCGATGGGTAGTACAATATGCATTGTGTGGGTAAAATTTCAAATGACTGCAGAAGAAAAAATGGAATGCAAACGATTTTTTTATGAACGAACTCGTTTTCCTGGAATCATAGGTTGTGTAGACGGAACCCATATTAAAATAATTGGTCCCAGCAAAAGTTCTCAACATTTGTACTACAACAGAAAAGGCTTCTTCAGCATAAATGCCATGATTGTAAGTTTTAACGATGAATTAAGATACAAGCATCTAATTTTTAGACTTGCGATCATAAAATGCGTATAAGATACGTAGATGCAAGACATCCAGGCTCTGGTCATGATTCATTAATTTGGAATACAAGCCGAGCTAAAAGGTCTTTACAAGAAGATTATGAAGCTGGTGAACGTAATTCGTGGATTCTTGGTATGAAGTTACAAATATACAGAAATCAGTTTATCATTTAAATTTTTAGGAGATGCTGGGTATCCATTGCAATCATTTTCAATGACACCATACAGATCAGCTCTTGAAAACAGTGAAGAAAGCCGTTACAATTCCATACATGCAGAAGCACGAAATATAATAGAGCGAGTAATTGGGATGCTTAAATCGCGTTTTCGATGCTTACTTGGAGCACGTGAATTGCATTATGGTTCCCAAAAAATTACACAAATTGTTAATGCATGTGCTGCTCTTCATAATATTTGCATACACTATAATGCTTCTTTTCCCGACAATGATGCTCAAATGCCTTCCGAAGAAGCTGAAAATTATAACATAAATAATGAAAATGATGACAGAAATGAAAGGACGGATGCTGCCAGAATAAGAGATACAATAAAAAATACTTTTTCGTTATAAATTTCAAATGGATTTAGTATTAATGTAACAAAAATAAATAAAAAATAACATAAAAAGCTAATTTAATTGTTTTTCTAATAATTCTAGTTTTTTCTTTTTTATTTCAAGATTGAGGATCAAAAGTTCTTCTTCTTTGCTTGATTTTCTTTTAAAAATTTTAAGGCGCTCTTCCTCAATTTCCAATCTCTTTCTCTGGTAACGAGAAATGTCTTTTAAATATCCCTTCATGGACTCTAAATGATTGCATTTCTCTTGTTGCAATTCGGTTTGCTTCCGCAGTAATGTGGTCCTTTCCTTTTCAGCATTTTTATTATTAGTGGACGACTGGGGCCTTGTTGAAACGGTGGGTACTTCGTCATTGCTAGTATTGACAGAAGTAAACGCTTTCGCCTCATCTTCCATGGTTGTCAGCTCGTTAATTTCTTCACTGAATCCTACCACATCTCCTATTGGATTAATTTGCTTATCAAATTCCAATAAATTTGCTACAGCTTCTTCCATAGATGACAGTGGAATCTGCTTAAATTCGCCCCCTCCCGTTGCTCTGGCTTCAGTTTTGTTGGTCACCAACTTCTTTTTTATTTTAAATTTTAAATCCTTCCATACCTTTAATTTTAATTACATATTTATTAAAATTGTATTTTATAACTTTTGCTTTTTTAGTTTTACTTACTTTGTGCCAACCGTCTCCGTCACGAACTGCATTTATTTTGCCTGCTAATTGATTCCAAAAGCATCAAAATTTACTGGTTTTATGCCTTTCCTAAAACCCTTAGCATATTCCGGATTCATCTCCATTTCTGAAATCAAAATTTCAAATTGCCGGAACGTTGTTATTTTCATTTTTAATTTTTTTTTTGTTCTTCTCGCTTTTGTTTCGTTGCTAACTATGACGACGACAGAAAACAAACGTTTCTTTGACGTTTCTATTTTTGTTTTAAATTACAGAATACCGATATGTTTTCGATATACATCGATAACGACAACGGTGATGGCAAAATGTCGTTTTTATTTCGTTTTAAAACAAGAACGCCAACGGGAATATGGGCGATTAACTCCACATGTAGATGGAACATTGCCGTATCAAGTACTATATAGCTTACCGTATCTAAAAGCCCACAGCCTGGTCTCCTGATAAGAACTGAACAAGCCAAATTGATCACATTACGATAAACGGATAACACGCATCCAGTATTCTAAACATCAGCATAACCCAAAGAGCAGAAATTGACCCAATATAGCAACACTACCGCAGATGAATTCAATTCATATGATGGAATCAACAGTGGCGTCAAGAGTACGGAGGTGGCTTATATGAGCAACTATAATATTTATGGAGCTGAAGTTAATTAGAATGTCCAGGGCTAATCAGGGTAAAGCAATACAGATGGTAGCGATTGAACCTTTAATGGGTCGATGATAATACGAGTACCTGTTTCACAGAAGTGGATAGATTGCTACGAAATACACGGCTCCTCTAACCTAAGGGGTTTCAGAAAAGATCTGGCCGTACCAGCCAACCAACCAAGTGAAAGCCCTAAGGTGGCGAAACAACCAAAAGCCTTGATTAAAGATAGATTTACTGTTGACTCCTCTACAAAACGAAAAAAAGCGTTAATTTTCAAATGTTCAGAGCGAATGGACCACTTGCAGTAATTGCGTGATTCCTTGAATTGCGTGCTATAAAGGAAATATTAGACCATCCAGGAAGTGCATCAAGACAGACTATGTACAAAGATGATGAATAACTGTGGCATATATGTAGTATGACAAAAACGGCATCTATTTCGATTTGTTCTACCCCAAAGACTGATGTGAGAAGTCTTGAGCTTTCGGCATGTAAGCGAAAGCCTTGTTACATCAGCCTGGTATGTCCCTCACAGAAGAAGAAATCGAAGCCAATAAATAATGTTTCTAAAAGAACTTACGATCAATATGCTCAGTATAGCCAGGTTAAGAAAGAAGAACACTTTGATAGTACGAGTACAATACAGGAAAATCACACACGGCACCACGTCAGGAATGAAACTAAGAAAGGAATGTAGTCGGGTATCCACGGATGGGTACAGAACCGATAAAATATGCAGCGCTGGTGTCTTTCTGGAGGACGACAACAAACGAGGAAAACGCAATCCTGGTGGCAACGAACTATGATACATATATTTCGAAGAAACGGTCGAAGGGGCGAAGCATTTGCAGCCAAACTACGCTTAAAGCGACCCCTAGTGCAATTTTAATTCCAGGACAAGAAAGGAGGATATCTTCGGTGGGACAGATGGTAAGCATAGCCTACACGATATCACGTCTGGTAACGGATTTAGACTAATTTGATTTTGTAGAGGGACGAAATATCACTATAGCAAACACACCGGTTCCTCATCTCAATATACACAAGGAGACACGGTGGACACGGATCATGAACCGTTTAACCAAATTGATTATTTTGCGATCTATGTAAGACATGCCTTCAGTATTCTGGACATCAGAACGTCCGGGTAGCACGGATTCGCGTCACTACCTTGTTGCAACCAAGTTGCAAATGCGTATTTCCCAAGCGCCACAACAAAGAAGAACTACTGTGAGAAGATATATCCCGACGCATATTCCGAAAACTGTTAACAACTCCTATGCACAATTAAGTACCGAAGACCAGTGGCAAGGCTGCCAACGTGCTAGATTTTACCCGACCACCACCAAGAAATCCATGGTTTGATGTGGACAGGCGCTCGCAGCTAAACAAACATGCGTATGAAGCAGTGCTGTAATGAGTGTAGAGATGTAGAAGGATACCTTGTGCAAGGTGGGGCAAAAGTAACGTTTTAATGTGGATGTGCCATAATTTTTGCAAATGGCGTCAAGTGTCGTTGTGCTTTGACATTTAGAGATTTTGACAGATATTGAATTAGTTGATAACAAGCAATGGAGCGATACACATTAATGCTATTGTTTTAACGACGCGTTAATTAAATCGCACCATGTGCGCTGACAATTAAGCCTTCGACTGAACGTCTCATGCAAACAGGGTCCACTAGAAATTTCGCAAGAAGTGTGTCGGCCTTGTATTGCTCGTTCGATTGAGAAGTTGCTGAATTGGGTCTCGAGCATTGTTGGTTCCAGCAGGACGCAGTAACAGCTCACACAGCTCGGGGAACTATACAGATTTTGAATAAAAAATTTCCAGGGCACGTGATCTCCCGTTTTGGCCACTTGAACTGGCCGGTCTGATCGTCAGACTTCTTCCTTTCGGCCTTTTGGAAATCTCGCGTTTACCACAACGAACCACAAACCTTGCAAGCCTTGACAGCCAACATTGAAGAAAAAATCTCCAATGTGGAGCCAGAACATTTGACCGATTTCAGTTTTACAACAGAGTGCCCTCAATTTTACGCCTCCAAGTAAACTTTTCGTGAAAATAGAGCTCAATTTTTTTCATTTCTAACAAAATAGCAGCCAAATTACGTTATGACATTACTTTTGCCCTACCTTGTAGTAGAGTCACAGTCGGTGCTGAAAAAACTACTTCTGCAGACTGTATAACGGAGAAGAAGCCCAACATCCCGCAGTCAGGCAGACTAGACTATTCAAATTAGACGGTGGTGGCCAAAACTTCCGTCTACCTGACCAAAACGAGGTAGGGATAACAATACCAGTATCGATGGACCTGACGGCTTACCAGCCGAGGTATTCAAAGCTGGTAGAAATGGCTTCATGGGGAGCATACAACTCATTTCTCATATCTGTGTATGCCTGATAAATGGAATCTCAGTATCGTTTGCCCGATCCACGAAAATCGAGACCCCCTCAACTGCGCAAATTATAAAAGTATACGTCTCCTCAACTTACGTATAAGTCATTATCTGCCAGATTATGTGAACGTCTGAAAGTCTTCGTCAACAACCTGATTTGCCCCTATCAGTGCGGTTTCAGACCTGTAACGTCCACATTCGACCAAATCTTCACACTCGGGTAGATCCTGAATCGATACCCATAATCTTGTCATCGATTTGAAGGCTGTATATAACAGCGTTTATAGAGACGAGCTATATAGAGCTATGTCTAGTTTTGGAATCCCTACCAAACTCGTCCGGGTCCACAGAATGGCGATGGAGGAAACTCACTGCTCCGTTAAAGTCGGTAACGATTTAGCCGAGACCTTTGATGTCAAAAAAGGTTCAGAACAAGGTGTGCGGAACTTACAAGCGAACACCGGAGGCAACTATTTACTAGTGTACGTTGATAATTAGTAGAATTCAGCGGTCTGTCACGGGTGCGCTCCCTTGTATTGAAACGGAAGCTGTCAAAATGAGTTTAGCGGCAAATGAGGGCAGAACCAAGAATATGCTGGACACACTACATCTACAAATTGGACAATAGTCCAATAGCCCACAGTCGACAGCTACATATAGGTTCAAGGTAGTATGGGACCTTGTCTACTTGGCTCTTCTATAAAATCTGCCAACAAAATCTCAGCAGAAATAAAACGAAGAACCGCGCTTGCCAAACGATGTTTTTTTTGGGCTAAGAAGGCAATTGAGTAGTAAGGCCTTATCCCGCGCAATTAAAGAGACTACATATTTATAAGACCTTGATTATTCCAGCCCTATATTATTATGCTGAAGCATGGTCTCTTGTGGATGAAGATGGCCGCAGATGATCATTTCGAGAGAAAATTTCTTCGTAAGATATTCGGTCCCGTTTGCGTTCAAGGGCTTTTGGAAAAGACTCAACAATGAACTAAACGAGCTATAAGAGATGTCGACGAAACTGCACATCAGTATCTCAGGCGACTAAGCTAAGACATGTAGACTGAATGGACACCAATGCTCCGGCCCGCAGAGTTTTCGAATCTAACCTGGAGGGAGAATGTAGAAGAGGAAGACCTTACCTTACGTGGCGCACACAAGTAGAAGGCGACCTCAACCAACTTGTAATCCGCAACGGGAGGGAGTTAGCTAACGATTAGACTAACTGGAGAAGCTTGTTAGTTGAGGCCCAGGTTCACCCCGAACCAGCCATACGTGTTACATATTTCATAGAAAAAGGTTTGTTCTAGGAGACAAAACCTTCCGATCTATCCACCGGAGTATATCCTTATCCTTATCCTTAACCATTTTTGATTTAAAAACATCAAACTTCGTTTTGGTATTTATTATACAGTAAGGTACATTCTATGAAGTATTTTTCATTACAAATGGATTTACATATAAAAACTTAGAGAAGAAAATAAAACATAAAAAATTGTCTTACAATGTACGAGTACGAGTAAGTGAGAAATTACTCATATTTCCATAATGGATGGATTCATTGTGCATCTGCATCGCTTTGGATTATTTTTCAACTATTTCACTTATTATGTAGTAGGTATCCGGTTTTTCTTTTAAAAATACACGTATAAATATATTTGTGTAGTATAAAATGTGTACACATAAAATTTGTTCATTCTTAATAATTAGAGACTTCGTATTTTGGTTCGGTTGGAAGGAAAATCTCCTTATGTCTTACAAATGGACAGAGTATCCAAAAGGAATACGGCTCCGTTGATGATCATCAATGAGCCAGCAGCAAGGGCATTACGTTTACGTTCCTTGAAGAGTAAATCGGAGCTATCATGCCATTCATCGATGACAAGGGCACCAGATACAACGAATAAGATGCATCCGATCAGTGAGAATAGGGCATTGATACGCTTTTCAACGATGGAGTTAAGGATATGTCCTGAGAATTAAAAAAAATATATTAACAATAAAAAGATCAATAAAGATATTTAAGAGACTTACCAATCAACAAAACAGCACAAATGACGGTGTAGCCAGCAATTGTACCACAAACAATGATCGGTCTAGCTGAAAGGATTCCAACGACTTCCCATAGAACCACGCAGGCAACGGCAAGGCCCTGTAAAATAGAAGGAGACGGTTAATTCAAATGTCTTGATTCAAATATCGTTTTGTTTAATAAATGAAATACGATGAAGTTAGTTTAGATGATGCTTTATTTAACAACGATGTTGAAGAATGCATTCGTATTTAGTTCTGAAAAATAAAGTACGTGTCCACAATGAATACGGCGGCGTTTGTAATTCCTATTGAACCGGAAGCTATTATTGCATTCCTATCTGCGGTTTTGGGGTATTTATCAGCCCACTGATCAATTAGTACTGCTCCAGATGCAATAAATAAAATACAACCGGCTACACTAAAAAGCAGGTCAACACGTCTATCTGTTGTAGCACCAAGAAGGTAGCCTAAAATAAATCAAAAGGTTTTAGAATAGTCAAACTCCGGGCTCAGGTTCTGTTGTGGTTAAGGGATAACTTTTACCAATTAGGAAGGCACTACAAATAATCGTATACCCGGCAAAGGTTCCTCCGACCAGCATTGTTTGGCTTGTGTACGACAAGTCGGTCACACTCTCTATGAGAATAATGCAAGTCAATGCAAAGACCTGGAAAAATCAATACGCGAATGTAGGAATTGTGGAGAAATTTAAAAAAATAACACAGACACATAGAACGCCAAGGACCACCAATTTTGGTGCCGAAGAATTCGTGTAATGTGGTGTTTTTGTGTTTCATCCAGTCAGGCTCTAAAGTATTTTAGTGGTAAGTTACCTAATGACAAATGTAAGTGTATTTTAGAGCAAGTTCCCAAACACGGAATAGTTTATGATTGCCCTTAAGATGGTACGGTTTCTACCTGGCGATTGTGGATTTATATGCCAGTGCCCAACGAGAACAGTACCAACATGTGAAGTAACTCCACGTCTGGCGATTCTTCCCGGGAAGGAAATACTCGTTATAGGAACAAACATTGGCTGCCAACAGACGTATCAAACGGCGACCCCATCACGTAAACAACAACAGAGTTAAGAATATGCTCATGTAATGCTCTCTCCAGGAGCTGTTCATAGGTATTTTTAGAAAAGTCTCTCGAGTGTAGGAGTTTATTTTTATCATCAGTATTTCGAAGAAATCAAGATGTACATCAGAATATTGTCGATTCTAACGACTTTTTAGTTACAGCCCCCACACAAAGCGTTTACCAAAAAGCTCGCCAATTGCCTTGCCAATCACAGATATCGAGGATATGTGCCCGCAATACCGAACCATCTTTTTAATGAAGAAGAGTTGGAACCCAATGACTAAGCAAAATCCAGTGGTATGGGAACAAGTTTAGAAACCAAAAAAGGGCTATCGAAAAGGCAGTGCAGTGGAAAACAACAGCAGTATGGGATGAATGTAAAAAGAAAAGAGCCTTTCAGTCTTTGAGGTAGAGGACACCGATAACTCTAGCAAAATATGAATGCAGATTTTTTAAATTTACAAAAAAAAAAAATTAAAACACAATTAGCAAGTTTCACGCCACAAACTCTGGCTCACCCGGCATGGAATATCAGCGCAGCCATAAACCAGTTGAAACACCACAAATGCAGGGTTTTAGCGGCTTCTGTACGAGCTTTTTGAAACTGTTGGTAATATTTTGATAGAGGGCATGCACTAGATAATTTGCTGCATCTAGGAGGGTAAAAGCATTCCTGACCACTGGCATCTACGAAAGACTGTTATGTCCTACAACGACTACAAAGGCTAATCCCTATCACGCAGAAGAGTTACGCAGTTAACGCACCGACGGCCTAGAAGACCGTATCGCCCCTCTCATCTTACTTAAGCCATCAGTATTCGGTGTACTGCTTCTCACCATTGATCCTATACCTGTCCACGAAAGAGCACCTGGACATTTTTGTCTTGTACCGCAGTGGCGATGATATATGTATGTAATACCATCCCTACTTTGGATTAACCCTTTAGCGTCAACATGGAGTAATGTTTCCTGCAGTATAAAGCTAGATTGGAGTGTACTCTCGTGGTACATTAAATTGGGGTAATATGCTCCAAGAGATCAGACTATTATTGCTCGTCATTGTACTTGCGACGTGCCTTCGAATCGCCTTAATTAGTAAATTGCTACATACTCAGACTCTGGTGTTCTGTACAATCGAAGACAGGTTCTAAGACACCATCTCTTAAACACATGAATCGTTTCCATGTACGACGTCGCTATATTAAACCACACCGGACAACCATAAGCGATGGTTAGCCTGAATAGAGGCACGTAGTAAATCACCTTCACCCTGGAATCAAGTTGACTGCTTTGAAACAGGCAGAAGAGTCTCCTTGGCCCCAACCAGACTAGCATTTATATATTTATCAAAATATTCTCGTAAATACTTATTAAGCTAGATACCGAGTTACCTAACTACGCTTCTCACCGCTAGTGGTAGTCCATGCTGTCCAATGATAGCCAAATTTCCGCCAGTCATTTCTGGTATCTCAAGAGGCCCTTCTCAATGGAGTTCTAAATAAGATTGTTTCTTAAATGACTTAGATTTTTGGGCCTGATCTGTACGCCATTAAATCATCTGCATGCGCTATAGCGTGATTGAGGATACCTATTGTATTAGATCACACTTGTAAATATGGAATAGTATCGGAGAAATAACCGAACAATATTGTAAGCCAATTTTAATGTTAAAAACTTTACTCGAAATCACATTGCCACATTTGACAATGAACTTTTTTCCTATAAGCATATTGTAAACTATATACAGCAGAGGTCTCCGCATGCCCATTATGGTTAGCTTGTAGAAAAGCCCCTCTAACCATACGGTGTCAAAGGCCTTCTCTAAGTCAACCAGACAAGCATCAGTACATTAGTTCTTGCATTTGTTCAACTGTATGTCGAAGAACAGTTTTGACGCCGAATGAATAGTGTCATGTATCGCCCAAAAACCAAACTGATTGTCCGAGATGATATTGTTATCCGTCAACCATTGCAACAGAGCTCTGTTCACTACCTTTTCAAATACTTTTTCAATGTTCGGAAGTAGACTAATTGACCGAAGATTAGCAGTGTTGAGTCTAATTTTATCCCTCTTTTTGATAGGCTATGCCACTGCCATTTTCCAATGTGTTGGATAATATGCATTATTCAGCGCCTTGTGAAATAGTGTAGTGAAATTATCCACTGTCTTCAATGGTAGTTGTTTCAATACGACGTTTGGGATGCCGTCGTCCACTTCCGCCGACCTTTTGTTCTTCAGTGACTCTAAAGCTCAACTTTTCGCAAGAACTGACAGCTTTTCCATCTGCGGCGATGACGATTGTCACGTTTCCTTCATTGAACACGATGAAACCGTGGTTCTCAGATCGCCAATTATAGATTGTCTAGTGTTGTATCCGAGGAATAGTTCGGTCCATAGTTTGTTTAGTTACAATGTGCATTTCTATTAAATGTCGGTCAACCTCGTCGTTTGACAAGTTTATGTTATTCGGAGGATCGGTCCCCAAATTACGCTTCAAAGTTTTGGTGACGCGTGACCACTGTACTCTACGATAGTCGATCATATTGTTCCAGCAATGTTTACTCGATTTGGATCCGTATTGTGGCGACGAGTCCGTAGTGGTCGCTATCGTACTCAAACGCTCGCAAAAAGTTCCTCGTGGGTTGTTCGTTAGTTCTATCCTATTGTCTATTAACGCCAAGTCCAAAAAGGAATCGGCTGATGGGGTATCCTTTGCGTACAATTCGAGTTTGTACTCAATCCTATGTAAACACCACCAGTATTTGGTGTATTATTTCCACATGCCGTATGTCTAGCCAAAAAGTAAAAATTTTCTTCCGATTGTAGCTGTAGACAACGAAAAACATTTTTCGAGTTCTATTATAAATCGAGTGGGACGAATTACTTCAGGTGCGTAAAGCATCACCACATACAACCATGTTTTACTACGAAGACGAATGCATACGATGCACGCCGCTGCACTACTCTGCTAAATATGATGTTACGGCGCAAGCCTTTACGTAAAGGAATAGCAACGCCAGACAATTTTGTGATTCTGGTTAAACTTCGTTTCATTTACCAAGAAGTTAGAAAGATTGGTCTTTCTCTCGATTCTGATCAGTGAATTAACATTCACAGCAAGAATCTTCATACTAACCTCGTTCAGCGTAGCAGACATTATATTGGCGTCCAAGTCTTGTCAAATAGAGTCGAAGAGATAGGTCTATTCAAGCTGCTTGTTCATTAAGTTGTTTCTGGAAATGATCGATCTTTCCATGCAGGAACAGAAGATTTAAATCCAGATCCGCATCCGGTGCCTTTTCAACAACTTTCGACGTATTTGCTAATATCATTACGACTCGATTCAACTGCTATTTGGACAAAGGACCCATTGGGCGCTACAAAGTTAGAGAACGCGCGACTCTTTAGACGTTTTCCTTCTTCTATCAGCTGTTTTCTAGCCTAAACTTTTTTTTCACCTCCTGGAATCTACAAACAACCTCTATAATTGACAGGATGTCAAGAAGGGTTGACTCCTATCCTCTACCTTAACATTACCGAGTAAACAGTTATCGCACCAATATTGTTTTGGTATAGACACTACGGTAGGCAAACAGCTACAATTTTTTAATGAGTTAGAGAGATTTTCTACCTCGGGGCAAGTGTAAACTCCACCAACGTCACCTTAATGAAAATTCAGGTTTAAAACCTATCCAATCAGGAGTGCCAGACAGCCCGGACTAAAAAAAAAAAACTGATATCATAGTCTTAAAGCTCCGCTAGCTGGATGACTTAGGGCTATCCCCCTAAACATTCTCTTACATCTTTCTTGTTGGATTCAGATTCGTTTTTCTGGGCAATGCTGTTCCTCAGTAAGGGATTATTGATCTCATCATAGCAGTCATATCACATCAATTAAAAAATGTTCAGTCACCGGCCAGGTTGTCATACATGAACTTATACTTGCGATAATCTTAGATGTCGCTAATTTTCATTAATTTGACGGCTTTTGTGGTCTTTGCCGTGTGAGATTTTATCCAAACAATAAATTATATTTTTCTTTTGAATTATAATTCTATTGCCACTTGAAATTTAACTACAAACTTTGAAATACCAACGACATTATTTTTAGAAAACGAAAATTTTAAAATTGAAACCGATAAAGAAATTGCACACAATCTGACGTATCCGAACTATTTTTTTTTTTATTAAAAGGTAGATTCCTTTTATACCCAAATGTCATTGTCAGTGTCAATTTTAATCGCTGCAAATCCCTGACACGTTTCGTTTTCGCCTTCCTTGGTGATCCATCTTAATAGCGACGATCACATTCATTATTCGCTCTTAATGCCAGAAAGACAATGAAAATAATCGGCGATAGAGATTGTCATCCTTTTGATTAATGACAAGTCTAACCATTCACGAAAACCAGCAAGTATTCTCTGCAGATACTCGTATACGGATATTCTTATTGCATAATACAATTTTCAGAATTCGAGAAAAACAATTTCTTTTGTATCCTTTTGTCTGACCACACCCTTCGGGAGTATATATACTATGTAGTTCCTAGCGAGACTAATTAGTCGATTAGTTCAGCAGCAAAAAAAAAGAGTTGATCCATTGCCACCCCCAAACATTGCCATTAGTCGCATTCAGTCAGTTTGCCAGTAGTTGTGTTTATTTAAGCAATAGGAATTACGGTCACATTGAGTAACGTCAATGAATGACGGCATTTTGTTCTTCATATCTCGACAATCAAGAACCCGCCGCCGGACGGATACCAGAAGGTAAGTATTCACCGGCCGACCGGAATCGATGAGTGTGCAGATAAAATGGATAATTTCAACCGATAGTGTGAAGTGAATACATAAAATTTTTGGATCCTACTTACGCGTTTGACAGAGTGTAGTGGTCTAATTGTTATCCTGGTGGGTAATACTTTTTTAATAGGTGTTGACACAGTATCAGAAAATGAGGTAGATACGAGTCAAGGCCACAATGTGGATTAAGAAGGGTGGGGGACTAAGTGAATTATATTTATTTATTGAGGGTCATTCGTAAGGCGTAGACGAGCACAATTACGAGTAGACTACGAACACATTCAGAGGCAACACCGAATTAATGGAATTAACTAATTCGATTCGGTGAATTTGTAGAATTTCTCCAGCTGGCGCAGTAAATCATTTTTGTTCGCTTGGAGTCGTTATCTAATGGATGTGTGCACAACGTGAAAAAAGGAAGTCTTCAACTAATTGACTATGAATCGATAATTCCATTATTAGGAATACGAGTACATTGTGTTTACTTCAAGCCAATGTACGAGTAGGTGATTCGGAGGCGAAAATTCAACTAAACACGTAAAAGCATTTTCGAAACACGAACCGCGATAGTCTCAAATGAACTTGTTTTGCAGCGAAGGGGCTGACTCAGATTTTTATTTTCTGAAAACAGTTCTCGCATCTCAGAGATTAAAATCAAGCAAATGAGTTGAGATTATTTTGAGAAATACATACGAGTACTATTGTATATTTGTGTATGCAATGTTTACATTGTTCTTTCTTTTCTGTTGGCATGTAGGCAAACAGGTTTAAAATTTCTAGTCACATTTAATTTTTGATATTTGGGGGTTTTCAATTAACAGAATTACACCTTACGTACTTTTTCACTGACTCATATTACAAGTACAATAGATGTTTCTAATAGAAATAATAATGGCGTGGATTTACTCGCAGTAGTCATTGCAGTGAAAATGAGAATTGTCAAGTGACTTCATTCCACATGTCAAACAAACAGCTAACACGCATTAGTCGGCAAACTTGGGAAAACCACGCTGACTGTCAGTGCAGTCATTGTTGTTTGTCTGTAATGTTTTTGTCTGAGTCAGGTTTTTTGAAGAATTCAAATCGTTGTACGAATAGTACCAGGTCAAAAACCCTAGGGTGCCCTCTTCCTTAAAAAATAAATTCTTGGCGCAACAGGGGAGTAGCTTAAGGCCCCTCTCATTCAATGTGTTGTCCGCCTTATTATTTTATACACAGTGAAAAGAGACCTACGATTCTTAAGCACAAGAAGAAGACTATGCACTTTTTCTGCCTTTTAATTTTGACAATCTAAGAAATCAGTCGTCCATCATACTTTATTGCTTCCACGTTTAATACAGTTGACAAGTCAATATTTATGTCTATGGTGGTTCTATGCAAGAGTATAATAAGTCTTTCGAGAGAAGGTACCTAAAGATTCATTCTGCTGATCCTGGTCTTACTGACAAGTCACAAAACTACGTTGCAGCTGTAATACAAAAATGGACCGATATGTAATGATAGTCTATCGACAACGGTCTAACATCTGTTATCAGATGCAACCCGATTCTTATAAGTTGTAGAACAAGCGGGACTTGACTGCGTTAATAAGAACTCAAGTGAAACTTCAAATTAAACGCAAAACTAAAAAAAACTAAACTAAGCGTCAAAGGGCTAAATAGTATGATGGCGACATCACAGGATTATACTCTATCTGCTCGCAATTCACTTCATTTATTTGAATTCTGGTTTCCTTAAATTTAAATGAATATCCGGTCTTTTGAGAAAAACAAAAAATAATAATAGTGATAATCCACCCATGGTCTTCTTGAACACGGCCGTGGCACGAATTCCGAAGGCTACAACCAACATACTACAGCAGATAAAATTATCTCCGCTGACTAAGGTGCTGGCCCAGTAGTTGCAATTCCAATGACTCATGGCGGACCTTTCTATGACATCTTCGATAGATTGGGCTTGAAAAATGTAGAGACTACCGGAGAGGTTCAGCCTGTTATGGTAAAGCTCCATTAGAATAGATATGTGGTTGGTCAGAGAACGAGGTGCAGAGGGAGCATACACACTACCATCCAAAGCGCAGTTCAGGAGGAGGAGAAGACGTAAAGCGTCAGTCCTCCGACAGCGACAGAGAAACTGCATCATTTTCATTCGTCTCGAACAGCACTAAAAGGAAGAAAGATGGATCGACACCAAAAAGTAGAAAATCTATTTTCACAAGAAAAGCGAAAACCGGGACATAGAACCATGCTATATAGAACCTTGGAATCCCTACAAGTGTGATCGGATTTTACCGCTCCGTAAACGTTGAAAGCAGCTTCACCGGTACCTTTGAATTCAGAAAAGCTTTAAGACAAGTGACACGCTGTCATTTGGCTTCTTCAATATCATACATGATACATACAAGGTTCTGCGAAACTCGCGAGCTCTCCGTTAGCAGCCGTAGCACAATTTTTCAAAAGTTTATACAATGACTTGCATACGCTGATGACATGGATGTCATTGGCAGAACACAGTGAGCTGTCACTGATGCATTTGCGTGGGTTTAGTTGGGAATGATAGTGTTAACAAAAAAGATGCAAAACATCGCGAAATCGATAACCTTGAAGTACTCGTAGTTGGGGATTTTTACTAGCACTACTCGTCGTTGAGTACCATTAAGGAGACATTACATAAAATCTAATCTCCCAGTCCTACTCTATGGCGTAGAAGAATGTACGTAATCTGATAAAGACTGATGAAGATCAAAGAAGTTAAAGATTTAGTTCAGGTTGAGTTGATGAACTATGGAGGAAGAGGTATAACAGCAAATTCTCCTACTGTACAACGACTATAGTCTGATACAAGAAGTGTCATCAGTTGATTGAGATGCATAGGACATATCATAAAAACCTCGACTTGGGTAGTGCACACGAATGAGAATTGACCTCAACCATCTTGGAGTGCGCCTCCGAAGTAAGTTTACGAAAGGCTGAGAGGTTTATTGATTAAGCCAGCTTTACCCCGGACCGTAGTGCCTTTTCACTATGTGTATGTTAGCATTTTGGACTCCAAATGCCTTTAACCAAAATTTCCTAAAAGTTTTTGAACGTAATCCACTGCGAATTCTCATCATCGTTTTTGTCATTTTGAAGCATGCGATTCATAACATTTTCTCCCAAATTAGTTACGTTAGACGTCTCTCTCCGTTCGCATCTTGGGCGTTGAAAAAATACAAAACGCATTCTAAGTTTTCCGAAGCAGCATAGACAGATTATGATTGTTTCGCGTCTGCGCTTAGAAAGATTTTCTTCATAGCAGCCGTAAACCGATGCGTTTACGAGGAAATGGGGTCACTATTATTAGTCGATGCCATATCACTTAACCATGTTTGCATGATTGGTGAGTGTGTTTCTCTGACAACTAGCTTTGATTCAGTAAAAATCACAGCGCATATTAGGAATATCTAGAATCATTTTGTAGCTGCATGGTGCAGTATTTTTGTAGAAGCAATCACTATACCTACTCGTACATATACCACAGTTCTATCCCATTTTCAGGTTCATATTTATCGGCTCAGTTCGAAAGCTATTCCAAATGATGGTTAATGCTGGCAAGGTATGATGTCTCATGAACTCTTTCCTCAAACGCAACATTCGTGACGCTTGAAAATGTCATATTAAGAAACGTCAAACAAAAACAACCCAAGACACGATGCGATGCAGTAAATACAAAAAACTTGATAGGGAAATCAGACATATCAACGGCGCGCTAATTTTAAATTACAAAAACCTTTGTCATAAAACAATGTTTCCCCATTGTGATATCGTATAGAGAAATACATGCAATTTGTGATAACTGACCTCAATGATACAAAAATATTACATCAACACCCACAAGGTCAGGATTGTAGCTGACGCATTAAAAGATACAACAAGAGCAGCATTTAAAAAATAAATTTGTTAGCTTTATATATTTTGTAATCTCAAGTACTCTGATAAAAATGCAGCTACCATGCCAGCCAATTCCCCTTGCCCGATATAGAAATAAAATTCATTATTACTCCCTGAATGTAGTCATTGCACGTTGCATTGCACAGTACAGCGCTAAACTAATTAACAAACAGACTCCCAAGTGGAATAATTCTGTGGCAAATATGACAAATCTTTGAAAATACGCTTTTCAAATCACGCGTCAAATTCAAATCAAGTTGCTTTGACATAATTAATATTCCTAATAGGACTGGTGATGGCTTTACTCATATAAAGCTGACACATATTTATAAATAAACGTATGCCTACGTGTATCATTAAATTTTTCGAATCAAAGCAGGTGCTAAATGCAATGCAATTGCGTGGTGGAAATTTAAAAACAATTTCAAAGCGGATTTCATTCCGATTAGGTGTAGAAATACTCCTTTTATGAGTAGTCGCTTGCAGGTAAATGCACTTTAACTTTATAACTGTCAATATTATGTCTCCATTGGACAAACTTTACGTCGCAATTTATGCCATGAATAAGAATTGCCTAGTGGTTGAATATGAGATACAAGCAAATCGCCAGACGTTATTGACATTTCTGACAACTGGACACACAAAAGGAGATTGTCATCATTTTGACAAAAGAAGTTTGATGTTGATTGATTGAATTGTAGTTTTGGTTCAGTTTTGATATACTACATCTTTGGTAAGGGCTTGGCTGCCTGGAACTCCCGGGAAATTGTGAAATTTTCTTTGACGCACATTCAAGAGTTTAATTTTTCATTGACATATGCAACATACGCAGTTGTATGTTAGGAATTCGAAAAACCAGTGACATCATAGACTTTGTTTTCTACATTGTTGACGTCATAACTTGTGTGTGAAATTTTCCAAGTCACTCAGAACCAATCTTTCGAGAAGTCTCCTTTTGACGACGTTTTCCTACTTTGAACCAGAACAATGGACGTCCTCTGATTGACATCTGATGTGCAGAACGAAATAAATGCTGACTGAAGATGAGCGCTTACTGCGATAGACTAATCTCGCTATATAGCGCAACCTTGCGTTAATGTAATATTCCTAATGCGAGGACTTCCTTTTCCACGGTAGGGATTCAAAGTCTATCCCTAGTCATCTAAGCCAGTGAGGTCGTACCCTTCTGAGCGATCCAAAGTCGCTGTGTACGGGCCCGGTTATTACTTGCAATACTTCCCTCTCGAAACGACCAAGCGCATTTTTATCTAAATCTAATTGCCAAGTTCCAGACCAGAGTTTGATGCACCACGCTTATATAGTGCAACGCTTCGATACTGCTGTTGTATAGCGACGATAATCACATCTTCTTGTTGATGGGGACTTTAATGCCAAATTATCTGGAAGCATGACTTTGGTGACCGCCTTATCACAAGACCTTCCACAAAGTCAGCTGGGCAACGTCTTATCAAATTGACTATTTTGGGATCGCAAACAAACGAGAAGCATGTAAGAATGGCACAAGATCACCACCTTATGATAGCTACAGTCCGGCTGCGTACAGCTGCATATAGAAGATTTCACGATAACGCTTCAGGTATATACGAGTATCAAGAAGCTAAAGGATCCATCAGTGCGCCGGAAATAAAGAGACCATCTCTCGTAGGACTTTAAAAATATCACCATCTTGCAGCACGCTTACATTAAAAATTATTGGGGGCCTGTGGGAAAATTTGTAAAATCTGCCTCAAAAAGCATTGTAGGTCGATCACACAGAATACATACATACATACATATGTAGCATGTGGCCTTTTGGATAACGATTAACGAACGTTAGCAATTGAGGGTACGCATTATCCGAAGACCTAGCGGAAGTAAGGAGCCAGCTTTATTACTTGTACAAATTAGCATACGACGTGACAAATGCAACCACATCAAACAACGTGCTGGCTACTAAAGCCCAGAAAGCAGCAATAATAGAATCGTTAATAGAATCATTAAAGAGCTGACCCATGGTCATGGCTCTATGCAATACCAAGATATAGCAGTGGGTGTCTCATAAAAATTCACTGCTCACAGTAGTCTAAAGACAACAAAGTCCCTTCCACCTCAATTTACGTGAAGCCACAAATTAAATAAATCTAATTCCTGGAAAGCACAACTTTATGTCAAACTCTGAAAACATACTCAACTATTAAATTCCACTCCCAAAAGAACTTTTATCTGTAAGCAAATAAATAAAAAACCCGAAATGTAAACAGACCTGAAGACGCTCAGGTTGCAAACAAACCGAATGTATCAACATGGCTAATTCGTTCGTTTGCCTTCCAAAATGCTTATCAAGCTTTTGCGTATGTATGTGATATAAATAAAGGTACGACTAAATTCAACCTTATCAAAAAAAAATAATAAAGTACTCAAATAATTGTTATTCGACCAAGGGTAGGCAGAACCCTTTCAACATCTTGCTAAGTAAGCAATTTGCATGACACACAATTCAATTGTTTATCTAATAATTTATAATAAATTCCATTCTATTAAATAAGAAATAATTATTTCTACTGAATGCAAATGACTCCAATCAGTGAGTCAAGGGATTATGACAGCACCAAGAGTTAATGACTCTTATCGCGTGTGCAATGCGAACAGTTTTCTAATGAAATGTCAAATTGTTTATGTCATGCACTATTTGCTCTTGTTTTAATTGCTCACCCCAGAAATGTTGAAAATCAAGAAATATTAACAAACTATTTGATGTTGCTTCCTGCAATGAGTAATGGCTTTTATTGTGAAGGAGAATTACTTAAGTAGCGCTCTAACGAGAGAAGAAAGCACTCAAGTGTAACACATAACATAAAAATTGAACAAGTTAAGTGATGCCCCCAATTTGGCATTGCCGACACTCAACACTCTATTGTGACTTAATTAAGTTATGTTTAAATTAGAAAGCACGCACGGCAAAACGCCTACCAATGCGGATAGTCTTAATTACTCTTTAATTTAGGAACGACAAGTCGTTTAATTTAGTTTAAATATTACAATGTTGACGCTTGAGGATGATCTGTTGATTTTTGCTTAAAAAAATGTAAAAAAAAAAATGATGAAGAAAAACTTGTGAAGAAGGAGGATCACCTGGATTTACATTCTTATTATTAGGGAAATTCTATACTATGCGTTTAAGTTTTCACGCAAATAATGAACTGCTGCTTTCACCAAACTTCTTGTCTTCGTTTCGTTTCAAACTTAGCTCTGTTCTAAATGTTTCTGTTGACTTTCCCTGTACTCAAGACTGGTTTCGGCTAAGCACGTAAGTGCCTATAGCATAAGTGACACGACACCCTGCGACGCTTGCTGTGAGAGTGACAACAACAATTTGGTTGGACAAGTTCTTTATCTATGCGATCTGTTCCGACAGAAACACCAACAAACTACGGATGTCATAGTCAAGTCATCGTTGGCTTCTACAGATATATTACATCTTCAAGTGAAGGTCCAACCAAGACTGAATCCAACAAATTGTTATTAATTTGGTTCGATGAAACGACTGAGTTCAAAATTCCTAACTTGAAAGATCAAGATGGTCCTCTACAAAACTCCTGACCATGAGCATAGAATAAGTATGACGTCGGTTATTGAACGCTAAGTTCGAGTTGGGCGAATGGAAGAAAAAGCATAATTCCGAGATCTTTAAGCTCGACTTAAACAAGGCTGTATTCTACAAAGCTTAGATACGCATACTACACTGGCTCGGCCACATCCACCGTCTTCAAATGACAACCCTTAGTTCGAGACGACGGTTAGGACCGAATGGACCGAAAGCCGATTGTGTCTCAGGAGAAGATCTTCAAAGGATTGATCCCTTAAATCAGTAGTATAATTAAATTAAGAAGTCTTCACAGTTGCATTACCAAAATTGTAATCCCAACCAAAGCCAAACCGTTTTTAAGAACTTGTAAGTTGAGTGGTACTAGTACAAACAAGTTCTGCTTTTCCGTCGACCTAAATTTCTAGTGATTGTACATTATCCCACGCCATTCAAAATCCGAGCCAATTACAGAATGTCCTCTAAGGACTCGGATAAACGAACATAGATTTTGGTCTCTTCTTATACTCGTATATTAAACATGTTACAGGTCTCTTTTGTGTATGCATGTCTCTAGATGCGTCAAAAGTAAATAAATGTATGCTCAATCTTTCTTGTTCATGTGCGCAGTAGAGGCTCATACAGATAGGGAATCCAAGTTAGCCTGCATTGCTCATTCACGTCCGCTATTCATTTGTCAAAAATACCGTGCATTCTAATGGTGTACTGTAGTCCCAGCCGAAGCATAGAAAATGGATAGTCTGCTTGCTCACTGTGCCTGAACGGAGGTAGATTGATTAAAATTGATTTACGAGGATCAGAGATGAAATTTTTTCTCGAAAGCCCTCGACGCACCATGTAACACACAAAATCAGCCGAACAGTCACTGGAAAAAATCAGTGAAAAACTATCTATTTGAATCGCCATGTATGTGTGTAGGTATTACCGAACGTTCTTCTGCACGCGTATAAAACTGAATATGTATTTTTGAGGAAATATCTTTATCCTTCTATTGTACATAGATGCGTTTAAAATGTAAAATGACATTTAGGGATCTAGCACCATACTATTGACTACGACGCCTTCTCAAGTCGACGGCTACTCATAAATCCGCATGAAAGCCAACAACAGGTTGAAGTCATTCACCCTCTAAGAAATCTCTTGCAAGCTTTGCCCAGAGTATGATACAAGTCAGACCAGCAAGCCTAGCCATACAGACAGAACACCAATGTAGGTAATCTCACTGGTCATAACCTCCTAAGGAACCACATAATGAAGCTAAATCTCTTTCCAGGTTCATGACGACGTCAGTTGGACAGTGACTGCTCTATTCATAAAATTAACCCAAACTTTTTAGGGCTTTTATATTTTTCTATTTTTGAAAGAGCCTATTGCCCAGACCGTCCTTTTTTTGCTATTTGTGCTTAAGACAATCCTATGCTTTGCTCTGCGCTGTAACACTCTCGGCAGTCACATTGAATAAATCCTATGAAATTAGTTTTCGTAAAGACAATCAGCTTTTACTTACAAGTATATGTCTTAGTCCAACTACATCTAGCTTAGCTCACCGATGATATCGGTAATTTTATCTCTGTTAGGGCCTTCCTTAATCGGTATGTATCAATAGTTGTCCAATCGTTTCTTCCTCAGTGCTCAAAACCAAAGCAAATTTCGAAAAGAACTGAAAGGATTTAGCAAATATTGCAAACAAACAACTTGTCCGGATGTAATTTCAGTGGAAATGGTCATGGTCGCTACATGAAAACACAAAACCCAGATGTGATTATAGGAACGTTCCTGGAAAAATCAAGTATTGTATGGAAATTTTCAAAACGTTCCCACATCATACAGTTTTACGAGCAAACAAGACCATAGCCACTACTCTGATTTTGCTTCAACTGCTAGGACAACAGTTATTGTACAATTCGTGGAATGACCGTCCTTAATACGAGTACATTGCACCAACCTACTACAAATTGACGTACAAATAATTTGCTTGGATTTCAGTTCCCAAAGTATTCTAGTTAAAAAGAATTTTCTCTCGTCAATTTTCTTTTCTGCGAACAGCTATCCAAACAGACTTAATCTCTTGATAATGTTTTATTGTGAAGATTCGTAGAGATCGGGTATCTTTTAAGAGATACAGAAACAGCATGGAACAGCAATGCTCCATGGTTTTAACGGACGGAACACAATTTTCCTAGAGTTCACCTGTTGTATATTTTCATAAGAAAATTATATATTTAGATAATTGTGTATACGAGTACATTGTGGTGTGAGATGTCCATGAATCGAGATACGTAAGGTCAGATGTCAACCAAAGCGTTCTTCAAATCCACAACATCTGAACAGAGGAGATTTAAATATAATATAATTTGCCTCTTGGATACCAAGGATTTTTGGAGCGGGCAATTAATGAAGCATTGCTACTTTCCAGGAATTTCGAGTGCCCGTCTCTTGAGACAGATGAGCGAGATGAGAGCTGTGCGGGTACTCTAACAGATACCGAAATGTGTATTTTGCAATTGCTACTAACTAGGTTGCAGGGGAACTGGTTTCCCACATCACTTAGACGATGCCTTGGGAGGTTATACACGTATTTGCGTATTTTCCACAATTTGAAGAAGAAATTTTGGCATTCCATTTTTTTTTATTTAAAAAGGAAATATGTAGGGTATCGATTTAGCTTATAAAACTGAAAGATTCGTCGAAGGATAAATTGATGAACGTTCATAGCGAGTGTTACAAATGTGTCACTTAACTAAAACAAAGTTTTAGAGTGTATCATCTGTTTGACGTAGGACATTGGTGGTTTGACAGTGATAAACTGCCAACTAGATATATTATGTTTATTCCTAGTGATTCTAGTCTGTCCTGTGACCTACAAGTGTTCCGGAACCCAACGAAGGATGTGCTGTTGACTGTGCTGCTTGACGATCTTGATGAGTAATACTCGTACGTTGCAGTCTTTAACCGCTGTCGAATTTAAAGATTCAAGCTGAGCCAAAGTATTGGTCTACGTGGTGATTGATCAGGCAACCGCTGACTGTCCTATAAATAAACGAACGTTTCTACGAGCTCCTCGACAAAACATATATGCAATGTCCTAAGTACATATAACGTTAAAATCGTACTAGGCCTGGATCAGAAAGGAGGACATCTTTGATAGTACAGTAGGTAACCAGACTTAAGGTCATCTCAATATAATATACAAGAGGACATGGCGGGATCTTGATCATGAAACCCTAAATCAAATAGATCACATTGCGATAGACTTAAGGCATGCCTCCAGCACTCTGGACGCCCGAACTTCCGGATAGCCAACGTTGGTTCGGATCACCACCTTGTTGCAGCTAAGACGCGAATGCGAATTTCCCAAGCGCCACTACAAAGAAGAACCTACTCTGAGAAGATGTAACGTATAAAAGCTGCAATCGCAAAAGACCTGCAAAATCTTGGCCGAAAGCGTATCCCGAAATGTCTCGCCAACTCCTATGCCGCCAGCATCAAGTACTGAAGACCATTAACATCAGAGACGCTGCATCTGATGTGCTGGGTTTCATCCAACCACGACCAACAAGTCCCTAGTTTGATTAAGAATGACGGCAAGCACATGCAGCTAAACAAGAAGCCTAATAAATGGCGCTGCAGCAAAGGACGAGAACTGCTTGTGAGATCTGCGATCAAAGAGATGGGAAGAACGTCGACTTCTCTAGAAGAACAAACAAGAGAACATGAGAAGCGCGCGATCGAAGATATTGAGAGTTTGTACTCCAGGTTTAACGTAAGGAAGTCTTACCAACAGTTACAAAGAACAAGTCAAGATAAAAATACCCGTACAGAAACCTGTAGAGATGAAGAAGTAAACCTTGTAGTAGAGTCACAGTCGGTGCTGAGAATATGGGAAAACTTATTCTGCAGACTATATGACGGCGATGAAGCCAAACATCCTGCCCTCAGGAAGGAGACCATCCAACTTAGACGATGATAGCCAAAACTTCCATCCACCTGACCAAAACGAAGTAAGGATAGCACTATCTAAGCTTAAAGCCAACAAAACTGCTGGCTTACAACCCGAGGTATTCAAAGCTGCTTGAAGTGACTTTGTGGAGAGCATACACCAACTTCTTTCACAGATCTGGTCAGAAGAGTGTACTCGTATGCCTTATGAATGGAATCTCAACATTGTTTGGCCGCTTCACAAAAAAAGAGACCCCCTAGACTGCGCCAGCTATAGAGGTATAAGTCTCCGCAACATCGCATACAAGATCTAATTTATCATATTGTGTGAACGTCTGAAACCCTTCGTCAACAACTATCTATCAGTGCGGTTTCAGACCAGGAAAGTCCATCGACCAAATCTTCACCCTCCGGCAGATCTTGAAAAAAACTCAACAAGTCCATATCTCACTATCTTTCCATAGATTTTAAGACCGCATATGACAGCATTTATAGAGACAAGCGTATATAGAGCCATGTCTAGTTTTAGCATCCCTGCCAAGATCGTCCGTCTATGCAGAAAGACAATGGAGAGCGATGCCTGCACCGTCAAAGACGGAGATAACTTAAGCGAGATCTTTGACGTCAAAAAAGGTTTTAGACTTCATGCGCTGTCATGTGTCATGTGTGTTCGAAAGAATTGTGCGGAACTCACAAGTGAAGACTGGAGGCACAATCTTTCAAAAGTCTGTGCAACTACTAGCATACGCCGATGATATCGACATAATTGGGAGAACTTAGCGGGCTGTCACATGTGCGTTCACTAGTATTGAAACGGAACCTGCCAAAATGGGTATCGCGGTAAATGAGGGCAAACCAAGTACATATCATATACGACTATGCTGGAACACAAAACATCAAAGAATTGGACAGAACGTCACAGTCGATAGCTATAATTTCAAGGTAGTAAGAGGCTTTGTCTATCTCGGCACTATCAGCAACACCTCTGCAGAAATAAAACGAAGAATCACGCCTGCCAATCGCTGTTTCTTTGGGCCCTATATCCCGCAAAATTAAGCATACTCTATATAAGACATTGATCATCCCAATCTTGCTTTGGTATGGACGAAGATATCCCCAGTTGTTTCGAGAAAAACATCCTTCGAAATTTATTCGGTCCCGTTTGCATTGACGGGCTTTAGAGGGGAAAGTTCAACCACGACCTATACGAGCTGTACAGCGACATCGACCTTTTCAGGAAGCAACTCATCCGTCGGCTAAGATGGCTAGGACATGCAAATCGAATAGACACCATGCTCCGAACCCCAGAATCTTCGAAGCTAACACGGAGGGACAACGTCATGGAAGAAGGCCTCACATTGGGTGGCACGCACAGAAGGGGACCGCAACCGATTTGGAGTGCGCAACTGGAGGCAGTTAGCTAAAGATTCTTGTGCCAAGGTTCACCTCGAACAATAGTGCCACCTAATTAAGTACGGCTGGCCCAAACAGCAGTCTGGCGAATTGATGAGTCTTTAGCTTGAAAGACGTAATGTTACATTATGTTGGTAAATTGAACTGCAACCGTATTCATAACTTCTTACCAATGGATTGTCTGAATTAAGACAAAGTTTTGATATCATAATTATTCTGAAAAAATACACATTTCTTCAAGGTTAAGCTAAGTCAACTGACTTTTTTGACTTTACTTATTAATGCTTTGAACAACATTAACCGAGTCTGCATTGACATGACTGATGGCAGATAACATGTAATTTGCATCCCATCAAACGTCAAAATGACACGAATTGAGTGAGTTTAAAAGAGCCCTCTTATTTTGTCTGAAATACCTTACAAACCTGATGGAATTTGTTTGTTAATTTCTCAAGAGTGCCTATAAACAAATAAGTTTATGTACTCGTATTTCCAAAAATCGAGCCTTTGAAGACTAAACAAAATGTAAATTAGAAAAATTTTAACTCGATCGTTGAAAACATTTTCCAGCGGCGCTCGTACGCTCATACGCTGTATCCGAATTTGTATCTAAACGCGAACAAATCTGAAATTGTTGATATGAAATTTGCGGCGCTGATGATCTCATTTGGGAATTTTATTTCGCGTGTAATGTCCGAATAAGACCGCCGAGTTCGCTGATACTTTTTGTTTGTCTTAGAGTTTGGCTTTGTGGTTAATTATGTATGTAGCTACTGTGCCTACAAAGTGAAGAATGCGTTCATGACAACCTGCGAATTCCGCGGAATTGTTTTAATTTTTTCTTTTTCTTTTAGTTTCGTTTAAAAAAAAAGTACAGCCAACAGCGAGAAGATAGATACGAGTAGTTGAAATAATTTTGTTTGTCCAATTTTCATTCGAAATAGGAAAGCTGATGTCATTGCACAGAATTTAATTTCTCATGAGCAGGTGAAGGGGAGTTTCACTTAATGGAAGTATAATTATTAGATAAAAAACAAACCGTCAATTTTATGATGAGTTTAAGGTCGCATGTTCTACTCTACGACTGCACTTAAGTGTATAAACAAATATTTCATCGGTTAAATTGGGAAATCCCGTTTTTTTGTACTATCAAAATAAATATGCAGTTTCATGATTTTTTGAAATCAGTTGACCAAAAAATAAAAACGCATAAATAAATAAAATCAAATATAATAGAGTTAATTTTAGAATTTAGCTTTGAAAACAAATTGGATATTGGTGATGATGACATTCGCCATCACAAATTTACTCACGCACAGAGTGGACGGAGAAAGGCCGAATTGTTGCGATCGTTGACACGTGACGTTGACGTTGACGTTGACGTGGCCTTGTGTCATGTATAGAGTACGAGTATGTGGTACAAACTTCATCTGCAACACGACGAATAGCGAGCTCATTTGGTCGACTATGAGAACCAAAAAAATCATGTGTCTTCTACAAGTTGGTCTTTGTATGAAAGGGAAGTAATCTTTTGCTGTAAGTGTATTTATGAAGATTTGTCAAACAATATTAAATATAAATGTCAAAGAACTGATAAAAATGACAACACGGTTTGAAAGTGATTTGTAGCAAAAGATCCATCAGTTAAAAGAAAAGAAAAAAACCTTTTAAGTATTATATATCAGTCCCGATTCTTCGATCACCTTTTCGAAGTACGTATACAGGACATTTTTATTATTATTATTATTTTTTTTTTTTTGAAAATCATCAAAATTAAAATCACTAGGCATTGCTAGGCATTCTTACCTTGTAGATAATCATTTTTATAAAAACTGTCTTAAACTGGGTCATATTCCCCTTACTTAAACAGGAGTAAGGACAGAAGAACCTCCCATGCAGACCCAAAAGATTTTAGGGCACCATCGTTTACCATTGTTTCTTCCAAAAATAAATTGAAGAAGCTATTTACTTCTTTAAAACAGTAAAGAGTGCCTTAAACTCTCATTTAGATTCTAAAGAAGAATCCTCTCTTTCGCTTAGGATAGCATCACCACCACTTTGCAATACCCTGAGTCAGACCGTTGGAATGGAACTCAACCCTCGGTACTGCGCAGGCAGACTTGTATGAACTTCGATACATGCATGATCCAGTCAAAGCAAATTATGGACATTTCGGCAGAAGAATCCTCAATATGGAATCAAGGACCGCCCCTGGCCCAGCCTGGAGCAGACAGATTTTGTGTCGGATTATTGAAAACAGTGAGAACTGATGTGTTAGGAAGTAACATACACCAAACTTTAAAATATGGTTTGTCCAATGAATAGAATCACCGCACCGTCAACCAATGTAACCGAACCGAAGAATCATTCCTGCCAATTGCTGATTCATTCAACTTGGGGCCTTTTGGCCCCAATCCTGCTGTATGGCGCGGAAGCATGGACTTTATAGCGCATGGACTTTATTCCCTGGGCTGTTTCGAGCAAAATATGTTACAGCTAATAATACGCTAAAACTAGGAACGATCGACTTCATTATCTGCGTATGAGTCGAACTTCACCTTTGTAAAACAGCACTCTGACCAGAACTAGATTATTAAAGGACAGACAGTACCTAGAAGCGGAAAAGGTGTACGCTGTAAAATTGATAACTTGGCATTGCGCAAAAGAAACGATTTCAATGTCTTTCTCAGAGTTTCGGGAAAAAAGAAGACGAAGCATGGATTACTAACAATCATAAGGAGAAACGATCGAAGAATCTAGTACTTTTTATACGGCTATCTTCACTGTCATAATGTTAATGAGTATAATTAAGATAAAAATAACAATAGAGAACTTACTTATTAATCACTTAAACGTCACATTGCCACCGGACTTTGTAGCAAACTTACTCATTACCACCTAAATAATTATCAGCTCTTTTTAGAACGTCTTGGAAGCACTCAATTCTTATCAGTTTAAATTGCAATGCACTGAGTTCTATAGCAATCTCAACATTTACCTTATCGAAAACAAATTAAAAATTCAATCTTATATACATTTTGTCGATTCAACAGTCGAAAACAAGTTGATTAGTCACGGATTGTTAACGACTGGGAAACAATTGCCTAATATAGCTTTTGCTTTCAATTTAGTTGCATTATGTATTTGTGATCCTTGGAAAGTATGTATTCTCGAACCAAGGCCCAAGAATAACTGAATTATGCAGAGCTTCTTATTTAGTAGGATAAAGTGAGAAACTTCTGTTAATATTTCGATTTCAAAGTTAGAAGTGTAATTCATGGAGCTTATGTTTACTCTGAGATAGACAAACTGCTGGACTACCTCGGAGTTATTGCTGTCAACAGTGATATTTTGTCCTAAATGATATAAGTTCACAACATGTTCTTAAATTTGTTCTCATTTACTTTAACACCAACTCGGTCCGCTTGTACTTCGATAGCCCTCCTGTCGTCTGCATTTCTCAGTAGCTGGTTTAATTTGTTGAAAATATGTTGACACCTCAGCTGCGCAATATCTGTTTAAGTACTATGTCGAATAAGGCACATGACTCTCCTTCACGAAATCGGGTAAACGTTTGGAATAGTTCGGAGATACTCGTTGTTCCGAAATGCACAGTACATCGCCTATTTTCCAGCATTATGGGACAGAGCTGGATTAGTGTAACTGATATCCCGGATTTGATCATCGCCCCGTGGAACTCAAAATGGTTATTGCTATCATATCCGGCTTTAAAGACGGTGATCTTTTCTTTTAGTGTGTTGCAGTAAAGCTTGAGATATTCACAGATTTCGCCGGATAGTACAGGGTGGCTCACGAATCGTGCTACAAAAACAAAACGTAATAACTATTTTTGTGTGTGAGTAATCGGCTTATTTTTTTTTATTTTGCAGGTTACTATTTAGATTTATTAAAATGAAACCTTAGGACACCGAAAAGAGGATTTGGATAGTGCAGCGGTACCATGCTTTGCAGTCCTTCATTTCCGTCCAAAGGGAATTTAGGCGGGAGTTTTGCTCCATTTTGGACCATTATGAGGCTGGTAAACATGTTTACCGAATCTGGAAGCATCGCACGAAGATCGTACCATCGAGATCCCTATGTTCGGGTTCAAGACACAATCGCGGATGTATCATCGTCAATTCAGGCAAATCCAAGCGTTTCGACTCGAAACTTATCGGTGCAGATTGGAGTTAGCAGACGGTCATGACTACGGTTAATTCATGATGACTTAAACTTGTTTCCGAACAACAAAGTCAGGTCAATGTCGATCGTTATTTAAAGATGTTGAAGGGGGTTTTTTTACCAGAACAGCGCCGAAGCAGTATCCGTTGCAACAGCATTTGGTTCCAGCAAGATGGAGCAACCTCACACATAGCCAGACTGGTTATGGCGGAGCTCCAACGAAAATTCCCAAACAAATTAATATCCAGAAACTAAAATTTCCGCTGTCCCCAAGGTCACCTGACCTCACTGCACCAGACTTTTTTTTATGGGATTATGTCAAGCTAGAGGTGTACAAAACGAAACCAAGCAATTTAACTGAATTGAAGCAGTCCATTAAAACAATAATAGAGGCAATCCCGACTTCAACTTTTCAGGCCGCAATGAATAATTTTCTGATCAGGTGTCGCATATGCGGATGAGCGTGGAGGTCATTTACGGTCTATCATCTTCAAAAATAATTAGTTACATGAAATAAAATTAAATTTTCTATACAATAAAAAAAAAAAGAAATACATTGATTAAAAAAAAAGTTATTAGAATTTCTTATTGTTGCACAATTGGTGCGCCATCCTGTATCATAAACGCGACATTTAGTGGGCATATGTCTCGGTAGTTCTTACCAAATATGGGATCGCTTTTACTATAGAAGTTATCGGGCATACTTTCATCCACCCATACTCTGGAAGGGATTTTGTTCATCCATCAGAGCCGGTGGCCGTATTGATATTCATCTTCCTTGAAGTTTCTTTGTTTGTTAAAAGGGTTTTCAGGCTATTCGCAAAGTCTTTTCGTTGTGCAGTAGGACTCTGAATTTGGCCACTTTAACCGAAGAAGAACATAACACAAGCGCTATCTCAACGAGACTATCTGAAGTGTAAAGTTGAAAGTAATGGGTGGTAATTAAAAGGTAAGTCAAGTATAAGTGAAATATGTATTAATGTATGCCCTCCAGCAAACTTTACGCCAAAAATATGGCCGCTTTTTTAATCACATTCATAACCCTCTTTGTAATTTGTACTTCTCTTATTGCAGTAGTTCACAAAGCACTTCATTTATCACGCCGAAAATTCCACAAAATTAGTCGTAGCTAATAAATTCTTCTTTTGTGTTATTGTCTTCCGGCACACATAATGTATTTTCGCCATTCCAAATCGTTTGGCTCATCAACAAGCGTCCAACAATATTCATGACATCACCTGCCGTACAAAACGACCAAGCTAAGCTCCAGACAACTTCGTATTCTAATGGTTACCACCACCGCATTGATGATTGTCATAGTCAGAAAACGAGATCCGAAAGATAAATATTTTGGGCACACTTTTTGTTAGTTTTTTTCAACGTATAGTAATGGGAATCAGAAGTAAATTGTTAATCTTGTAATCTTGTACACACATAGTCTAGTCGGAGGAAACTGAGCTTACAACATTACAATGATATGTATTAGACACGCCCTCGTTGATTTAAGGTAATAACCTCATGAAACCAACTGATAGCATGTACATACGAATGAAAATACTTCATCATTATTATTGTATGATTCAAATGAAATCCAAGAAAAGGGCACGGTAGGTAGGGAGCTTACTGCACATCAATCATAAACTCCAGAACCGACCCCATTAGCTGTACCAAAGAGAAAAAACACACACATACGAGTATGCATAGAGACAGATACTCGTACAGATACCAACTGTTATAGCATCTAGATACCATTATACTCTGATCCAAGAGAGATGATGTAACTTACTTCTTAGAATTCACGTTAGATGTTTACGCAAATGCCAGAAGGGTAGAGTAAACGATTTGATTTCAAGTCTTGTTACTGTTCTGGGAATAGTACTGGGAATGAATCTTATAGACAATATGTTACCCGTAAATTCATGAAATTCAATGACAAGATACATTGGAACTACAATTCACATGCAAAGTGTACAAATATGATTTTCTGGAGAGATTTAACATAGAAATTATGGGAATGTCTACCCACTTATGGTTCGTGTTATGAAATTCCGGAAAACTCATAAAAATTATAACTGAATAAATTTCCATTTAATTTGCAAATTTTTATAACTCTCTAACGATTGCTGGAAAATTGAATTTGTTGCGTGAAACATTTTTCAGTTACGTTTATAAGAAGTTATAATGCCCAGTCGTTTTTCTCACACCCTACTTGTGAAAACTCTCATCTGCCCTCGGAGTAGCAGGACTAGGATGACGGAGATTAGTTTTTATTATATCGAAAATTTTACTCCCACAAAGGCAAGCTAAGAAGTCGTTATACACGTTCAGATTGACACGCGAGAAAATCCTTGAATGTTTCCGAATTTTGAGATTTCAAGTAGCTATGTATACCTGAACAGGAGAATTACTTAGTTGCCTGGATGAAGCCCAAAATACAATATATATGTGTCCAAGCTTCTAAGTAGTTAAAAATCTATCTATGTACAAAAGACGGTGATACCCAAAAAATCCCCAAAAGAAGCCTACAGAAACATAAAGGGTACTAACAGCATATGGTTATATTTTATATTTTAATACTGGACAATTCAATTCAGACCACCTGCTCATTTATGATGTAAAATCGGAGGAGAATTTAAGGTTATTTCCTGTGGCAAAAGCAACGTCAGTGGAATAGTCTACGCCTTTATTCAAGTGATCTTTCCAAAAACGTGATAGTCAAAAAAGAGTTCACGGATTGTCAGCGCCTTTAAGCACACGGATCGACAAATACATAAATTGAAATAATGTTCGTATGGATAAGACCTCAGATTGGTGGCGCGATGCAGTGTTTAAGTAAATTCACTTCCTCTGGTTTAAATCACCGGCCAACACTGATGAATAGAAAAAAACAATTTCGCTACCCTTTCGGCAGGCAATGGCCAATTACGAAACTATCTGATTATGAAAAATCTCATACTCCCTCTCAGTTCAAAGTCGGAAAAATTCGTAAGTCTGTCTCTTGAACAATAGAATGTGTCCTCAATGCAAGAACTAAGATCCACCCATAGGTGGATCACCACTAAATGGTCACAACATTGAAGAATACCAGCAATATTAAGATGCTGCTATCTAGAAAATATTCTTATTAGCACCGCAATGCAGCTCGCAGGTTTAAATCTTTTTGATGTTTATAACTTAGATTATCACAAGCTTGCTTATTAGGCTCAGTGTCAAATAGGCTCTGTTACCAGCCATGATAAGTACTAATCTATTTCCCACTAGGGTTTGATAATAGGTGGAAGCCCTGCGGACACAAGCGTGGTACGTCCATGCATCATACAGTGACCAGAACTACCTGCCATAAAACATTACACCTGAAAAGCAAGCAAATCTTCGGCTAAGGAAATCAATGGTTGCATTGTTATGTACCTTGTTTCAGTTATATCATTATCACAGTCAGGTTGAACAATTTAGTTTGTCGTGGTCCTACTTCTAAAATGTCTAAAGACGAAAGA
Source organism: Volucella bombylans (assembly GCA_949129095.1). NCBI lineage: Eukaryota > Metazoa > Arthropoda > Insecta > Diptera > Syrphidae > Volucella > Volucella bombylans. The sequence continues at coordinate 151,637,392 of OX422143.1, forward strand.
AAACTTTGTTCAATCAACTGTTTTTTCTAAAAGACAATACACTCAAATCAAGAACCCTTTTACTATGACAATGCCGATAATGATAGAACTTATGCTCCGTAGAAAATATGGTTGAGACGATTTTCAATAAGTCCATCAAAACACAATAATCACGTCATTAGTATTTCACACCAATCTGAAAAAGCTCGTTTCAGGAACCCAACAAAATTGGAAGTACATAAATAGAAGAGGTCGTTAATACAAATCTTGAATGTCTTTTAGCTCTTGCTTAATGGTATGCCGTCTGATGCGTTGACACCAGAACTCCGGTATTCAGTGAAATGACGAAGTACCTATATCTGCCGCGACAGCCAAGCGTCCAAACTAGTTCGAGAATACAAAGCTTCTCTTAATACAATCATAAGCCTGGATTAAAAGAGCTTTTGTGAAGCCATAGGTCTAAATGGATTTACCAGAAAAAAACTTGCCAATGAGCAAGCCAGACAAGACTCGAAAGAGTTCTTCTAAGGATTTAAACCAGCGTTTGGGCTGCCGATATTCTCAGTTCCACTAAGAACTGGATATCTTGTGATCACAATTGTAGATGGTGCGACTCACAAGAATTGGTTAAGCCAACTAACGCTACCAAAAGCCTTAAAAAAGTTAGTAGAATTCTTATTGTCCCCCGAAAGAAAGTGAGATAGACATGACGAATATTTTCGCAGTGTGTGTCCGGTTTACCTGGAGAAACAGAAGTTACAAGACACTAACTATTGCTGAGCACAATTGCTTAACAAAGTAACCGACATGTTCTAATGGATAGGCAATAGAAGCCAAGGAGTATTTGAATCGCATTTATAAGTTGGCTATAGTAACACCGAAACGTTTGAAGGATGAAGTTCAATTACATAGTTACAAGACCAGAAAACTGAAAGTATAAAGTATACTCTGGCCCAGACACTGCCTCCTCACTAATGATTTAGCTCTTGAGCTTCCCAAATCAACTAGCGCACTGCATGGTGGGCCGCATTCTTATACTTTTATTAAATTAAAAGAGACATCCATTTTAATTTAATAGGTTTGCCTATTGCAATGGTTAAGTTCATCGACTGCTACACCAGAGGTATGGGTTCAACTAGGAGTATTTCAGACTATAGAAAAGCAAGAACTAGAAGTTAGCAAAACCAAGTAATATTCCTTGATGCTTGAAACAGATCTGCGGGAACACTATTCACAGTAATGCGTACAGCAACGCGCGTGTGACAGACGTGTAGCAATCCACTAACAAACATCGTAGGAAAAAAAAAAAGATACTAACGCATCGCATGCAACGAATCCGCGTGTTTGCTTATAAAGTAAATCTAACAACAAGTTTGCCTATCAAAATAAGCTATTGTTCTACTTGTAATTTTGGATATATTTGACCAACATAGTCTAACATCTTATCACGAACCCATACTTAATCAACACTGTGGGTCCATGCAAATTTATTTTGATCAACTGTCGTCAATTCATACAATTTCGTGATTTTTATGACGTCAATCGGGAGAAAGCGACCCATTGAACAGCTTAGAGACTTCGTACAACACACTCTCTTATTGCTGCAATACCAGCAGCCCATCAGAAGAATAAACGTACTGTAAGAATCTCGTCATGTTAAATAAAGTCTCCTCCACCGGAAGTCGGGAACTAATTGTACGCAATATAGCAAGGCAAACAGCACAGTAAGTGGAAGAAACTTGGCTTATCACACCAATAATTTATTTATTTTTAAATGAAAATGTGGGTAAAGATTTAATTAGATCGGTCCATCGAGGGTGGCAACAGTTGGGGTTTTGCCGCCAAATCTTGCGTAAATTTTAGGCTAAGTTCGCATATCTAGCTGATGTAGAATTTCAAAACAAAAAAAAAATCTACAAGACTCTAGAAGTCTCAAGTTGGCTCGTCGTTTTATCGCAAAGTGGTGTTCGCTAAAATTATTGCACAACCCAAAAGACAACTTCAAAAAATATACCTAACGGTGTGCTTTTCATTTAGGTGTCACCGTGTCCGCTGCCAGTAGAGATCGATACCGGGTTATGTTCATTGTATATAACTTTGGGGATGACATTGATCTAGACCCGATGTGGACGCTACGAAAACATAATTTTGGAATCCGACTTATTAATTGGCTTTCAAAATCATAAGATTTGATACCCACAAAGTCCGTTCAAAAGTAAACAAGATTTTTAAAAATTACATAAATCGGAAAGGTAGATATTTCACTGAGGTATTGTCAAAATTTCATGACATTCTGACGACTAGAAGCGGAGTTATTGCGTCTGAAGTGACAATATGTTTGTGTCATCAGTATAAAAATGAGCATCGACCAAAAATTGCTCATGACATCATCACAAAAACTCCCTTTACAACATAATGGCGATGAAACATGGTATTTTCAATATGATCCAGAAATTAAGTGCCAAGTGGAAGGCGCCAGACGAGGTAAAAATCAAAATCTGGTTTGGAAAAATCAAAAGTGAACACAATGTTGATTTGTTGTAGGCATCGCCCACAAAGAGTTTGTTCCACCAATTCTACTTTGATGTTTTGAAGCGTTTGGTGCATCGTATTCATCCTGAATTTCGGGCAGAAGGAAGTTGGCGTTTGTTGCACAATAATGCGCCATCTCATCACTCCCCATGTCATGTCAAACACTTCCCGTATTCGCCTGATTTGTCACCGTGCCACTTTTAGCTTTTCGGAAAAATGCATTTGCTGATAAATGGAAAGTGTTTTGTGGAAGTAGCAGCCACCCAAAAGGGTTGTACCAACATCCGGAAAGACATCCCGGCCGACGATCTAAAACACTCATTCAACATACTTTTAGCCCGTGCGATCGCTGTATTGAGTTCGAAAAAACTAAATCGATTTTGCCATAAAAAATTGTTTGTTGTTCTTAATTTTCAAAAGGCCTGTTTACTTTGGAACACAACTTGTATATGGTGTTTCTTGTGCGACCATATGGAGTCACCTTTAACCCACAATCGATGCGCCGAAAGTCAGTGTTGTTAATGTTATTCTTAGCAAGCAGTTAGTGTCGCTCTAAAGTTATAGACAATTAGAAGATCAAAATGACCTATTTAATCGAATTGATTCGGTGAACGAGTTGAATTAAGTGAAGAAACACCCAATACGCAATACACGTACTTAAAGACGTGCCTAGAATTATCTTAACATTTACGCCAACATACTGTCAATCAGTCAAGCTAATTGGCAATGTAGTGTCAGCCTGAAGGAAGGATCAAGTGACTTTGTCAGCGACTTGACTTGACTATCAATGAAAACGGCTCTGACGAATATTAAAGTTAAATTTTTCAAGTATTTCGAGTTTGAAGAATAAATCTAAACTCAAAGCATTGTAGACAAAGCCCCTCCCCGTATCTTATTTGAACCGAAGTTCAAACATGTTTGCGATTTTCAGTGCATGAATTCCTACAGGGACTACTGTACCTAGTTCTACTAAAGCAGGTGTCAGTCACTTTCGCTTGATTTTTCTCTCCTCTTTCAATGACTCAAGTTGATATCATATATGTATGCATACATATGTAGGTCTTTCACATTTTGTCAAACAAACTGGTTTTTGTGAAAAGCAAAGAACAAAAAATAAATCAAATTTTGCCAAAATACGAAAAGAAAACGGTTTGCTAAATCCTAACCGGTTCCTCCAAATCCTGTCGCTAATTCAATTTCAAAAAGAAAAACATCAGGTAACGACGGTTTCAATCGTCTGTTCGTCTTCTTCTTTCTTGAAGGCAAATTCATACTAAAAACTTAATTCGCAGCAAAAATAAAACTTCTTTCAAAGCCATGATGTCATCCAACTGTTGCTCTATTGTCCAACCTCATTTAGCACGCAAATTATTGACAAACAAAGCCATCTCAAACCTCTCTACTGGCTTTTGAAACACCAGACTAACGACCAACCCTATTACGTGTTTTAAAAGATACGCACGATACTATAAAAAAGAAAGAAGCCAAAAACCAAACCAAAAGTTGGATGCCGCCGGTACTCTGCCCTGCCCTTCCTCGACCGTTTAAAACAATCTAAAGGAAAGGAAATCCGACCACAAACCGATGACATCATAAATGTGGAGTAAGTAACGCAGAAACTAGTTTCAAATGACGACCACGCTACTTCGCGGCCCGAAAAACGAAGGGAAAACACGCCAAATTCATGATATATGTATTATAATCCAAGGGTAATTGTAGATTGTTCTTTGTATCTGTCTGTAGTGATTTATGTACGAATATGTTTTGTTATTTTGGAATACAATTTGCCCGTAAATTTAATCCAGCCTAGGTACTTTAAGCACACACACAAAGCACCTCCCCAAGCTAAGCCATACGGATGGTTTCTGTTAAAGCTCCATTTCCCTTTACAGCACAGGCACGGAAAATGCAATATAATACACAGATAAAGCGTCCCACAGCCCAGCATCCACTCATAGACACATTTGTACGTCACAGAGGACCACACATCTTACAACCGAAAGACACACATTTACAAAAACGTAGAGGAAGCTTTCACTTTCATGTGGGACACACAACTTTAAAATTTCATTTTCATTACGTCGCAGTTGTACAGATATGCTCGTATACAGGTACGAAATGCTCGTACGCTCAGAACAAAACATTAATTTGACTTTCATGACATGTAAACAGTTATAATAAAAATTTCAAATATATTTAAATTACTCACCAATTCAATTACTTTCAAGAGTAGACGATTGTTAAATTCCATTTTTGTTTAGTTGTTTGTTTTTTGTATCTATTGGGTACGCGTAAAGTATTTTGTTTTTTAATTGTTCTCGGTGAATACACACGTCCCAGAGGAATTGATTTACACAAGTTTACTGCACGAAAGTTCGTTGTTAACTGAATCTCCTGGCGGCAACGATGTTTATCAGGGCGATTGCTTAACGAAATCGAAAATTGCTAGACAAATCGTGACGCGACGACAAGCAACAAGACACATAATAGTCCGCAACAAGTTGCTGGGGATGAGCTTAGTACTCGTGGTGTTGGTTCATGAACGCAGACGTGATAAGTCATGGGGAACGGTCAGCGGATGGTGTTTGCTTCAAACTTCAAAGTTAAATGTGAGTTTTGTAATAGGGTTGCCAAGTATAGAATTATTTTAATAACTGATGTTTTTATTATTGTTTTAGATGAACATCAGATGAGGTACCAATTCATATACTTTACAAAGATTAATCTTTCCTTTTTCAATCAAACTATGCCGTAGGCGGTGAGGGATTCCTCCGTAATTGGAGATACGCGACAAGTAGGCAGGTTTTGAAATGTTCAAAATAGTCATAAGCGCACTCATTGACGAGACAACAGAGGTGCCAGCTATCTATAAGCGTTATCACGCGGTTTTGAATTTTATCTACAAAAGCAAATTCAAAGAAATCTTAGGAGCACCTGACCAGATATGGGCATTGTACTCCAACTTGGTGAGGATTAATCCATTTATATATAATGAGGCCATATCAGAAGGGGTAACGTATTTCTCACATCGCCCACCACGTCTCCAAAATTCCTACAGATATAACTGTCCGGATCACATCATCGATTGAACGCATGCAGGCTAAAATGGCAAGTAGTAGCACAATACTGGCCTACGCAGTCATAGGGTTAACAACCCTATACGGAGGAGATTAAAAGGATGTGATGAACCAACTAATGGACTCGGATAAAAATGGACTCACTATTGACGACGCGGATAACGACCGTCCACTTGCAGCCGAGCAATTAGTAGATGCCCTTGACTGCTATCACTCAGATATTACCGCCATCCGGGAAGTGCGATAGGATGGGCCGGACATAAGGACTGTGAAAAAAACTTTGATATATACTATGGGAAAAGAAACAGCTCTTACTCGGGTGCGAATTTGTCATAAAAGAAAGACTTAGACAAGAAGTCTTGAGCTTCCGACACGTGAGCAAGCGTCTTATCACAATGCGCATCAATGCTAAATTCGCTAACATAAGCCTAATATGCGCCCATACCCCTACGGAAAACATGGACGACGGTACCAAGGAATATTTCTACGGGCACCCCGACAGGACATATGAGCAATCTCCTAACGACGACATCTTTGGTAGGACAGTTGGTAAGCATAGCCTAAACCATAGATGAACTAACCTAGATGTCAAACTTTCCAGATATTGAAAAATCAAAACCGGTTTTCTACTGATCGCCCTTATCCGTGTGATCCTGTCTGTGAATACGTGTGAATTGTCATCAATAGCAGTTTCCCTCTAATTTTAGACAAAAGGCGCCCATTTTACCAAAAAAAAACTCATCGACATTACATACATGCATGCAAATCGTTCTCATTCTAGCAACTTTACTCGTAAATTGCTCTCATTCTAGCATATTCTGGCAAGTTATAGAGACGTAAAAGTGTTGGTAATTCACTTACAGTGTGTCTGTGCAAAAGTTAAGGGTTTCCAAATTTATTAGTAGAGTTTGACATCTAGGTTAGTTTATCTATGGCCTACACAACACCACGTCTGTCAATGGACTTGCGCTTATTGGCGAAATATCGTAAGAGGACATTTCGGTCTCTGGATTACGAAACGCTAGATCAAATTGATCACAACAGACGTAAGGCATGCCACCAGTATTCTGGACGTCCGAACGTCCGGGCAGCCAATATTGACTCGGCTCACCACCTTGTTGCAGCCAAGGTGCGAATGCGGATTTCCCATGCGCCGCAACAAAGTAGAACTATTGTGAGAAGATATAACGTAGAAAAGGCTGCAATCCCAAGAATTTTTGCTGAACATGTATCCCGAAATCTCACGACATCTCCTATGTCGCAAGCATCAAGTACCGAAGACTTTTAGCAACACTTCTATCGTGTCATCAGAAATGCCGCATCTGATGTGACCATCATCAAGGAATTCCTGGTTTGATGAAGAATGTCGGCAAAAACATGCATGACGGTAAGAACATCGTCTTCTCCAGAGGAAGAAAAGAGAACACGAGAAGGCGCGATCGAAGATATAGAGATGTTGTACTACAGGAATAACGTACGGAAGTTTTACCAAAGTAAAACGAACGTGTTAAGCCAACAAGACCCTTTCAAAAACTTATAGAAAAAGGGAAACTTGTTGTAAAGTCACAGTCGATGGTGTCTCCAGGTAGAATAGACCATTCAACTTAGACAATGATAGCCAAAACTTCCGTTCACCTAACCAAAACGATATATGAAAAGCTAAACTGAAATCCAACAAAACAGCTGGACCTGATGGCTTACCGGCCGAGGTATTCAAAAATCTGGTCAAGAGAGTGCATGCATGATGAATGGAATCTCAGTATCGTTTGCACGAACCACAAAAAGAAGAGGCCCTATTAGCTTCGCAAATCTTGCCAATCGCTATTTCTTTTGAGCTAACAAGGTAGCTGAGTAGTAAAGCCATATGCCAAAAAACTAAGGAGGCTCTGTATAAGACCTTGATCATCTCATTCCTACTTTCTGGCGCTGAGGAGACTGACTTGAAGTACGCAACTGGAGGCAGTTAGCTAACAAGTTCCAAAGCTTAACAGTGTGAACAAAGAACAAACGGTTACTTTCTAAGTATTTATGACGAGGAGGAATGAAAGTACCAGTCCTGTAAGATCTAGGAAATTGCAGCATAAAGTATACGTAATTGGGTCTCTGATAGTTTATTAAATTTTGCAAGAAATAATCAGTTACGATAGTTCAGGAATTGTTGTAGCGAACACCCTAAGACTACCGTGTTCGAGAGTCCAAACGTATAGTAGAGCTGTTACCAGTTTTAGCCGAATATTTATTGGAGTAGTATTGAAGTCCACAACAGGCGCGACGCTTTATAAATATTTCTTACAATTAGGTCTATGTGGTCACAGGCTGTATGACGGTTGTTTAAAATAATTCCAAGACTTTTTACCGTTTCATAGAAAGAAATCTTCTCTCTAGATAAGTAAACATCAGGGCATTCGTCAACATATATTTGTCCCGATATTTTTGCCTATACGTAAGCATAGGGACTTTTTGGGATTAAGTAGAAGAACATTCGAGTCTGCCCAGAGATTTATTGCCTTTAGGTCCTCATTCAATTTACTGACTGATTTGTGACTGCGAAGCCGACAAGTGAATTTGAACATAATCTGCATGCTTACAAACTTGGGGGAGATCATTAATATACAAAACGAAGAGCAGAGGTCCAAGGATTGAGCCTTGTGGAACGCCTTTACAAAGTCCCAGCATGGTAGAAACATCTCCATTTAAGGAAACTTGCTGAAATCTTTCGCTGAGGTAGTTCCAAATCAGTTCAACAGCTCTCATGTTTAGCTGTGATTAACCGAATCAAAAGCTTTTGAAAAGTCAAAAAGACAACGCAGGTTTGTTTTAGTCTCATCAAAGTTCAAACGGATGGCCGCAACTACAATATTTTTGTGAGTGCAGTGATGCAGTATACGCTGATAATTTGTGGACTGCTCAACATTTAGACCGCAAAATAGAAATGTTAATAGAGGGTTCTTCCAGAACCAACTGCAGTGCTTATACCAAAGTAGAGAATTAGTCGTACTTATACTATCAGGATACAATGAAGGAAAACCTCTGAAGAGATTTAATAGCCGAAATGTGTTGAACACGAATTTTAAAATTATCTGTGCCCAGGCTCCGCCAGATTAAAAGTATAACTAATAACTCATAGCCTCAAAGAAAATGAACAGCTCAAAACTTCGTTATTCGAATTTAACACCTGCTTCGAGTATATGCGGGCTGCTGTTGAAGATGTAATTGATTCCCAATACCATCAGAGAAACCAGTAAATGTCACGGATCTACCGCATTGAAAGACGCGGCATACCATGCCTCTCTGCAGTCAATTGAAATGCAAACTAAGAAGGATTGATACAAAAATATAACGACTTTTCTGAAATAAGAAACTCGAGTCAGAAGAACTGAATGACGATAAATGTGTTACCTTCGCTGTGCATGCCTAACTCAAAGCAGCAAAAGACGAAACAAGTGAACTTGAACAGAAATATTTGATTCCCGTAAATCTCGCTCTACAATCGGCGCTATTGTGGAAATTGTAAGCACTGCAAGGAAAGCTAAGGAGCGCTGCGATGGAATGAAAAATAAATTCTGTGCTGTTAAGCTGAACTCGTATCCTGCTCGCACTAAGGCCCAAAAGAGTTCCAAAATATATCCAAAAAATTTTGGGAACCTACTTTAGGGCGCTGTTCTCCGATACTGAAGATGGGACAATGCTATACAACAAAACAGATGGCGCTACCAAATATTTTTCGAATTCGCTTCATTGATATAGAAAATAATGTATAATGAAGACCTTAAGCTAAAAATCACAGAGTCTGCCAAAGTTGTTGACTTTTCTGATGACATTGACATTGTGGAAGTAACCACTAGGGAAAATAGAGCATGGCCGGAATCGGTATACCTACGTAAGTATGTGACAGATCCATACGGATCTACAGCTACTAGTATCTCCACAGAAAATAAAAGGGTAGAAAAACAATTAACGTCGTATCGGTATGTGTGGATGCTGTAGTCTCCAAGCCAGAGAAAAAGTACCTTGCAACACATCTGAAATATTTCATAACTATGGCAAAACAACAACAACAATACCAAAATATGGTTAAAATGCCTCCTAAGATCAGTGGCCAAAAATGGGCGGAAACCACGACAACTAAAACCTGCAGACGGAAGACGAAAGAAGTGTACTTGACCAACGTGCTGCGGGCAATCATGTCTCGAAAAACGTAATATAATGCGATTTGGACTGTGGCCTCCATCGTACCGATTGACATTTTGCCAAGCGCACTCCGACGGAACATGAACATGGTAGAAGGAAGAATATTGTGCGATATGGGGCTACAACAACGGATGACTAGTCTACTTGAACAGCAAATAAGATGGGACTCTAAAACAGATAGAATCATATGCTAGAAGAGCCTAGCTTGTACACAACCCAAATAATAACAGCAAATGGATATTTCAGAATATATTTACATAACCTTAGGGCCAACAATAATAAACACTGCCCGAGCCTAACGGAATCCGATAAAGACGTAGAACATGCCATATTCCATTGCCTGTGCTACGGAACTGAGGAAGAAAAAAGGCGAGGCGATGATGTCAGAGCTGTGAGAGCATACACAAAATTGTGAGCGAATTGTGAACACCATGTCTGTTTACAAACCAAACAGAAAACACAAAACTGTCAAACTGGCCCAAACTAAGCCAACTATGTCCTCTGGACGGCATCCGATTAAGTAAAATAAAATTCCATATTCATTTTAATTTTTATTTTCATTCACTTTTTTTTCAAATTGGATTAGTTTCATAAACTTATAAAAAAAAAAAAACATTACATAAAAAAATCGTAAAACTTGTACCATTGTGTGTATAGGTATTGTATTGTATAAAAGAACATCCTGGACACCTTCACATCAAACAATCATTTATCCTTTAATGTAAAAAGTGCATCAAATCCAAACAGTGCTCCATTAACAATCGAAAGTGAAGCCTTCACAATGGCAAGATCTCGAGTTCTCGTTCGAAATGAGTATTCCCAAGCCTCGATCAGCAGCACTCCAGCTGTTATAAATAGACAACACCCAATGACACTGAAGAACACATCAATCCGCTTATGAATCGGTGCACGCATTAGAATCCCTTTAAGAAAATTAAAAATCCTTTAACTTGATCGATTTAGATTTTATATTTTTAAAACCAACCCGCGAATATTCCCAGAACAATTAAAATGAATCCAGCAAACGTTCCGGTCGCAATGAAAGACGTCATTATGTCACCATCGTTGAAACTATAAAAATGCAAAGCTAGACACGCGATGGAGAAGGCTAGTTCCAAGAATTTCACGACATTTAAGTGCGCTTTGCGGTCTTCGTTAGCCATTAAATCTGAGATACTTTCGAAGTTCAATATGAATTTCGATCTTATTACTGCAACTGTTCCTAATTGACTGATCACTGATGACACAATCTTTCGTAACCAGACTTACTGGAGACGAAGGAGCATTAGTAAAATAATTTTACTTAAAAAAAAAAAAAACAATTCAGACACAAGAGGAAGGAAATGCGTTTCACTCAAGAGATGATCGAGAACCACTTTGTCCACCCACGAGATACGAACTATCCCTCAAAGAACGCTCATCCACCATGGGGGGCTTCAAATCTCAGAATTGGCGAATGAATGAAATACACATGTACGTCATAATTTGCTGAGAACATAATTACTACGAGGAGGCATTTAAGCATCGCAACGTAACCCGGTTATGGGAACTTTGCAAATACTCGTAAGTACTAGCTCGCGGTACCTATGTACATATGTACGTGCGGAATATATCCATCAAACTAGATGCAGTTGAATCCAGTCCAGCTGTCTTAGTTGTAAATACATATAATGAAGCGGATTATTATGTTTCATCGCTTTATCCACCCCTAATGCAGAAGTTTAGGTACTCTTGCAGTTCAAAAGCCGCTAGGGGTGTGTATAGCCGAACACAGTCAGGGCTACATAAAAGTGATCGTACATTTTAAGTTACAGGCTACAGAGGAACATTTCACCACCTTCCAAGTTAAATTTTGGGAGTGGCAAAGCTGAAGCGATTACGTTCTATGCAAATAGTGAGTGCTTCAGAAGCACTATCCACATACAGACCCAGCACTCGATCAACAACGAATCTATAGTAAGCATCTATAACACCATTTAATAGACCCTGACATTATGAACCTTATTCCAACACCTCATTCAGAGATCTCCAGCAGATCATCTAACTTTCTTCGCTGATAGAGATTTAGAGCAGTTGCAAATTGAAAATTTGTGCTCAGTAATGAGGGTCAAAAGTGTTGCTTCTAAGCATGATTTGTCGCATATGAACTACGATCAATACAGAAGAGACCCTAAAGACTCCATAGCACGATTTCTATGCTGGTGTGGCACCATCGGACCTTTATCTTTCTAAGAATGGAACGCTTTACTTATCGATGTATTATACATCACCTTGATCCCCACCAGAACTGGTTTCTAGCTACACAGAGACCGAAACTTAATCTATTGGTTGATTTCTAGAAAAGACCTGCCAATTTACCTCCATCACCGTGAATACTGAGACCTTTTGACCGTTTCCTAGTGCGGCGTGAACGAGGGCCTCAGCTTTTACTAGCTGCCTCCAGTTGCGCACACGAAATTGGTTGAGGGGCCACCTAAAATGAGGTCATCTTCTACCACGTCATCCTTCTGGATTGAAGCCGAAAATTTTCTTGCCCGGGGCTATTTATCATGCGGTCAAGATAAATATTGTTCGCTATTGAAACGTCGCCTTACTATTCCATTGATACAAACGGGACCGAATATTACCCGAAATATTTTTCTCTCGAAGCGCCCGAGAGCATTATCATCTGATTATGTCAGTGGGCAAGCCTCCGCGCCGTAAAGCAGGACTGTTATGATCAGTCTCATGTGTAAAATCTTTTTAGGTGCTCGAGAGTGGGCTATACTCAATTGCCTTCTAAACAGAAAGAAGCAGCTATTAGCAAGAGTAATATTTTCGTCTCAGGTGTAAATTTATGTATCACTCTTTGTTGACATATCTCCTTTGTTTTTCGTTCATTGACCGATAAAACGACATTTGACGCATTTCGACCATAAGGGGTGGTCGTGGTGTAGTGGTAGTAGCAAACGCTTCTCACTCGGAGGGTCCAGATTCGAATCCTGCCCATGGCAAGTCAGTTTTTCATTGTGTAATTGGAACTCAGACAGAAAAATTCTGCGTGTGAGAAGGCATAACACTGACACGTAGATTTGGCTATTATAGAGTTTCAAGCAATGAAAAAAATACTGGGAATTATATCTCGAATCACTCTGAGTGAAGAAAAACTCTCCGTCCTATTCGGACTCCCACCCCTGGAGAGCAAACATAGAAACCAAACACACCTGAGTTTCAAACCACTACAAAAACAATTTTCCTTTCTCCTCCTTCTATCTTTCCGCCCGCAGTAAAAGGGTATCTAACCCCTTAGGCGCGCGTAAATTATAAAAAAAAAAAAAATAAAATAAATCTGGTTCAATAGTCACAAACACTCCATTGACGGCGCTCTGGGTTCTTCCCATTTTGTCAATGTCGTCTAAGTTTGGTGACTTTGGAGTTGACTAGCATGTTTCGTACAATTCTTTTAAGAACATGACGACACATAGCCTTGTATAAGTTCTTTTGAAGGCTTCAGTTTTTATATTACCGACCTTGATGAAGCAGCATCATCGTCATCCGTCACAGTCGAATAAGCTTAGCAGGGATGCCGCAAATATATATGGCTCTATCCGGTACTCTTGTCATTTTGTTTTCCATTAAGTGAGTAAGAGAATTTTTGAAACAAACCGTTGGTTTCCATTAGCGTTACATTCCCTAATCATCTAATATCTTTCCAACCAATGTCGGCATACGGTTCCTAAAGTTCCTTATCATAACAGATCTGAAACATACAAATCGCGCAGTAGACGACTGAGGATATTTTTTATCTTCTGCGAAATATAGCAGCAATGGCCACCTCCTTTTTTTTATATAATTTGCGTGCGCTCAAGGGATTTGAATACCATCAAAATGCTTGAACACAGCGCGGGCGAAAGAAAATCATGGAGCATAAAAAGAGATACCGATGAACGTTGGTTTTAAATGTTTGAAGGTTATAATGACTAGGAAATAAAGAGCTCGGATGGGCATTCCATAAGTTAGTTATACGGCTTAGGAACGAGGGTATGAGGGTACTGATAAGCATTTATAGCGAGACGGGTATTACTGTTAAAAGTTTGAAGAGGCGGAATGATATTGGCGATGTCTATGGAGCAGAGTGATAGACGAGACATTACGACGGTGTTCGGGGGTATCCATTACCTAAGTGATATTAGTATCACGTATGAGTTTTATTGCACGGTTTTGGATCCCATCTAGCAGGTTCAGAGATGTTCTAGGAGCTCCATATGTGGGTATTGTACTCCAATTTTGGGCGGATGAATGCCTTATATATTGAGGCCAGATTTCTTACATCGTTTGAGGAAACCTAAACATTTCGCAGATTTTTTGACGACATCGAATATGTGGTCATTCCAACGTAAGTTGTCAGTGACACACATACCGCGAATGGAAAGTTTTTCGGTTTCGACAATGCAAGTGTCATTCACGGAGAATGGCTGGGTGTTTAAATTTCGCTTTAACGACAGCAGACAGAATTGTGTTTTCTAAGCATTAAATTATACTCTGTTAGTTGTTCCCTAATTAGACATGCTGTTAGTATCAGAAATTATACCTTCCCGTAGAGTAATCTCATCAGCAAAGGCATATATTGGACTAAAAGTAACAGATAAGAAATCATTGATGAAAATTAAAAAGAATGTCGGAGACAAACCGGAGTCCTGTTGCACACCAGCATTTATTTTGTGAATATCAAACTTGAAACCATCCAAGACAACTTGAATTGATCTTTCCGAAAGGTAATTTCTAATCCATTGGAGAAGAGAGTCGTCGAACCCAAATGCACGCATTTTCGACAAAAGAGCCTGATGCCAAACTCTGTTAAATGCCTTAGAAATATCAAGTGCAACTATCTTGCTTTAGGCAGATTGATATTCCACTTTTTGGTGAGACATGCCATCAGATCACCAGTGGACCTATTGTTACGAAAACCGTACTGCCGGCCATTGAGAAGTTTTCATGTTTAGAGATATTTCATTCATCAGCATTTCCATGACCTTGAAAAGAAGGGACGTAAGTGCAATAGGTCTGTAGGAGGAGAGAGAAGAAGATTCGCCTTTTTTAGGGACGGGCTGGACAAATGCTGTTTTGTCAGCGTGGAAGAACACCTCTTTAGAAGAAAGGGAGATATACCATCTGGACCAGCGGATTTGTGAATGTTAAGATCTTTAAATACTCTTGCTACTACACGAGTGCGAAAGTGGATTCGTCCATTGAAAATTCGAAGCACTCAAGTGTAAGCAGAGACAAAGCAAAATCTGGAAGTATTTGAGCTGGCCGCAAAGTGTACAGCAAGCACATTGACCTTGTCCAAAGAGCTAATGTCATTATAAATGAGCATTGGGATGGAGGATGAGGCAGAATTTATAATATTTTTGACGAACAACCAAAAATTGTTACTACCCTAATGACGTTGTAGTATTTTTTTTTACCTCAGTTCTTGGTCGGATTAAAATTGTACATGCTTAAGAATGACGTTGCAGTCATTCATGGCTCGTTTGAACTTTTTTTGGTTCTCCTCTGTCTCTAACCCTAATAGCCTCTTTATAGCTCGATTCATACCATGCCTTTTCTTTTGGTTTGATACTCTTCATCCGATGAGAGATAAAGTATCTCATTCCAGAGAGAATAGTGTCTGTGATCATATTAGCAGCGACATCCATCGAGGAAACATAACGACTAGTTAAAATTCCTAAAGAAGCTGTTAAGTCCATTCCAATTGGCTTTCTCGTATTGCCATACAGTTCTTTTAGGAATATTTTCTCTAACTGTGTGTTCGATGTACGAGATATTAGCTGATATGACACAGTGGTCCGATAAGTCTAGAGGGGATAGCATATTGATCTTGTACTTGTCAGGGTGAGAAGTTAAAAACAAGTCCAGGATATTGGCGGTATGAATGGTGTTGACTCTATTACAAGCTGAGTCAAGTTATTTTCCATAGCAAAGGTCTCAACACACCGTTCTTCGGGTGTCGTCTGTCCAGAATGTCGAAGCCACACAGAATTGTGTATATTCTAACCGCCCGTAATAACGGTTTCAGTATGAGAATACAGGGATATAATTCTTTGTATGGAGTCAGACATTGCATCAAACTCGTTAAAAGTCGAATTGCCAGTTGAATTGTCCAGTTTGGGGCTTCTGTAAATAAAGAAATAGTGGCTAATTTTCTTACGGAGATGGAATTTTAAGCACATAAAATCGAATTCCGGATTGGAGCAGCTATTACATTGTGGTGGAGTCTGGTAAGCTACATCACCAATGGCGAGACCGCGGTGAGAAAAGTGTAATAGTATTAGTTCGTAGCTAAGTAGCTTCAGATCAGTGTGATCTGAGAGGTGTGGGCGGGAATCTACCTGTATTTCACTAAGTGCTAAACAGCTGGACGTATGCAGACAAGGGATTACTCTTTAGCCCGCGAATATTGGCTATATCCACTCTAAATTCCCAAGCCATTATAAAAAAAAAGACAAACACACAAACACCGACCATACTAAGCACAGCTATGAAGGGAAAATTCATAGCGGGTTTACCTCTGCATTTGTCTGTGACTATCTGTCTTCTTGTTAACAGCATCAATTTGGTTTTACACCCATTCACAATTAAACTCATTGACGGAGCCCCTACGACATCTTTAGCCACGGCAGTGATATTCTCGGCCGAACAAATGGTACGACGCCTCCCAGGGCTTTCCCGGTCCCGTGTTGTTTCAGTCTCTAAGATTGAACGACCACTGGGAGCCGCGTAGCCAGGAAAACGGGCACGAAATGCACGTTGCTCCCAAATCACTGATAAATTATTCACCAAAAACATCGTGACGATTATTCCGCGTTCTTCAGGAGCATAGCGTTCCATTGCTTACTCATACAAATTCGAAATTCGAATTATGTTTGTTTCACAAATGTCAAAACCGAATTGAGATTCGACGCCATTTGTAAGATCTATGGCACTTTCCAATAGCATCAAACATTATGGCCCACCTAGTACTTCCCGTACATAATCTACTACGGTGATGTGTATGTTGAGACAGAAGTACAACTGTCGTGTATTACATACCTTAAAGTGTTAACGCCATTTTTCGGTCACAAAATACCGCGGAGTTTTCGCGAAATACACTCTAACATGATTTGTGACAGAGTACTCACAATTTCCATGGTGGTTAACGACAGAGTCTAAATATTTAAATTGTTCGCATTTCGGTACGTTAACTCCTTCTAAATTCTTGTCAGGTATTGGGTTTACGGGTGCTCAAGAACGCCGTTGCAGATATTTGTTCTAACTGATTATCAACTGGAAGGCTTTACTCAATTAAGCAGCCAACAGGCTTTGAGAACTACCTTAAAGTACTCCAACTTTAACATGGAAATTTACGGTTATTCCCGTTGTGAATTTAACTTTTGTTTTAACGACACCGTTCATATCTTTTACCATTCGTGAACATATCTCCGACACCTTTTGAGATCGTAGCAGATTTCTATTTATAAGATTTCAAAGAACTCTTCCGAACTCTTTTTCCAAATGGAGGAAGACGATATTCAGATATTTCATTACTTAATTAAGTTATACGATTATATTAATTATCGGCCATACTCCAGAGGGTATGTGATCTGGTTTAACTGCACGTTATTGGTTCATTCTTTTTACTGCATCTTTATGCTTTCGGTTTCCATAAATTCTGTTATTTCCTCTCCGTTCACTGAAGTCGAGACTGAGATTATTGGCCAGAATTCTTCGTGAAGTAACACACGCTAGAATACTCTTTCTGTTCACTTCGAATTTTGTTGTTCCAGCTCTCAGGTCCATCCGGACTGTAGCGCCATTTAAGTAAAAAAGAATCTTAAATGATGGTTGGGGACATTCATTATCAATATCTTGTAAAACTATTGACTCAACCTCAGAGTCTAAAGAGTGTTATCTATCATCATGTAGAACAAGGAAAATGGCCGCTAGTGCCACTAGTCACTTTCAATGTTTTGCTATTTAACATACAATGTTGCTACTCGTACATGTCTAAACATCCGCATTTAAATCACAGTGTTCTATTCAAAGTCAATTAAAACGTCATTCATAGAAAAACGTCTGCACTACATTTCCTTAATGAGTAAAGTGATCATTCTTCCGATTGTGTGCCTATAGATACCCATTGAGCGAAAAGTGACAACAATGCTTATGTACAATACTACTAGAACTTTTATTTAGATGTAGCATAGTACATAAAACTGTGTAATTTAGATTTAGCCTTATGCTGCTAAAATGTATGTAAGATAATGGTATGCATTTCTTCGTAAGAACAACGACTACCTATTCTACTATAAAGCATTGTTAAAATGGGTTGCCAGTTTCATTTATTGAGGCAGTAATTTTTCAATTTGTTTTTGTGTGACCACTTAAGCGTCGAGAGTTTATAATTAACTAACACATATTGGTTAATATGTCAATGACAAATTAAATTAGCCTGGGAATTTACAAAAACTTCGAGAATTAAACTATGTAATTATAATATTATAGTTTGACATATCGAATAAAATCCAGGTATGTATGTATATTTGATTGATTTAGGTGCTGGTGTTTCACTGCTTACTTACATACTTACGAGTAGAAGGCTACAGTTCGGGGTGATGCTGGGCCTCAACTAACAAGCGTCCCAGTTATTCTGGTGGTTACCTAATTGCCTCCAGTTGCGCATTCCAAGTCGGCTGAGCTTTTCAAATATTTATGGTGTTAAAGAAATTACATGACAGCGCGCCACCTTGTCTAAAACTTTTTTGACATCAACGGTTTCGGGACGACTTTGACGAAGCAGCGAGCGTTCTAAATCGTCACTCTACGCATACGGACGAGCTTGGCAGACATGCCAAACCTAGACATGGCTATATATACCTTATCTTTAAAATGCTAAAAAGATGGTGCGAACCGATTTGGACTTCTTGAGTTTTTTCCAGGATTTGTCGGAGTGGGAAGATTTGGTCGATTGTGGACTTTGCTGATCTGAAACCCCACTGATAGGAGCCAATCAAGTTGTTGACGAAGGCTTGAGACGTTCATACAATATGGCGGATAAGATCTTATACGCAAGTTGAGGAGACGCATACCTTTATAGTTGACGCAGTTGAGGGGGTCTCCTTTTTTGTGGATCTTCTGACTAGATCTGAGAGATGAGTTGGCGTATGCTCTCTACAAATCCATTTCCATCAGCTTTGAATACCTTGCCCGGTTAGCTCTTAAGTCCAAGTTCAAGTTCTTCGCCGTTATACAGTCCGCAAAAATTCCATATTATAAGCACCGACTGTGACTCTACCGCAAGGTTTCCTTCTTCATCTCCACAGACTTTTAGACTTTTGTACGGGTCTTATTGCATTGATACATTCGTTTTACCTGTTGATAAAACTGCCTTAATTTGTACTTTGAGTTCGCAATATCTTAGATCGCGCGCTTCTCGTGCTCTTTTTTCTTCTTCTGAGGAAACCAGTGCACTTCCTTTTTCTGCTCGTAGAGTTCGGGCTTCTTTTTAAGCTGCATGTGCTTGCCAGTATTCTTCATCAATCTAGGGATTTCTTGATAATAGTCGGATGGAACCCAGAACATTAGTTATAGGACATTCAGTAGTTTCCCTATCCCAGGTCCTCCAGTTACGCACTCCAAAATGCTTGAAGTGCTTTGCCACTTCTATGCGCCACATAAGTGTCGTCCCTCCCAGTAAGAGGAGCAACTGATACGCACTTTTCTCGGCAGGTAAATGTCTCTGTACATCTCGTAGAGTTCTCGGTTATATCTCCTCCTCCAAATCCCGTCATAAATGGGATAAACAAAGGATACCATTTGTCTTGTCTAATCTCTATGCTTCTGAGCCATAACGTACGACTGGGATGATGGGGATTTTATATAGAGTATCCTCAGTGTACTTGTTACCTCGCAGAACTAAGAAACAGCTATTGGCATGTGTAAATCTTCGTTTGACTGCTAAAGAGGTGTCTTTATCAGAGTCAATTGCGTTGCCTAGGTAGACCAAATTCCCAACTACGTCAGAGTTAGATGTTTTGTGTGCCTTCTTGTTGATAGCATACACAATACTTTGCTTTGTCCTCATTCGCGGATAAACCCATTTTTTGTCGTTTCTGCTCTATCACCTTCAGCTGCTTTAAAAGGCCTCGTAGAAAGGCCGTACAGCCCTAACAGATTTCCAACCATGTTATGACACGTACATACTTTTTAAAATTTGTGTAAATTTTCCTCAACGTTTTTCGTGGACTAGCAGCCTTCCATTTCCTCAATTGCGGGCTTCTCATGCCTTTACTTTTTTGTTCGTTCCTTTTAGCATGTAGAACGCATGAGCCATTCGGTTTTTTTATGCAGCCCCACTCCGTAAGTGAGTTATTTTGTTACCTATGCATATCTTTGCTTTTTATTAGACCAGAGGTTTAAGTCTTAGTTTCAGTTTTCGGATGCGGTAATGTGTGAGCTATGCCTTCCGACTGAACTACCAAAGATGTTCTCTTTGCTTTTTGGACGTTTCTGTCCCGTATAGCCATCAACGTAATACGAGTATATGCAACAGTTCTTCCTCCTCCTTTTTGCCATCACATCCTGAGTGGCGGTGATATCTTCGCTTTAGCAGTGTAGGGCCTCCTCTGGTCTGAACATTGCATGCCCAGACCCGAATGTAATAGTCATTTTTTCTGCAACAATCAATCTGACCTAATCCGAGACTCTTGATGGTCGAGTAATTAACCCCACGCTCAATCCCCAACTACATATGCTCATATAAAAACAGCCCACTCACCGTCAATTTTACGCTGAGACCAACAGCTCGACGAAAATCATTCCAACTGAGAGCAATTAATCTCTCGTAGTTGGAGCTTGCCTCTTTTCCAATTGGCTTGTCTACTTCCCTCCCCTGCGTCCGACTCCCGGATGAAATGAAAAAATAAAACAAATCTTGTAGTGATTGAGCCCGCATACGATGTTTTGATGAAATAAATGTCGTAAGTCTAGAGCACGAAATTCGCCTGAAGATGTTAAATTCATCTGGAAAACGAGCCCAGTTGTTACCCCTACACAAAGTCCAAATGAAGCATGTGCTACACCTGCAGATAGCCAGAATCTGAGTGTCTTAAATCACGGAATGTCTCGTTGACTTTTCAAATTTAGAAGACTTAAAGCGATAATAACCGTCTAAGTTCAAACACTGCGGAGAACAACTGCTGCACTACCAAAACAGCCAAAGTTAGCATTCAAAGAGGAAACATCAGGATGAAAGAAGCACTGAAATAGATAAGGGATACCAAAACGGTCCAACTGATAAGGTGGGTTCCTTTTTATTTATATTTTTTTTTGTTTTGAAAATAATCTGCTAAAGCAACAAAATCTAAACACGAACTTTTAGTGATGAGCAAAGAAACATACGAGGGCGGGTCAATAAGTCCGTGACTTTTGGAATAAAACACAGATTTTTTAATAAAAAAATAATTTTATTTTTCAACGTAGTCTCCCTTGAGCTCTATACACTTTGTCCAACGCTTCTCCAATTTTTTTATCCCTTCCAAAAAAAATGATTTGTCGAGGTCCTCAAAATAGGCCTTTGATTGCGAGATGACTTAATCATTGGAGTCAAATCTTTTTCCACCAAGCCATTTCTTCAGGTTTGGGAACAAGAAGTAGTCGCTCGGAGCCAAATCTGGAGAATAGGGTGGATGAGGGAGCAATTCATAGCCCAATTCATGGATTTTTGCCATGGCAACTGCACATGTGTGCACCCTTGCATTGTCTTGGTTTTTTGGTTTTTTTTCGCAAGAAATTAGTGAGTAGTTTGATAAAAATAGCTGTCAAACACAAACTAACTGACGCAGCAAGTTTAAATTTTGACAGGAGTCAACTGACAGATGCCTGTTGACAGGAGCAGTGTTGCTGTTTCAGTAAAGAGGTCAGAAATTCAAAAAGTCACGGACTTATTAACCCGCCCTCGTACATATAAGTTGAATAGTCATAGTCGGTGTTCAGTGTTCAAAATACAGAGAACTATTCAAATTGGGCGAAAAAAGCAAATTTCCATCACCCTGGCCTAAATGAAATAAAGTTAGGAATATTTAAACTTGAAGCAACAAGGTTGTTGACGACCTAATTCTCGTGCTAATTAAGAATTTACTACGTGAAGTATATACCAACTCAATTCGAAAATTTGGTCAAAAGAAAGTATATGTCCTTAATATCGCGTATAATATCATATCCAGCGTATTATTTCAATACCTGAAACCATTGTTTTACGTCCAACTGGACCGCATCAAGAACGCTTACCGAAATATTTGATGTCAAAGAATGGCTAAGATGAGGTGTTACGCTGTCACGTAGCTATGCTTCAGAAAATTGTGCGAAACTCTCAAACGCACACCTGAGGCACTATTTCTATTGGCGTTTTCGTTTGGGCAGTCAGAAGGCTTTTTTTGACTTTTAGTTATTAAATATATTTGCTTGCGAATCAATTTGAACACTCAGAATAATAAATTGGCCAAACACAGTCGATTGCACAAAAACAAAAATCTAGTTTGACATACGAGTACAATACTATTTGACGTTTGTACATATTTATATGGGTTAGTACATTTTGACATAAATCCAGGGAGAGAAAGATTTGATTCTGAAATACTAACATACGTTGATAGCATTCGACATTATCGGCAGAACACAGCGAGCGGTCATTTAATCCATACGTAATCCACAAATATTCAAACAGAAGCGACAAGGAAAGCAGCAATGAAGACAAACCCAGCCATATCCTGTCAACAATATCGACAAGTGTCAGATATTGCATGTGGTTAAAAGGTATTCATGGGTCCAGCTACTAAAGGGTTTTCCAATAAGGACTTGACAACTTTTTTTTTAAATAAAAGGCAAACCATTTGAGATATTTCAAAAACTTTATTATCGGCTTGATGTACAATCAAAATATTTATGAATGGAACTCGACTTCGTTCATTTCGGTCGAAACGGCCGCTATTTCACGTTCAATGTTGGCTCTGAGCTCTTCCAACGTCGTCAGCATGTTGGCATAATGCAATGACTTTACGTAGCCCCACAGAAAATAGTCAAGCGGCGTTAAATCGCACGAACGAGGCGGCCAATCGACTGGTCCATTTCTTGAGATAACACGCTCACCACACATACTCTTCAATAAATCGATTGTAGCGTGTGTTGTGTGGCTTGTGGCATCATCCTGTTGAAACCACTTGTCGTCAAAGTCTATATCTTTCAATTCGGGCCAAAAATATTCGGTGATCATGGCGCGATAACGCTGACCATTCACAGTAACGTGACGATCGTTATCGTCGATGAAAAGATATGGCCCAATAACGCCGCCGGCATGCAAACCGCACCAAACAGTTATTTTTTGTGGATGAAGTGGTGATTCATGAAACACATGTGGATTTTCACCCGACCAATAACGCATATTTTGCTTATTGACGAACCCATTGAGCCAAAAATGAGCTTCGTCACTGAAGATGATTTCGCGATGAAATTCATCATCTTGGCGCATCTTCTCCAGACCCCAATCGGAGAACGTACGTCGCTTCAAATGGTCCATCGGCTTCAATTCTTTAGTCAGCTTGATCTTGTATGGGTGTAAAACAAGATCCTTACCCAAAATACGCCATAATGTGATCTGAGTGATGCCCAATTCTTGAGAACGCCGTGGAATTGACTGATTTGGATCGTTTGCTACGGACGCCTGAATGGCAGCGATATTTTCAACACTTCGACCTACCCGTTGTCTCACTGACACGGCAACATCACACAACGAATATGTAGACTCAAATTTTTGCACTAAACTTGTTATTGCCTGTCTACTAGGGCGAGAATTACGACCGAAAATTGGAGTTAACGCTCTTAAAGTTGCAGTTACCGACTCCGAATTTCGTTAGAAAATTTTTATAATTTGCAGACTTTGCTCGTTGGTGTACTGGTATGATTAGTGAAAGTGCCTGTTTACATTGGCGACGGGATGGAAGTCGTGTGCACATTGTCATGGGGTTAAAAGACTTTTTGACAAGTGGAACACTTGAATCGGAGCATTTTTAATTTATAAATTTGCGCAGCTGACCTGAAACATACCTTTTTTCCTATTCTCCACACTTCCTTTCTCATCAACGATCATAACTAAAATGAAAAAATATGTCAGAAATGGAACTATATGGAAAAAAACGATGTGCTGCACCAGAGAATCCACTTTAGAAATGGATTCTCGGTAGAAGTAACCCTTCTTCTTCCCACTTCAATAAAAAGCGTTCCCTTTCTCTCGGACAATCTTCCTGCCCACTCCAATGTGAACAGGCACAAAGAGTGCATTCAGAAATTAAATTCAAAGTTGTAAAGTCCCTATTGGAAAACCCTTTAGTTCCGATAATGACATCTCACCAGAAATCGAATGAAGAGTTGCAAAAAAAAAATCAACACTGTCCTTATCAGAGGTAAAGCTTTAAAAACCACTTGCTTCGTTGGGCATTGAGGTTAAACTCAATGGTAACCCCAAAAACATGCCGTAGTAGCCTTTATCAAAAGTAGGAAACTGGATTAACTATAAGGCTCTACACATTTTGGCGAAGCTCGACAATTTCGAAGATTTAATCACTACTGATGTAATACACCGATGGAACTAAAACAGAAGAAGAAACTGACTTAAAAATATAGGAATCGACTACAAAAACTTGCCTCTAAGGCAGTTGTATGCAAATGAAAGTTATTGTCATACGATCAATAAATCCTTAAATTTTTGGATGAAAGATATTTTTTTCGAAGAAAAAAGTTTTTTTCCTCAACATAGTTTCCTTTGAACTCAGTACATGTCGTTCAACGTTCCTCCCTTGCAAATAATAAGATTTTTTGAGGTCCTCAAAATAAGCGCTTATTTGAACCAAACTTCTTTTTGCTAAGCCATTTCTTCACGTTTGGATTCAAGAAATAGCCTCTGAAGGGTTAGGAGAATAATGACAGTTCGTGAAATTCCAATAAGATATTATTGTTTAGTTTTTAAGTATCTTTACACACAAATGTATTTCATATAACAATACCGTATAAATACACACCTATGTTTTCCATCAACAGCTTCGCTGTATACTTACACACAAACTATAATTCATTGCACTTACAAATTATGCAACTCACATTTTGCTACATAGACAATATTTGTTTCACTGTCATTTTTTGCTTTATATGAACAATAATTATATAGGTCATGTTATTTATTTTGTTCTTCCTCATTGTTATAATTTAAGCTTAGTTAGCAATAATTTTGTATAAATATAGTTAAGAGTTCAATAAAGAATCACTCGCTATTGATCAACACTTCGAGCTTGTCCTTTTCGCTATATTAAGACTTCCCCCCACCAGTGGTAAGGGGTCTTAATCATAATCTCCACTGTAGTCCAAGTTTATACGCTTGGATCTACGCACAACAAAAAAAACAAACGGTCAAGGTTTATGTGCCCTGTCCAAATCCTTAATTAAAACAGTCAATGCAAACGAGCATTGTCTTCAACAATTATATATTATTCGCCGTTGATTGATTTTTCCCTATTGAAGATAATCTATCTGGATTATGCAGCGTGCATCCTACAAAACTGACGCCATTGCCTTGTTAGCCGACAGAACCCCCTTGGCCTTCTTTGACGTCTATGCGCCATCGAGGAACCCACAGTTTCGATTGCTGCTTGGTCTTCGGTGTTTTGTCTTGGTCTTTGCTGTTTTGTCCACGGTTGCGGAAAGGCGCTAAAACTCATCTGGATTGCAGATGACTGTTGCCTGCTGACAGATGGTAGTTGGCGGTAGAAGTATTGCTTTTTTAGTTACAACTTGGAAAATTCGTAATGCCGGTGACTTATTGATCCACTCTCGTGCATGAATTCGAAAATGGAGTCCGGTGAAAGGAAATTTGCGAAAATTACAACAAACGCAAGCGACTTTGATTTACTCATCGAACAGTCCTACCAATTGAACAGAATTGAATTGCATTTGAATCAATTTACGACGTACAATCATCTCTTTTGTCATCCACTTAATTGTCAAACTTCTAATCTAAACACGTTTTTGTTTTGTGCATTCCCATCCAACCGATTTTGTGCGCGATTTTTGATTATTCCTTAAAATAAATCTAATTTTTTTCAAAACAAATAAGTAAAAAGTTGAAAACCATATCATAATGGCTTCAGCAACAAGTACTTCTAGTGAACCAACTAAAAACTCACCACTGTTCCGTGAGATCAATGCCGACGACCCTGATCCAGAGACAACAGATATTGAATCAACCTGTATGAGATGTTTCAAGAATGGTTCCACTCGCTTACTACTTACAAAGATTCCATTCTACAAAGAAGTCGTTTTGATGTCCTTTAAATGCCCACACTGCGGTTTCGAAAACAACGAAGTCCAATCGGCCATGGAGATCCAGGAAAAGGGGATACGCATTGTGTTGAATATACGTAGTGTTGAAGATTTAAATCGGAAAGTCGTGCGGTCTGATCACACAGCCACAACCATTCCCGAGGTTGAACTGGAAATCCCAGTTGGATCGCAAAAAGGCGAAATCACCACTGTCGAAGGGATATTTGATCGAACAATACGTGGGCTAAGTCAGGATCAGGAGAAACGTCACATAGAAAACCCTGATATAGCAAAATCCATAGATGAATACATCCTGCGTTTGCAAAAACTCAAAGAAACTTTCCCTTTTCAGGTGATTTTAGAAGACATATCTGGAAATGCTTTTGTAGAAAATCCTAGAGCTCCAGCAGCAGATCCGGACTGTAAGACTACTCATTTTACTAGAACACCTGAACAAAACAAAACATTGTGTCTATATAGCCCCGACGAGCTCGGTGAGGGATCTACTCAGGAAAACGAAAAAAATCTATTAAAACCGATTCCTGAGGGCTCCTGGCCAATTGAGGAGCTTCACAACGAAGTTCTGCAATTTCAGACAAATTGTCATTCTTGCAAAGCACCCTGCGAAACGAATATGAAACTCACGAACATCCCGCACTTTAAAGAAGTCGTCATCATGGCTACAGTCTGCGAATATTGTGGCGTCAAAACGAATGAGGTTAAGTCTGGTGGTGGAATTGAGGATAAAGGAATTCGGATAGAACTTCGTATAGAAAACAACGAAGATCTGTCGAGAGATGTCCTCAAATCGGAGACATGTGAACTAGAAATTCCAGAATTAGACTGTTCCGTGGGAGCATCGGCTTTGGGAGGCAAATTCACTACCGTCGAGGGCATTTTCGTCGCAATGAAGGAACAGCTAGAGGGAGATGGGATTTTATTCCATGATTCCACTGATCCGAAAACCAAGCATCGGCTGGATTCATTTATTGAGAGATTCGACGATATTTTAGCTTTAAAAACTCCATCTACATTGATACTGGACGATCCGGCGGGGAATAGCTATGTGCAGAGCTTGGTTGACGAGGGGGCCGATCCGAAAATGAAAATCACTAGGTACGAACGGTCATTTGAGCAGAACGAAGATTTGGGTCTAAATGACATCAAGACGGAGAACTACTGATGCTGATGGTATTTGTTGAAAGATTCTCAGAGTGAGATGGAACTTGGAATTATGCTTACACAATGTATATATGTATGTGGGAAAGTGAAAAGCGGGGCTTGATGTCCATTTATTTCAATAAAATTTATTTTGATGTACTGCATTGTCTGTTTCTGTTTTGTTTGTTAAACTTTTCTTACCCGCACGCACGTTGGCCAACGTGAACGCAGTACGTCCCGTGTCCTTGAAACCAGTCAAGGGAATGCCAACGTTTTAGTTCCTGGGTCATGTTGACTGAGATTTAAACTCACTTTTCATACTCGCAAGTTCCGTAGGTATAATTTTCTCAACGGCGTAATTATTCTGTTTGACACAAATTCAAGAAATGGGAATAATTGCTGCATCCGCAAAGTCACCTAGAAACAACTTCTATCTGCTTACAATCAAAAACCTCCAATAAGTGGTCTGGTCTTTGGTCAATTATACCCAGTTGCCCATGCTATTTGAGATGATGTTTTCCTCTATTGTCTTGTTTCCCCCATTGGAATCGAAAACTCTTCCGACTGGATTGTTGAAATCCATTTGCCTACATGTCCTAGCCATCTCAAGCAACTGCTGCTTCTCGTGGAGTTTGCTATTATATCACATCCTCTAAAGCATGTTGGTGTCAAAGGATATCTTTGTCTGTCTTCACTTATGTCTACTCTTCTGTCATAGGGGAGGACTAGGACAATTGGGGTCTTATATAAAATCACCTTCGCGAGAAGGCACTATTACCCAATTGTCTTCTTAGGTCAAAGAAACAGCGACTAGAAAATGTAACTCTTTGTTTGATTTCAGATGAAGGCCCATCAGGAATTAATAGTAGAACGGCGGTAGACTAAATCCCTAACTAACACAAAGTATCGGCTGTCATTACACAACGTTCTATCCGATCCATTTAGTTTGTGCATCCCTTGTCGACAGCATATATTTAGTTTTCTCGTTATTCATTGCTAAGCCGACCTTTTTCGCTTCTGTTTCAACACCTGGAAACGGAGTAGTGACAGCTCGCTGCGTTCTGCCAATGATGTCAATATCATCACTCATCAGTGTATCAGAGTACGAGGTTCATCTGGACATTTCGTCTCTATAGATGTTGTCATATGCGGCTTTAACGTGACTCAGGCAAATGAATCTGAGGATGCATTCATTCGTAGAAATGAGTTACATGTGCTCTACCAAATCATATCTCCTTGCCCTAAAGGAAAGGCCGAGGAAACCTGATGTATCAGCAGCCTTATTAACAAAACCAAGTATATGCTCTTAACAAGAAAAGACGCACAACACCGATGCATTGGGCAGAACTTTACAAACTTTACATCTTTAATTTTAAGGTAGGAGGAATTTTGTTTACCTCGGCTCCGTTTTTAATACTGATAATGACATCTCACCAGAAATCAAGCTAAAAGTTATCCTTGCCTATCGTTGTTTCTTCAGCTTCAGAATGCAAATGAGTAATAGGGCCTTTTTTTATAATTTACGCGCGTCTAAGGGGTTAGATACCCTTTTACTGTTGCCTGGGCGCGGGCGGAAAGGTAGAAGAAGGAGAAAGGAAAGTTGTTTTGTAGTGATTTGAAACTCAGGTGTGTTTGGTTTCGATATTCGCTCTCCAGGGGTGGGAATCCGAATAGGACGGAGAGTTTTTTTCTTCACTCAGAGTGATTCGAGGTATAATTCACAGTATTTTTTCTGTGCTTGAAACTCTACAACAGCCAAATCTACGTGTCAGTGTTATGCCTTCACACGCAGAATTTTTCTGTCTGAGTTCCAATTACACAAATGAAAAACTGACTTGCCATGGGCATGATTCGAACCTAGACCCTCCGAGTGAGAAGCGATTGCTAGTACCACTGCACCACGGATACCCCACTTACCAATAAACATCAGGGAGATTCTATATAAGACCCTAACTATTATATTCTCTTATTGGAGTCCCGGAAGAAGAGATTTAAAGGCATCGAGCTGGTCAGAAAGTATGGACAGTTTCCTCAATTCCAACCCGCAGTAGAACGTCTTTTGTGTTTAACGTGATTACCTGCCGTGCAGACATTTTCGGCCAGGATATAAGCCTATGCAGCGCCTATCATTTTTTCGGTAATCCCAAAGTCGGAACCTGTATTGAGGGCACAATCTCCACCCTTGGTTTGAGTCTAGGCCCATCTTAAATCTCTTACCGATCTTAGGGTATTTATTGCAACTCTACATAGGATCAACCAACTTGTAGACGTCCCCTCCTAATGTAACTGGTGAAATGTAAGTGGCGTCAATCGTAAAGACTAAGGTAAGACCAGTATTGCTCTACCCTTGTCCATTATTAGACTACGTAATTGATGTGCGTAGCCTAGATAATTGGGCAAGGGCTCACCCATTGGCACAAACTGTAGCGCTATCTAAGTAAGTAATATGTATATTGTTAGGTCTTAAGCTGGTAACCTTCTTCTTCTTTAATTTACAATTGACATCTAATGACACACATTTCTCTCACGTATCTGGTTTGCTACTGCGCCACTTGAGGGGTTAGCTAACATTGCGAACCTAAGAATCATTCTACAGGCCGATCTATTTTCGATCACCTCATTACTGAGGGCAAAACTTTGCCGATGTTTTCGCATTTGAGTGATCCAATTAAATTTCTTTTGGCCTCTATTGATTTTTGGATAGGATTTTTCAACAACCACAGTGCAGATATTCGGTCTTAGAAAGATTCATAACTCGCTATCCTCCATCCAATTATTCGCTGCTTATTCATCGGCGAAAAGAAAAAAAAACGAAAAAGTCGTTCCTGACTCATAGATTTGTTGCCTCAATAAAGCCTTGTTGCCTTGCCTTGGACGCTGTACGCTGGCTTAGTGTAATCCAGCTGTAACATTGATTTCTCCGGCTATTCCCGCTATCTCTGATGTTGACGATAGGCAGATCTTTCGAAGGCTCGCGATGCCTCTCCATCATTATCTGTAAACTTTGAATTCCGTCATAAGTCAACATGCCTCCGACATTGACTACCATGGAGTCTAAATTATTTTCAAAGATCGGTAGCTGTTGCAACTTCTCGTATCGTCTTTGCCTTTATACAGTGAAACTAGAAAGCTCATTCTACACTAGTTAGTCACTCGGCTCCAGCAAAATATGGTATATTGTTTTCTCTTCGCACGTTTCACGTTAAAGTACTCTTACATTACAAATTTCAGATTTTTTCAAGAGAAATTCGTTCAGCGCAAGTCGGTCCCGATTTGCTAGTGGTTCGCGCAATTAAGAAATTTTTATTTGCTGTTTCGCGGTAATTCAGATTAGATGATAATATATATCACAGTTAGACATCCACACAGCACTTGTTTAGTAAGTAGCATATTTCGTATAGTAACACTGTGTGATTCGCATGAGTTTAATATAATACATCCTCTTCCGCTGGGCCTCTTGTTCCGAAACCGTTGCGTCCATGGCATTCTTTCTATTTGTAGTTCGATAACCGGACCTGCCCGTTTAAATCCGCACCGATGTTTATTTATCTGGTTGCTCACTGCCATTTATTTGCCATCAGTCAGTCCCATACGTTTTATACCCGCGCAATCTTATCTAGGAAAACTCATAGCCCTCCCAGCTGTCAATATTATGCTTTCGTTAAGAACTTCGAGTAGTTGTTTCCGACCTGTTTCCGAGTTGTTTCTGGCCTGCAGTGTAGATTATTCCTAAAAAGCAACGACGGTAACAGTCGATCTCTGTCAAAAATATTTCTATTCATCCCGAGAGCTGTCCTCAGCTGTTCCCGGCTATATAATGAATTCATATACTACCCCTTCCACGATACCATACTTCCAACTATTCTCCTTTCTTTCTCAACTTGAGATGGGTCTGACGAAGTTTTTTAAATGCCAGCGAGATGAAAGTGCTTTCGCAGATTGAACATCGCAGTGAAGGCAGCGGCAGTACCTAAAAAATTCAACGTATATTCAACACATATCCTAAATATAAAAAACAAATTGAATCAACAAAGGCAAAATCTATCCACTATTTCGCAGAGTTCATTAAAACATAAACTTCAAGAAATGATGGCTTCTTACAATTCTTACAAGCGCCTTTGATGGCACATGAAAACAACAAAGTACAAATATACTTTCCATTCATTTATTATATTCATTATGCCTAAGACAAGGTCTACTTTAAGTAAAAAATAAACAAAAAATTAAAATAAAGGGAAAAGAAAAAATAAACGCATTCCACACGACAATAATAAGATTTGAACCGAAAGAAAACTAAATTCATTAAATACTAGGTTGGTTGTTCAATACATTTCCTGCATTGGGTCATTTAAGTCTTCGGTATTGACAATTGGGGTAAAGGTCTCGCAGAGATTTGAATCGCTTGTGCATGAGGATTCACTGGAGTAACTTAATGTTCTATGCTTTGGCTTCAGATTTGCGATATCAATGAGGTTCTCCACTTCCACAGCATCAATAGCATTCAAATCATATGTCAACCAAGAAAATTTCGTTGGATTCTCCAAAAGACGTGGCCACAGCATGTAGACGCTTTTCACCAATCGAACAACTACATTTAGTCCACGAATTTCATGCGTAACCTGATCTGGTTCAACATAGCCCAGTAGATTAAGTATTAGCATTTGTTTCTCTCCATTAACGGTGGCTAAAAAGATCAATCTTTTTGGAGTGACTTCCAAGTGATAGTCTGAGATGTCAGGGGCATTAATTACTAAGTAGATCATGCACATTGTCTCATACCAAGTGGTGATGGGACGTTTATGAAGAGTTTTTAGTGCTGGTAGTGCCGGATCTGTTTCAGATGGGACCGATTCTATGGCTTCAACTGAGGAATCTGCTGATAAATCTGTTGCTTTGTCTTTATTAACAACCTCCTCTTCATCAATGATCTCTTCTATTTTAGAAGCTGAACTTATTGTGGAGTTATATAGTTTTCTACTTTCATTATCTTCTTCATCCATTATGTTTTGCATGCGATCAAGAAAACTTTGAAAGTCGCATGAGTTTTCATCACTATTTGCTTCACAGTCGAAATTCTCAAAATCAAAGCTAGTTTCTAATTCCAGAAAGTGTTTGGTTTTTTCATCGTAACTGGCCAAATCACGTTCGATAAGAAGCTTGTTGATTTGCATCTTGCTTTTGCCACTAAAACATTCATACAAAATGATCTCATAGTTATGAATACAAAATCCCTCATCATAATGATTGTTGTCTAGGATTTCTAGAACCCCATAGACCATGTGTACGCTGTTTTCGGTCTCTATGACCTTCTGAACATCTTCTCCCACACACTCGACATTGAGTCCGGTCAGTTTGCAACAAATCGCTTGAAATGGCATGTAATCTGTTATTATTTGGCTAGTGGAGCGGAGTTTATTTATTGGATAGTTGGAAAATTGCCCAAGATCACACAAGAATACTCGGGCTTCAACCGACTTCGACGAATCGATAATCAAACGTTGAATTTTTGCCCGATGATACTGTCCATTCAATGGAGCTAGACAATTTTGCATTGGATGTGCATCTTCTAGTGGAGTCTTCTTATTGCTTCGTATAAGGTCCTTCAAGTCTTTAAGGTCATCATCTTTGCTTACCAAATGGATGTAGAACTTACTGGGATCATGGAAATCAGATATTTTTGCTTGCACAAGTTCATCAATTGGCAATTGTTGCCATTCCTCGATTACTTCATCAGAAACCTTAAAAGAGCCATACTGAAAGGGGGAACTGAAAAATAAATGTAACAACTTACCACATCAACACACAACGTTTTTGTTGGAACATCAATCTCATTCGAATGGCTGTTGTCATTGTTGTTCATCCTTGGACTTATTTTGTTTTGAATCACAGGTGTTTCTTTACGGGTCACTTCTATATCATCAGATGAATTCGTCGATTTTGAGAATTCTAGAAGATTTATCTCTTCTTCCTGTGTGTTTTTGTCTTCTTCGTTTGCCGTTAGCTTTAGCAATCCATTTTCCTCAGCAAACTGTTTCAATGTCTGCATCGAATCATCGGCTAAGGCAAATCCCTTTAATAGCAGTGAACGTTTTACACTGATCTTCACAGCATAGCCCCGAATTGTTGGCAATCTTTCCATTAAAACTAAATTGTTCACCCAAATAGTTTCCATTAGAGCAAAGTTAACGCTCGCCTGCAGGCAATCTTTTTCCTTAATATCTGTCATAATCCATCCCTTCACAGCACCTGTGCTTCGAGAATCCCAAACACGCTCGTTATCAAAGGGAATGACTCCCGCCAGACGGACGTCAACTGCTTGAGCAGGGAATTCTTTGAATTTCTCCGGAATAACCAATAAATCGTGAGACTTGCATATGATGCTTGACCCAGAATCAATTAGCTTAATTTTAACATTGACCAATTTTCCAACATTTTTATTTAGGTTTGCTGGTATTTCTAGCAGACGACACCGCTGGAAGGTTGAAACGTCTTTGTACACACAGATATCGTTAATTATCAACGGCCAGTACATAATCTGATTATCCATGTTCATAAAATGCAAGGACATTTGCATAAGGAATACTGTAACCTCACTGGATCGCTTGATTTCTTGCCACTGGTCACCGGACTTGCGAGTCAGCAATCTGGCAGCGTAGTGAGTGGGTGAGAGAACGTCTAGTATTTTCAATCTTACTTCACCTTCTGTTGGAATACCTTCCGATGGTCCATCAAACTTTGTCAACTGATGGCGATGCGGACATCTATTACCTTGATCACAAGAACTGAATTCCAAAACCTTTGGGCACATTCCAACCGCCTGGGCCACACGTGATTCTTCTCGTTCGGCGCTTATTTTAGACGCTACATTTAGAATGTCTGGATGGATATGCTTATGTTGTTGATGGTATTTCATAAACTCAACCAATCGCGGCAACTGGAGGTTATTCTCTTCGTCAAGTAGAATCAAAGATTTTGGTACTTTGGTTGGTTTCTCAAAGTTCGTTTCTAATAGGTTGTTGTAGTTTTTAAGAAAGACCGAAAATCGAAAATTAAATTTCGTCCACGACACAGGCATTGAATAATGGATTAGGATCCAGGCATTTTGGACATTTATTTCGGGCAGTACGCTGTCAGTGGTGATAAGAATTTGATGACAGATTGTCTTTTCCTTCCATTCGTTAATTAAACTAGAACACTCTCCCGACATACGATCTGTGTAAGATAGACACGCATAACCAGCTTCTTGCAAGCTCTTCTCGATTTCATCGACTTTTTCGTCTGAGTTGCAAACGATCACAACTCGTTCCAAAGAATAGGGACACTTTTCTAAATACTGAGCCAAAGTGGATCTTTTGTCTGCGCTGCTCTGCAGTTTAATCGAAACCTTACCCTTAGCATAGACTAAAGCTTCTAGATAGTCGGCAATACATAGCAGCGGTTGATTGCTGATTTTTAAAAGATTAATCATCCTATGTGACCACTTCTTTGATGTGACAATTATCTGGAATGGCAACTTGCCGTTCTGTTGATTCTGCAGGGCCGGTCCAATGAACTTTTGCAAAGTTTCATTAAATTCTGTATTCTGACTCGTCATGGTGTCTAAATCATCAATTACCACATACTGAATACGTTCCATATTGAAAAGCGATTCACTCTCGTTTGCCACGAGAAGTCGCTGAAGACTTGGTGGAGTTATAACCAAAATACCACATCCATTATGTAATTCGATCTTTACGTCTTCGGCACTACGAAATGCGTACGACGGAACTACAGTCACTTTGGTTGTGGTGGTGCATAGCAGGCGACGGCAATACCGAGCAATACTCTCTACTTGAACGGAATAGGGTGCGATAATTACTGCAACTGGACCGTAAGTTTGTGGCAGACATTTTGTTTCTAAGCGAAAGCTTACCATACTGCATAAAGGTGGCAAATAACACCAAGTCTTTCCCGCTCTGATGGTGTTAATCACAAAAAACGAATTCCCACGTATAAGATGTGCCCAAGCATAAGATTGAATGCGATACATTTTTGTTAAGCGCATATTTTCCATTTCTTGGTGGATCTCCGGTGAGAATAACGCGCTTGTCATGCGCTCAATTGGTGTTACTTTTACGTTGCTATGTGCTAGAACTAAGTGGTCAATCAGATTTGTTTTAAGTGAAGCCTCAGTGCCGATTTCTGGCAAATGCGTGAGGGTCTCGTTTAATTTTATTGTTGAATTTGTTGTAGTCGAAGAACTTTGTTCAGATACTACAACCTTGTTAACTGTTGCTGTACACCTCACTGAAGACCCAGATGACGATGAAGACGATGAGTAGGACTTAATCGTCGTCGGAAATTTATTTACATTCAAGCATTGGTCTTGAAGTACCAAACAGTCTGACGATGCGGTACTATTGTTTAGAAGGGGTTGATATTTCTTATTAGGAGTTATATTTGGTGTATGTAAAGAAATAGTAGAGACTTGAGAAGTGATTTTTGACTCTTGCTTCTGTGGTGAAGTTTGAGATAAACTTCCCTTTACGGGGAACTTGACAACGGGTTTTTTGTCCACAATTTTTATTTTCTCTATTGAAGAATTCGATGACGAAGATGCTTCATAACTATGACCTGATGATTGGAATGTTTTAGTAGATGTCTCTTGAGTTTTCGTTAAGGAACCAGATGATATTGATGACGATGAATCCTTGCAGGTGGTTTGGTTTTCCTCCTTCTTCTCATACTTTCTTTCGGTTGCATCTTCAACGGAAGAAACATTTACTGACACATCGCTTGTAATGGTACTCGCTTCTAAAAGCATCTCTCTTGATGTGTCCTTGACGTTGAGCTTTTCATTTATTGTTTTCAGAAACATATCTAAAGATGCATCCGCAGATGAATGAGACACATTGAGGTCGCCGCTATTGGCACTCAAATCAATAAGTTTTTCCATTTCATTCGGTTCGGCCATGAAAGAGTCTACAACAACGTCTTCTTCTGCCTCAAACCTTAGCAAGTCTTCGGATTTATTTGCAACTTTATGTGAGATAATTTCAGGAACTATTGCTGGCGGACATCCTGTATCATTCAGGGACAAATCTAAAATGTGTTTTTTATTTGAAGTGTCCGTTTCCTTTTTCTTTCGTTCTTTTCGAGACATGGTAAGCCGAAAATTTTGATTCTGATATTCATTTCGACGGGCTACCGATTGTTTTTGACTGCCTTTGCTGCTGTCCGAATTATCACTCTTTTCAAGCGAATCATTTAGGGTTGTTTCTTTAGTGTGCCAGTGGTTTGCATTTGTTCGTTTGGCTAAATTTGATATATCGTAACCAGCTGGAACCATGGTCATATTTTGAAAGGGATCTTCATTGATCTGTGAAGGAAAAATTATTATTTGTGAGTATTTTCATTGGTTTCAAGACTTTCAACTGTCTTTACAATCGTTCGTATTTTACGAATCTTTTCATGACGAGCTGGCGATTTGACAATTTCATCGGTGTTCAAGTCATCTTTAGCACCTGAGGGATGGCTTTCTTTTAGTGAAGGAGATTCCTCTGATTGGAAAAAGCTATTTGTCTGCAAATGAAAGACGTTCACAAACAAAAACAAAAAAACAAAAAAACAAATTGAGAACATTTACAAAAATATTGTACTTACAGGATCTTCTTTGGCGAACTTTTGAATCTGTTGAGGCATTTTATATCCTTGTGAGCTCTGACCTTGCGTGTTTGTGGTGTTTTCATCCCGCACATTTTCAATTGAAGTATTTTCGGTTGGAGGTTGTTGAGAGTACTTTTCTTTTATCTGTGAAATCAAAATCAGTTTTAGATTCTTAGTCTTGTCAGATCCTTACATAAGTCTAACGAGTCAAGAAATGACAGTAAACTTCGAGAAAGCTACGAACGTTTAGAGAGGTAAACGACAGCTATAAATTACTACATACCGTTTGCTTTCTACTTTGGATATGTGGGTATCTTGCTGTGGCGCGGTGGCAACAATCTAGTTCATCCCTAGAACAATTGGATTCCTATTGAATCGAACCGAAATTACATCGAAAACCAATCAATAATAATTTCATTAAACGCGGTGGTATTGCTTTTTTCTACCGCAGTCGCAGTCGCGCACACCAAGTTCGGTAAGAAATGCTCAACATTTCCTAGCTATCGGAGCCATTCAATTCTAATCCTTCTGACCAGGTCAATGTCGCTCAGTTCGTTCTTATATCTTCTTCAAATTCTGCTAAAATATCATAGATGGAACCAAAAATCGTTTGAAGAACTTCAGATAGGTAGGCCTAATTTTTTTCATTTCCACTGTAATGCTGCATATGTTCTCTTGATATTTCGCTGATTTCTTTCTAAAACCACACTGATAAGGACCTATCAATATAGTAGATCAATTTTTGATGCTAAAGAGACTGATTCGTTCGTGTCTCCCTCGGGCAAATGATCCTGAGCTTACTTTCATCCTACTATATCTTACAGATGATGTATGCTCCTTACCAAATCAATCCCCATTGGTTCAAATAAATCAACAACAAATCCGCCTGCTCTTACAGCCTGATCTTAAGTTTAGATATCGTTATCCAGACTTTTTGTTAGCCGCATGAACGTAGCTGTTATCGATCATTGCTCACAGTTGATACTCTCTGGTAGCAGAATGGAGTCCGTCTTTGCTGTTAAACAGTTTGTATAAGTAATCCCTTATAATTGTCAGCGCCAGAAGTGACTTTACTATTGTATTACGCTCCTGTTCGGTATTTATGTGCTTGACAAGTTTTTTGCACTTTCTGGTAACGCTAACATCCTTTTTTTTATTTTCGTGGAGTCAATGTTTCATCCGTCACCGTGCACGCATTTTACATTGCTGCATGCAATTACCCGCTAAACCTAACACAGCAGATAAGGGCTTGGTGACGATGTCACTGAAATTCGCACCTTACCTACAATAAGGTGTGGTCAGAGTCGATTTTGGCTCCTCAAACGTCCGGACATCGAGAATTTAGAATATAAATTTGTATTTAAGATGCCTTGCGTCAATTGGAATGTGATCGGCCTAGTTGCAATAAGCAAAGTCCACATGCGGTATGTAAACTATTTTCCCAACTGTCCAACCACCAAAGATAACCTGATTTCCTTACTTGTATTCATAAGACTTTGCTTATTCGTCTAGTCGAAAAACTTCTAGAAATAAGCTTTGGTTAAGTCGTCCTTTTTCTCTGTGCGGCATATGAGCGCATATCAGACTTATATTGGCAAATTTGATGCAATCTGTAGTCAGGCGTTCGTTCAGATGACTGAAGGTCAAGACTTCTTTTCTTGTTTAAGTCTAGTAGAAGAAGAAATGGTGTGTAGTGCGTTCAATTTCCACAAATCAAGTGAGTGATCTTAAAAAGAAATACAACACAACCAAACTTAGGAAGGTAAAAAAAAAAACGGAGAAATGCTTGTTCTTTTTACAACCTCCATCCTTGTGCTAAATTGAGAAGGCTTACTGTCACAGTAATATTTTGAGTTTGATACCGAGAGAATCTATTCCGAACCCACACCGCCAAAGCACAAAAAGGCTGAGTGAGCAGGTGTTCAACTCAACAATTCGGTAAACCAATTCTGAATTTTTACTACACAGCTGCGCTCAGTATCGTCGGTGTTTGTGTTTTTTTGTGTTTGACTTTTATTTAGAGTGGATATAGCCAATATTCGCGGGCTTAAAAGCAACCACTTCTCTGCGCACGTCTGTAGATACAGACCAGCTGTTTTGGCGCTTAGTGATGCCCGCCCACACCTCTCAGCTCACTGATCTGAAGCTACCTGGCTACGAACTAGTGCCATTATTCTTCTCTCACACCTCGGTCTCGCCATTTACGTGCGTAGTGATGTAACTTACCAAACTCCACCACAATGTAATCCCTGTTCCAATCCAGAATTCGAATTCGTACTGAAATCGTTATAACGAGCGATTTCAATATACACAATTGTGGGTGGCTTCGACATTTTGGACAGACAACACCAGAAGGGCGGTGTGTTGCTATCTTCGCTGCGGAAAACAACTTAACGCAACTTGTAAATGAACCCACGCGAATACCAGACGTTAATAGTCCTACCGCCAACATCCTGGCCTTGTTTAGGAATTTAAGTGCTCGTTATGTTTCCTCGATAAAGAAGTGGATACCGTCGAAATCCTCTATCCCTCATCGGATGAAGAGCATCAAACCAAAAGAAAAGGCATGGTACGACTCAAGCTGTAAAGAGGCTATCAGGGTTAGAGAAATGTTTTTTCGGTCCTTCAAGACCAACCCGACCGAGGAAAACCGAAAAAAGTTTAAACGAGCCGAGAATGACTGCAACGTCTTTCTTAAGCATGTGAAGTTTCAGTACAACCAAAAGTTGAGGCAAAAAATACTGCAATGTCCCAAAGGTAGTAAAAGATTTTGGTCGTTTGTCAAAAACATCAGAAACTCTGCCTCATCCTCCATCCCAACGCTCATTCACAATGACATTCCAGCTATCAGCTCTTTCGACAAGGCCAATCTGCTTGCTGCACACTTTGCCGCCAGTTCAACACTCCCAGATTGGGCCACCTACACTTGAGTGCGTCGAATCTTCAATGGGACGAATCTACTTTCGCACTCGTGTAGTAGCAAGAGTACTTAAAGATGTCAACATACATAAATCCGCTGGTCATCCCCTTCTTCTGAAGAGGTGTTCTTCCACGCTGGCAAAACCACTGAGTAAGCTTTTTCATCAATCCTACTCTTTAGGACTCTTCCCGAGCAGATGGAAAACAGCATTTGTCCAACCCGTCCCTAAAAAAGGCGAATCATCTTCTCTCTCTTCCTACAGACCCATTACAGACTTACGTACGTCCCGTCCCTTCTTTAAAAGGTCATGGAAACGCTGATAAATCATCAGCTCATGAAACACGAAAACTTTTCAATGACCGGCAATATTGTTTTCGTAGCAACAGGTCCACTGGTGATTTGATGGCATGTCTCACTGAAAAGTGGAACCAAAGCGTAAAACAATCTGGCGAAAGCAAGGGTTCGACAACTCCAATGGATTAGAAATTACTTTCGGAAGGTTCAGTTCAAATTGTCTTGGATGGTTTCAAGTCTGATATTCATAAAATAAATGCTGGTGTGCCCCAGGACTCTGTTCTGTCTCCGACACTCTTTTTAATTTTCACCAACGATCTCTTGTGTGCTACTTCTAATCCAATATATTCCTTTGCTGACGACAGTACTCTCTGCTTTTCATATTCGTTCCCTGACTCACGTCCCTACCCTTCGGCTGTAGAACGGGAACGCCAAAGTATGGTAAGTTCATTAAATTCCGATATTAACAGGATAACTAATTGGGGAACCACTAACAGAGTAGAATTTAATACTTCCAAAACACAATGCTGTCGTTAAAGCGAAATTTGAACACCCAGCCATTGTCCATGAATGGCA
Source organism: Volucella bombylans (assembly GCA_949129095.1). Classification (NCBI taxonomy): domain Eukaryota; kingdom Metazoa; phylum Arthropoda; class Insecta; order Diptera; family Syrphidae; genus Volucella; species Volucella bombylans. The sequence continues at coordinate 151,678,150 of OX422143.1, forward strand.
CTTGCATCGTCGAAACCGCAAAACTTTCCCTTCTCGGTATGTGTGTCAATGACAACTTACGTTGGAATGACCACATATTCCATGTCGCCAAAAATGCTACGAAATGTCTAGGTTTCGTCAAGCGATGTAAGAAATATTTCACCCCCTCTGACCTGGCTGCAATATAAATATAAGGCGTTTATCTGCCCAAAACTGGAGTACAACGTTTAAGACCTCTTTGCACTTGCTATATAGGATCTAAAATCGTTCGATAAAACTCATAGGTGATGCTAACATCACCCAGTCAATGGACACCCTCGAACACCGACGAAATGTCTCGTGTCTCACTTTGTTTTATCACTATTACCACGATCAGTGCTCCATTGAAATCGCCAGTAGCATTCCGCTCATTCAAACCTTTAACCGTAACACCCGTCTCGCTATGAATGCTCATCAGTATACCCTCAAGCCCACTTTCGGACGTACTCTGAAATATCGTGATCCATTCCTAAGCCGAACAACTCGCTTGTGGAATGCCCTGCCGAGCTCTCTATTTCCTAGTCATTATAATATTCAGACATTTAAAGCCAACGTACATCGGTATCTATCTTTCTTCCCTCCCTAATTTTCCTTACTCCGCGCTGAGTGCAAACATTTTAAGGGTACCTTCACACCTTGAGCGCGCGCTACTTTATAAAAAATAAAAAAACATTTATAAACACGGTTCAAAGAGGTACTATAGGGTCGGTGTGAGTGTGATTTAGGAATCCCTTAAAACTTCTTAAAATCCTACTGACCTCTAGATACTGCCAGTATACTCCAGGCAAAACTGCTTTGCATCCGAAAAGTTTGTTGTAAAATCGGTTACTATTTTCCTCGTCAGACGGCCAGCGCAAACTTAGACCTGATTTGGACAGCGAGCAAGCTGTCGAACTGATTGGCAAGGCTGAACCCCTCACACACATTCTTCTTGGAATTGCACAAAATTCTACGCGACCTTCTTTACAAGAGCCAACATTAGATGAACTAGGCTGACAAACTGTGAAATATCCAGAAAAATATGGTCATAATAGACCATGCAGAAATACAAGAATTTCACACAACGCTCATTGTCAGAACCTCATGGTCGAGTCTGATCCACTTTATTTATGCTTGTCTGGAACTGTTCAGAGCTGAACAACAAGCACTAAAAAAATGTTTAAGTACTAATATTTCGAGATTTCTTAGCAATTTCCCTCAACGACCAGGTAACGTGAGTTGTGTTGTTCCAACGACACTTAATCTGACAAAAGAGTTCATAGTTCTTCTACATAGGTTGTTGTGTAGCAGAAATATGATTTGGAAATCTCCCTACACTACTTCTCTACACGCATCCACATGCAAGACTACAAAGAAAGCATTTCCATAGTAGCTCGTGGATAAGGTTTTTGTAAGCGCTAGCTTCCGTTAAAAAGCAAATATATTTAACTATAATCCAGTAAATATGGTGAGATTGGTTAGACAAAGGCAGGATTAAAACCTGCGACATTAACTACGACAACAAAAGCAGCACTTGTTATATTTGCCAATACGAGTATAATGCCTTCACGTTCTAACGGAAAAGAGAGGTGACGATACCAAAAGTAACTTCTATAAGTTACGAAACAAGGCATAGAAGGAAGCAACGTCTTAAGCATGGCGTTAATATCTTTCTCGCCTACATCACGGCAGAGCTGTGAACAATGAATATATTTGATCAGATAACTAGTAATAATCGACAGCAAGCTAACAGAAGTTATGCTCTTGATGTCTTATTCCTCATCATGATGAGGATTTGATGCGATGACAGTCCGGTGTGAAACACGGCATAGCCTTTATTTTCAGTATAATGAGCGGCATGAGAATGAAATACTTTTCCATAGGGAGAAGTTTTCAGCTTTAAAGGTTTGCCACTTTCTGCCGCAAGGGTACTACCCTGCCAGGAATTATGTATATTTTTCTGATTTTCGATGCGTGACGTTTACTACGAGTATTATCCCACGATTTTTCACAGCGACCAACAGCTCATTTAAATGAAAACATATTATAATTGATTGCAGCAAGCGATCGAAAGAAAATATAGCTGATCCACAAGAAAGAAATTCCTCTAAGCTCCCCCCAAATATAGATGCATCAGTCTTCTTCACATCGCATACAAAATTTTATCTGCCGTATCATTTCTCAACAACCTCATTGGATCTTATCAATGAGGGTTTAGACCAAGTTAAATCCACAATTATCAAATATTCACTCGGCGAGAGATCCTAGAGAAAACCCAAGAATTCTGGATCGGTACTCACTACCTGTCATATTATACAAAATGACTATGGAGAACGCGCGCTACTATGTAATGGTACGAAACAATCTTTATGAGACCTTCGATGTAGACAAGGTGCAGTGCTGTCATCTTTGTCATCATTCTTCAACATCATACCTGAGAACAATGAGTGAAACTTGCAAACTAAGCATACGCTGTTGACGTTGACATTATTGGGAGAACGAGGCAAGCTGTACTTTTACAGGCACTGAGACATAAGAGGAATAAACGGGCTTAGCTTTGAATGGGAAGAGAACCAAATAAATACTGTTAACAAGAAAATACACAAAACGAATCGGGCAGAACTTTACCTTAAATAACTTTAACTTTACGGTAATTAGGGATTTTGTTTACTTCGACTTCGCGTTCAGCATTATTCAGAAACAAACGGAGTAACACTTGCCTAAGAATGCAACTAAGTCCTCAGGTCTTTCTAATTAATATTAAAGAGATTCGATATAAGGCCTTAATCTTTCCAGTTCTGCTCTATGACAAAGCAGAATCGACGCTAGCGAAGGCATATGAAGAACTCCTTGATCGTTTTAAACGCTAAGTGTTTCAAATGAATTTCGGTCTTATTTGGCTTAACATCAATAGCAATGATGTTAGCAACATCAAAAAGTATGGGTGCCAGTCGCCTTAGATGTGTATGACATATGTATATAGCAAATGAATATCAACGCTCTGTCCGGAGCAATGCAGTAGAAAAGAACCTCGCTTTAAGTGGCGTGCATAAATGTAAGGGGGCCTAGACCAACTTCGAGTGCACACAAATTTGGCACAAAATTTAGCGCCAACCAAGCAAGTAATACTTAGTAATACAAGCCATCTAACCCTGTAACCTTCTTCTTCTGCTAATCGTTGAAAAATATAACGCGTATAATTACATCTAATATTATATATTTCTCCCTATCTATTGTAGTTTGCTACTGCGCCACTTGTGTAGTTGGCTAATTTTGCAAACATAACAAACATTCTACAGGCTGAGCTATTTTGGATCACTGCTGAGGGCAAGAGTTTGCTGATGTTTTCGCATTTGAGTGATGCAATTACGAGGGTTGTCTGAAAAGTTTCCAACCGAACAATGATACAAGACATTTTTTCTCAAATTTTTTTTTATTTTTCTACATAGTCTCCTTGCAAGTCTACACACTTCTCCCATCTCTCTAACCCGTCCAAATAGTAATTTGCGTTTTTCTCTTCAAAATGATTGTTCACGAAGGTGATTGCCTCCTCATTTGACGAAAATCTCTGTCCTCAGAGCGCAGTTTTTAGATGAGGGATCAAAAAGAAGTCGCTTGGGGCTAGATCTGGTGAATAAGGCGGATGGTCAAGCAGTTTAAACCGTAATCCATGGATTTTCGCCATGGCAACCGCTGAGATGTGAGATGGTGAAACAGGTTTTTCTTTTTCTGCAAATGTTGCCGTTTTTCCGCAATTTCTGCATTCAGTTTGGCAAGTAATGATGCGTAGTATGCTCCTGTAATGGTTTTTCCTTTTTGAAGATAATCGATTAAGATAACTCCTTTACTATCCCAAAAAACAGTCGCCATCAAAAACAGTTTTTTATTTTTTCTGGGCCGGCTCGCCTTTTGCAGTCCACTGTTTGACTGAATTTTTGTTTCGGGCGTATAATGGTGTATCCAAGTTTCATCTACAGTAATTAATCGGCGCCAAAACTCGGATTTATTGCGCCTAAACTGCGCCAACAGAGCGTTGGAAATGTTCATTCGAACACGTTTTTAGTCTACGTAAGCAAACGCGGCACCCAACGTGCGGACAGCTTTCTCATGCCTAAATCTTGATTTAATATGTAACAGACACGTTCTTTGGACATTTTCGTAACCTCTACTATCTCTCTCACTTTAATTCGGCGGTCGTCTAACACCATTTGGTGAACTTTAGCAATGTTATCGTCAGTGGTTGCAGTTTTTGGACGTCCCGAACGTTCATCATGGGAGATGATGAACGTGGCTCTTACGACCACGTTTAAATTCAACTGCCCAAAAATTTCACTGTGATAAATGATGGTGTAGAGTCCCCATACGCAGAGTCCAACTCATTTTTGATTTGCGTAGGCGTGTTGCCTTTCAAAAACAAGAATTTAATAACAGCTCGATACTCAATTTATTCCATTTTCACAAAAAACACTCACATCGACTCACTCAAACGACTGTCAACTAAAAACAGCGCGCCCAAAATGACTGAAACTTCGGTAAGTAATTGTCAAAAGATACACAACTAGCATTCACTAGCTTTTATTGACGAGTGCCGAAATTTGTTTCGGCCCCTTTTACGAATCTCAGCTACAACATGTTCAGCCTGAAGTTTGTCGACTGTCGATTACTTTATGTGGATACTTCCGCGAATGCGCGAACTTCTTATTGGATCATATTTGCTTACACCCGCTGTAATGCCCTGTATATTTTTCTTATATGGTGCAACATTGCGATGTGTATAGTAAAGCTAAGCGAGCAACTGCCATGTACTCGTATAACACACAATATTGTGGAGTTTTCCCGCGATCTAACCCAGCCCACACTGACTGCGCCAAATAGTCATCGCAATTTCCTTCGTGGTTAACAGCACAAAGCCTTATCTAAATTCCTCTCACTTCAGCATGATGTCTCCTTAAATATATGTTGGGTTTGCAAGTTCCCAAAAATGAAAATGCAGATATTCAGCCGTAGTACAACTGAATCACAGTTCGGTATCTTCTAAGGCTATGAAGTTTAGGCTCTCATAAATTTTCATAGTATGCGACATTAGTTTCACCGATAGGTAGTTGTTGCAATTTGTCGAGTCGCCTTTGCCTCTTAATAGTGGAAAGAGAAAGTTCACTCTCCACTAGTTAAGCATTCGATCGTCTCTCATCATTTTATCGAACAAAATTGAAGGTCAAGATTTCCGAATGTCGCCCATACATTGGGGGATATGTGATCCGACCCGACTGCATGCGCCCTGTTAATTCGGCTACAGCTTCCGTAAAATCTTTTATTTCCTCTTCGTGCGCGGCAGACTTCGGAATGGCACTGCGCGCAAATATTCGTTTAGTAACGCATTAAAGTCCTCCCTAGTCCTGCCATAAGTTCTGTTACACAATTTCCAGCGCTTATCGTCTAAAACTTCTTGCAGAAATACAACTGTTAACTTTTTTTCAGAATACATGCGCTGATCAGTGAAGAATACTAGCCAGTTTGGTTTCAGTTTGCAAACATGGAGTGGGGCGTTAAAGAGAATCGAGTCGCGGTAATAGCGTTGGCTAAGTGGGAAAAGAGTGCTGGCTACATTTTCAAGTTGCTACAACTACTCAGAATATCGAGAATATTCGTTTATCGGGCTATTGCTCGCTTCGGCAAATTGTTTGAAGTAGAGAACAGGCGAAGAAGAGGTCGCCCACACGTCGTTCGACGAATGCGGTTGTAAAGGCAGTGCGTGAACGAATTCGGAGAAATCCCCTTAGGAAGCAGAAGATCATGCCCAAGGAATTGGATTATATCAACCAGATCCATGTCTAGGCTGTTTCGGGATGATCTGCATATGAAAGCCTATCATTGGTCCACGAATCATCTTCTAAATCCTCAACTAAAAAAATTAGGCTGGAAAGATGCAAGTGACTTTTGCAATGATACGCGGACAATGGGCATGAAAACATTCTGTTTACAGATGAGAAAATTTTTACCGTGGAAGAAGTTTCCAACAAACAAAATGACAAAATTGATGCCACTTCATCTAAGGAAGCGAAAAAAGTTTTTCCGAGGATTCAACGGGGACATCATCCCGCTTCCGTAATAGTTTGGTGGGGGATCTCTCACCATGGTGTCACATCCCTCCATTTCTGTGAAAAAGGCGTAAAAACTGGTGCAAAGGTTTACCAAGAAGATGTGCTAGAGGGTATTGTGAAGGGTTTGACCAATGCCCTTTTCAATGGATACAGATGAATCTTCCAACAGAACTCTGCTCCAGCGCACAAATCCAAAACCCCGCAGGAGTGGCTCAGAAATAATATGCAGAAGAAGATTGTTGGGGAGTCCAGATCTGAATCCACTGAATTATGGTTTGTGGTCAGAATTGGAGAACATGTCCTGAAAGACTCCCCACAGAAATTTGGAAAGTCTTAAAACAGCATTAACCACAGCGGCGTCCACGATCTCCATGTAAATCGTACGTGTCGCTATAGTCCAATCGCCACACCGTTTGGAAGCTTGTGTTAAAGATTTTTAAGAATCAATATTGTGGTGTAATAAATGAATAATTGTTTTTTTCATAGCGTTTTATATTTGTAATAGAACTTACGGCAGGACTAGGTACATATTGCAAATTTCGAAGTTTTTCGTTAACTGGTATCCCTACTTGCTTCCATTATATAATATACTACCGACTGAACCTCCAACGAGTTATTTAGTCGTGGTGTCGCAATCTTAAAAATGTTGCATTGTTTACTGGCAGATTGACATGGCACTTTTTATACTGTTTGTCGGCTGCAAATTGGTTTTCAGTGTACCTCTTCGATAAATGGATATACTAGTTTTTCTCACCTCATTTTTTGCGTTCATAGTCTAACTAACACTTTATCCGCTGTACTTAGTCAGGCTTAAAGGCTTTTCCTTTGTTCTGTATCGCCATTTACATCGTCCCACTACCACGGTTCTTAAATGAAAGCTGACCTTTCGACACACCGAGCAGGCATACAATATGCGCTTAGTTCTTCTTTTCGGTTTATGGTATTTTAGAGCCTTTCTCGCAAGTTTAGCGCCCTGAGCTGACCTCTTTACTTGTGCCACTTTATTTTCTCGACTGATGACGCTTTTCGTTAGCTTGTCTTTGGTTTCTACAAGGAAAATTACTTTAGGATCAGCCATGCTTAAGTCTCAAGTCTGTAATGTCAGCCGAAACTGATATCCTTCCCTTGGAGGATGTTACACGAACTGGCATTTACTAGAGTCTCTGAATTAATCGTACAGACAATTTTTTTCTTTTCTCAATTTACTTTATAGTTTCGTTTGACGCTGCAAGGTATTTTTCAAATATGCTAAATATGCTGTGTCTCTACTAGAAGCAGAATATGTTAAGAATGGCTAATCCAAGTACAGCGTATATGTTAAAACACTCCCACTCGCAGCATTGTCAAATCAAATTCTAAATTAAGAACTACCAGGACAATGACCATTCAGTCAACTTAATAAGCAAAATTGAAGGCAATTAGCAATAGCAACTGATCAAGGTGGCTGGGAAGACATATAACACCACTTCAATATGCAGCAAATGCTAATTGAATCTATTACATAATCGTACCACCCTTTCGTTGTTGTCATTATCCCAAATGGGTTAAGTAATATTCCAAAAATACATACCCTATTACGCATTTTTATCAATTTTGCAGCATGTGCTGATATTTTTGACTCCTCCTGACTGTTAATATCCGAATAGGTGCTCATTACTGAATAACATGGATCATCATTTTCTACTGGCTTTGCATTTTGCTTCGAATGTTTCTCTTTTATCTGCAAAAAAAAAAAAAAAAAAAACAACAACATCGAGATAACTGTGCTGGCATTTAACACAAATACTAACCTTCTTCAATAGAAGGATCCTTGAGGAAGAAATCGACGCATTCTCTTCTTCGACATTTGAAGATATTGTCTCGTTTGTCGTAGTACTTTCCGTTCTTCGCTTTCTTATCTCCTTCAATTTTTCTAAGCGAGCGCTTTGAGCGTTTTTCTAAAATCACAGTTAAAAAGATATTTAAAAGTCAGTAAAGAAAATTTAAAAAATCTACTACCTGTTTGCACATTTCAAGAAACTCTTCAGTTCCTCCTTCACTTTCGGAGTTTACACTTAGTTTAGCCATTTCTGACGAAGGAACGTCATCCTTTTTCTGATATTTAGACGATCCTTGACGCTGGTTTGAAAAATATGAAATGAAATTTCTATGAATATTATACACGTAGAATTTGAATTACATTCGCTTACCTTCTGACGTAGTTCCAAAAGCGCTTTGGTTCGTTTAGATTGACTGCTAGAGCTACTTTCAACCGATTTTACGGAATCCTCGATTTTACTATCTTGCGACGGCGCTTTGGTCTCGGGAATCATTTCGAAAACATCCAAAGCTGGCTTTGGTGGAAGACTTTTGCCATCGTACTTCTTTTTTCTCGTCTCATGCTGAGTACCAGCAAAGCCCATCACTGTTTCATCAGACGGAATATATTTGGAAGCAGGTTTATAATTTTGAATGCTGACAGAATCTTCAAATGATATGTCACTGGTGTCTATAGGAATCGATGATTCAACTGCGCTAATCTCCGACTCATTTTTGAATGCAAAATTTTCATTGCGTTCACACCAGTCCATGACTTTCTGCTTGGAGGCTGCATCAACCGAATTTTCAGACATGGAGCCAGATAAATCAAATTTCCCTTGATGGGCAAAACTCACATTCAATGTGTTCAATTTATTTTCAATCACATTTATGCTCCTGTTGTTTGTTTCCCAACAGGGAATCGTTGTTGTAACCAAAGTGGCGATTTTATCGCGAAATTCATTTTCACACCTCATGGCTAGGTTCAATTTTATCAAATAATCACGGGCAAAGAATTCTTCGCCAGAATGATTGATGATTTTTAGATCTCCAAAGTGTTGCATTTTGGAGGCAGAATTTTCACAAAATGATTCGATAAATGATACCGAAGCAGCGTCATTGATTACTTTTTCCAATAAATCAACAGCACGTTTTGGCCAAGATTTTTTGATGACCATTCGACTGCTAGTGGTGACAAAATCAAAATCTAACTCAGCAGGTAATATATTAGCTATGGCGCCAATCCGTATGTGATTTGTTGATAAAGCAAACGATTCTGGCAACTTCCGAATGTAGCACATTTTCGTTTGAAATGGAAAACCATAGTCCAGCGCCCAAACAATGTATTGGTCTTCTGATTTCGAATATTTCGCAATGTAGTCTACTCGTGCACGGATGTGTTTATTCCAGGAAACGAATGCAATGGCAACAACTTCACCAATCCGTGGGCTATATGGACGAAGAGCTGCGCTTTGTTTAGCAGTGAACAAAGTCTGTACGGCCTGCTCAATTCTTTGTGACTCGATTAAATCTGGATTTTGCCCATCGACTTTGTGATACCAGAACAAGTGTGGATTTATGAAGTGAGGAATTGTTATGAATTCCTCCTTGCCCATTGTTGAGCTCAAATAACACCTGTTTCAACTTTGGTTTGATATATTCATAAAATGTTATTAAATGCAGGAAATAGTTAATTACCGTTGCAAAAATTTCCAATTGTTTTATTTCTCGCAAATACGGAAGCGATACCTTTCCTTGTTTCGGCGGTTTGTGAATGAGGCTTCAAAACCAAAACAAATCATTAGCCTTAAAATGCTACAGTGCTGCCAAACAAAAAAATATTTAAGACGTCTGATAAGATTGGTTCTGTTTTTTCACTCACGCATTAGACACATTTATCATGTTCTCTGCTATTTTAAGCGCCTGGTAAATGTCTCGAATCTTTCTCGAATCCTTTGGCCTAAGGTTATTTTATGCTTTTATGGTCTCATAACCCCTATATACAGCTTGTTACAAACTTACTAGTAGTACGCACTAACTTGAAAAAGTTTGCATCTCTTAAGTTACATATATCTAAATAGATTGCTGCCAGTTACATTCAATTATGCACAGAAGATTTATTGTGCTCACTTTCTACTTATATTTACATTTATTTAACTGTAGTGCGTTTCCTTCGAGGGGGATTCAGCAATTACCTGAGCGAGAGCATTTCTCTTTATACACTCTAACACATCAGCTACCTTCAGCTATCTAAGTTCTTAGATTAGTACTCGTTTGACTTGGTAAGTACCGTTTATACAGTTTATGGTTTTAATAGAATCCCTGCTTCTCTGGAATAAAGCAGAAATACACCTTATTTGTACGGAATGTTATTGTTATTGTCAGGAGATAGAGAAAGAGATCTTCGTTTTTCGGTGTTTATGTTTCTAACACTGTCTATGACGATGGCGAAACTAAGTAAACATGTATTTACAATTTCAACTTAAACGCTACAATCCAAAATTTGGCTGGTTCTAAACCAAAAAAATCACCAGTTAGTGCGATCTTATGCCAACTGGCTTCCTAGTTAAGATGCGTCTTCTTAGCTCCTTTGTGGGCCACCTTCGGTGTTCGACCAGTTAATCACGTAAGTTCTCTTCCTTTCATCCCTATCATAAATAATCTTGACAGGGTTATTAAGCAGTCTCCCTCTGGCTCTACGCTGATAACAAACTACACCGAAATTCGTCTTATTGCTTATTATTGTCAAATATCACTTCTACGTAACTGAATCCGGTCCCCACTCTCGCATTATTTTCTCCACTCTCAATCTGTACCCGTAGTTGAATTTCTCCACAATCTTGGTATTTTGAACGAGAGGAAGCTTCATTTCCGTTCGTATATTGATAAGACAATAATTCAAGGCAACTCATATCCTGGCTTCGCCAAACGATAGTTCAACGAATTTCGCAACTCTCTACATTACCTTTGTTCGCTTCCTGTTTAAGTACTCCCGTCAATTGTAGTCCCTTTTCAGCGAATTAATGCGTTCAATATTAAGAATATTCAAAGTCGTTTTCTTTGATTTATGCTCCAAGGACTTCCCTAAACAAAAAACATTTCCTACCTCTCTATCTAATCTGCGCCCAAATCTTATTAATTTGAACACCCATGAAGAACGCAGTGATGTTGCTCCTGCTGTCTGCGGATCGCGTATCTCCTTATAACTATTTTTTCCTTGACACCAAGGCCCAGTTTTTCAGTGCTGAGTGAACTCTTAGTTCAACCTGAGTTAAATCACAGTTAACTAAATATCACTGCATTAAAATTAAACTAGAGTTAACTCATGTAGCAATTTTTCAGTACTGGATTAACTTTGCCCTAATAAGTTGGGTTTGGATTTGGCATCACTGCTCCGTTCAGCTATAAAAAATCACTCGAAATCTATCGATTCTTTAAGTGCCTGTCTACATTTGATTACCCATGACGTCTTTCCATGAACAAAGTGGGTACACATAAAAAACGCTTCATTGGAACGATAGCAATTTTGACAGATAGATAACGCTCAAATCTAAAACGTAAGATATCGTTGAAATGTATAATAGTTTTTAAGAATGATAATAAATGAATAAAAAATTATAGTGAAGACGCTTTATTACCAAATCTACCTCTCAACAACAAGAACATAACCAGCATAACACATATGGTTTTAATCAAGAATCGATTAGTTACTATTTCGCTTTTTCCTTCCATCTACCTCGCACTAAATTTTCCAACTTTCGCACACTCTTCACCCTCCGACGATCAGCAAAATTTGAAGAAAATCTATGGAGGGAAACGTTTTTAAAACAAACGTTTTAAACTCATACCTCCACAGAGATTTGTATTTTTGTGCCTGTTTACATTGGCGACGGATGAAAGTCCTCACCATGAACGTCGTGTTCACATTGTCATGGGGTTGAAAGACTTTTTGACAAGTGAAACACTTGAATCGGAGCATTTTTAATTTTTAAATTTGAGCAGTTGGCCTGAAACATACCTATTTTCCTATTCTTCACACTTCATTTCTCTTCAACGATCAAAACTAAAATTAAAAAAAAATGTCAGAAATGGAACGATATGGAAAAAAACGATGTGTTGCACCCGAGAATCCACTTTAGAAATTGATTCTCGGTGGAAGCAACCCTTCTTCTTCATCATTCAGTGTTCCCTCTCTTTCGGACAATCTTCCTGCCATAGACTAACTATACCTAGATATCAAACTTTCCAGATATTGGAAAACCAAAACCGGTTTTGTACTGATCGTCCCTATCCGTGTGAACCTGTCCGTGAATACGTGAGAATTGTCAACAATGTCAAAATTCGAAAAGTTTTACGAGTGACGTCACCCATATAAAAATGACGCGGTGAATTTCGATTTTGACATTTCTCATATTTACAAATCTAATTTCGTGTAAGTTGCAAAAAAATTTTATGTTGAACAATAATTTTGTTTATTATATTTTCTAGGACAACAAAAGAAGAAAAATTTACACATTTGGAGCAAGAAGAAAACATTTTCCACAGAATACTGCGGCCACGAACAGATTGCCTTGGATTGGAGGTGGTAAAAGCAGTTGGAAAAGTTTGTTTACATTTTCTTGTGAGTAACTACAAACATTTTAATTTCAAAATAATTTATTTTACTTCTTTTTTACAGTAAGAACAATGAATCTAAATGCACCATTCAAGAGCTTTAAGAAATGTGGATGAGTGATCTAACTAACTACATGTAAGTAAAAAGAATACATTTTCGTATAGCTATACATATAATGCCTTTTTCCTTGCAGATCCAACATTTGAAGTGCAATGGTTTCAAGAAAAGCGTTCCCAGTGTTGAACCATCGTGAGCTGATCAAATAAATGTGAGTAAAAAGAATACATTTTCGTATAGCTATACAAACATATAATGCCTTTTTCCTTGCAGATCCAACATTTGAAGTGCAATGGTTTCAAGAAAAGCGTTCCCAGTGTGGAACCATCGTGAGCTGATCAAATAAATGTGAGTAAAAAGAATACATTTTCGTATAGCTATACATATAATGCCTTTTTCCTTGCAGATCCAACATTTGAAGTGCAATGGTTTCAGGAAAAGCGTTCCCAGTGTGGAACCATCGTGAGCTGATCAAATAAACTTAAAGCATTTTTTCGATTTTTGTTTTGTTTTGCTTTGTTTATCCAATAAATACAATAAATTTAAAGAAATTGTTTTTTCTTTCTTGGATTTGCTGCTTCTTCAATAAATTATTGACATTTGTTCATTTCACCACGGTGTGGGTAAGTTTTTCGCTTCACCATGAATGTTTTCATCAGGAGAGCATGTTCCGAAAAAATGTAAATTACAATTCATGAATAAATTGGATTATTAGATTAAATGGAAAATATTGTATTAACTTTTCATACGAAATAATAATTAATGATTATTTTGACTGTTGTTATTTGTGAAAATAGAACAATAAATAGAAAATTAGTGCTTTATAGGTCCATTTAGTACGACAGCGAATTGACCAATTATTTTTTGAAAAAATATGGATGTGACTGGACAATTTAGCTCATATTTAATGCTATTGTATTTTGTATTTTGTAATTCTAAAATTTGGCTGGATTTTCGTGAATGTCAACGACATCAAATCGGCGTATAAATTTTATACCGTTAGAAAGAAACCTTTCGTCAGCGAAGCAAATAAAAAAAAACAAAAGGACTTTGCTAATAAATAAAAAAACAAAGGATTTGTCTTCTAGGATTTTTTCAGAAGAGTCAAAATTTAGCATTTATGAATTAAATAGGCCTTCGAAAGCATGAAGACAACCAAATGAAACTTACAGTCCAAATACACAAGGCAAAAAGTAAAGCACAGAAATGGTGGTTGTGTAATATGGAGCTTAATATCCACTGTAATTCGGTAATTAGTCACAGTAATTCAGAAAAAGAAGTATACTAAAATATTTAGAGCGAAAATTTGCTTCAAAGGACACAAACAATGCTTATTGCGAAACATTTTTTACTCCCAACAGGACAACGATTTCAAGCATAAGTCCATATACACACAAAGTCCCTCACTTGCTAGTAACGCCACCACATAGCCCCGATCTTAACCCGTTCTCTTTGGAACGCCTTTGGAATCATTAAATGATGAGGTTACGAAAACAGCCTCAGTTAAAATTTTTAATTTTTAGCGGAATGGCAAGAAATAATATGTGAATATATGGAAAAGTTGACGCATTCTATGCCAGACCGGCTTAAAGATGTTAACAGCATTAAAGAATACTCAACAAAGTAGTAGCAAAATCAGTTGAAAACAATTATAAACAAAAATTCCCTTCGACAAAACCAAATTAAGTTGGGATATCATTTCACATTGTTTGTTAAATTCTGGAAATTATTTTTAAAAAATAAACAATTAAAATACCACCGCTTTTGTACTTTATAATGTGTGAAAAAAAAGATTCTCGAAATATTTTGGAAAAGCTTTAAATTCAAATAGAAAAACAAATATTTTCCTTAAAAAACTAAAAAATGATCAAAAATGTTAATTGTACTTATCAGTATTATTTAATTAATTTATTTACTCAACACATTCAAACTAAAAGAACAGCAAGGAAATTGATTTTAAAAGTTGCCATTAATTAATAATCCTTTTCATTGATGTCCAGAGTACAGAGTTTGTGCCTAAACATAAAAAATGCTTATACAATTGACTCTCAATACAAGCTTAAGCTTGATTTCAGAATTGTAATAGTTTCAATTCATTTATATCTTCAAATGAAACTTTCAAAATATAATCCTTAGGTCCTTTTTTAATTTTATTCTGAAACGATCCCCTTTTTGTTCAATTGAAACAAAAAAAAAGGTTTTTTTTTAAATATATTCTATTATCTTCACTTTTTCACCACGTTGAATTAAATATTCACCAGCGAAAAATATTTTTCCTTTTATTTTTGCCTTTATTATATATACTTAGCGAACATTACGTGAAATTTGTTGTCATTTTAGCCATTCTGACAGGTTATAGAGATTGAGAATGTGTTGGTGATTCACTTACAGTGTGTCTGTGCGAAAGTTAAACGTTTGCAAAAGTATTAGTAGAGTTTGATAACTTGGTATAGTTAGTCTATGCTTTCTGCCCGCTCCAATGTGAACAGGCACATAGATGTCCGCCTTCCCCATTTAAATGATTTTAACGGCATACTTTATATATTGCTCCTAGGTTTTGTCAATATTATTTCTATTTCTATTTAATTATCTTGTCTATTTCATCTCTGTGGGTGGCTAAAATCTCGTGAGATAAATGGTTGCCTAAAATAGCCATACAACAAGTCAATTTACACTAATAATTTACTCTCCACATTAAAAGTTGGATGCCACGCATGGAGCGAAATAACCACTAAGCCTAAACATCTTTCTCCCTCTCTCTATCCCATTTACTAAAACACTAAACACGTGCTCCGGCATGTCTTTTAAAACAAAAAAAAAAGCATGAGTTCATTTCAGGCTAATATTTACGAGTTAAATTTTGTTGTGGATTGTTGTACAATACTTACAGAAAATACTTCTTCTCTATCACCGTAGCATGTCATAATTTGTTATACTTTTTTTAGTCCGGCTTATCCCACCAAACTTCCTGGAAGCAGATAATATCTGTTGTAGGGCACCTGATATTTCCAATGATCAGGGTGTGTTCACTTCTGAGCTACAAACATTTGCCAGTAGATCTGTTAGCAAACATTGGCAGTTAGGATGGTAGCTGTTTCAGATCATTCAGCAAGAATAACCAGAGCCATAGTTCAGCGTATAAAGCCAACGTTCTACTGACGTTTCTCTCATTTTTCTGAAATCGCGACTCTATATGACTTGGCACTACTCAACATAGAACGCTCAAATGTCAACAAAAGTAAAAATAATAAAAAATATAAAATTGTTCTACTACTTGGATTTGTGTTCGTTTTCATTTTATAAAACATTAATTCAAGCATTTTTTTTAAGACTATCCATTTGCCTTTGAGCTCAAGGTACCGTTCGACAGTAGGAGAGTGTATGCCCATATTGGGTTAGGTACAAAAATGGGCAGAGAATCAATTGCTTGCAGGGTCTGCATGAAGAAGTCCAAAGATAACGTCGAATTCGAGGCAATCTTTGTGCGAAAAACTCGAATTACTTATCTGGAAGGTTACAATATTTGTACACAACTAAATGCTTTCATTGGAGACGGTCTGCCAGCTATCATTTGCACCTACTGTAAGGATGAGCTAAGGACGGCTTTTCGGTTTATGGAGAAGGCTAAGGAAACCGATAGGAGACTTAGAGAAAAACTCGGCGCTAATCGGATAACTAGGAGTAGTCGGCGGATAAAGCAGGAAGAAATTAACAAAATGGCAGATGTGGAAACTGCTTTTGATGAAATCAAAACAGAGTTCATAAATTGCTCAAAGGATCCTCTGGAGGATTCCGATATGGAAGTTAGTTAATTGATAGAAGATGATTTGAGACATTTGAAATGAAATCCCCTTTCGTCTAGGCTGGTGAGAAGTCTGAGGATGAAATTGAGATCCATTGGGGTTCACAAAGTGACAGTGAAATGGATAAAGACGGTTTTGCCGGTGAAAAGACTGCAATCGACGGCGACGGCGCTGGCGACGAGGATGAAGATGACGATGATGATAAGCCTCTTAAAGAGCTTATCAAAAAAGGTAGACTCAGTCTTTGTTACAGCAAACACTGTAACGATTGTCTTTTATTTTTAGAAAAATTCAAACCGGTAGTTGCAGAGACTGTTAAAACTGATGTTAACTTTGATTCGTCGGATGTTTTCAATGATTTGCCAGAACCAGACAATTACTCTTCAGCGGATGAAAATGCATTTAATGACAAAATGGTTGAACGCATACCTGACCCACCTACAACTGCAGAAGCACAAATATTTCCCCAAGGTATACTCTCTAAAATTCTTAAGAATTATTAACATGATGTCGTTTGCTCCTAGGCCGGTACATGTGCAAACTTTGCAATAAACCCTATTTCACTGCAGCTGGCTTAAAAGCACACATAGCAGTACATATGACCAAGAAGAAGAAAGTGAGACGAGTTCGTGGTCCTAATAAAAAAGGGAAAAAGAAGAAGAAGTCAAAACATGGAGACGACGACGATGATGACGAGGACGATGGTGACGCAGAGGCAGAAGGAGAAAAATCTAAGTCTAAGGAAGAAGAGACAGCAGTGATGGATGGCGAAACAAATGTTTTATTGGAAATAAAAGAAGATGGATCAACAACTGTGGAGGTAGATTCTAAGGATGGTAAGAAAAAACGCAAAGCAAAGGCTCCAAAACCTAAAAAGATGTTTCCATGCCACGTTTGTGGGAAACACATGATATCAGCGTCTAAACTGAGGTATCACATGGTCATGCATACTGGTGAGAAGGACTACCTGTGCACCATGTGTCGTAAGTTTAAAATGAGACTTTCTGAGACCGTTATAGACAATTTTCTTTTCAGCGAAAGCTTACTCGACAATCTATGCTTTGAAGCATCACATGCGAACTCACACCGGTGAACGACCATACGAATGTAAATTTTGTGGCGACAAATTCACACGGCCAACGACTCTAAAGTCCCATATGCGACGACATACTGGCGAAAGACCTTACGGCTGTGATATTTGCGGGAAACGCTTCATTCAACACTCGTCCATGACTACACATATGAAACTGAACCATATGGCCAAGACAATTGCCTGCCCGCACTGTGATAAAAAATACGCCCGTCAGACTGACCTGAATACGCATTTGCTCAGCCATACTGGCGATAAGCCTTTCTCTTGTGAGCTATGTCCAAGTCGATTCATTCGTCAGGCGAACCTCAACAAACACATGAATCAACATCATGCGATGAAGAATGTATCAGCAGGCAATGCAGCATCAGCAGGCAATGCAGTATCAGCAGGCAATGCAGCATCAGCAATTAAATCAACAGTGGCACCAGGAGGTGCAACAATAACCCTTACATTTGTCCCTTCGACATTGCCAACATCGACTGATACGATTGGCGGACAATCAGTGCAGCAACAACGACAAGATCCAAATCAAAATCAACCACCATTGCCACGTGTTATAAATGTTAGATCGCTTGCAAAGGTAGTGTCCAGAGTTTCAGTTTCAACAACAGTAGTTCAAGGAATTACCACATCATCGGGATTAGTGGGGACAGACGAAAGTAATAGCAGTAATCAAAGTAATCATATGCTCCCTCCTGCGAGACCATCACAACTGCCTCCGGCTCAATCATCACAGTCATCACATCATTCAGCACATTTACAACAATCCCATATGGGGCCACCACAACATTCAACAAACAATGAAAACAGTATTCCTATGGGCATGAACATCGAACGAATTCCCGGAGGGATACCAACGCATAATATGTTGAGTGCTATGCCAATTAGTGGCAGTGGACCCGATCACGATGCAGGTCATGGCCGAATGGAGTGAGTATAGGTTTCCGCTCTATTATTTTGTAATTCTGCGTAAAATCACTTGACAAATCTTTTATTTTTTCTTACTTGCTTATCAGGCCAGCCTTTTTCCGTTCTTTACCTAACCAGCCATTAAACTTTTTGTGGTTCGAGCTGTCTGGCATCCGTGTTTGTTTCATTTTCGATTTTTTTTACTTAGGTCTTCTAGCCTAATTGATTTGACTATAACCACATCTTTGTATAGCTCATAGAGTTCGCGGTTGAGTCTTTTCAGTCTATGCCACCTCCATTGGTGGGGTCAGAAGTATTTTGTTTATGTTCGGCATTAGAAAATTAACTGTCATAATTGAGCAAACTACTCAAGAAGGATCACTTGCTTTTTCAGGAGTCTTCGAAGTTGATTCTGCCTTTTATTCTTCATTGTCAGGACGTGAAAATAGGCCAATACAACAACCAATTGTGTTGTCAATTATTTGTCCAATATCAGCAGATCTCCGATTTGATTTCATTTCTAACTGAATTCGTTTTCATTTCCAGCTAAATCGGTTTGTTGAGGTCGAAATAATGCACAAAATCTCTCAACATAAAATGTGAATGCATTATCAAGGATGTCACTGATAGTATTATCAAGACCAAAGAAGCAATGGCATCTATATCGTCTGCGGATACCATTACTTGTGCTGATTTGGGTTAATTGTTTTCTCCGTATACTTTTCGCCATTCTTACTGTTTCAATTCAGTCAATGCTTCTTGCGAGAATCCGCTGCATGTGCGGAAGAGTGTGGTGGTTGGAACCAGTTCAAACATGCGCTGGCCATTCCGTTTTAGAGTGTTGTGTGACATAATAAAAATCTCTCCTCTCGGCAAGTTTGCCATTGCTTTATGCTATGAAATGCTGTCGCATGCGCCTTTAAAGTGGATAAAGATATGATGAGTTTGTTGAAGGCCAAACCTTCGATCCACTCCCGGTTTGCCACGCTAGAATTCACTCTGATGTTAGTTGATTGATGTGGAAAATGAAAAATGGCTTAAAACGTTCGCACAATACGCTGGAAAATATTTTGTTTGCGGCGTTTAGCAAAAATATGTCTTTGTAGTTATTGCAAGTCATAAGATCGTCTCTTTTGTGATGGAAAAGCTGATATTTCAGTGTTAGAACACGCTTTCATCCACCCAGATTCGGCAAATCATATTGTGCATACTTCTTGCCAAATTGTAGTAACTAACGGCAAGAGCTTTCTGACGAGCCTCACCAGATATCAGTATGTACTTTGTTTTAGATCTTATATGTACAATAGATCTATCTCAACGACTGGCACTTTGTGGTGCTTTTTCTTTTATGGAGTGGAAAAGGAAAAATCTGTCTACATTGGAGGAATATCCAATTTCTTCTCATCATTTCTTTAAATATACAACAAACTCGGTAGGCATGTTTTGCGAAACTGCGAAAGGTATATGTTCAGTCCGACGTTATGCAACTGATTCAATCTTTTTATTCCTTCGCCTTCCATAATTTTTTTTTTGCAATATTCTATCAACCTTATAAAAACGTTGCAAACAGTGCACCTCTTCTTCTAAAAATTTGTGTGATGGTTGTTGAATAGCCATCTCATGAATATTATCCGGTTTGTTTGCGTTTCCGCGTTGCCCCTCATTTGAATTGAAGCTTTTTTCTATTTAATATTCGTGAGGAAACATCTTCTAATTTACTAATACTGCACATCATCTGGTTTTTTGCGTCCCGTAGCCACTAACAATATTTCATAGATGAAAATCGTGTAATCTACTAAAACATGAAAGAAGCTAATTGTAGTATAAGACGGGCCAAAATAAACTTTCTTATATCACTATACTAGTGGCCCCGGGTAAAAGTTAACTCAGTACAACTAATGAGTATTTCGCTGGCGCACTTGGACGCGAACTTCTAAAAGATGCTGATAAAGCATCGGTAATCAAAGCACTGAGAATAATCAAAGCGGCCAGTATAGGCAACATCACCGTAAAACTGCAAGTGGCATCAAACATTACTGTTGAGTTGCTTCAGTTATCAGTAAGTATAAGGCAACTAAATCTTTGCAATAGAGAGGCTTTCGCCCTGGGACAACTTGCGGTTGCCATTTATTGGTGTATTTCTTGCTTCCCACATAACCATAAATTTAAAGCAAACAAAACGAGTCCTTAAATAACAGACAAAAGTCTTGGGCTCCCTGAGTTCAATATATAACAACAATATGTGTACCCTTACCATGGTGGTATAGGAAGACGCTCATTTTTTGTGTCTGGGAAGTGTGGTCTCTGATGTCTGCAAGCGAAAGTTGCCTTTAAGTCGCTATCAATGACTTGGAATGCCAATTCCAAACCACTTTGGAATAACTATATATACGATGTCACCAGAAATGGTAAAAAAAAGTTTCTAGTTTCCTTATGCGATGTAAGAAGTATGATATATAACCATTTCTGACCTGATACGAGTATCAATTTATAAAACTTTTATCCACCCTAAATTAGATGAGAGCACCTCTAAACCTCCTTCAAAACCGACGTATTGTCTCTTGCCTGATTTTGTTCTTTTGTTATTTTCACCACCAGTTGTATAACTTGTTTATATAAATATATGTATATGTAAATGAACCTATATACTGGGCCTGTCCAACTTTTTATTCCCTAGTCATTGTAACCAACCTTTTGATCGTAATATTCTTTGAGCGTTTGGAGGAGGAAATAATTATATGTTAACAGCGAACATGGCTACGACATGCATACCAAATGAATATTAACGTCCAGGCCGAAAAATATTTGACTTGTATCCGAGGTACAGCGGAGCAGCGAAGACATCGCCTTAGGTGGCGCTCTCTAGTGGAAAGAGGAAAAATGAATTAGTTACATTTTACTCTGCGAATACATGTATTTGAATTGCAAAAGACGTCTGGTAAGGACAATTGACCAAAACGAGCGCAAATACTCTGCATAAATACAGAAAACGAAACATGCATTCTATGCACCTCTCCGGGCTGTCAAATCTGATTATTACTCGTTAAGTGTTAAACGCTAAGCATTAGCAAACTTAATTTTCTCAATTTTCTCTCGCTCATTTTGGATAATTTCATATAAACACAACGCTTTCTATGCGTACTGAACCAATGCGCATTGACTATATCCGCATTGAGCTGTCATATAAACTGGGTAATAGTAGCAATTGCGCTTCATTTAACTTCAGTATCTATAGTTAGTACTAGACGTCTTTCTATTAAATGAGTCGATGATCATAGAAATCGGTCTCTTATCTTCTTCTTTTATTAACCGTTGAAATATGTAACGCGTATAATTACATATTTCTCCCACGTATCTGCGCTTGTGGAGGTTGCCCAAAACTTGCGGGCCTTAGAACCATTCTGCAGGCCAATTTATTTTGCATCATGCCATTAGTGAGGCCAAGAGTTTGCTGATGTTTTCGCATTTGAGTGATCCAATTATTATTTTTTCGGCCTCCTCTTTGAACCTCTACTAGAACTTGAGAAACTCTAGCATCGATGAAAAAAAGAGAAGTTGTTCCGGACGTTGACGTGCCGTTTCAATAGAAAATCTTGTATCACATCAAAAAGCAACTGACTATCTACACTGCTTTGATGTGCTTCAACCTTAACTCTGAATTCTCCATTTATTCCCGCTGTATATTTAACTTTTGTTTTATCATTCTTATATACATCTCGGGTACATTTTGAAATCCTAGCGCCACACAGTGGTTCCACTTCCTAAGAAAGGCGGTCATAGGGGTTTCGTATGAGCGTATCGTAAACCTACAGACAATTAATTAGCAATTACAGAGTTGCCAAATTTGCAATGAAAAAAGGTTTTTTAGGCTGATTAACAGCCATAAAGTTCGAGGTACGAAAAACAAAGAAAACAATTAAAATAATATTTTGTTTCGTTTTGAAACTGAAGCACTGAACCTTCGTTGATATTTTATTGACATTTTTTTGACTTTACAATTTTTTTTTTTCGTGTGAAGGGCTGATTTTTGTGGAAATACCCATCTAGAAAATAAAATTTAAATATCGAGCTAATCCAAAATTAAATGCTATCGTAACTATAACTAATCTACTACTAAATTTACTACTCTGACCCTGACTAACTCCTGCAAAGGCAGGAGAAGGCCACAAAGTTTAATTATCCCAAAACATAAAAATTCTAAGCTACATTTCGATACCAAATTCAATCCTACAACTACACACAAATATGAGTAAAAGCTTAGATTCAAAACAAATTTCAAAACAACAACACGTATGAAATATGTCGCCGCAGTACCAGATAAAAAAATTAATGCTATAATTAAAATTCAAAATACATAGATAAATAGAGAGTACATACCTTTAACTTGAAAATCCATTGCTATGTAACAGGGTGACGAACAAGTTTGAACTTGAAAACATGTGACGCGACTTGAGCTAATTAGCGTTTGGTGATAACAATGTTGACACTAATCCGATGCAGAAAAAAGAATGTTTTAAACAATGGATTGCGAAACCTCTTATATCATCAGGTAGCGTGACAATTAAAGGGTAAATGAGCGATTAAGCGGAGCTTAGTTCAATCACAGAAATCTGCGGCCTATGACGTAGTATGACACTACTGTGCGCCGTCCCAATAAGATTTCTGAGAACTCTGTTCGAAGTCGGTGAAGAAGATATGCAAATTCTCCCATCATTATTGGCAAACTTTGAATCGCGTCATATGTTGACGTCCCTTCCACAAAGCTGCATTGACTGCTATGGAATTTAATAATATTCCGTCGTCGACTGTCTATGCGAATTAGTTGCACTGATCGGTAGATGTTGCAATTTCTAGCGTTGCCTTTGCCTTTATACATGTGGAACCACATAGATCTCCCCCTACTGGCTAGGCATTCGATAGCCTTTCATCATTTTATTGAATAACATCGCGATTGAAAAATTTCCGATTGTCGCCCAGAGTTTAGAGGGTATATTATCAGGAACGGACTAACTGCACGCCCCCGGTTCATATTTTAAACAGCTCCGCTGACTTTCGGCTTCCATAAAACCGCGACAGTCGAGGCAATGGCACTGTGTCGAAATTCTTTGTTAAAGTATTTTTTCCAGCTATTGCAAATCTCACAATCCGCCGTCAGTCTGATACGTTAGGTATTTCGGCGATTGAATCTCTTGCAAGTTAATTTCACATTCTGTCGCAATCTTAATAATGTTAACTCGTTTACCCGTACTTTGGCGTTGCACTGTTTCTACAACTTATCGCCTGCTTATATGTTGTGAAGGTACCTCTTCAAATTCCCGTTACAAGAGATCGGTATTTTGTATTGATGCAAATTCTGTATTGGGACTCATTTTCTCATTTTACTATTGAACACTGCAGCATCATTAAATTGTATAAATCATTTTAATTCCAGATCTGTAGAGCATTTAAAAGGAATTCATCCACCAGTTGATAATTTAACAAACCTACTAGGACAAGTCATCGACCCCGAGCGCATGGGACGTTCAGTGGACGATCTAATTCGATGGAGTTGGCCAAATGCATCCTAAAGTCAATTTCATTCATTGCACTCAAAACGGACACCCTTAAGAAATTTTTATTTTTATACCGATCACCTTATATTAATTACTAATGCACCAGCTGAACATGTTGCCATTTCCATTTATGGCATCGAAATCGATCCACAATATATGTATTTTTATAAGACAATAGGTTTAAGCATGCACATGTAATGCTAAAAGTGGCTTTTTTCGTAAATAAGAAAAACAAAATCATTTTATAGCAATACAAATATGTAATGTATAACATTATCGGTTGCTAAAACAAATTAGTTTGTAGAACACGTTTTGTTGCATTAAGTGAAAATTCAAATTGAAACATACCGACGTATATAAGAGATAAGAAAAACAGGTTATTCTATTCTACACTTAAAAATAAGAAACAAAAATTAATTTGTAAAAAATAAAGTTGTAAATATACATATATAAATTTGAACATGTGTTGTCTATTAGTTGCGTTGCGTTGCGTTTAGTTGTGTTGACTTTTGTTTTTTTATTTTCTTGTTAACACTTAGCCGGGGGACGTCGTTGTGCTGTTCAAGCTGTAAGAAAACTTTTCGATAAAACTAGAAAAAAAAGTACCACGAACAGGTGCCACTTACTCCTTGTGGATGAGTTTAATGTGCGCCTCCAAGCTCGGCTGGTTTAGGTATTGTTTATGGCAAATTTGACATTGGCAAGTTTGTACTTTGATGTGCATCAATTTATGGTCTCGTAGAGCTTCAGCTGTTGGAAACGAGCTATTACATTTGAAACAGCAAATAGGAGGCCTTCGTTTGTGTCTTTTTTCATTGCTTGTGAGATCTTTTGTACGATTAGAATGAGAAACAGAACTGGGATGAGCAAATCTCTTTTGCCTTTTAGGTCTTTTCGTGTCGATTGAAGTGGAGTTTTCTTCGCTTGCTAATGGAAGACGAGGAAATTAAGAGGAAAAAACCATACAAAAGTATGATACTAACCAACTGGCGTTGTCTCAACTAAGATTGGATCGGCGGGCAAGTTTTGATCAATATCTGGAAACGATACACACTCTTCAGCAAACACTTTTTCGATTCGTTCGACCACCGGGATAGGGTCCTTCTCATCAATACTCTCAAAATCCATTAACTTATTTTCGTAGTAAAATTCAACATCTCGTAGTTGGGAGCAGAATCGCCTGAGGTCAATTAAATTTTTGTAGCATGTGGGGCAAATAAGTCTGGTAGATAACTCTTCAACTGGGATTTTAAAGTTTAGATCGTTAAGAAGGAATTCTCTCATTGATTCGGAGACACTACCACCATCGTCGATATTTGAAAAACACGTCAGACACAGCAAATTCAAATCAGCCATGGAGTAAGTAGCAAGTATTTTTGCTTTTTGTTGAATTCTTTCAGTAGGTGGTCTAATTATTTTTAGTAAGAAAGGTCGTTTGATCGGAATAAGATTTACTTGCCGCTGGAACGTACTACAGGTCAATGAGCCATGCAACTGTCAAAATCAATGGCTTACAGTAATGGTTGTATTTAATGAACAGAAGTTTTATACTTTCCCATAGAAAAAAAGCAGTAAACTGCAGACAGTATCTACACGACATGCAGATACATTGGTACATGGATATGTCTTATAGGCATACGACGAAAAAACCTTAATTGTTTTACGAGTGAAGATAAATAGAATATAGAGTGATCGTGCAAAAAAAGAGAAGGTTTTAAAGTTTTACCCCGGTGTAAAACAAAATACAATTTTTTTAAGTTATGTTATGGTATTACATTTATGAAAAAATGAGTTTAGTTCCAGTATAGACATGACTTGTTGTACGCAAATTGTAGAACTCGATGTTATAGACAATAATGGGTAGGAAATATAGTGCCGTGTTTCAAGATTATCGATGTGTCGGGAGAAGATGGCATCAATACAGGTTGAATTACGAGTTGTTGAGATGGCAAGATTGTAGTTCATTTCTAAGCCAAGTTCGTTGTTCATAAATTCTATAAACTTGGCACCATCAGGGCTACGTAGATCTAAATTCAGATCACCACTGAGAATTATCGGCATACAGTAGAACCTCGATTATCCGGATAAGCAAGACGCGGGTTAATCGAGTTAGAACAAATTCCTGCATTTTTTCATTTATTTTATGTTCAAAAGTCAGTTGAGACAGATTTTAAACATAGATTTGAGAAGCAGTTACATACTAATAAGTAGGTATTTAAAACATACCTACAATAATTTACTCGTATTTGAATATGTATGTAAATACTTCTCTATGCATCTTCAGTTTGGCATATAGCAAAATTGTATAAAAAAAATGTGGATTCCCGGAAAGTGCGCCGGATAATTGGGGTGCCGTTTAATCGAGGTTCTACTGTATTGTAATAATGATGCTGTTCTAGATTTTCTAACAAACCCCTAAGCTTCGGACTATAGGCGAACAAATTCAAAATAAAAATAAAAATTACCACATCCTTTCTAACAATTATTTTTTTTGCTATCCACCCCTGTTCCGGCAACCCATTGTACACACAACACTAGGTAGGAATGTACGATCAATCGACTAAACGAAGAGAAGCAAAACAACTATGTATTGACTTTTATGAGTCAACTACACACAACCCTTAAACCACCTGCATTTCACATAAACAGCGCATCATAATTCATACTATTTATTTACATCTTTTCCCACAATTGGATACTTCCTTCCTATCAACCCCTGTTTCCAACAATAAATCGGTGTAAAAGACAAACTTATCCGCACACAGAGTACGATCACTGAACGGTAGAAAGAAAGCAAAATATGTATCTGGAAAAAATCTAATAAAATCCAGCACCATCACTTCCCAACAACCAATACAATCATATAAAAACAGTAGCAGCAGTGTCGGTGGCAGTACCAGTATTGGGGAAAAGGCTAAAGGAGGAAAAAGAAAACAAATAACCCACACAAAACGTCGAGAAACAGAGAGACAATGATTCATGTGTCATTTACCAACTGTACTCCAATATCCCATTCTTTTGCACAGTTGGTTCATTGTGAAGCACACAAACCCAACAACAACACTAAATACGCACACAGAGTACGATCACTGAACGGTAGAAGGAAAGCAAAAGTGGGACACATTTTGTGACGGACACATTTTTCAGAAAGACAAGCGGTTAGACATATCCATGTAAAAAAAAGCATGTAAACGCATTTTATGTTTTCTGTCACATAGAATTTACTTAAAGGTGGGGGTTTATGTTGAACTTTCGCATACCAAAGGAACTGAACCACTTTGAATGAGAAAAAAGTGAAGTTGGAAAACCTGGGATACCTTTGTCAGCTATTGTCATCGGATTCATTAAGTTTGTTGATTGGGGGAGAAGGATTGATTTGATTTGGCTTGGGCCAACCCGACTTATTCGCGTAGTAGAAGTTATAAAAATCGTATTTGTTGAGCTTAAAGCTAAGACAGTGTACTAGAAATAAGCTTAAACGAGTGGGGAAGTGACGGTATGACAGTTCATAGCGTGGGGAAGCATTCATAGGTTCGTTATTACCGTAACTAGACGGTAATACCTCTGTGGAAGAGTAATACAATCTATATTGTCAGCTAAATTGAATAAGCACATCAACAGGCTTACGCCTTACGATAGTATTTTAAGTGATTAGATAGGGCGGTAGGATATTGGAGTCAGGCCAGAAGAACCTACGTTGGACAAAACAGTTGGATCTTCTTTGAACTACCTCAATTCGTTTAGTAGGGATATTAAAATATAGTATGGAGATTGAATTTGGCTAGTATATGCAAGAAGATGCCTTCCCAATTTAATATAAGGAGGCTTATAGAGATAAGAATTTGAAAATTGTTTAAACCAATGCTTGACAAAATCAATTCTACAGTTGGTTCTTGTATGAATGTTAGCGGAGACAAATGTTTAGTTCTTTATCCCAAACATCTCCTAACTTACGCAGAGAAGTTCGTCGTCAATGAAATAATAACAGGAGGCATTTGTGTGTAAAAGCTTTTCCATTTTCAGTGAATAGTTGAATCAAAATTGCTTAGTCGAAAACTAATAGCAACCGAACATGGATTGTGCAAAATTGGTAAGTAAAGTACACAACATTGCACCCGTTCTCGGGTTGATAGTATTTTGGATGCCTCGGTGATTTAATTATTTTTCTTTCGGACCCTTTTCGGAGCATAGGCTTGAACCTGAGCATTCATAGCTTTTTGGACACGATTTTCTGACGATGTGAGTCGAACATTGCAAAACTATCTGAATTGGCCAGGCTGAAGTTTTATCACTACCTTAATGAGATTTCGAGATACGCGTACTTTTATTTGGGTCACATTTTGTCACGCCCGCTGATACTCGTAATATTTTATCGTAATCATGTTTTGGTTATCCTTATAGTAGGTCTTGTCATTCTTATGATGCATACGTTGAAGCTAGACTGCGTTGTATAACAAACATTGAGTTTATCCGGAATTTTCCCTCCAATCCGTCCAATGTATTCTGGACGTCCGAGCCAACCGGGCAGGTAACATTGACTCGTATCACCATCTTGTTGCAGTCAAGAATGCGGATTTTCCAAGCGCCACAACAAATGAGAACTACAATCGCAAGAGGCCACCAGAATCTTCGCTGAACTGGGTTTACCACGACCGCCACCAACAAAATTCCTATTTTGGTGAAGGTTGCCGACGTCGCAACGAAGGACGAGAGCCATTCGTCAGCTCTAGGATCAGTAGAGGCGGAGAAAACATCGACTTCTTCAGAAGATCAAATACAGTGAGAGTTTGTACTCCAGAAATAACTTACGAAAATTTTACCAACAGGTAAGAAGAACGTTTCAAGACAAGAAGACATGTACAGAACCTATAGAAGTGAAGAAACAAACCTTAGAGACACAGTCGGTGCAAACAATATGGAAACACTTTTTCTGCAGAGACTGTATAAGGGCGACGAACCCCAACATCCCGCCGTCAGGCAGAATAAACCATTCAACTTACACGTTGATAGTCAAAACTTCCATCCACCTGATCAAAACGAAGTAAGTATAGCATTTAAGCTAAAATCGAATAAAGCAGCTGGACCTGACGGCTTACTGGCCGAAGTATTCAAAGCTGCTGTAAATAATTTTGTGCAGAGCATAAACAAACTCATTTCTCAGATCTGGTTAGAAGAGTGTATGCCTGATGAATGGAATCTCGGCATCGTTTGCGCGATCCACAAACAAGGAAATCCCCTCAACTTTGCCAACTATAGAGGTATAGGTCTCCTTAACATTGCATACAAGACCTTATCTACCATATTACGTGAACCCTTCATCAACAACCTGATTGGCCCCTGTCAGTGCGGTTTCAGACCAGGAGAGTCCACAAGCGATCAAATCTTCACACTTTGGCAGAAAAAACTCAAGTCCATATGACAGCATTAATAGAGACGAGCTATAAAGAGCCATATCTAGTTTTGGCATCCCTGCCAAACTCGTCCGTTTGTGCAGAATGATGACTTGAAAAAATTGTGTGGAACTCGTCAGCGAAAGTGCCTCCGGGCACTGTCTTTCATGTAATAATCATATGATATTCGCTAGTATTGACACGAAAGCTGTCAAAATGGCTTTAACGGTAAATGAGGCCAAGATAGTAGGCTCAGCCAACAACACCTCTGCAGAAATAAAACGAAGAGTCATCATTGTTTCTTTGGACTAAGAAGGCAATTGAGTGATAAGGCAGTATCCCGAAAAACTAACCATGGACGCAGTAGGAATGAGAATACGTGGGTGAAATAGGAAATAAATATTAGAAGATGGAGAAGAAGCATTGATAAAGAAAGAATCTAGTAGAAGAGAGTCAATAAATAAAATAAGTTAGGCTACATCAAAAGGCATAACGCCTTTTCGTGTTCTATAACAAAAACTTAGTAAATCAGCCCAAAAGTCTAACAAGTACGTGGTATTTTTCTTTTTCATATAAATTCTTAAATTTCCACAAAACGCGGCCACATCTATATTTTAGATATTACGATTAGCTTAAAGAAGCTGCATGGGGCCAGTTAAACAGTGTGAGATAGCAAAGCTAGTTAAGTTAGTTTTGTTTTTTTTTTTTGTCTAGCTTTGAGAGTTACTTAATAGAATTTAATACAATTCATGAAGTGAAATCCGAAAGTTATTACATTAACGAGCTAATCAAACATACAATTGAGTGAATCACATATAAACTGTGCGCACTTTTTTCTAGTTGCGTGAACAACCTCAAAAAATGTGATGCCATATACTCTTATATATAAACTTGAAATATCAACGCTTAAAATAGGCGACTAATGCAGTGACATCATGAAGAATGTATGTAATAACAGATAATTTACGAGAACTAAGCTGACATTAGTTCTATGGGAATATGTATACAGTTTCTATATTTACTGCTGTATGTGTCATCAGAGCAATGTTAATGTGTTGCTTTTTAAAAAGTTGATTTTTTATCTTGACAAAAAAAAAAGAAACCATTGTTTATACAAATCTACCAGGTATCTCCATTCTAATGTTATTACAGCTAGCGTCTGCCCTTAGCGGAATATCGTCACCCAAATAAATGTATTGTTCATGTCATGGCTATCTCATTGAAGTCTGCGAGATAATGTCTACTTCATCGATGGATGATAGAGGTCTTTCAGAGCAGCAATCATTAGCCGAGCTTAACTATGTTTGTCTGTAGTTCTTATCTCTGTTTTTCTATACCGCTTTATTAGGTTGTTAAGTCATCAAGGTCAACATTAGTTATAAGTCATAAACCTACTTACGTACAAAGAGATAGTTCACAACTATATCATGCTGACATAGTAAGCTGTTTAAGTTTCACTGTTGTTTAAATGCGCGTTTCGTTTTGTTTATTTACACGATTAAGAAACAATTTATACAACAATTCTAATAAACGATAAAACCCAGTTAATTATCCGGCACCCATCTTATATTTACACAACTGGTACGTAAGTAGACACGTATGATTCGTTTTATGCGACGTTTTTTAGTTCCCCAATGTGCGTATGTAAACATGTTGAGTTTCCAAGTCTAAAATTCAAAGGAATCGCATATACATACATTGAACTTCCTTAAGATTGTTTCCAGACGGTGGGAAATTTTACGGTGTCAAGCGAGCTTTCACAGGACATTTAGGGTGTCGGGTTAGTTTTGTTCAAAAGTATTATGTAAGGCAGTAATTATCAGAATGTAGCGTTATAAGTCGGATCTGATTTTTGAACAGTACGTAGCACACTAGGACAAATTTCAAGCGTCTCGGCATCTCGAGACATATGTATGTACGGCTTTCAGCCTGAAAACCAATCAACTTAAGTATTATAAGGAGAAACAATCATAACAATTCAATTACCTCTCAATTTGGGACGCTTGTGTGGGTAAACGTTTAATTCCAATTAGTGGTTACGTACTTTAAAAAAAAAGATTTTTATCCAATTCTCTATTCCGCAGTTGTAATCAACTCCTCTTCCAAATTTAACCCATCATCATCATCTCCATGTATTAAACGGCCAGAGGGACATCTCCCAATTACTTTCTTGGCTTCGTCAGACCTCAGACATCTAAATTCAACTTAGTTTCATTATTTTTATTTACTAAATAAAAAAAAAACCTTCCAACAGTCTTACTTCTCTTTTTTGTTCTCCAAATGATGTGCAAAATTGCCATGGGCGTCAAGGCTCTCCTCATTGCAATACATTTTACCGCAGGTATTGCATTTAAACTGTTCAATTTTTCCATGTGCTAATTTGTGTTTTTGTAGTTCATCGTATTGAGGAAACGCTTTCGAACATCTGTTGCACGGGTAACGTTTTTTTTTCTTTTTGTGGACATTCATGTGCCGGAATAACTCATATTTAGTTGAAAAACGTTTGCCACATTCAGGGCATTCTAACCGTTTGCCATAGTGCACAGATCGATGGACGCTTAGGCCACTTAGTTGTCGAAATGTCTTGGCACAAACCTCGCATTGAAAAGGCCTCAAATCAGTGTGGGTAACCTCATGTGAACGTAATTCAGATAGAGTTCGAAAACGTTTTTCTAAAATTAGATATTTTGGTTAATGGATCTGCGAGGCATTTACATAAGAACTTAAGTGAACAAACCACATGTAGTACAAATAAATTTCTTCTCTTTAGGTCTTCTGCGGCCACTAGTATTGTGTGCGATATGCCATCGCATGTGTTTTTCGTAACATCCATGTGTTTCTACAATTAGAAAAATTATTTACAGTGTGGGTAGAGGAAATATGAATATGAGAACAGTAACTACCATAAATTCGAAAGCACTGTGTGCACTTAAATGGTGCATCCTGGATTATTTCTATACTAAAGTCAGTTGAAGTGTCTGCTTCGTTAAGACTTTTATCGTCTTTCTGTACGAGGTCCTCATCGACTATTTCTAGCTCAGGGCTATTGACCTTCTTTTTATAGTCGTCTTCTTTAATAAGACTTTTGTCAGATAATTTCAGTCCTATTAGAAGATTCGAATCCTTTTCAATTTTATTTTCTTCTCTATTAGATCCCTGGACCACCATTTGGTTGAAATAATGGGCAACATCCTGCAGCTGCACATAGAAACGCTTCATTTCACACAAACTCTTGTAACACCCCAAGCAAACGTGCCTTGATAGATCATCCCGGGGAGGAAATTTGAAGCAAAGAATATTTTCCAAAAATACACCAAGCGCTGGATTTATGAGAACACCGTTGACACAATCTGCGAGGCAAGTTAGGCAAAGTGAATCCATAACGGACATTTTTCACAAAAAACTGTAAACAAATTCTAGGTGTGTACTAAAAAAGAAGACAACAACTGGTAACTAATTTTTTTAGAAGTCAAATATTCCTCGAAATCGTTGGGAAAGATTCTAGCAACAAATACCGTTTTGACAGTTGGTGTTCCTAACAGTAGGGGACAAAAAATATGTTCTTATTTAGGTATTGGATTAGAATGAAACAAATCTGAATATTTTGCTGAAAGTTCTGATGGCAAATTGATCCGTAGAATTGAGTTCTGTATGCTCATGGAAAAACATCATAAAATCTTTTTTTTTTTGTAATTATTTTGATTATGAAAAATACGTTTATTCAACTTAAATGTAATTCGTATCTAATGCGACGCTGTGCAAACGCCAGCTACATCTCTGTTCATATCTAAAGCGCATTCATAAATACGCGCATCCATTACGTAGGCTACGATATCATATCTATGACAATGGAAAGGTTGTGTAGTTACTTACATACATCATACGGAAATGTATTTAGCTCTCTGAGAGCGAGTACATACATACAGACGTATGTATAATGTACATGTATAATAATGTATGTATAATGTACTAATCGAAAATTTGCTGACAGTTAAGCACTTAAGGCAAAAATATTTTAAAATAATAAGCAAGTAATTCCACATCCAACGGCTTTGAATGGGTAGAAAATGCATGAGTCATGCGACTTACATATATTGCGGCTTATTGTCTCTATTTGTAAACGTTTTTTTTTTTGTCAAGTCACTTCATTTCGTTGTTCACTTTGATTGCATTTGTATTATATTAAATTCGGCACATCGAAAGGAGACAAACAACGGTTAAAAACAAACTTAACTAACTAACTATTTATCTAGGGCCTAATTGATTGCATTTTATTTATGTAATTATAAAAAAAAACTAAGAAAATAATAATTTCTTAAAAAAATTGTTTGACGGAACATTTCGTATTAAATTTTTAAGCCCATTTGAACCAACTTACTTTACGAACGTCGTTGCCTCAACTTATTTTATCACCTAAGATATTCGAACTGTTTGAATACTGTGTTTTCAGCAAGATGGGATCTGTGAACCGTGCCTTCATCAAATCCCCCGAACTGGCTTGTCCAGCCAGGAAAAACTGCAGATCGTCAATTCTGTGGTGGAACACAGATTTGTAGCGACTACATAAGGAACCCCGAAAACTTCTAAGCAGGTCACTTAAGACTAATTTGGAGGAAGACTGGAGTCTTTACAAATCAAAGCAAAAATAATATAAGAAGCTTATCCGGTTTTCGAAGACTGCTGCTTTTAAAAACTTTTGCGAAAAGATTGAAGCACTCGGTAAAACCGAGTAGACCGAAAATAGATGCTTTCTGTGTCATGCTTGAAATTCACTTTATCCGTAATCTGATCAGAATTAGGTAAAAGTATGCTCATATCATCAAAGCTGCAACAACATGCGGTGTCATCGGTTGTGGTGGCGGATGAGGTCATTAAATACACCGATGATATTCCTTTGATAGCCTCAAGTGGGGTGACCGTGGTGTAGTGGTACAGCAATCGCTTCTCACTCGGAGGGTCAAGGTTCGAATCCTGCCCATGACAAGTCTGTCAAGTTTTTCATTTGTGTAATTGGAACTCAGACAGAAAAATTCTGCGTGTAAAGGCATAACACTGACAAGTAGATTTGGCTGTTGTAGAGTTTCAAGCACAAAAAACTAAAGCGAATTATAACCTTCGAATCACTCTGAGTGAAGAAAAAACTCTGCGTCCTATTCGGACTTCCACCCCTGGAGAGCTAATATCGAAACTAAATTCATCTGAGTTTCAAACCACTACAAAAACAATTTTCCTTTCTCCTCCTTCTAACTTTCCTCCCGCGCCCGGGGCAACAGTAAAAGGGTATCTAACTCCTTAGAAACCTAAAAAGTTCGATGCATATACGGCACGTATTCATTTATGCTGCAAAAAGGAATAGACCACTACTGGCTTGGTTCTGGTATACATACCGAACTCTTGGCGAACAGTAAGAGTAACAAAGACTACATGCTCGCCAAGAGCTTTAGACTAATCAGTCTGACTTCCTTTATAGAAAGGTTTATGGAGATTCTAGACTGAGCTTCATATGCAGAAAACTGCATTCATTTCATTTCACAGCGGTATCCTGACTTCATTGCTGTGATTCATATTGGTCAATTCATTGCTTAGCGCCCTCAATGGTACTAACGTCAATACTTTGATATATACTCGTACAAATGGTGAAACCTGTCTGTTGACAGCTGTGCAGATAGTCCTAGACGTGATCGACAACGGGTGAACTAGAAATGGATTTTCGATCAATGCTCCCTAAACTGAAGTTTTTCTCTTTACAAGAACACTATATAACTAACTTGACTCATATAATGCTCAAAGGTATAACGTCGAAAACAATCAGAATTTCGGTTCAAACAGAATGAACCATTTAACATTGACGATAATCGACTATATCTTCGCTTGCTGGCCGACTAAAAAGAAATCTGAATAGTGATATCTAAACTGAAGACTAGCCAGGCTGCAGGAAAAGGCGCTTGAATCCCTAAATCAGCAAACTGATGGGTTTTAGGCCTGGTAAGTCCACTGTCAAACAAATATTCACCATACAGAAGATCCTCCAGTTGTTTCGATTTCTACCTGCTATATAAGAATCGCCAATGACACCATACCCGCATTTGATTTTCTAAAAGAATTTTCATAATGTGTTGTGGTGTCATGTGACAAGAGACCACAGACAGCATAATGCGCCCAACTGGAGGCTACGAGTTCGCGCTTGCGCTAAAAGAAGAGGACTGTTTGTTGAGGCACAGATCCACTTTGCACTGTAACGTCACCTAAGGTAAAGTAAGCGTACGTTTGGCTATTGGTCTATAATATATTCCTTCAAGTTAATAGTTCCACGTATTACCTTAAATTATTCTTATTCGTGCCTTAGATTTAAAAATTGTCGTAGTCAGTGTTGACTCTTAAAAATTTTTGGACAACCGAACCACAATATAAGCATTAATCGCAATAGAATCTTATTGATTTAAGAAAGTAAGTGAAGACTAAAATTCTTAAGTAGTGTTACATTTACAGCATGGTCACTTGTTCTGTATTCTTTTGTGTCATATGCGCGCCATTCAGTTCAACTGGGCAATGCACTGGGGTTTTAACGACGGACATAATGTCCACTTTTTCACAATGTTTAATTTTTGAAAATTTCTTAAGCACTTCTTATATTACTAAAGAAACAGAACTGCAAAAACAAAATAAACGTAACTTCACGCTGTCACAACAGTTTTCGCAAACAAAACATTTGCATTCTCAATTTTGTTTTAGATTTAGTTCTGCTTACAACTAATAAATATGGAAAAGTTCGATGTTACATGCCGGACATGCAAATCAGAAAGATCGAACCTAGTTGAAATCTCTTCAAGTGCTCCAGGAAGTGACACGCTGAAGCTGCGAGATTGGCTATTCACTATTTGTCCGTCGTTATCAATTGAATACAACGATAGACTCCCCCAAAAGATTTGCTATTTCTGTTCCAAACAACTAGAAATAGCTTACAAATTCCAGCTTCAATGTAAAAAGTCTCATGAAGAATTGTGGAGTATCGTAGAGGCAGATATAAAAAGCGAACCATTGCCGGGTTCTGCAGAGACAGGCTCCGTAGAGGTGAAAAGCGAATTCCTTGAGTCGAATAAAAGTGATGATAAATATGAAAATGAGTAGGTATACAGAAATACACATATTCGGAATAATTTTAAACAATTTGCATTTGCAGAATCGTACAAGAGGAAGATTTCAATGAAAATTTCAGTGACATGACCGACGAACTCGAATTTTTAGACGAAGACGATGAACTTATATGCGATGGTAAGAATTGTACAAGTATTCTGACTAAGAAAACATCTTTTCAAGTATACCTCATAGATGGGAATTATAAAGAAGCAACAGAGGAAACTACAGAACCTGAAGAATACCTCCAACCGGCTGTTGTTAAAACTGTTCAGTCTGCTACAGCCACTGAAAACGAAGCAACAATTGTATGTTGTCATTGTGATAAGAAATTCTTCACAGCCAATGGGCTTAAATTACATGAGAAACTAGCGCACAAGAATTTGAAGCCCGTTTTGGTCAAGGCTGAAATTCTCACTATCGAATGCAAATATTGTTTTCAAGTATTTGAGAAAAAAGAAGAGCTCTTGCAGCATTGTCGAGTTGAACACAAAAGTGAGATGGCTAAAGAGCTCATCTGCAATGTCTGTCATAAAACCTTTTCCGGGAAGAGTAAATATGCCCACCATTTGATGTATCATGCAAAAGATCAATACAAGTGTCCGATAAAAAATTGCAACCGAAAATACATCGTCAAATATAAGTAAGAGTGATTGTAATTCTTTTGGAATTTTATTAACTTAATTTGTAATTGTTTTACAGACTTACGGACCATATGAGGCGATATCATGGCATCTCGCTAAGTGTGAAAGATTCGAAGGCTCTGCAGGCAATTGCCAAAGACAAGTTGTAGAGGTGGAGATAGCACATCTCCCAACTGAAAGCTTAGGTTGTATTGAATAGTACAAAAACTATATTGTAAGGCGAACCTCGTATATAATTTACAATAAATTTGGTAAATTCTAATTTGGGAACTTTTGTAGTATTATTTTGGGTCTGCCGTTGTGTGGTGCATTAGAAAGCACAATTCTCAAGTATCCGCATAAATTATGTGGTACTAATAGAGGAAGAAACAAGAGGTCGGAAACAAGGAAGGCTTACGCCTGATAAGATTGTTTCTGTTATGCCAAAACAAAATTGTATGCCAGTGTCAGTTAATCCTCCTGGAAAACTGATGAAAGCGAGTTTTATTCAGTAAGGGATTGTCAACCGACACCGCCTTACTTATTTACTGCATCCATTTGAAGATCCTATGCTCTCCATCATACTTACATACTTTGGATGGTTTCTGGCAATGTACGTAAAGCTATGAAAACTTGTTTTCTCTTCTGGTGTCAATAGTAGCTCTCAATTCAGCCTTTGTCCTTGCGTGCAGATACACAAGCGCTCGTTGGCAATCATTGTCACATCATGGGTTTCTTGTCCTCAGTCGCCTCGTGAAAACTAGCATATCAAATGCTGCATTTCTTACGGTCGCCTTGCCATACTGCCACTGGTCTTCCGCACTTGATGCTGATAACGAGACGTTGAGGGAGACTCGGACGGCAAAGATTCTGCCGATCTACAAGAAGAAAAATAACTACATTTGCTCATATAAGTTGTCTGTCATAAGCCATATGATTTAAAGAGTGACAGAATAATACAAACGTAGTATTTGAGGAGGCTTTACCACATCTATTGTATTTCTTTGCTGCATAATTTCAGTGACGGGTCTCCTACGCAAGTGTAATAGGACAAGTATTGATTGGTTTGTTGCCCAGTGAGACACAATCGTAAAATACAATGGGATCCGAAAGTGACATTTACTTTGTTGACGATTATTGGCCATACACCTAGCACGTTCTGCTATAATAAGACCCTATAATGGGAAAGAAGTACACCAACATTTTACATTCCTCCAACGATCTTGATGATGATTTCTACAGCCAACTACTCCTCGCCACCAATTCAATGCCTAAAGTGGAGGTCCTGATCGAGATGGGCGACTTTAATGCGAAGGTATGAAGGGACAACACTGGGCTTAAACATGTGTTAGGACCACACTGCCTCGGAAACATCAGATATGACAACGTCGAAGGGTATGTTGATTTTTGCAATGTCAACCGGCTGGTCATTGGAGGAACACTGTCTAGGCACAAAGACTGCCACAACATCAGTTGGGTCTCGACTGAAAGACAGGAAACATCGATCCAGATCGATCATATAGCGATTATCCGGCGGTTCGGAAATTGCATCGGGGACATCTGAAATAAATGTCGAGCAGACATCGGTATGGAGAGGGACCATCATCTTATAGCAGTTTCAACACGCCTTCGTACTGGATTCGTCAACGTCTCTCCAATTTAGTGAAAATACCCAGGTATAACATCGACAAGATCCGGGATCCCCATATGCGCCAACAAATACGGGGCCACCTTGTCTTAGCGGGTTTAAAAATCAGCAGAGCTAATCCTGCAAAAATCGACGAACACAGGAAGGATGTAAAAAATGCTTTTTCATCTGCGGCAGACAATATCGTTGGTAGAAGAAAACAAAACCAGAGAACATGTTTTTTAACAGGTACACCAATCGAAAAGTGTATAGTTGTCAAAGATCGGATTGTAATGTTTTCAGCAGTAGAGCTACTCGAGTTGGAAGCTCAGTATCGCATAAAACAGTAGGAAATGCAGCGTAGTGTAAGACGTCGTAAATGTAATTACATATATCAACGCACTAGCCACCAAAGTAGAAAAAACCGCCGGCAGGTGTGACTATTAGATCGTCTAGAATGCCATGAGTGAACTTACACTTGACCAGAATTCCAAATCTCATCTTGTAAAAGACGTAGGCAGCAACCTTTTGACTTCGGATATGGAACTGTTATGTACGGATCACCTTGCTGCTGTACTTGAGCATTTATCAAGTAACGAATCGGTTCCAGACCCTGACGTAAGTTCGATGCAAAATGTATGTAACATGTATGAAACATGCAAACGAACGCGTACGCACATTGTGATTTAGACATAACCCCCAAATCAGTGTTGCTAGTCAACAACAATTCGATAAGGTAACCGGATTCCTTTATCTTGGAATTATAGTCTCGGAAGATGAAGGCACAGATCCGTACTTTTACAGCAGGATCAATCTGCGATACAAAGTCTGCGTTCGGTATGCTGATTAAAATATGGCAAAATAATGTTTTCAGCACTAAAACCAAGCTGTTTGAAGTACGTAGACGGTTAAACCACTGTCATAAGGAAACACAAAATCTTCTTTAATAAATGTCTACGGAAAGTCGTAGGTGTCTTCTGGCCGAAGCGTATACTTTCATGCAATTACAAGGCAGGAAGCTTTAGACATCCAAATGTGGAGGATATGGAAGTGGATTGGTCATACCTTAAGGCAGTTCCATTGCGAAATATGTAATCCAATGGAATCTACTTACCCATTCAAGCAGACGAGTGAGTCGTCCAAGTCAAGCCTGGCGAAGAACCGTTGCGGAGGAATCACGAGTACTGGAGCTAAGCTGGAAGTAACTTAAGGCCATTGCAGAATTTAGAATACGAATTCTATAACACGGACTCCACGAGGAGTCCGAGGAACTAAACATAACTACAGTGAAAAGAAGGATGATAAAATACAGACCTCATAATAAGTTTGGCATCACTTAAGACGAAAACAACACTTAACTACAGTGAAAAGAAGGATGATAAAATACAGACCTCATAATAAGTTTGGCATCACTTAAGACGAAAACAACACTTCGATGACATGACACTTATAATTTGCAAAGAAAATTTCTGACAGCACATTTTTTTTTGTTTGAGCAGTGAGTAAAGGATTATTGAATAAAGCTAAATCAAATAAAAAGCAAAACACGTCTCAATTTGCGAAAGCAATATCATAAAAACCTATAAGCGATAGTCTAATGTTAATTTTAAAAATGCATTGGTTAAAGGAGCTATTGATACTCACGCTTTTATGCAGTCTTTCCGTGGCCCGTAAACATCACCTTGAAGTTCGGGTAGGTTTAGTTGGAATTTATTTATTTTATTGCTAAGCCACGCAGCAGTATTGATTGTAAAATTAATCATCATTCTTTGCATTGCTTTAGGACGATACCCGACGATATATTGCTTTGAGTACGTTTGGCTTCTATCAAGGTGGCATCCTCGATGTGAAACTGAGTAATTTTGTCATCTCCCAGGAACAGGAAGACGATCTGGTTGGCTTATCAAATATATAATTTTGTAAGAAATATCTGTATCAACGTGGGTTTTATTGTTTTAGTTTGGTCTATCACTGGACAAGACAACAGTCGATGCTATGAATCCTTACCTGGATTCACATCAGAACAAGTGTATTCTTGAAGAACACGCCTACGGGCAACGTAGTGGTCCAATTGTATTCTTCTTAATGGACCTTAAGAATCTGATGTAAGAGAATAAAATGAGTCTCACGGTGTTTGACTAACGTTTTCGTTTCTAGAGTCCATGTGACATGCTCTCCTGATTGGAAGAATCTCCATATTTACAGAAATCGATCCATGCTTCCTGTATTCCGATCGAAGAGACAATCGAAAGTTAGTGATTCTTCATTGTTTATGCAGAGAAGAAAGAGGAATGGTTTTCTACCCGAAGAGGAAAACGCTCAAATTGCTCCAGCAGAGAACAAGGGAATTTGTAAAGACTTGACTTTGCCCATTACCAGAACTGTAGTTGACAAGCAAAGGTTTTACAATACTTCGGTATAATATGAGTGTTGATGTGTTTTCTTAATCAACACGAACTGTTTACTCTCCATTTTTAGTTTTCCATGTTTGTAGCATCACCGCATGAAGAGGGGCTTTACAATCTCTATTTCCATGCATGTCCGAACTATTATACCCGCAAGGAATTGTCATTCAGCGTAAGCACTGCGAAATTAAATTGTCCTCGACAATTGGGTTTAATGAAAGCTTATTTCAGGTTGACATAGAGGAGAATAACAATGGTAACTTTCTTTCAGCTGGTGAAATGCCCTTGCCAGCGTTGTACTTCATGATGAGTCTCCTTTTCTTCCTTTCTGGACTCTTCTGGGTGTTTATACTGAAAAAGAGCAAGTAGGATGTTTCCCTTTACTATCCCTTTACCAGCAGATAACTAACGCCGGTTTCTCTTTCAGGCATTCTTTGTATAAAATTCACTACATCATGGCTGCTCTAGTGTTCCTCAAATCATTGTCACTAGTATTCCATGCGATCAATTATCATTTCATTGAAATCAAAGGAGAACATGTTGAAGCGTGGGCCATACTTTTCTACATTACTCATTTGTAAGTCTTGTTTATCTCACTTCTATTCTCACTAGTTGTACAGCTATGTTCGTGTATCGAAAAGTCTGATGTCGAGTTTTCCTAAACTAAATAATTTCAGACGCATGTTTATAAGTCAGTGACTCACGACAGCCAGCGGAAGATAGTTATGATCTCATCAGCTTCGAAATACTGATTGTGTGTGCATAAGATAACAGAAAAACAGGTTAAAAAAGCGTGATTACCATGTTTTTCATGCGCTTTCATTTTGATTTATTAAACACCCTTTCGGGCATCCAGCATGTCGTCATTACTCGGAAGTTAAAGCGCTACTAAAAGTTGGCTTGAGGATATACCGATGAGCATTCATAGACGACATTAAATATGTGGTCATTCCAACGTCGGTTGTCATCTACGCACATACCGAGAATGGGAAGTTTTTAGGTTTCGATGATGCAAGTGCCATTCATGGATAATGGTTGAGTTTTTAAATATCGCTCTAACGACAGTGGACATCATTGTGTTTTGGAAGCTTTAAATTCCACACTGTTGATAGTTTTCCAATTTATTATGCTGTTAATATCGGAATTTAATGAGCTTAATATATGCTGTCGTTCCCATTCTACAGCTGAAGAGCAGCGACGTGAATCCGGGAGCGAATATGAAAATCAGAGAGTACTGTCGTCAGCAAAGGAATATATTGGATTAGAAGTCACAGACAAGAGATCATTGAAAAAGAATAAAAAAAAGTGTCGGAGACAGAAGGGAGTCCTGAAGCACACCAGCATTTACCCCTTGTGGATATCAACCACAAGACGAAGACAGACACAATCTGGAAGTGTTGAGCTGGCCGGAAAGTGTGCAGCAATCGGTTTTATCCATAGAGCTTACAGCTGGAATATCATTATAAATGAGCGTTGGAATGAAAGATTATTCAGAATTTTTAATATTTTTAACGAACGGCCAAAAATGTTTACTATGTACTCTTGGGACATTGTAGACATTGTATGATCATATCGGCAGCGGTATCAACGTCCTTGTTGAGGAAACATAACGACCAGAAAATTCTTAAAGAAGGTGTTAAGTCGGCTCCAATTGGCTTTCTCGAATTGCCGTACGGTTCTTTTAGGAATCTTATCTCTAACTTATCAGGGAGAGAAATTAAGAACAAGTCCAGGATGTTGGCGAACTGAATAGTATTGGCTCATTTACGGGTCAAATTGTTTTCCGCAACGAAGATCTCAACACACCGTGCTTCGGGTGTTGTCTGTCCAGAATATCGAATACCTTCTGACACTGCACTGATTTTTTTTCCACACACGCGCGGGTTTTTTTTTTAATTTATTTAATTTTTATATTTATGTAGAACGCTAAGTGGCAAGATCTCGAGGGCTATATCTTAGTGGTTTCTTCTCCAATATCGGTATCATCCGGAGTATTGGTTTTGACGGCTTGACTCGGGAAACTGAAAAGGTTGAACAAACTCCAGAAGGGACCGATGAAAAAGGAACGAAGGCATTCCTTCGCCAGTAAAGAGACATAGTTCACTCGAAGTGACACCAACAAAAACCGATA
The DNA here is from genome assembly GCA_949129095.1 of Volucella bombylans. Classification (NCBI taxonomy): domain Eukaryota; kingdom Metazoa; phylum Arthropoda; class Insecta; order Diptera; family Syrphidae; genus Volucella; species Volucella bombylans. The sequence continues at coordinate 151,721,384 of OX422143.1, forward strand.
AACCTCAGAACTGAAATTGTTTTGTTTTCTTCCGTTTCAAACTTATAAAAGAGGGAAAAAAGCTTGAGGTACTTTATTTGTTTATCCATTCCGCCAAAAAGGAAATCATTTTTCTTAAGGGTGCCGTTATCTCTCACACTTCGGATTTGGTAGGCTGTCAATGAAAACAGAGTGCAGAGAGAACGACGTCGAGTGCAAACATTCTTAGGATCAAATGTTGGAGCTACCTAAAGCAGAAAATGTTTGCATTCAAGTGGAGGGCTACAACATGGGAAACGGAAGTGGGCCACACAGCAAACTCCGGAGTGTAAAAGTATTCTAGCAAATGCTTAGTGCTTTGTTACGATGGCAGTACGTTTAACGTTTAACCTCGGGAGGCAGTTTTTGATCTGGATACACCCTAAAGAGCACTCTTTACGTAGTTTAGGATCATGGTAGGTCTGCCATCATGTATCCCGTGTCACATCCGAGAGCGAGAGAGAGGGAGAAAACTCACTGCCGCTGTTAAGTTGTTGTTAAATACAGTTAAGTCGTATATTTCGTATTTTCATTATGTAGCAAACGAAAGTTGCTAAATAAGTGCAATTATAGTTTTAACAAGATTTCGAAAACTCGTGTTAATCAACTATTAACAGCAACAGTCTATATTTCACAGAGAGTGTTCAGACGAAATGGTAACATTTCCATGCTATACTATATTTGCTGCTGGCAAGCGGATGGCATTTCGAGCTGCAATCCGGCATAAAGCCTCATCTCAATTGTTTAGCTTTCATCATCTTCTTTCAATATGAAAATACCGAATATTGAGTATTGACTTTAAATTCCAAAGACCGTCCTCTTTTTCTTTTATTAACCATTGTAATGTAACGTGTATATATATGATAAATCTAGTGCTACATATTTCTAATACGTATCTCCATTACTACCTTGTCACATGTGGGTTTGTCTAACCAGTTCGTTAAGGAGGCCAAGAATTTAATTTGAACCATACATACTGTTTTTTGCTTTGGTCCTTTAATCTAACCTGGGAAAGAATTTGAGCCTCTGCTGCGTTTTGGACTGAATTCTACGATGTCTTCAACATGACAAAACAGCTGATTCGCTCAGTATGAAGTTTTACCACCATCGGTTTCTTAATGTAGAGACTAGCAAGGATTTTTGGACTTCTTATTATATTTCTTTTATATTTCTAGGAAACATCGTCCATCGTTGCAATACGTATGCTAAAAATGGATGGGCGGATGTGGGATATAACAAACTTTTCCTTCCACAAAATACAGCGTAGTTTTCGCGCCATTGAAGCTACCCCAAACTGAATTTGTATGCAACATCGTCATCGTAATTTCCTTGCTAGGTAACGACATAGCCTAACTACCTACAATATCTAGCATGTTGGCATGAAGGCTATTCTTACGTAGATAATGCAGATATACGGTCTTAGTACAACTGATTCGTAACTCTTGCTTATAATAATACTACAATTATCGATGAAAAGAAGAGAAATCATCTCCGATGTACACTGACTTGGTTTACTCTCAATTTAACTTCGAATCCTGACTTTATTCCCGCTGTGCATTTAATTTTCGTTTAACGCTATCGCACATATCGCGTATAGTTCTTATATAGGTCTCGGGTACATTTTGGAATATTAGCCCAGTCCAAGTAAAATCTGTGGAGAGTTTTCTAAATCCATGAACATGATATATGCAGATCTTTGAAAGCTTTTTGATGTTTGTCCATCATTATACATAAATTTTTAATCGCGTCATATGTCGACCTGCTACCCACAAAGCCGACCACCATGGAGTTTAATTATATTGGGCTGCCGATTTTCTGGAACCATTTCATATATTTTTTGTTTTATAATTTACGGGCGCCTAAGGGGTTATGATACCCTTTTACTGTTGCCATGGCGCCGGCGGAAAGATAGAAGGAAGAGAAAGGAAAACATTGTTGTGATGTAGTTTTTTCAAACTAAGGTATATTTGGTTTCGATATTAGCTCTCCGGGGGTGGGAGTCCGAATAGGACGGAGAGTTTTTTTTTCATTCGGAATGATTCGAAGGTTATCAATTTTCACGCTTGGTTTGTACTGGAAACTCTACAACAGCCAAATCTACATGTCAGTGTTATGCCTTCACACTCAGATTTTTCTGACTGAGTTCCAATTACACAATTGAAAAACTTGTTATGAGTATAATTCGAACCTTGACCCCCCGAGTGAGAAGCGATTGCTAGTACCACTACACTACGGCAATCCCCTATTGTATTTTCAAAGTGTGCGACATTAGCTTCATTTATCGGTAGTTGTTGCAATTTTTCGTGACGATTTTTGCCTTTATACAGTAAAAGAAATTCGCCGATCGCCGATTGCCTCCCATGATCTTATTAAAAAAAAATCGCAAGCCATTTAAACCAAACATTTCCGATTATCAATCGATTTTGAGAAATATGTGATTCAGCCTGGCAAGTCAAGTGTTCACTATTTTTACTGCTTCGCTGAGAAAATAATTCGTTAAAGTATGTACTATGTTAAGTAATGCGTTAAAATACTCTTTTAATCGATTGAAAATTTCGTTGTTCGTTTGCAGTCGTACCTGCTAATCTTTAATATTATATTACATGTATTATGGTATTATATTGTGGGGTATTTTTTTCATAGGTTCAGACTTTCTTGTTTAAGTAAAGCACAAAGAAATTAACTTAATGACGATTTATTAAATTCTTTCAAAAGATTATTTCATGCCATAATATTTGAAAATAGTTACATGCACATGCCCACCACGGCTGTCTCGTACAAAGCGCATTCTAGAGGTCAAATTTTCGAACGATTGAGGGCGTATATCGCGTATTGTAGTATTCGAACAATATTTTGCACCAAAGCGTCAATCATTGCTGATTTATCGGCATAAACTAGTGTCAGGTCACAAGCCCCACAGAAAATAGTCTAATAGCGTCAAATCGTACGATCAATTGATCGGTGCATTTCTTGAAATGATTCTATTACCAAATCTTGTTTTCAATAAAGCGATGTTTTCGTTGGTAGTATGGGGTGGAAAACCATCCTGTTGAAACCACAGTTCTTCCACATTGTTACATTGTTTCAAATTTGGGAACAAATAATCTTTGAAAAGCGCATTGTACCGGTGTTTATACTAGGTGGGGTGAAAAGTAACCTCTTTGGGAATGACAATTTTTTTTTTTATTTTATTCAATGTAGTCTCCCCTTTTAGCTTGATACACTTATTCCAGCGATTTTCCAACTTCTTGATACCGTCCGAAAAGTAATTTTCCGGAAGGTCTGCAAAATACTCCTCCGTGGCGTCGATGATTTCCTCGCGTGAGCTGAATTTTTTATTGATGGGAAGAGATAATAGACCGAGGGAGTCAAATCGGGCGAATACGGTGGATGCGACAGCAATTGGAGCAGTAAGTCATTGATTTTAGCCGTGGTTGCGATGCTCTTGTGCGCCGGTACATTGTCTTGCAAAAACAAAATTTTTTTTCGCTTCATGTGAGGCAGTTTTGCAGCGATTTCGGCCTTCAATCGCTCCAATAATGCACAGTAATACTCGCTGTTGATGGTTTTTCCTTTTTCGATGTAGTCCACGAAGAGTATGCCATGACAATCCCAGAAAGCCTTAATCTTTCCGACTCATCGAGCCTCCCTCGGCCGCTTCGGAGCATTCGTGCCGACTTCAGTCCATTGCTGGGCACTCATTCTGTTCTCTGGTGTGTAATAGTGGATCCAAGTTTCATCAACAGTTACCAATCGACGCCAAAAGTCCGCCCGATTTCGCATCAGCAAATCCAAACACTCTTTCGAAGTGCTGTCGCGTTCGTGTTTTTGGTCAGGAGTGAGCATGCGCAGGATAACTTTTTCATATGCAGAATATTGCCCAAAATATGGCGTGTGCGCTCAGTACTAATCTTTGTGGTATCTGCTAGCTCGCGCACCTTCACTTTCCAGTCAGCCAACACCATTTCATGTATTTTTTTGACATTGTCCTCTGTAACCGCATCGGAAGGCCTGCCGCTGCGGACTTGATCGTTAGTGGAGTTACGGCCACCACGAAACTCTCGAAACCAATATTTGACGGTGTAATCTGACGGAGCATTAGCCCCATAATACTTATCCAACTTTTCTTTTGTTTCCTTCGCCGTTTTGCCTCCCAAAAAATAATGTTTTATGAGAGAACGAAAATCGTTTTTGTCCATACTCAACATGATGCCAAACACGTCAACAACAATCAGCTGTCAAAACAAAACTAAAGACAGTATCGCACTGAAATTTGGCATGTCTGCCTAAATATGAACGGACTTCAAGGCACCATAACCTTTTTTTGCAGTAGCAGCGCATTCTGGCGGTTAATGAGGTTACTTTTTACCCCACCTAGTAGACAGTAACTTGTGCAACGTCTCATTTTTGTAGAAATATGGACTGATGATGCTACCGGCGTCCAATCCACACCATACAGTAAATTTTTCTGGATACAATAACTCGGCTGTACTTACACATTAAGGATGGTCCTCGCTCCAAATACGGCAAACGGTAAAAAACAGGGTTAACTTCCAGTTGATTTAAAGTCTAATCAACAAATAGTAATGCAGCTTTAGCCCTTGCACCAATGGGATCTTTTAAGTCTAGAAGCCAAGACTTTTACGCAGAATTTTCCAGATAGACAAAGGCCAAATTGGATTCCTCTTCAACACTAGCTTCCACAGTCCCCATATCTTCTTCCGAACGCACTGTTCTCGTTCTCGCTGATGTTTGGTATCCAATAGCTTGAATTGGGCGCGAAATTTTTCAATAATTCGATAAATAACACGTTCAGATGGCCGATGACGTTTACCGTCAATTTGATGAAGTGCTGTGTAAGTTTCGCGAAGAGAGCTTCGATTTTGGAAATACATTTCAACGTTATTGTAGCATCAATCTTTCCAAGATGGCAAGCTTGCCATTGTGACAATAATTTGACATTTAATCCCTATTGAAAAAACCGCCATTATTTCGGCTATTGAATCTCTTATCAGCTTTTCCTTTGTTGCGGGCAATATTACTGGTATTTGCTCGTTTATCTGTTTTTTGGCGCTGCACTTCTATACGTTGTCGCTTCTTTCTGTTGCTATTGTTTTTTGTTTATAGTTTGTTAGGGTGCACCTTTAATAGTGTGCTTCTACTAGTACCGCACGTGTTCAAAAAATAGATTTACGCGAAAAAAAAAAAATTCCAAACTCCTATTACCGATTGTTTCACCTTTCCTGAAATGAGTAATCTTGCGCCATATCTATTTTGGGTTGCGTCTGAGCATGAGTTAAGTATTATTCGTATTATTATAGTTATTATAAATAAGAGCTAGACTGTAACTTATCTAACTTTGCTACAGCGAGCCTAAATTTAATGTTCTTGCATGAATTGAAGATGGAATTGTTACCAAATCTAATTGCTCTGTCATCTACGAAGGAAAATGTTACTTCCTTAAAAGAGCAGAGTGCCCGTAATATATCCGTCCTAATGAAAGGATATTATCAGTATAAATCGGATTAATACTTACCTTTGTATGAGCCAACGCACACTTAACGTTTTTCGTAAAGCTTAGGTTAAAATATCATAGTTATCCATTATTGCATTAACAACTATTTGTGGAACTACTTTTTACTTTTGCAATGTATATTAAATTTTGTCTTTATAGATTAAAAGGAGCAGTTCTTTTCATAACCATTGTGTTGATAGGAACGGGATGGACATTTATTAAACACATTTTGAATGACAAAGACAAGAAAATCTTCATGATTGTAATTCCTTTGCAAGTAAGTGATAGTTTTTTGTTGCCCTTTCATAGGGCATTTAACAGTTTTAAATTGTTCTAAGGTCCTTGCGAATGTTGCTGAGATCATCATTGCTGAAAGTGAAGAAAGCGACATTGAATACAGAACCTGGCGTGACATCTTCATTCTAGTCGATTTGCTTTGTTGCGGAGCAATTCTATTCCCAGTCGTGTGGTCTATCCGTCATTTACACGAAGCATCAGCCACAGATGGAAAAGCTGCCATAAATCTCTCCAAACTCAAGCTATTTCGACAATTCTATATTATGATCGTTTGTTACATCTATTTCACTCGAATCATTGTATATTTGCTAAAAATAACAGTCGCATTCCAATACGCCTGGCTAGATGAGATGTTCCATGAAATGGCAACATATGTATTCTTCGTTCTAACCGGTTACAAATTCCGCCCAGCATCGTCGCATCCCTACTTTGCTGTACCCAATGAGGACGATGAAGATGAGGTGGAAGTACTTACAGAATCTGGTCTAACTGAAGGTCTTCATAAGACGAAAGCTTTAAATCGTAACGCTCCACCTACAACCACAATAGTCGAGGGCAATGATGAGGAAAGGGAAATTCTTATAAGTAAACGCGAATCAAGTCATGAATATGATTAAGATTGTAGAAACCTAAACAGCTATTGGAAGGAAAGAAACAAAACAACCAGATAAAAAAAACAAAAACAAAAATGTTGAACTTTTATAATTGTTGTGCTTCGAGAGGAAGGGTTAGCGTTACAGACTGAGGTACTTCTTATCTTTTTTATTTTTAGTACTTGTTTTCTTAGAGCATTAAAACAAAACGAAAATGATTAAAGTTTTAATTTTTTTATTTCGTAGTATTAGACATGTAAATTAAAAGTAAAATCATTAAACAATTAAATGTACACTTGACCAAGGGCACCAAAAATAAATAGAAAAGAAAATCTAGATGAAACAGAATTGAAAGGTTGCTGCAATTCTTTTTACACCACTCGAATCGTGCAATATACGAGTACTGTTTGGTAAAATGGAAATTTAGAATTGCTTTATTTATTTGTTAAGCTATAATTCACTGTGTATCAGAGGAATTCTTAAATATAGTTTTTTTTTCTGAAACACACTGTTTAACTGTTTATTCTTTTAGTACGTAGTTTGTAGATTGAATATTTGAAATTCTAATCGAACTTTGATTTAAACTTTGGCATAAATTGTATAAAGAATACCATGTACGTTGTTATAGATCCGATTGCCTGCAATGAAAAATATACTTTTAAGATAAAGGTCTTGTGTTTATTTTTACTGTACTTGATGAATAAAAAAAACAAATGTATCATAGTTTGTTAAAGGGTTTACTTCGTGATCTGATCTCGTTCTGCTTTCGTTTTATCAAAAAAAAGAGTTCAATTATTAATGAGGAGTTGAGGTGATAAGTAGAGTCCGACCGAAGGTGAATTTTTTGGCCGAAGCCGAATCTAATGGAGATTGTATTTCAAAATGCTAAATAACCTAAAATATAGTGATCAGTTTGATAAAATTGACTGGTAGATATTTTATTTTTTATTAATTTATTTTACAAAGACACAAACAGCAAAATAGCCAGTAAATTATTGCAGTAGACTCTTTTAAATAACACATAAACGGAACAATCAAAATGAATGCTTAGCAAAGAAACAAAAACATAACCAGTAAAAAAATCCAAAACCCTAGGTACATTCGATAACACGTAAATACAACAAACAAAGTTAATATGAGAAGACAAACGATGAAGTAGAATTAATAATCAAAATTAAATAACTTAATATTATATGTAAGAAACAAAAGTTTTTGTACATTTCTCCCTGCAAATTAGCCCCGATCGGCATAAATTTGTCCAGCAGCACTGAATAATTGTTCAATCGCTACACTAGTAGGAGGAGCTGATAAATATTTGTTAGTTACTTCTTTCAAGTAGGTATAAGGACTTGAGGCCCAATAATTAAAAATTTTAGCTACCTGCTACAGAAACGAAACAAACATGAAATTAATTGCTTGAAATCTCCTCCAAAACATGGTGCGTATGATAGTTTAATTTTTGCGGAAAAATGGTTCGCCTTTTCTTGCCGAAGGTAGAAATTTAAGCCGAATGTGGCCGAAGCAGAAGCCGAATGTTCGGTCGGACTCTAGTGATAAGGTGGTGTCACCTCTGATATGAGAATAGACATAACAATAGGAGAGAAATGGTTTGCTACATCCTCATTTCCACTATATGAGCACATACTTTTGTTCCTTAAGTGTAGCATGTTTAGGTGCTTTGAAGATGCAAAGTGGCCCGTAGTAACAACTGTGGTCCGTTTGGAGCCAGTTTTCTTACGAGACACGAAGAAAGTCCATTATTTCTTAAAATTTCTCCTCTGAACTTGTGTAATCAGTTAATCGAAGATCTCATGTGACAGAATTGTTCAGAGTTCTTGCACTTTATTGAAAGTGAGAAAGTGCTGCCTTTCATATCGCATGTTCTTCATAATAACTGTTAACTTTGCCTAAATAGTTGCCGATGAGACACGATATTAATTTATAGTCTGATGTTATCATTCTAGCACAAGACTCTAACGGCAGCCTGTATTTTCCTGTATGCGTTCGGGGGAAGACAAGTGTTAGGGTTGACACTTTGAAGGAGTGGAATGCTTTCGACAATTTCATTGAAGCTCTGGTTGTAGAAATACCGATAATACAAGCTGATGCTCGAACGAGACATTACGTTGGCGGTGTTTTTTTTTTTATAATTTACGCGCACCTAATGGGTTATGACACCCTTTTGCCATGGCGCGGGCGAAAAGATAGATGGAGGAGAAAGGAAAACATTGTTGTGATGTAGTTTTTTGAAACTCATATTAGCTCTCCGGGAGTGGGAGTCCGAATAGGACGGAGAGTTTTTTCTTCACTCGGAATGATTCGAAGGTTATCAATTTTTACGCTTGTTTTGTGCTTGAAACTCTACAACAGCCAAATCTACCTGTCAGTGTTATGCATACACACGCAGATTTTTCTGACTGAGTTCCAATTACACAAATGAAAAACTTGTCATGAGTAGGATTCGAACCATGACCCTCCGAGTGAGAAGCGATTACTAGTACCACCACATCACGGCCACCGTGGTAATAATTGAATATGTAATATTAGTACCATGGACAAGCTTTAAAGCATCGCTTTGAATTTTGATGCAGAGAGGTCTTAGAAGCACTCCACCAGATAAAATGTAATGAGAACAATGAGGATTGTAGTCACATATACGGATTTCTCACCGTTTTTATGGAGATCGAATAAGATATTGTCAGCTTAAGTTAGTAAGTTGTAGCTGAAATACAAATCGAAAATGGAAAGTACAATAGTTCAGTTTCGGCGATTAAAGTGTTTTGGAAGCAGCTGATGATTTCTAAATTAGTTATGCCGTTATTTCTGTCGTTCTATTTCTCCAGCAGTTGTAAACAAGTGAGGGTCTCAGCATTTCTGTTTTTGAATATCAGAAATCGCCAAAACAATTTGGATTGAGTGTTCTAAACAAAAGAGATTCGTCGACCGCAAATGCGACATGTAATTTCGACAAAGGAGTCTGATTCGAAACTTTTATAATACCAAGTACAACCATCTTGCTTTTGCTGGATGTATCCATTTTTTGGTGAGATACTCGTATGCCATCAAATCACCAATGGGTACGTTGCTATGAAAATTATGCCGGCGGTCAGTTTTAGTGTTTCGAGGTGTTTCAGGAGCTGATAAGCGATTACATGGTCTGAGAAGGAAGGGCTGTTAGGAAGAAGATTTGTGTTATATAGGAAGGGGTTACAACAAATGTTGTTTTACCGTTGCTCAGAAAGAGACCTCGAGAGTGAGATTTAGGGAATAGTTCACGCAGTAGTGTTGCTGGCATGGAACAGCGTAGAAGACCATCTATACCAGTGGATTTGTGTATATAAAGATCTTTAAGTACTCTTGTTTAAATCCACACAACTTGAAAGAACCGCACTGCCAGAAGGGCCGCATTTATGGCAGTTTTTGGTTCTATCTGTTTTGACTAGACATATTTACTATCCAGAATGATTTTCACGTATTTTTTAAGAATGTAACGCCTAGCACATGTACCATAGGATTAACAGACGTTAGATGTGTAACAGAAATTCAACATAGACTTCACACTATAATAACGGAGTTTAAATACATCAAGATAATGAAGTGCAGTCCCACACGATCTTCCTCGCTGATAAGCATACATACTGCATCTCAATGAGAGAGAGAGAGAGAGTTTCAAGCTTTCCAAAAAGAACACGACCAGAATAATATGTGAAGAGTCCAGTCGTCTTCTTACCTTAGTAATTTTCTGAATTCTTAACGTATAAGCTGTTCAGTTCTGGTCTTTTATAGAATACCACATGTCAGTTCAAAACTTCAGGGGAAAACACCTTTCAGGTTCTGAAGATTTTGACACAATTGCCAACTATCTCACTCAGGATGTTTTCATTGGATGGCTCCTATTCTGAAAAGGTGGATCTGGTGGATTTCTGATAAGATTCTTCAAACGGTGATGGACCATTTAACAGAATTGGATAGGTTTCCTTCTGTTGTCTTGAATTCATATATATACTCGTATGTACATATATTGGTTTACAAATAATACTGTTGTTGAAGTTTCCGCACCTTGAATTTTCTGGAGATAGACGCCTTGTATGCGTCCATGTCCATTTGGGGGAAAAAGACGATGCCGACGGATAAGTTTTCACAAGCCTTTAGGCAGGACCTATGGACAATGCCTTCATATGGCCTTACAATTGTGCAAAAGAATTGAAACACTAAAACAATAATGAACTGATAATGTTCGCTAAAAAGCATAAAATAACTATGCAAGCACACGATTTGCTTACTCGTCTTGCCATAAATAGCGAGCTAATATTTTTCAATTATTTTATATCTGCTATAACTACCAATCGTAGAACACATCATTCCATTTACCTTCCAATATGATCTGAGATACTGTGGCCGATCATGGATCAGCACGCAACACATGCAAGACAGAATTGTTCACAGTGCGGGCTTACTTTAATTGATAAATATTTCGTTGTGGAGTAAGGGGAGCCCTCGCCCAATTATCAAGGCTTCGCCCATCAATGACGTTGGCTAATAAAATGCGGGGGCAGAGCAAAGTACTGGTTTTATCGTAAACATCTTCAGATGACGCTAGCGAAGGTTGCTACGATTTGATCAATCACAAGTTGCCGGTCATAGGTCTTGTTGGCGACTGGACCACCGGCAGTCCCTACCAACACTTAAATCACGGTACCATGGAAGTCAGGAGCCCCCCGGATCTCGGTCCGGGCCTGATTTGAAGAGGTAGGCCCCCTTGTGGGAGCGTCATGGTGGCTGTGGTTTACTAGGTGGGGTGAAAAGTAACCTCCTTGACCGCCAGAATGCGCTGCTACTGCAAAACAGGTTATGGTGCCTTGAAGTCCGTTCATATTTAGGCAGACATGCCAAATTTCAGTGCCATACTGTCTTTAGTTTTGTTTTGACAGCTGATTGTTGTTGACGTGTTTGGCATCATGTTGAGTATGGACAAAAACGATTTTCGTTCTCTCATAAAACATAATTTTTTGAGAGGCAAAACGGCGAAGGATAGTATTATGGGGCTAATGCTCCATCAGATTACACGGTCAAAAATTGGTTTCGAGAGTTTCGTGGTGGCCGCAACTCCACTAACGATCAAGTCCGCAGCGGCAGGCCTTCCGATGCGGTTACAGAGGACAATGTCAAAAAAATACATGAAATGGTGTTGGCTGACTGGAAAGTGAAGGTGCGCGAGTTAGCAGATACCACAAAGATTAGTACTGAGCGTACACGCCATATTTTGGGCAATATTCTGTATGTGAAAAAGTTATCCTGCTGCTGGGTGCCGCGCATGCTCACTTCTAACCAAAAACACGAACGCGAGAGCACTTCGAAAGAGTGTTTTGACTTGCTGATGCTGAATCGGGGGGACTTTTGGCGTCGATTGGTAACTGTTGATGAAACTTGGATCCACTATTACACACCAGAGAACAGAATGAGTGCCCGGCAATAGACTGAAGCCGGCACGAGTGCTAAGAAGCGGCCGAGAGAGGCTCATCAATAAAAAATTCAGCTCACGCGAGGAAATCATCGACGCCACGGAGGAGTATTTTGCAGACCTTCCGGAAAATTACTTTTCGGACGGGATCAAGAAGTTGGAAAATCGCTGGAATAAGTGTATCAAGCTAAAAGGGGACTATATTGAATAAAATAAAAAAAAACTTTTTTTCATTCCCAAAGAGGTTACTTTTCACCCCACCTATTAAACCTAAATTCGCGGGAAGGGTCTTCCTTTGGTTGACCCAATGTAGAGTTGCAATAAGTACTGGGTGCTGCGACCCTAAGAGCAGTAAGAGTGGAACTTGTGCCGGCAACATAGTTTCGAATTGGTATCTCAGGAAGGCGGCAGAGCGATGGCAAGGCGTATCCTTGCCCCCATGGAAGTATGGGCATCCCGTAAACATAAGTCTCCATGACAGGTGGTTTACGTTAAAAATCAGACACTATGTCGGTACGTAGCTTGTAATCCAAAGTTTGAGGACTTGACTGGCAACTGGCAATCATCTGCTAATATGAATGTCGTTTTTGGACCACTGTTGAGTGGTTTTCCTTTTGCGGACTCGAACTAAATCTTTTTAGAATGCCCACGAGTTTCTTACGTTATTTAGCTCACTTCTTTCATACCACTACTGATGAGGGGTGGTGTGCATGTTTAACCTTTGAAATGAGTTCTGATGACTCTGTTGAAGACCGAGCATACATGCAATCGTTCTTATTTTTGAAAAATTCTTCGACGGCGAGCAGAATTTGTCTGTGAGCGTATCCCCCGTATCAGCAGAGCTTTCAATCTGTAAAACACATTACCGCTTCAACCTCGCCTTTGGTCACGATACATTTCATCTACTTTGAGTGCAGAATTTTACGTATTATTACATTCTTCCTTATGAATGCCAAATGTGAGATCGAAGCGCAAGGCTCCATTGTCATAGAATGTATTAGTTTAGCTTGAAGCGATAGACCAAAGCGAATCCAAAGTGGTACTTTCTTATGTTAGGTGGCCAAATCCTCTTTTGAATGCACTGAATGCTAAAACTTCTTTGATAGTGCGGGGCACGGATTTCATTTCATCTCTGTTTTTGCAGCGTTCTGAAGTTCTTAAAACGCGCAGACTGCCGTATCTTTGGCGTTCTCGCACTATTCCTCGAGCACAAAATTATGATCGATTCAAGCAGTCGCAAGATCTCAAAGATTTTGCCCTTTTCAATCATAGATTTGTGATCATCAACGACAACACGATTTATGATCTTGTTCCGTATTTATAGACAACTGAAGCCAAAATATTGTTACTCACCAACATTGCAAAAGTGTTACGTGCCATATAGCAGTCAACATGAAATGCATATGTTCAATACTTCATCCACAAAGATTGCGTTTAGACGTGTATTAGTTCTTATAGTCTAGACAATTACTATTCATATAAGACACATGGCAATCCACTCGAGGCATGTCCACAACTTTCTTTGATGTGTGTCGGAAGAAAGTATGACGTCGGGTAACTGTAACTGCGAGCATATTTTATGGAAAAGACCTTCCGCGTATGCTGCTTTAAAAGTAAAACAAAGTGTATGAAAAGCGCATCATACATCGTTTGCGAAAAGAGTCATATGAGATGGGGACAGTATGAAAGGGCCTGTATAGGCCCTATATAGGCATTATCTGCGGTATGAACAAAAGGAAATAATTATCATAACAAAGCCCACAATATCTTATGTGGCTTTTAAATGGAACATTCAAAGTGGGCCTGGTTTTTGACGGACTTTAAAGGAGAAATAATAGTATCAAACTGCTCATTGGGCTCTAGGTATGGCTAGGACATGGACAGTTGTAGAATATTTGACACTTAATAAAATCAAAGCCACAATCGAGGAAACTATCCCCGAAAAATACGAATGAACTTCGAAGTTCGAAGAACAAAGGATTCGATGTGTATACCTTTATTAACATGTATCCATCCATTGAAGCAATCCCTAGGCCATCAATTTTTATTTTCTGATGCAACAATTGCAATGAAAAGTTTTGAATCTACAAAAATGGAGTATTATTGAAAATTTCGTTTCAGCAAGCTCATAAATTACCTGAACAGAAACAGCCACGTTTTGGCCACAGTGTTTCAGATTATGTACCCTGTACGAAATGTATTTTGCCTAAAATCAAAGGAAACCAGTTATTTTAAAATTGAAAAACGACTAACATTTGGCGTATGAAAATGTTATGAAAACTCTTCCTTACAGCATTTGTTACACTCTTAGCGGTTAGCAAAAACATGGGAATCTCCAATATTGCTGGAATGAGTAGAAGATCCTCTGAAATAAAATAAGTTGTTCTTACTATGTGAAAGAGGTGAAAGAGAGACAATAACTTAATTCAACCCACTTATAGTTAAATTGTTACATTCCCAATATAACCAATAAAAAGTTACCAATGCGCGTACTGACAATTTAAAGTAATTCGCTAAAATCGAAAGCCCATTGGCACTTTTAAGATTTTCAATTGTTACGAAAATATTCTCGTAAGCCCTCTGTTTATCTTTAATTTGCATTCGAATAAATTCACTAAATTTGGCCAAATTTTTTCTGCGAGTTCCAAATTGTATAAATTCTATTAAAAGCAGAAGATCCTTGTTCAATTTTTGAATATCAAGAGTGATTAAGTGCAAACAAAATATCAATTTTAAGCTTCGGAATTTCAAGAAATACAGATACGGAACTCCAAGTGTCCAAAATGCGATCATGGTAGGTGAACTGTCCATGAACGATAAAAAAACGACAGCCTCAACTAATTGGTTAGTTATAAAATGTAAATAAAACTTGTAAAGAAAAGACTTGTGTTCCTCTACTTGAATCCGAAAGGGAGTTGAAGGCGTTTGGCCAAAGAACTTTGCCCAAAAGGCTCTTTCGTATCCTTTTTGAAACAGTGGTTCTAAAAGAGATATCTGCGTGGTCAAGGAAGTGGTAAAGAGTTTAATGCAATCCATATAAAATCCAATACTATTGTCACTGTACGAAAGGACATCATGGAAATTTAAGCAGAAGAATAAAATCACATTGAAGGACACAAAAACAAACAAATTCCATAAAGTCCACAAGATTTCCTGAATTCGAGCATATTTTGCATTGACATTCAATGATATAGGACAAAAGCAGAGGAAACGTAAAAACTTAAAATGCCACCGGACTATCGAAATACGAGTATGAGTTATGCGGGTTTCCATGACTGAATTGGATTACTAAAGATTATGTTTGACGCGACAGCTTTTATGGCAATACTATAATGGGAGTAATTAGTTAATGGGCTGTCCAGCTTTCTTTATGTATTGAATATGCTATTAAATTTAATGAACACATACCTATAGATAGTGGATAGTGATTAATTTACCATATGTATACAGGGTGTCTCAGTTTAGGTTTTCGTCCTGATAGCTGAAGATTCCTGAAGTTATGGCAAACAAAAAAATTTTACAGCAGGGGGTGGGGGGTGGGTGTCTATTTTCACACCTCTCCAAGTTATAGGCCTTTAAAATGAGGAACCTCTGACTTCGAGGTAAAACTTCTTAAAAGGCCGTAGCTTTCTAACGGATTCATCTTAAGAAACCGTGTGCATAAATTACCAAAATTTCATCGGAGTTCGATGAACGCCAGCCAAAATTACGGCATTTTAAAGCTCACATTTTGAAAAATCGTTGAACCAATTTCATCAGAAAAATGCGTTTATCTCGAAATTTTCAATTTTCAGGTTAAATTTTTTTATCAAAACTTTTGTCTTCTTTCACAAAAATAATAGTCACAAAATAAATAGTGTGTTCGAATAAAAAAAAACTTGAAAATTTGACCAAAAACTGTCAGTTAAAAAGTAAAACAAAGTTGGAGAACTAAGCCAACGGTAAATTTTCCGCTATTTTGTGGAATGTTTTTGTTTAATTCGGTGACAACTTTTGAAATGTGCCGACGATGTTACTTTATTTACTGATTAAGAGTGAACGAATAAACTGTTTAAGAAAAAATGTTTTCGATTGGCGAATACCCCGATAAATTTTCGTTTACGGTTTCTGTAATGGGGATGCAGGGTTAGTTAGATTACAGTACCAACGGCGAATTTCCTAGACGGAGGATCCCTTCTAGGCCAACTCTTCAAGCCAACCCCGTTTACCCCTTTCATTATACGCCCGTACAGGAACTTTTGCCAGGGGACTTCCAAAAAAGGATTGAATTTTGCTAATGGCTGCTCCATCAACAAGATGAGAATGAACAGTTTATTCAAACAATTTTATGGACTGACGAAGCCCAGTTTACGAGAATGGGCATTACCAACCAACGAAATTCCCCTCACTTAACACGAGCAACATCTTCTCAAAGTTAAAAATTCAGTTGAAATGCAGATGTTTTTCTCAACTGCATACCATTTTACAGAACGTTTAGCGTGAATGTCCGGGCCGGCATATTGGTAGTACTTTAATCGGGCCATTCATACTTCCACATGTCCTAAATTTAACATTCTATTTAGAACTTTTGAGAGGCAATTTTTGAGTTGCCGGAACTCCTAGAATTGTTTTCCAACACGATGGAGCTCCTTGCCATTGTAGCAAAAATGTAACTTCGTTTTTAAATCAAAAAATTAATGGACGGTGGATTGGCCGATTTGGTCCTTTTCCTTGGCCGCCCAGATCTCCTGACCTAACGCCAATGGATTTTTTTATTCTATAAAAGAAAAGGTTTATTTGACTGAGATTTCAAGTCGGGAAGAGCTCCAAGAGAGAATAAATACAGTGGCAGAGGAGCTAAGAGGCATTTTACCAAACATTAATTTGCAGTCTGAAATCATCAAATGCGCTAGAGTGTGCATCCAAAGGCCCGGCAACATTTCGAAAATTTACTATAAAAGCGTTTTGAAATCTTAAAGGGTAACGCTCCTTTTTAGGAACACAAAAACTATTTAAAGGGATATTCAATTTATTTTGTGACCCATTTGCCTGAATAAAATAGTGGTTTGTAATAACTTCCGTTGCTCGTAGGCGGAAAAGTCGTACATAAAAATCGTAGATAATGAAGAGAAGACAAAAGTTTTGATAAAAAAAGTTAACCGAAAAGTTGAAAATTTCGAAATAAACGCATTTTTTGATGAAATTGGTCCAACGATTTTTCAAAATGTTAGCTTTAAAATGCCATAATTTTGGCATTTTATCGGCCTATAATTGGAGGGGGTGAAAATAACCCCCCCCCCCCTGCAGTACAATTTTTTGTTTGCCATAACTTCAGGAATCTTCAGCTATTAGGACGAAAACCTAAACTGGGACACCCTGTATATGTATGTGTATATGCATAATACATTATTGCAATGGAATGCTTTTTTTTTTGAAGCAAAGAAATTAGTTCTGTCATTGCGTCAATAATCGTTTTCAACTTAATTTTGCATAAGGCTTCACAATACTATGTTAAAGAACAAACTTCATGCAAGTATGTATGTACATATACACATATATACATATGGATATGATGAAAGGAACAACACCCTCGGATAAAACTGATTTTACTGTTGACACCCACGCAAATCTGGCAAAGGTAACGACATTCGGGTAAGTGCTTGAAATATTAGAACCCCAAACAGACCAGATACTCCCGAACACCCAGTAAAGATATGAGACTGATAAAACTCATATCCAGGAAATGTGATGGAATGGACCGGATATGACTGTGATAATGTCTGAGGTGGTTGCAATCGGATGCAGTGCATTTTTGGTTGTCATTGAAGACAGATTTAACGGTTAGACATACATGCAAGTACTCGTAGGATAATGTTATCAGATAAGTTACTCTATTAACATTCTATTAATCATTACATCGTGTCGTTAACACTATATCTAACGAGGCAAAGCAATGCGATAAGCACAATCCTGCCGCCTAGTATTTTATTTTATTTATTTTCAGTCATCTTCACATCGCCGGGGGTCAGTGTTTCACAGGGATAGTGTTTCTTGTATGTCTTATTGTTGACCCATTTATTCGTGTATAAAATGCCGCGGCCAGGCATTCCACGAATATAGAAGCAGTATGTCAGCGTTTAAGAAAATCTTGGTATTAGGCACTGTATGCGGCGCTGGCTTAGTGGTGACCTTCGCCATAAAAATGATGAGTTGCTACAAAATTCGCAATTCGTTTGGCATGTAGAATTTCTTCGGGTAAACAACGACGACGATGATGATGTTGACTGGGGAAAGCGATACAAGGTTTTCATCAACCACAGCGACGCTATCGGCAGTAGTGCATAGTATCGGCGTAAGTACCTTTTTTTCTTTTTCTTTTGTCTAGCAATTTGTTATTTGTTAAATTAATTAAAGCAATAAATTTAATCAATGTAAAAATAAATTCGTTCTACATGCATATATGCTACCGGTGGTAAGGGCTAAATTTCTTTACATCTGCCTGATTGTTATCGTAAGCGCATTCCGATGGGCCGGAATTGACTCGGACCACAATTTTGTACAAAACATACGAATATGGTTATCAAGGGCAATACATAGTTGAGAAAATACAGAGAACGTTTGACAGAAAGGCTACAATCGCAAGAGACCGCCAAAACCTTTGTTTAATGTATTTCTCTCAACCTCTTTCAAATTCCAATTACACTTGCCTTAAGTGCGAACGGTCAGTGCTGACGCTGAGGCCAGAATTGGTACCACACAAAAATGGTCGATGGTAGCGTTAGGCAGTGGTTAAGTTCGTTGAACAAGATAGTCTGGTTTCAAACATCAAAAGAGTAATTGTTATGATTTCGTTACACTTTCGACGGACAATGGCAAACCTACAAAATAAAAATCTACCTATAAAAACGACTATTGCTCTCCAGTCGTTCAGAGTCGTCAAAAAATCCAAGGTTTCTATACAAGAACAAGACTGAACAATGCAGTGAGTATAAGCCTTGGTTCATATCCGACTGCGCCATCAATTTAATTACTTCTTGTGATAGCGTCTAAAGAGAGAATCTCTAACTAACTCGATTATATCAGATGTTAGAGGAGAAAATCCAAAAAAGTATTACTGAAACTTTTTATGTAAAAAAACGTCTTAGACAGGACATACTTGAAAATAATGTGCATAGCTTACAGGCCAACAGCAAGGGTATAAGAAAGCCTGTACAGCTTCTTGCATTTGCATACGATATAATTGAGGACATCTGTGGGCTCTTACTGAGTCATTTGTAAGAAAGTATTGGATTCACCTTCCAAAGTTGGGAGGATTACATCAATATAAATAAAAAGTCTGATTGGTTTAGCCTATGGCCATGTACCAGATTGACAGTAATATTTATATTTATATAAGTAAAATTTAGAATATTAAGAAATTGAATTCCATAGGATATATCGTTATTTACAAATTCATATACAATGCATATATAAATATATAAAGGTGGGGATTTTAAAAATCCCCTCTTATAGTACGCTTCATAGATAAACTAACCTAGATAGCAAACTCTACTAATACTTTTGCAAATCCTTAACTTTCGTATAGCCACACAGTAAGTAAATTACCAACATATTGTACATCTCTATAATCTGCCAGAATTTGCTAGAATGAGAGCAATTTACAAGTAAGGTTGCTAGAATGAGAGCGATTTTCACACGTGTGTGTAATGTGTATGACGTTTTTTGAGTAAAATGGGAGAGCAACTGCCGTTCATGACAATTCACACGTATTCACAGATAGGGTCACACGGTTTGGTTTTCCAATATCTGGAAAGTTTGCCATCTATGATAGTTTATCTATGCTTCAGGAAAAGGTTTAATGACTTCGTGTTTTCTTCAGCTGTGATGCACAATATTTTACACTGCATGTGTCAAATGCCAAAACTCGTCCACAAGAGGTATTTGAACATGTATTTCATGCATTAGGTCGAATATAATAGTGGATGTCTATAATTCTGCATACTGACTTTCTGACAGGTACTGACTCACGCCAGCCCTCGAATGCTCAAAACATATCAATTGCTTTTATTTTATCTCCTCGTGGTAGACATCAGATACTGGTTGCTCTTCAAACGACTTGCTAAATCTAAAACCGCGAGTGCTCTCCAAGATACAAAAATAGAAACACTGTAGCACATTGGATGTGTAGCTTTTTAAATGGAGTCAACAGTGAAATTAAAACTTCCATAACTGAATTACTCGTAACATCTAATTTGGGCCACTTGAACATGTTGCGAACTCAGGCCGGTAAAGATCTAAAATATCACACGTTTCCCATATTGGTTAGACAAGGATTGCATAATTTTACGTCGCTGTAATAAAGGGTCCGCCATCTAAGGTTTTTTTTTCAACTAGTGCTTATTTCGTGAATGGTAACACTTAGCTCATGTCTGATTTGACAGATAATTAGATTTATCCTTCCGCTGAACGAATATGGTTGTGTATATGCTTGAACAACGCTGGGAAATATTGCGACATTACTTTGAAAATCATGGTAATGTTGCAGAATGTGTGCGAAAATTGCGTACGGATTTTGGAAGAAGAGAAGCACCGTCAGCTCCGTATGTTCGTTATCTTTTGAAAAAAGTGAAAGAAACTGGCATCCTCATCGATAAACCAAAGCGTGAAAAGCCAAAAACAGTGCGTACACCCGAGAATATTGCTGCTGTGGCAGAAAGTGTGCGTGAAGCGCCATCAACATCAATTCACCGTCGTTCTCAACAATTGAACATTTCGGAGACATCATTGAGACGAATTTTGCATAAAGACCTTGGTATGACGCCATACAAAGTCCAATTGGTTCAGGAGTTGAAGCCAACTGACCATCCAATGCGTTTTCGCTTCGCTAAGTGGGCCTGCGATCGACTGAAAGAAGATGCCGATTTTGCCAAAAAAATCATCTTTTCAAATGAAGCTCATTTTGATCTTGGCGGGTATGTAAACAAGTAAAAATTGTCGCATTTGGGGCACAGAAAACCCGCACGCATACATTGAAAAGCCGATACACCCAAAACGAGTCACTGTTTGGTGCGGTTTTTGGTCCAGAGACATAATTGGGCCATTTTTCTTCGAAAATGAGCAAGGAGTGGCCGTTACAGTCAATGGTGATCATTATCGGGCCATGTTGAACGAATTTTTTTTCACAAAAATTGAAGAGGAGGATATTGGCAACATTCGGTTTCAACAGGACGGCGCTACGTCCAACACAGCCGAAGCTACACTCGATGTTTTGCGCCCTGTTTTCGAAGATCGCATTATCAGCCGCAGAGCTGATGTCATTTGGCCACCTCGGAGCTGCGATTTGACACCGTTGGACTATTATTTGTGGGGTGCCGTAAAAGATAAGTGTTACGCCGACAAGCCAGAGGCAATTGACGCTTTAAAGGACAATATTCGTGAAGCCATTGGTGAAATACAGCTGCACACAATCGATAATGTGCTTAAAAATTGGACCGATCGTGTAGGCTACTGCATGGCCAGCCGAGGCAGCCATTTGAATGAAATTATTTTCCATTATTAACCGGAAGGATTGTACTTTCAAATAAAAAAGGAAATTTGAGAAAATATTCAGTAGTTTTTTTTTATAGCATTTTCAAAAAAAAAATTATTTGGCGGACCCGTTATATGTATGTATTACGTTTGCTTGTTCGAAACTACTCGTAACTTAAATGGCAAACTCTACTAATAAAGCGCGACCAGATAAGAACGATAGAAAAACAAATTTAAATATAACAACAACGGTGAGAGATATAAAATTAATTCTAACTTTATTTTGAAGCTACCTTCATGCCATTATGTGTAAAATAGCTCACCATTCAAATTGCTTCTCTGGCAGTGTTTCAAGCAATCGGTCCCATTTTTTATGACTCGGTCTAATATATGCAGCGTTATTCTGACAATAGCGAGTTGAATGTTGGCCTCGAGCTCGTCCAAAGTGGTTGGATTGTTAACGCAGTCTTAAGACTTGACGTAACCCCAGAGAAAATAATCGAGTGGTGTCTGGTAGAGCTAGTATTACTGAAGTATTATTAATTATAATATTAGCTCAACATATCTTTCCATCAATTATTAGGCCTGTTCCCGTTAGATTTGTGTAACAATTTGTAAAAGAGAATTTATTGCTTAAGTTTGAGGAGTAGGAATAAATTCTCTCTTAAATCCAAAATCTCGCGGGAACGCGTTTTTGTAAAATTTGTTTCAAACGTCAGAAGTAACAAGTAAGAACAAAACAAAAAACAAATTGCAAAGCAGGAGGAAGACTTTTAGATTGGTTATTATTACTATTTTATTGATGTAATATGCGTTTGATGAGTTCTATTGTATTAGGCGAACAACTTTAATGTGAGGCTGTTTTTTCTCTTATTTGTCCATGTCCAAGTCATCTTTAGAGCTAATTAGCATAAAATTGTCGCAATTCACACAAATTTAAACATTTACGAATTTGACAGTTAATTGATTTGACATTTTTTTACAATTCCTGCCCAAAGAAAAATCTCGTGTAGAAATTTGTAAGAATTGGCAGGGTGGGAAAATGAATTACTCTCTCAAATGTGTTCTCTTTTACAATTTTTTTCTCGCGGGAAATATTTGTACAAATTTGCAGTTCTGGAACAGACCTATTGTTAATTGCAGAGTGACAGATATAGTCCGTACCAACTGAGTCTGTCATTCTACTGTGGAGGTCTCTTAAAATTTTTTTATCATCTCTTAAATTGGCAAATATGACCTAAGAAACAAGAAAATTGGTGAAGTCATAAACAAAAAGGATCTACATCCCACCGTCGCTTTCAAGATCGCAGTCGCGATCTGACTGAAGTCCCATTTACAATACTGCGAGATGCGATACGTTGTTCGAAAACGACAGCGCATGAACTGTCAAAAATATTTCCGTAACATGTAATTGAAATGTGTTCGTTTACAATAATCCGAGTGTCGCAGCGAGCATCGCAGTCAATTTCGAAAATATGGAAAACTTTCGCATCTCGCAATGCGTGACAGCTAAATAGTTGTTGTTTTGATTTTGAGCTTGTTATTTGTGAGTGATGTTTTGACGCATCATTGTAAACAGACGTCCGATGTCTCGCATTCGAATTCGAATGCGACTCTCGTATCGCATCTCGCAGTATTGTAAATGGGGCTTGAGGGTGGTTTTCTTTATTTTCCTTCTATTCCACTGAAGTTGAGAGCGCACTGATGGGACGGCAATTTTCTATCTGAGGTTTTAATCATTGTGTATATCTAGTTTTCCAAAAAATTATTACACCTCTGGTGGGTGAGGAAATGTAGATCCTTATATGCCAAATTTACTTTGAGAAAATTATATTCTGATCTTGGTACTGTATGGGATTTGCGTATGATGACGATTAGATAAATGAAGCAAGAGGTCTCACATGAATTGAATGAATGAATTCTATATACGGTTTTTGATTATTTGCTCATTATGCTTTCGTAGATCAATATTGCTGGCAAAGTTAGAGAACTACAGTGCCACAGCAAACGTTTCTTGTTTATCTGATTTACATTTTTTGCCAGTCCCACCCTAGATAATAGGTAGCATTATATTTATCGACCCCATAATAAAAAAATTAAAGTAATTTATGCAACAGCATTTTAGTTCTAAGCCATGTAAAGTTGGGTTAGGCATTGTAAATTTCAGGCAAAAAAATTTACTCTTTCGTACCATTTTTGTTCTCTTAACCTTCATCTCATCCTTGTGTAGAAAACTACACAAACAATTTTTGTTTTCTTAATTTCTCAAAAACCACTAATTACAAACTTCCGGAATTTTCAGACTTTGTTTATATCCTTGATTACCGAAAATAAAACGTACCTGCACATAATAAAAATGTTTATGGCGGTTAATAATGCACTAATTACGTTGTCTACCCTCATGATTTCTACACATATGGACAGTAAGTGCATGTCATATAAAAAGTCATTTTCGTTAAGTGTTTCAGCAAGTGAATATCGTTGGTATATTTAGTGAAATTTATAAAAATAATAAAAGATAACAATGTCAAAAGTAAGATATCTGACAGAGGAAGAAACGCAGGCATTTTTGAATGAAGGCGATGGCGATATCAGTGATGTTTATGGAGACAGTGATGACGAATTTGTGCCAGAAGAGAATATTGATGATGGCGATAACTTCTATTCAGACGATAGCGATTCTGACGAAGAGCAAGCGAGTGGCTAAAATGAAACCAACGAATCAGTTGCTGAAGTTGAAAATGTGGATCCACTGCTTGTTTCGAAAGATGGTATTGTTTGGCAACTACAGCCATTTCAGCATCAAAGCGGTAGATTGCGGAATGAAAATATAATTTCTCTTCATCCTGGAACAACAAAATATGCCAAAGCTCGTGTTGATGGCATCAAAGATGCTTTTTTGCTTTTCTTCCCACCACAAATTGAAAATACCATTTTGAAGCATAAAAATGCGTATGCACAGGCAACATATGTTGCCTTATATGTTGCTTTTATACGTCGCAAGTGTGTAATGCGCATGTTCTGGTTATTTTCTTTTGAACTGTCATTCAGTGATGCGCGCAATTTTACACGAAAGCCTTTCCCCCTTCTTGGATTTTTCATGTTATTTGAAAGCTCTGTTTCATTTCATCTTTGGCGCTCAGTCTTTCATAATTAAAAATGAGCCCCCTTGTTAATTCTTTGGTTCATTTAAGTTCATCCGCCATACTGAAATGTTGTGCTTGTAACAACAGCGAAAGAAGTAATGAAGCAAATGCGAAAAAGAAAGAGAAGGAGAAAAAGAAATGTCAAAAAGATGCAATGAAAATCCTACCCACATGCAGTGGGAATTTGGTTAATTGGGTATTTTTTGTTTCATTTTCCCTCTCTTTTGCACTCATTTGAATCTTTCGAAACTTGCGACGTGTAAAAGCGGACTAAGGATTTCAAACAAATCGATTCGAATATGTTGCAAGCATGTATTGGTGTTTTCATTTTAGCTGGTGTTTATAGGTAAGTCGTAGTTGCTTTCTTTCTTATTTCAACTGATTCTTGACTTTTTTACTTTTAGATCGAAAAACGAAACTACAATTGAATTGTTTAATGATATTAGCGGTCGTCCGGTGTTTACGGCAATTATGTCGAAGAAAACATTTGAGTATTTGAATCGAGTTATTCGTTTTGATGATGTCATTAGCAGAAGACAGCAACGATCTACAGATAAATTTGCACCGATTCGGGATATATTTGATAAATGGTCCAATTTATTGAGTGACTACTACAATCCACATGAATGTGTGACAGTTGACGAGCAATTACTTGGTTTTCGTGGAAGATGTAAATTTCGTCAATATATGCCATCAAAACCAGTAAAATACGGACTAAAATTCTGGTTTGTTCTTATACCTGCTATGTTTGGAAAATCCAGCCATATTTGGGAAAGGCGATTGGAGCCAGTTCGAGTGAAAAAAGACAAGGCGAACGAGTAGTTTTGGATCTCGTTGATGGCTTGAAAGGTCACAACATAACAATGGATAACTTCTTTTCCTCTATGATCTTGGGCAAAAATTATTGTCAAAGGGCATTACAATGGTTGGCACGATAAGAAAAAATAAGAAACATCGCACCAAAGCTTCTTGAATGCAAAAATAGACCGTTGTATGAATCTACTTTTGTATTTACCGAAAACACAACACTTGTTTCGTACACATTGGACGGAAAAATAAGTGTACCGTGTTGCAAAGTACTTTGCATAACTCAATTAAAATCGACTGAAAAAAAGTTACCAGCGATTATAGCCTATTACAATAAAACAAAAGGTTTGTTCATATACTACTTTTTGAAATTTCAAGACCCTCTAATGTTTTTTTTTTTTTTCATTCAATATAGGCGGTGTAGATACGGTTGACAAAATGCTCATTTGTTACAGCTGTAAAAGACAAACTAACAGATGGTCAATGGCTGTATTTGCAAACATGATAGACATTTCTGCTTTGAATGCATTAATTATTTTTAAAGAAGTGAATCCGAATTGGCAAGCAATACAAAAAATAACAGTAAAAAAGAATTTTCTACGTGAACTTGGAATATCCCTTGCAAAACCACTAATGGAAGCTAGAAGTGCGAAGCCAAGATCAGAATCGTCTGCTTTATTGCTTGCAACTGTTTTGGAAGAAAGTTCACCATCGTCACCTTTAGAGGATGTTTCTGCATCAACTTCAACAAATCCGCCAAAACGGTTAAAAAGCGTTCCACCACAAATTAAAGGCAGAGCAAGATGTGACGTGTGCTATGAAGAAAAATCCGCCAAAAAAAATAATGTCTATGAGACGATTTGTTGTTTTTGCACAAAAGCTGCATTTAAAAATCAACATAATCGAAATGTATGTGTAAAATGCATTCAAGAAAAATTAATTTGAACCTACCTACCTTCTCTTGTTATTTTAGAAATAAATTATAAAAGCAATTTTTCGGTTTAATTTAAGAAAGAATTTAGAAAATACATTAAAATCCCATATGTGTAGAAATCTACACACGAGGGTAGAGAACGTATTTTTTTTTTGAGGATGAGAGGTTAAATCCCCTCTTTGCGCAATCGACCGTTGGTAAACTCAGTTGGTACGGACAATATTCGCTATGACCACTACTAGCTTCACTTAGCAATTAAAACTAAAATCTACAAAGGTTTTCCAGATACTTTGTTAAATAGTTCCTTTTGAGATTCTCCTAGTTATGTCTCGGGTATACAGGAGATACAGAAGTGGGCAGAGAGCTATTCACTGCGGTACGCATTGGTTTTAAACATAACAACTTTCTTCAAATCCCTCAAAATCATGCCAGGCGAATTGAAATACCACATTCTTATTATCAGCTACCTGTCTCTGAGAAATTGGTTTGTTTCCGCATGTACATGTGTACATACCTGCTCGGATGAAAATTCACTGTTGTAACGTCAGAAATGAGAGACTATATCGAAAGAAAAAGGAAAAAGTTAAACTGGCTGTGCTATCTAGTGTTCGATGATGAGTCATTTCCACGAATACATGAGACATTTTGGCGCAGCGAAAGTCCTACAACGCATAAGGCAGGTTTTGTATTATATGTAGACGAATGAGAAATTACGCAAAATCATGCACCTTATCTTGGATTAAATAAACGTGAAGGACTACTTGTATATGTATGTATACTATACAAACCGATGTCGACTGAAAAGTCAAATAAGCTTAAGCCTAAGTTCAAAGGACATTTTATCGTGACGAAGAGACTTTGACATAATCGATACATTTTGGAAGAGATCGAAACAGACCGTATGTAACGTAAAGTGTCGGACATTGTGTCTACTTAACCCGGTACTCGACAACGACTTAAACGAGAAGCCGAGCGAGACTTCAAGGCAAGCTGCTAGCTGAACGACCCGATATTTTAGCTAATAGTTTTATTTTATTTTCACTAGTAACTAATAAAAATACAATAGTTCCATTTAAGTATTACATACATACATACGAGTACATATATGCTAAGTTAAACTGAAAAAATCTAAAATTTTGATATTACTCACGATTGCGTCACTTTTACTTACTTAGTCTGAGTATCAGACAAGTTAATTTACAATTTGTTTGTTTTTTCTTTTTAATAAACTTTATCAGAATTTTTAGTAAGAATTAAAAAACTTTAAATTTAATAGAATTTATATTAACCCTTTATTTCACTCACCTATTGGGTAACTTATACTGAAGCCATGGTACAAAATTCGAAAATAACTATCGACTACAACGCGGAAGTATGCTCTGAGTAGATTCATCAAAATTGACCAATTAGTTGCTGCCTGAAAATTTTGTGACAAATTGAATATCATCTCGTATATCCTCTGTTTCTCGACAATACGTCGTTGAAGAAATTCATCAAAATGTGGAAAAGATCCATTTGATCGTTCCCATTCAGTAAATTCTGCAAGAGTTATCAAATCTAATTCCAAATGTTCTAGTTCTATTCGAATCAAATCCATATAGAGAAAACATTGCAGATTCCGAATCAAAAACATCACTAAAAACGGAGTGTACATTATATGGAATAATCGATACTGTATTCCTAACTCCAGATAAAAGATTGATATATATCTTGATATGACAGTCATAGATATATAAAGTACAAAAACGTAAATAAATCTTCTATGTTCATTTATTTGACTGCAAAATGTTTGATCTTCTGGATTAGGGTTTCGAGTGGAGCGTAACATCACATATAATATCCAAAACTCTCGTTCATGATGGTCCATTAAAATAGACTGCAAGGCAGATGTATTCAGCGTTATTAATGTGACTACCATCTTTAAGTAATCGTTCAACAAAGAAAATGTATATTTTGTGTTTAAGAATATATCTGTGTACATAAAAACTACTGCCGCAAATATGTTGATTGATATTGTAATACAAATGGACCAAATATGAACGCGATTTTCAAACCATCGCGGAGTTGAATGAATGAACATTGGACAGAATCCGTATAGACGAAAAAAATAAATGAACCATCGTAGTAGGCTACAAATTTTAGAACTCATTAGTATGAAGTAGGTGTAACTCTATGGCCGAGGATATACTGAATTGCGAAGAGACCATAAATGTGTTTTTGCTGCACTAATGCTTTTAAAGTTCTTCATTAAATTGATTGAGTTTATGTCATCATAGGAATGTGATTAATCATGACAACGCCCTCTATTAACAACTTGTTGTATATAGGACTGTATTTTTATCTGATTAATTTTGAAGGCCCTTTGAATCAGATATCCGTATTTATGTACCCATTGCATTCTGTTTATAATCAGAAACAATTTTCCAAAAAAATATACCAGTTTTCAAACTAAAATCTTTTATTACATAAAATTAGTTTGAATAAAACTTTCTTTTATACCTCAAGGAGGAGTGATATCACCACTTCTGTGGACCCTAAAGGTTAATAAAATACTTCTGAATCTAAAAAGGGAGGGAATAAAAACCACTGCATACGCGGATGCTATAGTTCTTAGGGCCACCGGTAAGTACCTCCCCACTATCATAGAAATCCTAAACTATGCCCTTAGAATCCTCGGAGGCTGGGCCAAGCTCTGTGGGTTTGGAATCAACCCGCAAAACACAAAGTTTGTTCTATTCACATATAAAAGGACAATGCCACAATTTGACCTTCCTTCCGTGAATGAGACAACCCTACGGCTATCAAACAGTCCTAAATACCTATATATTGCTCTAGACAGTAAGCTAAGTTAGAAGCTCAATGTCGAAGAACGAGGAAAGAAAACCGTATATTTAGGAGAAAATGGGGACCTAACCCCAAGACTATCCTATAGATGTACACGGCTATCGTCAGAACCATCTTAAGCTACGGCAGCTTAGTATGGTGGCAGTCCACAAATATAACTAGCAACCTTAGGTTAATGACAAAAGTACAGATGATTTGCATATATAGCCACAACTCATACCATGAGAACAACGCCAACAGCGGGACCTGATAATATACTTGGCCACCGCCCCTAGATCTATATATGCAAGAATGTGCAGTGAAATGAGCTTTGAGATTGATTCAGCCAAGCCTTGATACTTACAAGTGAACTGGGTTTATGTAGTTCGTATTACAGAACTACATAATACCCCATTGCGACTTAGAAACACCATTCGCCTGCATTTGCCCAAGCAGAGAGGAATGGGACAGGAACCAAATGGTACCAGATTCGATAACCATTTTCACCGATGGATCAAAGATGGAGACACTGGCGCCGGTTTTTTTCCGATCAATTGAACTTACGATGCGCACAACGTCTGCCGGACTACAGTTCTGTCTTCTAGGTTGAGATGTTGGCTGTAGCAGAAGCAACCAAATTTGCGACAATAAAGGCAATATTTCACGGGAATATTACTAAATTTATTGACAGCCAGGATAACATCAAGGCCATTGCGGCAGTCGAAATTATATCAAACGCTGTAGCGGAGTGCTTAAAGGTTTTTGCATTAAGCATAAGATCACGCTATGCAGGGTAATGAGCATGTAGATGAGATAGCTTGAAGAGGATCCTCCCTTGAAAAGGAACTGGCAGATCAAAGTACCGAATCTCCACTCTCCACTCTGAGAATGCAAGTGGAACGAACGATACAAATAAAAGCTAATGGCATGTGGAAAAACCTTCCAACCTGTGAGTAATGAAAACAATAATAGCCGGAATTCAGCAAATCCAGAATAAGTAAGATTCTCTTGAACAGCAGAGCTGAATTATCTTCGCCTGTTGGATTGCTTACAGGCCATAATGTTCTGGGGGTGCACGCAATAAAGCTGCACCTTACCGATGACGACTTCTGTAGAGGTTGTGAGGATGCCTTCCACTTTTTGTGGCACTATTCCATCCTCAGTAATTTGAGGGAAAGAAGTTTAAGAAGTTATTACTTCCACGACCTCTCAGAACTACCTGCTGCTTCGCTTTCATCTTTTTTCAGATTTGCTTGTGCAAGAAGATGAAGGTGGAGTAGAGTGGAGTGGTATAGAGTGGATTCGAGTTCAGATACCTCATCTTGCCCCCCAACCTTACCTAACCTTACTCAGTACTTTTATGTAAAGACGTTTATCGAGTGCGCAATTGAAGATAACTAGGGACTGGGTAAAGCTTGTAGGTTGAGGCCTATGTATACCGAGAGGACTCTAGTGTGATGCAACAATTACAAAACTCTGTTTTGTTATTGGATTGGAAGTGCAGATGATTTTGAATTAGCAACACTTGCTGCTACTTCTTGTTTTGTGACGTGACTCAAAATTAAGACTCCGGCCCATAGAATCCGTTGCGTTCTTTACGATGCCGGATAGGTTGACGTTGATGTATTTGACGGAAATGACAGTCCCATAGAATCCGTGGCATACGTTGGCAGAATAACGAACGAAACAAAAGAAAAAAAATTTAAATGTCATTTAATCTCAATATTTTCTTTTCAAGCTATGACAATTTCTCTTCATTCTCTCAATGTCTCCACCAATTAAAGTGCTTACTCTCAATTTGTGAATGCGTGAACCTCAATATGTGAAAGTATGGTCCTCAATGTGTGAATGTGAACTGCCAACGGATTGAAAAGTAGAAAGTAAATCTACTTTATCCGTCTGTTCCGTCATATCCTGCTTCCATAACAGAGTGTATATTCTATCGAGCTGTCAGTCGACGCAACAGACGCAACAGATTCTATGGGCCTTGGCTTAAGCAGTTCTACTCGGTTGTCACTGTTATTTGATCGTTGCCATATCAACGTGTTTTATCAAACCATTCGTATTTTATCGCAATGCAACGAAAGCAGTGTGCATTTGCTGGTCAACAAAATTGACTTCAATTTGTAATTAAAGGCCCAGACTTTGTACATCCTAAATTCTACCTAAATTCTCTTGCACCCTATATAAGGAAAATGACAACATATCAATCTAAAAACACATCACATTGTATATGTGATGTACATACTTGAATATAACTCATTACTTACGTAATCGATTATTTGTTCCCGTAATAGTGCTCCAAATGCGAAAATAAACATCAACTACAATTCGAGTATATGCTCTCAATATTTTCCCCACAATCGACCAATTGCTTGCGACCTGAAAATTTTCTGACAAATTGAATATCATCTCGTAGATATTCTGCTTCTCGACAATGCGTCGTTGGATAAACTCATCAAAATGTGGAAAACTATGATTCGTTTGCTCCCATTCAGCATACTCCGCAAGAGTCGCCAAATTCTCCTCCAAACATTTCAATTCCATTCGAATCAGATCCATATAAAGAATAAATTGTAAATCCCGAATCAAAATCATGGCTATGTATGGTGTGAACATTGTACTATATAATCGCCACTAGACGCCACTAGATTAAAGGCAATCGTAGATACATAACTCATTACTAAGCCAATTAACATCAGGACGCTAAACTTGCAGAGAAATATTTTGTGTTCATAAATTTGATTACAGAACGATTGATCTTTTGGATGTGGATTTCGAGTTGAACGGATTTTCAAGTAGAGTCTCCAAAAGGCTCGCTCATGATTTCTCATTAAGATCGATTGTAAGGTAGAAATGTTTAATGCTATTAAAGTCACCAGCATCTTCAGGCAGTCGTTAAAGAAATCAAATCCATCTTTTATTTAGAAGAATAATTCACGATGCACAAATACGATTGCCATAAGTCTATTTAGTGCTGTTGTTATAAAAACGGTCCACATAAGATAAAGTCGATTCTCGTAAGGATGCGATTCCGAATTGATGGATATTGGACAGGATCCATGTAGACGGAATAAATAGGTAAGTCATCTTAAGACCGGACAAATTGTAGTCATCACTAGTAACACGTTTATGTTTCAATATGACACTAATCAAAGGACGAAATTTGCTTTCTTGACGATGACTATGTAGTGCGTAAAGTATTTTACCTTTTAATCCAATTAAAAGCCACGAATTTGCACATTCATCAACCTGAAGTAAACGCATTTTATCAATATTCTTTCTTGAAGCCTATCATTATTTTAAGATTGTTTTATTTCTTCAAAGTATGAGCACGTTTAATTTACGTTAGTTACGTTATGAATGTCAGCAGAATTGAGTAAATCAAATTTGTTATACTAGTGCATACTCGTACTTAGAGCCCAATAAGAATCCTTAGTTGAATTAATAGATCCGGAGGCGCCGGTTGCCTTTGGGATCTTTTATTTAAATTTCATTTTAAAGGAATAGTCCTCGCGAGGTTTGCTAGTTTCTACGCGAAACACTGTATTTTGTTGACAGAATTTTTGAAAAATCTAGATAAACTCGAACGAAAACCAGAATCAGTATACAAAATAAACTGGCACAACCTAAATAAGGAAAGAGCCAGCTCTATAATACAAATTTGCGGAAATAGGATCGAAATCTGATAAAATAACAGAAAGAAATAAACGCTCGTATTCGGAGCAACTTCAATGAAAAAAGTAAGGGTAGTATGCATGCAAATCATTTTATTTGACAGCTTATAAAAAGACTTATCTAACTGTGAAATTTAGAACGGAAAAAACAAAATCATTTCAAATGTGATATGAAAGCTTATCGCAATTTGGAGCCTAGTAGGAACATATTAAAAGGCAAACAATTTGTTCGGTGGTTCAAAAGACCGTCGTCATATAAATAAATGGAATAATAACGGTAAGTCTTTCAAGTGTAGACTAAAGTTTCTCATGATAAATTTTTAGAATATGGCAGCACTGGTTATAAAATTCATATACACATATTCATAAAATTCGAAACTTTTTGTAATAAGAAACATTGATACATCAAAGAGTGCTTAGTGGTTTCGTTTTTACAGTGTGTTTTAATTAACAATTTAGTCAAAAAATTGAAGTTTTTCATGGAGGATTTCTTTGGATGATTAATGCATAGATTGACTTCATGGGTGACGCGCGGTACCCATGATTGAAAGGATCGTGTGTGATCGTGGAAATGCAAAAAAAAAAATCAATCGTGGTTCTTCAAAAAACGTGTACAGCATCGTTACAGGAGACGAAACTTGGACATACTCGTATGAAGCAATCGGCTGTTTGCGTATTCTAAGGGGAGCCAAAACCGATAAAACTGACTCGTTCTCGAAGCACTTCAAAAAAAATGATCGCTTGTTTTTTCGGTAAATCGGGTCATGTTGCTACTGTGGCTTTAGAGGATCAAAAAACTTTTAATGCCGATTGGGGCACAACAATTTGTTTGCCGGAAGTCATCAGAATTGCATAAAACAAACAAAAAGCAACATGTCATCCTCCATTATGACATGACATAGCTAGAGAGGCGTTCAAAAAGCATGTTTCCGAGTTGTCATTTTCAGAGTGGAGTAAATGTTTTGAAAACTGGATCTATATCGAATGGAGAAGTATATAAATCTAGAAGGAGAATACTTTGAAAAACAACAAACCATTTAAAGTAATAAATTAATGTTTTTTCTTACTTTTTCTAAAAACATTTAAAATCATAACCTTATCCGATAATGTAAGAAGACTTTGGAGGATGCAAACTGCTTCACCAAGGTCTATAAAGACCTCACCAAGTACTTCGATACCAAAAAACCATTAAGGCACGTTGTCATTCTTTTTGTTAACATCGTGCGAAGTTCACACGGCAACAACAAATGCTCAATCTTCAAAAAGTCTCATACTCACGTGTGCCGAAGGACCTCACATAATCCGAAGGACAAACTTTTTTTCTTCTTGTCTTTCTTGTCGCACCTCAACATATAACTTTTTTAAATGTTCTATACTCAAACGAGTTATACTGGAACTACTTTTCCTGATTGTTAGTAATGCTAACTGTTTAGTGTTACTGAATAAATCCATTAATATCGCAACTTAATCTAAAAGGGCAGTCACACGATGTTGCTTAACCATGGCCTTACTGCATAAACTGTAATGAAAGGCAGTAACACTACAAATGCATGTGCATTAATACATTACCTGTTTAATATAAAATCTATACTAAAAACTTACCAGCCAAGTTGATGGTTAAACTACCGTACCAAACATAGAAATACATTTCCACTACAGTTGCAATTAAAGATCTCATCAGACACGCCACCATTGACCAATTACATGCTGCTTGAAAACTCTGGCACATGTCAAAAATATTCCCATAAATTCGCTGTTTCTCCAAAATTTGCTGTTGAACAAATGTATCAAAGTGCCTAAAAGTTCGATTAGGCTGTTCCCAATCAACAAACTCAGCAAATGCAGTCAAATCCATGTCCAAAGACTCCACTTCCAAGCGTATTAAATCCATATAAAGAACAAATTGTTGGTTTCGTACTATCTCTGCAGCACTTAATACTGTCAATATCGTTATTAGCACTTTCGTCCTTTCGTCTCTGTCGACATTGAAAACAATTATGGAGCATGCGATATTTGCTGAAATAACCGTCAGAAATTTCCAAATAAAGATTTTGTGCTCGCGGATCTGATTGAAAAGGCTTTGTTTTCTGACAAACGGAAATCGCTTGGACTGCAAATTAGCATATACTTTCCAGAAATGTCTCTCATCATTTCTCATTATAATTGATTGCCATACAGATACATTTACCGAAATTATGTCAATGGAAAACTTTAGGCAATCGATAAACAAAGTAAACAAATATTCACTATTGAAAAATATTCTATTGTACCTAAACAATACTATTGCGAGTATATTGAAATAAGATATTACGACGATTGACCACCAGAAATATATTCGATCTTTATGCTTGTTGAAATGAATGGAAACCGGACAGTATCCGAAAATACGAAACAACCAAATGTAGCATTGGAGGACTGAACTAATGTGTCCGGCCATTAGCGAAACTCTTGTTTAAATTTGTTGTCCGTAAAAAACAAACAAACTACGTTTACGAATAGTTGAGAACTGTTTGTGTCTTTCGGCACATTGCCATCAGTCAGTTTTGTATGCATTAATTTAATGAAACTGGCAAACCTCCCCTTATTTGAAGATAAACATCTCACTAACAAATCGAGATACCAGGATATGTAGGACTTCATCAATAGGAAGCCATATCGGGTTGGAATCATGGACAGAAATTATTTCATATTTGCATGAATTCTTTCCAGAAGTAAAAAAGAATACCTAGATAGATATATGTTTCCATGTACGAGTACAATTCGCATGCATGTACGAGTATAATAAAGGACTGACAAGCGGCATTAACAATTTGTTTTAGCTGTTGTTTTCTTTATTCGAAGCAAACCAATTCAAATTATTATAAAATTATGTACTCAGAACGTTTTTCCCTATACAAACAGTGTCCAAAGTCATGTCGAGACAACGAAACATATTTTAACTGCAACTATTTAAGGGATCAGGATCAACAATCGTGTTCGGATTTTTGCAATCGTTTCAATTTTTCTCAATCCAGAACGGATATCTGTCTAAAATGTTATTTACCAAGTCCTGACACTTGTCACATTATCATTTCGTCTTCCTTAAGGCTTGACACTAACATGACCAGTACAAGCACCACCACTTCAACCATCACTTCATCTCCATTCAATGAGTTCCTCGATCATGAAAAAGAACACCTCAAACTTTTTATATCAAAAACAACTCACTGTAACTAATATGCACCCCGTAACTTCCATTAAGATTTTACCTCCTGCTAATCTCCTTCTAACGACGAGTACTGCAAAGCCCATAAACACCTTCGTCTACCACAGGGTTGTAGAGACACTGCGAGTTGCCGGAGCCAGACAAACGGGGTGCAAACAACGTCAGCCCTTTATAGCGGTAACCGATGGATGTCTGAAGACATCTAGAAAATGAATGGGCAATGCCGCACTACTTGCCTATAGAAACTTTGAACAGATTCCCTTTTGGATGCCTTAAACATAAATAAAAGTAAAAGAATAAAATTCATAATAAAGAAAAATGCAACATGTTAAAGTCAAAATAAGTTATAAGGGTAATACATTTTCCATTATTTTGTTATATCCATTCCAAAATTGTAGATAGCTCTACGCCTCGCGTATACTAGGAATCCTTTAGTGGTCTTACGGCTTCCTTTAAGGTTCCTTCCACTTCCTTTCAGGGTCTAAGGACGACAGCACTAGGCTATCGTTTTAACTTGGGTTTTTCTCGCTTTTTCTTTGGCTATTCTAGAACTTTCTTCATCGGCCACCTTTCAACTTTAGCATGTAACTAAAATGACACA
Source organism: Volucella bombylans (assembly GCA_949129095.1). Classification (NCBI taxonomy): domain Eukaryota; kingdom Metazoa; phylum Arthropoda; class Insecta; order Diptera; family Syrphidae; genus Volucella; species Volucella bombylans. The sequence goes on from OX422143.1 coordinate 151,757,968, forward strand.
TGTGCATGGCTTCCAAAGGTTCAATGTCCCTTTTTTTTCTTTCAAAAATAAAGCGTGTCCCAAAAGTCACGCATGATTTTAATTTTGTGCCATTTGCGCGGTAAAGTGTCCCCAACGAAAAAAAGGAGAGCGTGAAAGTTGACAGTTCTGGGTGTGCTGGGAGTGCTACACGCAAAAATAAAGTGTATTCATTGTTGAACAATATTTTAAAAATAATGAAGTTTTGGCAGCTACAATTCGTAATTTTCATCTTCGATAAGGTTAATTTCCATTTTGATTTTGAACAAGTCAAATTGTACGAATTTGGGGGTTCAGAAAATCCACAAATGCATGTTTGGTACGGATTTTGGGTTGGAGGCAACATCGGACCATTCATATTCGGAATATTCATACATAACTCTATACTGTATACTTTATGAATCAATAAAACAATTTAAACTTTTAATCAAAAACCTGCGTTTTCTATCAAAATTACTTTTCTTGTGTTAATTTTGGGACACCCTTTATAAAGAATCAGCATGCAGAAAACTTTTTTCGATATACCCAAGTCCTTCCTGCCCAACTTTTGTTTCTATTTCCCTACGAGAGTTGTCAGCCGCTGCCAACGATAATCAGCTCCAGTTATGAACAAGAAGTTGACTGAGGTCACTTTCCATATAAGGTGAGGTATTCCTTTACCGAGTCGTTCTTCCGGCATGAATTCGAAGGCATTCTGACACTGCTACTTCTGGCAAAAAAATGTCACTGTCTCGACCATACAGTTCGATTGGCAATAGAGTTTAGCTTCACCTCGACAGTAGTATCGTTTTTTTGAATTTACAAAGGAGCAGAGGTAAAGTTATTTATAACGTCAAAGCTACTATTTACTATTGTTGGTCAGGTACACGAAGTTGTTGTCAGTTATCGTCTGCGTTGAATGATTCATTTTGTCCAACAGTGAAATGTTAGCCACCTTCGCCGTTAAATAGTCTACAGAAGTAATCCTGCCAAGTTTCGAACACCGACTGCGACTGTACTATTAAGATTCCGCTCATCCGTTCGAAATTTATATGCTTGGCAAGTTCCTATCAGTTTGTGGTAGAACTTCTGGACAAAATTTCTAGAGAAACACCTTTTCATCTCCTCGATTAACCGATCTCTTGCTTTTTTGAAGTGAAGCTTCTTATGGCTCGTTGGGCAGTAATTCCGGAATCCGATGAAACGAAAAAAAAATGGCTTAAAAGCGATGCGTTGTCATATAATATGATTTTTTCAACATCGTGCTTCAAACAATTGTGCGTATATCACAAGTTAACTAAAGAGCATATGTAGATGAACTAACCTAGATGGCAAACTCTACTAATACTTTTGCAAACCCTTAGCTTTCGCACAGACACACTGTAAGTGAATTACTAACATTTTTACCATTTCTATAACCTGTCAGAATTTGTTAGAATGAGAGCAATTTATAGTTAAAGTTGCAAGAATGAGAGCGATTTGCATGCATGTGTGTAATGTCATTGGCGTTTTTTGGGTAAAATGGTCGTGTTTTGTGTAAAATGGGAGGAAAATTGCCATTGATGACAATTCACAGGATCACACGAATAGAGGCGATCTTTGATTTTCCAATATCTGGAAAATTTCCCGTCTAGGTTAGCTTATCTATGCTCCAGAGCCACCATCCTGCAAAAGTCTGTTCAGACGGCAATGACATAAGGGTAAGAACACAGTAAGCTATCAATGGCGCGTTTGCGGCTGTTGAAGAAGAAGCGGTAAATATGGGTTAAACGGTTATTGAATATGATGTTAACACACAACATATACGCCAGGATAAAACGTCACGATACGCAGCTTTGAGGTTGTAAAGGACTTTATTTATCTCGGATCTGCTATCAATTCCGACAATGAAAGCTTAGAAAGCAATTGACTATTAAAAACCCCCCTCGAGCAACTAAAATGGCATTATACAAGACACTGATCATGTCAATCTTGCTTTACGGGACAGAAGCTCGAACACTGACGAAGGCAGATGAAAATGCTCTCGGGCGCTTCGAGAAAAACTTTCTTCGGTTAATTTTTAATCCCGTTTATATCAATGCAGAATGGAGGAGACGGTTCCTCAGCGAACTGTGCGGGATGTACAGCGATGCTGACCTCTTCAGAAAGCTCAGGACACTAGCTTCCTATCCCCTAAAGTTTTCGACTTCAATACAGAGAGAGAATGCAGTAGACGACAACCTCATATATGGTGAAGTACACAAATGGAAGCCGACCTCAGCTAATTTACAAGTCCGAGGAATGCGCTCTGGGTAAGGACGGAGCGTCTGAAAAAAGCCAACTCTCTTGTGCTTTATGTAGGAACACGGGACACACCGCAAATTATCGGGGTTGTCCCAAATTCCAGTACATCAAAAGAATAAATCTGGCCCGGCAGCAGAAAGTGGAAGTTAAACGTCCACCCGTGCATTTGCAAACACCAGCCGTTACTCCCCATGTTACCTACGCCCAAATGGCGGCAGGTAGGGGAAATACGGTACAGCAAGCGAAGGTTGCTTCTCAGGCCCCAGCGCCCAGAGCACCTGAACCAGTACCTGACATTCTAGCTATCTTGCTCTCTATCCAGGGGCAGATCGCTCAGCTACAACGTCGTTTAACTGAGCAGACCGCGCGGGTGGATCAAGTATACTCACTGCTGCCTGGCCTAACGCACCTTTTGTCGTAATGGGTACGTACGTGGCGGAGCAAACCCTGAAGGTCCTTGCTGTGAATGTGAATTCACTGATTAGGCTCGAACGACGAGCCGCACTATTTAAGTTGCTTCAAGACCAAGCCCCTGATGTACTCTTGGTTAGCGAAACTAAGCTTACCAAGAGACACAAAATGAGGCACAGAAGATACAAAATAGTACGGAGAAACCGACCCAACTCCATTCAGGGAGGTGGCGTTGCAATTTTCGTACGAAAAGGTATACGTTTTAAAAGAGTATACAGTCGTGTAGTTCGTAGGTTCCAGGTGCTGGAAGTATGCATCGTGTATATCCCTCTCCGTAGTGGAAAGGGGTTGTACATGGTGTCTGTCTATGCACCTAAGGCTACTCAATCCACCTTATTTATCTCAGAGCTCGAGACACTTTTTCGATTTCTGAGGCTGGAATTGGAAGACAACTATTTTATTATCGGCGGAGATTTCAACGCCAAACATAGTGATTGGGGAAATAATACACCAAATACTAGAGGGAACCTACTATTCAATTGGTGGGGTCAGCACAGTGTAATGTATCGACTCGGGCTTAAGGCGACGGATAGTCCGTCGTTTCCCAGACATGGGTCCTATTTGGATCTTCTACTGTTCGACTCACGAATACAACTGACATGCACTAACCAACAAACTACAAACTGTCTACGCACTTTCGTGTATGACAGTGACCATTGCGGTCTCAGCACCGAAATAACTGTTCCCAATGAAATCGCGGAATTAGATGAGTTTGTCCAAAGGCATTCCTACAATTATAGTAGGGTGCGTTGGACACTCTTCACCAGAACACTGACTAGAGCACTCTCCTCGAATTCGCTCTACCCACCGTCCAACAGAAATCTGTCAAACGAGGAGATTGACAGGTATTTAAGACCAATGGACGAGACAATCAAACGAACAATGGACAAAACGATACCTCGGTACCAACACACTGACGAAGAAAACTTATTCCGCAACGCAACTATTGACGCACTGCACCGACATAAAAGTGGACTGCTGTCAAGACTAAAAACCTTGTACAGACAGTTCACTGACAGACATAACCCGGAGATCATGACACTGAAGTCGTCGATTAAAAACCTCCAAACATTAATAAAGGAAAATTACAGAACATCTGTAAGTTTGTATTGGAACAATAAAATTCGGGCTGTAAACACCAGCAACCCGAATATGTTCCCGCAAATAAATAAAATATTTCGGAGAAATAATCAGAACGACATTCCATGTCTTAAAATCGACCGAACGACGAACAACGAACAAATACTGGCAGCAGCGGGCATAGATCTAAATGAGGCTGTTGATGATGACAACTTCTTTGTGATCGAGGATCCGCAGGAGCAGGTAGAGGCTATAGGAGCGACTTTCCAGGAAGTGTACAAGGCGAATGTTATCATTGGCCCAAACCACGATCTGGAGAATCGAGTCCTTGTGCACAATTTCTGCCTTCGAAATGAAATTGTGAATTGGCGATTCGAGAGCTCGGGTTTCACCCAGTTCAGTGACGAGAATATGGCAAATAATGTCATCACCAACGATAGGGTACGACCTCCAAACGATCTTCGAATCACTTAGAAGTAAGAAATCAGTGGGAACCGATGAAATACCGAACATTGTGCTTCGACATCTCCCTCTAGGAGCGGTGAACATTTATACCATTTATACCACCCTGTTTAATAATGCAATGAATAATGCACATTATCCAGCGCATTGGAAAACTGCGGTGGTACATCCCATCCCCAAAAGGGATAAAGACACTTCCAATCCGGCGAATCTCCGCTCGATTAGTCTTCTTCAAAACATCAGTAAGGTTTTCGAGAAGGTGATAAATAGAGTCCTGACTAAGTGGGTTGAGGACAAACATATAGTTCCGGATAATCAGTTCGGTTTCAAGGCGGGGCATGATATCATTCATGCTGCGTCGAAACTGGTTTCTGATATCCAATGGAACAAAGGCAAACAGTGCACTGGTGCCTGCCTGATTGACTTGGAAAAAGCTTTCGATACCGTATGGTTAGAGGGACTATTTTTCAAGTTGAGCAGTCTGGGCGTTAGTAAACCACTGCTGTATATTCTTTACAATATGTTAACAGATAGACAGTTCATCGTGAAAACTGGCGATGTGACTTCTACTGGAACATTTCACATTAAAAACGGTCTGCAACAAGGTGCGGTAAATTCGCCGATCCTATTCAACATTTACACGAGTGATCTTATAGGTTCACTTCACCATGCCATAGCGTACGCAGACGACATAATCGCGTACAGATCAGGTCCAAAGACTGAGGTCATTAATACACTTTTGCAGCGTGACTTCGACAAAATTAAGCGATATTGCGATGACTGGAAGTTGAAAATCAACTTTCAGAAGTCGGAAACCATTCTGTTTAGGACGCCTTTGTCTGGGGCCTCTAGGGATACCAGAAAGAATTGGCGAAAGTTTTCTATCCTCGGACAACACGGACAGCCACTCGCTTGTCGAAATGTAGTCAGATACCTTGGGATCTGGCTAGATCAATATCTGTATTTTAACAAACATATAGAGGTGCTTTTGCCCTTACAAAGAGACTGTTCTATAACAGTCAACTCGATGCGAGGGTGAAAGTAATCTGCTACATGGCCCTTATAAGGCCCATGCTTGTATTGTATTAGGATGTCCCGTGTGGTTCAACGTGAGAGCAAGTTTATTGGAAAAGATTCGGGTGTTTGAGAGGGCTTGTCTTAGGACTTGTCTTCACCAGAGTCTCAGTACATAAAATTCTATCCTAATGAGGTCTTATATAATAGGGCGAACCTAATAAGAGTGGACAATTTCGTCATTAAGTTGACTCGAAGGCACGTTGCAAGAGCAATGACCTCATCGAACAACCTGATCTCCGGGGCTTACTACCCCAATTATATGTATCACGAGAGAGTTCGCTTTGACGGCTTTATTCCTCCAGAAGCGTTCCTCTATCTAGATAGCAAAGGTCTGATCCAGGACAGATTGGCGGTGCCGCTAATCTTCCACGTCGCTCGAACAGCTGCGGACAGGCGACTCAACTACGACAGAGACGTCGCACATGGCAGTGCGTTTGTGTTTGTGTTAGATGTAAGTAGGTTAAGTAGATTAATATTTATTTTTAGGTAGTTTGTAGGCTTTAGTTTTAAGTTTTATACAAAATTAAAAAATGTCCATATACTAAGTTTTTGATTAAAATTTATTTTCTTAGTTTTAGTAATAATTAATGTTAAAATAGAAATAAAAGTAGACTGTAAGATTCGTCGAAAGACATAGTTTAAGTGTTAGGTTTAACTTAGAGTGCCCGCATGGGGCCATTAAGTTAGAATAAGATTATTTGTAAGTAATTTAAGCTAATTTTTAAGCGTTTTTTGTTTAGCATATAAGAGTAACTTAAGTTAAAAAATAAAAATGCATAAAAACTGAAAATAACCTCAGCTAATTTGTTGTATGCAACTGGAGCCATTTGCTAAAAGACCGCGCTAACTGGAGAGGCATGTATGCTGTGGCTCTGGTCCACCCGGAGTGTAGTGCCATCTAAAGTCATATGAGCAAATCTCTTGAACTAATTACAAAGTGATTGAAACTGTTTTTTCTTCGCAATGTGTCAGAGTGGTGTGGATGTAGTTACAGTGAAAAAACCTCTCGTTTTGGTTCAGTTAATTTGTTTTAAAGGCGCGAGGATCGATGTTATCCTTTGATATTTATATTCTCTTACAATTTCGATGCATTCTCCATTCCCAGATATCATAACTTTTAATTTGGTTAAATTTACAAACAGGTGAAATAGTTTGCAGTGCTCTCCAAGAAGACAAGTCATATGTAAATAATAAAGTTGGAAACCTCGTCTTGCATCGCCTCTATTCATTTATTACTACGTTGAATAATAATGTACTCAGGTGCATCCTTATTTTAATCCAATCGATGTTGGAATTTTTGCTCTCATAAATTTTCATACATTGCTGTTTTCATACATTGCTCTCATATTATGTAGATTTTTTGTCGACTCCCACTTCCCATAGTTAAAACAGGCTAATTGAATTGCTGAAATTATTCTTGTTTTCTTGTCGCAGACATGACGCTCTATCTTGAAAACCTTCCATTATCTGCTTTTAAAGCTAATTATCAGATTTCCTCTCTCAAAAATCCCCTGACTTGTATCGTCATGTTAGTTTTCAATCTTATTAGTGGATGCAATCAGCATATGCTGTTATGCCGTTGACATGCTTTGCCCTCTTTATGTCACCAAAATATAAATATTCGAAGATAGGGGGTGAGCATTTCTAAAAACGTCGACATAACTTTAACGTTTACAGTCTTATAACTTCGCACAATAAAATTACGCAATATCATACAGCGACCTAGATCCTGACGCACATGCTTATAGTGTTTAGAATGTTCAAGTGGCTTATGTGTCAAGGTCTACTTACGTATCAACAACAGGGGTCTAAATTCTACAATCTGCTAGCTATCCAAACTCAATTTAATGGTAATGCAGTGCATTATTACATCAGCAAGTTTCTAGTGTAATATCTACCTAATGACAATCAGCTGATCCGTTTCGCTTTCATCAAAGTGATTAGTTTGACATTGACGTGACATTTTGGCTCTATTAAAACCCTGGCATTCGTTTTTTTTTCATCGTGAAGTAGAAATCATTTTTATATAAATAATACAATTGCATTTCCTTGTTCGTTTTTGCTAAGAAAATACTTAAAATGTCTACCCTCTGAGTAGGGGCAGGCTAATAACTAATTCAAATTGTAAGTGAATAATTCTAAAGATATTTGGTTAACACATTGCGTGCACATTTCTCTATCTTGTTTAATTATAGCTCTTGGTGGTGAAGTAGTTTTTTTTTGTTTCTCATCTCAATATCGAAAAAAAAAATCAAAAAGCGATGCGTAGTCGAAGCAATTCAGGCGTTCGCCTGGACTATTACCAACGGATTGTCCATCGTCTGATTATGGCACATCAAGAGCCTGTTACAGGCTTATTTCCTGCTAGTGCAGTTAATTCGCATGCATGGATTCGTGACAACGTATACTGTATACTGGCAGTATGGGGCCTCTCGATGGCTTATAAGAAAATTGCTGATCAGGATGAAGATCGCGCCAAATGTTATGAACTCGAACAGAGTTGTGTGAAACTAATGCGTGGTCTTTTAATGGCCATGATGAATCAGAAGGATAAGGTGGAACGTTTTAAGATCACACAAAATCCATTGGATTCATTGCATGCCAAGTTTTCCAGTCGCAATGGGCAGCCGGTTGTTGGTGATGCTGAATGGGGGCACCTTCAAATCGATGCTGTGTCACTTTATCTGTTGACTTTGGCCCAAATGACAGCGTCAGGTTTACAAATTGTTTTCTCCTTGGATGAGGTGTCCTTTATTCAAAATTTGGTTTTCTACATTGAGTCGGCTTATTGTATTCCTGATTATGGAATATGGGAGCGTGGTGATAAAACTAACCACGGAGAGCCTGAACTGAATGCTAGTTCCATTGGTATGGCAAAGGCAGCCTTGGAGGCAATGAATGAATTGGATTTATTTGGTGCAAGAGGTGGACCAGCTTCGGTGATTCATGTGTTGGCCGATGAGGCGCATAAATGTCAAGCTGTGTTGCAGTCAATGTTGCCGCGTGAATCAAACAGTAAGGAATTAGATTCGGGATTGTTATCGGTGATTGGATTCCCTGCATTTGCTGTGGATGATCCACAGTTGATCAAAACAACGAAGGAGACAATTTTAAATCGGCTTCAGGGAAAATTCGGTTGCAAACGATTCCTTCGCGATGGGTATCGCACACCTAAGGAAGATCCTTCACGATTGTATTATGAACGATGGGAGTTGAGAATGTTTGAGAATATCGAGTGTGAATGGCCATTGTTCTTTGCCTATCTGATATTATTCTACGCCTTCCAGAACGACAAATTGGCTGTTAAAGACTATGCCGACCGGCTAGAGGTGAGTTTGAGGTCATTTTCTACGCAATTAAAATTAATGATGTTCTTTTTGTAGAAAATTATGGTCCGAGGAGAAGATGGTGTGCTTCTTATACCAGAAAGCTATGCAGTTCCACACGATTTGGTGGGAATGGAATATCAGAAACCTGGTTCACAGCCCAGAGAAGTTGTCGGTCGGTGCCCATTCTTGTGGGGTCAGTCTTTGCATATTTTAGGCAAACTCCTCCAAGAGGTTTGTGAACTGTTTAAGTGTGTTGTAAATTGTTCATTGCAAATGTTCTTCTTGTAGGGCTTTCTAGCTGTAGGAGAACTCGATCCTCTTAATCGACGGCTCGGCGCACAAAAAAAACCCGATGTAGTTGTCCAAGTTGTCATCATCGCTGAAGACAATGAAATCCGTGACAAACTTGCCGAGCATGATTTGCACGTCCAAACGATAGCCGAGGTGGAACCAATAGAAGTTCAACCAGCCCGTGTTTTAAGCCATCTCTACACATATCTGGGACGAAATCGAAAACTTGGCTTGACGGGCCGTAAATCACGTGACGTCGGTATTCTCAGCACCAGCAAACTGTACTCGCTCAAGGACAAAATATTCGCCTTCACTCCACAGGTGAGTTTTGTGTCATCCCACTTCTATTGCACAAAAAAGAACAATCCTCCGCATCCCAGAAAAAAAGTCTCGAGCTTCATTCTGATTTAGTTGTAGAGATTCTCAATTTTGTTTTTTGTTTACTTAAACTTTTTCTAAGTTAATTTTTATTTTGTTAAAAAAAAAAAACAACAACAACCGCAAAAAACGACTACAACCACCAACAATTTATTTAGTTTGTTGATCTGTCCCGTTTCTACATTGCTTCGGACAACGAACTCATGATCGACATACTCAAGGGTGAAATAAATTTCCTCAAGTCAGCCTGGGATTTACTTGGACGTCCGTTGGTCACGTTGGTCTTAAAGAAAATCCATTTAGGTCCGTTTGTATAGCAACAAAAAATACACAAAAAAAGCAATCGACATATTTTTGTGTGTATACTTTTATTTCTTTAAGTGTATATACGTTATTTTCTATTGTATTTTTCTTTGTTATCTGTTTTGTATTATTTATTTCGGTTCTTCGGAGTAAAGTGAAAGCAAGTTGCATTTTTCATTTGCTGTAAAATCCTGTTTGAACAAAATTGGTTTATACACAGTTTCACAGACATAAACACACACAAATATACACACACACACTTTTGAATCCATATCTCCATCTTTAAGTTCGGCTTGCAGACTTAGTATCGAAAAAAATTTAAATGCATATCCAACCAATTCAAGAGGTAGGTGGTGGTGAAAGGCGTAAGGTAATTTCTGGTGTACGGACGCTTGCAGAATTTTGTGTTTTATTTTTGAACGGTAGTAGGAAGTAAAACTAAAGATGGTGGTTGGAATTTGTCTAGTCAATATTGTGAGTAACCCGACAAGAGTCTTCAAATGCAGATAAAAAAAAAACGAATTTAGCCCAAATGCACTTTTAAGATAGACTTCTATCTAATTAGTCGGGTCTAATTGGAATGTAGGCCATGTCATTCGTATGTACTGATTGTCGTGGCCAATTTCGTCTTTTACTTTAATCTTCTAATTCAGTGTTTATCAAACTGTGGGTCGCGACCTCTTAGGGGTCGCCAAGAGTTCTTTGGGTGGTCGCGGTCGCAAGCCGGTAAGATTAATAAACAAAAGTCCTGTGCTAAAAAAAATAAAATAAAATAAAACACAAAATTTTTTAGTGCGACATATGTCCCTGTTTATTTTTTAAATAAACGTTGAAATCTTGAATTAATAAAGACGCTTTTACGATTAAATTATTTTCCAATTTCGACTGACTTATTCAAATAAGGATTTAATATCCATCTTTGTCCATTTCCATGTTCAGAAATGAGTTCTGGAAAGTAACTTAATAGTTTATTCTCTAAATTATGCAAACTCTGTACCATGAGATGAATATGAGAGCTTGGTGATATAGATTCATCTGATGAAATTTCTTCTTCGAATATCTTTTGAACGCAGGGGAAATAATCAAAAAATTTTGTTTGTAAAGACCACAAACGAAGTTTTGCGAGGAATCCTCTGATTTTGTCTTTTACAGTTATAATGCTTTCTTCTCTCCCTTAGAGGCTCTTGTTCAAGATGTTTAAGTGGTCAAAAAGATCAGCGAGAAATGATAATTTTAAAAGCCAGGTGGGATCAGACAAATGATTTGAATTTCCAGACTTTGAATCTTGTAAGAACATCAATAATTCAGCTTTTGATTCCAGAACTCGTGTCAATACCTTTCTTTTTGACAGCCATCTGACCTCTGTGTGATAAAGGAGATTTTGATGGAGTGAACCCATTTCATCACATATGATCCTAAATAGACGAGTTTGCAAGGCCTTGCCCTTTAATAGAGTTCACAACTCTGATCACATCTTTAAGCACATCATTTAATCCAGAAGGTAACACCTTGGATGCAAGAACTTGTCGATGAAGAAAGCAGTGTGTCCATAAAACGTTTGGCATTATTAATTTTAATTTTGCAATGAGCACTTTTTTTGCCCGTCAGAGCTTTAGCACCATCGCTACAAATAGCAAAACATTTTGTCCAATCAATCTCGTAGTTGCGACAACTTTCTAAAAATATGTCGTACAAATACTGGCCAGTAGTATTAGCAGGAAGAGCTTTACAAAATAAAAGTTCTTCTTCAATGTTTTCCTCTGCTTCAAAACGAACAAATACCACAAACTGTGCACAGTCTGAAACATCAGTAGATTCATCCAGTTGCAACGCAAAATGTGGACTCTTCTTTAATTTTTCGATTAATTGTTCTCGAATGTCAACGGCCACGTCACTTATTCTCCGCTCAATTGTATTGTCAGAAAATGGTATATGTTTAAGCTTATCTGCCTCCTGTTTACCCAAAATAATTTCAACCATATCCAGGGCCGCAGGCAAAATAAGATTCTCAGCAATTGTATGAGGTTTCCCTGCTTTGGCGACTCGGTGTGCTACTTGATAGCTCGCTAACAACGATATGACCTCTCTAAGACGGTTTGGAATAGAATCATACAGTTTTTTTTTTTTTTTTAAATAATCAAGAGAAATTTGAGCTCAAGCATCACGAATAGCTTCCATTAAAGTGTCCTTGTCTTCAAATTGTCTGCCGCTTTCATACATTTTACGAGATAACTATTCCCAAACATTTTCGATTATGTTTAAGTCCGGTGAGTAGAGCGGCCATGGCAAAAGCTCCACGTCTTCTGATTGAATTTAACTTCTAACAACCCTGGAAGTGTGGATTGGGCATTATCTTGTTGGAATATCCAAGGAAGGGGTCCGAAAATATTTTTCACTTTTGGAAATGACCGTTGTTTCAGTTCATTGTTGTGGACAAAAAACCCCACTCGATTGGGCCATAGTAAGTAATAGCTCCCCACACCATTACACCTGAAGTACGGCTGTGATGTCTTGCCAAAATGAGCTCCTCCTTTCTTAGATCATGAAAATAAAAGTTGTAACCATCGGGGCCGTCAAGGTTAAACTTTTTTTCATCCGAAAAGACAACGCGTTTCCCTTCACTGCTCCAAGCGACATGTTCTCCCGCAACATTCATTCGATGCTCCTTGTGTACTTGCCTTGAAATAGGTTTCTTTCTAAGTTTTCTCCTCTGTATAGTACCACTTTTTCAGATTATCCTTCGGACAGTTGCTACGCTGGTTGATAGTCCGCAGTTGGACTTTATTTTAGTCGCTGGTAGAGTAAAATTTGAGGCACGCCGTAGAATTAACAGGTTTTCTCACAATGTTGTTGCTTCTTCCGTGCGTCCTTTTTGATTTTTCCCACAGTTTTGTGGATCCGCAAGATAACTGTTTACAACAATCTTACTTCTATTAAGCCTCCTTGCAATTTCTCGGCCTGAGAGTCCTAACTCATTGAAAGCATCTATTTTTCCTCTTTCTGTCGCTGGAAAAGTCTTTCGGGAACCAATTTTTTTTAAATAAATAAAAACAGTTCGTTCTTTCAAACAAAAACAATTATTATTTTTGATCCAAAAATAATAAAGGGCATTCAAATAAGACTTATATTTCTTACCTGATCCACAGTACTTTGTTGCTGGTTAAGGGAATGTTTAATTGAGAGATGTCGCATAAGCTTTGATGGTTTCATACTCTCAGCAGATAAAACTTCACAACAAATAACACATTGAATCTTATTATTTAAAACTGTGAAACCATATTTAAGATAATTTTCGTCATAAAGTCTATTTTTTTCATTGTTTCGTTGCTTCTGCTGCTTCCACTTGCACCGGATGTGCAAGGCTGCAACGGTATTTTGAGAAACTTGTCCATAATCACCCGTAAATAAGATAACACAACTTGATAAATAAGTACTCGCAGTTGAATAAAATTAATGACAATTCTGAAGCGCACTTAAGAATTCAAAAAACACTGTATTACTGCAAGGCCTGCTACAATTTTTTTTTTGCCACACGGGAGAAAATTTCATCGCGAATAGGTAAAATCTTATGTAATTAGACCGGGTTTGGAAGGGGTTCAGTGTATGTAGCTTTTTAAATAACTGACGCATTATAATGTGGGGTTCGCCAAAATGTTTTTACTAACAAAGGGGTCGCGTACTCAAAAAGTTTGAAAAACACTGCTCTAATTCATAAGTCTTCAGGAGTTTTTAATCGAATTTGCTCAATCCAACAAATTGACGTCATTTTCCTCTTTGAAGCCGTAACAGATACGATTATTATGTTTCGCTTCGCTGTCCTATTGTAGCAATCCCGGAATCCCGCAACATATAAACAGTCATAAACATTCACTTTTGCTGAATTTCACTGTTCGTTGGAGGATAGCTTCAGCCTACGGAGTTCACACACGTCCCAAGGGATTGTTTTAAAAAAAGCTTTGGAAGTGCAAATCCTACTAAAGGCCTTTTTAAATATATTTTTCTGCTAAGAAAAACTTGGACGCAACGGCATCTTTTAATCGGATAATGTTGCCTTGCTCTTTTTGCGGCTAACACTGTTATTTCTTTCAAAAATAGCACTTTGCTTTCAACAGCTTTTGAAATGGTTTTCGTTTTTTCCCGTTCAGACAAATCACAAACGTTTCCATGTTTTTTAGAGCGTTTCACCCACTTCCGCACAACTTTCGCAAATAAAAATAATGGATAAATCTGGTCCCCGTGGATCAAAGACAAGAGACACAACTTCAAACCGAACGTTATACAGCACACTCATAAGACAATCCATGCGCCTTGTAACATGCAAACATGAAATGCAACTGCGGATTAGAGTAGAAAAATTTCTTACCGCCCGCAACTAATGAGTTAATTTGTACGTGCCACACGATTTTGTCGTCTGGTTAAGACATTATCAAGCCTGAATTTGATCTATCATTAAAGATAACGATGAAGATTCCTTTTTTCAGTATTTTATGAAGCTCTTGTCCAGAGCAAACTTTTTCACAAATTTGCAAGGTAATGGAGTTACATTCAAGGAGTTACAATTCAAAATACAAACTTTCTTATTTTAAGTGTAAATTTTTTTTAAAATATTTTTTAAGCAGCTTTATTAGGATCTTTCTTTCCTTTTGTATAGTTTTGTGTCATAATACAACCTCCTTTCTGTAACTTATCTCATCTAAGAATTGTAAATAGGATTTTTGTTTCTCCCATTTATGCACGAGCTTAAAAGTGTTCTTCTTATGTCTGGAAGGATGTCAATAGTCCCAGTAAAATCTTTTCGCCTATTTATTTACTTTATTTTTTTTTTTTTTATATGAGTTTTCAAGTTTCAATCGAAATTCTACTGTAGTTTCCTATTTTCAGCAATTGCCTTTAGTTTCTCAGATATTATAGAGTCAATCCAAGTACAGCTGCTTACTAAGAGCTTTCTGAAAGGCTAGTACGTAAAAAAAAGAAGTGTTTAGGACTTTAAAAACTAGGAGTTTTCATACATTTTTAGTGATCAGCAGTTGTTGCAATTTTTCATGACGCTTTTTGCCTTTATATGGTAAAAGAAGAAAGCTCTCCCTCAACCTATTAGAGATCTGATCGTCTTTCATCATTTTACGAAATGAAATCGCAAGCATACATACATATTTACGATTGTCATGTATACTTCGGAGGGTATGTGATTCAGTTCGGCAGCACGCCCCCAATTATTTATTTTTAATGCTTCGCTATCTTCGGCTTCCGTAAAAATGCCATTTCCTCTTCGTGCGCCACAGTCAAAGGAATGTTACTCTTTCCATTGCAAATTTCGTTGTTCTCCGTTAGCAGATATCCCTGTTGGCGAGTTTTTTATTGATTGTAGACCAAAATTCTGGGGTTACCGTCTTTTTTTTCATTGCATATTGTTCAGAGACAGTGTGCTTATAGTAGTGGACAGTAACTTATAGATTTGTGTAGATTTCTTTACTGCGCAACAAAACGATTTTTCACCCAACATACATATTAAATCTATCAGACAATTCTTCATAATCAATCTCCTTGCATACAGTCCTAAATTGAAAGATTTGTTTACCGATCTCGACGAGTTCGCTTACCATGTACCGATGATTCGCAGGGGTGATCTCAATCATGATCTTCGGTCACCCGATGGTGTTTATTTGATCGAGTTTATGCAGACCGAATTTGGGTTATGTCAACGATTCAGCTATCCCCACCTCTCGTAACGAAACTTGTAGAGACGTAGTATTCTCTCGTTGTGTTCACAACATGGAAACTTGTGAATAAATTTCGTACTTTAGTACACACCGACCATTGTTGTCTATAACTTGTCTATATATATGTACTCGTATTATACTGATGATCAATAAACGTTTAAAGAATAAACAATTTCTTCAATATTTTACAAACCTACCCAACTGGTCACTTGTCCCATCAGTAAACTGATGTCGAGCAGTACATTAAAACATTATTTAAAACATGGATTTTTTAATGTACGTTATGGGCGGCACATATCAGCGGAGGTACTTCATCATCAGTTTACTGATGGGCCAAGTGACCAATTGGGAAGGTTTGTAAACTTTTTTTATTTCTTCTGCTTGCCACCTGCTTAGGGTTTGTGAGGGTACTTCTTCTAATTCCCGATACATTGCCTTTACTGCAACGTTCATAGCCTAACTAAGTCGCAATTTATCGCTATTTCTTGTTATTACCTCCATTTTCGTCTTATTCTTCCACCACCACGTTTCTTTATTTACGTGAAGCCGGCCTTTTGAAACATCTAGCATACTTTTTCACGAGCCATTCACACAACTTTAGCGCCCCTTTCCTTATTTTTCTAGTTTATTTCCTCGACTGATATCGCTTTTCATTAGCTCTTTCCTGGTTTCCTCAAGAAAAATGATGTCAGTAAGTTTACCCGCTAAATTGCTCGTTCGGAAATCGTTTCACCCATTCGTATTCGTCGTTCGTAATATGTTTTCTAATATTGCTCGCCTTCAGAAGCATTTGAGCTCTCACACGAATATTTTTGTCTATTCCCTCAGTCATCATCGGTATGTAGAAAAAAATTTAGGAAAATCAACTTTTTAATATAGTATTAAAAATACCTTCCTCTTTGTTTAAAGAATATAAATAAATCGGCACATTGAGTAGCAGTAGAGTGTTTTTACAGCAGCCTTACGAACACACGGCTTATGGTTTCACCTCTTTTTGCGTATTCGATTAACAAAATCCCTTTTTGAGTCCCAATAAACTTAAAAATTAAAATTTTCTTCGACATTGTTTTCTTTTCCTAAAACTGAGACGGATTTTTTTTATTCCTATTAATATCGTCGGAGATTACCAATGTCCAAAGTCCTCGATTATGCTTCCTCTTAATTACAGTGAAGTTATCTTCCAGTCCATTTTACTCATTGCTATCATAGAATTTCACTATTGATTAAATTGCTTGATAATCTAGAGACTCAACATTTAGAAATATGTAACTTTACACCTTGGTTGAGGTGTTAATTATCATCTCAAGTGCCATGGCATTCTATGGAATTCTTTGCAAATCATTGCTTATCTAATGTCTCTTTGAATAGACCAACATGTGTGTTAGTTTAGGATAGGTACTTGTAGTAGAATTTATATATAGAGAACTTTTGTTAGAATAAAATCAAGCCTTAGTAACATCTTTAAATACGATATCATATTTTAGACCATTTATATACTATATATATAGACCATCTGTAATTTTATTCTCGATTTTCAATTCTTCTACTTTCGACAGAAAACTTTCACACCTAAAATACATTCAATAAGCAATATAAACCTGCTTTCACAGTCTGAATTTGTGTTCTGTTTTATATTGAATTTTGCATGTAAAAATGACAAAATTAGTAAAGTGGATTTAGAACAAAAATAACAAAAAAAACCTTCTTGACCCTTTTCGTGATTAATGGCGCACAAACTTTTCATTTGCACATATGTATTTTGTTTTTAATTTCTTTTTTTCAAGAAACACTGATGTACAACGTTTCTTAAGGCGGAAAAGACAATTGGGATATTTATAAAAAAAAAAATTGAAAACAATTCATATTTTCTCTATACCTTAGATACCATCATCTTGTTTATTTGATTATTACACCACCCACTCCTGCTCCCATGTCCAAAATATCCAAAAACAAAAAGCACACAATTCCAGATAAAACAAAATCAAAGAATAAAAAATAAAATCCTCTAAATTGTATATAATTAATCGTAGAACATCGATTTCGACGAATACTACACCACTCGCGATCCAGATTTACTAGCAAGTATTGTTACAACAAATTTGGCCTTCCTAACGAACAATTGGCGGCACATGTTGGGAAGGCCGACCATAACCCTTATGGCGACACATTATCTTTTAGGTAAATACCACTTGTAACGCACTGAATAATATTGGCATTAAAAAACAATTTGTAAATATTAGATTTTAAGAAAATACAAATAAATATCTAAGTATTTGGTTAAATATACAGAAAAAGTAGAACCACACTCGACTACTAATTTTTTTTTTGTTTTTCAAAATTATAAAAATGTTGACTACTTTGGGAAAAGGTGTTTTTATTTTATATGTTTTAGATAAGTTTCTTTTTTCTAATTAGTAATGAATAAACTTTTTAAATCAGTTCACCGATCATACCACAAAAACTTGGGCTCATTTGCGTACTAAACATATTTTTAGTGTTGTAAAATATTAAACAAACTAAGGCTTTTAAAATTAATTAATATCACTTAAATAAATTTTACAATTACAGTTTTGTGCTAAATAAACTGAACAAAAACATTTTTTTTATTAGTATTATTACTAGTATTATTTATTTAAAAAATAAAAATAAATAATAAATTATTAAAATTAATATTTAATATGTCTACCTTTGGCTTTTAGCACCATTTTAACTCGCTTTGTCATGGATTGCACCAGTTATTGACGGTTGCCAACGATTTTTGGATCCCGATGCCACACTTGAATAACTGACTCAATCGGTCGTACAATCCATTTTTCTCAGCCTGGTTTTGCATATATCCCATAAATTTTCAATGGGATTAATGTCTGGCGAGGTGCCAGGCCAATCCAAAGACGTAATACCAAGCTCAGTGAAAAATTGTTTGACTTTTTTTGCCCCATGACACGGGACAAATCTTGTTGAAAAATTGGGGTTTCTGCATTCAATTTCGACAGCTCAGGCACCAGCCTTTTATCCAGTAATTCAATACATTTGTCACCGTTTATCATCCTGTTATTGGAACTAACGATCCTGTCCCAAAGTATGAGGAACAACTCTAAAACATTTGCTTTACAGAATGCTTCACTGTCTGTTGAAAGTGGCTCACCATCGAACCTTCGAACATATTGATGTTTCGTACCCTGTACGAAAAAAGCACATTTTTCCATTCATCTACTGTCCATTCTTTATATTTTCGAGCCCAAGTCATTCTCTTCTTTTTCATATCAACATTCAGGGGTTGTTTCTTCAGAGGTTTCCGTGCTTTTCGTCTAACGTCAAAAATGTAAATTCAAACATTTTTTGGGAAACTAGGCAAACTATATTTTTTTCAGGGTTATTATAATCTAGTTTAAGAATATGTTCAATTTGAGAAAATATAAGATCGTTGTGACAACAAATTAACTTATTTACCATTGAACTCAAGGAAAATATAATATGTTCAAATTAATTTGCACAAGACTCTATGCATGATTTGATTTTTCATAAAAAAAAACACAAATATACAGTGGAGGAAAGAATAATGGAGACAAAACGATTCCAAACTCAATTCTTAATTTTTTATGTGGATTTCCTTTCATTAAATCTTTTAAACATTAGGGGTGGTCGTGGTGTAGTGGTACTAGCAATCACATCTCACTCGGAGGGGTCTAGGTTCGAATCCTGCCCATGAACAAGTCTTTCAAGTTTTTCAGTTGTGTAATTGGAACTCAGACAGAAAAATTCTGCGTGTGAAGGCATAACACTGACACGTAGATTTGGCTGTTGTAGAGTTTCAAGCACAAGTAATTACTGCGAATTATAACCTTCCACTCTGAGTGAAGAAAAAACTCTCCGTCCTATTCGGACTCCCACCCCTGGAGATCAAATACCGAAACCAAAAACACCTGAGTTTCAAACCACTACAAAACAATTTTCCTTTCTCCTCCTTTCTACCTTTCCGCCCGCGCCCTGGCAACAGTAAAAGGGTAACCCCTTAGGCGCGCGCGTAAATTATAAAAAAATTCACTTAGTACGAATGTTGTTACCTGTTAAAATGAAAATTTCGAGATAAACGCATTTTTCTGATGAAATTGGTACAACGATTTTTCAAAATGTTAGCTTTAAAATGCCATAATTTTGGTTGGCATTCATCGTACTCGACGAAATTTTAGTATTTTATGCACATTGAAATTCTCTTTCAAAAATGTGTACAACGGTTGCTTAAGCTGAACCCGTTGGAAAGCTACGGCGTTTTAAGAAGTTTTACCTCGAAATCAGAGATTCATCACTTTAACGGCCTATAACCTGTAAGGGGGTGAAAATAGACCCCCCCCCCCTTGCAGTACGCAGTACAATTGTTTGTTTGCCATAACTTCACGAATCTTCAGCTATCAGGACGAAAACCTAAACTGGGACACCCTGTATGTAAATAAATAATGGATTTGAGAAGAAACTTAATTACGTTACATTTGTACGGTAACAAGTTTATTGATCAATCATATTAGGTTGGTGAAAAAGTATCGGGCCTATTATTCAGATAATTTTTTCTTTATGCAAAAGTAATTTTATGAAACCAAATATTGTCAATTTCGTGTGACCTTCTACTGCCATTTTTCGGCTAGGGCCATTACTCCATCAGTGTAGAATTTCTGGGGTTTCTTGTTGAAAAACTGAGTCTCGTGACTTTCACATGTCTCTTTTGAAGACAATTTCACATCAAAAGTACTAAGCCAGAGTCTGACGTTGTCATAAAGAAACACAATACCTTTCCTATTTATTACTGGCAGAAGACGTTCGAATCAATCGTTGGACCACACGTTTTAGTAGCTCATGATGGATGATACCGTTCCAATCATACCTTCCTTGGCGTTAATCCCGGCCTTACTACGGTATGTGCAGCTTCATATTTTTTCGACTTAAACCGCTTTCGCATAGCACTGTCGTATGTGCCCCTTTTTTCATCACCCGTTACAATTCGCTTAAAAAATGGCTCAATTTCGTTCCATTTCAACAGTGATTCGCATATGAGAATTCGGTCATCGATCTTCTTTTTGTAACCAGCTCGTTCCATAAGGCTTATGTTGTATGTTTTGTGGTCGATCTTAAGTTCCCTCGCGATATTATAACTGCATATGTATCGATCTTTCACATCAAATTTTCCATTAGATCTCCGAACTGCAAGGCATATGACCGGCCTCCTACTTATCTCAACCGCGCACTACTTACTCGTATGTGGAATAAAGTACTTATGGAACTATTTAGATTACCAATTGCTGCTATACATCACATTTATTGACTTTGAAAATTCTGTTTGCTTACTCCTAGACAATTTCATCTAGGGAGCTAATTTGCTTTACGAAATTTATTGAGTTGAAGGCAATTTTTAAAAAATAGGGCGAGATTTGTTGTATGAAAATTAACATAAAGTTAATAAACGATGCGTATCCTCTACACTACATTATTATACAGGAAGCAACTAATGATGATTAAGACCTCTGTTGTGCTTTCTATTTTAAAAGTCAGCTGAAATGCTAACAAAGCTTTATATGATCTAAAGACTAGAAATCAAAACAAGCTCAAAATCTGTGTTGTACAAGAATCGAGATTTTACCTTCCTAGGTGTAGAAATTAAGAACTTTCCATATTTATTTTATATGAATTATCACAAAGTTTGACGGCGGTAGTTTTGGTAACCTACGATCCGTCGTGTGAAAATTTACTTAAATTCTTAACAGCAATAGAAAACTAAAAACATTCTAACCTACAAATATAAGGTTTGTCCTTCTCTTTTGGTATCCGTATAGTGGCGATACTTTGTAGACCTTGTAACTCATGCTCTCAAAGCCTTCATCAGCTACTGCTTTCGATTCAATGTGATAATTTTGTGGCATGTTGCAATACAAAGCTACGAAATATGGCAGATAACTAAAAAGCACTCAGTTAAGGTTCAAATACCAAAAATGAGAGTGGTGATAGTTCGTACACACCCATGGCAATAGTGCAATGAAGTGCGATTACGAAACTTAACGAAATGCTGTACTTTAAACCAATTGTTCTTATAAGAACTGTAAAGGAATAAATGCGCTTCTACGACAAATATTGAAGTTTATCATTATCGTCTGAAGTCGCCAATGTAAATGATATTGCCTAATGAAAACATTGAAATGCTCGTGGATCACACTTTTCTCAAAAAATTACGCAAATGAGCCTAATTTTGCTATAGAAAAAAATAAATCAAAACACATTAAATCTGTACTCCAAAACAGATTCTATAGGTAGATTCTGAAGTCTGACGAATGATTTCATCGTAGGTGAGATATAATAGATACCTTACACATTGGATTTCTTCGACGAAGTTTGAATGTCTGTCTGTCTGTTTTAGTTTGTGGATTTTAAAGTATTTTCTCTGGCATAAATTAACATGCATTTGAAACTCCAAAAAATGATATCGATTCAGAAAAATTTCAACAATACAGCTCTCAGAACAACAGTCCACCATAACACTCAATAAACAACTCCAATTATCATGATACACTTTTCCTATTCAGCTAAAAACTAATTTCTTGTTTAGTAACTAATCAAGCTTAAGCTCTCTACTAACTACATATAACAGTGCTCACAGTGCTACATATAACAACAAAAAGTAAGAAAGAAAAAAAAAACACCTTTTTCCATCGACGGGTAACGGTGACGGTCATATGTAGTTTACTCATCTTCAAAACACACTTTTCCAACTCTTGGGAAAGGCCATTTTTTACATGTTAAATCAAAACCAATTCATAAGCATGTGTCCTAACTGACATCTACATAAGTAACTAAATGGTACTTTTGTTCTATTTGTATGTGTTTACTCTAACACATAGTGCTACTCTCAAAAGGATTTAAAATAAATTTACTAATTTTTGTATTCTTTCCTTTTTGACTGCGATTAAATTAAAATGCAGATCAAAATAAAATACCATTGGCTATGATACAAACAATGCGTAAACTCAAATCTGGTTACATTAATGGTACCCGAGTGATGTTGGGCAATTTAAAGGACTTTCTTAATACATCAGCGATTACTGATTTGAGTTTTCTGGGCAGTCAGGAGGATGGCTATCCCGATCGTCTACACCAAGATGTACAAACCTATTTAGACGAACATCTATTGCGTTCATTCAGTAATAAGTCTGCTGTGAACATTCGAGCTTCTGGTTTGAGACCGCGTTCATTGCGTCGACGTATGTCCTGCAAGGGTGCCATTAAAAAGACACGGTCTATCAACGTAGATTGTAAGTACAAAATTTATTTTAATTCATAATAAAAATTTAAATCATAATTTGTTTTTTTTTTTTTTTTTTGCATATATATATTAGCTGACACTCTTGGCATGGAAGGTCCAGGTCCATTGTCGGAACGACGTTTGTCTTCAATAGTCCCACCACCATGGCTACAGGCAAATACACAACAACACCATATTAATTTATTTGCTACAACACCAGAAGAAGAAAATCGTCATCTTGAGATCCGAGAGAATATTTATCCCATCGATCCACATCACAATCGAACTGTTCATGAACGTCGCAGTGAGTTCGTTAAGCAGCTCGAGAGTGAGTATATTCCCCTCGAATTAAGGCCTTCCTTTCGCTTTTTCCTTTGCACTAGGCACATTTTAGTTTGTATTTCTTTTACGTCTAACTTTTTTTTTTTTATTATTTCATATTTTGATTTGTTTAATTTGTTAAAAAAAAATTAAACCAAAATGCAATTGTGATTGTCTGAAAGAAAAAGTTCCTAAAATTCTTATTCAACGCCATCGCACGGATACAAATTTCGCCGATACAGAAGTTGAAGAGTTAATTGCAATGCTACGTGAAACAGAAAATCTCGAGGAACAGGGTGATATCCTGCAGTATTTAGTTGATACACAGGGTCTGGATTTCAATACAGGTATGCTTTGTGATGAACAGTTGTGTAATTATTTTATTTTTAGGTCATACACATAAAACACCAAAACATTTATTATACGAGTACTTTGTGCATGAACGAAATTTGAACAATCAATTTCGGTGTTATATTGTTTTGTTTGCTTGAAAAAAGAAAAATCAATTTACTTTGAGTGCTCGTGCTTCTTGTTCTTGTCCGCAGTCTTAGTTATGATGTATTGTTTTGTTAGGCGGATGTATAGTTTTAGAGATAAATGCATTAAGAGGAGCATTTTCAAATTTTAAATTTCAAAGAACGCTATCTATCCGAATACTTTTCTATCTTTTCGCAAATACATTCAGTACGTAATTAAATCAGGAAATAAATAAGATTTTTGGGCAACCTTTGTTACGTGCCCTAAACGTTTAATCATCTACCTACCGTTTTCAAATTTGCTTTCAGATGGGGACATCCAAAAATGTATAACAGTGTAGAACAGTGATATGCAATTTAAATTGAACTGAAGAATTAATTAGATTAGATCGTTTGAAAGGTGGGACTTGTTCCCTTATTACTTCTATTGCGATGTCCACGAATTAAAATTCAGTTATACTGCTAAACTTACAAATAAACTGGCAATCATGTTTGCCTCAAGGTAATTTTTTTTTTTCTGAGAAACTTAGATGTACTCTGCTTAGGCCGTTACCAAGCCATGAAGATTTGCTCATACACAGTTTACATACAAAGGGTTCCCGGACTTATTCTTTTTTTTTTTTTTAAGAAAAGACGAGCTGAGTAAAACTTTTTACTGAATTTTCACCACAGTACCCTGCCCTCTATACAAATTTTTGATCGGTTGTAGAGCCTCTGGAAGGCTGTTGAGAAATCTTTTTCCCGAATGCTTTGCAGCATCTTCGTCACATTTCGTTGAATGACAATTTTCAGCCGAGGCCAGATCTGGCGAGTATGATGTGTGATTGATCACAGAAACTGATTTATTATCCAAAACAGGTGTAAAAAATAATGACGAAATCGCAAAAGCATTATCGTGAAGCAAGGACCAGTCACCCGAGCGATTCGCATCCATGCACATGCGCCGTATCCTTTACCTTCACTAATATTCAGTTTCGTCCGCGATGGAAGTATGGGGGCGCCTCTATCTTTAATCGTCTTCCAATGACTGGCGACCGTTTTTAAACCGTGAATACCATTTCAAATACCTTAATTCGACTCCAACACTCATCACCATTAGAATTTTTCAACATTTGAAACGTTTCCGTTGCGATTTGATCTAATTTAAAATAAAAATTAATGACAGCTCTTTATTCCATTGTAGTAAAGGTAATACGATAAAACAAAGACAGAAAATTCAAACGAATACTGTTGGCTACTAAATGAAGTTATTGCTTTGAAGTTTTTACACTGACTTAAGAAAGAATGAAACAACATAGTTCCATCAGGAAACCAAAGTATCGCCGCTTGTATTTTTAACATAAACGCTGTCCCGGAATTGTCTTGAGCTATTTTTACAGTCAGTATGTACGTATATCTGCCTTTTAGAAATTTCTTTTGTACTTTTGAGGAAATGTATCGGTAAAAAGTTGCTGGCTTGCGTGCCCGCCTTAAGTTTTTATACAGTAAACAAGCTGGATCACCAGTTACTGAGCAGTTACAAGAGCTTTTCGGCATCTCGCAAAATGGTTTTGCCATGATTAGTTTGTCTCCTTTTTTATTGCCATCATGCCGATTGTACACTGGAACTCAGACTAAATAAACTTTATTCGTGATAGCTAACTTATTATTTTGCAAGTTATTTCAGATGCGTTGATAGCAAGCAAAATTGAAAAGATGTAAACATTCTTCTTAGTAACAGACCCGCTTCTCTCTGATGCAGATCTCGATTGCATATATCTCAGTTTGAGTTATGGATATACCACTGCCAATATCTGCGTAAAGAGTAGTCTTGGTAGTCGCTACGTATAGTCCTTTCCATGTTTTAGGTATGATGGACTTGAATTTTTAATAAAACCAAGTTTGTTTGGTTCCTATTTCAGTCGTTTTCAAAATGTTAACTTGATGACAACTTCTAATGCATGCTGTGGGTGAGGTAAAGGGTTTAGCCATTGATTTGTCTTATTTGGGCTTCAGCCCAGAATTTTTGCAAGACTTTTTTCATGTATTGTAGGTGTTCCAGGTGGAAACATGTACTTATAGATAAACCTTTTCCAAATTAACTTTTACTTGGGAAGTAGTGCGATTAACTTAAATTCACAATTTTAAACCGCATTTACTGACTGTAATGCGAACTGAGGTCGGATTTTTGAAAGAAGAAAGACAGATGATCCCACCGGCGTGAAGACCTCGCCAAGCAGTGTTTTTTGTGGGTTTAATTGAGTCCCACGTATCTCTTCTGGATATATCTTACTCTAGAAATCGCAATTTAGATTCTTTACAAACCCACTGCGCCAAAAGTGAGAAACGCCACTAAGCAATTTTTTCGATAAAAATAAGGGTTTGCTTTCAAGCTGCTCAAGAGCCCAATCCGTCAACTCCCATCGCATGCCATGGTTTCAGGGCTTTAGTTTCGGGGCTAGTTGGATCTTATACGGAAGTAAGCTGATATTATTTTGCTTACAGCGGCTTTAGTTTCTTCTGTACGCACATTAAGTTGACAAAGTGGTGCTTTTCAGAAACAAAACAATCACGTAATCTATACGTATCGCGAATTCAAGACCTATTTCCAAAGCGATACGGAAGCGTTCTTCTGGTGTTAGCCTATTCATGATGATTTTTTTCAAATAACACTACACATAAAGAACCCTCCACATTCAAAATTGTAGTACAAAAAACCTATCGATAAAACTCATAGATGATGCCCAGTCAATTGATGCTCTTCAGTACTGACTAAATGTCTCTTGCTTTACCTTATTCTGTCGCTATTTGCATCACCAGTGCTCCAACCAATTGCTTCTTCAAACCTTTGACTGCAACATACGATTCGCTATAAATGCTCTACAGTTCACCCACTTTCGGATGTATGTTACTCTGAATAAAACTTGATTCTTTCCTAAGCTGTACAACTCGGTTATAGAATGCCTTGCGAACTCTTAATTTTTTAGTCATTATAACCTTCAAACATTCAAACTCAACGTATGAACATCGGTGCTTTTCTCTTTCTCTTTCTCTGTGTATATGGCCGCGATTTCTTGAACGTACTTAAATCATATAAAAAAAAAAGCGTGAAGACTGAGCGTTGAAGTGCCAATGAGCAAGGAAGTGTGAAGAATAGGAAAAAAGGTATCTTTCAGGCCAACTGCTCAAATTTAAAAAATAAAAATGCTCCGATTCAAGTGTTCAACTTCATGAAAAAGTGAACACGACGTTCATGGTGAGGAAAGAAAAAAGAGGGAATGGTTTAAATCCTGCAGATTTTATTTTGAATTAAACGTAGAACACTAGAAAAAATTCATACAACTTGTTGCGTTCACCTGATGAGACCTTTCCCGTATCGCAACACTTGCAAAATGAAAATTTACGTCAAAGACAATAGGATTTGGAAACGAAACATTCATGCCCCGGTAGAAAGTCATATTTGAAGATGATTTTCGGTGGATTTTTCTTGCAATCAACCTTTCTCTTTCCAACTTACTAAAAATCTACCTGTTTCGCCCGATATGCCTTTCAATCCCACCCTTGTGTGGCCAGGCACATACACCACAATGCTATCTGTTCGTAAAAAAAAACAAGAAATCTACATCTGCGCCGCCATTTTTCTACTATAATGTAGTTACTGACCGCTTTTACACGGCGCATGTTTTGAAAGATTCAAATGAGTGCAAAAGAGAGGGATAATGAAACAAAAAATACCCAATTAACCAAATTCCAACTGCATGTGGGTAAGATTTTCATTGCA
This sequence comes from Volucella bombylans, assembly GCA_949129095.1. NCBI lineage: Eukaryota > Metazoa > Arthropoda > Insecta > Diptera > Syrphidae > Volucella > Volucella bombylans. The sequence goes on from OX422143.1 coordinate 151,785,198, forward strand.
TCTTTTTGATATTTCTTTTTCTCCTTCTTTCTTTTTCGCATTTGCTTTAATTATTTCTTTGGCTGTTTACGAGCACAACATTTCAGTATGGCGGATGAATTTAAATGTACCAAAAAATTAACAAGCGGGCTCATTTTCAATTATGAAACACTGAGCGCCAAAGATGAAATGAAAGAGAGCTGTCAAATAACATGAAAAACCAAAGAATGGGAAAAAGGCTTCGTGTAAAAATGCGCGCATCACAGAAGGACAATTCAAAAGAAATAACCAAAACATGCGCATCAAACTCATGCGATGTGTAAAAGCCGTCTTATAGTCTGTACCAATTCAGTTTGCCATTCTACTGCGCAGGTCTCTTAAAATTTCTTTTATCATCTCTTAAATTGACAAATATGACCTAAGAAACACGAAAATGTGTGGAGCCATACACAAAAAGGACCTACGAGGGGCGTTCAACATATTCTCGGTATCGGGGTGAAGCTGTGGTTGTATATATAAATTGACTTATTTATCAAGTAATACTATTATTTTAGTGCATTCATGTAAAATTTCATGTAAATGTGATTATTAATTCGCGTTTTATCTCTAGTTAAACAGAATCATAATGGCAACTGAGACGATGATGGTGAAAATTGCGCATCGCGCTGTAATTAAATTTCTCACTAAGCAAGGAAAAAGTCAAAAAACTATTCATGAAGAGATGGTGGCTGTTTACCAGGGTTCCGCACCTTCATTATCAACTGTGCAAAACTGGTCAAGTGAGTTCAAGAGAGGCAGAGAGAGCATTGAAGACGATCCCCGCTCCGGCACCCCGGCTACTGCTTGTACGGGAGAAAGCATCAAAGAAGTCGAAAAACTAGTTCTTGAGGATGCCCGAATAAAGGTGAAAATGATGGCAGAGATCACCAAGCTTTCAATTGGTACCATTCACACCATTCTTCATGACCATCTTAACCTTTCAAAGGTCAGTGCAAGGTGGGTGCCACGAATGCTCACAGCGCCTCAGAAAAAAGTGAGAATCGCATGCTGTAGAGAGCTTTTGGAGATGTGTAGTGAGAACGCGGACGGTGTTATGGATCGAATTGTTACTGGGGACGAAACATGGGTCCACCACTATGACCCTGAAAGCAAACAAGAGTTCATGCAGTGGCATAAAAAAGGAACAGACCCCCCGAAGAAGTTCAAAGTTACTCCATCTGCCGGGAAGCTCATGGCCACAGTTTTTTGGGACTCAAAGGGATGGTGAAACTATCAACGCCACATCCTACGCTTCCACTTTGCATAATTTGCGGGAGGAAATTAAAAAGAAAAGACGGGGTAAACTCGCAGCGGGTGTGTTGCTGCTTCATGACAACGCTCCTGTTCACACGGCGCGAGTTTCCAAGGCTGCTGCGCGAGATTGTGGTTTCGAAGAAATCCAACACCCACCCTAAAGTCCAGACTTTGCCCCTAGTGATTATTTCCTGTTTCCGAATTTGAAAAAATGTCTTCGTGGAAAAAGATTTTCGGATGATGAAGAACTCAAGTCGGCAATAAATGGGTATTTTGCAGAGAAAGAGGAAATTTATTTTTTTGAGGGTTTAAAAAAGCTTATCTCAAGATGTAACAAATGCATTGATGTTAGGGGAGATTATATTGAAAAATAAAAACAATTTAAATTGAATTCGCATTTTCCTTCATATCGATACCGAGAATATATTGAACGCCCCTCGTACATCCATCCCAATGTTGTTTTCAAGATCGCAGTTGCGATCTGACTGAGGGTGGTTTTTTTATTTTCCTTCTATTAAACTGAAGTTGACAGCGCACTGATGGGACGGCCATTTTCTATCTGAGGTATAATCATTGTGTATATCCAGTTTTCCAAAAAATTATTACATCCCTGGTGGGATAGGAAATGTAGATCCTTATATGCCAAATTTACTTCGAGACAATTATATTCTGATAAAATATAAAAAAAAAGTTCTGTACGAGTATATCTGTTGGTACTGCGCCAATCTTCAACTGTAATTTTTGAAAATTCTTCTTCAGTTAGTTTCTGAAGAACCGATAGTTTAAATGTTGTTAGATAGTTTCGGTTTCCCACTCATGCTTTGACAGTTGCCCAAATATTTTCAATAGGGTTGAAATCTGATAAGGTGAAGGATGATAAGGTGGCAATCGTAGTACTTCGTGTCCCGCGCCTTGAATTGTAGCGTCCATCTTATGCTTTGGATGGTGTATAGTTCGATGTTCCTTCATAAGCTCATAAAGTTCTAGTTTGAGCGCCTGTGAACTATATGGTATATTGTAGTGGGCAAACCATTGTAACATCTCAAATTTTCCGGTACCCGAACTGATTTGCTTGTCTTCCCATTTGTTGTGATATGATGCGTTGTCCATTACAATAACTGAAGGTTCTTCTATGTTATTCAAAACTTGATCTGTCATCCATTTGGAGAAATTTTCAAAATTCATCTTATCGCGATGAGATTTAAATAAAAGCAAGGCATTATTTATGAAGCCTTTCTCGCCCCCTGCATACGCCATTATCAACATCTGATCCTTTGAAATTGCCACCTTAAATCCACGTCTGGTACCATCAGTCCATGCCCTTGGTCTTGTGTGTGAGCTGTCAATATAGCTCTCGTCCAAATAAATGATCTCATATCCTTTTGATTTGCATTCCCACATCTTTCTCAGATATTTCACAAGTAAAAGTTTAACTTCATTTTTTTTTTGCACATAAGTTTACGGTTGTTCTCCGTTTTTATATAGGAAAATCCATTTCTTCTTAGAATCCTGTGTAGCGACATAATACTTAAGTTAAGCTCCAAATATTCCTGGACCCGTTGTCTCAACATTGTTAAGGTAATCATCATTTTTTCCTCAATCTGAAAGCTGTATATAATTCTCCAAATAGCCGTGATGTCAAAGTCGTCTAATGCAGTTTTCCATTTTTTGTGTGGTACTTTTTTATTTGGTGATTTAGTAACACCTTTCTCCTCGTATTCCTTGATAATCGTTCGCATTGATCGGGCCGAAATTCGAGTGAACTCCTCAGTTTGCGAGTTTGCGTACGTTATGGAATTATCCAAACATAAGCTCATAGCTTCTTCCAATTTTTTGTTATACATGTTAACAACGATCTTACGGGTCTCACTTCCTATTGGTTTTCCTTTTCGCGATGACAATGCTATTGTTTTCGTAAAACTTATAATATAAAACTTATATGCGTTGGGTCTAGCTTGATTACAATTACATGTAATTAATAATTGAACAATTACTATAACTAATTAGGTACATGTAACAAAAAAAAGCAATGGACTTTTGGTAGTAATTGAATGAAAACTATGGCGTTAATAATTTTTTTAAGTGATTACTGAAAAAAAGAAATAAAACCCTTAAACAATTTTATTTCTAAGACCCAAAATTCTATCCTAAAACCTATGAACTAAAGTCCCACAGGTAGAAGCAAACACCATAAAATAAATGGAAACACGTCACATACACAGGTACCTAAACCTAAAGCACAAATAATAAAACCATAAAAAACGTTGAGAGGTTCTCAATCAATCAATTACGATCGGACTGGTGTATACAAGTTCAACAGATATACCTTTGCCCTAAATTTTTTGCCAATCCCACCCTAAATAACTGGTAGCATTATATATGAAGTGCGTTGAAATTTATCGATCCCATAATAAAAAAAATTTAAGTAATTTATGCAACAGCATTTTAGTTCATAGCAATGTAAAGTTGGGTTAGGCATTGTAAACTTCAGGCAAAAACTCTTTCTTACCATTTTTGTTCTCTTAAATCCTCTCTCTGCGCAATCGACCGTTGGCAAACTGAATTGGTACGGACTATACCAATCAACTTACACTCACAGAATGAAATGTCATGTAATAATTTGCCCACCTAAGTTAAAAGAAAAAATGTCAGACGAAATGTCTGAAATTTAGTCTGATATATTTGTGTCTCGTGGAGATGCGGTGTTATGGACATATTTTGTGCGTGCACCTACCGAGGAGTTAAACGGATTTGAGTTAAAACTGAAATGTGAAAAACAAGGGGAGATGGAGTAAACAAAGTTAATATTGTAAGTACAGAAAAGGGGATCGTGATCAGATTAGTAGAAATCCAAGGAAAACTAGTAAAGAAATGGATCAGAGACAATTACAAGCACAAGCAGACTAGGGACACACTTATCAGATTTCATTCCTTTGGGTTCCAAAAGAAGGTACCGATTCTCAAATCTGAAAAGCACGAGAGTAATTTCTTAATAAATCTGCAATGAAACCGTTACTTATAATGACATACTGATATAATGCTGAAACAGAGGTTGGGCACTAAAATAGGGCTTACATGAGCAACTTCTATTTAGGTTTTAAGTGTAGGACTGGGCATTTAGCATAGCCATCGTAAATATAATTATATTTTGCTTAGTATGTTGATTCCGTTCTTTGAAGAAACTATCTGTTAAGTAAATGTTTTTTCAAGTGTTTGTGTAAACTATTGATTGTCTATGTTATTTGCTTTGGGGAAAATCAATTGATTGCACTACATATCAAGATGAGGTCAGTTCTCTTGTAAAAATATGTAAAATTCAGACTTTCTAACGTAACTGAAAATTCATATTTTTTGTTAACCAATGTCGAATCTGTTTAATTTGCTTATTGCGCTTATTCGTATTCATGTTAAATTGTAAATTGTAGATGTATCCATTTATTCAGGAAATTTTGCAGATACTTTTTTGTTATTGTTTATATCGTTATGTTGTTAAATAATTTCTCATATTTTTTGTTTCCGATTGGCAATTATTCAATTACGAGTATTACCATCTTCAATTGTGTTTGCCTTAGCTTATGGTACATCTGGAATAAATTAAATTATTTACTTCAAAGCACAAACGACCTGATATAACGTCAGTCTTCATTTTTCAGATTTTTCAATGTGAATTTCCCATTCAAATCAAACACACCACACTCTTAAGAACATAGAACCTGTTTATTTGTTAATGTTTTTAAATCAAATTTCACTAAACAATTATTGTGTTTTGTTTTTGTTATTTTCTTCTCCTTTACCCCCCAATTCACAACTTAAATCAATAAATCTTTAAATTTAAATCCAACACATCGAACTTTAGCTGGACTGGGAATTCGTAACAAATCAACCGGTAAGTACCATAACAACTGGCGTACATTGAATCTTTTTATGTGTCACTATTGTAGCACTATTGCACAATACTCTGCATCAGCACTTATACTCAGATTTTCATTTGTTTTGAAGTTCCAGCACATTACATTTGCTCCTTCAATATACACATATTTTCATTAATAACCACATTTAAAAACGATTATGTATTTTTGTCTAGCTCTGGTTTTCCAACTGGTAAAGGAGCTGTTAATTATTAAGTAGACTTATTTCTTTTAGATCTATTGGCACATGTTATATTTTATTTTGTACTTTTCGTAGACATATTTAGTTCGCTTCTCATTTGCATGCTATAATCAGATACATTTACCAATATTATGGTTACTTTAAAAGCTGTTAGAAAACATTCATTTAAGCGTAATATCTTTTATTATCTCCATAAATATCATTACTACTGAATGCTGTTGGGCTCTCTACATACTGACGTACTCGTTCTATTACTGCTTTGCTTGTAACCATTGGTATTTAATGGTTTAAAAAATTCACAAACGAAATGCATTCACAATAAAAAAAAATAAATAAATAAAAAAAACTGCAAACTCTAACGCTTGGTTAATTGGAATGATGGAATGATGGAAATTTTTGAACGAAAAAATAATTGTGTTAACTCAAAAGAGATCGAATCATCATTAATAGTGGAAGATAATGGTTCCTCGAATGATGATCAAAATTTTTTGCATGTCCAAGATACTAATTCTTCTCAATCTGAAGGCATGCTGGAAGAGGGTAGAGTTGTCACAGTACGCGGTCTCCTCAAGGGCTTGTATGAGAAGGCATGCCAACAGAAACTTTGGGGTTTGGTGCGTCACACAGCCGGTATGTTAGGTAAACGCGTTGAAGATTTGGCTAAAGCAGTTACTGATTTATTGGTTCGACAGAAGCAGGTAAGGCATATCCAACTTTATGAAATGCTCATGTTTACTTTCTGAATTTAAGGTCACAGTTGGTATGCCGCCACATAATGAGTTCACTATCACAGCGCCTCTTCCAGAAGCGGAACTTCGACAGCTAATTCACGATGTGAGTTCTTAAAATTGTTCAAATGCTTCTTACTTGACCAATTGTTTGTTATTTTTTGTAGGCTTATGGAGACGATCAGAGTACCTCCATGTTGACACAGGAATTGATGGTCTATTTGGCGATGTTTATTCGTACAGAACCTCAATTGTTTCATGAAATGTTACGCTTACGTGTCGGTTTAATAATCCAGGTTATGGCCAAGGAACTATCGAGAACGTTGGCCTGTGATGGGGAGCAGGCTTCAGAGCATTTGCTTAATTTATCGCCATTTGAAATGAAAAATCTCTTGTATCACATCCTTAGTGGCAAAGAGTTTGCTGTTAGCAGTGGTAAGTAAAAATATTGAACCACTAAAAGGAAACTATTATTTTCTAAATTATCGGCTTAAAATTCATAGTTGCTCGTGGAAATCTTTCGATTGTAAGCTGCAAATCAAGTCGTGTTAGCAAGAAGAGTCAAATCGGTCTGGGAGATCCTGAAGGAGATGAACTTATCCCTGCTATAGATGACAGACAAGGCCAATGGTTGAGAAGAAGGCGTTTAGATGGAGCGTTGAACCGCGTGCCAAGAGATTTTTATTCACGAGTATGGGGTGTTTTGGAGAAGGTAATAGAATCTCTAAAAATCCTCTCTCACTGTGCACAAAATAACAATGAGTGGGGGAGACGAATCAATGATCAATTCAGGACTGTCACACTAATAATTTTTATTATACTATCATCATTTCGTTTCAGTGCCAAGGGCTTGCTATTGAAGGTCGAATTCTTCAACAATCTCTTACCCAAGAGATGACACCGGGTGAATTGAAATTTGCTCTTGAAGTTGAAACAGCACTCAATCAGATCCCACAACCAGAATATCGACAATTAGTTGTAGAGGCTCTAATGGTGTTAACACTAGTTACCGAGCATAATTTAGTATCGACAATGGGTGGAATTATTTATGTAGAACACCTTGTTCATAAAGCCAATCAATTGTTCCTTGACGATCAACGAAAAGTTGAAGGTGATGCGACTTTATGTTGTGCCAAATCAAAAGATGGTAAAGATAATACAACAGCATCAGGAATGTTGTTGTGCGGCGGAGCAGCTTACATTTGTCAACATTTGTATGATAGGTAAGGGGGTTCATTACAAATTTCTTTGAGATAACAAAATTAAACGAGTTTCATTTATATTAGTGCTCCTAGTGGATCTTATGGAACCATGACATATATGGCTCGAGCAGTGGCTTTAGTTTTGGAATGTGTACCAAAGCAAGGCGAAATGGAATGTTCAATTTGTTGAGGCGATAATACAGTTATTTTTTCTTCCTCTTGTTTTAAGGTTGATTAGTTTTCATTAGACGACATCTAATGTCTTATTGTTTGTAAGCCTTTTATTTTTGTTTTATTTTTCAATGTAAGAGTGTGTTATCTACACATTTGTTAGTCTAAAGAAATGTTTTTAATTTCAATTTGAGTTGTTTTCTTCGGATCACGTTGAAAAGATCAATATTGATATTGTGACAAAAGAATACTTAAAATAGTAACGCAAATCCAAAGGAGATGCTAATTTAGAATTTATGTAATGTACACAAAATTATTATCGCAGTGAAAAAGAAAAGAATAAAAATTCGTCTTTTATCAAAGGGTTTTAACAGTAAATGACTTTTTATTTAAAAAAAATAATAATATATGTAATAATAATCACTTTGTGAGAAGTGCATTCTGAAAGGTACCGTGTGGTAGACTAGTTGAAAAATAGAAAAACAACGATCCTTAAGGATAAACTATTGAAAACTAAGTATCATTTGGGTAAGGCTTCAAGCAAACGAAATCAGATCAAGCAGAAACGCCAGTAGTCTCCCTCCTATGGCTGCATCTAGGTCATCTATTTATATCATCGCGCTGAGGTGGCTCCTCTGAAGGGAAATATGGAGAGTAGCTTAAAAAAATCCATAATTCCCAGTTGTGTTACAACTGTGCCTATTGAATAAATAGCACTGCGTTTATGTGTTTTCTAAAAAAAAGTCCCTGGTACTTCGCTATTCAAACATAATTGCCTGTCTTTAGTATGCTGGATTTTGTATTTTGCAACTTTCCATCTCTACCTTCCTGTGGAAACACCTGAATAATTTAACTCAATCCCTTAGTACGGATGATGTTAGTATCGGTTCAATGGAATAAGCAGTTCTCCTATTCGAACACGCGACACTCCCGTCATTTGATTACCCGCCGATTATTACACCGACTTGCTTAGCGGAGCTGCTCGCAAGCTCTTCAAATGGCTGATCACAAAAGGACATGACATGTAGCAAGGGTCAGAGAAAATGACCTTCTTGCCTAAGATGTAACGTGCTTTCCAACTCGGGAAATCTGTAAGACTGCGCTTTGAAATCCAGAAAGTATTACCACAAGAAAACATGCACATTTGACATTTCCATTGGTATTAATGAACAGAATTTAAGTTGCGGATAACATTGATAATATCTGGCACAGATGATCGACGTCCTCTTCGTTGGTTAAATTGTGCCAGTTTATTTTTTCTACTGATGTCGGTTTACGTTGGTTGATCGCTGGTTTTTTCACGAATGTTGTGCTGACTTGCTAGTGATTCGCCTAAGATCAGTTTAGAATCTTTCACTCACCTTTTTCAGCTATTCGAGCATAAATGGTAATCTGTCTGCGTTTAGTATCCGTTGCAGTATGTAATAATGTGCCGTTCTTGCTTAATAAATAGCGTACATATTCAATAAAGTGTGATTTACATGAGGTTAGTATAACTTCTACTGCTCGCTCTGTTTGTTGTCCCGAAACCATTTCATTCATGGTAGTTTTCGTTTTTGTAGTTCGATTTTCCGACGTGCCCGTTTAAATCTGCACCGATGAAAAGCATCTCCCCCTTAATAGTTCATCAAAACCGAGCCAATATATAATATTTCTATTCGCCACTGGATGACTCCTCCGCTCTAGATGTGCCCAGCGGGATAATTCTATATGTAGGTTCACTTCCATGATGCACTACTTTCGTACGCTTCTCGTTTCATCGCGTGGTGCTGAATATATGAATGTATATATTTCTCCAGCCACCTGTAGTCTCCAGACGTGGGAACCTGATCACGAATATAGACTTTGGGATGTCTCATTAGATATTAATGCGCTTCATACTCATCTTAGGTGTTAAAATGCCTAAATATGAATTTTCTCTGTTTAGTCGCCTTTTACGATAAATAGGAGAACGAAATGCGGCAATATTCCATAATCCGTTGTCGCAGAGCACCTAAAAAATATATTGTATATACAATATGACTTATTACTAAACTAATAACTACGAGTAAAATATAATTGTCGGCTCATGAGCAAAGAAAGCTACAGTAGCTGTATTGGCTCCAATGGCTATACGTCTCGGTTATAAGGCCGATACTCACCTACGGGTTGGTCGTCTGGTGGACGTTTCATCAGGCAAACGCAGCCTCTCCTTCAGCCTTCCAAACCACTGTAGCATGTTCCAGGCGGAAATTTTGGCGATTAAAGAAGTCCTGCCCTGGTTGAAGAAAAACGTGATATCTACAAGGGATATCCGCTTCTTTTCGGACAGTCAGGCCGCTTTCAAATCCCTGGACTTAGTCTCACAAAATTCTAAAACCGCACCCGACTGCTAATAATATCTTAGGGAAATGGCAGATTACGTCAACTTTCACCAATGTTGGGTGTCGGGACACAGGGAATTGTACGCCTGTCGGACTCGGCAAAATTGGAACCCTTCTACCTATTCTACCGGAAAAGGCTACGTGCAAACTAATACTAAAGCTGGATGGTGATAGCAGAACAAACCCTAGGTGGACTGTTGGGTCAACATGTTTAGCGACCAAACTAATCTGACTAAAGCTGGATCTGAGTCCCTCTAATATTTTGATCTTTCGAAATAGGAGCTATAGGCTTGGCGAAATTCCACTTAGGAGTTTTCTTCCACAATGACTTAAGCTAGCTAAAGAATATAGACGTGTACAGTCTCCTACGCTTCGCCAGAAGCTCCAATTGGTTCCAAGAGTATCCAGATCCACATGGCATCACAATGGGACAATAGGCCTAAGTGGGTTGGTTTTTCCAACAGCCACTACTATCTAACCTAACCTGACCTAATTTTCTCTAACAAAAACGAAATTGAGAGAAAAGAGAAATAAAGAAGGAGAGAAACTTGCCCCATTAACAAACTGATGTCGAGTACCTCCGCTATTATACATTGGAACATGGATATGTTTACTATTTTTTATTATTATTATTATTATCAGCGCGCGCTCAAGGGTTTAAAATGCTACCTTAAAATGTTTGTACACATCGCGGGCGAGGGAAAATTAATAAGGAAGAAAAAAGAGATACTGAAGTACATTGGTCTTATATGTTTGCAAATTGTAACGCCCAGGAATTAGAGAGTTCGGCAGTGCATTCCATAAGCGAGTTGTACGGCTTGGAAACGAATCACGATATTTTAGAGTAGGTCCGAAAGTGAGCTTGAGAGTGTACCGATGAGCATTCATAGCGAGACGGGTGTTACGGTTAAAAGTTGGAAGGTGCGGAATGCATAAGTATTACCTATCAGTTTTATCGCACGGTTTCGAATCCTATCTAGCAGCTGCACAGATGTTTTAGAAGCACCTGACCAGATGTGGGCATTGTACTCCAATTTTGGGTAAATGGAAATGCCTTATATATTGTGGCCAAATCAGAGGGGGGAAAGTATTTCTTACATCGTTTAAGGAAACCTAATCATTTCGCAGCATTCTTGGTGACATCAAATATGTGGTCATTCCAACGTATGTTGTCATTGACACACATGCCGAGAATAGGAAGTTTTTGGGTTTCGACGATGCAAGTCGTTCATGGATAATGGCTGGTTATTTAAATTTCACTTTAACGACAGCAGACAGCATTGTGTTTTGGAAGCATTAAATTCCACTCTGTGGGTAGTTCCCCAATTGGTGATGCTGTTTATATCGAAATTTAATGAGCTTAGCATACGCTATCGTTCCCATTCTATAGTCGAAGAGCAGGGACTTGAATCCGAGAACGAATATGGAAAAGCAGAGAGTACTATAGTCAGGAAAGGAACATATTGGATTAGAAGTAGCAGACAATAGATTATTAATGAAAATAAAAAGTAGTATCGGAGACAGAATGGAGCCCTGGGACACATAAGCATTTACTTTGATAATAACAGGATTGAAACCATCCTAGACAGCTTGAATTGAACGTTACAAATTAAAACCACTCCCACGCCGTGTAATTCAACAATCCAGCTGAATGCAAACGATTTGCCGCGCCGTCTAATCTACACAATTAAAGGGTACTGCGTACTACTGTAAGTATGTAGAGGTTAACATAAAGATGTCGCAAACTAATAATTTATTAGAGACTACAAAAATGTAATATTTAGATTAAGGACAAAGGTATTGTAACTGTTGGTCCACCATTCGGATTCGATTTGTGGACATTGTGGACAGACGCAAGAGTTAAATGTATTAAGTTTAAGTGTATTTAAAAACAAAATTGTATTGAATTTTTGTAAACATCGTTGTTTTCTTTTTAATCAACAAACAAACAACAATAATCAATATCCCTTGAGCGGTATGCAATAAAAACTGTGCACTACTATAAGCACTAGCCCCAGAACGATATGCAATGAAAAAAAGATGGTAACGCAAAATCGATGCACAGAAAAAAATATGCCAAAATAAAAGAGAAAGAAGGAAATTTTTTGTTGCAGGGGACGAACCTCTGTTGTGTGCATTGACACCCTTTTCGTATAATGGGGTGTCTTCGTTATGATTAATTCCTCCAAATTCCGGATCGTTGGTAGCTCTCACACTGAGATACATAGCTTCGTTTCAGATGCTGTTGTAGAAGATCACGTATTTAATGGTTGGGGAGGTGGCTAAGATTTCGCAGCAGTTTTTGGGATAGCTGCATCATAAACTGGTCGATTTCCCTCCTATCAGCAATAACAGTCATTTAACTTCATAGTAAAGGTTCTCTGTTGTAGTGTCGCGATGAAGACCAGTACAAGAACATAAGATTTTCCCCTCGAATAGTCCAGTTGGTGAAATGGTGTATCATATTGGTCAAGCATATGTGATAACAGGGCAAACTTATCATCAACATCATTCTATTCCTGGGTTCACCTTTCTGTCCATCATAAATGAAGTAAGTTCATTTGTATATTCTTCAGCAGTTGATGCACTAACGGTGTTTTCGATTGGTTTTTCTCCGGAGTTACTCGTAAATCGATTCGGATTCCAATGGAACTCTAAAAGCTTCTTTTGACTTCTACAGAAGAGAAATGTTGCTTCAGAAAGTAAAACCAGAAGCAAATTCTTGAGTCCGAAAAAGTTACAATATAAGAGTTTTATCACATTATTTCGCTCCGGTGTGCAAAAAGAAGCCTACTGTTCGGCCAATCGAAAACACCATAAGTGTAATGAGAAACTCCTCAGTTGACGATGGCTCTGGCATAGTTGTTGAACTTAACATTTTCACGTGTATCTAAAACTGATAGCGGGGTTGTTGGCTGTTTTCTCAGATAAGCTGAATGTAAGCCTCTCTTTCGTCATCCAAATCACTGCAGCGTGTTCTATTCGGAAATTTTGGTGATTAAAGAAGCTTTGTCCTGTCTGAAGAAAAACTTGATATCTGCAAAGGATATCCGCATCTTTTCGGATAATCAGGCCGCAAGTCCTTGGACTCAAACTCATTAAATTCTAGAACCGCCCTCGAATGCCGATCATCTCTTACGGAGATGGCAGAGCAGTTCAACCTTCACCTATGTTGGGTGCCGAGCCACAGAGTCATTCCAGGGAATTGTAGGGCTGACGAACTCCCCAAAATTGGAACCATTCTACCTATTTTACCGGATAAGGTTAGAATCGGTGTACCAAACGCTACGTGCAAATTAATATTAAAGCTGGCCAACGCTGGATATAAATCGCTCTAAGTTTGATCCTTCTAAATAGGAAATTTCTCAGCGCCATCATAAGTGTCATCACTGGACACTGCCTTATAGGCAAGCATGCAAGAAGGCTTGGCGCCTTTACAAACGATTTCTGTAGAAGCTTCATGGACGAGGAGGAGGAAGAGACAATCCTGCACCTACTCTGTTCATGCCCAGCTCTCTCCCAAAGAAGATAACTTCACTTAGGAGAGTTCGTCTACAACGACATAAGCGATCTAAATGGTATAGATGTTAATAATCTCCTACGCTTCATAATAAGATCAAATTGTTTCCAAGAGTAGGAGAATCACAGATCCACTTGGCAGCACAATGGGCCTAAGTGGGTTGGTTTTTCCTTTCCAGTGAAATTTGATTCCAGATATTTTGTCTGAAAAATTCTTCTCGCTAACAATTTACTTTGTATTATCATGTTTCTTTTTACTAGGGTTGTTGCCTTCTTCCATAAAGGACTATCACTTGTGTCCTGAAACAAATGAGCTCCGTTCTGCTTCTGCTGATTTTTAGCCCCCACTTCAGAATTTGGACGGCAACGCAAAAGATTCTTTTATTCCTTTGTGATTAATTTTTTCTGGAGCTTATTAAAGTTTTTTTTTTACGTTTGTGAACATAAACCGATAACTGTTCTCTGTACGTTATTTTCGGCTTTGATTAAAAAACTGATATTGTCGTCAAGTTCAAAATTTGTTTCTTCTCTAACCTATCGAAAGTCCAACTCCATTCGAAAATAAAACTTGTCATCACTTGAATTCCATCAGAACTGTCACTTTGACAACAGCATTCCTCTAGAAAGAAAGCTCTTTCGTATAATTCACAGTTCTGCATAGAACACACAACACAGCTGAGGAACAAGGAAGAAAAAAAAACAGAAAAACGAATCACTCCTCTAAATTCGTCGTAGTTGTTTTTCGTTCTTCCATTCGCCTTTCTTTCCAATTCCAATTCTTCTGCATTAAAATGGCGTTTATGTTCTTTGCAATTTTTCGACGCAATCAATTTTCGTGACACGAAAAGGAATTTACTCGAATTTGTGATGAAAATTTTCGAAAAAACCAACCCAACCACTGAGACACCACCGCAGACTGTACATTCAAATTAGTTGTGTATTTTTTTTTGTGTTCAAATTCTTAATCAAGTGTACAGATTTATTTTGCAAAAAAATTAAACTTTAAATTCATTTGGAAGCGATAAAAAACAGGTTTCTTACGGCAGAGTTTACAGTCGCCGAGATAGTATTGTGACTTTTTTTGTTTGAAGAAGAAAAGTGAAAAAAATCAATCGCATCACAGCCAAAATTGAAGCTCGATCATGCAGCAAGAGCCCAATGATGACAGTTGGCTAGAAGAACAGTGTATTCGGGAGCTAGACGCTCAACAAGACTATGAACGGGAATACCATAGACAAAGGGACAGCTCGATCAGCGCGGCTTGGGGTGCATTTCAAGATTCAGCAACAGCCGTAGCACAACTGTATCGAGGTATGTCTGGGTGTATGGCTTTTGAGATCTATAACAGGGTGCTGCGCCCTTCTCGTACTCGTCTATAACATGTTTTTTTTGTTGTTGTTGTTGTTGGTTTCTCCTTTCCTTGTTCTAATCTCAAGGACAAATTTGCTAATTGTTAAGTGTAAAGTGATTTGGTTTTCGTTTCATTCGCATTTTATTCGCTCTCCGGTTTGTGTATTGTATTGTTTCTCTTTAACGACCAGAATCACGGTATCACAGTCTCAGCACTCAGCAATCGGTGTTCTGTACTCAGTGCACACTCACTGTTCCGACATTTTGTTTTCGGTTTCTTTTGGGCACATGGATTGATTTATTTATTTTTTTATCTTTATTCAAAATCGCCAATGAAATCTGGAAAATTTACATATTTTTCTTCTCGTATTCCTAATTGAATCGCAGGTGCTTATTGTTTGTTTATTTATTCGGGCTGTAACGGCTATGATGGGAGAAGATTATCCAACAGCTGGTCGGGATGCGGGATGCCGGAGAACATGGGTCACAACACCTGCTGGAAGGTTGACCTCTTTTCCTTTGTTTTTCCCTTCCAATACTTTCCTGTCTGGTCGCAGCAGGTAATCTCCGATTTAGTTGCAGATTTCATTATTTCCTTTTTCTCTCAGTCTCAGTGTGCTGATTGTAGGTTTTTTTTATTTTTTTATTTCGTGAGCTGGTTTTCGTTCGATTTTAAGCCAAAAAGTAGTTTCTGCACCCTTTTCCAATGGCTGGGGAATAGCATTACAATTGCATTTTAATTTTCATTATCTCTCGCTTCCATATTTGCGATTTCCTTCAACGGTTTGTTGTTATCTAGGCGGCTGTCTATTTTTGGTTTTTTCTGTCCAGGTTCGTATTCTAAAAATGATTTACATATCGACGATATGTTTCATCATTGCTTTGGGGCAGGTTTTGTTTTTTATTTTCTTCTGTCATTCTAGAAACAAGGCATAGTTGTTGTGAGAGAAGAGATTCATTGCTTTTGTTTGCTAGGTAGGCACATACTCGTATGTAATTAGTTTCGATTTATATATATGTAATGTATATCCGCATGCACTGACAAAGAGAAGTGAATCGAGTTTTTGTTGTTTAGCCGAGTCATATTGATAAATTTGATAATTGTCTAAAAATAATCAGTATTGATTAAATAGGTTCATAGAATGTTCCATAAGATGTCTGTACGAATTTTATGATTGTGCAGTTGTTATTGTTCTTTTGTGACCCTTGTGCCCGTAGTCTAGACCCGTCGCAGCATGTCGTGAGCTTAACAAATTGTTAATTAATAAAACAAATAAAAACTGGTGAGATAAATCTTCAAGCCTGCTTTCTTTATGGCTTAGCTCCTCAGCATGCTTCTAATCGAAATAGGCTGTCCCTCAAATTATTGTAGTTTCTTACCTTCAAACTCAAACGCACATGGCTGAGCGTTCAGGCGAAAGAAAAAAACGTTGCAACCTACACATTTTTGCTAATGAAAAAGGAGTATTGTTCCGGTAGCAAGCATATAGCTCTGTATTTCCTGCGACGACAAATTCTTCCAAGACGTTCTGGATATCGATTGTTTTCGTGACGGTTTTCCGTAGCAAAAAGTTGTCGAGATGCTTGAACAAATGGTACTCCATCAGGTGAGTATGGTGGGTGCGAAAGTGTTACGTAGCCTAATTGGTTGTAACTTTCGGAGCGTCTCCTGGACAACTTATTGTATATACAAAGATTAGACTTTTCTGTTAACTAATCTCATCGGCAGACGTGATGGTTTCTAGCGCCTTATCACAATTTTTCGACACCTTGATTTAAAGAAATTATATCCTTCTCTACTTACATACCTAAGTTTCTATAGTCCGAGGTGGATTTGGGTCTGAGCCACTTAACCTCTGTAGTTAGCATGGTCTTCGGGAAACTACCACCATTTGCGTACTCCAGGAAATTTGTAGCTCTCCTCCACTTGTATGTGCAAGGTTTCCTATACTGCGTTGTCTTTTCGGTTATAAATCGAAGACTCTTCGGAGCCGGAGTGCTGATCTCCATTCTCTTTAGAAATCTCAAGCGAACGTTACCAAACAGTCGATGTATCTATAGGGGTTATAGATATCTCAGCCTCCAAAAGTTGTAAACATAAATAGAACCAGAAATCAGTAAAAGAATCCTGTGTTCAAAACGAGTACGTTCTGCCTTTGGTAACGTCGATGCTTCTGCTGTATAGTGTCAGATTAAGATGGTTGAAGTATTATTTACAGAACTTCTTAGTGTTCCTTAATAAGGTCTTACTACTCAATTAACTTCACAAGCCACAGAAAGGGTGATTGGCATTGAGATCCTACTTTTGGTGTCTGATCGTTACAAGCAGTTCCATCGACTTTTGTTCCTCTGGTGTTCGCTTGCACAATGATATAATCATATGGCATAACCTTGCCTGAAAGCTTTTCTGACTTCGAAGGCACTGGTGAGATCGCTTCCGAATTTTACGGAGTTTTTGCGAGCGACCTCCATCGTCATTCCGCTCAATCTAACGAGTTTGGCAAGGATGCCAAATGTAGATATGGCTCTGTATAGCTCGCCTTTGTATAGATGTGATCATATATGATTTTGAAATCCATAAAGGGATATGGTACCGTAGGAGTGGGGGAGTTTAGAGGGTTTCATTTCTTACATGTAGATCCGACCAAATCCTTCATCCGCCTTATTTCTTGCAGAGTACATGAGACACTTTCTTTGTTTATGCAGCGTCGCTTCAAAGGCAAACTGTTGCCTGTACTCTTTATTAAACTAGGCTTGGGGGTGGTCGGGTTAAACCCAGCACGTCAGTTGCGACAATTTTGACGGATTTTCGGCATGGGTTCGACTGATATTCAAAATGTATGCAGCTTTTAACTGGGTTGATAAGAGGTTGAGAGATACGCGATAAGTATAGATTCTGGCGATTTGTTGCGATTGTAATGTAACGACATTCGTTCACGTACCTTGGTTGCAACTAGGTAATAGTCTGAGTACTTATTGGACCCCTTAGGCCATCTATCATATAATACTGAAGGTGTGCTTGCGTTGGTCGCAACATGAGCAATTTGTTTTACGCTTTGCTGATCAGATGGTCGTTTTCTTGTGAATGTAAGGCGAAGACACCGTGTGCTAGCTCACTATAGCTATTTATAGCTATATAGCCTGCAGCAGCAATGAACCTAAATCTATTCCTAGACGTGGTGTCGTGTGGTTACACTTTCCTATTGTACTGATTGTACCAAACATGTCGTTCTTTCCTATTTTGGCGTTTAAATCACGTTAGAACATTGCTCATAGGTTTTGTTGGAATAGCTTATAGAAACATTCTTTGTTAACATCGTCTATTTCTTATGTAAGAATTTGAGCGCACATTGGCATCCTTTGCCATGAATTGGATTGTTATAACTTGTTTGTTTGCATATCGATGACTCATTTTTAACCAAATAGTCACTGCTCTTGTTGTCTGTATCAGTCTCCGTAGTATATGTTGCCCTCTTTACATCTTCCTTCAGGCCATCCTATCCTACCGCAATACCTGATTGACATTGGTATTTCCTTTATAGTAGTCTGGGCTGCTCAAAATTCAAACATTCAATGTGCATCCCTTAGAATCGTTGTCTTTTTTTTTTTGTATTCCAGGGTCATCAACAGTGAATTTGTCCTTATCCGAGGCTTCGGGTTGCATAGCAACAATAAGCTGGTTAATGGGGCCAAATATGTACGAGTAATTTATCCCACGCATAACCTCCAACCTGGAAGGCCCCGTTCGTTTTGGGACCCTTTTAGCAAAATAATATGAGAGCTGCCGCTAATCTATTAGGAATTCATCCGCCACTACTCCTTAGAGTAGCTCTAATAAGGAATCCGCCATGTTTAGGAGTATGCTTCGGTTCTTCACATTATGAATCCACTTTTCATTGCACGTCAGGATATTATCGAGAAGTGGTTTATTACTGTTATGCAAAATGTCTACCCGGGGAATTATGATTTATATTTATGAGGCCATATGCACGTTTCAATGAAAGTGGGCGATATCTTTGCCGATATAATACCATATCCGCCTCTGCTTTGACTTTTCATAGAAAGCGCTATATTTTAAACTTTCCGATGCTAAAAGGAGAGACTGTGGCCTGGAATGGCTATCAACAAAGATTACAATTAATTGAAATTAATTGTAGGACTAAGACCAATTAGCTGGCATGCCTCCGTGATAGCTAGAAATTCTACTTGAAATACACAAGACCTTTCGGTAAACATGGATACCTCCTGTCTGCAGATAATTTTGTCCCTCTTCCCATACCCTCTGAAGAGGAAATACAATTAGGTTTAATGTTAATGACCAACTGGGTCAGCCGTATGGTCTGCAGACTAGCCGCTCTTTGAACTCTCCTTACTTTAAGGATGTTGTATGCTTCACTTTTTTTTCGCTTCATGTTTTGCAGCGATTTTGGCCTTCAATCGCTCCAATAATGCACAGTAATACTCGCTGTTGATGATTTTTCCTTTTTCGAGGTAGTCCACGAAGAGTGCGCTCAGTACTAATCTTTGTGGTATCTGCTAGCTCGCGCACCTTCACTTTCCAGACAGCCAACACCATTTCATGTATTTTTTTGACATTGTCCTCTGTAACCGCATCGGAAGGCCTGCCGCTGCGGATTTGATCGGTAGTCGAGTTGCGGCCACCACGAAACTATCGAAACCAATATTTGACGGTGTAATCTGACGAAGCATTAGCCCCATAATATTTATCCAACTTTTCTTTTGTTTCCTTCGCCGTTTTTGCCTCCCAAAAAATAATGTTTTATGAGAGAACGAAAATCGTTTTTGTCCATACTCAACATGATGCCAAACACGTCAACAACAATCAGCTGTCAAAACAAAACTAAAGACAGTATCGTACTGACATGCCTGCCTAAATATGAACGGACTTCAAGGCACCATAACCTTTTGTGTAGTAGCAGCGCATTCTGGCGGTCAAGGAGGTTACTTTTCACCCTACCTAGTAGCATCTTACTCATCCCTAATCTGTCCTGGATCAGTCCTTTCAGGTCTTAATAGAAGAACCCTCCTGTGCATGCATATTTCGGGGGATGGATATCAGCAAGGACAGCATGTCACGCATCTTAAAACGTGATTTGGGACTCAGCGCATACAAGAGACACACCGGCTACTTACTCACAGAAGCATTGAAACAAACGTACGTCAAAATTCAAGATCATAGACGAGTTCTTTTTACTGACGAGAAAATTTTCACCGTCGAAGAATCGTTCAACAAACAGAACAATAGAGTAGAGTATATGCTCTGTCACAGTACGACATCCATCTGAACTGCTTCCGAGAGTTCAACGTGGCCACCACACGGCTTCTGTGATGGTTTGGTGGGGAATCGCCTACAATTGTTCACCGACCTCGACGATAGTGTATCAAACGGAAAGAGAACGTTGGGTAATCCCTCCACAAAACATGACTCAAAAACCATCTGGTATCTCAGACCTCAATCCAGTAGACTACAACCTATGGTCCGTTCTGGAGACTATGGCGTGCACTACTCGACATCCAAGTTTTGAGTTTTTGAAGCGCGCACATTTGAAAATTATTCATTCATTTCCATTTTATTAGCCAAAAACCATGTACCAAAACATTTTTTAGTACTAGGTAGATCCTAGTATTTTCGGATTCCCGGTGTGTACAGTACGAATCTTATTGTTCCAATACAATCTTGCAGAGGCCCTGTGATCTTCTTTTATGAACATTTTGAAGGTTTTGATCGACGACTTCAGTGCCACGACGTCCGAGCTATGTCTGTCAGTAAGCCGTCTGTACAAGGTTTTTCGTCTCACCAGCGATATATTGTTGGTGAGTCGATATTATTCTGTTTTATAGATTCCTCTTGGATGATGGGTAAAGCTAGTTTAAGAAGAATGCTCTTGTAATGTCCTGAAGAAATGTGTCCAACGTACCTTATTATAGTTGTAGGAATACAATTGATCCCGGGATTTTGTTGGAAATGGCTATTTTGGATACTGAAAGCGCACTAGTCACTGTCACACAAGAATGTGCGTAGACTGTTGTTTCGTTTCTGTTTCACGGATTGCATCCGTGTTTCGAACAACTGAACATCAAGTTAGAAGCCGTTCCTTAGAAACGACAGACTTTCCGTCGCAGTGCAAAACACTGCTAACACACCGGTATATTATTTTCGCCTTTCTGTCTGCCGCTTAAGCCCCCGTTGATTGTGTAATAATTCTCTGACTCCAACCTTAGAAATTGAAAAAGTGTCTCGACTTATGAGATAAAAAAAAAATGCCCCAGGTGCATAGACTGAAACCATGTACAACCACTTTCCATTACGGAGAGGGATGAACATTCTCGTAATACTGAAAAAAAAACTGTTTGTGGTTAGTGTTTCGAACTAGGAAGACATGTCGTCGCGTCGCGATTGATCAATCAGGGGCTGATTAGACATGCCTTCGTGGAAAATAATTTAAGTTCCCCTCAAAAAAAAAAAAAAAAAAAAAAAAAACAATGTTAAGAACACGAGCAGAGGGCCTGCAGAAGCCTTTCTCTTTCTCAACGTAGTGGGCGCAGTATTCCAAATATATACATATACCATTCTTAATTTTGTAAATAAATTTTCACTCAACAGAGCGCACAAACAGCGCTTTCCATCATGATACCGGTGCTTTATGGTTGCCATTTCAAACAGCTGCCGGAACTGTAACCACTTTATACAAAGGTGATTGAAGAGACAAAACCTTAAAGGTAACCGCAATAATGTTTTTTTTTTTTTTTTTTGTAAAGAATCCTGCGAAGGAATCAAACGGACTGGTGAAGTAGGTGTACAAAGTGGATACCAAAAACGAACAAGAGAATTAGTAGATTGGGCGCGTAGCAAAAAGCGCCGTGTCATTCGGCGGGCTGATCTTTTAGCCTATTTAGCTGGGAAACCACCACCACCTTTGAATAGTACACGTCGGTGAGTTTGAATGGACACAAATCAATGGTCTCCAACACTATACTTGGTCGGAAAGTTTTATTAACTAATTCTGTCTCTTGGATTTCTATCAAATATAGCTCGCCAAAACCAGAACATAGTTCAAACGCATTTGCTTTAGGTGTTAGTAATAATTCAGCACCCGGAGAACCCTCTACAGATTTGCACACATTTAAGGAGGCTCTAGTCTTACGACCTAGGTAAGTTGACTTCATAGATCAATTGATTTTCCTTTGATTGAAATAATTTCTCTTTTGTTTTTTCTAAAAAAAACAGAGGTCCGGAACTATTTGCATTTGTAGCCAATGAAATTGCACGTCATGGCAAACGTTCAGCAAGTCCTTTAGACGATACAATGGATGTGTGTCACTACAGCAGTAAGCGGCAACGCTTTATGTAAAACCCCAATGATGAAAGGAGAACAACACAAAAATGCTAACACCAACTGTCTCGTTCTGTCACATAAATTAGAAGGACTTGATGGCAGCAGCTGGCAACCACTGGCAGTTGCCGAACACTGAGATGTAAAACGGAACAAAACAAGAATACCATTTATTCTAATCAGCGAATAGTGATTTATATATTATATAAATATATATTATTATTATTATTATTATTATTTTATTTTATTTTATTTTCTATTGGTTAAATACTTTCCATGAAAAGTCTTTTATTTTTATACGTACATACATATGCTTGAACGAAAGTATATATAATATTAAAAACAAAAATTTGCTTTAATAATATTCTCACACAGAAATAGAATAATTATTTGTTTTTATACATACGAGTACATACAAATATAAACGATTTGAAACGATGCAAAAGTGATGCAAAAACAAATCGATTTCTATCTCAATTGCTAGCGGAATAGTAAGAGAATTAACGAAAACATTTTTCTCACTTTTTAAGTGAAGAAAAACACAAATTATATTATAATTTTAAAATTAATTAGTATCTAAAGGAGAGAAGTTAATAATTCAATCTTTAATCGCCATATATAAAGTAAACTTAAAAAGAAAGGTATAAGTAAAATTTGTAAATTACTTTGGTAACTAAGTAGTGCAGTGTGAAGTACATACCATATTCGATTTGATAAATAAACGGCACCAATGTGTTCTATGTTTTGTTTTTAATCTCTGTTATAATATATTTAAGTTTGGAATTCGATTTTGGCATAAAGTCCATTTGCCAAATGCATTTTTGTTAATTTTTTTTTTCACTCTAAAACTGGCGGTAATGGGTTTACATTTTTATATAAATAAATTGATCCAAAAAAGCAAATTACAAACATTCACCTTATGCTTGCCAGTGTAAAGTGATTAACTTTTTTGTTGTTCTTTTTTTTTGGGGGGGGGGGGGGGTATTTTTGTTTTGTTTAATATAATGAAACAAACAACGCACTATTTAGTTACCATATGTAATAAATGAGATTTAATTCTAAAATTAATGTTAGACAGATAATCGTGTATGTATATATTGAATTATGTATAATACTACTTTGGCAATGTTTATTATTATTACCATTGTTTAATTATTCTGTAAAATTTGGAATGTTTAATTATTTCCAAGAAAATCCATAAAGTATATGAATAAAGATGTTGTGCAGAAAGTATATTTAGAACTTGCTATTTGTCTGACTACGTTATGGAAGACAGATAGCGTTGATAAGGAAAGTTGGCAATACAATCGATTCGAGTACTACCATCTTCGAAGTGAAGTCATACAAAATTTCAGATCGATTCGTCGTGTAGTCTTGATTTACCAGCAGTTTGTAATAAAAGAGTTTGATGTTTCTATTGTAGATACAATGGGAAATGGTCGGCCCTTAATTCGATTTTTATTTTTGGATAGAAAACGTGTGAAGAAATAAAAGCTAAATTGGATGCTGTCTATGACTACCATGAGATATTGTTTCAACGAATTTAAACGTGGCCGTACATCTGTTTTTAATGAGAAAGGCCCAGGCTGCCGGTAGGCGTGATTACTGAGAAAAAAATCGTTGAAAAGATCAGTGAAATAATTCTTGCTGATCGTCCAAGGAAAGTGCGAGAGGAATGGCTCGCAGTGGACAACAAATAGATACGGCTGTCAACTTCGAAGCAGTAACCACAATTCCGCAAGTCGTACACGTCTATCGTATTTCTTTCGTATAAGGAGTCATCAAATCGTGAACAGTCATCGCGATCGGACGTGTATAATTCTATCTCCAGTGTGAATTACCCGCTTTCACTTCTCAAATTCTTTCTAATCTTTATATATTTATTTAAACAATGTCTGGAAAGTGTTCAATCTGCAATCTAAGATTGCTTCGAGATAATTTTATAAAGTGTGATGGTCTGCGGCCAGATTTTTCATAAAAAATGAGTTTCCATCTCAATCAATTCTATTAATGCAATGGAAGATGACAAAAATCTTATGGCGATGCGCTAGTTGTGTGCGCGTGAGTGGCTCTATTCTTTTTTTAATCGGTCAGTTGGTTAATGACGTTGCAATGATAAAATCAACATTACTTCATTCTCATTCTTCTTCCGTCACAAAGAATGTGTCCGTACCAAATTCAAATCCAAGTACTTCGAACTTGCATCAACAAAACGCTGTTCCACCTCCTGCGCCTACCGCTCCATCTTCATCATCATCTACGATAGCAGTTGCCCCACAAGCATCTCCTACTTCTTCATCATTATCATCTATAATAGCTGGTGCTCCTGTCCCATCTCCTCCCTCTTTAGTGCCCCCACTAAACTCACCTCTTCCAACTTTACATCATCCATCAGCCGT
This sequence comes from Volucella bombylans, assembly GCA_949129095.1. Lineage (NCBI taxonomy): Eukaryota > Metazoa > Arthropoda > Insecta > Diptera > Syrphidae > Volucella > Volucella bombylans. The sequence continues at coordinate 151,809,667 of OX422143.1, forward strand.
TTCTGATAACAACAGCAACTTATGAAATGCTAATATCTGGAAGCAAGTTGAGGCAAAAAAGAAGAGAAGAGGTCAACGTACTTGCAATCTACATGGAACAGCTACTGATGAATCAGCTGGTGATATGTTGTCTACCGTTCCTAAGCTGAAATTTCTTCATATTTCTCGCCTGTGTAAAGAAGTCACTGAGGAAAACGTCATTTGTTTTGCAGCACACACTGAAAATATGTTGCTTTGCAAAAAACTTATTAAAAAAGGTGTGGACTCCTCTTCCCAACACTTCATAAATTTTAAACTCGGTATTCCTGCTTATGCTTACCAAAAAGCATTAGATGCCACTATTTGGCCTCTGGGATTGCAAATCAAAAATTTTGTACATCTTCCAAAATCAAAAAACGACAATCCAGCTGTCGAAAACATAGTAAGCTAGAATGTGCTAACCTATGTCAACCAAATGCTACTCGGATCCATCGTACATCAAACATCGCACCGCTAAAAATCTATTATTATAATGGGAGTGGGATTCGAACTAAAATTTATAAACTATTTGTAAACACAAGTGATCAGTTCTACGATGTCATCATTATAGTCGAATCATGGCTTTACCCTGAAATCTCATCATACGAAATCTTCAACCGAGAACATGAGGATCGATAGATGTAAATCTTCAGAGGAAGGTTCCTGTTTTATTGGTAAAGAAATTGATCTTCCCTTCTCTGGGATCGATCAAATTTGTGTATCTTTAATTCTAACACCAATGAACATTTTTTTTTAATCATAAGCTATGTTCCGCCTAGAAGTATAAATGTGATAAATGTGAGCAGCGACATCTAGATTCACAGAGCAGAAAATGTCGATACTCGAATACCAGAAGATTTCGATACTTGAATAACGAAGTCTCGACTGAAAAGTGGAATCGAATTTTCTAGCAAATTGGAAATTGTATGGGACGCTGGATGGCGAGGATTGTTCTCGAAGTATGTCATTCGAGTATAAATACCAGCATCCCTAAGGTATGCAAATGAGTTCTAAAGTGAACTTTGAAGTGTTAATTAGGAGCAGTGATTAAGTGGTTTGCGTAAAAGATAAGAAAAGTGTAAGCGGTTGAAAAATTGGATTGTACTGAGAGAAACAATTAAATAGTGAATTGTAACTGTACTGAATAAAGGGATTTGTATTGAAAAGAATAAGTTCTATCATTTGTACCCACACAAACATTTTACATTGGTGTCAGAAGTGGGATAGAACTTATTGTGTGTACAAAAAAAAAAAAGAAGTGTTTTCTGACTATTTGAAAAAGCTAGAATGGGTCGAAAACTATTGCAGTTGACCCTCGTCCAACTCAAATCCGAGTTGAACAAGAGAAGCCTCAGCGCCAGTGGAGGAAAAAGTGACCTGGTGCTCCGACTTCAGGAGGCTTTGAACAACGAGGGACATGATCCTGATGCATATTCCTTTGATGTTGACGAGGATGAACAGACAAGTACCGGCAATGACATGGCTGCGATGATGCAACTCCTCTTGTTAAAAATGGACGAACAGAAGAACAGTCTGGAACAAAAAATGGACGAACAGAAGAACATTCTCCAGAACAGTCTGGAACAAAAAATGGACGAGCAGAAGAGCAGCATTGAACAAAAATTCAACGAACTGTGATAACCACTCAAATGTGAGCAGCGACATCTAGCAGAAAATGTCGAAACTCGAAGACTTGAAGGTTTCGATACTGGATTAGCAGTCTCGACTGGAGAGTAGAATCGAATTTTCTAGCAAATTGGAAATTGTATGGATGACGTGGATTGTTCTCGAAGTATGTCATTCGAGTATAAATACCAGCATCCCAAAGGTATGCAAATGAGTTCCAAAGTTGAATTTGAAGTGTTAATTAGAAGAAGTGATTAAGTGGTTTAAGTAAAAGATAAGAAAAGTATATGTGGTTGAGAAATTGAATTGTACTGAGAGAAAGAATTAAATAGTGAATTGTAACTGTACTGAATAAAGGGATTTGTATTGAAAAGAATAAGTTCTATTATTTGTACCCACACAAACATTCTACATTGGTGTCAGAAGTGGGATAGGACTTATTGTGTGTAAAAAAAAAAAAAAAGTGTTTTCTGACTATTTGAAAAAGCTAGAATGGGTCGAAAACTATTGCAGTTGACCCTCGTCCAACTCAAATCCGAGTTGAACAAGAGAAGCCTCAGCGCCAGTGGAGGAAAAAGTGACCTCGTGCTCCGTCTTCAGGAGGCTTTGAACAACGAGGGACATGATCCTGATGCATATTCCTTTGATGTTGACGAGGATGAACAGACAAGTACCGGCAATGATATGGCTGCAATGATGCAACTCCTCTTATTAAAAATGGACGATCAAAACAAAAAAAATGGACGAACAAAACAAAAAAATGGACGAACAGAAGAACAGTCTCGACCAACAAAAGAATAGCCTCGAACAAAAGCTGGATGAACAAAAAAAAAATCTGGAAGAACAGAAGAACAGTCTGGAACAAAGAATGGACGAGCAGAAGAGCAGCATTGAACAAAAATTCAACGAACAAACCAACAATCTGCACGGTCTTCAACAGAAAATGGATGAACAAAAGAATAATCTGGAAGAACAAAAGAACATTCTCCAGCAAAAATTCGAAGAAATCGATGACAAGTTTGAAAGAATAGAGAAGAACGTTGATGACAAATTTGATAGAATAGAGAAGAACGTTGATGACAAATTTGATACAATAGAGAAGAATGTTGGCGAAAAATTCGAAGAAATGGACAGCAAAGTTCAGCAACTGGCAAAAGAGCTCGACACAGTGCGAAAACAGAAACTGCGGGAATGTTCTTTAAGCGGTCCAAGGAGAAAAGAGTTGAAGCCTCCCTCATTCGATGGCCAGACCTCATGGTCTACCTATAAGAAGCAGTTTGAAATGGCTGCCTGTGCAAACGACTGGGACAATGAGGAAAAGTGCTTTGCCCTAACAATGGCCTTGCACGGTCCTGCAGCAGAATTGTTGCAAACAGTAGACATCGAAAAGCATAAAGATTATGAGACTTTAGTGCAGGCTATCGAGAAACGGTTTGGGGACAGCCACATGCAGGAGGTCTACAAGGTCCAATTGCAAAGCCGAACGCAGCAAAGAGGAGAAACACTGCAGCAGCTCCAAGCAGACGTGAGTAGACTTGCACATCTGTCATACCCCACCGCAGGCCAGGAAATTATCGACGAAATGGCAAAAGATGCATTTATCAGGGGAATTGCAGATTCGAAGCTACAGTCAGCAGTAAGGATGGCCGGGAAAAGAACCCTTGCTGAAGCACTTGCCTTCGCTCTGGCGATGGAAGCAGCCAATCAGGCTTCCAGGGGAACACATTTCGTCAGGGAAGTAGCATCTGTCGAATGTTCCTGCACAAGAATTAGTGCCGAGGAACGAGATACTCGACGGGATAGACGAATAATGCGCTGCTGGAATTGCAATAAAATAGGACACCTTCAAAGGCAGTGTAAAGAACCGTTGCGACGAAAAGACTGCCCTCACTGTGGTGACAAGCAAATAGAGGAAGAAACCAGCAGAAACAGCTATCAAGAAGCCGGTCAACCTTCCCGAAGCCATCAGTCGGGAAATGCTTAAGCACCAACTTCGCGGGGCAGAAGTTGGTAGCAGGAGTCGACGGCCCCAGGACCATCATCCAAGTCTCGCTGGCAAAACGACGCAGCGAAAGCCTTCTAGTAGAAGTAGTCAGTGGAAAAGAAAAATGGATGGCAACAATAGACACCGGTGCCACGGCCTCAATCATCAAGAGGAATCTTGTGCAGAAGTCTTGGCTGCATAACACCAGCAGCTGCAGCTTGCGAACAGCTACAGGAGCAACGATTAAGGTACATGGTGAAGTCCGCATAAAAATCCAACTGGCCGGAATAACATTCACTCACGCGTTTCTGGTAGCTGACATATGTGACGAGTGCATCATTGGTACAGACTTCATGAGAGAACATGGACTTGTAGTCGACTTGGGGGCACAAACCCTGAAATACGGAAACATGGAAATACCAATGATATACGGAAACGCCAATACCACAGTCTCAAATGTCGTCATCTGCAGCAATCAGAGTCTAGAGCCTTCGTCAGAAGCAATTTTGTGGGCAAAAGTGGAAGGTGGTCCTGGTAGCCACCGATTCTATTTTATGGAGCCAGAAAAGAAAAGAGACTTCATGGTGGGAAAGACCTTAGTGGAGCCAAAGAACAACATGGTCCCTGTAAGGATTCTAAATCCAAAGACATTCAGTGTAAAGGTGAAAAAGGGGGAGATAGTGGGAAAATGCGTACCTGTTGAGGCTATATCGACCACAACGGAAAAAAAGGGTGCAAAACCGGTCACAACAGTTCAGAGCATAAAAATCAAGAACAAAATTCTCAGCCTCTGTAATCTGGACGAAGATTAGCGAATCCTGGCAGAAAAACTAATCGGTGAGTACGCTGATATATTTGCTACACAAGACGGAGAATATGGACGTACGCATATTGTTCAACACCACATTGACACCGGAGACGCTCGACCAATCCGTCAACCTGCAAGGCGTCTTCCATTGGCAAAGCAAACAGAAGTTGCCGAAATGATGTCGAAGATGAAAGCTGAGGGAGTGATTGAAGAATCGCAAAGTCCGTGGGCATCTCCAGTGGTCCTCGTGAAGAAGAAAGATGGCAGCACGAGATTTTGTGTAGACTACCGACGTCTCAATGATGTCACTAAAAAGGACAGCTACCCACTTCCGAGAATCGATGACACTTTGGATATGCTTTCTGGAGCGAAATGGTTTTCAACACTTGACTTGAAGAGCGGTTACTGGCAGGTAGAGATAAATCGTACGGACCGTGAGAAAACTGCCTTCACTACAGGAAGCGGTCTTTGGCAGTTTGCAGTGATGCCGTTTGGACTGTGCAACGCTCCGGCCACCTTCGAGCGACTAATGGAACGAACATTGCAAGGACTCACCTGGAAAACCTGCCTAGTATATTTGGACGACGTTATCGTCATAGGTAAGACGTACGAGGAGCACCGCGAAAATCTAAAAGAAGTGTTTGAGAGGCTACGAAGTGCTCATTTAAAGCTCAACCCAGAAAAGTGCGCCTTGTTTCGTCCGGAAGTAAAATATCTGGGTCACATTATATCAGCGGAAGGAGTAAGAACGGATCCTGACAAAATCGAAGCCGTGAAAAGTTGGCCTTCTCCAAAAGATAAACACCAACTGAGAAGCTTCTTGGGACTCGCCACGTATTACAGAAGGTTCGTAAAGGATTTTGCTGGCATTGCGAAGAGCCTGCATCAACTTACAGAAAAAGGCCGACAGTTCAGGTGGTCTGGAGAATGCGAAAAAGCATTTCAAGAACTGAAGCGACAGCTGTGCAATGCCCCCATCTTGGGTTACCCGACGCCCGGAAAAATGTTCATCGTGGATGCAGACGCTAGCAATGTTGGGGTCGGAGCTGTGATTTCCCAGGTTCATGATGGTCAAGAGAAAGTGGTCGCATATTACAGTAAAGTACTCTCCAGACCTGAACGGAACTACTGTGTAACCCGGCGCGAGCTTCTGGCTTTAATTCTGGCTACGAAGCATTTCCATAAGTACCTCTACGGACAAAAGTTCATTCTCCGGACAGACCACGCAGCTCTGAAATGGCTACTCCAATTTAAGAACCCTGAAGGCCAAGTTGCAAGATGGATCGAGCAGTTGCAGGACTACGACTTTGAAGTGCAACACCGCAAGGGAACACTCCACTCAAATGCTGATGCTCTCTCTCGTCGACCGTGCGGGGTAAAATGCGAACACTGCAACCGTAAAGAAGCGAAAGAACAGGCAGCTATCCAAATGATCAGGACTGAGCCAATAGAGGGTTGGAGTATAGACGAAATCCGTTCCTCCCAACAGGCAGACAATGACATCGAACCAATATTGGCCTGGAAAGAACACGAGGAAAGACCAAGCTGGCAGCAGATATCAGATCGGAGCCAAACTCTGAAGGCATACTGGGCACAGTGGGACTCGCTTTTTGTGCAAGATGGAAGAGAAAATGGGAAAGTGCAGATGGGACAACATCTCGTATGCAGCTAATTGTGCCACGGTCCAGAGTCAACCAAGTGCTCCATGAAATACATGACGGAATCTCAGGAGGCCATTTGGGAATAAATAAGACGTTGGAAAAGGTAAGGGAACGTTTCTATTGGCTAAGCGCTAAACAAGATGTCGAGAATTGGTGCAAAAAGTGCATAAGATGTGCGGCTACCAAGGGCCCAAAAGTAAAGCCACATGGACAAATGCAACAATACAATGTCGGAGCACCTTTCGAACGAATAGCCATCGACATCGCTGGGCCGTTTCCCGAAACCTTTAATGGAAACCGATATACTCTCGTAGTCATGGATTACTTCAGTAAGTGGCCGGAAGTGTTTGCCATCCCAAATCAAGAGGCTAAGACCGTAGCCGAACAGATAGTCAACAACTGGGTGAGCAGATTTGGGGTCCCAATGGAGCTGCACTCTGATCAAGGGCGAAACTTTGAATCAAAAGTCTTCCAGGAAATATGCCAATATTTGGGAATAAGAAAGACAAGGACAACGCCACTACACCCTCAATCTGATGGAATGGTCGAGCGATTCAATCGGACCTTGAATGAGCATCTATCTAAGGTTGTCAGCAACTGCCAGCGGGATTGGGATCGACACATACCCCTCTTCTTAATGGCCTACCGAAACGCGGTCCATAGCTCAACAGGGCACACACCATCCGAGATCTTATTTGGTCAAACAATTCGGTTGCCAAGTGAAGCAAAATTCGGACCCCCACCGACAGAGCCCAAAGAGGTGAACGACTACGTGAATGACTTACGCAGCAGGATTCGTAAATTGCATGAAGACACCAGAGAAAAGATGAAGCTAGCAAGCAGCCGCATGAAAACTAGGTACGATATCAAGGCGAAATCTTCCGGTTTCAACGAAGGAGATCTGGTTTGGCTGTATAATCCTCAGCGTAAGAAAGGCAAATCACCAAAATTGCAACAGGACTGGGAAGGTCCATACAAGGTGATAACCCGCATTAATGACGTTGTCTACCGGATCCAGCGTGGGGAGCGAGGAAAATTGAAAGTGGTCCATTTGGATAGAATGTGTCATTTCAACGGGATGCTGAATGACGAAGTTGTTCGGGACGAACGACTGTAGGGAGGGAGCAATGTGATAACCACTCAAATGTGAGCAGCGACATCTAGCAGAAAATGTCGAAACTCGAAGACTAGAAGATTTCGATACTGGATTAGCAAAGTCTCGACTGGAGAGTAGAATCGAATTTTCTAGCAAATTGGAAATTGTATGGGACGCTGGATGGCGAGGATTGTTCTCGAAGTATGTCATTCGAGTATAAATACCAGCATCCCCAAGGTATGCAAATCAGTTCTAAAGTGTAATTTGAAGTGTTAATTAGGAGAAGTGATTAAGTGGTTTAAGTAAAAGATAAGAAAAGTATAAGTGGTTGAGAAATTGGATTGTACTGAGAGAAAGAATTAAATAGTGAATTGTAACTATACTGAATAAAGGGATTTGTATTGAAAAGAATAAGTTCTATTATTTGTACCCATACAAACATTTTACAATATTTCTTATGGCCACGAATCTCTCTTACTTGATTTCCTAAATTCTTTAAATTTAAAACAAATCAATCCAGTAGTAAACTCACTTCTTAAAATTTTAGATTTGATATTTGTATGTTGTGATGAATTTGATGCCAATGGAACTCAAGTTCCTATATCTCTTTTGAAAAATTCTATTAATCACAAAGAAATTTGTATTGAGTTATCATTGTTCTATTATTTGAAACTCAACGCTAACCATAACCTGAAATATCTAAATTTTTCAAAGGCAAACTACAGTGAACTTGATAACTTTTTCAATAGTGTAAACTGGATTGATAAAATGTCCAATTTAAATTTAGTGCATATATATGAACGCTTCGTTGAAATACTGACCGACGGCTTCTCAAGATTTGTACCGCTCTCATCCTACCGAAATTCGAATAAACCTTGTTGGCATAATAGACATTTAGGGAATCTAAAAAATCTAAAAAATAAAATGTTTAATGTTTTAAAAAAACTAATTCGCAGTCAGATTACGAAATATATAGTAAACTTCGTAAAGATTTTAATGTTCTTAACAAATTTCTCTTTAAAAATTATATCATGTCTGTTGAACATAATATTAAATCTGATAGTAAATCGTTTTGGCTTTTTATCAATTCTAAAAGGAAGTCTACGGGGATTCCAAATTCAATGCATTTTAGAAACCGTGAATCGGAAAATATTGAATCTACTCCTGAACTGTTTGCAAATTTCTTTCAGTCCGTATACACCTGCCATGATAAAATTGGCACCATTCCCATTAGTTCCTCTAGTTGCGTCGTAATCGGATCTTTGACTCTAAGCCATGACGATGTTTCCATCGCTCTTCAATCATTAAAACCTAGTTTATGCTGTGGTGCAGACGGTATTTCTGCTATCCTACTCAATAAATGTGTCGGTTCGCTTTCCGTCCCCCTGCTTCAAATTTTCAACCGTTCTCTCTCGGAAGGTGTATTTCTTGAAGTTTGGAAGAAATCCTTTTTAGTTCCCATCCATAAGTCTGGGACCAAAGGCAATGTTGAGAATTACAGAGGAATTTGTAAGCTTTCGGCAATCCCTAAGTTATTTGAAAGCATTATTAAAACTAAAATTGAATTCCTTATAAAAGAGTATCTGCCGGATGAACAGCATGGTTTTGTCGCTGGTAGATCCACTACCACAAACCTTGCATTATTTTCGTCCTTTGTTCTGAAACAAATTGAGATTTCAGCAAAGCTTTTGACTAATCTATCATTTGACATGATAGGCTAATCTATAAACTTGAAACTTTCGGATTTCATTCGCAATTACTTCGTTGGTTGTCTTCCTTTCTTCTCGGTCGAACCCAACAGGTTAAAATCGGTAACCTTGTATCAAAAGAAATTAAATGTAGCTCTGGTGTTCCACAAGGGAACCATTTGGACCCGCTTCTCTTTATCATCTTCATTTGTGATATCGCGATAAATATTAAATACGGACAGTGTTTATTGTTTGCCGACGATCTAAAATTATTTAGAGCTGTTAAAAACATTGAGGATTGCTCTTTACTGCAACTAGATTTAAACAGTATCACGGAATGGTGCAAAACCAATGCCCTAACGTTAAACACAAGCAAGTGTAATTTCATTTCATTCTCCAAATCATCCTCTATAATTCAATTTGAATATTCGATTGTTTCCATACCCCTCTCCCGAATTAGTGAAGTCAAAGATTTGAGAGTTATGTTGGATACTACTTTTTCTTTTAAAGTACATTTGAATCGTACTTTATCCAAAGCTTATTCGGCAATAGGTTTCATTAAGAGAAATTGCAAAAGCTTTTCTGACCCATTTTCTTTCCTTTCATTGTACTCCGTCCTTGTTAGACCTTATCTGGAATACGCAGTTGTGATTTGGAATCCCAATCTCTCTTCTGACTCTGACCGAATTGAATGTGTTCAAAAGCGTTTTACAAGATTCATTTTCTATAGAATGCATTGGAACTTTTGCCCCAATTATAAAGCTAGATGTTTACTCCTTGGCTTAAAATCGCTAAGGTCTAGACGTACTATACATGATATAATGTTTGTTAGAGACCTTCTCGGTTATCATATAAGATGCCCTATTCTATTATCAAAAATAGGACTTCATGTCCCTATACGGTCATTGAGAACACGGCATCTTCTTTTTGTTGAATACCACAGAACGAATTATGGTACTAACGAACCGCTTACTCGTACTGTCAAAGCCTTCATCGAAGTCAGTAACCTCTTTGATGTTTGTTTAAATAGAGCTCAATTTAAAAATATAGTCAAAACTTTATACATTTTTTAAATTTAATTTATGTATATACTCGTATGTAATATTTTGTTTTCTAGTATCTGTTAGCACTTAAGTGACTTGTAGATGTATAAATAAATAAATAAAATAAAAATATCGAATTCACATCTCTATTAGAAGTGTAAATACACGTTACTTTCGGGTATTCAAATCTGCTCGGTAATTTTGTTTAAGTAATCATCCTAAAGTAACGAATACTTTGTACTCATGATTACCCGAATGAATCCTTTGTGGAAACTGGGTACTGTATATCGAATAGTACGAATGACTACGGTGACTACTACGTTTTTGTTTTTACTACTATAGCCATACAATCGCACACATACAACGCCACGGTTATTACTTATTTTCGTGTTGTGTTGTGTTGCGACTTTCTTGGAGAGTTGTGTTTTGTGTGTTTTAACTGATTAAAGAAAAAAAATCGAGATGCAGAAGAATCGTACCCACTGAGTGGGTGAATACTCGAATAAGTAATCAGATACTTGATTACTTTCATGTATTCAGTACTTTGTAACGAGGGAGTACATTTTCCTACAGCCCTAAATCTCTATTCTCCTACTCGTATGCGAAGTATCCGAATCTTTGAAAAAAACAACGAATACCAATGCCTCTATGCAAATGTCAATCTGTCAAAGCGAAGAAAGAAAAAATATATATTTTTTTAAGTTATAATTAAAGTCATTGCAGCGCACACTGGATAAATTTTTCGCCGGGGTATCTTTTATTTCAACCGCACACTGGATGAATAATGGGGGGCAAAATTGTGTACCAATTTTGATTGTAGTGGTATTTCTGATAATTTTTCTTACCCTTTAAAATTGACAACTTATATGTGAATTGGTTTTGCCCCGATGTTGAACCGCTTCAATACTGGTTGCAAATTTACCCCGTTTCTTACTTTATACTTCATCTCCCTCTTCAATGAAATCAGTTTTTCCCCGGGGTAATTAGTCAAATGTGCGCTGGCCCAAACAAAATGTCATTATCAGTTAAAAATAAAAGGATAAGGATAAAAGTGATAAAAATGTTGCTGTTGAAATCACTGGAAGAAATACAAAATACTGAAAAGCAAGAAAATAAACGAAAAATAGACCTATGTGTACAAATCCATTTTTATCAACTTGATCGAAATTCGAAGCGGAAAAAAATCTTTTGATCAGTCTGCTATAGGGTGATGGCAATCGTCAGTTCAAAACTTGTCTGTGCTACTAATTGGAAAAAAGAGAACCCTAAAATGATACAGAATTCTATTCGTAGTAGTAAAAAGGAGAAAGCAACACATAAACGTCAAATTACTAGCAGGCCAACTAGCAGCCTAAAAGCCCTGACACGTAAAATCTGTCAATCTGTTTTGACGTATTGCCGGAAAGAAAAGTCCCATAGCGTCACATACCTGGATTGACAAAAAAAGCGGACGACATTTTGTTATTGCTGAGAGTTTCTTTTCAAGCTATGATAATTTCTCTGTCTCAATGCTTGCTTGCATTCCATACATGAATGTGTGAATTGCTAACGAACTTAACGGATAAAAAAGTAGAAAGGTAACCTACTTTATCCGTCATATCCATGGCATATGAATCTCCTTCTATAAGAAAGCGTATATTCTATCGTATATTCTAGTTGAATACTAGCCAAAGGATTCTATGAGCCCGTCCCAGGCAAAATATAAGCTACTAGTTGGCTACCAGTTTGCTCTCTCGTGTACAGACGCACTAACGCATGTCAACTCTAATACAATAGTTCAACTTGCCCGTGTAAACCCTAGGTTATTTGCTGTTTGTTAATATTTTTATGATATTGTAATATGTTTGTGTGGGTACAAATAATAGAACTTATTCTTTTCTATACAAATCCCTTTATTCAGTACAGTTACAATTCACTATTTAATTCTTTCTCTCAGTACAATTCAATTCCTCAACCACTTATACTTTTCTTATCTTTTACTTAAACCACTTAATCACTTCTCCTAATTAACACTTCAAATTACACTTTAGAACTGATTTGCATACCTTTGGGATGCTGGTATTTATACTCGAATGACATACTTCGAGAACAATCCTCGCCATCCAGCGTCCCATACAATTTCCAATTTGCTAGAAAATTCGATTCCACTCTCCAGTCGAGACTTTGTTATTCCAGTATCGAAATCTTCTGGTCTTCGACATTTTCTGCTAGATGTCGCTGCTCACATTTAAGTGGTTATCACAATATTTTTGATCATTCCAAACCTGAAAATAAAAACAAAAGATTTATTGATTCTATACCAAATAAAAATACATATAGTCTTGTTACTCTTGTAACAATTAAATTATAAATAAAAACTGACTTGAGATTTAAATTAAACTTCTTTTATTTTTGTTAAATTTTGACACATGTTTTTAAAGCCGACTCCGGGAATAGAATACGCCATTTTCTTAATAACTAAACTTAGAGACTAGGCTTACGATAAATATTTACGATCTAAGCTTACGATGTATTTCGTGCTCTCCAACTCTATCTTCTTGAGAAGATAATGTTGTAGAGAGAACATAATTTGTATGAGCCCTTTTGCATGCATGCATCAACCATCAAACTCAAATGACAAGCGCGAAAAGTTTACATATTCATGGGGAATTGGGAAGCGAACTTAATTATGTGACAATATGCATTGAAATTCTTACTTTGAGCCAGCCAGGTCCGTCTCGACTAGCTGGTCCGAGACTATTTAAGCTGTGGCAAGTGTGCTCCAAAATTTTTGTGTGTCCACTTTATAGATTCCATTGGCGATGCCAACGTCTTCTTCTATTGCGGAAGCAACCGCTTCAAATTGGTTACAATTTGTAACCTCCCTTTAAAATATATAAAAACAGATCCAAACACATCAAAACACGGCTTTTTCAACTAAAATAATTAAAACGGGTGGTCAAAATACAAGTTTCTTTCTAAAAAATAAAATAAAATGAACAAAAATCAATTACTTTCTATATGTTATGAATTTATTAGAGAGAGCGAACATTCCCATTAGTTATGGAATACAATTTCATTCATGTGGCTGACTTCGCAGTAGCGCATCCTGTCAAACTAATTTTCCAAGACCTCGACTGTTGACTGTTTCTAGCCCTTTCTCACAAATAGCTTGGACGAAGGGCTTGAATCGTTTCTGTATTATCCGCATAACATCGATCTTTGAGGGTATCCCACAAATAAAAATCAAGATTTTGAGCGGGAAAGAGCTGTCAGTGTCAAAATAACATGTGATTCAAAAAGAAACTTGTATTTGGACCACCCTATACTTGAATGTTTTTTTTCCCCATTATTCTTGAGTCCTGCACAGAGTCGTAACCGAAATTTTGTGCAAGTGAAATACACCGCTCGAGTATACCGTAATAGCACATAAAATAAGAGTCGTTGCTATGTATACGACTTCTGTCAAAAATCAAATACGAGTGTGTTCGCAAAATATGACTTTGCAGTAACAAATAGCGCTGTAGCCGGATTCCCACTGTCGCTACGACTTGTGTAATTGGACTTAGTGTTTGGAACTCTTTAAGCGGAATCCGCACAAGCCTATGCTTATGTAACCTAGATCAATTCATGCACGTCAGAGATCAAGGAACCAGGGGAATCTGCTTTAAAGAAGGCAAAGACGGATTAATGATAATAATTTTGTTGGAAATAATCCGCATGGAATTTTTGCAGAAAGGAATTGCGATCACAGATCAGTACTACAGTAAATTACGGATTGACGGAGACACGACCCAATTTGGCAAAGAAAAAGTGTTGACTTTGACATGACAACACACCAGCTGACTCATCCCGAATCGTCGTGACTACATTTTAAGAATTAGGGTACGAATTGCGTACTCGCCAGACCTGATTCTTTGTACCTTTTTTTCGTTCCCCAACATGGTTTAAAAGAATATCAGGAACTTTGCAGAAAGTCCTAAAAGGAGATAACGTAAAAAAATTAAAATTTTGCTCTTGACGGTTTTTTGTATTTTACAAAATTCAACGTCCATACATTTTAGACAAAGTCTTTTTTCTCTTTTCGGGTAGCATTTGCAGTCTGGAGTGCACATGACCTCAACCGAGAGATCTATCCATATAACGTGTTCTTGTGAGAATCGTTTCCAGTTTGCTCACACCAAGTTGGCTGAAGGGTGACTGCATGCTATGGGAATAGAGTAGACAGTGATTGGCGTCAATCTGAACGTTTCCGATGCCATAATTGTCACTACACATCAATTGTGACTAAATTACCTCCATCTTGGTCATACTGGTTGGTGTCCTCCTGCAGGGCGGTTTATACAGCTTTTCCTTTCATGTATGCATTTTGTGACTCAGTCTAAAAGCCATTACTGCATCTATTCCTAATATGAATCAGAAATGATCAATCCAGGGTTTTAAGCATAAATGATGACATACTTATTACTCTGAAATCTCTTGCTGTTATATGCCCCTGCTTTCCAGCTTTAGGTATAAGAACCTCCAAGCCATTGGTATATACCCTATTTTTAGACTGTGTTTAAGAATTTCCATAATTTTTTCGATTGTTACCTCCGGTGCTGTGGCATGATCGGTAGAATACCATCCGGACCGGTAGATTTGCACGGCTTAAAGGACCAAATTGCTCACCGTAATTTTTTTCTATTAATAAGAATACCAGTGTGCTGTAGAATGCCAATGCCGTCTGATACTGTGAATCCCGGAAAGTGGGTTTCCAACAGTGCCGCCAGAACCTCTTGGCTACTTTCAGCCCAGGTTCCGTCACTTTTACTGAGGTAGCTAGGAACACTCGCTTCCTTTGAAAGCATTTTGCGTAACCTCGAAACCTCGTCTGTTACCGCGATATATTCGCAGTACTTTTGCCATAAAGCCCTTTTTGACTTTCTAACTAAGAGTACTTGAATTGTTTCTTACATTCGTAATACTCATTCCATGTACTGTCGCATCTGAAAAGCTTCACCCTATTATACGAGTAGAGTCTCCTGACTCTTTCCTTTTTAAACCTATCTATCCCTATTCCACCATTTTAGGTGTTCTGTTAACCGGGCAAGCTTTCTCGAACACCATTGTTAGTGCCTTATTAATTTTTTCTACCAAGTGATTGATTGGGTATCCAGGCGTATATTTACCACTTCTGTATACTTGACCCAATCAGTCCTCCTAGGATTTCTTTGAAAATTACTTACCCTGTTCTGAAAGTTCTGACATTGACACTTCGTCGACTACTCTCCATTCCCTTATTTCTAACCCTTCTGTTACCCAGTTTATCCGACAGCTCAATGTGCGTTGAAGCAATCCGCATTGGTATAATACCCGTAGAAAATATCCAAAATGAGTGAGAGAAAATTGAGAGAAGTTTAACAAACAGCTGATTGAACTGACACTTGACACTAACACCGATACATTATTCTTATTTCTTTCACTTTCCAAATATTTCGTTTGCAATCCCACATTTTGAATATACAACTAATGCCTGCCTGATGATGAAAGAATGATGAGAGCGCGAGAGAGTAAAATGTTTCTATGCGATTTAAGAATGTTTATATGATATTTCAAAGCGGTTACAAATTTTCAATGCGTTTTATAAGCAGGAATAAACGTATGTATGTTGAATATTTGAATGCGGTTTGAAGTGGTGCTTATTCGAGTGTATTGAACCAATGCGGATTGCTTCAACGCACATTAAGCTGTCGGATAAACTGGGTGTGTATCTATTTGTAGCAAGGGTGACATCTATTACCTTATGCCTATTTTTCACCACAAAGTTGGGTAAATTCTTTTGGAGTTCCGTAACACAACAGTCGAAAGATTTCGTATCGCTTTGTAAGCGAGCCAATTGGAATTACATGGACTATGTTTCGCTGATGTCTCTTTGTTTGTGGTTCAACTTGGTTGTGTCCTCGTAAGTAAGAGTAATTTGTTTCATGTGTCTTTCTTATGAGGATAGTTTAGTATTGCAATTTTTTTTCTTGCTCACAACTCTGGCTTAAAGGTTAAGGAAGTCAAGTTCGGTTGGAGGAAACCACTTTTTGGAAGGTACTGCATGGAGATAAATCAGGCGCAATTGCAGGAAACTGTGTATTTCAAGGTTGATGCCTGTCAATCTCTACCCAATCATAAATAATAGAAATATACTTACATGCCTGCATTTATCTTAATTTATGATTATTGCTCATCTATCAATTCCATCAAGATTATAAACGAATTACATTTCTCCATACGTCTCAGTTGTAGATTTATTTAGTTCACCTACTATAATGGGTGCTTGCTTTGAGATACGAAATGAGTGCCTATATACAGACCTTGCGGTAACGTTTACAACCAGCTATAGATCTTAATTGTACTCCTTAGTATCATATCATCATTAAAAACATTCTTAATTCTGCTATTGAACGCAATGTGATTCATATGTACACACATACATATGTACATATATCCGTAAATGATGATTGCTAATTATTCTCATGAATATTGATATTTAGAAACATTTGAACCGTTAAGACGAAGTGTGCACATGCTTTGAATGGTTAAATTCTTAAATCTCCAGTGACATTGTCGATGTCAACTTCTAACGTTGAAACAGCCTTAATCTCTAGACTTTTTCGAAAAGAGACCACCAACAACACCATCGATCAATGTTGACTACTAAAAACCTTGAAAAACAACCCAGGTCTCGTAACGTATTACAGCAAAAGAAATCCATATGCGGTATTCTACCTCATAGGAAAAAACGTATTTGCTTCTTTCTTATGCAATTAGATGACGCATGAAATGTGGGTCGTTAAAATCAACCCCAATCCAACTACTAAGACACACACTTTTCCTTCAAAGTGCAATAAGCAAATCCCAATAGCCAAACAGAAGCGACACTCAACGTTGAGCCTATCAAGTGAAATCGATTATGAGTATTTAAAAATAGGAACCCATCTTACACTTGTGGGTCTTTTTTTACCGTAAAAACCAGTTCCCTTGATAGAAACGATATAAAAAAAATCGTTAAAAATCTATTTAAAACACTGGAACCTAGGCAATTACCATACGAGGTAAACAAACAAAACTCGCTTATCAATTCTTTAATCACAATCACAAAATGTACGTTATCGCTTAGTTAGCTCTCCGCTTCCAGGGCTCTCAGACGCCTTATCATCTGTGCCAATTAAATAATATCAACATAACGTGTTGTGTCGATGCTATATAAATATAATCTATCCACATATCCCAGGATTTCATACTATCTAACGCGCGATAAGATTTTTTAATTGATGTTCACGCGTCCTCCAACGTCAAATTGAGGTGCCTTTTAGTCCCATTAGCCGGTTTAAACATTTTGTATGTCATTAGCCTCTAATAGAGTGCGACATCGAATTCAAATTACACAACAATATATGTATACACAAGTATTAGTATTTATATTTGTATGTGGATACAGCGACAAGTTTATGGCAAGACCTTGCCAAAGCCAGCTCAGAGCTCTAGGGGATGGTTAAAGCTAACTACGAATAAGTTACTACCACCACCAGCTGTTAGCTATCACCAAGTTGTGGTAGAAGCATTTAAAGAGAAAAGCTCTCTAACCACAGCGAAGTTTCTTCGTTTGCCAGTGCCTGGGAGTCAGTCAGTTCTTCGTGTGCTAACAACACTTGAGAACGTGTCAGTCTGTCTACTCCACTTGAAATTGTTCTGCTGGATACATACGTTTGGTGTTCTAACTGAATCGGTGTAACTCATTCGAACTCGTAAATCTTAAATATTTAATACTTGCGGTCCTCGAAGCATTGCGGTAAGATACCTACATATACGAGTATCTGTGGTGGTCATTCAAAGTTTGGCCAATTTATTATCTGCTAGTGGTTTCAGCTAACGACATCCGAGAGTTTTGTTGCGATTTTTGTGTGTAGATACTTTTATCCGTGATCATGATCGCGAAAAATATTCCAAGGCGGCAAGCAATACCGATTTTATACACTAGAGGAACACACTATGACGTCGGTTTCGATATGGTGAGTTTGTCAATTTTTTTTTTAAACTTGAAATGTTTATCTTTTATCTCTCAGTGTGACTTGGTTCGCATTTTCAGAATGAAAGTATGTATCTAGAAAATTACGTTAAAAGATAGGTGCAGCCAGTGGAGGAGGAACGAGCTTATCTAGACTAAATTTTACATATTTTTTGAATAGTATAAGAATTTTATTTTTGATTTTGTTTTGAGTTATTTGAATATTAAATTTTATGATGGCATTAGAGGTTATCTTGGCGAAATCTGATTGTTAGCTGGGTTCTAGGGCAATTACAATTTTTATCCTCGATTTTCTACGTGGGAACGATTAATCAAAAATCGGGGAGGAGTACATTTGTCGTACACGTGATTCCACTTAACTTTATTGCCTTCAATTAATTTGTGTTATGAGCTAAATACCAGTTAATAATTTGAGCTATACATTTTTTTTAAAATTAATCAACCAATCGGTGATCTACTGAAAAGTCAACTTGTAAACCAGCCTGCTTAATCTAATTCAACATGCAGATTAGATTAGATTAAGCGGTGAGGTGGGACTATGTGACCGGATCACTGAGGCCAAATAAGATCTCACCAATGATGCCTGAAATTTTAATAAGCTTTTATGGCTTACCTAGAAGACGTGAAGACGGTAACATGAATGCTGAGGCCGAGCCTTTTCTGACCAATTGGTCTGCTCTTTCATTACCACCAGAACCACTGTGATCTGTCACCCAGATTAAATGGGCTCTATGGTGCTGGCTAGGGTTTTGAGAAGTATAATGCAGTCCCAAACAATTTTTGAGATTATTTCAAAAACCTTATGTCAAGTAGGCTGGCAGATCTGTTTGAGTTCTCTCTAATGCGTACAGCGAGGTATTGGTAGTTTCTCCGTATATGCCTGCTCCAACTCCTTCGTCTGTTTTGTATTCGTCGGTGTACCACACCAGTCAATCTCTTTTAGACAGGAGTTTATTCTTTTCCCAGTTTTGTCGATCAGGGAATGTTTTGTTCACGGCGCTCTGGTAAGGAATCTATTCGATGTCTCCCTTGTTTGCTGCATCTGCACGTCTTATTTGTTCGATCCTTCGCAAGATCATTTATTATGAATGTGAAAATTTTCTTCTGACCGCAGCATTTAATCAATTATTGACTGTGGGTTCTCCATTCCAGAAAGCGTATGCAATGGAATATTGCATGCTCTGTGTCTTTCTTCTGATTTGAGCAGTCTGTTAAAAAGTTGAACTATTATAACCGAACCAGTGCAGATACTTTCGATACCCACCGTGGCGAGGTAGGAACTGCGTAAGATGATAGTTACAGTTTCCATGCCTTCGGTTTGTACAAATGTCTATGGGTGGAATCTGCAGGTTCATCTGCCCTTCATAGTGGTATTCCAGAGAGCTGGTCACATGGTCGACATTGAAGTCGCTCTTTCCTCTTCCTTCATCTTTTTGACGACTACAGCCTCTTGGTGACTAGAAGTTCTTCTATTATGGACTCTTTGTATCTCTTCCGCAAGGATATCCATGGGAATCATCCCGACTATAACAAAAGCTGCTTTGTCCGAAATCCTTTTAAAGCCACTGCTTACCCTTACTGCGCCAAATCGATATATTGATGATAACTTTCTCCATGCGTACTTCGTCGCCAAGGCTCCCATCCAAACAGGACTGAGCTTACTGTCTTGGATATTAATATTCTTTTATCATATCCGGGACCACCGATGCATTCCAGAGAGTGCTGGAGTGCAAATATTTTTTGCAACGGTTACAATGGCAATGTCGTCAGCGAATCTGATTATTGTACTTTTACTCTTGGTGGCAATGTTAATATATCCGAGTAGAGACCCCAGTACCTATCCTTGTGGGACTCCCGTGGAGATTTTATAATACTTTTTTCCTTCGTCAGTTTCATATCTCTTCTGTTGGTGATGTAGCTGGATACAATCTTTTGCAATTATTGTAGTATCCGTTCTGACTAGTGACTAATTTGTTGAGTTAAAAGCATTTTTAATGTCCGCGTTACTACTGCACAATATTCCTTCATTTCCCATCACTATCTTTATCCCTTTGTTGCTTCGGCCGCTATGTCTACTATCGCTTTTCTGACGTCGACGGTGGAACTGTTGATCTGGTAATGCACCCTTTTCATCTGCCACAGTTAGCAATCTATCATATATATGATCCTTGAACCTATTTTGCACAGTGTGTCCAGTAGATATATTGGGCGATGTGATGCTGGTTCTCCAAGTGGTTGGTTTCTCTTTGACAAAGAACGAAATGTTGCAGCTTCCACTGTTCTAGGAACATTACCTTTTTCAGACAATTTTGCATCGTTGTTAGCAATTCTCTTTTCAACGGCGGCTTTCACTGCCTTATTTGGGATGCCATCAGGTCCAGGCGCTTTGTTGATGCAAATCTTCTTGTGAGCATTAAAAAATTCCTCTGGAACTGCCTCTGTGCTGGGTTTCCAGATTATATTGCACAGAGTCGATTGTCTCTGTGGGAATAAGTGTTCTATAATAGACATTGTAAGCAATTTTGCTCTGAGTGCTTTTATTTATTGGCTCCACCAGTAGCACGGTGTGCCTCTTTTACTGGGTATTCGTATGGGCATTGCTGCGTCGCATGCTGTAATTATAGTACGAGTGGGGTGATGCGACAAATTCTCCGCTGTTTCGCTGTCGAATGTGTCCTTGTGGAAGAGTTTATCTTTCCATTCTGGGTCCGCTAGCTTAGGGCGTAGAATGGCCTTTTGTTCTTTAATACCAATTGTTATCGCTTCATGGTCACTGTGGGTATATTCTTCGCGACCCGCCATTCCGGCTTCCGTAGTAGGGAGTAATTCATGAAAGTAATATCGATGATTGATCCCATTCCTGCTTTCCTAAAAGTATTTGCTCGACCATTGTTTGCAATGCTTACATCTAAGGCTGCGAACGTTTTTAGTAGAATACGTGCTCTGGAATTGATGAGCCTGCTACCCCACTCTATTGTCCAGGCATTAAAGTATCCGCCTAAAACCACAGGAGATCTTCCACGTGCATCTGCACCTATGCTTTCATTGCTTGGAATTCATTTATCGTCCAACTTGGCCGCGCGTAGCAGCTATAGTAGTTGATCCAGTTTATTTTGTCCCAAATCTACCCATCCGCCTGGTCACTGGCATCTTGAAAGGCATGTTTTCCACATGTCCAAATTGCAGCTTGCCTTTATTTATCGAAGATCGAGCTGTTCTGCCGAGAGTTTTATACGACTCGCTGATCAATGCCCACTCCCTCTAGCCGTTTATGTTAGGATGTCATGCGCTGTCCTACAGTGGTTAAGGTTAATTTGCATTATCTTCATATCAATGGCTTTGCTGAAGACCGGACATTTGCTGTTATCAGCTACAAATTTAGCATTCTCCGGGTTATCCTTCTTGCAGAAGGAACAAATCTAGTCTTTGTTGCAGTTTTTGATTATGCAAACTTCTTCCCTACATTTTCTACATTGCCTAGAGCAGTTCATTGGCCTTGACGTTTACCTTTGCATAGGCGTGTAGTGTTGGCGAATTCAAGACATCTGAAATATGTATAGGGACCTTCATTAAGCGCTTCCTATCTTTAAATTTAATTAAAACAAAGTGTTGTGTGAGATATCATCGACATTTTTTATTCGTTTAAAAGGCCTATCGATGCCATTACGTATGGAATATAACATCGTTCAAATGTCCGCCGCGGCTTCTCTGGGTGGCGCTCATCCAAAATGTCCAATCTTCCATGACTCTGGCGCATAAATCAGACTAAATTTGACCGATGGCATGGATTATGTAGGCTTTGAGGGCCGCTGCGGTTTGTGGCTTATTCGCATAGACCTGCGACTTCAGAAAACGGCACAAGAAAAAATTTCAACGGGGTCAAATCGTACCATCTCGGTAGCCAGTTCACATCACCTCGACGTGAGATGACCATGATCTCGAATCGCTCGTGCAGAATTTCCAATGTGGTGTGAGCTGTGTGGCACATAAGCACCGTCCTGTTGAAACCACATGTCGTTGGTGTCCATATCATCCAATTCAGGCCAAAAGAAGTTGGTATTCATCGACCTACGAGTATAGCGCTCGCCGTTAACGGTGATGGCCTGGACAACGTCGTTCTCAAAGAAATATGAACCGATGACAGTGGCAGCCCAAAATCCACACTAAACAGTGGCTTTTTCGGGATGCATTGGACGCTCTTGGGTTAGTATCGTCCCTAATTCGAAAATTTCGTTTGTTGACGTACCCATTCATCCAGAAATGGGCCTCATCGCTGAAGATGATTTTGCGATGAATATTAGGGTCAGTTTCCAACTGCTCCAGAGCACATTCAGCGAACACACGTCGCTGTCTATGGTCGTTTACCTTCAGCTCATGGGTTAATTGAATTTTGTACGGATACAGGCTCAAGTCACGACGCAAAATTCGCCAAGTTGTGGTCTGCGAAAGGCCGAGATCTTGTGAGCGACGCGAAATCGACTGCCTCGGATTCTCCTGCACACTCTCACGAATAACGGCGATGTTTTCAGCAGATCTGTGTTGATCACTTGCGGGTGTTGGTTTATCGTACACCGAACCAGTGGACTTAAATTTATCCACCACACTCTGTTAATCTTCTCGGTAGGACGATTATGGCAACCGTAAAACGGGCGATGCGCGCGGAATATTCGATCGGAACGCCCATATTGATATAACAATTTTATCATTTGCACGTGTTTTTGAATACTATGTCCGTCCATGGTGATGTGGCAAAACAGACTGCATAAATGACAGCCAATTTGACAGATGTAGCTTCAGCAATATGTCCGCTATCAACTGTCGGAAGGTCGGAAGTCCCTATTATTTTTTGTATCCGGCGCCAAAGTTTACGAATCCAATTTTGATTCTGGCTGACTGTAACCCTTTGTGTGCAGTGGTTACAGGTAAGCTAATCGTTACAATTTAGGTGTGTCCATAGGCGTTTCTCAGGCTAGTTATGTCTGCATTATAAATATATGTCAATGAGCTGATATTGCTGTCTGGCTGATTCGCAGATTTCCTCTTTCGTCGTGGCCTCATCGGTGTCCCTTACTTCCAGAGTAAGGTTTCACTAGTTACCTTTTTGAATTGGTTTGTTTTTTCTCATGTGTCCTTCAATTGCATCAGTAGGTCCCCTTTCTGAGTTACTCTGATATTCGTAACCGATTCTCCGAGAACTCTGAGTATCAGGTACGCTTTAACTTTCCGGAATATTTCTACATGGGAAACTTCCCCCTTCGTTGTGATCAAAATTGCGTCGGGTCGAGTTTTCTCGGCCTTTGTTTCTTGAGTAAATTCTTCTTTTTGATGAGCTTTGTCGAAGTGTTGTTGTCGTTACTTGTGGCCGGTTTGTCGTCTTCTGACCTTGCTCTGCGTGCCCAGCTTGTGGTGAGGATTTTTATTCCCATGGCGATGTCTTTGATGCGTTGTTTTGCCAAATGACAATCGCCAACAGTTCGTAGAGCTCGATCAGGATATGTAACCTTGAAATTGTCCTTTTTCAAGTTCAAGTAAAAGCTCTGGGTGAACTATTTTGGAATTATTCTTATCCACTGAGAGAAGCATGTAGCAGTTTGCCAAACCTTCTTTCTGTATGTGAAAATGAAGAAATGGAAGGTTCAGCAGAACTTCTAATGCTGCGGTGGCTTCTGTTGTCATTCCGACCCTTTTACACACACACAGGCAAGTCTTTGAAGTTCGCCTAGTCCCGCCTAAGTAGACTTTTGTTTATTTGTATGCCACCATATTGGCGAGGCATCAGTGACAATGTCATTTTTGGCCTAAGGCACCAGTTGTTTCCCCGTAGACTTTTGATGTTCCAACAGTGTTATCCTTTAGGAAATTCACTTCAATTGAAAACTGTATGGTTTCAGCGAAAAGCATTGAATCTTTGAGTTTGTCCAATTTTGTTCTCTTGGTGAAGGCAACTATGGTCCTCCTTTTGAAGACGACGCTTAGCCCAACCTTTTTGCACAAGTTAGTAACAAGGTTGAGTGCTGTCTAAAGGAGTTCCGAGATAGTTTCTTAGAATTTGCCTTTGATAAAGATCGCAATATCATCAGCGTATTCTTTGACCTAGGAATCGTCGTTACTGGGTATGTTTAGCAGTTCATTTCCTACGATTGACCATAGCAGGGGACAACCTCTCGCAGTCGTAGAGCTGATTCTATCACTGCCTAATGTAGCGTTGATATTTCTACCGTGAAGCATGTGTTTCCGATGCGTCTGTACATTAGGGCGTGTTCGGCGTTGTCGAAATCTCCTTCGATGTCAAGGAAGCCCTCTGAGATTTCTTTGGCTCTGAGAGATTTATCAATCTTTGTGGTGAGTTTCTGAAGAGCATGCGTTGTCGATTTTTTTGGTTGATAGGCATATTGGTTTTTATAAAGTGGCTTCCTATATGGACTATATGAACCATCCCTGATATGTCTATCAAGTATTTTTTCCATTGTTTTTAGGAAAAACAAGGTGAGGCTTATTGGTCTGTATGATTTGGGTAAATCAGTTGGTCTACTACCTGCTTTGGGTATATACTTAACCATTACCTCTTTCCAGCTTTTTGGTATGTAAATCCAGGCATTACTCGTTCTGAATACCTTTTTGGAGAAGTGCTAGGAAGACTCCATCTTCACCAGGTGCCTTGAATGAGTGAAATGAACTGATTCCAGTCCTCTCTGGTTGGTCTATTGGTCTTCCTCTGAAGAGAATTATCGGGAGCGATGGATGTGATGGTGGAAATGTAGCGTCTTTCTGTTTCCTCATTAGTCCGATTCGGTTTGTGTGCTGTTTGTATAGAATTGTGTGGATAAGGAGCGCTGATACCTGGAAGAACTTTTTCTATGATTCCCTTTTAGCTCTTCTAATCTGTTAATTATGTTATAATGTGTGGGTGTTTCAAAGTACTCAGCCCATTCTCCATCGCTTTCCGTTTTTTAAAAAAGCTTACTGGTGTACATTCTTAATTTGGCGAGTTTATTATTTCACCATGGAGTGGAGCGGTTACCTTACGTTTCACCTCCGCTCTTCTCCTTAGTGACCCTGAGGTTTTGTTTAGCGATCCTAGCTAGGCAAGCGTCCTTGTAAGGTTGTCTGTTTCTGGAACGAAGTCAATGCCAATGAATAAATTGGGAACGTCGTGTCCTTGAGTTATATCCAGATTTGCATTTTTTCATGGTTTAATTCTGCCTACCGCAGACATGAGCCAGTTTTTGGTTACTGTGATCGACAACCGATTGTGATTGATCCGTCTCTAGCTGAAGTGGCTACAAGTCTTAGGGTGAGACAGTTTTGTCGGATTTGTCCATCTCTTCCTTATGATTTGTTCTCGGTGTATGGAGTGCATGATAGCGACCTTACATTATGCCATAGTATCCCTATAGGATAGCCCTGATGATAGGTCTCTCCTGTGCAGACTCTTAGGTTTTCCATTAGGCGTACCTGCATATGGGATTTAAGTGACTTGCGTGTGGTCTATGTGTTTTTTTTTATTCATTTCTGCCATAGGAAAGTTATCTACGGACCTGCCATGTTTATTTGTGGTCGGCCCACTTTGTTCTCCTTTTTCTTCTTTCCTATGCGAGAGAACTAACGCATATCTGGCTCTTTTCAACCGTTTCGCCTCCTCGGGTTCAGTTCCGTCTTTAACGAGGACAGTGATTTGGGGCCCAGTGAAGTGTTTGTATTTCTGCTAAGGCATGCTTACGTCGGTTTTTGCTACTATCTTGATACTTGGCATATTTCACTTCCGAATATCTGCCCTGTCCGCATTAATTTGAGATGAGATGAGAATCATCTCTTCTGGTAGAATTGGTGAAGTGAGGTGAGATTACTTTACTGACTCCGTTAAAGTACTTTGTTAATGTCTTTGTGTTTTATTCCTGTGTTGTCCAACGAGTAAAGCGATAATGTAAAGTCCGCACCAATAGAGCTCTCATGCAGGTGTAAGGCTGGTTACTATGAGAGCTCGGGCATTACGTTTACGATGCACATTTTTCAGTTCCCTGCATCATTCAGTCCTGGGCACATATTCCAAAACACCTTGATTTGAGAAATTTGACTCTTGGTCCGGGGAGGTATGAGAACCTCTACCACACTTCGTGGCCTTTCCCTGTCCGCCACCTGCGGACATGGCAGGTCGCCTGAGAAGTTCGCATTTTATGTCGGAATTCAATATACAAAGATATACTATTTTAATCGAATATTGGATAATCCAGAATTGGACAATCACGCCAGGTTAAGGAAGTCGATTCCGAATTACGCTAGAATTAGTAAAACTTTACAAGTAATTAAGCTGGTACTTAGATGACGCTACAGTTCAGGGTGGCTAACATACAAAAATCTCCAGTTAGACGGTCTTTGGCCAACTGCCTACGGTTGGAAAAACCAGGATGGATGAGATGAGGTGTCATTATAATTAGGGTTAACAGTGGAGCCGAACTAAGATAAATTATCTGAATCTGAAGAGATATCTCGTAAAGTTCTGTCCAATTCGTAGATTTTGAGCATCTATTCTCGTTGACAGCATACACTTTGCACTCATTCAAAACTAAAACCACCTTTTTCCGCTTCTGTTTCATTAAACGCATCAATATCAGCTCGCAACATTCTGCCAATGTTATAAATGACTTCGACGTATGCAGTTAGACATCTTTTCTAAATTCCTTTTGGGATCGGTGATTTACTATAGCTTCCGATCTTAACAAAGTTTCGAGCTTCCTGCATCGTCTTACACACAATCTGACTCTTGCGTGGATGCCAAAACTAGACATGGTCCTGTACACTCTGTTTCTCTACATGCTGGCATGTGCGTGCTCAAAATCGTTATAAAGGTGGTGAGTATCGATCTGATTTTTTTCTATGAACTGCCGCAGTTTGAGTATTTGAGCAATTGTGGACTTTCTCGGCCTATGACAGCACTGATAGGGAGCAATCAGGACACTGAAAAATAGTTTTAGGCGTTCACGTAATACGGCAGAAAAGATCTTGTACGAAATGTTAAAGTGACTGATGAATCTGGCACATCGGACAAACGATGATAGCAGTCATTAGACATATTGTCAATTTCAAATCTTATTTGGTCTATGCTCTGTATTAAGAAATTTCTCCATTTTTTCTGGAGGAGCACATCTCGACTTTTCTGATTGCCCTGTCCTCGATGTTCTTTCCACCTCCTTTTCTTGTAGAGCCCAAGGCCCACTCTCATTCTCTTATGTAGCCCCGCTTCAGAGACAAGTTGTATAGCGCATTTGCTTATCTGCGCTCTTCAGCAAGCAAGGGGCGTCATGGAAGAGGCACATAAGTGGATAGATTTTTAACTGCTGTGCGACACCGATATCACTAATATTCAGCCCTTAATGTGCGCTATAAAGGCGTTGACAAGAGGTTGAGCGATATACTATATGATAGCCTTAGGCCAAACGTGATGTCATGTAGGCTTTCCAATTTTACTACCAAAGAGAGCTTTTTTTGGTATCATTTACCAGCGCACATGCATATCAGACTGTTGTTGATGCCGACTTCTTCAATGCTTCCATTTACGTGGGGAAAGCTCAAGACTTCTTACCATTCTCTGTCATTTACAACGAACTCCAAATAGATGCTGTTTCTGTCATCTCTATCAGTTATGCCACAGTCTTCCTTTGACTTCCTGGATTGAAGCCCAGCTTCTTCGCTCATTGTTCAGCTGTTCAAGGTCCAAACTAATTGTAATCGCACAGAACGTCTTTGTCCTCTTTGTTTTTTGTATTGCAGGGTCATCAGCAGTAAATCCGTCCTTATCCGAAGCTATTGGTTGTTTCGCAATAATAACGCCTTTACGTGGGCTGGTACTTAACTCCATGCATAATCCGCGACCGTTTATGGGACTTCCTACGAGAAAGACCCGGATAATACTCGTAATCTGCGTCTGAGTTTTTTCAGCATACTAACTAACCGTAAAAATCCTAATTGACCACAGCTCCAAATAAGTTGAAGTAGGTAGCTCATATGTAAGTATCAGGAATCTGCTATGATTACATTCGACGCCACCGATGATTTTACCCCATGAATACGAGTACATCCAGTGTATGTCCTCCTACTGTGGTTCAGTCATTCCTGACAGGATAGTAAAATGTTGGTGTATTCTACTGCTCCAGACTCGCGCTTATAAATTTGACAAACATATCTGAATTGCATGATACTACGTCAGTTGTTGTCTTTCCTCTTAGATTACGTTAGGTGACACCCGCTGTCATCTGCAATCTTTACATTCTGTAGCTGTCATTTTTCTTTTGTATTTCTCATACATTGTCCAAGATTGCAAGACGTACATATGTTAAAACCGGAAGTATGGGCTTTGTATATTACACATCTTGAGTTCAAGCAGACATTTTTCTGTTAAAAATGCAATTAAAAATCAACGGACATTGAACACTACTTTGGTGTACTCTAACTTAGGTTATCCGGTTATTCCTGCTGTTTATTTTTAATTTCTGATGTCATCGTCAATAAAGTACGAACATACCTATCTTAGCAATCTTAGTAAAATCTCCCTATACTCTATCGGACGCTTGTTAAATCGAATAGAAAGATACTCATATTTCATATGTCACGATATTTCTCCACCAGTATCCGTAAACTTTCAACCGCATGATTGACTACATAGAACTCTCTTGTATATTTCCACAGTAAACCACAATAGTTACACCGATTTGTAGTTGCTAGAATTTCTAGCTTTTGTCTTTATACAGTGCAACAAGGAAGCTCTCCCTCCACTGGTTAGACGCCTTAAATCATATTCAACAAAATGCTAAACCATTCACATCCAAAATTTCCATTCACCGGCGCTTCTTCGAAGAGAATGTGATGTGGTTTACACGTACCCGTTTAATTCTTTTAACGACTACTGAAAAAACATTCACAACTGGTTTTTCACAGCTTTCCAAGGCTCCTCTAGGAGCACCGGAACTAAACTGATGATTATTGCTTCTTTGGGGAAGTGGTGCCTGAAATATTAACTCTACTATGGGATCCCTAATCTCTTATAGGAAAATAGGAATCCAAAGCATGTTGGTGATTCCGTTCCAATTCAGTATCTACACCACATTTGTTGAGAATGTCCAAAAAGTAATTTCTCAGCCGTCGGGTGATCGCCAGATTGGAGTGCCTTTTCATTAAAACGCAACTAATTTTGTGGCAGATTCAGTCCACAAAACATTCGTCACTGTCATTCTATAATAAACTTGTTTCAACAAGAGGTATACGATTTGAAAATTCTATTATCTTACAGCTGATGCAGGCAGATTCGGCATATGGTGACAGATATCATCTACGCATAAATTACAATGAAACGCAACACAGTGAAAGAAAAAATCCAAATCGTTGTATTTTACTACGGAAATGCACGTTCAATCGCGGCAACCTTGCGAAAAATTTGTGTCAATTTTGCACTTAATAATGTGCCTTTCAAGTCGTGTGTGTGCAACATAATCAAAAAATTCCAAGAGGAGCTTAGTACAAGATATGAGGATGCTAAAACGTGTTCGCTCCGGACGTTCAATGGAAGACTCTAAAACCTCAATTCGTCACCATTTTCAGAAGCTTGACCACTCCACAGCTACACTGACGAGAGATTTGGCTCTCCATGCGTATAGGGTCCGACTAATGTAAGAACTGAAGCCACCAGCCCACTGACAGCGTGGGTTCGTTCTCGGATTCGGTCCTGGAAAACACACAAGCCGACATTTTTTGCAAGTAAAATTACCGCATCTGAGGGACCGAAAATCCTCGAGCGATTCAGAAGATACCAATGTACCTAGAACGGGTAACGGTTTGGTGCGATTTATGGACCAGAGATGTCATAGGGCCATACTTTTTGGGAAATTAGGCCGGAAAAGCCATTACGGTCAATGGAGCGCTCAACCGAGGCATGATAAACATGTTTTTGTGGTCGGAGCTCAAGGAAATACGGACACCTTCGACCTTCAACAGGATGGCGATACGTGCCATACAAGTCGCGAGAAATTCAATTTGTTGAGCACAAAGTTTCCTGGCCGTGTAATTTCGCGTTTTGGAGACACACATTAGCCGCCAATATCCTGCGACGTAACACCATTAGATTTCTTTCTTTGCGGTTATGTTAAAGGCAAAGTCTATTCCATCTATCTGGAAACAATTCCAACTCTGAATCGCCGGAATATAGTCGCAATTATGTGAAAAAGTGATTGAAAATTTCGGGAAAGGATGAGGGTCTGGAAAAAGATCGGCTCTACCTCAGCGGCAGTCATTTGGAAGGTATTGTGTTACATAAATAATCTCCATGTGTCTACTTTATAAAGCAATATGGTTAGGCTAAGTTAGGTAAGAGCGGCTATTGGAGAGACCAACCTACTTATACCTATTGGATTTTATTCAGATCGCGTAAGTCATTGCAGAAGAAGGCACCTAAGCACATTTTTCTTCTTTAGGAGAGAGCTGGATAGGTACAGAGTACGTACAGATTATCTCCCCCTACTCCTCGTCCATGCAGCGTCTGCAGAAATTCTTTGTAAAAACGCCAAATCTTCTTTCCTGCTTCCCTATAAGACAGTGTCCAGTGATGACATCTATGATAGAGCTGAGATGTTTCCTATTTTGAAAGATCAAACTCTTAGAACGATTCAGATCCAGATTTGTTTAGATTTGTTTGTTCGCTAGGCATGTTGGCCCAACAGTCTACCTAAGGTTTGTTCTTCTATCACCATCCAGCTTTAGTATTAGTTTGCGGGTAGCGATTGGTATACCGATACTACCTTTTCCAGTAGAATAGATAGAATGGTTCCAATTTTGGCGAGTTCGTCGGGCCTAAAATTCTCTGGAATAGCTCTGTGCTCCGGCAGACTATATAGTCGAAGATTGAACTGGTTTGCCATCTCTTTAAGAGATGATCGGCTGTCAAGGACGGTTCTAGAATTTAGTGAGACTGAGACTTTTTTAATCGCCAACATTTCCGATTGGAACATGCTGCAGTGATTTGGAAGACGATAGGAGAGGCTTAGGTTAAGCTTATCTGAGAAAACACCGCCACCGACCCATCTATCAGTCATGGATCCATCCGTATAAAAATAGATTGACTTATCATCCAATAAAGCATCTTCCTCCCAGAAGAATCTAGAGGGGATGTTTACATGAAAGTCTTTATCAACCCAATGTTGGGGTATAGAGTAAGAGATGTTCTCCGGAAGGATTCCTAGTGTGATAAGCATATTAGCGTGGCCAAATAATTTATTTGTCTACTGTACTGAGCAGTTGGTATCTGTGAAAAAAAGTTTAAGACGCTGCAAAAGAAATCGGTCAAAGGTTATATGATAGATTAGTAAGTAAAGCTCAAGCATCGCAGCACAGATTATACTTTAGAAGACTGAACTACTATTTGCGAGATAGAACATATTTTTTAATTGACAATACTCGCACCGCCGACATGATGAGTAGAATTTTACATTTTTGCAATATTTATGCAGCTTTTTAACATCGCATTCATTGAGTAGTAAAATGACTTCAGTGGATGGCAGCACGTTCACCTTAAAGATCTGTCGTTTAATTTCTTCAAAGATCGGACATCGATCCTGCAAGTTGCACAGGTCCAAACCACTGGCAAATCCTCTCGGTTCGGTATATAATTGAGTCTTAAGAGCTCACCCTCAATATTGAACATTATTTCATGCGTGCTATATTTATCCTGAAAATAGTTGTGGTTTAGACTGCTATAATCCATTCGATGTAGTGTTCCCCAAGCTTATTCAACGTAGGAAGAACTCTTTCGTCTGTACTACTTACTTACTATCTGGTATAGCTGAGGCTTACAATTTGTTTTCCCTAAGAGTTGTATCCCGATTGCACTATCTTTTGCCATCTCTAGCCATTCTTTGTACCATCTTGTTTTTGTGCTAAGAACTACGTTTTTCGAAAAACGGTAGGCATCCATTCTAAGCGAAGATATACCTGCTTCGATCATTATCATATAATTAGGTGTATTGGGGGGTAGATGGAATGTCCTCCTACTATAATATAAAAACGCAGCGGCTTTTCCACAGTCTCATATTTTTTTATATCCCCACACTTGCGCAGCACAATAGACTCTGCTACAGTTACAAATTTACAGCTATGCGAAATAAGTTTATTGCTGAAACATTTGTTCCAGGCTGTGTTAATGGCTGTTTTAGCATTTTTTAGTTCCGTGTGCTAGCTGGTATAAACGTCATCATCCTATCGGAAGATGGGTAATTTTTGCAAATGGTGGCAAATGTCAATTCTACTTTGACATTGGTGAAGTAAACAGATACAAAATACACGTCAACAAGACATGAATAATTCGTCGGTGGTGTTGGCGAATTTCGGCTCAGATTTCTCGGTCATCCGACACCAACTGGGTACACATTGCGACGTTTAGCCGATTGACTAGAAGAGTATGGAACAACACGAGATGCTGCCAGGTCTGGCCGGCCCCGAACCAGCTGTTCTGCTGAGAATATCGAAACTGTGGTTGAAGATGCCCCAGTGAACCCCGGAGTATCGACCAGATGACGTGCCACGCAATTGGACATCAATCGGCGGTTTCTACAGAGAATTTTGGTGAAAGACTGTAAAGTGCAGACAGTGCATCAGCTGTTAGCTCTTGACCGTCCAAACCATCCTGAATCTCGACCACTAGGGAGACAACTTTTCATCGAAAATCATCATGAGAGGTGAGGCCCATTTCCATCTCTGTGGATATGTGAATAAGCAAAATTATCACTTCTGCCATTATACTCACTCAAAGTTACTGCATGGTGTGCTGTTTGCGCTGGAGGTGTCATCGGGTCTTATTTTTTCAAAAACCAGATGCCAACAAGTCTCAGACTCTTGAAGCTCTCAAAGAGAATATCCGTCAAGAATGCGAGTACCTATCGCCGAAAGTTCTGGCACAAATCAGGCCCAAATGGTCATCAATTCTGACGGCGGCTACTTAGCCTTAGTATTTTCTCGACTTAATGGAAACAAATTTAAGACATCAAATAAAAATAATCCAAAAGCAGAACCAAAGAAAATTACAACTAAAGAACATCGGATGACAACTTTTGCCCCAACTTGCATGTATAGTGCGAACTGCGAACCATGCGAACATTTCAGCCCATTCTATACACATGACTTGGTAGGCATTGTACGACCCGTCCAAATTTCCTCGATGTGAGCGAACTATTGGTACTTTCTTAATTTAGATATATTTAGGAAATAAAAGAGATTGGAGACGGTAAGGATGTGTAAGCGTTTACTCAGAGGGAGACTGTCTACCATTGGTTTTAATCCTCATCCTGTAGTGTATCCAGAGAGTCTATGACTCAATCAATCAAACGTTAAGCAAACGTCAGTCGACAATAAAGTTAGTAAATATAAACCTGACCTATCCCAAGGTGTTCTGAAATATATTTATTAACAAAACAAAAATTAAAAGAATGCACACATTTATTTTTTGAATTGACAATGCTGTGGTTCTTCTTGTGGATAGCCATAGAAATACTCCTTTCATTTCATTCTTTTACATAGTTCGTATCTATCATCCCACGAACACGACATGGGAGGTACAAACATACATATGTATGATTATATCTGCACATGCACTGAGAATTTTAATATTTTATAGAAACCACACGAAGAAAACCAAAGTATATTACACTGAAAATTCTGTTTACACTTTTTTTTTTTATAAATCTAGAGATACATATTTTTTTTTGCATTAAATAAGTGCGCTTTCAGAATTTTAATTTTGAAATTCTGCGGTTAAGACGTTTTTGTTGTGCGTCTATCTTTCAATAAAAAAAAAATAACCGCTTGTGGTATTATAGTATAACCATAGACAGTGCAGTGCGGAACACCTTCTTAGCCTTAGATTAGCGTAAATTGTATGGAAAAACATATAAACAAATACGAGCACAAAATATCTTTTGAATAGTTTCTTTGGTGCACGCACCTAAATTCAAGGTGAAAACTATTATTGGTTGAGGGGGCGCTTATCTTTTTTCTTTGTTGCATACATAAATTATGAATTTATTGGTTAAGCTGTGCAACTTTATTATCACAACATGCACCTGTCAGATACACTGATTGAAAGTCTGATTGCAAGTGTTTAATTGATTTTTTTTTATTGACTGCCAGACTAAAAGATCATGGTTAGCATTAAAAGTAATCTGCAAGTAATTCATGGCAACATGATAAATGTGAAGTGAATTGGCTTTAAATAAAAATAAATTGTCAACTGATAATGGTTGTCAGAATAATTTAAAATTTAAGCTAAATGTCTCCTTTTCTTCCATACGCTGAGTTATGTTGATTGAAAAACACTTTCACTGCTTCAACCCATGTTGTTTAATACGACTGCTATCTGAGTGAGTACTTTAAGAGACCGATACAACTTACTTCTAACTTCAGACAACTGTGTTCTAATTCTTACAAGATTCAAATCAAGAGTCCAATGTCCGGTTAAGTCAACTTTTAACGTCTAACCTTTATGAATATCTGAACAATTCCACAGATTTTTCAAATTACGAGTGTATTTGTAAAGTATTTCTAACACACTTTGGACTGAGTTGGCACTCAGGTGGGATTCAAATACCCGCCGCCACCGGCCTGAGATGCTGTAATTTGATCACTTAGCATGTCTTACATATAGCGTACTATCTGGCCATGAGTAGCTAACCCAATCTGTTTCGCTCGTGTTTGAATAGACGCAAACGCACAGTTGGTTGTCCATGATGTCAGCATATAAGAGCAGTTGTACATACTTTTAAAATGTAAAAGCTGTTTTCTTAATAGCTACATCACTGCTTTTTTTTTTTTTTTTTTAACATAAATGACAGCAATTGCGTTTAAATCAGAAGTCTTTATTCATTATGAAGAATGGATCATGCCATTATGTTTTTAACACGACATAACAGGCATATGGCTTCTTCGGATGTTTTTTTTATATTCAAAGTCTGCTACTCTTCATAGCATTTGGAGATCTATCTCACCCAAACCTTATTAGTTTCAAAGGCCTGAAAATTGTTGCTTGCGGTGTATCAGCACAAAAGTAGTCGACTGCAGTCAAATCATACGATCATAGCGCCCAATTGACTGACGCATTCCACGATCTAATGTCATCGTTGAATCGAATGCTCGGCAAGTCATGGGCAGTAATGAGAAATATGACACGTAACGCCATATCACTCATCGTTGTCCGAACTTATTTTTAAAAACTAAACTATGATGCCAAATATGGGAAAATACCACACCAAACAGAGCAGTTTTGTGGGTGTAATTGAATCTTATGAGTTCCTTCTGGATCTGCCTCACTGTAGAAACGGCTATTTTGATCGAACGCAAGCTTACCGATCCAAAACTAAGTCTCGTCCCTAAACATGATTTTTCGATATAAAGAAAACTTGGTCCAAAGGCCCAATCCGCGAACTTCCGTCGCAATCTATGGTCTTGTGGCTCCAGTTTTTGCATCAGCTGGATCTTATACGATCCGGGCCATTCCGGATCTCCCGTCGAACTCTTATTCATAGTTTATTCGGGTTGACGCATTGTAGTACGAAATTTGTCAACAATACAATACAATGGCGAGCTCAGTTGGCCGATATGAGGATCAAAAATAGCACATAAGGTTTCACGAATGGAAGGCCGTTTTCCAAAATAAGGTTGATTGATACGGAAGCGTTTTTCTGGTGTATCTACATTAATATTGAACATCAATGTCAAAGACCTGTCAAAAATGACAACTAGAAGGTTTGAAATGTATCCCTATTGGAAGATCTATCACTCAAAAAAAAAAACACTGTTTAGTTCTTCTAATATTTACCTGTAAGTACCGCAAGATCTTTTTAAATATTTATGAAGATATGGATATGACAGTCCATTGATGATGTCATTAAGACGTTGTTAACTAAGCAATATCGGCATCTATCCAAACCCAAATAGACTAAATCGGACTAGATCAATGTGAAAGTACAGCTCGTATATTTCTTCGTTGAATCTTCTAACGGGACCGAATATTTTACCAAGAATTTTTCTCTCTTCATCCGCGCTTTTGATAGAGTCCATGCTTCAGCGCCATAAAGTAGGACTGGGGTGATCAAGGTCTCATATGGAGTCCCCTTACTTGTTCGGGATAGAGTGATTCTTGGTTTTGTTTCTGCTGAAGCGTTGTTGGCAGAATTTATAGCAGAACCAAGGTATATAATGTTCCTTACTTACTTAATTAGGTGGCGCTACAGTACGGGGTGAACCTGGGCTTCAACTACAATCTACAGTTAACCTGGTCTTTTGCTATTATAACTGCATGTCTACATGTCCTAGCCATCCAAGGCGACTGATGCGCAGTTTTCTGACTAAGTCAATGTCGCTGTACAGCTTGTATAATTTGTCGTTGAATCTTCCCTTCCAAAACCCGTCAACGCAAACGGGACCGAATATTTTTCGGAGGATTTTTCTCTCGAAATGACTGAGGATATCTTCATCCGTTTTCGATAGAGTCCATGCTTTAGAACCACAAAGCAGGACTGGGATAATCAAGTAAATAGAGTCTCCTTAGTTTTTGAGGATAGGGCCTTACTAATTGAGTAGTCTTAGCCTTCTTAGCCCAAAAGAAACAGCGATTAGCAAGAGTGATTCTTCGTTTTATTTCTGCAGAATTTATAGCAGAATCAAAGTACAATAGTAGTCCCATACTATATCGAAATTATAGCTGCCGATTGTAATGTTCTGTTTAATTCGTCGATGTTGTGTGTGCCTTCTGTATATACTTGGTTTTGGCCTCATTTACCACTAAGACCATTTTGGTCTTAGCTTCCGTTTCAATATTAGCGAATGCATAGCTCGCTGTGTTCGGCAAATAAAGTCGATATTATCAACTTACGTTAGAAGTTGCAAATTCGAGTACTTTTGAAAGATGGTTGCCACATGATATCAAAGGTCTCGGTTAAGTCGTTACCGACTTTGACGGAGGAGCGAGCATTTTATATCGTCATTCTGCACAGATGGACGAGTTTGGCAGGAATACCTAAATTAGACGTGGCTGTCACATGCAGCCTTAAAATCGATGGAAATATGGTGGATATCGATTTGGACTTCTTGAGTTTTTTTCCTGGATCTGCCAGAGTGTGAAGAGTTTTTCGGTTGTGGAGGGACCAATCAGGTTGTTGGCGAAGGATTTCCGATGATCACACAATATGGCAGATAGGATTTTGTATCCGATGTTGAGGAGACTTATTACCTCTAAAGTTTGCGCAGTCAAGGGGATTTTTATGAATCAGACAAACGGAAGTGAAATTTTATTTCATTCATCAGGAATACAATCTTCTGTTCAGCTCTGAGAAATGAGTTGATGTATGCTCTCCACAACGGCAGACATCAAATCCAGCTGATTTGTTTTATTTAAGCTTAGATAAAGCTATCCTTACTTCGTTTTGATCATTGGACGGGATCTCTCGGTGGTGGTCAGGTGAAACCTAGCATATCAGTTGCGACGTTTCTGATGGCACGTTGGCAGCGTTTCCACTGGTCTTCGACACTTAATGCTGGGCGCATACGAGTAGTAGTTGTTGAGAGATTTCGGGATACGCATTCGGCTAAGATTCTGGCGGTTTCTTGCGATTACAGCTTTTCTACTTTATATCTTCTCACAGTAGTTCTTCTTTGTTGTGGCGTTTCGGAAATCTGCATTCGCACCTTGCTGCAACAAGGTGGCTATCCGAGTCAATGCTACCTGGAACGTTCGGACATCCAGAATACTGGGGGCATACCTGATGTCTATTGCGAAGATTGCTATGTCCCCTTATGTATATTGAAATATAGGAGCCGTGTGTTTGCTGTAGTAATATTTCGTCCTCCGGCTAAGTCAATAAGCCTAAGTCCGTAGCCAGACGTGGTGTCTGGCTATCCTCCTCTCCTCCTG
Organism: Volucella bombylans; assembly: GCA_949129095.1. NCBI lineage: Eukaryota > Metazoa > Arthropoda > Insecta > Diptera > Syrphidae > Volucella > Volucella bombylans. Next base: position 151,847,571 of record OX422143.1, read on the forward strand.
TCCTCCTTTCCTATCCTAGCATAATTCGGACATTGCTCATATGCCTTGTCGAGGATCTCGTAGAAAAATTCTTTGGTTCCGTCGTACTTGTCTTCCGTAGGGACATGGGCGCATATTAGGCTTATGTTAGCTAATTTAGCCTTGATGCGGATTGTCATAAGATGCTCGCTCACGTGTCAGAAGCTCAGGACTTTTGGCCTAAGTCTGCCGTATGTGGCAAATCCGCACATGAATAAGCGTTGATATTGTTAACTGTAGCAATCGCCATAGTATACCCGTACATCATAGTATTTCATCCTCCTTATATCCGACTCATCCTATCACACTTTCTGGATCGCGGTGATATCTTCGTGATAGCAGTCATCAAGGCCCTTTGCTGAACATTTCATGTGCAAATCCGAAGGTCATTGTTCTTTAAACGGTTGCAAGGTCAACAGTCAACAGTGAGTCCATTTTTATCTGAGACCACATATCACATATTTTTATCTCCTCCGTAAAGGGTTCTGGCCCTACTATTGCGTATGCCAGTATTAGGCTACTGGCCGAGCATGCGCTTGCCTTTTTAGCCTCCATGAATAAGGCCTTACCCATACAGTTACGAAGCACTTCGCTTCGAGCTTGATTGTTGAGCTGCTAGCCAAATCTAAGTTATAGGGCAGACAGCAGTTTCCCGATAAATCGCCACACAGGTCCCATTCCTAATATATTACGCAGGTCGTCATGAACGACCTCACAGTGAACTCTACAAACTGTATAACTACACTGACTTGGTCGGAAAGTACGTAGTCGACTAAGAGATCTAGGATATGTCTAGCGGTATAGGTTTACAAGCAAATATTATTTTGACCGGACTGCTATGTCTATCAACGCTCGAAGGGTCAGTGACCAATGTATTAGAGAACGTCAGACAATTGCAATTTGAAATGCACAACTAAAGGTGATGATGAACCATCTGTCATCGAAAACATCACCAAACTTTACGACATTGCCAGCCCCCAAGGAAATAACAACCACAATCAACAATAACACCAGTATTTCTTAAACTGTTTTTTTTTTCTTTCTTCTTCTTTTATATTATTTTCCTGAACATAATCTTGTTAATTTTGAATTTAAACTGCTAACTTAATTTTTTTTTCTTCATTTCTTTTTTTTTTAATTATTTAAGTTTTTCATTATTCATCCAAACAAAACATCTCCATTTTTGCTTTAATTCGTCTATAATGAATACTAACAAGTTTATCACGTCCAATAGGATGCCGCCTGCTTTTAATGGGCCGTTTCCTCTATTTTCGTTATTATACAACAATGCTTACAACAACTAGTGGCATGAATTCCACGAATTCCATTAGTGATGATAGTGGAGGGATCTGTCGCTCAATGTTGAATATTCTTTGCGAGCAAAAAACTGGTTTAAGGATATGCCATATTAATGTGCAGAGCCTCTTTCCAAAATTGAATGAGTTTAGAGATCTGTTCGAAGGTTCCAATATTGATGTTGTTTGCGTTAGCGAATCATGGTTTACAAATTATTGCAAAGATAAGGTTTATACTCGTAAAGTTAATGGGTACAGGCTTTTTCGTGGGGATAGGATAGATAGAATAGGTGGTGGTACTGCAATATACGTAAGAGGCGGCTTAAATAGTCACCTCAAATGTAAGTCTGACCTCGGAAGTGAGATTGACTATGTTTTCGTTGAACTGAAGTCTCCTTCGGGCGCCCTTTTAATTGGGTCTATTTACAGACCACATAAATATACCGATCCCTCTCCTATTTTTGGTCTTTTGGAATCTATCTCTATTGCTTATCCAAAAATTATCATTGCTGGTGACCTAAATAGCAACCTTTTTGCTGAGCAAATTGTGGTTGAGGGCATGAGATCCTTTAAATTATTCCCGGCTAACACTACTCACTTCACTGAAGAAGGAAGTACCCTCCTTGATGTTTTCTTTGTCACTGATGTAAGGGACATTCTCCTTTACGACTGTTGGATCGCCGAAGGCGATGCACCAAATTTGTTTGAAGGGTACCGAATGAATTAAACGAAAATTCTTTAATTTAGTAATATAATCTTTTTATTGTCAAAATAAGGAACGTGTCTTACCTCTATGAAAGTTGATACAAGAAGAAGGTTATGGTCAGTAAAAAGGAAGGATATGGGTGAAAATTGGAGATGTCAAGTGCCCTCTATGTGTTCAGGCATACATTATTTTATATATTATATATTAGGGCGACATTACAATGTTTTGACATGAACATTGCCGCCCGCCTTGCAGATATCTTTTCTGCAAAATTATCTTAAAACTAAACTCGACTAGTCTAAGCCCTATATCTGAACTAGTTTCAGATGGGGAACCTTTTTACTTCGCCGAAGGGGCTCCACTCACTTCGGAGGGAAGGATAGTTAGTAGGGGATAGCTAACCTCTCTAAACAAATATCTTCCTTTCCTTTATGTAAATGTATAAAGCAGTAATAAGTACATATGTAACTCAATTTTTTTTTTTTTTTTGATTAGATTCATGTAAATTAGACAGTCTAATGCAATCTGTAACCAAATCCGATCATGTATAAATTATGGAAAGACGAATAACTGCGAAGATATTTAGGTATCCATGATTCAATGTCATTCAGAAGGAATGACGCACAGTTTAACTACTGGTCTAATGATTTCACCCTGTTGGGTTTTAATGCTCGCGACACGAACCATTCCATCGCTTCCCGGAAAAACATTTACAACGCGGCCTAATCGCCATTCCGTTGGCGGAAGATTCTCCCTCCTGATAGCCACAATATCACCTATTTTTATATCCCGCTGCGGAAATTTCCATTTAAACCTTTTATGCATTTCCTTAAGGTACTCCTCTTTCCACCTTTTGCAAAACTGAATGTGAAGAAGCTTCAACTTTTCCCATCGATTTACAAGAGAAATTGAGGTCTCATGCGGAATTGGTTCCGGCAAAGATAGTAGAGGAGCTCCGATAAGGAAATGGCCCGGTGTAAGAGGAAGAGGATCGGTTAAGTTTTCGGATATAGCGGAGATTGGCCGAGAGTTCAAACAAGCTTCAATTCGACAAAGGAGAGTCATGAACTCTTCGAATGTGAATTTTGATCCACCTGCTGTTTTGTTGAAATGAGTTTTGAAACTCTTGACTCCGGCCTCCCAGAGTCCACCCATATGAGGTGAGCCCGGAGGAATAAAATGCCAAGATAACCCCATGGTGTAAGATTGGGATATCTCAGAAGCGGTTTCTCGCAGATGCATTTTGAACGATTCTTTTAGGACTCGATCAGAACCAACGAAATTCGTTCCATTGTCTGAATAGACGTCTTGCGGAAGACCTCTTCTGGCCACAAATCGATGGAAAGCTGCAAGGAATGCTGCGGTAGTAAGATCCGTGGTTCCTTCTAGATGTATAGCTTTGGTGCTAAAGCATACAAATAAACAGACGTATCCCTTCGTTATACGACAGTTTCTACCGATATATGTCTTTATCTGAAAGGGTCCGGCAAAATCCATGCCTGTTTTAGAAAATGGTCTAGAAAAATTTGATCTTTCAGGGGGAAGTGCTGCCATTAGCTGCGAGCGAAGATTTTTCTTATGAATAACACAAATTTTGCACCGGTTTACGCATGCTTTGATTAAGTTTTTAAGCTTAGGTATCCAATACTCTTGGCGAACTAGAGTAAGCATTAGTTGGTTTCCTCCATGAAGCGATATCTTATGGATGTATTCTAAAAGGAGCTTTGCAAACCGTGATTCATAGGGTAAAATAATAGGATATCGCTCTGACCATGAAAGACTAGAATTTACCAGTCGACCATTCACTCGCATTATTTCATGCGCGTCTAGAACTGGATTAAGGGTTAGAAGTTTACTTGATCGTTTGATCAGTTGGTTGGTTTTTAAGTACTCATATTCCGATTGGAAATATATTTTTTGAGATAGTACGATTAGCCTTTTCTTTGTGAAAATAATTTCTTCTCTACTTATATCTCGCGTGGAATGAAAAAACTTGAACTTTAAACGAGGATTCGATAAATGCAGAAATCGAAGCACATACGATATTACTCGCAGTGCTCGAGCCAATGACGAAAATCTAGTGAGAATATCTTCGAGCTCATTGTATTGTGCATGGCAAGATTTGAGAGGTTTTAATTCGAGATCGGTGTCCTCAATGGCTTCGTTAATGGAGGAAGGCCACTGGTCTTCTGAAGAGGAAAGCCATTTTGGGCCATGCCACCATAAATCATTATTAATAAGTTCCCTAGTACCCAATCCTCTTGTTGCAAGGTCAGCTGGATTGTCGCTAGAGGACACATGTCTCCATTCACAGTCTCCAATGTAGCTTCTGATTTTGCTAGTGCGATTAGCAACGAAGGTTCGCCATGAAAACGGCGGTTTTGCAAGCCAAGCTAAAACTATAGACGAGTCTGACCATAAATAGACCGAGGGATTTTGTGACTTGAACATTGGAAGGATCTTTGCCATTAATTTAGACAGCAAAACTGCACTACACAGCTCGAGACGTGGCAAGGTAACGAACTCTACTGGAGCAACTTTTGTCTTAGCGCATAACAGACTCGAGACAGTTCCTGAGCTATCGTTGACTCGGATATAAATCGCAGCAGCATAAGCTTGTTCAGAAGAGTCACAAAATCCATGAACTTGCATAATATTATGAGGAGCTGTTTTAATCCATCGAGGAACTCTCAATTTTGATATTTCTGAAAAACTCTCTGTAAAGGCTTTCCATGTGGCTAACGATGAAGAGGTTAAATTCTCATCCCACTGAGTTTTATCTTTCCAGATGGTTTGCAACAGAATTTTAGCTTTGATAAGGACGGGGGCCGTCCAACCAGCGGGATCGAAAATTTTTGCTATGTGGGAGAATACTTCTCGCTTAGTACAACGGTTTGAAAATGGTATCGGATTGATTTTGAAGTGAAATGTATCTGACTTAGCGTTCCAAAAAACACCAAGTGTTTTGACAGAACTTTGATCACTTATGTTAAGAAATTGGTCATTGAGAACATTCTCCCTGGGTATGTTCTGCAACAATAAGAAATTATTAGCCGTCCACTTACGCAACTGAAATCCGGCTGTATCTAAGATGCTTATTATTTCAGATTGCGCTTCCAACGCATGTTCAATAGAATGAAATCCTGCAAGTAAGTCATCAACGTAAAAGTTATTGCGAAGCATGGAAGCTCCGATAGGGTACTTGTCTTTCTCGCCCTCAGCCAACCGTAACAAAGTACGTATCGCAAGGTAAGGTGAACATTTTACGCCAAAGGTGACTGTTTGGAGCTCAAAATCTTGAATGGGCTTATCAGGAAAAGGTCTAAAAAGAATCCTTTGAAAAGGGGTGTGCCTAGGATGTACTCGAATCTGCCGATACATCTTTGCTATGTCCGCGTTTAAAACGAATTTGTACTTTCGCCACTCGAGCACTAAGGTCATCAAATCCTGCTGTAATACAGGACCTGTATAGAGCACATCGTTTAGACTTTTTCCGTTTTCAGAATGACTTGATGCATTGAAAACTACCCTAACTTTGGTGGTGGAGCTTTCTGGTTTAACTACTGCGTGATGGGGCATGTAATAAGACATGACTTTCTTCGACTCCATCAGTTCTTCACCTTTTACATACTTCATGTGACCTACATCGAGATACTCTTTTATAACATCGTAGTACTCGGACTCCAGCAAAGGATCTCTCTTAAGACGTCGTTCTAAGTAAATTAAACGTTTCTCACTAATACGGCGTGAGTTTCCGAGACTAATGTTTTGCGGAAATTGCTTTATAAATGGTAACTGGACGACGTATTTCCCATCTGCTGTTCGATATGTCGACTCAGAATACAGCTTTTCACAAAATTGGTCTTCATGGGAAAGCGGCTTCGCTTCAATTACCTCTTCTAAATCCCAGAAATGTTTTATCTCATCATCCAGCGAAACTTGATTGAAATATGAGACAAATGTGGTAAAGGTTGATGACTGGTTCGTCGGAAGTGAACCTGATATTATCCAACCGAATATGGTATTTTGAGCGAGCAGCTTTCCAAAAATGTTATGTTGAACACCTTCTAGAATAATGTCGGCATACAGATCAGCTCCAATGAGTATGTCTACCCGAGAGGTTTTATGAAATTGAGGATCAGCGAGTTTGAATCCAGATAATTTCGTCAAGTCTAGGGGGCCGATCGACTGGGACGGTAGTTGTCCCGTAGGGTTATCAACGATTAGGGCTTGAGCAGAGATTTTAATTGGGCTTAAGTTGGAACCTAAACAAAAGTGGCATAATCCTTTAGATGTCGTAGCTAAAGCTTTGTTAACGCCAGATATCTGGACATTGACCCGCGTAACAGGCAGTCCTAAACGGATTTGTGCAGCTTTGGCTATCAGAGTTACTTCTGACCCGGGATCAATGACCGCACGTAAGATGTGTTTACTACCCCTGTGGTATATGGATATTAAGGCTGTTGCCAATAGTATCTGTTTCGACGATGTCGAAAAGTGGGTATTCACCTTGTGCATAGATTGTGGAACAGTGGACTGTATTAACGGTTGCGATGTCTCGTCAGATTGAACATGAGATGAACCTGACATATTAAGCAATGAATTTAAACTCACTTGACTGTGAAGCAACGTGTGATGACGTTTCTTGCAAAATTTGCAGGTAAACTGACTTTTACACGTTTGGGTGGTGTGGTTAGAAGCCAAACAGTTTGAGCATAACCTATGAGCTTGAACTGTTTGCGATCGTTCTTGGACTGACATTTGTGTAAATGAAGGGCAAATTCGTAAGGAGTGATTTTGTGGACATAAAACGCAAGTATATGCTTTGGCATGATTTATGTTTACTTTTTTGTTTCCTTGTGCGTGTGTGACAGATTGCTTAGGTTTAGTTGAAAGTCGAATGTCACTAACGGTTTCAAGAGTTTTATACCGTGAGACTATAAAGTTGCTCATGTCACTCCATGTGGGAATCTCCGAGGGCTTTTCTAAACTTTGTTCCCAGAGGGAAAGTGTTTTTTCTGGAAGACGGTTCGAAACAAAGAAAGTTAGAAATGAATCCCAAGAATCAGTATCGATTCCATGAGCTGTTAGAGCACAAAGACAATCATTCACATTTCGATGAAGTTGTTTTAGGGATTTATCAGTCTCAACAGATAGCGTGGGAAGATTAAACAGAATTTTTAAGTGACAGTTTACTAAAATCCTTTTGTTTTCATACTGTGCACTAAGAGCTTTCCAAGCGAGATCAAAATTACTATCAGTCAAGGCAAACTTTGAAACAATATTAAACGCATCTCCTCTTGTCTTTGAACGAAGGTGAAACAATTTTTGAACGGGACTTAGCCGTGTGTGATTGAGATAGACCGCCGAAAACATATCGCGGAATGATGGCCACGATAAATAGTCACCGTGGAATAATTCACAATCACAAGGAGGAAGCGAAAACGCACGATGTCCAAAATCTTTAACTTCCAAAGAAGAAGTTAGCTCTTGATTAGATACTTGGGAAGGACTGGTTTCCTTAATTTCTGAACGTTTGACTTCGTTTGTAGGCGAACTAAACTTATCCGAAAAACTCATTATTAACTCTAGACATGCTATATACGTCTCTGTTGAGAACTTGTATTTCGATTTTACTGCAATCAAATCTTCCTGTGATAAAGGCTCGTTTTTGTCACGCACACAATTTGAATACGAATTCTTTACTTCCGACCATAGTTCTTTTAATTCAATCTTTCGCGCTTGCAGGGAGTTTAACGAAAGGATATTGATTGGTACTTCTTTGAAATTCGCAACGTACTCAACCAAGCAATCAGCATTAAAAATGAAATGATTCATGATGAACACTGTTGTTTTTGTAAACTTAAACTATACGAGAATATCAAGCTTCACGACTACTTTATATCGCGTACGCGTACCCGGTTTTAAAACACCTTATTAAAATTTGATTGATACCTAATACAAATTGCATTAAATAATCCAATATACACGTACCTTTTGGTAATTTGAGTTGTCTCGACTGTTCTCTTCAATGATCACGTGTTTGGTGGTTTAATGATTGATCTTTTGACTGCAACTGCAACTGCTGCTCAACATATATTACTGATTGGTGATAACTGATGATAATGATGATTATAAAAGATGATGTTGTGATGATGAAGATCTTGACGAATGGAGCGAAGTCTCGTGGGTTGGTGTGCTGTAATCAGCATGTGTATCGAAAATGATATCTGATTAGTATAGATGTATGTACGAGTAGATGATGCCCAATTATGTTTGATTCCTTTTGGCTGTGGTTTTGATTAAGTAAATGCGTGTTGATTTTGTAGTAATTCTCTGTTTTATGAATTTCTTGTTTATTTCGGGTGATCCGCTCGTGTAGGACCAAATGTTGGATCGCCGAAGGCGATGCACCAAATTTGTTTGAAGGGTACCGAATGAATTAAACGAAAATTCTTTAATTTAGTAATATAATCTTTTTATTGTCAAAATAAGGAACGTGTCTTACCTCTATGAAACTTGATACAAGAAGAAGGTTATGGTCAGTAAAAAGGAAGGATATGGGTGAAAATTGGAGATGTCAAGTGCCCTCTATGTGTTCAGGCATACATTATTTTATATATTATATATTAGGGCGACATTACAATGTTTTGACATGAACAACGACCAGCTGTCAGCACCCGGTTTTTCAAAACACGTCCTTCTGTACTTAACTTTTAATTTTAACTTTACATCCTCAGATCTAGTATATGAATACTGCGACTTCAGAAGCATTAACTTAAATCAGCTGGAGGTAGATGCCGCACTCATTGAGTGGAATCGAATATTTTACATGCCTTCTTCTAGTGACCAAATGGACTATCTCTGCAATAATGTTCGTCAATTATTTTATAACCACGTTCCACTGAAAATAAAACAAATAAGGCATGGGCAAAATGCTTGGCTTACTGCTGAAATTAGGGACTTAATCAAGCAACGTAATCGATGGTATGATGCATGGAAGCGTTACAGGTTAGACATCCATCTCCAGATGTATAGTTCCCTGCTCAACCGTGTAGTCGGAAAAATTAAAGCGGCAAAAAAAGAGCTCCACAAAACCAAACTAAATAGATTAGAGGAAAACAGCTTTGGAATAATCTCCGTGCAATTGGTATTGGCAAAAACAAAGAAGACGGCGATGTTAATTTTAACGTAAACGAGCTTAACAAAAGTTTTGTTAATCTTCCCCTCCCATCCTTAAATGTTGAACGTCCTACATCGTCAACTTCACATGAGGTATGTCGATGATGTCGAACTAGTTTCATGTCTGTTATCAGTCAAATCTAATGCCGTTGGTTTTGACGACATCCATCCCAAATTCATAAAAATCATCCTGCCAGTTATTCTTCCCTACTTAGTTTATTCCTTTAATTCTATTTTAACGACCGGTTGCTATACCACACAATAGAAAATGTAAAAAATTGTCCCTATCCAAAAAAAGCCTAACAGTAACGACTATCGTCCCATTTCAATTCTACCCTATTTGTCAAAAGTATTCGAGCGAGTACTACAAAGACAAATGAGTTCTCACATCCAAAAGTATAGCTTGCTCTCTCCTTTACAATCCGGTTTTAGGAAACACCATAGCTGTATCACTGCAACCATTAAAATTGTGAATGATATTAGGGAGAAGTTAGATTTTAATGAAGCGACTTTTTTGGTGCTCCTCGATTTTTCTAAGGCGTTCGACACCGTTGATCATGCACAACTGTGCCATAAATTGAAAACTTTTTTCCGCTTCTCTAGTTCATCTGTATCACTCATCTCCTCGTACCTGAAACTGAGAAAACAGGCTGTCGTAGTCGGACTTCAGATATCTGACTTTATTCTAAATAATAAAGGTGTCCCACAGGGCTCTATTCTTGGACAAATGCATTGTTATAAGCAAAAAATTACTAGATCTTACTTACTTTCCCGATGTCTCATTACTATGTCCCCCTAAAAACGCGTTTTTTGCTAGCCAAAACCTTAATATTTTCTATACTTAGTTATGGCTGCGAAATATTTTCCAACTGTGATTCTGCGTGCCGGAGAAAGCTGAATGTTGCGTTTAACAATACTGCCCGCTATGTTTTTAACCTTAAACGTTGTGACAGAATATCTTTGTTTTCCAAATCTCTATACAACATGTCACTTGACCACCTTTTTCGCTATCGAACTCTTATACTGCTATCCAATGTCATTAAAACTCATCAGCCCTCTTATCTCTTCAACATACTGCGCCCTAGCACCCAAAACCGAACTCTCCAACTTATTCTCCCCAGATTTACTTGCCTATCTTCTGAGCGCCAGTTCCTCGTTCACGTCGTCCGCCTGTGGAATTCTTTACCTAGGCATGTTAGAGAGCACGGCGGCACTAGACGTTTTCGTGTTAAACTTAAGTCCTTTTTTGTCAACAACCCAATTTAGCTTAAAGTCCTGTTTATTTTCTATTCTTTTTTTTTCTCTCTCTCTTTTCTTTTCTTTTATATCTATTAAATTTAATTTAATGGAGATGTTCTTGGTTTTGGGTTTGTTTTATCTTAGTTCATTTAATTTCACAAGAATACTTAGTTTTTAGTTTTCTTATTGATATTTTTGTTTTACGTTTATTCAGTAGTGTTTAATATTTTAATTAATTCTAGGCATCACTAACACATAAGATAATTATTTAATCTTAAAGTGTATGCTTCCAATTTCTAAATAAACAAAATAAAAAATAAACAAAAGGTTCACCCGCCATCTGAGTAAGTAAGTAATACGTTTTAGGCCTCTTAACTGATCTATTTTGAATAGCTTTGTAAATCACAATTGTAAATATAATTTAATACACGTCGGTGGACAGTTTAGCCTACTATTCAAGTGCGCGAATTACGCCATCGATGTGGGTTTAAAACCAAGGCAATTCATTGAAAACCGAAAAATAAATTCTTAAGTCACCACCCTTTTGACGTACAATGCCAAACATACGAAAGTGCCAACTTCTGTCTATAAAAAAAAGTCTCTCATCCGCTTGCCTTTCTCGCACAGCAGAGTGACGGAAAGATTATATGTATTTGTATACTATTCGTGTATCTACATATGTATACCGGACGGTTGCACCACCGATTTATTTTAATTCTACAATAGTTACAAAAACTAAATAAACCGTTGCTGTTCATATTTGAGTAATACTTTTATTAATTATATTGTCAAGCTATCCGCTTGATAAATACTGTGAATATAAAAAGTTCGTACACCTTTTATTCACTTCAACATGTAAGTTCACTCAGATAAAAGTTAGTCAAGGTCGAATCGGAGAATATGCTAATTTTAAGTCTGTAAAAACATCGTGACTCTTTTCTATCTCGACTTAGATTTCGAACCTCGTCCAATTCTATAATATGTATGCACATATGTATATGTATGTGGTTTGAAAGAAAGAAAAAAAAACCGATTTTTAAACACCTGAGCACTCTTGTGGTCCAGTTAAGTTAAGTTAATTTTTATGCACTACTTCCACCTGCTATCGACTGAAATGGTAATTAATTAAAACTTAACAATAATTTAAAATATCTCAACATAAGTGGCTGACAGAGTCACCAAAGTTGTGGCAAAGTTTACTCATTATTTCTCTAAATTTATTAAGGTGATACTGAGACACGGAACCTGACAACGTTTCCGTTTATCAAACAATAAAATATGAAACATGCCAGCTGCAACATTAAGTCATCTATTGATATGTTACAAAGTGGCTTATACAGTTCTAAATTGCCAAACCGTGTGATTTTTCTAATTACACTCATTTCATCGAATAAATAATAATATCAATGACAACAACATGCCAGTGCAATGATAAATCTTGAAAATAATTTATTAAAACATTTTTTAACTAATTAATTACGAATGACGAGTGCTCGTGTAATATGCCTTAATAATCAACCAATTGATAAATAACACGTTTTTTACACAGGTAAACAGTATTGTCTTATTCATAATCAAATTATTAATAGAGTTGTTGTGAACGATCTTTTCTTTTGCGAGTATAACTGTTGCGTATTTTATTTTATTTTTTAATTGTACTAATTTGTAATTTTTTATATCAATAAATCTCGTTTTACTAAAGTTGATTAGCATTAAATGGGTATAAATACGGCGAAGCAGATATCTTGAAATGAGCGTATTATTACAGGAATATAAGGTTGGTAGTGCACACTTAGGGTGGGCACTAAGAAGCATCAACCTGGCTTTAGTGAAAAAATTGTGCTTATTTTCATTCATTTAATTCTTTTTATTCTCAACTACAAAATAACTAGCCGAAATGGGTGCGACCACGTCACGGTCACGCCAAGAACTTCCCGATAAAGACAACATGCAGTTTTCTCCAATGGGTTTTGATATTTCATATCCTCTTAAAATTTAGGACAAATTAATCCGAAAATGATCAAAAAAACAAGTTAAGCCGGACCGGTTAAGCTTGTAACCGTTTTGGCAAAGTTAAGAAAAAAAAATTCCATCGAGAAAAAAAGAGTTGAATACAAATTTGATGTGAATTGAAAAAAAGTTACAGGATTTTAGCAGCCAAAAGCTTCAATTAATGATCTGAGCTGAATATATTAATTTTAATTTGTAATCGGTTTATAAACTTCGGTTTGTTTTGAAACATTAGACGTTGTTTTGTGTTCAGTAGCTTTTTCTCAGACTTCTTTTGATAAATGAAATGTATGGGAGATTATAAGCTTTGTAACTAGCCTTGCAAACATCTGTAAAAGATGTTTCAGTGATGAATGTGCTTTCACGAAGCTTACAGTTCTTGTTCCATTTAAAGACAAAATAATTTAATTTTATTAAAAAGTTAAGGTCAGATTTGGGATAATTTGTTTTAAGAAAATTTTAGGCTGTACCGCATTCGCAGTTCTAAATTGTTACTTTTCCTTGCATAATTCAGAAGCCCGATTTTTTTCAAATTTGTGTTAAACGATTAACTTGTACTACAATATTATTTTACTTTTACTACAAAACAATGGTGGCCGCTTCACGTGCCTCAATTCTTACAATACTCTTTTTTTAAGATGCCGGATATGTTACCCTTTTTTTAGCCTACCGCCAAAACGGAAAATTGAGCAATTCTACCAGTGACGTTGCCAGGCTCTCTTTTGATAAAGGCATTAAGGCAGTAAACATACTTATGCCATTGCAATGTCACTAGCAGAAAGGCATGTAATATACAATTACACTACAGCTCGTTCAATCTGACCTCGATCTTCTATTAAGTTATTGAATACATTAATATAAATTCTTAATAATAATAAGTGGATGCTTTGTAAGCATCTCTATTGTTCTAAGTTACCAGGTTGTATACTTTTTAAACTTGGTCGTATCCAAGGTCTTATATTATGTGCCTCTATAACACTATCATAAGGGGTCTGGGTATTCTGACAGCCCTCAATATCCGTCACCACGTATCGATCATTCAGCAATATTTTGTTTATCATGTATGGGCTTTTATATTTTGCTACTAATTTCTTATTACCAATACTTTCGAGCTGGTCGGTGACCATCTTCGAACCGCTTTAACCCCGTCTCCTGAGCATGATGTAATTTTTAATTTTTTGGTGGGGCTAACGCCCCCATTTATTTAGCTTAATTCAAGCTTAAAAACTAAGACTTGAACTAATAAAATACTAGGGCTTAAAGCTAAGGATGGTGAAGGAAATCGAAGTTGAGGGAAAGTGTGCTACGATTAAAATCGAAAACGGAAAGGTTGGAGTTTACCTTACGCAGCATACGGGAGATTGGTTCGTTAGAGCCATATGTGGTGCGGTGGATAGATAGATAAAAGAGACGGGTGGAACGTAGATTACGAGGGTTAGTGTTAAAGAAAATGGAGTTGCAAAGAGGCATGCAATCGACGGAGCCTGAGAGAAGTCGGTGAATGAACAGAATGTCTGCTGCGTCCCTTCGTTCCTCAAAGGTATTCAGGTTAATGAGTTTGAGACGGTCTCGGTAGGGAGGTAAGATTAGAGGATCGTTCCAAGGTAAACCTCGAAGAGCAAATCGAAGAAAACGACGCTGGATCCTCTCAATACGAGATACATGAACTCGTTGAAAGGGACACCACGCTTGGCTAGCGTACTCGAGAAGGGGGCGAACGTAAGTGATGTATAGTGATCTGGTCACGTACGGGTTGTAGAATTCTTTGGACCATCTTTTAACGAAGCCGAGTGATGAGTTTGCTTTAGAAATTATCTCATCAATATGCGAGCGGAATTAAGCTGCCTGTCGCATAGTATGCCAAGGTCGCGGATAGATTCAACAAGGGGTATAGGTTGGCCGTGGAGATGGTAAATTTGTTGAGGAGACTTCTTGCACTTACGTGAGAAAGTAATCGATTGGCATTTGGAGACATTGAGTTCTAAGCAGTTCTAGATGCACCAGGCTGGAGTCTTGTTGTGAGGAAATGAGTTTAACAAATTTGGTATCGTCAGCATAGAGAGAAAGTGTTGAGTGTTGAATGAGCCTTTGAAGGTCGTTAATAGTTAGGATGAAGAGGAGTGGTCCTAGGTAACTACCTTGAGGAACACCTGAAGTGGCCAAGAAAGGGGCCGATAGGACAGACCTAAAACGAACACTATAAAAACGATTATCCAGGTAAGAAGATATCCATTTAAGCAAAATGGGTTCAAATCCCAGGACGGACAATTTGAACAGGATTAGTTTATGAGATATCTTGTCAAAAGCCTTACTGAAATCAGTTGTTATAACGTCAACTTCTTTACCATTTTCTAAGGCTGAGAGAACAGAGGACACGAATTCTACGAGGTTAGTGGTAGTTGATCTACCCTTCAGAAAGCCGTGTTGATTGGGGGAAATAAAAGATTTACACTGGAAGCTTAAGGCTTCATGCAAAATGCTTTCGAGGAGTTTGGGTATATGAGAAAGCTTAGCTATAAGGCGGTAATTAGTGACTTCACTCTTTAATCCCTTTTTGTGTATAGGTGCTATGAAGGAGGACTTCCATATCTGTGGAAATTCACCTTGGGAGAGTGATAATCGGAAGAGATTTGCAAGGGGGCGGGAAAGAGTTGAGGAACACTTTTTAAGAAATATGGATGGAAGGCCATCTGGGCCGGGTAAGTATTCATCATTAAGTTGTTGTAATTTGTTTTCTATTACTGTATGATCAAAACTTTGAGAAATAGTGAGGCCAATGGGGAAGTTAAGTAGGTATTTGAAATAAGAGGGATCCGGTACGAAGAATTATCGACAAAAGATTGCTTAAAGAAAGCAGCAAAAAAGTTGTCTATGGTATGCGGATCGGTTGATGATATTACGCGATAAGGGGACATAGAGACAAATAGAATTGAATAATTCTCTGTAGAAAATAGAGAGAGCAATTTTTAGGGGCATATTGGCGAAATTAAAAGAACACTTACTAAGATATGCGTTAATTTTGCGGAAATTCGCTTTATGAAAGTCGTAAGAAGTGGTAGCTGCAGATGGGGAGGCTGGAAAGGAGAGTGGTGGAAAAGAGAAAGAAGAAGTGGTGGGTGAAAGTTATCAATGGTCGATAGTGAAAGGGGACAGAGCGAGACAGAGGAGTTTATGGGGTCAGGTATCCGCTCAGACGCATGTAGCCGCATCTCATCGCAATTTCTATCCGAATCGATGAACTCTTTCGAATTCAGGTGTTCAAGAAGTAATTCATCGACAACAATTCCTCGTTGCTCGACATCAAACCGGAGCTTACTAGGTGTTGTACCAGTGGTACGATGTACAGTGTTGTTGAGAGCACCCTCAACTTGAGTCAACATCTTCACCCAATCACCATGCTGTATCGGTTCGCTGGTTTTACTTAACATGCTAGTCAATGTGCAATTTACTCGCTCTACTTGCCCGTTGGCCTGTGAGAAAGCAACAGCCACTTTTACGTGAATAATATTATTTTTTAAAAGAAAAGAACTAAATTCTAATGAAGTAAAACACGACCCCCTATCACTAATAACTCGTCGTGGGCAACTGTAATATTCGAAGTATCTGGACAATGAGGCACACACTTCTTTAGTGCTTGTCAAGATTACTGGGTACAGCTTTCCGTAGATATTTGGTAAATGCATCAATTACTACCAGAATATATTTACGCTTTGATAAAACCGAAGGATCGTAATGATCCTTTTCTTTTCGGTTTCTTTGGTATATAGATTTTGTTCATTAGATCGTGCTGGAACTGAATACAGACACTTGATACAGCTTCTTATATAATTCTCTACCTTTTCGCGCATATTTGGGAACCAGTAATGAGTACTTAGTCGATCGTAAGTTTTGCCTACCCCCATATGACCAAGTTTTTCGTGTTCATGACGTATCATTTCTTTAGGCACTCTTAATCGCAGTCGCTTCGATCGTCCTTGGTAGTAGACTAAACCATCCTGCAAAATATAATCGTTCAAATTTTCAAATTCCAGCTTCTTCCTGATTGCAACTATAGTTTCATCTCTACTCTGTGCAGTTTGTAATTGAAAATCAATGTCTTCACCTTCGCTGCCACCACATGGCATCGGCTAAACGAGTCCACATGTCCCATTCGACTACCACTGCCGTGATTTATAGTATAATTATAATATTCCAATTCAAGGTAATTCGGGCATTAACCGTTTTTTTTACTGAGGGTAAGTTTGACCGAATTACAAAACGGTATCCCGTTCAAATACGCATGAAACCGGCGGCGTAATGCGTATATGATGGCTAATGTTTCTAACTCGAAACTATGATATCGTGATTCAGCTGGAGTGGTACTCTTGGAAAAAAAGGCAATCGGGTGGAATCTGCTTTTGCATCAGGATAGCATCAAAGCCCAATGCACTTGCAACGCAATACAATTCAGTTTCAAAGGCCACATTATATAAGGCCAGCGCTGGCTTCCGTTAATAACTCTTTCTATCTATTAAATGCAGCCACACACTTCTCATCAAAGTTAAATACAGAGTTTCGTTTAATAAGATCATTAATTGGGCGTGCAATACACGAGAAGTCAGGAACAAATCTTCGAAAATAGGAGAAAAGACCGATGCATGCTATTGCTTTAACATGAGACTGACTAGGTCGGATTTCCTCGGACCCAACTTCATAACCTAAGTAATCAATATTAGAGTAGCCAAAGCGACACTTAGACCATCTAAGCTCAAGCCCATGTTGAGTAAGGCAATGTAAAACTCTCTCAACTATATCCATGTGTTTATTTAGGTTTTTCGAAGTAATTAAAATATCGTCAATATAAACAATAATTTCTTCCCTTCGAATAAATCGTTCCAGCACTATAGTGATGAATCGCTGAAAAACCGAAGGTGCATTTTTAAGATCGAATGGCATTCGTAAGTATTCGTATTGGCCCATTGGTGTTACGAAATAGGTGTATCGAATAGAATCTGCTTCCATCCGCACTTGATGGAAGCCACTCTTCAAATCTAGTACCGTGAAGTACTGTTTGCCCTCAAGGTATTCGAGACAATCAGCGGATAATTCCTTCACTATCCAGTCTCTAATCATGGTCTCAACATCCAAAAAAGCAACAAAAAAGTTGTCAAAAAGACAACTTGGAAGTTCGTCGATATAGTCCAGCAAGGGTAAGCAATTCATGGTACCACAATCAATGCAATCAATACACTCGTCACAATTTAAATCATTCTTACTAGCAACGATTCTTTTATCCTCTGTGCCAGATGCACACACTGGCGGCAAGCCGCTCTGAAGCTCAGAGAAATCACTTTGTTCACTACGCATTGGTTCGGGGTAAGAAATATCCCTCCAGTTGTTGTATTTGATATTATGATTTTGATCAAAGGGATCCTCTTTTTCGGCAGACCTGCCACAATACCTGCTTTATTAATGTAACTGGGAACAAAATGGGCACTTTGTGCATTAACATTGGTAATTGGTAAAGAACAAATTAGGGAAATACAAAATAAACATAAGAAGTCACGTCCTAGTAGCAATGGAACAGGAAGCGAATCATCTGGAACAGTAAAAACAGTCAAAGATTGCCCGGTTTTTTTAAATTCGATAGAGCACAACAATTTACCATAGATCAATATTGTCGACTGCGCAAGTCCATGATATTTTGAATCTTAAAGTGTGAGACGATCGATTCCTGGTGACATCTGAGAGAGCTTCATAAAACTAACCGGACTACCGGCATCAAAAATAGCACTAATTAATTTAGGTTCACTACAACTGGTTTGACTTAGTACAAAAGAGACCCTTACCATGTCCACGGCACCAATTCTGCCAATTATGTCATCTGGGTCATCATCTCGATTGTCATCACAATTGTTGACCTGATGACATTTCGGTCCGCATTCAAAACAAGCACCCTTTTCACGTGGCTTCTCTGGGCAGTTCCTCGATATCTGCCCACGTTGCGAACAGTTGTAACATCGCGGTGTCTGCTGTGAATCACCTGTTTAACGTAGCACTGATATTCCGGAAGCCAAATGGTTGTTGATGTTATTGTTGGCTTTACGCGAGCCATGCGTAACTCATGAATAGTCGCTGCCTGATAAAATGCCGAAACATTGGCTTGACTATCACGTAAACCTCCAACGATTATTTCAATCAAATCGCGTTCCGGTATGTTGCCATGCGTGGCCATTTCCTGCACACAGACTACATAGTGCATTATCGATTCGTCCCTCTTCCAGGTGGGCCGTTCAAGTTGATGATATACCTAATTTAATGGCACATATCGGTCATATTTGCGAAGTAATTCAGCTCGTAATAGCTGCCACGTTTGCACGGTAATAGTGCGTACAAATATTTTGGCTGTGCCAGTTAATAAACGGTGAGCGCACAATAATTGGTACTATTTATCCATGTGTAATGTCGAAACCACGTTCTCGAAGTCCTAAATCCACTTCTGTATGTTGTAGGTGTCATCGCCGCTGAACATAGGCACTGCGTTCTCAATTATACTGAATGTATCTTTGCGACGAATCGATGGTAAGAATTCTGGTGCACATGTGCGGTTCGAATTGTTTGCATGTAATGCATCCAACTCAGCTTGTAAGGCGAAACACCGTTTTTTTCTTTTCAAGAAGCTCCAGTGCTGCGTCTAGCTCATCATCCGCTGGCAAACATCCAGGATTTTCATTTTGGTCATCACACCTTCAATAATTTTGCCAGCAGCGTCATCAGCAACCAGGACGTCGTTTTTGGCATTGGAAAACTCCTCCTACAATGTGCGAAGTTGTACTTTTTTTTTTATATAATTTACGCGCGTCTAAGGGGTTAGATACCCTTTTACTGTTGCCTGGGCGCGGGCGGAAAGATAGAAGGAGGAGAAAGGAAAATTGTTTTTGTAGTGGTTTGAAACTCAGGTGTGTTTGGTTTCTATGTTTGCTCTCCAGGGGTGGGAGTCCGAATAGGACGGAGAGTTTTTCTTCACTCAGAGTGATTCGAGGTATATCACAGTATTTTTCTTTTCTGTGCTTGAAACTCTACAACAGCCAAATCTACGTGTCAGTGTTATGCCTTCACACACAGAATTTTTCTGTCTGAGTTCCACTTGTTGGAAACTCAACTCCAGCAGTCGTTAAATGTTCCATAAATTGGCTTTTTGTCCAGCGTTGGGTGTTAGCCATGATTCTGGTTCGAACCCCATGTTAAACGATTAACTTTTACTACAATATTATTTTACTTTTACTACAAAACAATGGTGGCCGCTTCACGTGCCTCAATTCTTACAACACTCTTTTTTTAAGATGCCGGATGTGCTGCCCTTTTTTTTTTTAGCAAGATGGCTGCCTACCGCCAAAACGGCAAATTGAGCAATTCAACCAGTGACGTTGCCAGGCTCTCTTTTGATAAAGGCATTAAGGCAGTAAACATATTTAAGCCATTGCAACGTCACTAGCAGAAAGGCACGTAATATATAGGGTTTTCCAATAAGGACTTGTCAACTTTTTTTTCAAATAAAACGCAAACCATTTGAGATATTGCAAAAACTTTATTATCGGGTTGAAGTACAATCAAAACATTTATGAATGGAACTCGACTTCATTCATATGGCCACCGCGGGCACGTTTGCAGCGGTCGATTCGTTGGACCCAATTTTCAACGACGCGTCCACACATTTTGGCTCAATGTTGGCTCTGAGCTCTTCCAACGTCGTATTGGCATAAACCAATGACTTAACGTAGCCCCACAGAAAATAGTCAAGCGGCGTTAAATCGCACGAACGAGGCGGCCAATCGACTGGCCCATTTCTTGAGATAACACGGTCACTTACTCTTCAATAAATCGATTGTAGCGTATGCTGTGTGGTTTATGGCATCTTCCTGTTGAAACCACATGTCGCCCAAGTCCATATCTTCCAATTCGGGCCAAAAATAATCGGTGATCATGGCGCGATAACGCTGACCATTCACAAACCGCAATTCACAGACTGTAAACCGCACCAAACAGTTATTTTTTGTGGATGAAGTGGTGATTCATGAAGCAGATGTGGATTTTCACCCGACCAATAACGCATATTTTGCTTATTGACGAATCCATTGAGCCAAAAATGAGCTTCGTCACTGAAGATGATCTTGCGATGAAATTCATCATATTGGCGCATCTTCTCCAGAGCCCAATCGGAGAACGTACGTCGCTTTAAATGGTCCATCGGCTTCAATTCTTGAGTCAGCTTGATCTTGTATGGGTGTAAACCAAGATCCTTACGCAACATACGCCATAATGTGGTCTCGATGCCCAATTCTTGAGAAAGCAGTGGAATTGACTGATTTGGATCGTTTGCTATGGACGCCTGAACGGCAGCGATATTTTCTACATTTCGACCAACCCGTTGTCTCACTGACACGGCAACATCACACAACGAATATGTAGACTCAAATTTTTGCACTAAACTTGTTATTGCCTGTCTACTGGGGCGAGAATTACGACCGAAAATTAGAGTTAACGCTCTTAAAGTTGCAGTCACCGACTCCGAATTTCGGTAGAAAATTTTTATAATTTGCAGACGTTGCTCGTTCGTGTACTTTACCATGATGAAAATGTTGAGTTTACTGAATACATTGACAGTGACAGTTTGATGATTAGTGAAACAGTGCGTTCACCAATTGAATTCAAAGTTGTCAAGTCACTATTGGAAAACCATTTACAATTACACTACACGTGTTATCCTCCATTTTTAAGAAAACATTGATTGTATTTTGCATAGCTTTTGTTGTAATAATCATCATCTGACAAAAATTCAATAGCACCATTCGTTCGCAAGTTATCGCAGGCCAAAAACACAAACACATAACTGTCATACAGTTGTACAATATTACAATTCATATATAATCTTACGTTAGGTTTCTTCGTTTACATTTAAGTAGACTAATAGCTTTTTCATTTGGGCTGTCAGAAGACTTTTTTGTTGTGTACCCTGATTTTTATTTAAATGGAACACTAAGAACTCCTTCGGACTTTTATATTTTAAATATACTATATTTGCTTTCCAATCAATATCAGAATAATAAATTGGCCAAACACAGTTGATTGCACGAAAACAGAAATCTAATTTGACACACAATACTATTTGACGTTTATAGATTTTGACATAAAATCGAGGAAAGTAATTTCGATTCTCAAATGAAAACGAGAAGTGAGATTTTGATTCTGGAAAAATGAGGGGAAGTGGTTTTACATCACTTTTCTTCTTCGGAGCGCGGAGAAAAGCCCAAACGAAAACTACATAAGTTGTTGCATTCGAATTAAGTTTTAATATATATAACAAAGATGACAATTTCAACAAAGAAAATAGTTAAATAAAATTAAATGCATATTGTATTTCTGAACACATATATTTTCCTAAAACGTACCTAAAAACACTCCAGACACTTTCAAACGTAACGATATGACACAATTTACTCTTCAATTTTCGAGGTGAATGCAAGAACTTTCCTATCAGGAAGTTAATAACTCTAAACGCCTTTAAGAATCGAACAAAAAATGTAAACAA
Organism: Volucella bombylans; assembly: GCA_949129095.1. NCBI lineage: Eukaryota > Metazoa > Arthropoda > Insecta > Diptera > Syrphidae > Volucella > Volucella bombylans. Next base: position 151,869,589 of record OX422143.1, read on the forward strand.
GAAAGGTTAACCACGGGTTAAGTTTGACAAATTGACAAGTTGAAAAATAAACAGGAAAACTGGACCGAATTGTCGCTAACCTATGATTAAGTAACTAGTATAAAAAATAGTGCGCAGACACTCTTTGGTTACCACTGAGATTTAACCAACTGTGAAAAAACCAAAAGGAAAAACGTGTCATGGTTTATAGCGGAAATTAAATCTAACTCATTGACTGAACTGTGTGAAATTCCAAGGTAATCCGTAAAAGCTTTGATTGCACCCAATAATGGAAGCGAAAATAAAGATTTTGTATATTGTATGAGAAATAAAATTGGCCCAACAACAGATTCTTGAGATAGTACGCCCAAATTCTTAGTATTTACTTACTTAAGGTGCCGTTTCAGTGCGGGGTCGACTTGGGTCTCAACCAACAAGCATCTCCATCCAACTCGATCTTTGGCTATCTTCCTCCAGTTTTGCACGCCAAGTTAGTTGAGGATCCCTTCCACTTGCATGCGCCACTTGAGTCGCGGTCTTGCTCTACTGCGTTGTCCCTTGGGGATGTATTCAAAGATTTGTCGGACCGGAGCATCGATGTCCATCCGCTCTATATGACCGCTTCAATCGTCGGACTTCTGGCTAAGTTGATGTCTCTGTACAGATCGTACAGTTCGTCGTTGTATATCCTCCTCCATTTACCGTCTATGCAGACGGGACCAAAAATCACCCGAAGAATTTTTCTCTTAAAACAGCCAAGAGCACCCTTGTCCATTTTTGATAAAATCGATGCCTCTGCGCCATAGGACAGAACTGGTATTATTTGGGTCACTTTTGTTGTTCGAAAGAAGACTTTGTCAATTAATTGCCTTCTTAGCCCAAAGAAGCAGCGATTGGCAAGAGTTATTCCTCATTTGATCTCAACGCTGGTGTCGTTGTCTGAATTGATAGCAGAGTCAAGGTACTCGTATACAAATTCTTTAACTACCTCAAAGTTACCATATATCCGCCGAGGGTGACTTTTGTCCGAGACGCCAGCGTTGGGTGTCCTTTCTTAACAGCTTGTACTTGGTCTTGCCCTTGCCAAAAGCGCCACCGGCATCACGCTGCTTTCTTCCAATTATGTCAATATCATCGGTGTATCCGAGTAATAGAGCCACTTGTGTTGGTGCGCTAGTTTTTCACTATTCTTTCAAGAATGATATTAAAGAAATCATTTTTTAACATCAAAAGCCCCGGTGAGTCCTTTTCCAATGGAGCAGCGTGCATTAATTCTGCATCGTCATCCTACACAAACGGACGAGTTTGGCAGAGATGACAAAACTAGACATTGCTCTGCAGCTATGCTCTATAGATGCTGTTATGCGCGGCCTTAAAATCGATGAATAGGTGATATGTATGGATTTAGAGCTTATTACTTTTTTCCAAGATCTGCCGTAGTATAAATATTTGTTCGATGGTGTACTTTTCTGACCTGAAAAGTTACACTGATATAGACCAATCGAGTTGCTTGCCAACAGCTTCAGGCGTTCACACAATACGGCAGAAGGATCTTGTAACTGATGTTAGGAAAACTGATGCGTCTGTAGTTGGCGCAGAGTATCGAGCAGACAATGCAGGGTTCCATTTACCGGGCATACTTTCATCCGACCATATTTTACAGACTGAGTTGGTGTATGCTCCTTACCAAGTCATCGCCTGCTGCTTTGAAGAGCTCTGCAGTCAGGCCAGCAGCGTTTTCGGACCTAAGCTTAAATATAGCTATCTTCATTTCATCCGGGTCGGATGGACGGAGATGCTTGCCTACATTGTCCAGGTTAAAAGGTTCATTCTGCCTGACTGCATTTGGTTCGTCATTGCCGTTATACAGCTCTAGTCTTTCTATGCAGCGCCGCATTGTGTGCCCCTTGCTTAGCTGCATGTGCTTGCAGCACTCGTCGTCAAACCAGGGGTATCGTTGTGGTGTACGAGTGAAACCCAGCACATTAGCAGTGGCATCTCTAATTTCTTTTTTTTTAAACTGTCACTGGTCTTCAACACTTGATGCTGGTGGCATATGACCTCTTATTAAGGGAGACACTATCGGAAAAGAATTTGGTAACCTCTTGCGATTGTGGCCGTCCGACGTCAAACTTCCTTACAGTATTAACTTGTCTTTGCGATGTTCAGCACATCCGTAGCCGTAAATTGTATACAACAAGGTAATAGTCAGGGTCGATGTTGGCCCCACGGAACGTTCGGTTCGGACATCCATAATAATTGAGGAGTGCCTTGTGTTGATCGCAATGTGGTCAATCTGGCTGACGGTTGATTGATCTCCAACTACCCTTATGAATATCGCGACCTAGCAAAGTAAAGCTTGAATCCGTTATCGTGCAGGTTATAATTTCCAACAGTACTATCAAAGATGTCTTCTCTTCCTAGCTTTGCAATAAAATCACTGAGCACAATTTTAATGTCATAGCTAGGGCACTGCTCGTAAGTCTCGCCCAATAGCTCGTAGAAGCTATCTTTGGTGTCGTCATCTTTCTTCTCTGTGGGGGTTGGCGCGCATATAAGGCTAATGTTGAAAAATTTAAAGTTAATATGGATTGTTACGAGGCGCTCGTTCACATGCCGGAAGCTCCAGACTCAAGACAAATACGCACCCAAATAGGCGCTGCTTTTGCCGTCGATAACAATTGCTATAGTAGATGTCGCAGAATTTCATTCTCTTTTTTATCCAGCCCATCCCATCGTATTTCTGGGATGGCGATAACATCTGCTTTATGGCAGTCCAAGACCCCTGATAGTTGTTCTACTGCACGTGGCCTATTAAGAGACCAAAAATTCCACGTACAGATCCGAAGTTCGTTGTCCTTATTTCTTTTGCAGGGGTTGTAGATTCGTAGATTCGTTGGATAGTAGATTCGTCCGTATCCGAGGCTTGTTGTTGCATCGCAACCGTGGTTTTTGTTTTCCATGACTGGCAGTTACCCCGACGGCACATCAGTCAACCTGGATGGTCAGTTCCATTATAGATACCCTTAGCCCGACGGGTTGGTTAGACCGAAGCCAGTAATCCGTTCGGGTATCTGAACTCTGCCGTTGGTCTATTAAGAGCTCATACACCACCATCTCTCTTCCAAGACCCTGACTTAGACTCGGAAATGCTTACCGGCCTGAGCTCTAAATATGTCGGAGTAGCCGGGATAAGGTTTTATTGGTTTTCACCGTTGATTCCATCTGGGGTATTCATCTGCTATCCCGTTTATAGTGCTGCTATTTTTGTCTGCTTGTCACAACTCGCTCTTATACTTAAGTTTGGCAAGCCGAGTCCGGATGGACACCGACCAATACCCGATGTTTACCACTTGCAGGTAAAATAAGCGCCATTGACTTTTAGGAACAATTACAAAACTTGGCATCACCAATGAAATCTAAAAAGACTAAAGGGTACCGTGAAATCTCTGGGTTTATTTTGAAGTGAAAATTGCTTTCCAGGTGTTTTGCATAAAGCAAGCAAGCGCACAATACGTGCCACCCACACTAATATTATCAAAATGCTTTCAAAAATAATTGCCACCATGGCGGCCCTTCAACAACCAAGTTTACGAGTACCATCAGGATACGACTCCGATTTCTTATTTAAGACATCATTAACATCATTTTTAATATAGGACTTAAGATATGATTCCGATAGATTTAACAATGGAGTCGTTAGCTCTTCCACAGGATTTATATTGGTACGGCAAAATAGAACCAACATCGCCAGCCAGCCAGCAGCGAGCTCTTTCCGACTACTGAGTCGGTAGAGACTTGGCTATTAGAAGATAACTTTGTAAATTATATTTTATTCGTAGAACATATGACTGTAGATATAAAAAATAGTCCATCGGAAGTCTGTCATGACTACTACAGGTTTCGATGTTAAGTAAGAACCATGGTCTGAAGTCAAATCATCTTCACTAATGATTGACTTTGTGTCGTCAGTTTTTAAATCAGTTTTTCATCACCCATCTATGGTAACAAAAGTACAAAATCCGTATGAAGTCGCCACTCATCTGTTGCGATGAGAAGTAATTTAAATTCTCGATTGCTCAACCGCAGCAACATAAAAAGCAGCAGCATCAAAGACCTCACCTACAACTTGATATGGAGACATCTCGTATTCCTGAAGTCTTTCAAAACATTGCTAGTACAGTTGTGGCATCAGTTATAGCACCAGTTCCAGTACCAGACAATATCACATTGCCATCCTCATCTACCCCAATTACTTACACACCAAATGCCTATAATCCAACCCAATCATCTGATATTGTCCAAAACTGTCAAATCGTTGAAAATCGTGCAAAAGAACTACCCGATTGTCATGATGATAAGACGGAATATCAATATGTATTTGTCGCCCTCATCACAAACCGATGCAGATTGGGCACCAACTTCCCCATCAAACTCATCGTCATCGCTTTCGTTGGCTTCCTCTGTGATCGGAGACTAATCGTCGCGTCGCCCAAACAGAAAGTGGAGAACGTGTCTGAACTTTCGAATGTCTAGGTATTAGTTTCACCGTTCGGGATGCGAAGTTGGATTCGTGACATACCATTATTATTAGGCGGATTCCATGTGTTATAGTTGGTGTTGTTGGTTGAGTGGTAGCGGGCACAGCAGGTGGATTAAATTTATGTGCTCGTTTCGCGCTGTCACTCGCAATCTGTTCAAGAATACGCTGCCTTGCGGCTTGATCTTCCATATGGTCATGTCGAATACTATCTTTGTGTTCTTTAAAATCCTCCTCTTTTTGCCATTTTTTGAATTGCTGCGGATTCTTACCATCCTGGCGGCGGTTGACTTCACCTTCGCGTTCGCTGCGTTCCTCTTGTTTTTTGTTTTTCCCCGTTCCTCGATAAGTTGTTTGGCTTGGACGAGTTTCGCATCTGTTGTTCAATTTTTTCTTCGGGTTGCGGAGAAGTTGGAGTGGGTGCTAGGGTTGGGGAGTCGTCGAAGGAACTTACGCTGGTGAGGGAGGAGTTGCATCTGATGATGGAGAGGGGGAGTCAAATATTTCAGCGGTGTTTGGAGACATAGCAGGTGGAGTTGGAATATTAGGAGCATGTGTCGAATTTGGATTATTATCGCGATCAGAAATCTGGGCGTTGGTGGGTAGGCGCAAGCAAACACCATCATTACAATAAACGCCATCTGAGAAAGGTGTTGAGGTTTCCGGCTTCGATGCAGTAGTAGGTTGCGTTTCTACGACAGAAGTCGGGAATTCGGTCGAAGTTTGACTTGTTGAATTAATACGAGCATGTGGTGGCTCTGGCTCTGCAGTTGGTGAAGGTTCTTTTGTGAAGGCTTGTTCTCTTCTCGTTTCAGTTTCTTGTTTTTGATCACCTGAAATGAATGCAGCAAATGAGGAAGCTGCATTGCTCTTGCTACTGTTTCCTGTGATTTTCAAAACATTTTCGATTTTCCAATCTAATTCTTCACTGAAGTCAATGACACCTGTCGCAACCTCCAAGGGTGTTTCACTCTTCCCGATAAAGAACAGCGATGGCAAAGGTACAATTTGATAGATTGTATACTTGCAAAGTACATATAGTCCTCACTGCCTCCCTCGATTTTGACTAAGCTCTCGTCTTTTCCCTCGACGTAAGCAACAAAAGTAGCATTTTCCTCCTTGGATGCGGTGACTGCTCCAGCAATGGTTCCATTAAACCAATTCATGATGGATTTTCCTCTCAAAAACACACTTGAATTTGCTTCAAATTATGATTTTCTCTTCTACTTTAAAACACACGGACGACAGCTTTCTTTTGGATAGAACTTTTGTCTTACCAAATTGACAAGCGAAAGTGGAAAAAATGAGAATTTTTTTTTCTTGTGGCTCGAGGTAAATACCTGATGTGTGATGACTTTTCGGTTGTCATCAAGGTTGAGTAGATTTGTGGGGTTGGAGTGGTGATGTAAATTTTTTTTAGGGTGCGACAAGATAATTTAGATGGTGATTAATTTATGTTGTGTTGTTTCGGAGGTTATTTTATTTAAAAGAATCGTCGAGTGAAACAAAAGTTACAAAAACAATTTGCTTATTCCAAAAGTGCTGATCCAAGTTCTTCTTCCGGCTCCGTCTTCGATCTTGGTAAGAATTTGAGCGTCTGTTGCTATTTGATGATCTTCGATGATCCGGTGATCTTCGTTGAAAATGGCAAAGCCAGCTAATTTGTCTACTATCGGTCTCGTAATATTGCTTTTTTCCAAATCGATGAAGATGATATGCAGATCTTACGAAGTGCAGCTATATTCCTATTATTATATCAGTAAGCTTTGAATCGCGTTATATGTCGATTTGCCTCCCACATTGACGGCCATGAAGTCAAAAAACAAAGAAAAAAAATGTGCTCCTTCAACATACAGGAGTTTTCATTATGATTCGAATAAAAAAGGCACAATCATTGGCGAGGAATTTCTTGGTGCATTCGTTAAGCATTCATTCATCATGATGAAAAGCCTTTCAACCCCTGTGTCCCTTCCATCAACCAAACAATATGCATTTTGGAAGAGCACACGCCATTTCATCAAAACATATTTAGCTTGCCAGCTGCAAATATTGAAGACAATCTGAATGATGAGAAAGTGATTACGTACCATAATGATGGTAAAACATAAAATTGCTAATTTTTAAGGGCTATTTTCATTAATATTAACTAAAAATATGATTAATACGACCTGCATCTTGCTAAAACAACATAAGTCAACAATAGTTTTTGTTGGTTTTTCTTTTTTCAATATTCATAAATTATAAGGATTATTGATATTTGGAACCTTGAACTTCAAACACTATATTTAGCCCAAACAGTTAATTGAAAATTCGTCTACTTGAGAATGACACAGTTTTTATTGATTCCTGAAAAATTCTATTGTAATTGTGTGACTAAATTGGTTTCTGAAATTGACCGACTTATTTGTATTTCTTTGTCGACTGCCTGGAACTCGTTCAAACACAGGGTGGCGCAAAATTAATCACCCTATCGGAAGATGGTATATTTTTTGCAAATGGCGTCGTACGTCAATCATATTTGACATTTGTGAACTAGACAGCTGTAGTATACAAACAGAGAAGCAATGGAGAGTTATACTCCGCAAGAGCGTGGAATGATTGTGTCGATCTACTACTGAATAAGTCTGAATCAGCCTCGTTTATCGGAAATATGAATTCGCTTCATTTAACAGCGGTTAACTCAAGTATTCCCACCCACTACTTGGAAAACTCATGTTCCCTTCTCGACGTTTTCTTTGTTGGTGACATTTCTAAAATGCTCTTTTATGACCAAATCGGTGCCCCAGGGTTTTCTAGCCATGACTTGATATACTTATCATTTAACATAGAGCTATCTAGCAGCACCCCGGTACGATTTTACCGTGATTATAATAATATAGATTATACTAATCTGCTTTCCGACGTTAACCGAATATTTTGGGATAACATCTACTACATGCCCTCCGTCGATGACCAAGTTATGTTCCTACAGCAACATGTGTTACAGCTATATGAGAAAAACATCCCTCTAAAAGCAATAGTACGCACATCTAAGTCCCCTCAATGGTTTAGCTCTTACATTAAAAAACTTATAGTCCAACGTGACACAGCCTATCGAAAGTGGAGGAGGTTTCGTCTTGATGAATTCCGAAATGAATATCGTTTATTGCGCAACAAAGTTGTCTTGAAAATCAGATCTGGCAAAAAAGCTTTTTATAATCATAAGTTCAACTTATCTACCCCGGGAACACCTACGAACATGTGGAAGAATCTTCGCGAACTAGCCAGCGGTAGGAAAAATATGGTAGTCCCCACTGATGTTAACTGTGACCTGAACTTCATCTCCTCATGTGGTAATCCTTCTTGCAGCCCTGCTTCCCCAGAGTATAGCACTGAAAATGACATTGAAGGGGCTTTTTGCTTCAATAGAGTCACCGAAATAGATGTTGTTGAAGCACTCCTCTCAGTAAAATCCAATGCTACTGGTCTAGACTGTCTTAGCCCAAAGTTTATAAAACTGCTTTTGCCTTATTTACTTCCTTCACCTCTTTAATACTACATTCACTACTTCTACTTTTCCCTCTGAATGGAAGAAAGTAAAAATCGTCCCGGTCCCCAAGAAAAGAATGAGGAATACGGTTGAATACAGGCCAATCGCTATTCTACCTTACTTGTCGAAGGCCTTCGAAAAGTTAGCACTAAAACAAATTCGTTGCTATTTAAGTAACGAAGATCTCCTAACTATACATCAGTCTGGTTATCGACCTAAAAGCAGCTGTAACACTGCCCTGATATTAACGGTAGAAGAGATTCGTAACGCATTCGATAAGAATCATCCAACGCTTTTATCATTGCTCGACTTTTCGAAGGCATTTGACACAGTCAACCACGCGGTCATTTGTAGTAAACTTAAAGACCTTTTCGCTTTTTCTTCTTTGTCCGTAGCCCTTATCAAGTCTTATTTAAATGGAAGAAAACAGTGTGTTTGCATTGGTGAGAATAGTTCAAATTTCTTAAGTGTACATAGTGGAATGCCACAAGGATCAATCCTGGGACCCACTCTTTTCTCCTTATACGTGAACGATCTACCAAACATTGTTAAACACTGCAAAATTTATATGTACGCTGACGATGTACAACTTATGATAAGCTGCCCCACTGATGAAACAAACTCTGCTATAGACCTCCTAAACGAAGATCTTGCCAGAATTTATGACTGGTCAATTAAACACGACCTTCGACTTAATGCTGATAAGTCTAAAGTAATTTTCATACACCGTAGAGCTCCTGATCTTCTCTCAGGCCTTCAGCTTGTTCACATCAATCAAGTGCCCATAGAGTGGGCTGTCTCCGCTAAAAACCTTGGTGTGATTTTTAATTCGAATCTCTCTTGAGATACTCACATTAATTCTATCATCGGCAAAGTTTATAGTGGGCTTTGTACTTTATGACTTTTGTACTCAACATCTTCTACCAACGAAAACTAAATTAATTTTAGCAAAAACTCTTCTATTACCTACTTTACTTTTCGGATTCGAGATCTTTTGCAAGCCTGACCATAATAGTCTCAGAAAACTTAACATTGTCTTCAACAATATCGCAAGATACATTTTCAACATCCGGCAGCGCGATCATATCTCACACTTTTCTAAACAAATAACTGGTTGCTCCTTCTCTAGCCTACTAAAATACAAATCGCTATGTTTTTTGCATAACCTTATAAAAACTCGAGAGCCAGATTACCTATTTAATAAACTTCAGTTCTTGCAATCGCATAGATCGTTCTCGCCTTACTTCTGAGCGTCAATTCTTTGTTCAAGTTGTCCGGCCCTGGAACTCTCTTCCTATTGACCTAAGAAGAATGACAAGCACGAATAAATTTAAGTCGTCCTTACTCGCACTACTGGCTACAACCTAATATGCACAAAATAATATGAACATGTTTTTCATTTAATTCTTTTTTTTTTTTTTTTTTTTTAATATTAACTTTGCCATCTCTCTATGTATTTTTTTTTTTCTTTTTTAATGTAAAGACTTACAAATTATTGTATAAGATTATTCAGTCTTCCTTTGTAAGTAATATATAAGTTGAATAAATGAAATGAAATGAAATGATGTTTTTGACCAATAATCGGTATGTGGTGTTAGCGCAACGTGAATTTCGACGTCGATTTGCTAATCGTGTCGCGCCAACTGGGTAAACATTCCGGCGCTTAGCTACTCGACTCGAATAGAGTGGACCCACAGGAGACCATGCAGGGCGCGGCCGTCACCGGACTGGTCGTTCGGCGGAGAATATCGCGGCTGTGGCTGCCGATGTCGCTGAGAATGAAGTAACATCAACCAGACGACGGGCCACACAATTAGGCATCACCAGACGAACACTACAACGAATTTTAGTGAAAGACTTACACATGTTCCCGTACAAAGTGCAAACAGTGCATCAGTTAATGCTTCGTGACCGTCAGTCGCGTGTGAATTACTATACTTAATCTCAACAACGAAGAGCACGATTTTGCATCGAAAATCATTATGAGCGACTAGGCGCATTTCCACTTAAGCGGTACGTCAGTAAGCTAAATTTTCGTTTCTGGGGCACTGAAAATCCGCGTGTGATGCACGAAGAGCCATTACTTCCAGTCAAAGCCAAAGGTGCGGAGTTCACGCGGGAGGAATGATTGGGCCGTATTTTTTTGAGGATGCCATCGGCAATACGGTCACTGTCACTAGCAAATGCTACAGGGCCATGATAAACGACTTCTTACTGCCGAAATTAGATGAGCGGCGCTTGGTAAACATGTGGTTTCAACAAGACAGTGGAACCGCACACACAGCACGAGCCACAGAGGATATTGTGAAGGAAGCGTTTCCGGGTCGCGTAATCTTCCGTTTTTCGATTTGGCATGTCTAGCAAGATCTCCCGATTTAACCATCCCAGACTTCTTTCTTTGGGTCTACTTGAAGTCACGGGTTTATGCCAACAAGCCTTAGACAAACGCAGCACTTAAGGAGACTATTCGACATAAATGCGAACAGTTAGATATCACCGGAAAACTTCCATAAAGTCATGGAAAATGTGATAAAACGGGCACAAATGTGTCTAAACACTGGCGGCAGCCACGTGGCGGATATCATATTTTCCACTTACCAGAAATAATTGTAAATTGTTTTTTTCAGTTTTCTTTATTTAGTAAAAAAGTAGTTCAAAAACAAAATTGTATAATTAACTTTGCGCCACCTTTACTACATATTCCATGTTTCTTCTTCGAGGAATTTTGCAAAATGAAATACATTTCCTTCATACAACCCACTGGCACAGATCATATCAAAACTTTGCGACCTGTTCCCGCCCAGCAACTTAAAATTCCGAAGTATTGAATATGAATCATATTCTCATGCAACCCAACTTATTGGCAATAATGAACAACCTAAGGGTTTAAATGCTCACCATAAAGGTTATGTTGGTCACGGAAGTAATCTATTCGAATCTGTAGAACCAGCAGGGGGCAGCTTTGGTAAACCGCAACATTCGATTCAGTATAAGTAGTAGCACGTGTTTTTCTGCTTAATTGTTCATTGTTCTTCAATTTTATCGAATGAATACGAAAAACAAAGCAAAACCAAATGCAAACAACTATTTACACCTTTTTAATTTACTCGTACACCGTACTCGATTTCGCTGTCGTATTTAAATTTAGACGGCAATGTCGAGGTTAAAAATCAATTGTAACTGCGCCTACTCTATAAGTATTGTATTTCAATTTGTTAATAACGCCGACATTACTCATAAATCGTTTATCGAGCCAAAGCCGTTGGACGGTCGGATATTGCACCACGCTCATAATATACAAGAGGTGTGTCTCGTCCCCTGACAGTGAGCTAATCGGAGTTAACACTGTGGCGTATACGTAACAAAACATTTTTGCCATTGTGGTCAGCTTGTTACTTTCAGATGAATGATTTGTTATCTCAATCAAGGGCAAAAGTTGAAATTTTTTAACTACAATATCATTGCACGCTAGCAGTGTTCTCGATTCTTGTTCTTCTTGTGCGGTTTTCATGGTAAACCTTGATAGAAGCCAAAGTGAAAAGGATAACTTAGTTGTTATTTGACTTGACGGTCTTTGCATGCCAACTATTGCGAAGCTAGATTCCGTTCTGTAGACTTAATAATCAATGTCATTATCAGTGGAGCGTACTATAAGAATTGCATTCGTATGAGACTTCTCTACCCTGTTTCCGGAACAAGTGTTAGAGACAAAGTGTTTTGCTTCGTTCAGAGTTGTCCCAGGTGTACTTTATGCTGGTGCATTAAAATGAGGATTGATTGATACGGCATTATATGAGATAATATGCATGTTGCCGTAATTACCAGGTGAATTTGTTTTAAGATCAACAGTCAGCACAGCGGGCACCTGCAATAAGCTGTTCAGACATATTTGGGATATGTTATGATTGAATTGAGAGATGGTCATGTGTAGAGATTTCAAAATTGTAATATTCGTAAATTACAACTAAGGGCGTACACGTCATTCTATGGTATTTTGGATCACCTCATCATTAAGGTGAAGAGTTTGTGTATGCCTTCCATTCCGACCTCGACATTGAGCCTCATCTGGAACTGGAATTACGAGTAAAGGGTGTTTTTTTTAAAGATGCTCAGTTTTACTAAATTCATTCGAAAGAATATTTCATTTAATATTTGAAAACAATCTGGGGTGCATTCTAAAGGTTCAATTTCCAACCACTTTTTCGAGCAATTGGGGGTGTATATCGCGTATTGCTCGAACAATGTTTTGTTCCAAGGCGTCAATCGTTGCCGGTTTATCTAAGTAGCCCCACAGAAAATAATGCGATGGAATCAAATCGCATGATCTTGGACTAGTCCATGAACCAGAGTTCTTTCACATTGATGTCACAAATAATCGTTGCTCATAGCATTATATCGAAGTAACTTCTGCTACGGCCTCATTTTTGAAGATATAAGGACTGATGATTCTAGAGGTATACAATCCGCACCATAGGGTATATTTTCCTGTATGCAATGACATCTGATGAACTCCTTTAGAATCTTTCTCGCTCCAAGCATGGCAATTCAGAAATGAGCCTCATCACTCAGCTAAATCTTATGGTAAAAATCTGGATCAAAGCCCTATCACTGAATACCCGACGCAATAAATAGTCACGCAGCTTTAGCACTTGCACCAATTGGATTTTATAAGTCCTGAGACCAAGATCTTTGCGCAGAACTTTCCAGATAGTGGGCGGACAAAGACCAAGTTGCTGTGAATGATGACGAATTGGGGTCCTCCTCAACACCAGCTTACACAGTCGCGATATTTTCTTCCGAATGCACTGTTCTCATTCTTTTTGGTATGTCAGTATCCAATAGCGTGAATTGGATGCGAAATTTTTCAATAATTCCGTAAATGGCACGTTCAGATGGCCGAGGATGTCCACCTTAAATGCTCTGTAAATTTCGTGAACAGAGCTTCGACTTTAAAAATAAATTTCAATGATTTTGAGTCGTTGTCGTGGCGTCAATCTTTCCATGATGAAAATTCAAATTGCGCTGAAAATAATACCCCTACCCTATTAACAAAGCTACGCCTACCAATGACGTAGTCTAATAATGAATCGGGGGCAGAGCAATACTGGTCTTATCTTAATGGTTTTCAGAATAACGCCACTGAAAGCTACTACAAAGTCCTGTTGAGCGGCGTGGACTATTGGTAGTTCACGAGGACTTAAAAGCAGTAGCATGGGAAGTCAGGGCCCAAGACCTTCTTTTATACCTGACTTTGAAGAGGTATGCCCCCTAGTGGGAGCGTCATAGTGGCTGTGGTTTAAAATTAAAATTACACCATGGGAATAAAACTAGTTGGTTTATTTGATGTGGAGTAGAAAAAGATGATCGGCCTCGACTCATACCAAGGGTGGAGCACATGCCCTCAACACAAGTTCCGGTGGTATTAACGAAAAATTGTAAGCAATAGCTAGGTGTTTCCAGGCCCCCTTGGATGTATAGGCATCCCGTGAACTTACGAGTAAGTCTCCACTCCAGGTATTCACGCAAAACACTGAATTAATCTGTACTGAAAGTAAATAAAGCTTGGCAGCTCAATATGCCAGCTTATTGGACATTTAATCCCTATTGAAAAGTCTGACACTGCAAAGAAACACCTATATATTGCTTCTAGGACCGGCTTTTGCAAAGAACAATAAATTAAAAATTATGTTCCTTTTACTGGAATTTTTCAATCTTTCATAGAAAGATAGATAGACACAATATTAAAATGCCTACAGTCGAAGCACCCATCACATCAGTGCCGAGGACATGTAATCTCAGTCGTTCATAAACCTCCGTACAGATTAGATGTGATTCGGCTTTTCAAGTGAGTGAATAAGAAAAAAAAAATATAAAAAACAATTTAGAAACAATTTTGCCAATTGGTTCAGGGCGCGTCTATAGTGGTGGCCGACTGATAAAACAGGGGTCGTGGGTTCGATTCCCGTAAAAGTGTCATCGATTTTTTTTTTCTTTTTTTTTTTAAATTTAATCAAAAAGACAATTAGTAAATTGAAATGAGAGACAATAAGCGGCCCGCTATTCCAATAGCGGGACCAACAGATGGGAAGTTGCCACCAGAAAATGTGGCAAGAAAGCGAAGGAGGAGGCTTAAGACACCTCCAAATCCAAATCCTCTAAAGCACCCCACCCTGACAGCTACTGAAAAGTTGTCTGGTAGAGGAAGGGAAGCAGCGCCGACAACGACAACAAAAGCGGCAGCTGAATCAGACAACGAACAATATATATACATGTCTGATGGGGGGGGGGGGGGGGGGGGGGGAGAATGCTTTCCGATCCCTAGCGGCCACGGAGTCTGATGATGAAGAAGAAGAACTCCATGCAATTAACAGCACCATTAAGAGGCTGCAACAACAGGTGCTTGGCATTAAAGCCAAGCAAGTGGCGAGAAGGCAGATGGAGCAACAACAACTCCTGAGCTCTCAGCAACAGCCCGCAAATAGCGAACAGAATCCGCTACAACAACATAAAACCAGCACAAGTGCCAAAGCAAAAACAAGTACAGACAAAACAATGGCAAAATATGCAGCAACAAAAATCACAAGCGCAACAACAACAACGACAGCATCAACAGCACAAGTCCCAAAAACAGCAGCAACAAAACCAGCAACAACAACAGCAGCAACACCAGAAACAACAACAACAGCAGAAAATCAACAGACACAAAGTACCTCCAATTAATACTTACAAATTGGAATTAAAAGACACCATAGAACTGTGTAAGTCGGCCATAGGCTGTAATTTTTTTTATAAAAAGATTAAGTGTAGATAGGCATGCGATCCATTGTAACACAGTGGAGCGCTACCATAAAATTAAAAGTTTACGGAGTTCTTCTCCTATACCCCGAAAGGGGAGAAGCTGCAAACAATGCTGCTGAGGGGGTTAGAACCGTCGACTGATCCGGAGGAGCTCCTTGCACTGCTGAAAGAGAAAGAGTGCGAAGGGCTCAAATTCGTGGGGGTCAAGGCGTTTGTCACGGCTAGAGCCAAACGGGAGAAGCGGCAACTGCCGATTTTCCTGGTCCAGCTAAGTCCCACCAGCAATCTGGATAGTCTAAGGAGTATTAAAGTCCTAGACTGCCAGGTTGTACATTGGGAGAAATTAAAGAGGAGCGAAAACATTTTACAATGTGTTCGCTGCCAGAGGTTCGGGCACGCCGCGTCGAACTGCGAAATGCAGCCTCGATGCGTGAAGTGCGGAAAGAACCACAAGTCTGAGGAATGCGCCCTGGGTAAGGACGGAGCATCTGAAAAAAGCCAACTCTCTTGTGCTTTGTGTAGGAACTCGGGACACACCGCAAATTATCGGGGTTGTCCCAAATTCCAGTACATCAAAAGAATAAATCTGGCCCGGCAGCAGAAAGTAGAAGTGAAACGTCCACCCGTGCATTTGCAAACACCAGCCGTTACTCCCCAAGTTACCTACGCCCAAATGGCGGCAGGTAGGGGAAATACGGTACAGCAAGCGAAGGTTGCTTCTCAGGCCCCAGCGCCCAGAGCACCTGAACCAGTATCTGACATGCTAGCTATCTTGCTCTCTATCCAAGGGCAGATGACTCAGCTACAACGTCATTTAACTGAACAGACCGCGCGAGTGGATCAAGTATACGCGCTGCTGCCTGGCTTAACGCACCTTTTGCCGTAATGGGTACGTACGTGGCGGAGCAAACTCTTAAGGTCCTTGCTGTGAATGTGAATTCACTGATTAGGCTCGAACGAAGAGCCGCACTATTTAAGTTGCTTGAAGACCAAGCCCCTGATGTGCTTTTGGTTAGCGAAACTAAGCTTACCAAAGGACACAAAATGAGGCACAGAAGATACAAAATAGTACGGAGAAACCGACCCAACTCCATTCAGGGACGTGGCGTTGCAATTTTCGTACGAAAAGGTATACGTTTTAAAAGAGTATACAGTCGTGTAGTACGTAGGTTCCAGGTGCTGGAAGCATGCATCGTGTATATCCCCCTCCGTAGTGGAAAGCGGTTGTACATGGTGTCTGTCTATGCACCTAAGGCTACCCAATCCACCTTATTTATTTCAGAGCTCGAGACACTTTTCCAATTTCTGAGGCTGGAATTGGAAGACAACTATTTTATTATCGGGGTATTATTATCGGAGATTTCAACGCCAAACATAGTGATTGGGGAAATAATACACCAAATACTAGAGGGAACCTACTATTCAATTGGTGGGGTCAGCACAGTGTGATGTATCGACTCGGGCTTAAGGCGACAGATAGTCCGTCGTTTCCCAGACACGGGTCCTATTTGGATCTTCTGCTGTTCGACTCACGAATACAAGTGACATGTACTAACCAACAAACTACAAACTGTCTACGCACTTTCGTGTATGACAGTGACCATTGCGGTCTCAGCACCGAAATAACTGTTCCCAACGAAATTGCGGAATTGGATAAGTTTGTTCAAAGGCATTCCTACAATTATAGTAGGGTGCGTTGGACACACTTCACCAGAACACTGACTAGAGCACTCTCCTCGAATTCGCTCTACCCACCGTCCAACAGAAATCTGTCAAACGAGGAGATTGACAGGTATCTAAGACTAATGGATGAGACAATCCAACGAACAATGGACAAAACGATACCTCGGTACCAACACACTGACGAAGAAGACTTATTCCGCAACGCAACTATTGACGCACTGCACCGACAGAAAAGTAGACTGCTGTCAAGACTAAAAACCTTGTACAGACAGTTTACTGACAGACATAACCCGGAGATCATGACACTGAAGTCGTCGATTAAAAACCTCCAAACATTAATAAAGGAAAATTACAGAGCAGCTGTAAGTTTGTATTGGAACAATAAAATTCGGGCTGTAAACGCCAGCAACCCGAATATGTTCCCGCAAATAAATAAAATATTTCGGAGAAATAATCAGAACGACCTTCCATGTCTTAAAATCGCCCAAATGAGGCTGTTGATGATGACAACTTCTTTGTGATCGAGGATCCGCATGAGATGTGACTTCTGCTGGAACATTTAACATTAAAAACGGTCTGCAACAAGGTGCGGTAAATTCGCCGATCCTGTTCAACATTTACACAAGTGATCTGATAGGTTCACTTCACCATGCCATAGCGTACGCAGACGACATAATCGCGTACAGATCAGGTCCAAAGATTGAGGTCATTAATATACTTTTGCAGCGTGACTTCGACAAAATTAAACGATATTGCGATGACTGGAAATTTAAAATCAACTTTCAGAAGTCGGAAACCATTCTGTTTAGGACGCCTTTGTCTGGGGCCTCTAGGGACACCAGAAAGAATTGGCGAAAGTTCTCGATCGTGGGACAGCAAGGGCAGCCACTTGCTTGTCGAAATGTAGTCAGATACCTTGGGATCTGGCTAGATCAATTTCTGTATTTTAACAAACATATAGATGTTGCTCTGGCCAGAGCTAAAGGTGCTTTTGCTCTTACAAAGAGAGTGTTTTATAACAGCCAACTCGATGCGAGGGTGAAGGTAATCTGCTACATGGCCCTTATCAGGCCCATGCTTGTATTTGGATGTCTCGTGTGGTTCAACCTGAGAGCAAGCTTATTGGAAAAGATTCGGGTGTTTGAGAGGGCTTGTCTTAGGACTTGTCTTCGCTTATACAGAACACCAGAGTCTGAGTACATAAAATTCTATCCTAATGAGGTCTTATACAATAGAGCGAACCTAATAAGAGTGGACAATTTCGTCATTAAGTTGACTCGAAGGCACGTTGCAAGAGCAATGGCCTCATCAAACAACCTGATCTCCGGGGCTTACTACCCCAATTATATGTATCACGAGAGAGTTCGCTTTGACGGCTTTATTCCTCCAGAAGCGTTCCTCTATTTAGATAGCAAAGGTCTGATCCAGGACAGATTGGCGGTGCCGCTTATCTTCCACGTCGCTCGAACAGCTGCGGACAGGCGACTCAACTACGACAGAGACGTCGCACACGGCAGTGCGGAGCGTCTCCGGTTCAGTAGGGCGGTAGGGAGTCGCGACAGGAGGGATGTTGCTCAGCAGCACCAACAATTTTGGTGGCTTTTTGAAGGGGAGGATGCTTCGTCGTCGAACTCCTCTAGTGATAGTTAGCTTCATGTAAAGCAAGGTGGGCCAGCCTATTTTTTTTTTTTTTTTTTTTTAGCCATGGCCGGCTTAAATAGTTTTAGGTAGGTTTAAGTTAGATTTTAAGAAAAAAAAAAATGAAAAAAAATATATATATACATACATATATTTATATATTATGTATATATATATGATGTATGTATATATATGTATTTATGTATGCATTGGATGTAAGTAGGTTAAGTAGGTTAAGATTTATTTTTAGGTGATTGTAGGCTTTTAGTTTTAAGTTTTATAAAAAATTTAAAAAAAAGTCCAGATACTAAGTTTTTTTGATTAAAATTTATTTTCTTAGTTTTAGTATTAATAAATGTAAAAATAAAATAAAATTAGATTCGTCGAAAGACATAGTTTAAGTGTTAGGTTTAACTTAGAGTGCCCGCATGGGGCCAGTAAGTTAGAATAAGATTATTTGTAAGTTATTTAAGCTAATTTTTAAGCATTTTTTTGTTTAGCATTTAAGAGTAATTTAAGTTGAAAAAATAAAAATGCATTTAAACTGAAAAAAAACTGAACTGAGGACATGTAATCTCAGGTTAACATGCATAGATATGGGTGGGTGGCGGTGGCTCAAATGGTACTGTATTGGCTTCCCAATTGGACAGTTCGGGCTTCAATAACAGCCGTACCGGTAAGACATTCTTTTTTTCAGGCAACTAAAATCTCGTGAGATGAATGGTTGCCTAAAATACAACAACAAGTCAATTTACACTAATAATTTAGTCTCTCAATTAAACGTTGGATGCCATCCTTGGAGAACAATAACCAATTTTCGGACATTTTAAGAGTTGTCACACCATCTTGTGTGATAAGTTTTTTTTTAAACAAAAACAAAACTAAAATGCCGGCAAATCACGGAGATAGTCATCGTCATCGTTCTGAGAATTGCTTCCTAGCACATTTAGGCTTACAACAAAAGCATAATACCCCGTCACGACACCAGCAGGCAGCCGGAATCCTGGAGAGTCATGCTATCACATGCAATCGCATGCTCACATGAAACCCAAATGCCAATTGAAGTTCGAGAACCCGGCCAATCTAACGCATGTTTGTGCCCTGAGAAATTCTCCTTAAACGTTATTGGCAATCTCATATCACGTGATCTCATCGTGACCTGGCATAAACCAGACTCCAGAAGTAGTGTAGTAGTAGTGTAGTGTAGGAGTAGTAACCAACTTCTCACCAACCGATTCTTCACAATTTATTTCATTGTCATCAGGATTGTGTATATCACATCACATATTTTCCTTACGATGAGTGAAATTTAACATTGTTATCCTGCATCGTAGATCGCTTTAGAAGTCGTCCGTGTATACGCGACTACGTATTCTGGCTGAAAGCATTCCTTGGCGTTTTGACTATATTTTGACTTTGGCCTTATTGGCATACCGTTTGATGCAATGATTCACTTCAGTTTAAGCGGCATGGCCCATGATGTGACTCTAGACCAGAGCCAGGCGTACTAAGAAAAGCCACCAGGCATTCAAGAGAGGCCGTTCTTTGGAGTCTGGTAAGAGCAGCAGTGATGTATTTTTGTGAAAGCTTCTTCCACCAGACAACCGACGCAAAGAATATATGTAGTCTTTTCCATGTAAATCCAAACGACTCTCCTCGGAGGCAAGCCCCACATCTTGATCTTGATCCCTTAATCAGACAGAAAGAAAACAGCGCCTTGAAGGTTTTCGAGCTGACGTGTTTACGAGTATTCCACAGAAGTTTATTTTCGAAGATGACACCCAAATACTAAGTTCAAATGGGGAACGGGATGGTGACGCCTTTAAACACTAGATGAGTCTGACCAGACAGCTCCGTTCTTCTCGTAAAAAGAACAACTTAAGTTTCGAGATAATTGGTGTAGGATTTATTTCATTGCTTTCTGAAGTAAACACATGGGGATTAGTTATGGAATTCAATATCTTCCAAATGACTGCCAATATCTGCTGCAGACCCTCGAAATTTTAAATCACTTTTTCACATTGTAGCTCTATATCGGCGATGGCGGCTTCAGTATTCGTTTTCAGAGTTGGAATTGTTTACGGATGGTTGGCGTAGACCTTGCTTTTAACATAGAATCAAAACAAAGAAGTCTAACGCTGTTAAGCCGCGCGATTTTGGTGTGTTCCTGAAACGCGAAATTACGCCGCTAGGAAACTGCTAATTATGTCTCGGTAGAGCGCTCTAGCTCTATGACACCATAAATCGCACCAAACAGTTACTCGTTCTGGGTGAATTGGTATCTCCTGAATCACTCGTGGATTTTTAGCATCGGGGCGGCAATTTTACGTAATGACATAGCCTCCAATGGGGAAATGGGTCTCATCCCATGCACGATTTTCTTGCAAAAGTCAATGTCAGCATTCGTGTTTTCCATCTGCTGCTGGTGGTCGGCCGGCTTCAGTTCTTGTGTTAATTGAACCTTGTACGCATGGAGAGCAAAATCTTTGGTGAAAATTCGGTGCAGCGTAGCTGTGGAGAAGTGAAGCTCCTAAGAACGGTGACTAGTGGAGGTGTTTCAGTCGTTTTCGACACTTTCCTTTACTGCGGTGATATTTTCAGTTAAACGTCCGAGGCGAACGCTCTTCGGCGTCTTTATATCTTGTACTGAGCCCGTTTCGTGTGAAACGGCCGTTACGTGCAAAATTGGCACGAATTTTTCACATTATTGCCGCGATTGAACATGAAAAATTCAACGACTTGGATTTTTTTTTACTGTGCAGCGTTCCATGGTGCACTTCCCAAATTTATAAATGACGTCTGTCACCGTATTCCAACTCTGCATGCATCAGCTGTAAAAAAATAAGCCTTTCAAATCCTACACCTCTTGGTGTTGCAACAAGAAATTTATAAAATTCCAGCATAAACAAACTTCCGTCAAATGACTTAAAATGTACTAAATTGTATTAATTTGCAATTCTATTACATCGGGTTTGCAGTAAGATTAGAATTTACGATCTATTACAGCAACGGATGGAATGCAGTAAACACTTGCGTTTGCTTGAATAGAAAACAATGTTCTCTAACTGCACGGGTTTTACTGCACTTTTACTAAGTTGTTTAGTTTCGCATAGTCTCCTCTACGAGTTCATAGGATAGAGTTTTAAGACCGCAATCATAAGAAATCGTCAACGATAGAGGTCGGCGCTGAAGATATAAATCAAATCAAACTGTCTTCCAGATTGTTGTTGATACAACTTAATCGAAAAAATGAACAGAACTACTTTCTCAGAGTTCACGTTAGCAGCGGTAAAATGTGTTCGATTAGTCTGAAACCATTTCAGTTTAGGAAGAATAAAATCTCTCAACATATCTACGAGTACGACGTCCCTAGAGTCAACATGATACATACGAGTAGAGAGTCAAAGGTAATGTTCCGTAACTATAATTTTGTTTAAATTTAATATTCGTTAAGATCATTTTTTTATGAATTTCATTTCCAATATCTTAAAAATAACTCGATGTTAATTTCTTATTTAAGGGTCGCACATTTGGATCGGTGATTAAGAGTTTTCTGCAACTTTCTTGTCCACTTAATGAATCGTATCTCCCACTTTATAACACTCCCAAAGGAAGTAAGTTTTTACTCGTTTGAATTCGATTTTTCAAATAAAATGTTTTTCCATTTTTATTCATTTGTTTTCTTTATAGAGGCCGCATATAATGAGACTCTTGAATGTGTCAAACAGTCATTTCCTCAGTATATACGTGAGTTGGAAGGGGTCGCCGATGGAGCTCAAGTGGAGTTTCACAAAGTAAGTGATTTGGTAATATTGTTTTTGTTTTTAGTCTCTTATCGATCACATGTCGAACAAATTTACGACTTTTATTGGGAAAAAAACAAAACAAAACCTGGTAAGTGGCTTAAGTGGTAACTATTCTCTTTATCTTATGTGGTACCGTGGTCAACGTAACGCTACTAGAACGTCCACAAGAGAGCTGATAGTGCAACGTATGTATTTACTTTTAAGAAGTAATCAGTTGTGCAATTGGTTGTTTAAGTTTTTTTTTCCAAATTGGAGCTAACGTGGTTATCCAAAATCAGTCTAATTAGTAACATAAATCAAAGGTGAATATCAAAGTTTCGATCCGTTGAAACCAACTGCAGTTTGTGAAATGCATGTCATTCTAGAAAATAAGACATGAACTACCGATGAGGAAATTTTTTTTTGCCAAACCAATATGATACTATGAGGAAGTTCGACAACGAAAAGTAGCAATCGCATGAGATTGCCATAAGTTTCATCAATAGAGCCAATAGAGTGTCGCTTCAACTCTCTAGAAGTGCCAGCATCAAGTGTCGAAGACCAATGGCAGGAATGCTAGTAAGCCATTAGAAAAGCCGCCGGTTTCACCCAATATTCTGAAAAAAAATGTGGCTTGATTTATAAATTGGTTGGATGCTGTAAGTTCGAAAATAGAGTAGACACTGACTGGCATCAACCTGGTGAGGACCAATGTTGTATCTATTACTACACATCAACTGTGCTTATTTTACCTCCAAGTGATAGCCATCGGGTACTGATTGTTGGCCTTCCAGACTCTACTTGCTTATCTTATAAACACGACAGCGAGCGAATTCCCTATATGGAATCAATGGTGGCGCCACGGCTTCAAATGGAAGCACAAAACAAACTTTATTTGGGCTACTTTGACATTTTTTGGACTTCAGGCCGATAAAGATCTCAAAGAATGAGTCGGGTTCTTGGAAAGGAGATGGTGGCGGCTGAGCTCTTAATGGGTCAACGCCAGCAATCACATCCCCGAAGTAGGTTACTTACCTCGGTTTCAGCGGCTCGTCCTATGGCTTTTCACAATGGTAGTGGCCCTCCAGGTTAAGGGTTGTGCCATCAGAGTAAGCTCCCTACCACGGTGTCAATGGACCACTTCAGTTAAGATTACTACCCGGAACGCTCTCAGACTACGAATTGAGAGTATGCACCTGGAACTTACGCACACTGTATACCCCTGGTGCTGCTCAAAAACTTGAAACCGACCTCACGCGATAAAAGACAGATATTACCCCGATCCAGGAGATACGATAGATAGGATCAAGTATACAAAAATGGTAAAAATTAGAAGAGCTTTCACAAAGGACTGCCCATGTTAGGATGCAGATTCGTCGTGGGAGATTGGCTACGGTCAATGGTAATTGACTTTAAACCGATAAATGATCGCCTGACTGTGATCTGCTCCAAGGCATCATTCCAAAACATCAGCCTAATATGTATATGCCGCTACCAATGAAGCTGAAGATTCATCAAGGAGGAGTTCGATGACCTTCTGAAACATCTTCGACGGTGAAGAAACCACAGACAACAGCTTCCGGCTAATCGATTTTACAGCAGCTCGTAATACGATGATAAGTAGCGCTAGGTTTCAAAGGCTACGAATCCACACAGCAACTTGGCGCAATCGGGATAGTCAAATCGCCAACCAAATCGACCATGTGCTAATAGATGCGTGGCACGGATCAGGTATCAGGGGGGCAAACGTCGACTATGACCACTTTATTGTTACAAACAAATTCAAAGTTCGACTATCCAACAGGAGCAAAGTGCGAACGGCCTAGAAAAATAAATTCAACATTCGAGGACTTACCACAACTGGGGTTAGCCAGAGCCTACAGAGAGCATCTGAGCGAGTGGCCCTCCGCTGTACATTCACCATCCACAAATGCCAACAATCTGTGCAACCAGTATCGAGACATTATCAAATAGGTAGCCGACACCACCGTACGCTACCCGCCATCACCGAAAACTAGCCCTTGGTATGATGATGTCGGAAAAAGATGACAGAAAATGCATATGTGCAAACGCTATGGCGCAAAACAAGGGCAGCCAGAAGAAGATCTTGAGTAAAAAAGGGCCTACGCAGTCTCCCACCTCAAAGATATAGAAGAGTCCCGCGATAATAACAATGTCTGGATGTTTTTCAGGAAAGCTAAACAACTGGCTCTTCGAAAGAGTGAATGAAACGAAGTCATCGAAGCACAGGGAATAGTTGATGTGTTTAAGCAGCACTTCAAGCAGCTACTTAATGGACATCATGTAAAAATAGTAAAACGGCAATAAGAGAACCCACTTCCAGTCAATTAAGAAGCTCACCTCCGTAGCATATTGTAGAAGGGTTTGGCCCAGTTATCAAAAAACTGAAGAACAACAAGTCTGCCGGTTCTGATGGTCTACCAGCGGAGCTTTTCAAACATGGAAGTGTTTTTTCGGTAGTGTGCATTCACCAAATTATCAACCAGGTATGAGTGGATGAAACCATGTCTGATGACTGGACTATCAGCTCTACATAACCTAACTGTAACATATAAGATTCCATCCAATGTACAGTGTGAACGTCTCAAGCCTTTCTGCAAAACACTAATCGACACGTACCAGTGTGGCTTCCGGCCCGGCAGAACGGCTAACGATCAAAATTTTCAAACTTTTCAATCTTTTCATCGACTTCAAAGCCGCATATGACAACATTTTTTGTCTTGAGCTCTACATGACGATGTTCGAATTCGGGATCCCGGCAAAACTGATCCAGCTGTGTCGCGTGATGCTAGAAAACACGCGGTGCAATGTGCACTTTGGAAACAGTTCTTCCGAACTATTCCAAATCTGTACCGGATTTCGGCAAGGAGGTGTACTATCATATGATTTCTTCAATTTAGTTCTGGGACAGATAGTGTGCAAGGCAGGTGTTAACATGGAAGACACTGTTTTCAGGGAATTTATCCAGCTGCTGGGATACGCAGACGACATCGACATCATCGGTCGCTCGCAGCGCTCCATCGTAGATGATTTTACGGCTACCAAAGAACAGGAGAAACGAATTAGCCTTGAAGTAAATGAGGACAAAACCAAGTACTAAATGTTTTCAGTAAACAAAGAAACATCTGTCCATCGGCAAAGGACAAAACGGCACTGTTGACAACAGTAACTTCGATATGGTTAAGGAGTTCGCGTAGCTCGGAGTAATCATCAACTCCACGAATGACACCTTAGTGGAGATTCTGACTTACCTTAATAAACCGATGCTACTTTGGTTTACCGAAGCAAATGGTGTTTCAAAACTCCTAACTCGGAAGATGAAATGCATGCTCCACAAAACATTGATCCTGCCAGTTCTACTCTATGCAGCCGAGTGCAGGACGATAAGCAGGAAAACAGAGCAGATATTGAACACTTTCGAGAGAAAAATTCTTCGTTGAACATTTGGTCCCGTATGTGAGGAGGGCGAATGGACGGGAAGACAGAACCGCGAACTCTATGAGCTGTATCAAGATGTGGATGTAGTCCAAAAATCTAAGATACTACACTGGCTTGACCGCATCGAGCGAATGGGCAATAATGCTGCAGCAAAGAGGGTTTTCGAATCACAACCCTCAGGTTCGAGGCGACAAAGAAAGACCAAGCAATCACGGATGCCAGGGCGCTTAGTCTAGAGAACTGGAAGCATCACGCCGGTGATCGAAGGGAGTGGAAGGCTGCTGTGTCTCATGCAGAGACTCTTTACGGGTCATGAGCAGGTCGGGTCTTTTTCGTTTAACACATACTTCTTACCCTTTGGTAAAACATCTAAACGTTGAACCTATTCATTTCCGGAAAAGCTGATGACCATCCCGTACGTGCAAACGAAACCGCTCTCGTTTAATTTACTACGAGCTGCTTGTATGCATTCTTCATTAAAGCAGGGGTTTCTTTGCGGTAGCACATCAGTTGTAGTATTTCTGATCGGCAGTTTATTGCGACTGCAGCCTTTGGATGTTAATTGATTGAAGCCCAGGTTAGCCCCGGACAGAACAAAAATATAACTTAAAAACTAAAGTTAAAACTAACATTTAGGAGTATATGACATAAAAACTACGATAAACGCAAGGGGTCAAGGAGATTGGGGAGGGAATTTCTAAGTTTGGTTTTGCTGGTGTTAAAGTCGAACCCGTTAACCATGTTGTTCGTAATTCGCAGCATTCTGATCAAACGTTAGCTACAGGCGTAGTCGGTTCGGTGAAAGTTGGTGTTGAAGAGGGGTGCTGACCTAAGGTTACGTTGATTGGTATTAATGGATATAATTTGGAGCAGGGCAGGGCAGTCAATGCAACTAGTAAATAATTGTTGAACAAAGAGTACATAAGCAACTTCTCGACGTTTTTTGAGGGGCTGGAGATTAATTAGCTTCAAACGATCCCTGTACGGAGGCATATCTGTCCAAGGTAGACCCCGTAATGTAAATCGAATGAATCTGCGTTGAATAGCTTCAATTCACCTAGAGTGGATTTAAGGTGGAGTGGAATGTAAGGTAAAGGGGCTTAGTGATATAAGGGTTAGAGAATTCCTTCGACCATTGCTGAATCCCAGTGAAGGATTAGCTTTGTTAATAATATTATCAATATGTGGCCGGGAATTCAGTTCTTTATCGCATATAACACCTAAATCGCGAATTAAGGTGACAGGGGTATTAATTGATTTACGATGAAATACGAGTAGGACCTTGGTGGTGATGACATACCGAATAAAAGTTATGGTTTGGCATTTGCTAGCATTAAGATCTAAAAACTTTTTTCGCATCAGGTTAAAGAGCTATTCAGATCATTTTGTAGTGTTTGAGAGTCAGAGGGTATAGAGATGTGCTTATAGATCTTCATATCATCTGCACACATGGAAATGCGGGATTCTTTGATAATGAAATCTGTTATACATCATTGATTGCCAATATAAATATCAGAGGACCGAAGTGACATCCTTGAGGTACATCAGACTTAGTTACAATGGGATCAGAAACAGAAGTTCTAAAAGGAGCACAATATTGACGATTTTTCAGATAAGATTTGATCCACTAGATGAACCCAGGTTGGAACAAGAGAACTTCAAGCTTGCGAAGGAATATTTCGTGCGAAATTTTATCGAAGGCTTTGCTAAAATTGGTTACAATTACATCGGTTTCGTTTCCGTTCTGCAATGCACAGAGAGTAGTAGAAACGATTTCTGTTAAATTAGTAATTGTTAATCTTTATTTTAGAAAATCATGCTGATAAGGAGAAAATATAGGTTTTGCAGTCAAATAACATCAGGTCGTAAACAATGCTCTCAAATAGTTTGGGTATACAAGAGAGTTTAGCGATTTGAGGGTAGAGATTCCAATTTTGGCATCTTTTTTCATGCCGTCAGGATCTGGTCTTTGAGCAGATAATATATCGCCATACAGATTACTGTGACGTTTTAGAAAATATAAATCTTCTCTCTAAGTTGAATAGTTACCACTCTCTCTTTCTCTCTTGTCTTATGACAATGGTCTTAATGCCATAAGTATTCTTGCAGTTTTAATTTTCATATGGCAATAGGAGATAGGAATAACTCTCTCAGTACGGCCAATTTTAACTTTCTCTACGATAATCATAACTTTACGGTTAACAATGCTCTCACATTATTTTATACCTACATTTTCAAATTTCTTTCCCAATCTGCACCTAAAAAGGATACCTCATGGTGGCCGCCCTAGTATGATAAAGAGTAGCGTTCTCTTCGTAACAAGACAAATAAGCTCTGGTCTCTCTATGACAACTATTTGAACCCACCACACACATTTCCGACCCCAAACGATTCTTTCAGTTCATCAGCACTAAAAGCAAATCGGATAACTATCCATCATCTCTAAATTTTCTTGATTAGTCCTCGGGCAATCCCCAAATTTTTGCAAATCTATTTTCAAAGTTGTTTAGCCAAACTACTCAAAAATGATTATTCTACTGGACGTGATGATCTTCCCCTATATTCTTAAAGAAATGTGAAATGCATCTAACCAAAACTCTTACAGCTCTCTTTCAGCTTTCTATCACCCAGGGATTATTTCCCTCAACCTGGAAAAGATCTTTTATTATTACCCTACATACAAAATGTCACAGAAATGATATTTCCAACTATCGACCAATTGCTAAGCTGTCCAGCATATCTAAGTTTTTTGAGAGCATTATTTATGACAAAATGCTTTTCCTTTGTAAATGTATTGTTTCCCAAAATGACCACCAATCTAATGGAATTCGCATGAAACACTTTATATGCACTAGGATCTGGAAATGAATTTGCAAATTTCAGCAAAGCCTTTGATAGAATTTCTCATGATATAATCGTCCTGAATCCTATTGAGAGATCCATAGTTTCTGACCCAATTAAAACCTCCTCTGGTGTCCCTCAAGGCAGCTACCTTGGTCCCCTATTATTTATTCTGACTAGTAATGATGTTAATGTTGATTCATACATATCTGTTTACGCAGATATGAAAATGTTTAAATATACATACGAGTATATCATCATCCTCAAACAGTCTACCACTGCAGGAAGATCTAGACAGATTCTGTACTTGGTGTCAGAAGAATTTCCTTAAGTTTAACGTCAATAAGTGTCAGGCTAAAAACTTATACCCGTAAGCGCCCTCCTATTTCACTGCACTGCTATCTGGTCTTTAATCTTGCTGTTCCCTTAGTGAATGAGTTACGAGATTTAGATGTTATCTATGATACGGAACTCAATTTCCGTTCTCACATTGATAATATGAGAAAAAAAAAGCCAACTGTGTCCATGGCTTTATCAAGCGCTGGTCTAAGGAGTTTTCCAATCCTTATGCTACCAAATTTCCTTACATAACCTTTGTTAGACCTCTTCTTGAATATGCAAGCCAAGTTTGGTCACCCTGACATCTTCCGGATAGAAGCCGTTCAATGCAGGTTTTTACGATTTGCTTTACGTGGACTTCCCTGGGATGATAGCCAAAACTTTCCACCACACACTGATCGGCTGAAACTTACAAATTTACAACCCATTTCTAAACGCCGATCATCAGATCTTAGTGTGTAATATCGATTGTCCTTCTTTACTTCATCTTAGGTCTGTACCAATTTTCCGGCTCAATCTTCACAGAAAAAATTACGGATCCCTGGAGCCAATGTCTAGAATGATTCGTAAAGTTAACGTTAAGATATTCTGCCTCTCTTTGACTACCACCTCAGCAAACACTTTCTCAAGAACATTCTCCTTTCCATTTATGCTTCGCGTCCTAACTTTCCTTAACCACTCCCCTCTTTAGTTTTAAGCGAGATATGGGAAAAAGCCGCCTTTGAGAGAGCGAAGGACATTCTGGCCAACAAATCGCTTACTCAATAGCGAAAAGAAAGGGCGATATAGACAGGAGGTGATAGATGCTACAAATACAGAAGGGTTAGAAATAAGGGAATGGAGAGTAATCGACGAAGCGTCAATGTCGGATCAACGATGGATACGCTTCAAGGCGAACTTTCAGAACAGGGTATGTTCAGTTTTCAAAGAAATCCTAGGAGGACTGGATTGGGTCAAGTATATAGAAGAGGTAAATATACACCTGGATACTCAATTAATCACCTGCGATAATATTGTTAACTTAGATAGGGCAGTAGAAAATATTAATAAGGCACTAACAATGGGGTTCGAGAAAGCTTGCCCGGCTAACAGAACACCTAAAAGGGCTCAACTAAAATGGTGGAATAGAGAGATAGGTTAAAAAGGAAAGAGGTCAGGAAACTCTATAATAGGGCGAAGCTTTTCAGAAGCGACAGTACATACATGGAATGAGTACTACGCATGTAAGAAACAATTCAAAGTCAAAAGGGGCTTCATCGCAGGGCTTTATCGCGATAACAGACGAGGTTTCGAGGTTACGCAAAGTGCTTTCAGTTTTAGTTAGTTTAGTTTTAAACGCATTTTATTTTCTAATCAATAACTCTTACATACTAACAAAAAATGCTTAAATGCTAGCTTACAATTACTTAACAATCTTATACTAACTTACTGGCCCCACACAGGCACTCTAAGCTAATCTAAATTCTTATATCTATGTCTTTCAACCTCATTTACATTTTCTTTATGGATATTTATTTTCTATACTTAAAGCTAAGAAAAAAAATTGTTAACAAAACTTAGCATATGGACTTTTTTTTTTTTTAATAAAAACTTAGTATCTAACTTAAAATAAACCTTAGCCTACCTAAACTAAATGTACAATACACACATAAACACATAGACGTTATACACAATCATATACATATATACACATGTATACACCTTTGTATACACTGATATATGTATATGTTTCTTAAATGCTAACCTAAACCTATGCAAGCTGGCCATCGCTATTCACAGAGAAAACGGATTGGTCAGCTCTGCCTCATTAGTGAGGCTGGTCCGTAATTGACGGAAACGACGACGAAACATCTTCCCCATCATTCAACCACCAGAAATGCTGGTGCTGCCGAACGACATCCCTCTTATCGCGATTCCACACCGCCCTACTGAACCTGAGGCGATCCACACTGCCGTGTGCGACGTCTCTGTTGTAGTTGAGTCGCGTGTCCCCAGCTATCCGAGCGACATGGAAGATTAACGGCACCGCTGATCTATCCTGGATCAACCCTATCTGACCTACGAGTAGGTAGGTAGGAACGCTTCCGGTGGAACGAAGCCGTCAGAGCGCACACTCTCGTGGTAAAGGTAATTGGGGTTGTAAGCCCCAGATATCAGGTTATTCGTCGAGGTCATTGCTCTTGCAATGTGCCTTCGAATCAGCTTAATTACGAAGTTGCCCACTCGTATTAGGTTCACCCTGTTGTAAAGGACCTCATTAGGATAAAAAATTTTGTACTCCGTCTCTGGTGTTCTGTTCAAGCGAAGGCAAGCCCTCTCAAATACCCGAATCTTTTCCATTAAGCTTGCTCGTATATTGAACCACACGGGACAACCAAATACCAGCATGGGCCTGATAAGGGCCATGTAGCAGATTACCTTTACCCTCGCATCGAGTTGGCTGCTATAAAACAGTCTCTTTGTAAGGGCAAAAGCACCTTTAGCTCTGGCCAGAGTAGCATCTACATTTTTGCCAAAATACAGAAACTGATCTAGCCAGATTCCAAGGTATCTGACTACATTTCGACAGGCAAGAGGTTGTCCGTGCTGTCCAATGATCGAGAACTTCCGCCAATTTTTTCTGGTATCCCTAGAGGCTCCAGACAACGGCGTCCTAAAGAGAATGGTTTCCGACTTCTGAAAGTTGATTTTCAACTTCCAGTCATCGCAAAATCGTCTTATCTTATCGAAGTCACGCTGCAAGAGAGTATTAATGACCTCGATTTTTGGACCTGTTCTGTACGCTATCAAATCGTCTGCGTACGCAATAGTATGAGGAAGTGAACTTATCAAGTCGCTTGTATAAATGTTGAATAGGATCGGCGAATTGACCGCACCTTGCTGAAGACCATTTTTAATTTGAAATATTCCAACAGAAGTCACATCACCATTCTTCACGATGAACTGTCAGTTGGTTAGCATATTATAAAGAATGTACAAGAGTGGTTTACTGATCCCCAGCCTAGTCAGCTTATAGAAAAGACCCTCTAACCATACGGTGTCGAAGGCCTTCTCCAAGTCAACAAAGCAGGCACCAGTACATTGTTTTTTGCCTTTAGTCCATTGGATATCGGACACCAGTTTAGACGCGGCATGTGAGATATCATGTCCCGCCTTAAAACCGAATTGATTATCCGGAATTATATGTTTGTCCTCAACCCACCTAGACAGAGCTCTATTGATTACCTTTTCAAAAACCTTACTGATATTCGGAAGGAGACTTATCGACCGGAGATTCGCCGGATTGGATGTATCTTTATCCCTTTTTGGGGATAGGTTGAACCACCGCCGTTTTCCAATGCGCTGGATAATGTGCATTATTCATTGCATTATTAAACAGGGTGGTGTAAATGTCCACCGCTTCTAGAGGGAGATGTCGAAGCACAATGTTCAGTATTTCATCGGTTCCCGCTGATTTCTTACTTCTAAGCGATTCAAAGATCGTTTGGAGCTCTTCCTTCGAAATGAACGGGGGTAGTACCCTATCGTTGGCGATGGCATTATTTGCCATATTTTCGTCACTGAACTGGGTGAAACCAGAGCCCTCGGATCGCCAGTTCCCTATTTCATTTCGAATGCAGAAGTCGTGCACCAAGACGCGATTGTCCAGGTCGTAATTAGGGCCAATGGTATCAGTGGCCTTGTATACTTCCTGGAAAGTCGCCCCTATGGTCTCAACCTTCTCCTGTGGATCCTCGAACACAAAGAAGTCGTCATCATCAGCGGCCTCATTTGGATCAATACCTGCTATTGTCAGTAACCGTTCGTTGTCTGTTGTCTGGGCTATTTTAAGACACTGAAGGTCGTTTTGATTTTTTCTCCGAAATAGTTTATTTATTTGCGGAAACATATTCGGGTTGCTGGTGTTTACAGCCCGAACCTTGTTGTTCCAATACAAACTTACAGAAATTCTGTAATTCTCTTTTATTAGCGTTTGAATATTTTTAATCGACGTCTTCAGTGTAATAATCTCCGGGTCTTGTCGGTCAGTTAACTGTCTGCACAAATTTTTAAGTCTTGTCAGAAGTCTACTTTTCTGTCCAGAAGTCTACCTGTTCTAACGAACAGGTCTTCGTTAGTCGTACGTCGATACCGCGGTATTGTAGTGTCCATAGTTTGTTTAATTGTCTCGTCCATTTGTTTTAGGTAATTGTCGATCTCCTAGTTTGACAAATTCCTATTGGACGGTGGGTGGACCGTGTTCGAGGAGAACGCTCTAGTCAAGGTTCCGGAGAAGCGTGTCCATCGAGTCTTACTGTAGTTGTAAGTATATCTTTGGACAAACTCCTCCAATTCCGCAATTTCGTTGGGAACTGTAATTTCGGTGCTAAAACCGCAATGGTCGCTGTCATACACGAATGTGCGCAGACAGTTTAGCGTTTGTAAATTCGTACCTGTCAGTCGTATACGTTCGTCGTACAGCAGTAGATCCAAATAAGACCCGCCTCTGGGAAACGACGGGTTATCCGTCGCTTTAAGACCGAGTCTGTACATGACATCGTGCTGACCCCACCAATCGAGTAGTAGGTTCCCTCTAGTATTTGGCAAATTATTTCCCCAATCTCTGTGTCTAGCGTTGAAATCCCCGCCGATTATAAAATAATTCTCCCCCGATTCCAGCCTCAGAAGTCGAAAAAGCGTGTCGAGCTCTGTAATGAATAGGGTGGATTGTGAAGCCTCAGGTGCATAAACAGAGGCCAAGTACAGCCGCTTACCACTGCGGAGCGAGATGTAAATGACGACTGCCTCCAACACCCGGAACCTGCGCAACACGCCCTTGTGAAATTTTATACCTTCTTTAATGAAGATCGCGACACCACCTCCACGTTTGGATCTGGGCCGGTTTCTTCTTCTAATAATATAATTATTGTACTCCAGTTTGTGCTTATTGGTTAGCTTGGTTTCGCTAGCGAAAAGCACATCAGGAGTTTGGTCTTGTAGCAATTTAAACATCGCGGCTCTTCGTTCGATCCTAATCAGTGAATTAACATTCACCGCAAGGACCTTCAAAGTTTGCTCCACCATGTGCGTACCCATTACGACATGTGTTGCGTTAGGCCCGGCAGCAGCGCATAAATCTGGTCCACCCGCTTGGCCTGTTCTTGCACCTGCTTTTGCAGCTGAGCCATCTGCCCTTGGATTGCGAGCAAGATGGCTAGCATGTTAGGTGCAGCTTCCGTTGTTCTCGGCATTGGCGCCGGAGAAGCAACAGTCGCTTGCTGTACCGTAGCCCCCCTACCTGACGCCATTTGGGCGTAGGAAATTTGGGACGTGACGGCTGGTGTTTGAAATCTAAGAGGTGAATGTTTGACCTCCACCTTCTGCTGCCGAGCCAGTTTTGCTTTCTTAATGTCAGCGAACTTAGGACAACCCCGATAGTTTGCGGTGTGTCCCACGTTTCCACATAACACGCACGAGAGCTTCGATCTATCGGATGCTCCGTCAACACCCAGAGCACACTCCTCGGAACTGTGGTTCTTAGCGCACTTCACGCATCGAGGCTGCATTTGGCAGTTCGACGCGGCGTGCCCGAACCTCTGGCAGCGAACGCATTGTATAACGCCTTCGCTCCTTTTTAGTTTTTCCCAGTGAACCACCTGGTAGTCTAGGACATTGATACTCCTTAGACTATCCAGACGGCTTTCGGGACTGAGCTGCACCAGGAAGAACGGCAGACTCCGTTTCTCCCGCCTGGCTCTAGCTGTGGTAAATGGCTTTACCCCCACAAACTGGAGTCCTTCGCACTCCTTCTCTTTGAGCAGTGCCAGGATCTCCTCAGGATCAGAAGACGGTTCCAACCCCTTCAGCAGCATCGATTGCCGCTTTTCACACTTCGGTGTGTATGAGTAGTGCTCCGTCGTCGTTTCCTTTAGGAGCTCTTTCACTTTCGCGTAGCCCTCCACTGTATTACAGTGGATGGCATGGCGATCGTTCCCCAATCTCTTTATATTAAAATTATTACCAATGACCAACTTACACAGGTCCTTGGTTGCATTTACCTCCATTTTATAAGTGTTGATCGGAGGCACTTTCTCTTTCTTCTTCTTCTGCTGCTGGTGCTGTTGTTGTTGTTGTTGTTGTTGCTGCTGCTGTTGTTGTTGTTTTTGTTGTTGTTGGTGTTCTTGCCGCTGTTGCTTTTGCTGCAGTTGTTTCTTCGGCTGCTGATGGTTTTGTTGTTGCTGCAGTTGCTGTTTCTGCTCTTGTTGTTGTTGTTTTAGGGAGCTCTCTACTTCTGATTGCTCCCTCTGCCTTCGTGCAATTTGCCTCTGTTTAATAGCAAGCATGTCTTGCTACAGCTTTTGTATGCTGCTTTTTATCTTGTTAATTTCGTCATCTTCGTCTTCCGACTCAGATGACGCCAGAGAGGCGAAGCTGTTGGAGCCCCCCTCCTCTTTATCGTCTTCAGCTGTGGAAACAGCACTTATTTTTTTTTTTGAAAGATTAGGAGGGGTATTCAACCTCTTCCTTCTTTTGCTGGCTTTCGCCACGGTTATGGGAAGAGCGGGGCGCTCTACACCATCCATCACTTGGTTTTTTTTTTTCTTTTTTTTTTCCCCTATTGCTTGTTGATTTCGACAATATTATGTGTACACAATTTGAGGGGAAAAAAAGAAAACTAAACAAAAAAAAAATTAACTTTGTAAGTCTCAACCGGGATTCGAACCGGCATCCCGCGACTTGGTAACCGACGCCGCTAACCGTATTGCTACCGAGTCAACTGAGAATATTGCGACCAATTATTTTCACGAAGAAAACCTTTTTCACTCTTTCACTTTAAGAAACGCCGAGACACATCTATTCTCCTCGGAGATCTGCGAACGACCGCAAAGTGCTTTCAAAGGAAGCGAGCGTTCCTAGCTCAGGAAAAGTGACGGAACCTAGGCTAAAAGCAGCAAAGAGGTTCTGATGGAACCCACTTTCCGGGATCACAGTATTAGCATGACTCTGGCATGCTACAGCACACTGAGAACACAACACTAATCTCTCTCTCCGAAGAGGTAATAGGTGTTCTTATTAATAGAAAAAATTACGGTGGGCAATTCAGTCCTTTAAGCTGTACAAATCACCCGGTCCGGATGGTATTCTACCGGTTATGCTACAAAAAGCACCAGAGATGGCAATCGAAAAAATTATGGAAATTCTTAGACATAGTCTAAAAATAGGGTATATACCAATAGCTTGGAGGGAAGTTAAGGTGGTTTTTATACCTAAAGCTGGCAAGCAGGCGCATATAACAGCAAAAGATTTCAGACTAATAAATCTGTCATCATTTATGCTTAAAATCCTGGAATGATCATTTCTGATTCATATTAGGAATAGATGCAGTAATGGCTTTTAGACTGAGTCACAACATGCGTACGTGAAAGGAAAAAAGACCTCCCCGCACGAGGTGGTGGGGAAAATAGACAAAAGTCTGCACTTCGGAGAGTTTGCGATGGCGGCCTTCTTGGAGTGCGTGGAGTGCACCGCTATGAAAAATGCTCTCGTAGACGCTAACATTGAACACAGTATTACGAACTGGGTGTGCAACATACTTGCAAGCAGGAAAATAAACTGTTCCATTGTGTCCGTACCCAGGGAAATTATGGAGGTGGCGCTGAAGACAATCAGCACTTGGGCAAAAAGCTATGGTCTCAATGCCAACCTTTCCAAAACGGAACTGGTTCTTTTCACCAGAAAGTACAAGATACCGCAATTCAAACTCGCAAAACTCAACGGAGTGGAACTGTCCCTTTCGGATAGCGCATAGTATTTGGGTGTGATTCTGGACAAAAAACTGAACTGGAACCTTAACGTCGGGGAAAGAATGTAATGCTCTTTTTATCTGCAAAAGAACAGTAGGAAAAATTTGGGGCTCAAAATCTGCTATGTTGTATTGGCTATATGTGGTGGTGGTAAGACCCATACTTATAATACATTCGGCGCACTAGTATGGTGGAAAGCAACAAACAAGAAAACGATTTACAGAAAATTAGCGGCGGTTCAAAGAACGGCCTCCATAGCCATTACAGGTGCGCTCCGTACCACCATTACGGCAGCATTAGATATCTTT
This sequence comes from Volucella bombylans, assembly GCA_949129095.1. Classification (NCBI taxonomy): domain Eukaryota; kingdom Metazoa; phylum Arthropoda; class Insecta; order Diptera; family Syrphidae; genus Volucella; species Volucella bombylans. The sequence goes on from OX422143.1 coordinate 151,906,272, forward strand.
TTGCACCTAACACCGCTTGATTTACAGATCAAAAAACTTGCTGGCAACAGTCTGGGTTACTTCAAGAGCAGTAGTTTCGGACATGGCACGGTCCTAACGGAGCTACTGCTAGGGAATCCAATTCTAACTGATGAAATTCCTTTCTTGGTCGACCTCGACATTCCGTATGATATAATATATCCGGGGAGGGAGGACTGGCAAAAAATGCAATAACCAGGTTGAATGAAATTGCAATTTTCACAGATGGCTCAAAAACAGAGGAAGGAACAGGTTCTGGTATCTTCTCAGAAGACCCAGAGCTAAGAGTGTCTATAAGACTACTGGACTCAAGTAGTGGCTTCCAATCAGAGCTTCTGGCTGTCCTAAGGGTGGCTGAGCTAATGCAGATGAGATCGGTATCCGAAAGAGATTTCGCTATCTACATCGGTAGCCAGGCTGCATTCAAACCAACGTCAACTATGATACAGTCAGGGGCTGTCGCACAGTGCTCAAAGCACTATGCAGTCAGAACCGGGTAAGACTGTGCTGGGTGCCAGGACACTGCGGTATTCATGGAAATGAGCAAGCGGACGAGCTTGCAAGAAAAGGAGGGCTACTTGAAAATTGTGAAGTTGCCAATATCACACCACCCATTTGCATAGTGAGGGGCACTATCGAAGAAAAAATCACAAAGACTGCCAACCTGAGGTGAATCTAGGAAGTTAATAAAACTAAACAAGGATAAGCTTAGGACAGTAATAGAGATCCTAACAGGACACTGTCTCCTGCGGCAGTACGCAAAGAGACTCAAATCGTCAGATGCGGATATCTGCAGATTCTGTGGTGATCTGCAAGCTGTTGAGGACAGAACACACATACTGTGTGAATGCGAGGCAATATCGCGAAGTCGAAGAAAATTTTTAGGGAAATACTTTTTCGAAAACCTGGAGGAAATAGACGGCACAAGCTTCAAAGGTCTTCTTGGCTTTTGCCAGAAAATTCGGTGTTTCACTAGGGAGATTGTTTAGGTTTTTGCCATTTGAAGACAAATTCAATTGGTTCCACAGGCACCGCGATGGGCCCGTTTTGGTGCCTAACCTAACCTAACCTTTAAGCGAAATGAGAATATGCTTGAATAAATCTGTCCGGGTTTGACTCGGGCCTAAAATCAAATCATTGCATCAGAGGGCGTGTTCGTAAGACCAGATTGAAAATATAGTTGGCACCCAAGGTCATTAAAACTCGAAAGACCACTTCTTCTTAATCAAAACAGACCGTTGTTTGAAGTATGATAAAAGAATCAGTAACAAATTTTTTTAATTAACTGAGAGCTTATTCCACGAAACAACAGAACTTACAAGCCGAAGTCCAACTCTCAACATCAATTGACGCTGGAAGAACGTCAAGTCTTGGCGCAAAGAATACTACCAAAAGATGTTGATTATGTCATTGTCATTGTCATTCATACATCTCTTTACGAAAATGATATAAAAACCTGTAAACATACATATATCATCTATATTTGCTACTGTAGGAAGATCTACTTCAATAAAATGATAAAAAAAGCCAGCTCTACTCTTGACTTTAACGCTAGTCTAACGAGTTTTCCAATCCTTATATTACCAAATCTCTCTACAAAATCAAGTTTGTTCACAGCACTCACATCCTCCGGGTAAAAGTTGTTCAACGCAAGTTTTTACAATTTGTTTTACGAGAACTTTCTTGGGATTATAGCCAAAAGTTACGGCTATACTCTTTATTCATCAGATCTTAGTTGGTAATATTGATTGTCCTGCTTTGCTTCAACTTCAACATCAACCCACCTAATCCTAGGGCTATGCCACTGTTCCGGCTCGATCTTCACAGAACGAATTACGGACACTTGCGTTGTGAAGTTAACGACACGATATAATCTCTTCGACTACCACCTCAATACTATTGTTTTTGAAGAAAATTCTCCTTTTCACGTATGCCTCACGTACCAATTTTCTTTAACCGCTCCCAACCTGTAATTTTAAAATTTTTAGATTTAAGTCTAGAATCTAAGAATTGCTTGTAATAGGCCTAAATAAGAAAAACTATCATACTAAGCTTCTTTTTTTTTTTGATGTGGAGTAATTGGTACGGTTGGGTTGCTCCGGCTACTTCCTGGATGGTAGTCCTCTTTTGTAACCACATTATTGGCATTTATGGCAGGCAAAAGCATATTACATAATTTTTCGCTCAGTTACTTTGGGTGATACAGCTATCTATCATAGTGTAGAATGTTTGTGTGGGTACAAATAATAGAACTTATTATTTTCAATACAAATCCCTTTATTCAGTACAGTTACAATTCACTATTTAATTCTTTCTCTCAGTACAATTCAATTTCTCAACCACTTATACTTTTCTTATCTTTTACTTAAACCACTTAATCACTTCTCCTAATTAACACTTCAAATTACACTTTAGAACTGATTTGCATACCTTTGGGATGCTGGTATTTATACTCGAATGACATACTTCGAGAACAATCCTCGCCATCCAGCGTCCCATACAATTTCCAATTTGCTAGAAAATTCGATTCCACTCTCCAGTCGAGACTTTGTTATTCCAATATCGAAATCTTCTGGTCTTCGACATTTTCTGCTAGATGTCGCTGCTCACATTTAAGTGGTTATCACAATAGGAAAGTTGAACTCCGAATCGGACTGCAACTAACTAGAATTTAGTCTCGACATTCACCTCTTCTAACGCTTGCAAGAGTGTCTTAACGAGTGTCTCTTGCATCAGTCAGTGCGTAGTCAATAGTTGGGGTTCGACCACCCGAAGATAACCAGATACGAATCCCTTGAAGACTTCGTGTTTGTTATATTATCATGTTGCAAGAATACAATCAGGAGTACACAAAAGAGTACACTTTCCCTAATTTACCTTCACCTGCGCTGTGTGAAAACATTTTAGGAGAACTCATAACCCTTGAGAGCGCGCTAATTTAAAAAAAAAATCTGGCTGAATTAAGCATTAAGTCTTATTTACGCCCGATATATTCTTAGACGATAAGAATCGCTGACTCTTTCCACCACGATAAGACACCCAAAATGGGAGGGCTCAACGAATTGTACTAATCTATTTTAACGATAATATGAAAAAATTACATTCCCACAAACTTTTCTTGATTCCGCAAGTGGAAATCAGTTCTATTACCTTGGCTGAGTCTGAGTCTTGCAACATAAAACACTTTGTGCTCACATGTGTAAAATATTCAAGAATTTGCCTCAATTTCAAACTATTAATCAATCAAACGGCTCCTCATGCTTCATATGTAGAGCCCCGTTAGGGTAAAACATCTAGATCACCTCCACAATCCAATGCCGTTCCAAATTCTAATTCCAACTAACACTTTTTAACATTCCTTCCGATCAACGCCTTGGGCTGCAAAAGGCGCCATTCTTTTAATCTCCCAATAAAGTGCAAATCCATGTTCGGCTTAATACCTAAGGACGCCCAACAACCTTGGCCACCTAAAAACACAACAAAAAAAAAAAAAACAAATCTCAAGGCCTTCATGCACATTAACAAAACACTACTAAAGGAACATTTCAATTAACCACTTACCAAGTAATTCTAGTAGTTGTGCCGTAAATACTCGTCCATTACTGACAAACGCTAACAACCCCATACACTAATTAACCACTACCGACTTTGGAACCATCATCAACATCAACAAGGCATATCGTTTTGCCACGCAAATTCTTAATTCTGCAGCGTTTCTATCAAATGGATTCGAATCCAACGCGAATGACACGAAATCCGATGACTCTGTAGGAAAATCCAATAACTCACTCATGTAATGTTGGTAAAGAAACCATACAACCTGGTCACCCAAGGCCACCACTGTGTGGTCTACTTCTGAAGCCCCAGAAGGAAAGAAGACTTAATGCTCAGTACAAAAAATAACAGCTAATAAATAACCAATAGACAGAATCAAATCCAATCAGCGTCGTTATTCGAATTGAAATTGGAAGCATTAAACATGCGAATTATGACCTGAAAGAATGTCAGTTCCATGACTAGTTAGCAATCTGAGAAAAAAACCTCAGGACCGATCACAGCAGCTGCCATCAAACTTGAACTTCTTCGTTTAACGAGTGGCGTGCGCTTCATTGAGAGCCAGTATGGATAACTCAGGCGTGTCCGTTAACTTAAACACTTAATTGGTGTTGAAAACGCTGAAAACACGTTGCACCCGGTTTAACGGTCATCACACGCTTACTTACCCATTGATAGATTGATAGACGGATAGATGGATTATCCATCGTCGGTTTCCAAATCAATGAATTAATTGGAATGGAGTGCAAATTGCCATTCCGCTGTGCAAACATTTAAAAATGGGTGTACACTGTAAAACTGTAAAACTATGAAATCATATAAATGCAAAGCTAGCCATTAATCCATTAGCGCTCGATACTAATTAGCGGTATATTTATCATAGACACATTGCTGGCATGTAAACAAGTTATACCAAGCGTGGCAGGGGCTGCAAATTGGCCTTTCGTGGCCTTTTTATTCTATTTGATGGATGATTGCAGACGAAGCAGCAGAAACAAATGGATCAAGGACGATTTACAATATTACATCGATTTGTATGTTGTTCTTGACTTTATAACACAAGGTAAAGAGGTTTGATAAAGTCGAGGGTCATACATGCAATACATAATTTGCATGCGTTATATTCATATAAAGTTTTATGGTATCTGAGATCCGATCTTAATTAAAAGTTACGGTCGTATGTCCGCAAGATTAAACGTTCTGAACCCTGAAATTTAGTGTATTTTACGAGGCGTCGGTTTTTCGAGTCGCTAGTATCCCTGTAGGTAGCGAATAGCCAATGTCTATTCCACTTGGAGGACTCTAAGCAATTTGTCCTCAGTTTCTCGATTACCCTAAAGCTGTGTCCAGACCGAACAAAACATTTCAGAAACATTGTTTAAAAAAGGAGCTGACTCCCCATCCTGTTACGTTTCTAAGGAGCAGATGGCTGGTGCTTTTCGAAATCTTGATACGTCGGTCGTACTGCCATTGTAAGCGATCTTGGCAGCACTGTAGTCAGGAGGAATCTGGCAACCTGAGTCATAACTGACAGTTGAATTTTTAGCGCGCACTTTCTTTTGTCCCTTTTTCCCTTTTTTGCCATCAGTAAGATAGAGTTCCTATTTATAATTTCATAGAAAACATAAATTAAAGAAGTATCGTAAAAAGTAAGAATTAAAATCAAAAACTAAACGAAAATTTAGCTGATTGTCATCGTTTACCGATGCTAAGTAGTAGGCTGAACCGACAGAATAAAAGCTCAAATTTTCGGAAATCGTTTTGTTTTATTTGTTGAATTGATTTCAATAGCCATTGCAGATGCCGAGCAAATGAGTTCCAGAAAGAATGGTTTTGAAGTGCAAAAGCACACCTTATTCCTTGCACTTGATGTGTGTGTCGTTTTATCTTTTAAGAGGAATTGACATATCTACTGATTTAGCTAAGGGTTTGTGCAAGTGCAATCTTGCCACTGAAGGGGTGTCCGTAATTAACTGACAGAATTTCCTGGAGTTATTCCTTTTAGCTTTCCTTCGCGCTGTTTTGTAATTGTTCCTTAGCTTAGCTTATGTTCCTTAAACTTGACCTTGACTAAACTAAATTGCGAGATTTTGCACAATGCTACTCTAATGAAGTATATTCATCAACGTACGTTAACCGTTTTTCTTTCTGGTTCGCCACGTTGAGAACGCCAGAGGATTACATTTTGCTGTCCCAAATTTACTACTAGAGTTTTAAGTTTTGGATCGTTATCCTGTTGAAAGATACAATTTTGTCTCAGGCTTTAACCATCCACAGATGTTGATAGATTTCAATATATTCATATATTTATTTGTAGTACAATACCATCAATAAATGCTGAATTTCTCACTCCAGTCGATGGCATGGCCTCTAAACCATGACGTTGCCCCCATCATGTTTCATTGTTACAGTTATATTTTTTTTGTCCAGCACTATATTTTCTTTCCGTCATATAATATTTTCACTCGTCCGTAACTATAAACCTTTTATAAACCAGAACTCAATACTTTTGTTTAAATAGGCCTTAGCAAAATCAAATTATAGTTCGTGGTTTTTGGAAGAAATAAGCGGCTTTTCCGTGGTACTCGGCTTCAAAATCCTGCCCAATGTAAGACTATTTTATTGGGTGAACGGCTTTTTTTTAATGGATCCGTGGCCAATTTTGGTGCTTTTTAACAACTTTCTTTCAAAACTACTCTTTCTCTGTCTCTGTCTAATGGCTTTTTTGGACGTCCAGACGGAACCTTATTTTCACCTTAGTTTTCATTATAATTTCCTATGATTGTCTGGACAGAACTGCGGCTTAATTTCAATATTTTTGATATCTCACTGTGCTATACAATTTATTATCTCTTGTATGCTGCATAACTCAATTTCTTACCGAAAGTACAATTTATTTGTGATTTTCCATTTTTATTGACACATAGATGGCGACTCTAATACGTGTCCATACGATTTTTATTTAGTACCAGCATGCAAACGATTGAGATAGAGAAGTTTTAGTACTTTCAAAACCATGGGAAAAACAAGTTGCGTACCTTGATAAAGCACTATTATGTGATAGAAAAAATGCCGTTAAAATTCAAGAATTTCTTAAAAAATGTTATAAGGAATCTGCTCCGTCGAAAGCAACAACTTGTCGCTGGTTTGGTGAATTTTAAAGCGCTCGTACAAACACAAATGCTATTGAATCCTATGGGCGCCCAACTGAGGCTGTTACGCCAGAAAATATCAAAAAAAATATTCGCCGGAAAGGGATATGGCTCCAAAAAAGAGGTGATCCTCGAACCTGAAGCTTATTTTGTAGGATTGAATAAATCGTTCTATAAGAAAGGCATAGAAATGTTAGAGCGCCGCTGGAAGGATTGTATCACTCTAGAAGGAAACTATATTTATGAATAAAGTCGGATTTTGCCAAAAATTGTGTTTTATATGCTAGTCTCGGGACTTTTCGAACCACCTGTTATTTTTTTCAATTACAAGACATTTTGGGGTGTATGTAGACTTATGTTCGATAGCGTAGTTATGAGAATTTTAAGCCCTAAACACTCCGGAAGCAATTCAACATTATATGTGGCCAATATTACTGCAATGTTGTAGTACTACAGACTTAATACGATGCTTATCTAAATTCTACAGTTGTAACAAGAGTTGTACAGGCTACGACAGCATAGAAGCATAAAATGGACTCGTGCTTCTGCTGTAGTTAGGGTGGTTCTTCGCGAGGTGTCTTTCCGTGGGATTGCACTTCGCTCTTGTTCTTCCATTGCTAGTTGGGTTTCATATGAGCACAACTGCAGATGGTATGAACCAAACGAATGCTTAACGATATGGTACGCTATCCTTAGATTTGCGTGTAGGTCGGGAAAACGGAGTAGGGTAACAGTGACTTACTTTTGTGAAAGCTTGTTCCATTAGACAAACAACAAGGAATCCTACACTAGGTAACAAACCACATGTCTTGTCTAAAGTTCCTTTATACGCGACATTTTTAATCCAAATAAGTTTGTTAGCCAGAATGACACCCAAATACTCAATTTCATTGAAAAACAGAAGGAAGAAGATCAGTTAGTTTGCTCCTTCTCGTGAGGAAAAGCTCTTCAATTTTGGAAAGATTATCTGAAAGCCAATTTCTGGTTCACCAATCGTCGATCACTAGGAAGAGTCCAACGGACAGTAAACATACATCATCTGCATATGCCACGCTGCGGTCAATCCCTGTTTACACCCCCCCATCAAATATTGGCAATCTGAATTCTATTCACCAGCATTGCTCTTGTCTTGTCCATAAAACTAGTGCACATGCATAAGTGTATTTCCTCTTTTCCAGTGAGCTTATTCGAACAAATTCTGCTAACCGCAGAATCTTCTGCGCTGTTAAGCATGTGTCACCTTGAATAGAGGATGCACTCGCAAAGCAGTTTTGGGTACGCGAACTTCAACCTATTTCGCCAAGCTCTTCAACATGAAGGAAGTCGAACTGTTGTAATTGGTATGAATTCATTTTTTCTGATTCTCGGTATAGCTCACATTTGTTCGCTAGGGGTTCGGCCAGAGTAGCAGTTAAGATTTTCTTTTATATAAATATAAATAACATAAATACCATCAGTGCCAGGCGACTTAAAACCATCAAAGGACGCGAAAGCTTATTTAATGACCTTATCCGTCACCACAACCATCGAAAAATACCAGCTAAATCCGATTGTGTTACTTACCTCACTTGAAACTGAAAGCTTACATTGTACTCATAGGTAACAAAGTCAGACGATAGTATGAAGTCCAGGAGATGATGCCTTTCACGTTATAAATATTTGCTATTGTCTCGAAAAGTATTCTGAACATTAGAATCGCAACTTATCGCATAAGTCCCGTCTTCCTGGAAACACAATATTTAATAAGTTCGTCTACCGCTGATAGTACATACGAGTAATCATAGGGAAAATAAAGTGATGCAATGACTAACTTATTCCATACTCCGCTCGTTTCTAATTTATGTCGAGAGCTGCTAAATCTTGGTTCCAGAACTCCCAAACTTAGATAGTGGGTGTGAATTTGTAGAAAAAATACAAGTACTCGCCCTCTCTGATCGCTAGTCATATATGTTACGAGCATGCATATGTATTATGTGAAGTGATTAGGGGCTGACGCCATGGTAGGAGGAATTCAGGGCACAACGAGAGTGTTTTCCAATATTGGATTCTCGTCTGATGCCAGATCGTTGACTGCGAATCTTATGATTCGGCAGGGACGGTGTTTTAACAAAAATATTGAAAGTTTTCGCGGTGAAGTGTGTTGCGTATGCACATTGCTCTTTCAAAAAGTGTGCTTAAGTTTTCTCCATTAGTCTCAAAAGTTGAACTTTTAAGAAAAATGCTGTCTATGGCATTAAAAAAGCAATTCGATAGAAATTTGGAACGGTCTACATGTACAGGCAATGAAAACAATTTAGACAACTCAGCTGGTAAGTTCATATTATAAGGTTTTAAATAAAATAGGAAATGGAACCATAAATTTCTTAGGCACAAATAATAAAGTGCAAGACATATCGGTTAATCAAGATTTCCAGAACGTAAAAGAAAACGGACTCAATGCTGGCGAAACCTAAAATACTAGTTTAGATATGGAGGCAGAAGTAGAAAATTCAAAGGATTTTGATAACGACGATTCACTTGGCGATCCTGATTTTGTCCCGTCTGATCCTTCGGGAATTTATTTCGATACAAGAAATGCTGTTCTGAAAACGACGAAAAAAACCCCAAAATCCCCGACAGAAGCTGTAAGAGAACGAACCGTATGAAGATTGGATAATTGTCGCAACAAATGTACAGAAAAAATAACGTTTGCAAATCTTAATTTTAAATCGTACTGGGAACTTGGTTCTTATGAGTTGAGACAAGCTTTTGTTGCCGGCTTGATTTTGGTTGGCGATACCAAATTTGTAAGAAAAGAAAAGAGCCTTACCAATCCGAGAAAAAGTAAATACAGTGAACTCTCTCACTGAAAGAAATTTCTTGGTACTGTCAGTGTCCGCTTATGAGAGATGTCCGGTTATGAGAAAAAATTTGACGTTGACAACCTTGAAAAAAGAAACACAGATATTCAACAGTATGAATTAAAGGGCTAACAAATGCTATTCGACTGAAAAAAATACTAATTTGTATCTATGGTATTCAAGTTTCAAATTATGCATACACTTGCACACAAACCTACGTATTGTGGGACGAGAATTATAGTCGGATAGTGGACAGAAGGCCGCCGGTGCCGCAGCCCACTATGTGTACATTCTTTAAGGTTTTTTTTTGACATGGATATGTCTAACCGCTTGTATTTCTGAAAAATATGTCCGTCACAAAATGTGTCCCATTTTTGTTTTCCTTCTACCGTTCAGTGATCGTACTCGTGTGCGTATTTGGTGTTGTTTTGTTTTTTTTTATATAATGAGCACACGCTCAAGGGGTTTGTGCTTAAGGTGATTTTTCACAGGAAAGGATATTTAGGGATTAAGAAAAGAGAGTTACCGATGTACATTGTTTTTAAATGTTTGCAAGTTATAACGACCAGGAAATACAGAGATCGGCAGGGCATTCCATAAGCGAGTTGTGCGGTTTAGGAACGAATCACGATATTTTAGAGTACGTCCGAAAATTGGCTTGAGAGTATACTGATGAGCATTCATAGCGAGACGGCTGTTACGTTTGAAAGTTTGAATGGGCGGAATGCTACTGGCGATTTCAGTGGAGCACTGATGTGGAAATAGCGATAAAACAAATTGAGACAGGAGACATTACGTCGGTGTTCGAACCTGTCAATTGATTGACTGGTATTATTATCGTCAATAAGTTTTATTGCACGGTTTTGAATCCTATCTAGCAGGTGCAGAGATGTTTTAGAAGCACCTGACCAGATGTGGGCATTGTACTTCAATTTTGGGCGGATGAATGCCTTATATATTGAGGCCAGATTAGAGGGTGTAAAATATTTCTTACATCGCTTGAGGAAACCTAGATATTTCGCAGCATTTTTGGCGATATCAAATATGTGGTCATTCCAACGTAAGTTGTCATTGACATACATACCGAGAATGGAAAGTTTTTCGGTTTAACGATGCAAGTGCCATTCATGGATAATGGCTGGGTGTTTAAATTTCGCTTTAACGACAGCAGACAGCATTTTGTTTTGGAAGCATTAAATTCCACTCTGCTGATAGTTCCCCAATTGGTTATGCTGTTGATATCGGAATTTAATGAGTTTAGCATACGCTGCCGTTCTCGTCTCGGAACGAATATGAAAAGCAGAGAGTACTGTCATCAGCAAAGGAATCTATTGGATTACAAGTAGCAGACAAGAGATCATTAATGAAAATTAAAAAGTGTGTCGGAGACAGAACAGAGCCCTGGGGCACACCAGCATTTATTTTGTGAATATCAGACCTGAAACCATCCAAGACAACTTGAATTGAACATTCCAAAAGGTAGTTTCTAATCCATTGAAGAAGAGAGACATTGATCCCAAATAAATGCATTTTCGATAAAAGAGCCTGATGCCAAACTCTGTCCAATTCCTTTAGAAATATCAAGTGCAACTATCCTGCTTTCGCCAGATTGATGTACGCTTTGGTTCCACTTTTCGGTGAGACATGCCATCAAATCAGCAGTGGACCTGTTGCTACGAAAACCATATTGCCGGTCATTGAGAAGTTTTCGTGTTTCGAGATATTTCACGAGCTGACGATTTATCAGCGTTTCCATGACCTTGGAAAGAAGGTACGTAAGTGCAATGGGTTTATAGGAGCAGAGAGATGATGATTCGCATTTTTTCGGAACGGGCTGGACAAATGCTGTTTTCCATCTGCTCGGGAAGAATCCTACAGAGTAGGATTGATGAAAAGCTTACGAATGTTGAGATCTTTAAGTACTCTTGCTACTACACGAGTGCGTAAGTAGATTCGTCCCATTGAAGATTCGACGCAGTCAAGTGTAGGCGGAGACAAAGCAAAATCTGGGAGTGTTGAGCTGGCCGCAAAGTGTGCAGCAAGTAGATTGGCCTTATCCAAAGAGCTGACAGGTGGAATGTCATTGTAAATGAGCGTTGGGATGGAGGATGAGGCGGAATTTCTAATGTTTTTGACGAACGATTGAAATTTTTACTGCCTTTGGGACATTGCAGTATTTTTGCCTCAGTTTTTGGTCGTATTGGAATTTCACACCCTTAAGAAAGGCGTTGCAGTCATTTCTGGCTAGTTTGAACTTTTTTCGGTTTTCCTCTGTGTGGTTGGTCTTGTAGGACCGAAAAAACATTTCTCTAACCCTGACGGCCTCTTTACAGCTCGAGTCATACCATGCCTATTCTTTTGGTGTGATACTCTTCATCCGATGAGGGATAAAGGATTTCATTCCAAAGAGAGTGGTGTCTGTAATCATATCAGCAGTGACATCCACGTCGTTATCGAGGAAGCATAACGACCAGTTAAAATTCCTAAAGAAGCTGTTAAGACCGCTCCAGTTGGCTTTCTCGTATTGCCATACGGTTCTTTTAGGAATTTTTAGGAATTTTTTCTCTAAATGTGTGGTCGGTGTACGAGAAATTAGCTGATGTGACACAATGGTCCGACGAGCCGAGAGGGGAGAGCACATCAATGGTGTACTTATCGGGATGAAAAGTTAAAAACAAGTCCAGGGTTGTTGTTATTGTTGAGTTTGTGTGCTTCACAACGAATCAACTGTGCGAAGGAATGGGATATTGGAGAACAGTCTGTACATGGACACATGAATCGTCGTCGCTCTGTTTCTCGACGTTTTGTGTGTGTTACAAATACATGTTTCGTCCTTTATGCATACTTGTTTTCTTTTTCCTCCCTTAGCCTTTTTCCCAATGCTGGTACTGCCACCGACACCGACAACGCTGCCGCTACTTTGGCGGTTCCCAGATACATACCACCTTGATCAGAGTGTTCCCGGAATTTATTCAGAAAATTAAAAATACAAGTTTATTCACCTAAATCTATATTGTCCCCTCAAAGTAATCTCCATCGACTGCAACACACTTATGCCAGCGCTTGATCCAATCCTCAAAACATTTTTTATATTCGGTTTTCGGTATGTGCATCAGTGCTTCCTGCGATTTTTCCATTACTTCCTCTCGGCTGCTGAAACGCGTTCCCCGTAGTGGTTTTTTAACTCGATTGAACCGAAAGAAGTCACAGGGAGCCAAATCAGGTGAATTCGGTGGCTGTTGGATTGTATTTGTTGCATTTTTCCTAAAAAAATTACGAATAATGATGGCACTGTGCGAAGGTGCGTTATCATGGTGCAAAATCCACGAGTTTTCTGCCCACAATTCTAGTCTCTTTCGGTGAATTGCTTCATGCAAACGCCTCATAACGCCAAAATCTTTGTTTACTGTCTGGCCTTCTGTCAAAAATTCATGATGCACTACACCGTTGTTTTAACCATGAAAACGACGTGGTTTTTTTGGTCTCGGCTCATTTCGTGAACGCCATTCACTTGCCTGATGTCTGGATTGCGTGTCGTACTCATAAGCCCACATCTCGTCTCCAGTAATGATCCTTTTGATGAATGTGAGATCGGATTCAGCCTCGCAAATCATCTCTTTTGCGACGTCAACACGGTCTCTTTTTTGCCTGAAATTGAGGTCTTTTGGCACCAACTTTGCTGCTACACGACGGAAACCCAAATCATTAACCAAAATGTCTTGGACGGATCCGTAGGCGATGTTCAAGTCCTCCGCTATCTCTCTGATGGTTAATTTGCGGTTCTTGACCAACATTTCATTTACTCCATCAATGTTTTCGTCGGTTTTCGATGTCGATGGTCTGCCACTGTGTTCATCATCTTCGATTGACTCACGACTGGTAAACGACCGTTTTCTTTAGAGAATCGTTGCCGAAACACTTTTAAAACATTTCCAACGTTCGCGCACCATTAAATCCGTTTTTTTACGCAAAATTTAATACGAGTTCGTTGTTGCAAATTTAAATCCATTTCTAAAATTGTAAAAAATCGCCAACACACACAGAGATAGATGTACTCTTGACTACGTAACTTTTGCAAATGTCAAGATTTAGAGGGAATGTCAACAACAGATTTACCAACTTAACAAAACAAACTGAATTCAAATCGGAACAATGAGAGCGCCACACGATGGTTATTTCATCAAGGTGGTAACTTAAAAAAACTTGTTTTTTTTTACACCGGGGTAAAACTTTAAACCATCTCTTTTTTTGCACAACCACCCTATATTCTATTTATCTTTACTCGTACAACAATTAAGGTTTTTTCGTCGTATGCCTATAAAGGTAGAAACACACTATTGTATGGTGTCGTGTCGTGACGCATCATAAGCATATCGGTTTCATGCATTTAGTATGGTTAGAGACACATTATTATAGTGTGTTGTGTCGCAACCCTATGTGTTGTGTCGTGAATCGATCAAAACCGATCGCGTCAGAGAGCTCGTGGGGGTTCTGATGCGTCACAACACAACACACAAGTATATTTCCAGTTTTGTCGTGGATGTGCACTCTTCAAAACAAAGTTAAAAGTAAAAAACGATTTTTTTGATATTGATTCCATTGATACTGTTCAAAATAACGTCAGAGTGCGTCCCGACACGACACATTAGTCTGCACACCCGGCATCACGACACAACACGACAGAGTAGGTGTATTTCTACCTTAAGACATATCCATGTACCTACCAATGTATCTGCATGTCGTGTAGATACTTTCAGCAGTTTACTGCTTTTTTTAATTTTTTGCTGGGTAACAGGGCAACGCGCAAAGAAAAGGAAAACAAACCAAACAAAATAAAAAATAACGAAGTGTGACAGCTGCGTTTTATCCGTTTAAGAGAGAGTGAAATTCTATTGCGATTATAGAAATTGATGTCCGCGTCCTGTTATAGGACTCTCTTATATGAGAGAATTATTTACATTAAAAATCGTGTAGATAATTCCGTTCTTTGAAATTTGTCCGGTTATGAGACGTGTCCGCTTATGAAGGGTGTCCGTTAAGGAGAGAGTACACTGTACACCAACAAATATTTCTTGGAGATATGTGGAGAAGGTTTTCTATTTGTCAGAAATGTTTTAGATACACCCTTTGCGAATCGGAACAATTCATCAAAACAATTGTTAAAAAAAGCTGGAAGGCTTTAGGTCGTTTACAAGTGATTTGCGTGGAAAACATCCTGCTCCTAAGAAACTCGCTCCTGAAAAAGAAAATAAAATTATTGAATTTATAAAAAGTTTCCCATCCTACGAATCGCATTACACAAGACGTAATACTTGTCGACCGCTTTATCAATTGCAGAATTGTTTCGGCTCTATTCAGAAAAGTATGTTCCAGTTTCACTTTATAAGTTTTCGAAAATTTTCAACACTCTGAACTTGAAATTTAAAAAGTCAAAATTAGATACTAGCCATTAGTGTGAAGTTTAAAAATGAAAATTGATGTGGCTACTAAGGAAGAACGAGGTAACCTTAAAAAGGAGCAAAATTATCACCATCTTGAAGGAGATTGAGATCTTGAAATCGAAAGCAATGGACAAATCTAAAGCTGAAAACTCCTCATCTATAAAAGTTCTAACGTTTGACTTACAACAATGTCTGCCGACGCCATTTTGTAGATTGTCTGTCTCTTTTTATAAACGCCTATAATGGACCTATAATTTAACAGTTCATGACTGTACTGGACAGCCAATATGCCAATCGTGGAGGAAATGAGATCACGTCATGTGGTTTTGTACAGTGATTGTTGCCCGGGACAGAATAAAACTTCAAAATAGTGTGGAAATTATTGATCATAAATTTCTTCTTCCGGAACATACTCACATTTAATGTGACGTGGACTATGCCCTAATTAACAAAAAGAAAAAGTTGACAACCGTTAAAATACTTCATCCCCGTGATTGGTATCAATTCGTGAGAAAAGTGGGTGTAAAAAACAACTTTGAAGTTAAGGAAATAAATCAATATAAGATTTTTAATTTCTCAGCTGTTTCCAAAGAAAAATGTATGTGGTGAAAGGTGGACAATGACGGAGAGAAATTTTGATGGCAGAAGGTAAAGTGGATGAGGTTCAAAATATCACTTAAAGAAATCGAAGAATTCAAATCGCTTAATATAAAACGCCGTGGGTTCAATTCCATCAAAATAGCAGATCTGATTTATTGGATATGTTGCCATTGATATTTATCATCCTTTTCATAAAAGTTTAAATGGAATTTCATCCCGATTTCACCGAAGGTAATAAAGAAGATTAACAACCTAACGTTTAAAGGAAATACTGTTTTAACTGAAATCTTATGTTTATTTTGAAAATCCTAATGAATTTTGTACGATTTGAGTTCCTTTAATTACATTTTTATAATTAAATAAGCTAATAAAAGTTTCTAATAATTTCCTTATGTTTTGTTTTTTTGTAATCTGCAATTCATCATAAAATCTTAAGTCAGCTTAGGGACATTATAATAATTTCTGAGGGTATGACGGAAGAACTTATGCTACATAAGACATTAATAATCACGGCTGGAAGATGGATGCATGTATATACTTATCATATATGAAATTTTTATACAAATAATGAACTAAACACATCTACGAGGGGTGTTCAACATATTCTCGGTATCGGAGTGAAGCTGTGGTTGTATATATAAATTGACTTATTTATCAAGTAATACTATTATTTTAGTGCATTCATGTAAAATTTCATATAAATGTGATTATTAATTCGCGTTTTATCTCTAGTTAAACAGAATAACATAATGGCAACTGAGACGATGATGGTGAAAATTGAGCATCACGCTGTAATTAAATTTCTCACTAAGCAAGGAAAAAGTCAAAAAACTATTCATGAAGAGATGGCGGCTGTTTACCAGGGTTCCGCACCTTCATTATCAACTGTGCAAAAGTGGTCAAGTGAGTTCAAGAGAGGCAGAGAGAGCATTGAAGACGACACCCGCTCCGGCGCCCCGGCTACTGCTTGTACGGGAGAAAGCATCAAAGAAGTCGAAAAACTTGTTCTTGAGGATGCCCGGATAAAGGTGAAAATGATGGCAGAGATCACCAAGCTTTCAATTGGTACCATTCACACCATTCTTCATGACCATCTTAACCTTTCAAAGGTCAGTGCAAGGTGGGTGCCACGAATGCTCACAGCGCCTCAGAAAAAAGTGAGAATCGCATGCTGT
Organism: Volucella bombylans; assembly: GCA_949129095.1. Classification (NCBI taxonomy): domain Eukaryota; kingdom Metazoa; phylum Arthropoda; class Insecta; order Diptera; family Syrphidae; genus Volucella; species Volucella bombylans. The sequence goes on from OX422143.1 coordinate 151,923,053, forward strand.
AGAGATCTTTTAGAGATGTGTAGTGAGAACGCGGACGGTGTTATGGATCGAATTGTTACTGGGGACGAAACATGGGTCCACCACTATGACCCTGAAAGCAAACAAGAGTCCATGCAGTGGCATAAAAAAGGAACAAACCCCCCGAAGAAGTTCAAAGTCACTCCGTCTGCCGGGAAGCTCATGGCCACAGTTTTTTGGGACTCAAAGAGAATCTTGCTCATTGAGTACAAAAAAAATGTGAAACCATCAACGCCACATCCTACGTTTCCACTTTGCATAATTTGCGGGAGGAAATTAAAAAGAAAAGACGGGGTAAACTCACAGCGGGTGTGTTGCTTCTTCATGACAACGCTCCTGTTCACACGGCGCGAGCTTCCAAGGCTGCTGCGCGAGATTGTGGTTTCGAAGAAATCCAACACCCACCCTATAGTCCAGATCTTGCCCCTAGTGATTATTTCCTGTTTCCGGATTTGAAAAAATGTCTTCGTGGAAAAAGATTTTCGGATGATGAAGAACTCAAGTCGGCAATAAATGGGTATTTTGCAGAGAAAGAGGAAATTTATTTTTTTGAGGGTTTAAAAAAGCTTATCTCAAGATGTAACAAATGCATTGATGTTAGGGGAGATTATATTGAAAAATAAAAACAATTTAAATTGAATTCGCATTTTCCTTCATATCGATACCGAGAATATATTGAACGCCCCTCGTATGTCGAGTCTATTGATATTAGAGCTGCATCATATGGTGGTAATAACTCGACTTCGGCTGCCAAAAAGGCCATCGAATTTGGCTTTGTTTTGAGTCAGAAAAGCTAATTTATACGAGTAACAGAGGAAATATGTTAAATATAGCATTCAGTGAAAGTCGAGATATCCTACAGACTTATTTCAGAGGACTTCAATTAAACAGGTTAGCTTAGTTAGTTGATGTAGGAAGAACTTATGTATTTTTGCAGAAAGTTATCCACATGCCGACTACTTAGAACGATATCGATACGAGTATACAAACGGGAGTTGGACAAGATTCCGAAAACCCAAAACAACAAAAAACAGTTGAAATCTCATCAACAAAAAATATTCATGACAGATATAACTAAAACAAATTCATACTATTTGGAAGCAAACTTAACTCAGAACGCTCATTACATTCCGTGCAAATTTTTTTAATTTTTTTAACCCTTTCGCTCCCAATTTTTTATTTTTGTATTATTCGATTTTTTATGTAAATCTTTGTTAATTGTAATAGATGTTTTTGTTTTTTTATAAATTTGGATTAAATTCAACGCCGGTTTTTGGAATTTTAGACCACGACGTATTGTCCCATTGTTTTTGCGACTTTTCGACTATAAAAAATGTCTTCCTGATTTGTCCGATGGTTTATTTCTTAAAAAACGTTATAAATTCAACAAACGACTAGACGGTTTCACAATCCAACTTCGAACCCTCGATCGTACTTTCTCCTGACCATTTGTACCTCTGTTTCACTTCCAGATTACTCGTATCTTTCGCCGGAATCCACAGGAACTTAATAATAGATTTTCAACAATGTTTCTTTTATTCACAATAAACATGCTTGTCTTAAAAAATAATTGCTCTAAGAATTTTATATGCTAAGTTCAAGAAAAAATACTTCAATTATAAATATGTTTGAAATAAAACAACAACAACAATTAACAGTATGTATTCGTCCCAATGAGACTCAAGAAACAAAAAATCAATTCAAGTTTTATTAGAAAAAAAAAGAATATTAATAAAAAAACAATAAATAAATTTGAAATGAAAGCAGTTACCAGATCAATAAGGGAAATGTATTAATTATAGTAAATAGTAAAACATGTTACGCACAAAGCGACCTTGCAGCTGGCGGAAATAGTTTTAGTACGTCTTTCAATCTGGTTTGCGGAGCATTGAACAGAACGACGTCTTTGTGTTACATGTGGCATGTGCTCCCCAATATTTAACATATGTTTTAGTTTCTTAGATGGACAACCAGAACTATGCCTTCTTTTGAGGGCTCCTGATTTCTCCTTTCCGATACCTATCATCTGCTCAGCCAAAGGAACGAAAAACTTAAGTAGTTCTAGCTTTTTATGATGCAATTCAGAGTAGATTATAGAGGCATTTACAACAGTCATGTTCAATATCGACCCAAATCATAAGTTGAAATTTTTTAATCAGCCAGATCCAATCCTTCCATTATTTCGTTATAGCTTTTAATTGCAACTATAACTATAACGTATGGGAACTTCAGTTTTCTTACCGTCTTTCATTTTGCGTAGACCTTTAGCGATTGTAGGTGGGTGGCAGTTTGATAATACATACTATTAATTCATTTGAATTTTTTCAGAATGCTGTCAAAGATGGGAAGATTTTTCGTCGATTTTATAACGGTTCCAACTGTAGCATAGTCAAGTTTTTGCAATAACAAAATGCTTGTGAAAAAACGATCCATTGCAATCATTACATCAGACTCCCGAATCGTACAACTCTCTCCCCAAGAGTTCCTTCTAAGAATTCTTCCTCCTTTCCAGCATATACATATATTCAAGTCATAAGTGTAACCTGTTTTTGCGTCACATCGCATTCAAATTTTAATCCCCCGCTTTATTGGTTTCAACGGTTCATACTGTTTCAAAGATGACCTGCCTTCGAATTTCGTCATACTTTCATCTATAGACTGGAAAGGTGATTCTGTTCTTTGAGCTGGAAAGGTGGTCTTTACACAATTTACCAACTTTTCAATGTAGTATAGTTTACACCAATCTATTGGTTTTGATGGATAGTTTACATATAACTTTGCCATCAAAAGCTGGAATCGGTTTCTAGATTTTTTTACTAGCACATTACCAATAATCTTGCATTTTTGGTAATCTATTATAGCTCATGACAAGACAAATACAAAGAAAAGCAAGAATTTCATACTGATCAGTTCTTGGGAACCTCTTTCCTGATTGCTTTTCCAGAATTTCAATTCTTTTATTCGTACATTCTGCTATAAATATGAGCAAGCTTTTAGGAAACAGTTTATCGAAAACATCTATCTCAGAAGATGGTCTGTTGACATTCGTTGTGATTAGTGATTACAGGCTGACGATCATTGGGAACTTTTTTGCGTGGAACATAGCTTAGAACTGGACTAGACCAGACAATGAAATCGTTGCTTTGTTCAGTACTTGTCGGATAGTTAACGATTACCCCCATTTCTGCCTGAGAATGTTGTTCAGGTTCTACATCCATATCTTCAGACGTTGAATACTCATCATCAGAAGGACTGTATTCAGACTCTCAAGCAATGAAGTAATTTGAGTCAGAGTCATCGAAGTCGAAGCTAACGTTCACATCAACAATGAGATATATGTATGTATGTGTCCTATCGATAAACACCAATGAGACATAATAATCCCAAGGTGATTCTGTTAGTAATAAATTCTACTTACAACTATTTATACTTTTATTTTTGTGGTTCATGAGCATTAAATGCACTGATATTTACACAGAATCGAAACCTAAAAATAACCTCGGATTTACAACTAAATAACCACTTTGTACAAGAATCGACAACTGATTTATTGTGATAGTTGCTAAAAAAAAATCGAATGTGCAAACTGGGAAAAATACGGTTGAAGAACATGATCAGACTGAAATTACCAATGGGACCGATTTAAATAACATTTTCGGGGAGAGTACGATAACTTTGGCGCCAAGAATTGATAACCCTATTTTGTAGAGGGGTTAAAAACTAGCATTATTTACTATAGGAGGGGGGGTCTATCTCACCCCGTTTAGGAGTTAGGGGCAATTTTAGAAAAAAATTACTTAAAATGGGAAAGAAATTATTAAAAAAAAACACAACGGCAACACTTACAATAAAGTACTATACAGGATTTGAAAGCCTAAAATTTGCTCTTTAATATAAAATTTACATCAAATTATTATTGATTACTCGTGTGAATAGTTTTTGAATAATTCGCATTCAAACTTAAATTTTTGGCAAAAAATGAAATTTTTTTTTTTTTAAATCAATATTATTCAAAATTGTGAGATGATGTGCCCAATTGGTTTTTTGTATTAATGCGCATATCAATTCTGAATCGAACACAAGAAACCGCATGGCTTTATATCTTTTTGAGAAAATTGAAAATTACTAAAACTACGAGTATTTTTTATAAGACAGCAAATCATTTAGCGTGACCCAGAATGCAACACGAGGAGGTAGATTTGCATTGCATTCCACGTCCCAGTCAGTCAGTTTGTGAGTAAGTTAGGTGTTAATTAAGAGTACTCAATTAAATGTTCAATGTACGAGTACATATTAAAAAGGTATGTAAGTTTCGTCAATGAAGTCATCACTTGAAGTACTGGTGTCAATTTCGGGTTCGTTGAGTTCGTCGATGATGGTGAAGAGCCGAGGTTGTTTTGGTGGTAAAATACCTTCTAAGTGCTCATTGAAGGGAGCCCATGTCGTCCTTATAATTTTTTTCAAGGCAGTATTTCCGGTAAAAGAAAAGTGCCATATATTGGTGAAGGTGCTGCGTTGTATTGCGGCATAAAATTGTTTTTTTCAGAAGCTTGTTCTGATTCTCAAAATCATTTATAGTATTGGTTGCATCGGTCTTGTCAACATATTCGCCTTTGCTGTGGTTTGTAATTTCATGAGTCGTAGAAGTAGGGAACATTTTCTCAATACCTATGTATTGGCGTGCGCTGTCGGCACAAATACGACTGCTGTTGGGGTTAACGCATTTGTGTATATAAGGCCATAAGTCTTCTTTACTTTTGGAGTTCACTTTAAAGAAGCGTCCGACCTTATCTTCTTTACAAAATAATCCCAACACTACGTCAATCATTTGTTCGGTTACACGGCCTCTGTGGTACGAGTATTTCCTTTTTGTAAGAAAGGTCTCGTCGATTTGTACAGTTTTTCCTTCGCCGCCAATGTTAACATCGACGTGAGATGCTATTATTTCGGCTATTTCACGACAATAGTTATAGTAATCTATTATAATAGATTTACTAAGCTCACTTTTATTGTCGTGATGGCGCCAAGCGATTATATGCTAATTTTAAAATAATAACATACATATAATAATATTTTTAAAAAGCTTAAGGTTTAATTAATTTACCTGAAAAACCGTGTTCACAGGCATTTTGATAATAAAAGCGATAATTATTACAAGTTCCTCGCGAATCTAGCCGACAGTGAGTTCAGTTTTCAGTTTCAATGCATTTTATTTTCTTTACTTTCTGCCTCATTAGTGAGGCTGGTCCGTAATTGACGGAAACGAAGACGAAACATCTTCCCCATCATTCAACCACCAGAAATGCTGGTGCTGCCGAACGACATCCCTCTTATCGCGATTCCCCACCGCCCTACTGAACCTGAGGCGATCCACACTGCCGTGTGCGACGTCTCTGTTGTAGTTGAGTCGCCTGTCCCCAGCTATCCGAGCGACATGGAAGATTAACAGCACCGCTGATCTATCCTGGATCAACCCTATCTGATCTACGAGTAGGTAGGTAGGAACGCTTCCGGTGGAACGAAGCCGTCAGAGCGCACACTCTCGTGATAAAGGTAATTGGGGTTGTAAGCCCCAGATATCAGGTTATTCGTCGAGGTCATTGCTCTTGCAATGTGCCTTCGAATCAGCTTAATTACGAAGTTGCCCACTCGTATTAGGTTCACCCTGTTGTAAAGGACCTCATTAGGATAAAAAAATTTGTACTCCGTCTCTGGTGTTCTGTACAAGCGAAGGCAAGCCCTCTCAAATACCCGAATCTTTTCCATTAAGCTTGCTCGTATATTGAACCACACGGGACAACCAAATACCAGCATGGGCCTGATAAGGGCCATGTAGCAGATTACCTTTACCCTCGCATCGAGTTGGCTGCTATAAAACAGTCTCTTTGTAAGGGCAAAAGCACCTTTAGCTCTGGCCAGAGTAGCATCTACATTTTTGCCAAAATACAGAAACTGATCTAGCCAGATTCCAAGGTATCTGACTACATTTCGACAGGCAAGAGGTTGTCCGTGCTGTCCAATGATAGAGAACTTTCGCCAATTTTTTCTGGTATCCCTAGAGGCTCCAGACAACGGCGTCCTAAAGAGAATGGTTTCCGCCTTCTGAAAGTTGATTTTCAACTTCCAGTCATCGCAAAATCGTCTTATCTTATCGAAGTCACGCTGCAAGAGAGTATTAATGACCTCGATTTTTGGACCTGTTCTGTACGCTATCAAATCGTCTGCGTACGCAATAGTATGAGGAAGTGAACTTATCAAGTCGCTTGTATAAATGTTGAATAGGATCGGCGAATTGACCGCACCTTGCTGAAGACCATTTTTAATTTGAAATATTCCAACAGAAGTCACATCACCATTTTTCACGATGAACTGTCTGTTAGTCAGCATATTATAAAGAATGTACAAGAGTGGTTTACTGATCCCCAGTCTAGTCAGCTTATAGAAAAGACCCTCTAACCATACGGTGTCGAAGGCCTTCTCCAAGTCAACAAGGCAGGCACCAGTACATTGTTTTTTGCCTTTATTCCATTGGATATCGGACACCAGTTTAGACGCGGCATGTGAGATATCATGTCCCGCCTTAAAACCGAATTGATTATCCGGAATTATATGTTTGTCCTCAACCCACCTAGACAGAGCTCTATTGATTACCTTTTCAAAAACCTTACTGATATTCGGAAGGAGACTTATCGACCGGAGATTCGCCGGATTGGATGTATCTTTATCCCTTTTTGGGGATAGGTTGAACCACCGCCGTTTTCCAATGCGCTGGATAATGTGCATTATTCATTGCATTATTAAACAGGGTGGTGTAAATGTCCACCGCTTCTAGAGGAAGATGTCGAAGCACGATGTTCGGAATACCATCGGTCCCCACTGATTTCTTAGCCCTGATTGTGTCGAAGATCTCACGGAGTTCTTCCTTCGAAATGAACGGGGGTAGGTCACCCTCTCTGGCAATGACATTATTGGCCATATTTTCGTCACTGAACCGGGTGAAACCAGAGCCCTCGGATCGCCAGTTCCCTATTTCATTTCGAATGGAGAAGTCGTGCACCAAGACGCGATTGTCCAGGTCGTAATTAGGGCCAATGGTATCAGTGGCCTTGTATACTTCCTGGAAAGTCGCCCCTATGGTCTCAACCTTCTCCTGTGGATCCTCGATCACAAAGAAGTCGTCATCATCAGCGGCGTCATTTGGATCAATACCTGCTATTGTCAGTAACCGTTCGTTGTCTGTTGTCCGGGGTATTTTAAGACACTGAAGGTCGTTTTGATTTTTCCTCCGAAATAGTTTATTTATTTGCGGAAACATATTCAGGTTGCTGGTGTTTACAGCCCGAACCTTGTTGTTCCAATACAAACTTACAGAAATTCTGTAATTCTCTTTTATTAGCGTTTGAATATTTTTAATCGACGACTTCAGTGTATATAATAATCTCCGGGTCTTGTCGGTCAGTTAGGTAAATGTAGATCTCCTCGTTTGACAAATTCCTATTGGACGGTGGGTGGAGCGTGTTCGAGGAGAGCGCTCTTGTCAAGGTTGCGGAGAATCGTGTCCATCGAGTCTTACTGTAGTTGTAAGAATATCTTTGGACAAACTCCTCCAATTCTGCAATTTCGTTAGGAACTGTAATTTCGGTGCTAAAACCGCAATGGCCGCTGTCATACACGAATGTGCGCAGACAGTTTAATGTTTGTAAATTTGTACCTGTCAGTCGTATACGTTCGTCGTACAGCAGTAGATCCAAATAAGACCCGCCTCTGGGAAACGACGGGTTATCCGTCGCTTTAAGACCGAGTCGGTACATGACATCGTGCTGACCCCACCAATCGAGTAGTAGGTTCCCTCTAGTATTTGGCAAATTATTTCCCCAATCTCTGTGTCTAGCGTTGAAATCCCCGCCGATTATAAAATAATTCTCCCCCGATTCCAGCCTCAGAAGTCAAAAAAGTGGGTCGAGCTCTGTAATGAATAGGGTGGATTGCGAAGCTTCATGTGCATAAACAGAGGCCAAGTACAGCCGCTTTTCACTGCGGAGCGGGATGTAAACGACGACTGCCTACAGCACCCGGAACCTGCGCAACACTCCCTTGTACACTCTGTGAAATTTTATACCTTCTTTAATGAAGATCGCGACACCGCCTCCACGTTTGGATCTGGGCCGGTTTCTTCTTCTAACAATATAATTATTGTACTCCAGTTTGTGCTTATCGGTTAGCTTGGTTTCGCTAGCGAAAAGCACATCAGGAGTTGGGTCTTGTAGCAATTTAAACATGGCGGCTCTTCGTTCGATCCTAATCAGTGAATTCACATTCACCGCAAGGACCTTCAAAGTTTGCTCCACCATGTGCGTACCCATTACGGCATGTGTTGCGTTAGGCCCGGCAGCAACGCGTAGATCTGGTCCACCCGCTTGGCCTGTTCTTGAACCTGCTTTTGCAGCTGAGCCATCTGCCCTTGGATTGCGAGCAAGATGGCTAGCATGTTGGGTGCAGCTTCCGTTGTTCTCCGCATCGGCTCCGGAAAAGCAACTGTCGCTTGCTCTACCGTAGCCCCCCTACCAGACGCCATTTGGGCGTAGGAAATTTGAGACGTGACGGCTGTTGTTTGAAACCTAACAGGTGAAGGTTTGACCTCCACCTTCTGCTGCCGAGCCTGTTTTGCTTTTTTAATGTCGGCGAACTTAGGACAACCCCGATAGTTTGCGGTGTGTCCGACGTTCCCACATAACACTCACGAGAGCTGCGACCTATCAGATGCTCCATCCCTACCCAGAGCACACTCCTCGGAACTGTGGTTCTTTGCGCACTTCACGCATCGAGGCTGCATCTGGCAGTTCGACGCGGCGTGCCCGAACCTCTGGCAGCGAACGCATTGTATAACGCCTTCGCTCCTTTTTAGTTTTTCCCAGTGAACCACATTGATACTCCTTAGACTATCCAGACGGCTTTCGGGACTGAACGGACTGAACCAGGAAGAACGGCAGACTCCGTTTCTCCCACCTGGCTCTAGCTGTGGTAAACGGCTTTACCCCCACAAACTTGAGTCCTTCGCACTCCTTTTCTTTGAGCAGTGCCAAGATCCCCTCAGGATCAGAAGACGGTTCCAACCCCTTTAGCAGCATCGATTGCCGCTTTTCACACTTTGGTGTAAATGAGTAGTGCTCCGTCGTCGTTTCCTTTAGGAGCTCTTTCACTTTCACGTAGCCCTCCACTGTATTACAGTGGATGGCATGGCAATCGTTCCCCAATCTCATAATTTTAAAATTATTACCAATGACCAACTTACACAGATCCTTGGTTTCATTTACCTCAAGTTTATAGGTGTTTATAGGAGGTACCTTCTCCTTCTTCTTCTGCTGCTGTTGTTGTTGTTGCTGATGTTGTTGTTGTTGTTGGTGCTGTTGTTGTTGTTGTTGTTGTTGTTGTTGTTGTTGTTGTTGTTGTTGTTGTTGTTGTTGTTGTTGTTGTTGTTGTTGTTGTTGTTGTTGTTGTTGTTGTTGTTGTTGTTGTTGCTGCTGCTGCTGCTTTTTTTTAAGCTGCTGTGGTTTCAGGTGTTGTTTTCGCAGCTGTTGCTGTATCTGCTGCTGCTGTTTTGTTTGCTGCAGTTGTTGTTTCTGCTGCTGCTGGATTTGTTGTTGGGAGCTCGCTACTTCCAATTGCTCCCTCTGCCTACGTGCTGTTTGTTTTTGTTTAATAGCAAGCATTTTTTCATTTAGCATTTGTATGCTGCTATTAACTTCTTTTATCTCTTCATCCTCATCTTCCGATTCGGATGCGGTTAGAGAGGCAAAGTTGTTATTGCCCCCCTCATAGTTGACCTTATCAGCCGTTAAGACTGCATTTGTTCTCTTTTTTGTGGGAATAGGAGGAGTTTTCAAGCTCCTCCTTCTTTTAACGGCTTTCGCCACGGCACCGGCAACACTATTTTTGCCTTTTCCCATTTCCGTTATGGGAAGAGCGGAGCGCTCTCCACCATCCATCACGTTATTTTGTTTTTTGTATTTGTAATCACTTTAATTTCTCTTATTAAAATTGTCTGTTTGATAAATTAAATAAGAAAAACCCGTTCACAGGGGCTGGGAAGCGAACCCACAACCCCGAGATTTGTCGCCCGGGTTTTTGCCACTTAGGCTACCGAACACTCGATAAATTATTGAGTAAAAGTATATTCCTTTTTGTTTTTGTCCTTCACACTGTGAAGCCGAACACGAAATGATCTCGACGGAGGTCTATGAACGACTGAGCCGACATTGAGGTCCATGGAAAAATGTACCGATAGATGGGTTGATTGTATTTCTACAATTTTTGTCACTTATTTTTTTTTTTGCTTTTCTTTGAGCATCGCCACATCCAACCGAACTTTACATTTCTACACTTTTCTACCTTCTAAGTTGCAACATAGTGGGGGAATGGATGTTTTAGTGAGAATTAAACCAGAATCTTCTAAAAATTCAATGCTTCTTTCGTTGGTCGACACCAAATCTCCGAACGAACAAAACACTGAGAAGTTATTTAGTTTAGGATGGATTAGAGGATGCTTAGCCGTCATTGCTTATTCACAAAATAATATCACTTGATTCGCAGTACGGTTGAACACAGAGTGATCTTTGTGAATATCAATAACTACACGCCTTATCACAAAAATAAATAACGGTATAAAAGTCAAACGTTTGTTCGGTTATATTTTTGCATCATTATCAAGTGCATTACATATTACATACGTACAAACATAGATATTTCGCAAAGTAAATAATTTACTGCAACATTGGAACATGTGAATTTTCTATAATGCGAATTAGTGAAACTTTGTTATTAATGGGAACTTTGTAATTTTGTGATGAGTACTGTGGATGAAGAGTATTGATGACATAGGCGCCTGCCTGACGAAAAGCACATACCCCGAGCGGAGCAACGAAGTTGCGTGAGCGGAACCTGCCGCCTGCGAAAAGAGAGTTGAAATCCCTTAATCCCGCGAAGCGGGTCACCAGTGTACTCTTAATTAAGAAAACTATTGATATAGGCATCTGCGAGATGTTTAAATAATACTCATTAGCTTATTCAAAGGAAGACTACGTACATAAATGCCAAAAAACAAAACTACTCGTAAAGTAGTAATTTCAATTTCAATTTGCTCAAAAACTATAGGACATAAAGCCATGCGGTTTTTTGTGTTCGATTCAGAATTAATAGGTGCAAAAAACCAATTTGGCACATTGTTTCACAATTTTGAGTAGTATTGTTAAACTTTTTTTTTTTTTTTAAGTTTTTACCAAGAATTTGAGTTTGAATGTGAATTATTCAGAACAAGTTTCGGGCTTTCATATTCTGTATATACATACGAGTACTATAAGTGTTACCGTTGTTTTTTTAATAATTTTTTTCCCATCTTAAGTCATTTGTTTTTAAATTGCCCATAACTCCTAAACGGGACGAGATGGACCCCCCCTCTCATAGTAAAAAAAATGCTAGTTTTTAACTCCTCTACAAAATACCGTTATAAATTCTTGGCGCCAAAGTTATCGTACTCGTGCCACGTTTTCTTTCAAATATGGCTTTCTGAGATTCTTCAAACTTAGCTTGGGACATACTCGTATGATCCCAATGGGAGCGAAAGGGTTAATCAAGTATCGTTTCCTAGGACTTTGCGTTTCACCAGCAATTATTTTTATTAAACTTGCATTAAACAAAACATGTAATTTGCTCTTCACATAGTATAGTAAGTATACTCCAATATGTGAACGCCCTGCGAGAACTTTTAACCGATCCACGGTGCCACGCCTCCACGTTGTTCTGTGTGCGCGGCAGACTTTTTTCAAAAAGTTCACAAATCGTCCAAAAATTGAGAAAGTATGCAGGGCTGTCTTCGTTTTTTACTCTCCTTAACTGCAAAAAAAATCTTTATTGTCAATATGTATTTTCCAAATAAATCGTAGCTTCATCATTACCATTCACATAATTTTTTTCGAAACACATGATAATTGGAGTTGAGATATCAAAGCAGTTGCGCTTCAAAACATCAAAATAATCTTTTATTTCTTCAGCCAGCACAAAAGCTAAGCTCATCAGCATCCTCATTTGTAAACTAAAATCTAAGAAAATGTACAAAATTAATGTATTTTTATAAAAAAAATCAGTTCATAAAATATGAAAACTAACTTCATTAATTCCATACTCCCTTGTTATGTTTGGATCCCGGCACCGATATACGGCGATGTCCCGAACCAAACGATAACTTTACTCTCTGGGATCCTGCTATCCCAGCTGTGGGCTCTACCTGGTGGACGATTTGACGGCAGCTAGACCTGGGCGAAGGAAAAAAAAAGAGCGCCAAGTGATTTTTCCCCCGGAGTCACGAAACCTATCAAGAAAAAAAAGGAAAAACTTCCCCGAAAAAAAAAATCGAACAAGAAAAAAAAATAAAAAAAACAAAAATTCCACGACGTTATAAAGCTCCGTTGGAGCTCGACGATTTATTATTTTTTTTTTTTGCGTAGCGGTACACTCGTCGATGGAGTGACCCGCTATGTAACAGTCCCGAAACAACAAAACGTAACTAACGGGTCGCGTGTCCCGTCTTTTCTCGGATTTTTACGCACGCGCGGCCCACCGGAGAATCACTTCGAAAAGTTAACAAAACGAATTTAAATTTTTTATTTTTTTTTTTCCACGACACTAAACTGCACTATACTTATCTTTCGTTCCTAGCTGTGATGTGCCCCTTTCTGACACAACCTAGCGTCCCGCTACTCCTGCTTCACTATCCTTCTCCTTCTCCATTATCTTCTTTTCCTTTTTCGTAATTTTCCTTTTTTTCTTTTTATTTTTATTTAAGGCAGAACTCGCGACTTTATAATAAAAGGATCTGCTCTACTCTTAGAAAGAAAAGAAACCAGACAGAATTGCTTTTCGCAATTCCCAAACTTCAAACAAGAAAGAAAAAAAACTTTGCTTTTCGCAAATCTCAAATCGCACGTAACTCAACTAGCTGACCCTCTTTATTCGCTGGTCGTCCAAAAAGTGACTTCCAGATCTTTTTCGATCCGCAGCTCCCGCCAGACACACACACACATTCATTCAGCACTAGTGGACCCAACTACGGGATTTCTAGCTACACCACTAGCAAGCTTTGCTAGTGTGTGCACCCGTGTCCAACTAGGCCTCTTACACATACCATTTTCCACATTCATACTAAACTCCTCAGTCTCGGAGTTCGCTCCCACTTCCAGTAATGACTGGGAACTCCACTGAGCGAGTTTATGGAAGCTGTGGATCCTAACTATGCCTAGCAATTCTCCTCTCTTAGGTTCTACAAAAAGAAATTGCGAAAAGCAGAGTTTCTCTTCCTTCTGCTAGCCGGGTAATTTTCCCCCCATCGAATTGTACGAATAAAAATTTTGCAAAAATCGAAACTAGCGCGGAGGAGGAAGGAAATGCGATGGAACGGTAGCTGGAGTGTTGAGACGAAAGGAAAAAAGTGTAGATACAATCCAGAATTATTTATTTAATTTTTTTGTAATTGGGCCCTCCTGCCCTCTGGCCAGTCTGCCAGTTTGTACTTTTTTTTTTTGTACAATTGTTGTGTGTTTGGTGATGGTTTGTTTTTCTGTTTGTGTATTGTCTTTAGTTGTTGTTGTATGTTCCCTCGGTGGAGACGGTTTTAATACTTGGCCGTCCGCCTACACGCCTCTGCTGCTCCTTCGGTGCTCCATCGGTGGGGTGCTGGCTTAAAAAGGGTCGTCATCCCTTCACCCATCGAACCTAACTTTTACAGCTGGTACGTCGTTGGGGTGTGCCCGATTATATTGGCCGTCCGCCCGCACACCACTGTTGCTTCTTTGTTGCTCCCTCGTTGGGGTGTTGCTATAAAAGAGATCGTCGTCTCTTCACCCATCGATCAAGTGGCTTGGTGCTAGCTCCAGCTAGCTGCATCCACATCAGTTGTAGGATGTGATGCCAGTATCCACACCCACATCGGTAGCAGTATGGAGTGTTATTTAAGCCTCCTATTGTTGGCTTTCGTTGGGGTGTTGGTTCCAGGGATCGTCTTCCCCCACCCATCATCATCGTGTTGGGGTATCTGGATTTAAAGGACCGTCCGCCCCCACCCGTCGGCGACTTTCAGAGGTCCTGTCTGATGCTGCCCGTTGCGAGTCTCCCGTCTATCTATGGGCTCCGACAACGGTGTTCCTGGTGGACCTCCTGTCGCACCCTGGGGTTCTTCCCGTGAATCTATGTGGGTTGTTTTCCGAGGTCTGGGGTTGGTGGGCCACTGGCTGATGGGACCATGGCTGCCATCCACCTCCGCCAGAGCTCGGTGTTCCCACTCAAAGAAAAAAGGGACCGAAAGGGACTTACAAGGAAAAGAGAGCCAAACTTGTTGCGGGAAAATTTACCGCAACACCCTTTGCAAACCACAAGATTGAATTTTCCGCCAAATAATTTACACAAAATGAAATATACCACCCCTACTTTCAGCCTCAGGGAAAGCGGTAATGGCGGCCTTCACACTTGCTTTTTCAAAGTCCGAAGAATGTGTTTTGGACTAAGGGCAATGCCATTCTCAGCAGCTATGGTTTTTACTTCGGCAAAAAAATCAGAGTAACATTTTAGGCTCTTAGAAGACATAAGGCAGCACAACAACGAAGCTATTTGACCGTCAACGTTTCCATGAATTAAAAATAGTTGACGGAAAATAGTAGGTACTACCTCAAACGTACCATCCATGAGACATAATTCATAACTAGCTAGCTGACGAACATTGCCCAGAGTTCCCAAAATAATTATTTTGTCATTGTCGAATGACTTCGCAGCAAGTATAAAAACTTCGCCGTCTACAAGCTTTAACTCTTCTGGAACGTGTATACCGTCCAATGTTGTTGGCTAAACTTGACGAAATCTGTTGCGAACTCGTCTTGTTTTCTTTTTTTGCACTGAAAGACTTGGCAGATACACTCGCTTGTTTTGTGAACACGCGGTCTCAGAAGATAAAACAATTTTGGCTGGCCTCTTCATCCTTCAAAACCTTACGCCTCTGTTACATTGCATTTGTAATCACTCTGATGATTAATATCGAATGGATACTTGAGAACAGGTTTATTTAAAAAAAAAGATTAATTGATAGATATAAATCTGTTACGATGTAAAGTTATTATTATCAACATTGGCATCGCGTGACAAATTAAAAAATTAATTTTAAATTTATGAATAAGTTAACACAAGCGAAAACTACAGTACAATTCTACAAATTTTAATTCATTCTATAAAATAATTTAGAGGTGATGATAGCTTAATAGCGTTAACTACGAGTCTCACAGCTTAATAATTAATTCTATAGGACACATAAATTAGCCTAAAGAAGAAATAAGGAACATGTACAGATAATATTCTCTTAGACTTAATAGAATTTATTTTCACTTGTTTGGAGGCACGTGGAAAGAGCTATGTATGCAGTGTTACAAGCTCAAGACCGACTCATAACATAGTTAACATGATTTTAATTTAATTTTTAATCACTTAACTTAATATTGATTGTTTAGTTATTTATCATACTTTCTACAAGAATGTAATGTAAGAGGCAAGAAAAAAAGAAATCAATCTGTATTTACCTCCATTTTGATAAATTTGTTAGCGATTTGAATGCAGCAATTTCTACAATTGCTCTTATTTTAGCATCTAAATTTGTTAGTATGGTGGTTGATTGTTGCATGATCATGGAAATTACTTAGAGGTGTCAACCTGGTGACTTTACTTGTACATCAACTAGCGGAACCCTGCACACTTCGTAATGCATAAGATATAAATAAAATAAAACAATTTACAATTTATAATTCAATCAAAAATAACACTTGTTTATTGTAATGCTCTGTGGTAAACAACGTTTTTTGTTTTTGTTTTGCTATTCGCATTTTCGGTGTAGCTATACAAAACCGAAGGTTTTCCTACACGCAAATAGGCAACATACAATTGCCCATGTGAAAAAACTGGATACTCCAAATTCACACCGCAAACTCCTAACGATTGACCTTGAGCTTTATTGATGGTAATAGCAAAGGCCAAACGAATGGAAAATTGAAGACGTTTAAATTCAAATGGCATATCAGAAGTTATCATTGGAATGCGTGGAATGAAAACTTCTTCGCCTTTGAATTTGCCAGTGAAGATAGTTGCCTCGATAACATTTGGCATCAGCTTTTTAACAGCAAGCCTCGTACCATTGCACAAACGTGGTTGATTTAAATTCCGTAGCATAATGACCGTGACTCCAACTTTCAATCGAAGATTATGCGGTGGTATTCCTGGCAAATCAAATGAATTAAAAAATTCAGTAGTTCATCTTCGTTGGTAACGGTATCAACAGATTTATACGAAACCAAATCACCAGGAATTTTCGATTGAATAGCAAAATTCAATTCATTGACATCTTTGTTCTTCGCAGCTAAAATTGCTCTATCACTCAACCAAGCATGGCTCTTATAATTTTGCTCAATATGCGGAAAATCACTTTCAATCAACTCTTCTTTGGACTGCATAAATTGACAAAAATCACCTGACAATGTGATCAATCCAAATTCATCAACGGGCATTGCTCCATTTCCGATTTTAAACAATTGCTCAATAAACGTAGCTGCAGATGGATCATTTTGTAATTGTACACGTACATTAGTGGTTAATTTCAAAGTCGATATAGATCTCCATAGATATGAAGATTTCAAGCAAGCATTGATTTCGTCAGCTGGAGTTGATCTAGGTATAACAGGCAATGTTTGTCTGAAATCACCAGCTAATAATATCAATATACCACCAAAAAATGCACCATTATTTCGAATGTCTCTCAAACTTGCTAATGCTTTATTACAAATGGCCAAACACAAATCTTCATTGTAATTTCTGGTGTATAGTCCAACATTGGATCAAAAGTCAATCGACGAACTCGATACAATATATCTTCCGATAAATAGTCATGCAATGGATTAGATGGAAAACACGTAGCCAAAATAATTGCAAACAAAGTCCGTATTTGGATGCACTTACGCATGCATCAGCAAGAGTTTCATCCCAATGCACATCATTTTCCAACAAATTTAATTTTTGGCAAGCTTCTCGGTACGTAGCACATAATACTCCATCAACTGTTCACAAATCAGAAAACGATTTAGGCCACGTTATATTTACCTTAAAAGTGGGCATAGATTGATCTCGAACAATGCTTGTTGCACGGAAAGAAGTCATTTGAAAACATGAATTGTAGTTTCGAATGTTTTTCAAAAAATGATTAGATTCGGGCGTTCCACTAATGAACCATTGCGGTGCTCTGGTGGTGGATTCAATTCGGGCAATTTCACTTGACCACTTGCACAACACAATCCAGGAGTTTCATGTTTAAATTTGAATGCCTTGCAATGACTGCACACAACAGTCATTAATCCAATTGAAACCACATCAAGAGAAGCATAATTCAGATTTGAATCATACGTAAATGCACCACGCACCAAATTTATTCGTTGTGCAGCTCTCACACGGGCATTACGCTGCCAATTAACCGCATTAACATCAGCTCGTTCATGATCTGTTTGAGCAGCTCTGGCTACTCTTCTAGCTGCAACTTTCCGAGTTGATCGGCCCAAATTACAACGTGGACGTACCATATTATTGTATTCAAAACGTATTATTTAGAGATCGTACGATGTGTATTGAACAAACGCAAAATAGTTTATGTCAAAGAAATACACCGGCTGAACTAACAAAAGTGAAATCAGGAATTGGCGCGCAACCAATGAGAATGGTTAACATAGCTTAAAACCTTCTTCTCGACCATATCTTCCATAAAAAAAAGTATATTGAAAATGGTCGAATGCCAACTGAGATCATTAGCGTCATACGTTTTTGACAAAATTTTTTTATATATAAAGATTGTGCATATTTTACCTTCTCATGGATGATACTGGTTTTGGCCAGCGAGAATTGTCTTACTAAACTTATAGGAACGAGTGTTAAGAAGAAAAAAATAGCAACAATATAATGTCTTGTCAGGAGTGATGGAAAAAGATGATGAACTGAATCAACAGTCAGCACCGCAGCTTCCTTATAAATATAGGATGATCAGATAGCAATGATAGTTTTTCCAATTGTTATGTTTCAGCAGCTGTCAAAATTACCAATGACATCCAGCTGTCAAAGTATTCAGTAAGGTTTGCCATTTCCTCATGGATCCGTTTATGTTTGCCGAACGTGCAGAGATTTTTAAAAAAATATTATCGAAATTCCGGCTCAGTTGTAAATATGGTACGCAACGTAAATTTAGTCGTTAGGTCGGTCGTAATCATGACTTCAGTGTGCAGGCAATTCGTTGCAGCGTGGAAAAGTTTGAGCATGAGTACACTCTTTTGGATCACCAACCAGACAGAGATTGGTGCGAAATGAAGAAAACATAGCCGCCGTAGCGGTCAGTATCGAAGAAGACCTAGAAATGTCGATTCGGCGCCGATCAGCTGAATTGGGCATCGCCAAAGAGTCAACTCGGCTTATTTTGAGGTTAGATTTAGGCCTACATCCGTATTAGATTGTGCTAACGCTAGAATTGAAGCCGGACGACTATAGACAACACCACTCGATTATTTTCTCTGGAGCTACGTCAAGTCCTTAGTCTACGCTAATAAGACAACTATTTTGAATAAGGTCAAGGCCAACATTTGCCGGAATAACGCCGCACATGTTAGACCGAGTCATCAAAAATTGGACCAAAATTGGAGCGCCAACGAATCCGAGGCAGCCATAATGACATGAACGTAGCTTCAAAATCAATTTTATATCTCGCATCGCTAATGTTTTATTTAAATTTGTTTTCCTTTCGTTCTTATCTGGTCACCTTTCATTAGCGGCTTCAACGTGTTTGGAGCTGAGATCAGTAACGTGGGCTAGGCTCTGGCTGAAGTAGAGAGGGTGGCTGTTGGACGTCAAAGACAATTCTCATATCATCGATGAGTTACTTACTTACTTACTTAACGGGCTTCCGACCCGTGGAGAGTCTCTGCCTGAGACATTTCAGCCTTCCATCCTCTACGATCCCGGGCACGCTGCTTACAGTTATCCAGACCAAGCGCTCTGGCATCCGAGATAGCTTGGTCTTTGAAACGTAGGTTCGGTATTTTGGCTTTTTGAACTAGATCCACATCTTGGTACAGCTCATAGTGTTCGCAGTTGTATCTTCTCCTCCATTCGCCCTCCTCGCACACAGGACCAAAAATCCGTCGAAAAATTTTTCCTTCGAAGGAGCCCAGAATTAGCTCTCCCTTCTTGCTTATCGTCCAGCACTCGGCGCGATACAGTAGAACTGGCAGGATAAGGATTTTATAAAGCGTACATTTCGTCCTTCGAGTAAGGAGTTTTTAACCCAATTGTTTTGCCAAACCGAAGTAGCAGCGGTTTCCTATGGTAATTCTTCGTCGGATCTCCACTATGGTGTCATTCGTGGAGTTCATGTTTACTCCGAGGTGATGAACTCCTTAACTACCTCGAAATTGTTGCTCTCAATAGTGTCGTTTTGTCCTAGGCGGTGGACAGATGATTCTTTGTTTGTTGATTGCATGTACTTGATCTTGTCCTCGTTTACTTCCAGGCCAACGAATTTCGAATGTTCTTCAATCGCCGTGAAAGCCTCTATCACGAACGCTGCGAGCGCCCTATGATATCAATATCGTCCGCATATCCCAGAAGCTGCACGGACTTGTTGAAGATAGAGCCTTCCGTGTTGATACCTGCCCTGAGCACTATCTGCTCTAGGACGAGATTGAAGAAATCACATGATAGCGCATCACCTTGCCGGAATCCGGTGCATGTTTGAAATAGTTCGGAGGAGCTACTTCCAAACTGCACGTTGCAGTGCGTGTTTTCCAGTGTCACGCGACACAACTAGATCAGTTTTGCCGGGATCCCAAATTCGGCCATCGCCATATAAAGCTCCTGACGGTTAATGCTATCATATGCGGCCTTGAAATCGATGAAAAGATGGTGAGTCTCGACTTGAAATTCGTTGGTCTTTTCCAAGATTTGTCTCAGTGTGAAAATTTGGTCTATAGTCGATCTGCCAGGCCGGAAGCCACATTGGTATGTGACGATTAGTGTGTTGCAGAACGGTTTGAGACGTCCACACTGTGCGTTGGATGGGATCTTATATGTGACATTAAGCAGGGATATGCCTCGATAGTTCGCCTTTTTTGTATATGGGGCATATGGAGCTGATAGTCCAGTCGTCGGGCATGCTTTCTTCCACCCAGATTTGGATGATGATTTGGTGCATGCGCCCTACCAAAACATCGCCACCGCATTTGAAGAGCTCGGCTGGTAAACCATCAGAGCCTGCAGTCTTGTTCTTCTTAAGCTTTTTTATAGCTAAGCCAACTTCTTCTATACTGGGTGGTGGAACTGGTCCTTCATTGACTGGACGTGGGTTCTCTTATTGCCCTATCACTCTCTCTACAGGATGCCCATTTAGCAGCTGCTAGAAGTGCTGCTTAAACACATCTTCTATTCCCTGTGCTTTGGGGACTAGGTTTCCTTCGGTGTTTCGAAGAGCTTGTGTTCCGGTTTTGAAGCCAGCAGCCAGTTGCTTGGCTTTCTTATAAAACCTCCGGATGTTGTTTCGATCACGAGACTCTTCGATCTCCCTGAGCTGGGATACTGCATTGGCCCTCTTTTTTCTATGCAGGATCTTCTTCTCTTCCCTCCTCCTGGCTCGGTACTCTTCCCTTGCTGCCCTTGTTTTGCGCTACAGCATTTTCTCGTGTGCATCTTCTGTCACCTTTTTCCTGTAAACGCATTCATCATCATACCACGGGCTCTTTCTCTAGGGTGGCTGGTACTCTAAGGTGGTTTCGGCTACCTCCTTGATGATGTCGCGATACTGGCACCACTGATGGTTGGCGTCTGTGGTAGGTGAGTGCACAGTGGAGAGTTTCTCGCTCAGGCGCTCTCTGTAGTCTCTGGCTACTCCAGGTGTGCTAAGGCGTCCAACGTTGAATTGCTTTTTTTGGGCGGTTCGCAGCTTCTTCTCGTTGGACAGTCGAGCTCTGAATTTAGCCGCAACAAGAAAGTGGTCAGAGTTAACATTTACCCCTCGGAATGTGCGCACGTCGAGGATGTTGGATTTGGTTGGCGGTTCGACCGCCTGCAGAGAGCCAGGTTGCTGTGTGGATACTTAACCTTGAAAACCCAGTGCTACTTATCACCGTATTACGAGCTGCTGCAAAATCGATTAGATAGCCGTTGTTTATTGTCGTTTCGTGGATTCTGTGCTTACCAACCAACCCGCCAAAGATGTTTTCCTTTCCGACTTTAGCATTGAAGTCCCCGTGTACCACTTTGACATCATACTCCATCAGCTCATAGAACTCCTCCTTGATGGGTTCTTCAGCCTCGTCGGTAGGGGCGTGTGCACATATTAGGCTTATGTTTTGGAAGGTAGCTTTGATGCGGATCACAGACAGGCGATCATTTATCGGTTTGAAGTCAATGACTTTTGACCTGAGCCGATTTGACACAACGAATCCGCATCCTAATACGTGCAATCTTTTATGGCAGCTGTAATAAATATAGCAATTTTTTCTTTTCATCATACATGATCCTATCCATCGTATCTCCTGGATGGCGGTAATATCTGCCTTATACCGCTCGAGGACAGACTCAAGTTTTTGAGTAGCACCTGGGGTGTACAGCGCTCGCACATTCCAGGTACATACTCTCATATTGTAGTCCATTGACGTTGCGAGTCTTATCCGAGGCTGGTTGTGTATCTCTCATAACTTTTCTTTTTTCCATGGTCGGGTAGTTATCCCGACGGCACAACCCCCACTTGGAGGGCCAGGCCCTAGATTTGACCTTAGTACAGCAGGCCGGATATTCCGGTGCCAGTAATCCACTTCGGGATATAAGCACTGCCGTTGACCCATCGATGAGATGAGTTATTAGAAGTGGTCTCAGAAAGGGTCTGGCCTTCCAGGTTCTTGCGATGCGCCACACGAAACTAGGGGGAAATACTGACGAAATAAATTGATACCAAAGGACGTTTCGCTGATTGGGTTTTATTGAAGATGAAAGAAGATCCGGATTTTCACCAAAATCTCTTCCTTAGTCACGAGGCATTGTTTAAATGACTTTCTTATCAAATAAAATGGTCGCATTTGGTCAAGCGAACAGTCAAAGGTGTTCGAACAGCATGTGATTTTCATGACGAAGGTGTCCTTGGGCCAAACTTTTTCCGAGATGATGCTTGAGAGTCGGTTGTAGTCAATGGACACGGTTATCGCAGGAATTGCCATTCCTGAAGGATATGTGGTTTCAAAAGAACTAACCACACTCCGAGTATCACAATTATTAAAGACGAAGTTTGGCGGTCTTATTGGTATAAATAGTCCTGTCAATGTGGTTTAACACCTCTAGACTCTTTTCTTGGGGACTTCAGACCAGGGAGTTAGATCTTTGCCAACAAACCAGAAACTCTGAAATAGCTGAAATATCGGCCAAATTATGTGAAAAGCCATGGGAAATTGTGTTGAGTGGTTTCATGGAAGACATTTGCAAATTGTCTAATGCTATCACAATATAAAAATTTCATTGATACCTTAAATACACGTCTTTGTATTTCAAAAACCAATAGGAGGGCATCTGATGAAAAGCTCTGTACTACTGAGTTTCAGAAATACTCTTGCAGTTCGCAGCCAGCTCTAGGGTTGCAGAATCTGGCATGTCTTTGTCTAGATTTGATCGCTTTGAATCTTTAATGGGTCTGATCTATTTTCGCACTTGTTTAGTAGTAAGAATACTATTCGCCAGCTGCTTCCTGTGCCGCACTCCAAGTTGGTTGAGTTCCCCTTCCAATTGCCCGCGTCACCTTATATGCGGTCATGCTCTTCTGCGCCGTTCCTTGGAGTTCAATTCTTTCGCCCGGAGCTAAGGCGTCCAATCGTTCAACATGGCCCAGGCATGTACAGTTCGTAATTGCCGAAATGGGACCGAAAATCACACGCTGTACGTAGGTTGCTAGTTAAGTTTTGAGAAAAACAAGTAACATATAAATAAATATTTATCATCAAAAATGGCTTAATTGTTTTTCAAAATATTGTCCATGAAGACTAATACACCTCTGCATGGGTTTGAACGAATTTCCACTCCGAGCGAGTAACTCAAAAACATGCGTTTTAAACGCATCAAGCGCTTCTTCGGGCATCGAAAAACGTTGACCTTGCTATTTACTTTTGAAGTGCGGGAATAAAAAGAAGAAATTGGGTACCAAATCAGGGCTGTACGACGGATGGCCCATCAATTCTTTGTTTTGAGTGCTCACAAAGTCACTTATTTGAGCCGATTTATGTGGGCTCGCATTGCCGTGGTGGAGAATGATCCGTGTTCGGCGGTTGCTTTTCCTTATTTCTACAAAGCTTTCTGGCAAACAAATGGTGCTGTACCATTCCGAATTGACCGTTCTACGTTACTTTAAGGGCACGGTGGAGACAAGTCCAGTTTTTTTGAAGAAACAAGCGAACATTTGCTTCGCGCGTTAACAACTTTGGTTGGTTCATCTTGAAAGACTCATACAGTCGACATAAATCCATGATTCGAGGCATGTCACGATCTTATAGACGTCTTCAAAAGACATCGTGATAGATTTTTTTAATATTTCTTTGGACCAAACGACACGAGCCTTTTTTTGGCGATTTAATTCCATTTCTTGGCTAAGATGAGCTTCAGTAAAAACGGTGTTGCTATGTCTCAAAACCTTGTATCTATTTCTCGGTCCCATCAGCCGCTTTTGACAAAGTTCAAGACTGTGCGCCAAAGATCAGGACCAGCCAGATGCTTCTTCATCTGCTTTTGACAAGGTCCAGACATTGCGTTTAAAGCCAAGGTAATACTTGAAAGTATTACTCGTTTTACCCTCGTTTTAATCCCTTCCGTCTCAATACTTAGGAGATCTTCATCATAGTCATCAAATCATTTGTTACAAAAGTCATATGACAGCGCCATAAAACAAAACTTACAACTTTTCTTGACATTGTGACAAGGTCTCGGCTAATTTATTACCGATCACGATTGACAACTTGGCAGGGATGTGAAAATGCTGTTATATAAGGCTTCGAAGTCGGCAAATATGTAGTTGTCGAGTGTCGTTTTAAATTTTCCTGATCTTCTCCAAGATCTACCGTAGTGAGAACAAATATTTGATCGATGGCGGACTTTCCTGGTTTTAGATTCTCACATAATCTGGCAGTAAAGATCTTATAGGAGTCTTTTTAGTCTATAGTTAGCAGACTCAAAGTGATCTTCTCCAGCTGTTTTCATTAGCTCAGCAGGCAGTCCAGATGCTAAGCTCATTAAATTTCTATATTTACAGCCTAACTAATTAGGGAACCGCCAATCGAAAGAAATTTAATTAAAGCGAAATTTAAATACCCAGCGAATATCAATGAATGACACTTCCATCGTCAAAACTAAAAAACTTTCCATTCCCAGAGTGTGTGCCAATGACTACCTATGATAGAATGCTTCGAATTGTCTAAGTTTCCAAGGAAATGGAAAAAATACTCTACCCCATCGAAACTGGCCCCAATATATATCCGTCTAATGCATTTACTCGTCACAAATTACAGTAAAAGGTACACATCTGGTCAGATGCTCCTAAAGCGCGGTCAATTGACACTCTCTAATACCTACCGAAATAAGATCTCCTGCCTTAACTTGTTCTATCGCTAATTCTATTTTGAGTATTTCCATTTGGTATCTGTCTCTCTCTATCTTTTCTCCCTAATTCTCCTCCGCCTGCGCAAATATTTAAAGGGTATTTGGAATCCATTAAGCGTGCCCTTATTATAAGAAAACAAATTTCATCCATCTAACCAAAAGGAAGTAAAGATGTCAATACCTTCAATTAAGTATGTAAAATGAGGGTACCGGACCGAACGCCAATAAATTAATATAATAGAGAACACGAACCTAAATATTTCGAAGGCTGGGTTGCGCGACCGTCTGTGTGGTGAAGGAAACCTCGACCTTATTTGCCGAATTCTGCAAGGAAGGCCAACTCCATGAATATATTGACAAATCAACCCTGTATCGATTTTAAAATCGTGTATGATAACTTTAATGTCTGTGCATAATGTCTTATTTTCGCATCCCTCTTAAACCCGTCCCGATGACGGAGGAGAATCCATGCCACGTTACTCCATTAAGGTTGATTGGTTGGTTAGTTGGTGCCTTGCAATATCAACAAAGTTTTCAGGCAAAGAGACAGGTTTTCATTCAATTTAGTTGCCTTAAATTCACAAAGCCCAAAGAAGAAGCTAGATAATGTGTAGATACATAGAACGGATAGTATTAAAAAGGATTAAAACTCTCGACGGCTTACAGGACCACATAAATACCTCACGGATAATAGAGCAATATGTCGAGTACTAGTTATCGATTCGACAGCTTGAATCGGGATGCTATCTGGTCATTCTTGCGCAGGAGAGGCATTCGAGAAAAACTCATAGCTATTATTAAGACTACATTAGAGTGTAGTTAGTGTCACCATTGTGTAGGTAGAGAGTCTGAGCATTTTGAATTCCAAATTAGAATACGCCTGGGAAGTACACTATCATCAACACTGTATTCTTATAGACATTATGGTTATATAACTGGAAATCGCCAGCTAGAATAGCCTACCATTCAATTAGAATCTTCATATTCCAGAAATATTTTATATTTACATATGTAAATTCATATAGGGTGTTTTCATAGAATTTCTTTTTTGGATTGCAGCTCTTTCTGCTGCACATGGACGAGATCACCCCACAATCGCTAAAACACCAAAATCTAATCAAAGAAGCCACTGGGTGTTCAACAATAATGCTTAATACCGAGGACGCTGTGAGTATATTAATTTGTCTTACTACGCTTACTCACTTCAATCGAATTTTTTTTTTTTTTTTTTTTTTTTTTTTAGAAAGTCCTTGCTCACACAGAAGATGCTCTAACAGAAACTCTTAATCATTACTATTTCGTGGTGGCGCATATAATTAACGACACTCCTCAAGGAAAATACAATGTCAAAGAGGAACGTTTCATGTCTCTTTGTTATGCAGGACATCTGCCTGGATACACAATGAACTACAATCATCATGGATTAGTTTTTTCTATTAACACCCTCTCTGCCGAGTATCTTTGTAGTGGAAAAACCCGTAAGTAAATTAGGAATCCTTAAACCAAATATTCCTAAATGTTTTTTTTTTTTAAACTCCTCACTTTAGCCCGTCACTTTTTAACAAGAGCACTGCTTTCGGCTGAAAACTATGACCAAGCTGTAACTATTCTCAAGGATTCTGGTGTTGGTGCTGGAGATGGTTGCTCAATTAATATGACATTCTTAAAGTAAATTTTAGTTCTATACGATCAAATTGTATCTTAATTTTCCATTTTTTAGTGCCGATCCACAGGCGTTCTACAACATTGAGATGGGACCAGCTGTAGGAGATAAGAATGAATCTCAATTGGATATAAGGCAAATAGAATCTGGTGGACATAGCTATCACACTAATAGGTAAAATATTATTCCAATTGTTTGATGGCTTTTAAATTTTTCTTTGTCTTTAGCTATCTTCGCCGCAAGATCCCGGAGGCCAATGAAATTATGGTCGCTTCTAGTGTATCCCGCATGAATACTTTCAGTACTTATGATCCACCAAAGACTAAACAAGATGTTCTTCACATGCTGGGTGACTGTTCCGGTGGCGAGCATTGCGTATTCCGAGAAAATGGCGATCTCTCTGAAATGGTGAAGACAATCGCGGTTGGCGTATTTGATTTAAAAGAGAAGACATATACATTATACTCGGATAATCCAAGGACTAGTTTGCCACATGTAACAATTCCATTGCAGCTGAAATAGGAAGTGATGCAAGATAATGATACGAATCATCGATTAAAAAGCCCTTAAGTACTTAATTTATGTACAATAGTTAATATGTTTGTGAATAAAGTTATTGATAGTGTTGATGACATAAAGAACTTTATTTGATGAAAAAGATATTTTTCGAGGTGAGAGGTGAGCAGGGATAAATGTCCCTTAAGCCTACACATGTACGAGTAGGTGATTTGCAAAAGCAAATTTGCCAGTAATGAAATCAGATCCTATAAAAGTTAAGCGAAAAGCGCGGATTTTCATATTCCATATTCCTGGAAGATTCAATTCTCTACAGGGCTCTCAAGCATAGCAACAGAAAATTTTGTTTGGCAAGTTGATCGTGGACTTTCTTTCCCAGGACTCAAGGGCACCATAATCTAAAGAATAAATGAGCTATGGGTAAAATATAGCTTAGTTGCCAGTAAAGTTTTCTAATTGTTTGTAAAGTCATCTTTCCCATGTTTGAGAAGTTATTGCTTAACCAATCGAGTGAAACGTTTACGCTGTAATTGGAAATGTGATATCACAAACCGTGCTTAGAACAATGATCGGAAAAGTATTTATATTTAAAGCTAATACACTATTGTGCAGTAACACAGATCTGCAAGATACAAAAGTTTTAAATACAAACGAAACTTCTCCTCGAAACCGGTCGACACTCACTTGAAGAATTTTACGTTCAAAATAAACCAAAGATATCTTGATCTGTATTGAACTGAGATGAGCAGAGTTTTATATAAAGTCTCAATGTTTCCTGACAAGAGCTTTTTCAATTGCCTTTTTAGGCCAATGCAATAGGGATAGCAAGTGATGAGGTGTCATTGTCATAGTTGATATCGGAGTTAAGGTAAGCAGAACCCCTAACCACTTCAAACTTATGACTGCCTATATTGCCTCTTGTTGGAAATATATATTTGATCTTTCCCCCCCTTCCTCAACGGGCCTTAGAATCCGTTGCGTCCATTACCATGTCGGATAGGATGACGTTGATGTGTTTGACGGAAATGACAGTCCCATAGAATCCGTGGCATACGTTGGCAGAATAACGAATGAAACGATATAAAATAATTTAAATGTCAATTAATCTCAATGTTTTCTCTTCAAGTCTCCACCAATGAAAGTGCTTACTCTCAATTTGTAAATGCGTGAACTGTCAACGGATCGACGGATTGAAAAAGTAGAAAGTAAACCTACGAGTACTGTATCCGTACTTTCCGTCATATCCGTTGCTTATCGGACTGCTTCCATAACAAAGTATATTCTATCCAGCTGTTAGTCGAATATGTCGACGTAACGTATGCAACGGATTCTATGGGCCAGAGCCTTTAATGCATTTTTGACAGTTCTGTTTCAATACTTGCAAACACTGTAGTTACAGCCCGCTACATTCTGTCAATAGGTCTGTTCCAGAACTGCAAATTTGTACAAAATCCTGTTCCCGAGAGAAATTATCTCCTGCTGCCTTAAATATCTCAAGAGGTAGCCCGTGCGGTCAAGCAGCATTGTTTTTCTTTAGTTTACATATTTCTGTTTTTATTCATAGTTAACGGAAACCTTAGCTTTCATTGGCCAAGTTGAATAGTTCGTTCTGCCTGACGTGGGAGTTTAGGTTGTCCCTGCTGTTTAACAGTTCGCTGAAATGTTTTTTTTCGCTACCTGCTACTTAATTTCCTCATTTAACTCTACAGTTTCCTGTTCGGCTCTAGTTGGTTTGACACGTTCCTTTTGATTTTTTTTAAAAACAACTTCTGACCTCGCAACCTGGAGAACCAGGCTCTTTCCGCTATCCATTCGCCAAAAGGAGCCTGATAATCCGAAGCCACTATCTCTATTTCAAAACCCTGACTAGTACTGAAAATTCTTACTGACCTCAGCTCCAAATACTTAAAAGTAGCTCAGACAATTTTGCTATGCTAACTACCCTTGATTCAGTCGCGAGAGTTCATCCTCCGTACGTCCTTCATCTGTAGTTCACTTATTTCAGTATTTGCATTTCCTCCTGCTCAAGATTCGTGTTTATAAATTTGGTTATTGCAGTTGGTTGGGCGAGACCAACACTCCCCGGCTACCGCGATGAAGTAAAATAATCACAATTAATGTGTAGTCACAGTTACAACAGGGTGTCTACTCTATCCGTAGGCCGCTTAGCATGCCCGAAACTAATACCCGTTGTGCCCTAGTGTGCAACTGCAAAAAAAACTAACGTTTGCGCGTATAGTAAAGCTGCAAAACTGTACTTTACGGTAAGATATTAGATGTTGAGTGCTTTGTCTTTGAAAGATTTTCCCACACACAATTCGACGATGTTTGCTGCTCACTTATACTGCTGCTCGATTATACTTTCAAACAGAAATAAGTCAAAATACGAGTAAATATACTTACTTTTAATTTACATAATTGTATATTAAATGGCGATACAGCCCGGGATGGACCTTTGCCTCAACTAACAAGCTTCTCCATCCAACTCGATTGTAAGTTATTTGAGTTCAGTTACGGGCACCGTGTTCGTTGGGGTTCCTTAACACGCCCGTGTGTTTCAATGACTTCCTCAACTGTGCCGTCTCTCAGGAGTGTTATCAAAGATTTTGCGAGCCGAAGAGTTAATATTCTATCGCTTTACAAGCTACAGTCGTGTATTCGGGCTTTTGTAATTATGTCGATGTTGTTGAATGTCGTACAATTCTTAGTTACATTTTCTTCTCCATTCACCGAATATTTAGGAACTGAAGGTGACCTGAAACTTTTTCTCACAAAACTGCTTAGGACGGCCTCATCTATTTTCAATATATTCCTTACAACTGCGCCATATATAATTGTTCATCGCAATATTCCTAAATCTTATCGAAATCATGTTGCAAGAGTGTGTTTATGATATTGATCTTTGAACCTGTTTAATGTGCGAGCAAGTCGTCTGTGAAGTCAGTTCACAAGATCGCTTGTGTAGAAATTGAATAGAATCGGCGAATTACCGGCAGCTAGTTGTAAACATCGACAGGTTGAACTGCAATAGCATAGATGAACTAACATATACCCAGTTTATCCGACAGCTCAATGTGCCTTGAAACAATCCGCATTGGTTCAATACGCTCGAATAAACACCACTTCAAATAGTATTGAAATATCATATAAAGCTGTTTGAACTGACACTTGACACAAAAATCGATACATTGTTCTTATTTCTTTGGCTTTCCAAATATTTCGTTTGCAACCCCATATTTTAAATACACAACTAATGCCTGCCCGATGATGAAAGAATGATGAGAGCGAGAGAGAATAAAATGTTTCTGTGCGATTTGAAAATGTTTATATAATATTTCAAAGCGCTTACAAATTTTCAATGCGATTTATAAGCAAGAATGAACGTATGCGTGTTGAATATTTCAATGCGGTTTGAAGTGATGAGTATTGAACCAATGCGGATTGCTTCAACGCAAATTGAACTGTCGGATAAACTGGGTATATGTTCGATACGATGGTGAAGGCTTTCACCAAGGCACCCGTGCATTGTAACCGAATTGGTTATCTGGAACTGTTTTTGTACTCAATACACTTATTCGCATGACCCACTGCTGCCTTCCAGTTCGCTGTGATGATATTATTTCGAACTGTATGATATTAGTACCTACTTCTTGAAAACATTGTGATCATCGATAGCATGTCATGGATCTATGACTGGAATTATCAGTACTATTTACAATATGTATTGCTTAACGTTTCAATACAAATTTACAGGGCTCTGTTTTTTATTTTTATCAATATTCTTCGATGACATGATGTCCGAGTTATGTATACCACCTTGATGAAAAAGTTCGTGGAATTTATTCAGAAAATTAAAAATACAAGTTTATTCATCTAAATCTATATTGACCCCTTCAAAGCAATCCCCATCGACTGCAACACATTACAATCCTCGAAACATTTTTAATATTCGGTTTTCGGTATGTCCATCAGTGCTTCCTGTTATTTTTCCATTACTCGGCTCGGCTGCTCAAACGCGTTCCCCGTTGTGGTTTTTTTAAACTCGATTGAACAGACAGAAGTCACAAGGAGCGAAATCAGGTGAAATCGGTGGCTGTTGGATGCATTTTGGATTGCATTTTTCGTTAAAAAATTACGAATAATAATGGCACTGTGCGACGGTGCGTTATCATGGTGCAAAATCCACGAATTTTCTGCCCAAAATTCTGGTCTCTTTCGGCGAATTGCCTCACGCAAACGTTTCATAACGCCCAAATAATATTTAATTTTGTTTACTGTCTGGCAAAAATTCATGATGCACTACACCGTTGTTTTAACCATGAAAACCGTGACCATTGCCTTCTTTTTTGACTGAAACGACGTGGTTTTTTTGGTCTCCACTCATTTGGTGAACGCCATTCGCTTGCCTGATGTCTGGATTGCGTGCCGTACTCATAAGCCCACGTCTCGTCTCCAGTAATGATCCTTTTGATGAATGTGGGATCGGATTCAGCCTCGCAAATCATCTCTTTTGCGACGTCAACACGGTCTCTTTTTTGCCTGAAATTGAGGTCTTTTGGCACCAACTTTGCTGCTACACGACGGAAACCCAAATCATTAACCAAAATGTCTTGGACAGATCTATAGACAATGTTCTAGTCTACCGCTATTTCTCTGATGGTTAATTTAGGATTATTGACTAACATTTCTTTTACTCCATCAATGTTTTCGTCGGTTTTCGATGTCGATGGTATGCCACTGCGTTCATCATCTTCGATTGACTCACGACCACTTTTGAACCGCTCATGCCACTGGTAAACGACCGTTTTCTTTAGAGAATCGTTGCAGAAACACTTTTCCAACATTTCCAACGTACCGCGCACCATTAATTCCGTTTTTTACGCAAAATTTAATACAAGTTCGTTGTTGCAAATTTAAATGCATTTCTAAAATTGTAAAAAATCGCCAACACACACAGTGATAGATGTACTCTTGGCTACGTAACTTTTGCTAATGTCAAGCTATGACGCTAAGATTTAGAGGGAATGTCAACAACAGGTTTACCAACTTAACAAAAAAACAGAACTCAAATCGGAACAATGTGGCGCTCCCCACGGTGGTCCGGGAACTTTCTGATCAAGGTGGTATATGTACCTCAATAATCCGTCTGCACAAAGTGTTTAGCTTATACAGCAGTCTACTTTTCTGTCAGTGCAGTGCGTCAATAGTTACGTTGTAGAATATGTATTGGTTGTCAGGTGTTAATACTGAGATATCGTTTCGTCCATCGTTGGTTTTATTATCTCATCCATTTACTTAAGGGATCTCATCGATTGGCAGGTTCCTATTGCGCGGTGGATAGAACTAGTTCAAGGGGAGTGCTCATGTCAGTGTTCTGTAACAGTGTGTCCAACGCGCCTTATTGCAGCAAACAGCTCCAATTCTGCAATTTCGTTGAGAACGGTTATTTCGCTACTGAGGAAGCAACAGTCTCTGTCATACACGAACGTGCGTGGGCAGTATATGTTTAGTAGAAGTATGTTAGTTCATGCCTGCCAGTTGCATCCGCGTGTAAAACTACAGGGGATCCAAATAACTAGAACGTGTTGGAAACGACGGACTATCTGTCACTTTTAGGCCAAGCGGATACAAATCATCAGTGTCAGTAGATAATTCAATCTAGTGTTTGGTGTATTATTTTCTGTGTTTTGGCGTTTAAATCTCCAGCGATTATAAAATAATTCTTCTTTGTCTCAAATCTTAGGAATCGAAAAAGTATCTGTAACCGCAGGTGAATAGACTGAAAACATGAACAACCGCTTTCCACTACAGAGAAAGATCTACACGCATGCATGCTTCCAGCACCTGGAAGCTACGTACTTTTTATTTTTTTGTAAAAGGAAATTAACACTTGAGTGGGTATTACTACACCTAAAACGCCTGAGAACGTGTTAAGTTTTTAGGACAATGATACACACAGAGAAAGAAAAATTTTTGGGCTCAGTGGTTATTTCGCTCCATGGGTGGGATGCAACATTTAATGGGGAGACTAAATTATTAGTGTAATTGGATTTGTTTTTTGTATTCTAAGCAACCACTTATCTTACGTGAATTTAGTTGCCAGCAAAAAAGAATGTTATCGTCTGATTTGGAAGCCAATACACTACTCCTTGAGCCACAGCCACCCGCTTTTGCACTGCATCATCTTCTTGTATGGAGTTTCTTTTTACTATTCTATATCATTTATGCCTGATTGTGTTTTGGAAATAGCTTAGTTTCACTAATCAAAAGCCCATCAGCGGTCTTTAGGCAACAATGAATCAGCATTCAGCAGCATGTTGAATAAAAAGATAGGGAGAATGTATTAACTGTGTGCAAACATTTTAAAGGAATTCATAACTCCCTAAGTTCGCATTTATTACGCATAAAAAGAATGACAATATTTTGAAATAAGAACCACTTTAAACATTTTTACATTTGTAATCATCTTTTTTTTTATTATTTAATGATAGTAATAATAATCCATTTCTTTTATTTCACTTTTGATTTTACTTTTTTTTATTCTCCTCTTATAAATAATAAATTATTTACATAACTTAACAACCATAAAATACAATGTCCTTTATGGTATATATATTTGAATTTTTTTTGTTTTTCATTTGTTTTCTCACACCACTCCTGTTTTTATCCCTTTTTTTATTTATATTTATTTTTAATTTTTTTTTTGTATATTTGTTCAATTACTTTGAATAGAAGAAAACAAAAAGTTAATACACAAACTGTCCACTAAAACTATTTCTTTTATAAGCGATTCAAAAAAAAAAACAACAAAAGAAAATCTAAACAAAAACAAAAAAAAAACACATCATTCACAGTAAAAAACACAATTGGGCCAATCACGCTTCTCTGGGCCTTTCTAACGTCAAAATTCAAATCGTTCACAGTTCAATTTTCTACATTTCTTTTTTTTTTTTTTTTTGAAAATACTAAGTTCAGTTTGTTTTACTTCTTTTTTTGTTTTTGCTTTTATTTTTTAATTTTTATTTATTTTTATTGTTTTTACAAATCGATTATATGCAGCGTAAAAATTATACTAGATTATAATTAAAAAAGAAATAATAAGATAAACAAAATATATATAGATCTACTTGGTAATGGATAGATTTCCTTTTTCTAATAATTAAAACTAAACAAAAAAATAGAACTAAAAATCTAAATTAATAACAAATTGCTTTTTTCACTTTAAATTTGCAGTACGATACGTAGTTATATGGTAAAAGTAAATCCTCATCAATCTTCAGTGATCTTCCAAGTTTAGAACGCAGATGTGTGAATTTAAGAGGAAACTTAATTAAATTAGAATAATTAGATAAGAAATTAAATGTAAGATTATTATTCTTAGAAATATTACTCTTAAGCTATTGGGGGTATGGTACATAGAATAAAAAGACCAACGGTGGTGTAGGATTATATTGGGCATCCTGAACTCAATAAGTTAGTTGTAGTCATATAAACAGTAGAAACAGAATCATTTAGGGCATCTTAAGAGAATCGACGGCCGGAATAAATTGTTTAGTGTTAAGCTGAATGAGGTTTGTTTATATGGTGAGCTGTTTGGACTTATTTTAATAATATTAATTATAAGCTCAGTTAAAAAAACAGGCTGCCAAAAGACTTACTGTTTGGGGGGGGGGGGGGGGGGGAGTTTGAGTAGGTTTTTCAGGATACATTGAATTTAAGTAAAATTAATGTTATGTTTTAGGGAACTAAAACACAATTTTCATGGAAGTCGTTGCACAGGATTCATATAACAAATTTTTTATAGGTTTTAAAAAACAGAGAGGTTATCCGTGTATCCAAAGAAATTTTTGGTTTTTAGGTGCACAGATTTGCTGGAAGGGTGTTACAATTATCTTGAGACAAATACGTATATGAACATTTTAAACAACAAACAGTTTGAGCAAACTTTACAACTTTACTAACAAACGAAATATTCTAGTTAACCTTCTGGATATAAAATAAAAACGCACTTGAATTTGTAGCGCTGTGGACGTTTTATTGTTTCAGGTTTTAACCACACTGTTGCATGATTATGAATAGGTGAAGTGATCTCTTTCTGTTCAGCTTTGTAAGCTGAATTGTTTATTCAAATTGAGTCTAAGTTCATTTAGTAAATTACCTTAACCGATTAAATTTAAGTAATTGGGGACACTGTTCCTGCCACAGTGAAATTTACTGCAAATAACTTTGACTTGAAGTAGAACAGTTCATAACTTTATGTATCATGTTACTGTGGTAAACATTATACTACATTATATTTATATATCAGAGAAATTAGCAATATATGATACATATCAAATGAGTCTATCGTTCCAATGACTTCTAATGTGTATCCGCAAATAGTAATTGGTGGTACAATATTTGGGAACTGTTTGAAACTATTGTTGGTTAGGAGCATCATTACTTAGTGCAGTGCAGGCACCACTAGTCTTTCACTTAACAAATTAACTGAATCAATATCATCCTCATAACGTAGATTTTGCAATACTTTAAAGCGAAAGCATATTGTAATACTAATGCCTTTTCAAGTTTAAAAAACAAAAAAAAAACAAATTCAAGAATGGAACAATAAGAATGGCTCAATGTCAGAGACGATACCACAAATACTGACCCGGGCTACAATTTTTTTTTTTCATTTCTTTACAATTAAATATTCGTATGTCAAATATGGATATGGAATTCATGAGTGATGATATCACAGACATAGAAGACAGGATTGAGGAGAGAGATAAGGAAGCTGATGAAATTCTTCTACATATTGATGAAGCTGATGAGGAAATTCCAAAAAGTTCTGGCCGATACAAAAGAACATTTTCAACCTGACACCGGATATAATTAGTTAGTTAGATCAGCAAATGATATTGTTCATATATTCAACCTAATTATTACGCCAATCAAAAAAGAAGAAATTGTTTTGCATACCAATGAGGAAGCTCAGCGTATTTTTAATAACTTCAATGGCAAATTGATCCTTGATAAAAACAAATGTTGAGCCCAATACTGTAGGAATTTTGATTTCAGAGGGAGTAGACGTGAATATGTGAAGGAAATATGGAGAACTGACGAATTTATTCGAAGATATACATATATATAAACAAGAAAAAATTGCTTGAA
The DNA here is from genome assembly GCA_949129095.1 of Volucella bombylans. NCBI lineage: Eukaryota > Metazoa > Arthropoda > Insecta > Diptera > Syrphidae > Volucella > Volucella bombylans. Next base: position 151,959,141 of record OX422143.1, read on the forward strand.
ATTTCTTATTCCATAACATTCGATAATATTCGCAAAACTAGAAGAGAGAGAGAGCTGAAAGCAAGTAGACAAGTACCTTCAAAGAGACATATACTGTGTGTTCCTTATGGCGAAGTTACAATCCCCAAATAATTGGTAACATCATCTCGCGGAAAATTTGCATTTCAATCCATCTATCATAGAACCAAAGGACACACTTAATAGAGAATATTCATGTGGAAGACGAACATAATTTGCAGAATTTTTATAAGTACCATAGGGGTAATGAATGTATTTATTATCTTTAGAGAAAAAAAATCCTCAATGGTAAACCTAAAGTTCTGTACGAAGTAAAATTGTTCCAAGTATGAAATTACGTCTACAAAAAGGCAAGAAGGCGGTGTTAAGGCTGAGGCTAAAAAAGAAAAGTGGTATTACCTAAAAAGGAAAGAAAGTCGGACTGACCCCGAAATCTGGACAAAAAATCTAAACTAAAGTTTGTTCCAAATTCATATGTAAGAACCCTAGAAGGGAGGGGAACAAATTTTATGTCTACATCATGTTACTGAAAATGATAATTGAGATCCAGCTGTGCAATTTCATCTCAAAAAAGTTGTGAATATTAAATTTTGTCATTAGTTAGTACTGGATCAATTTAATCTAAAAAAGCATGATAGTCAAGTATAGAACATTTTTTTGATCCAAAATTTGATAAATTGTAGGCATTTTTTCTGAATTAAAAAAAAAAAAACTCGTCGTCAACTCACTAATTAGGTCATACAAAGAAAAATAAAACTTGAATATGGAAATTTTTCTCAACAAAGTGATCTTTATCGAGGAAGTGCATTTTCAATTGAATGAATTTGTAAACAAACGAAATTGTCGAAGATGAGGGTCAGGTGTGGTTTTTGGGCTGGTGGAGCCATCGGAAAGTATTTTTTGGAGACGAAGCTGGGATTGCTGTTACTGGACCTCTATATCGGCGGAACATGATTACAAACTTCTCGTTTGACGAATTGTGAGGTAGGAAAATGTGGTTTCAGCCCGACGGTCCCACATCTCACACGGCAACAGAAATGATTGGTAGTCGAATAATTTTTCGAAGAGGGGAGATTTATTGGCCGCCTAGATCTTGTGATCTGACGGACTGATTCAATCGATCACCTAAAGGGAAAGAATATTAATTTCATTGAAGAAATTGGGCCGCAGTTATGAGAGAATGTCATCGTAAATTTTGACAACAGGTGCTTACTTACAGGATATTGTTTCCCATTACTAAACAGTAACCTTTGTACAATCATTTGAAATGAAAATGTTGATACTTCTCAAATAATTTGTGTGTTTTTAAATTAAAAATCCGACTACCCTTTACAAAGTGGATTCACTTTGTTATTAAGTTTCAAAGTTGGAAGCTTTACTCCAAAAAAAAAAAATAAAAAAATAGGAGGTTCTATTGAGTAGTCTATGGATCTGCTCTTCAATTTCGCACTATCTCACTTTGCAAATAATATCAAATGGTACAGTTGATTCAACAGTTATAAGTTCAAATTTAGCTCATTTATAGAGATCACTTTGCCGCATCTGATTCTATCGTTTGATTTAGAACACTTGAGCACTTATTAAGGCTTTTTTTTTAAAAAAAAAATTGATTTCATGAAGGCCATATGACCACATCTGATACTACTCATATCACTCCGAATCCCAAACAGATTTGCAATTGTTTTTGAAAGGCCTTTTGGTCAGGAAAGCAAAGTGTTATTTAAGCAAACTTAGGAAAATAATAATAATAACAACAAATCACAACATAAAATACACTGCATAGTTAATTTTTCGTTAGCCCCGGATTACTTACTACACAAGTACAGCATTTCGCGCCAAACACACACAAACATAGACTTCCTAGAGAATAAAGCATAAAAATAAACCAAATCATCTGTGTTAAATTCAAAAATATCTTTTTTGCTTTACTACTACGATACATTATTTACACGTTAATTTTGTTTTTTTTCCTTTTTTTTTTGTTTTTGGATTTTTGTATATTTGTATTTTTTGTTTTACTTTGCAACTGTTTTAATATTATTTCATTATTAATAACTTAAAATCTGATTTATGGAGGAGAAACAAAAGGAAAAAGTAAAAAGTATTAATTATATTTAGAACTAAAAACTATATATGAAAAATAATATAAACCCATCATGTGTATAGAGGGTTGGTTATCGTTCTCTGTATTGTTTGTTTTGTTTCTTCTTTTGTGGATCTTAATTTTTTTTCTCACTAATATAAATTACAAAATATAAGCAATTGAAGGGAAATTATTTTTTTTTATATATATATATATAGACGTATAGCTGAGGGGTTATAACAGTACAAAAGAAAAATCAATAACTTCAGGATTATCGGTTTAATCTTACTGCCTAGGAACAAGTCGCTGCTAGTTAATATTCTTTGTTTTTTTTTTTGTTTTTAACTTTTATTTTTATATATATATATATTTATTTTTCTGAATTCTGTTTTTACCTATATTTTCGAAAATGGTGTTTGTTTTTTGTTTGTTTTGAGAGATATTTGTTTTTTTATTTTTGAAAATTTTTTTTATTTATATATTATTTTGTTTTTAATTTGCTTGCGATTTTTTAACGTACTTGTACTTTGCCGGATCTTGATAGGAAATTGTGTTGGTTCTGTTGGCTGAAGAAAATGAAGCTCTGTTACCTGTTCTCTTTGCTAGTGTCAAGGTTGGTGTACTCGTATAGGTACTACTAAGTCGCTTGGGAAGAATTCTAAGAACTTTTGCAGACTCTTCTTGAATGGATGAGGTTGGGGAGAAGCAGGAGGAGGAAGTGTAGGAGTTTTGTCGTAAAGATGTTGAAATCGCTCGCTTGCGTATGAGTTTATATTTGCCATCGCTACTGGTGCGGCGGATGCTTGTTGATGTTGATGGTATTGGTGTTGATGTGGTAAGAGCAAATTTTTTATAGGGCAAACTACGTGTTTGTCGGACAGGTTGGTGTCGCGGGCCCTTATGAATTAATTGTATGTTATGTTCTGCTGAATTGGTATTGTTTGATGAAATAGTCTTTGTCGATTTGTCGCCAGTCTTAACGTTGTCTGTCGTCAGGAATTCTTCTTGAATTGCATTCGTTTGTTTAGAATGCGGCTCCTTGTTGTCAGGTGTTGACGCTACGTCGTCGGTTTTTGTGTGGTCCTTGGAGTCGTGGTGGTCATCGTCACCGCCATTGCCATCGCTAATTTTATTACTCTGATTGTTGCTACTGTTGCTGGTGTTGTTTTGCTGAGTTTCACTTTCACTGATTCTTTGAAATTCATATTTTTGCATTAGAAAAGATTTTTTATAATGAAATGGTTGTTGATGATGTTGTTGAAATAATGCTGGTCTTGGTTGCTGTATGGTTTGTCGTTTATAAAGCTCTTGGATGGATGGTTTAAGGGTTGCAACAATTTGGGAAGCTTGTTGTGAGCTTATATTGCTTGTTGTGCTGCTGTTGCTATTACTGTTGCTGATGCTGCTAATGGCATTGGCGTTGATGTACGTGTTTGTGTTTATTAATTTGTCGTCCCTGATCGGTCTCAACCATCGTCTACTTTTATTCGTATCATTATGGTCTACCGTGGTGTTATCCGGCGAATTGTTGTACGCATTTTTCGACGAGCTTGCTGACTGGCCGCCTGTGATCCAGGTGTTGGCAAGGGACTGTAAAGCATGCAAAAGAAAATACAAACAAAATCAAATCTAATTGTATATGCAAATTGGAAAACAAATTCGATTGATGTTTGATTGACATTAACAAATGTTTTTTTTTTCGGTGTATACACAAAAAGGCATCTTTCTCTTGAACAATGATACACAAAGACACATTCCATCGAAAATGGAACACTGTAAACATTTCACAAATATAAATAAATAAACACACATGAATGTACTGTTGTAAGAATACATGCCAAACAGCAGGTTAATCTTGTTAGACTTGGATTATGAAAAAAAAAGAAAGTAAAACGCAAGATGCCTTAAGTACGAGTAAATTTTGGACTCGGACACTAACACTAACACTCGATGGTACCAGTGCAAGGAGATGTGATGAGAAGAACTCGAACGGCCTCTCACAATGAAATCAAAATCAAAACAATCAATCATTTCTATTTAACTATTTTTTTTCACTTTTTTCTATTATTTTTTTGTTTTATCGACGGTACTTACGCAAATATATTATTTTGTGCTGCTGCTGGAGCAGCTGCGTTAAATTGGAAAGGCCCGCTGGAGTTTGTTGCCTGCAAAGAATCAGATGAAGAAAAAAAAAAACGTTTTTTTGTTGCTTTGTTTTGCTTTTTGTTTCTTGAAAACACAATATGGTTGTTAGCGACTTATTTTCGAAATACATTTAAGGAACAAAATGGAAAACTAATGAAAAACATAAAACCAAAAAGAAGTTTGCTATGATAGTCCCAAAAAAGTGTACATAAGTTATGTATGAGGAAAGTTAGTGGCAGATGATATTTCTGAGTTAAATTAGAGAATGATAAATTATAAAGAAAAGCATGAGGTGAAGAATGAATTTAGGCATAAATACGGTAGGAAACTTTCCTAGCAATTCTATTTGAACCACTATTTAAGATAAATACAAAATAGGAATAGATAGACAAAATTATATACAAGTGTCATGTACGAAATATTCATTTTGTCTCCCAGTTTATATGCATTTGTGTCTGAATTAATGCAGCACAGTTTACTAAAATAAATACAGAAGCTGCTAAAATGCAACTTTCAGTTTGAGACGGCAAACCCCTAACACAAAAACAAATAAAACACTGCTTACTTGATTAAAACTTCACAATTGGAGATTGTTTATTTTTGTATTGCCAATTGGTTCCTGTCAAAATGGGTGGGAAAGGTTTCATAGAAGCAACATTTCTCTAAAAATATTGATTCAAATCTGAGGATAAACACTGCACCACATATCTTGCAGCTGTAAGCAAGCCCACTGTTGTTTCTCACCTCCCCTCGGTTATGTGAAATTCACTAACGAGAGCGTTTGAAAGGCGAATTTTCAGCATCAATCAGCACAAAAATCAGCATTGTGCAATGTTATACTCCGAGGAAAATCGCGAAATATAATAATTTATACAACTAAGCCAACTAACCGGACAATTCCTCGATCGTTAGGTTCGATTTTCAGAATAGGACCCAACAACACTATTCTTAAAGACCTGATACAAGATTGGCCTTGGAAATTGAATTGACGACAATTATTTTTCGCCTTCTGCAATGCAAATCACGTCGTCATTAGATGACTGCTTCAGCACAATATTTGCCATAGCTGGGTTTCATTTGTCAGGAAAGAAAATTGAAGGCACCAACAACCTCATGCACTACTTGACCACACGTGAAACACCAAGTGAAAACAGAAAATACTACACTGCGTTGGCGGAAGAAAGAGCAAATAGGCGCCTTTAAGCACACATTGATAGATGAACTTCCAAACGCCACCCATTGAAAGGCGAAATATGGCAGTCTCCTCTTTCTTTTTCTCCCTAAGTTTCTTTCGCCCGCGCTGTATACAAAAATGTTAGGGGTACGCAAATTCCTTGAGCGCGCGCTAATTATAACAAAAAAAAAAACAGTCTGTTGATCTTTCGGATAAGGATCAACTAAAAATGCAGAAACGCTCCGTAAGTTGCGAGTCTCTTGGGCGCCAACGATAAATTCCTTACACCGGGTATTCGAACCACCCCAGTGTCTCAAATATAGCAATCTCTATTAAATTTCTTAAGAGAGAAAAACAAAACGGTTGATGGTATTTTTTTCAAGCTTTCCAAAGCTGCGTCAGTCACTCATAAACAAAACCTGGGTAAACGAAGGATTTTCAGAGACATCGGTATACAAGAGGATCAGCTGGGAACGAAGTTCAATCCAATAGAATGTGGAAATGTGTAGTGAAAATATTAACCAGGGCAATATGGGATGTTCCACGAATCTGCTTCGGAGGAGGATGAGAAATTACATAATTTATATCAGCACCTTACGGATCATTACAGAACAAATGTCATTTCTTGACTTCATAAAAAAAAAATCCGCAGCGCAGATGATGTATCATACAAGGTGATATAAGCGAGCAAATAATTGCTATAACAAAATATATTTTTGAAGTTGATAGGTGTCTATGTGTTTGCACAAAGTGGGAAAGATTTTCGCTGCCATTGTTTCTGGTGGTTATTATCGACGTACTTTGCGCAACATCAAATGAAACCAAACAATGATTCGAAGCGGATAATAGCGCCATTTCTGATGTACATTGTCTTTGCTTATGACTTTTTTTTATATATATATATATATATAATTTACGCGCGCCTAGGGGGTTGATACCCTTTCACTGTTGCCAGGGCGCGGGCGGAAAGGTAGAAGGAGGAGAAACGAAAATTGTTTTTTGTAGTAGTTTGAAACTCAGGTGTGTTTGGTTTCGATATTCGCTCTCCAGGGGTGGGAGTCCGAATAGGACGGAGAATTCATTTTTCTTCACTCAGAGTGATTCGAAGGTTATAATTCACAGTATTTTTTTGTGCTTGAAACTCGACAACAGCCAAATCTACGTGTCAGTGTTATGCCTTCACACGCAGAATTTTTCTGTTTGAGTTCCAATTACACAAATGAGAAACTTGAAAACTTGTCAATGGGTAGGATTCGAACCTTGACCCTCCGAGTGAGAAGCGATTGCTAGTACCACTTCACCACGGCCACCCCATGACTTGAAAACTTTCTTAATTCCGGTAGCACGATCTCAGCTTAAAGGCACAGCATTGTCGCAGTTCCTGCATCTCAATATTGACAAAAGGACGTGTAAGACTTCCGATTATTTAATCATCAGCCAGATTGATGCAAAGCACTCCTTTAGCAAGTTTGAACGTTCACAAAGGACGAACATTGACTTTTTTATTGTAGCTATGGTACGGTTTCGTATACCCCAAACATCCTATGGCCAAGAAACTATTGAAGAGCAGTGGTAGTGCTACCAAAAATTCATCAGCGATGCTGTCTTTGCTGTTTTTTCTCACCCTCCATAACGACACCATCAGATCGACCCAAGAACTAAAATAGGAACTAAATACGGCATGAAAACTCTTAAAATTGGGCAGAATTTGTTTTTTTTTTTTTTTAGAAAATTGGATAGAGAAGAATGATGTTAAAACTCAGAGGTTTTACTCCCCCCATAGTCCCATATGTTTAAGTGGAAGTCTAAATAAGTAGTGTACTTTGTTATATATTAGGCAACTGCTCATCACACCTGATTTCAGTTTATCCCGAAAAAAATCATGTATTTCGAATCCTGATGGCAATCGAACGCCAAACCTTCAGATTTGGAAGCCGGCACACTACCACTTGAACGTCGGTGACCTAATAACAAAGCATGCAAGCAGATGCAGCAAGAAGCGTACAGAAAAGCAGAGGAAATGGAATAGATAGAGAAAATAAAGAGATGCTGCTGCAGAAATGAATTTCAATAATTTTAGGGTTAAAAGGGTAGTCGTTGGTGAGGATATGTTTTCTGCAGACTGTCAAGCAATATGACGATAACCAGCAATTCCGTCCAGCCGATTTGTATGACTTGGTAAGGAGGAACTAAAGTACTCATGTGCCCGATAATTGAAGCATCACTTTTTAAACTGCACCACAAGCTTTGTGGAATAAGTATTATGTAAGCACCTAAGTCCCTTTGACTACAACCTTACTGCTCCATAACGTTGCGACTTCTTGCCAATCAAGTCTTCCACAGAAGAAATTTTCACATTACAGCAAATCTTGAAGAAAATTCATAGATTCCAGATCGAAACACACTACATTTTTATCCGATTTAAAGTCCCACACAATAAATAGAGATGAACCATGTCATACTTGTATGATTGTGAAGGATGACGTCGTGGACTATTCCACGAAGGTCGGGAGAAACCTCTCAAGGACTTCTATATCACAAAAAAAAAAAAAAAACAATTTAGACAAGGCGCTGTTATGTGGTTTCTTTAACACCGTTCTTGAAAAATGTATACGAAGATCACACGCCAACACCAGACTAGGCCAGACGCATAATAATCGCGTACGTCGACGTTATTGACGAACTCGGAAGAAGGAACTGTGTTGTCAGTAACAATGAGTCTAGCTTTCAACGACGCAGCACAAGGCATACTAAACTGTCTACAAAAACCGACATGCAACACATGGGTCTCTATATACAATAAATACTTTGTCAAGAATGGATGGATGAACAAGAAGAATTCTTTTGGTAGTCTTCAGTCCGGTCTGCAAACAGACACAACGACAAACTGTACGAGTTGCAAAGATACATTGAGCTAGTCTAAAGAGTTGACATTGGGTTGAGAAGAAAGTAATTTAGATTTTTACGAGAAGAATGCGTAATCATTGTTGATTCCCACTTTAGTCAATAATATGATTTTTTTTTTTCTTTGGACATTTGATAGCTCTTACTTTAAACTTACTTTAGAAGCAATTAGGGTTTCATTTGATCTACACCCATTAGTAGAGTATCAATTTTAACTTAAAAACAAAAATTTTCGACATATTTTGCTTTTTTATTTATTTCACAAAGAGATAAGTGAAAGTTTAAGGCGTTGATTGCTTAACAGAAGGCGAGTGTCAGAATTGGTCTAAGAAAGATGACCAACTGAAGTTGATGATGACCAAATCAAAGTCATAATTAAATCCGGGGAAAATTCCCGCACACGTTATCGAGTGAGTAGATTTCATATGTGATCGAATGAATTTTGAATGATGGCATACGATAGCTAACACTATCTCAGATCAGGTGTGCGAGAATGTGCCCCCAGATCGCCATATTAAGAGAGATTGCAGACGTTAAATGGATCACACACAACAATTGAAAATTACTTAAAATGTTTTGAACTCGTAAAAAAATATTATTTAGGATATTTTGGTTCCACAATTGAAAGGGATTAACTTAACACAATAAGTCAATATTTGCGGCATGTTTTTGGAAACGAATCATAGCTGGTGATAACAAATTAGCCATCAACAACAACATCAATCGAAAATGATCATGGTGTCGTGTATTTTCAACAGCTTCCAAGGAACCAAACGCTCAATATAGATTCAGATGTTTACATGTCAACAACTAATGAAACTGGAGAAAGTAATCAAAGATCGGAATCGTCTTCTACCATGACAACGCTAGACCACAAATATCTTTGGTAATTCGTGAAAAATTATCTAACTTTAGTTAGGAAGTGATGTCACATCCACCGTTCAGCCCCGACCTTGCACCACTAGATTTTCATTTGTTTCGATGTTTGCAAAACTCTTGGAATGGGAAAGGTCATCACAACTGATGACGATCTGAAATCGCACTTGGTCCAAGTTTGTGACTATAAGACAAGAAGATCTATAAACAGTTGTCTAAAAGGTCGCGCAGAAGGCCACCGAAATACATGTATTATTGATTAAAGATTGTTTTTTTTTGTATAAACAATAAACTAAGATTTCTTGCCAAACCAGTATAACGACTAAGATGGACAGAACATGTAGGGTCCAAGAACTTTCAAGTTTTCGAATCCACACTGCATTACACGAAAACTTCAATGTTAGCACACGCATAAATGGAAAGCACTGACACCAACTTATTGAACGTAACTGGGAACAAATAAGTAAAAATCGAGCTGGATGGACGGGCTTATTAATTGAGTATACCCGAACTTATTTTGAGCAGCAAAATCAGCAAAGGTAAAGCTGCATTCAGGAAGAAGGCTTGATTCTGAAGAATGTTTTCAGTTGTGGTATTTAAAAAGTGAACAGCATTTTCGTTAACAGCTATCTGGCCCTCATTTTATGTACGAACAATTTACCCAACCATTAGCTGTATCATAGCTATATCATAAAGCTTGTCAAACGCTTTAAAACCTAACCATATGCATGGAAAATTGGTTAAAGAAACCACTCTTCTAATGAAGTAGGGGGAGAGAATGGGGCACTCTTGGCAAACTTTACGCAGAACAACTTAAACTCATGCGTCTAAGTACTTACTACTGCTTTTAGACAGTAGCATTTTGTTTTTATAATTAAAAAGTGAATAAATAAACGGCAAACGATATTTTCGTGAACTGCAAAATAGTTCACCCACAGTCTAATTGATGCTGCAACCAATTGAAAGCCAGTCTTTTTCTGATCGAGTTTAGACATTATTAGCAAGCTATCGAAGACGCTCCGCTCCATCTGGCGTGCTGGGTTTACATACGAGTAACTTATCTGAATGAAAGATGGAAACATCACAACGATTATCTCAATTTCAATCTTGAAACAATGAGTGCATTCTAACTCGATCTTCTTTACAATCATCCTCCTAAATACAACACTCTATTTCAGACTTACTTCCTACTGTTAGTATCATGAATTTACAGAAAATATTAGAAAAACTTGCATAGACTAACTACAATAGTATAGAAGAACAGGATAGGAAAAACGACAAAAATAAGAAAGAAGAAAACAAAATAAAAACGAAAACACAAAAATAAAAATATGCAAACGCAATAATGTGAGTAAACTATGTAGCGCCGTAGGTATAGAAGCGAATAAATCAAACAAAAAAGTCATGAGAATGTGTACAAAATGCAATGTATGTCAATTGTATGAGTTGTTGTATTTGAGAGCTTTTAAGAGCGTGTTGGATATGCTGTGAAAGCAAAAAAATACATTTTTACTTTACCTCAACACCACTGAAATTGAAAACAGCCGGGGTACTGCTCGGAGCTCCAAACTGAAACGGTTGTGTTGTAATTGTTGACTTAGTTGTTTTTGAATATTTATTTTCGAACACAAGCGATTAGCGCGCATACAATACAAATTTTGTCATCATCATTGCCACATTCGCATATTTTTGAATTCATTTACAATTTTATGTATGCATATACGAAACAGATTACGAGAGTACATAGAACAAAAAAAAAAAAAAGGAAAATTAAAATAAAAATAGATTATTACTACCGTAATGCGGAAAGTTTTTCAATTAAAATATAATCTGATAAAGCAATAGCGCATTAGAAAATATATGAAGAGAATACGTATAATATGGCTGACAACAAACATACCTCAGTTGATCCTGTAAAGTTAAAACTAGGCGCACTTGTTGTTGAAAACTTAAATACAGACTCTGTTGCGGGTTTATTGTTATTATTGTTATTTGATCCAAAGGAGAAACCACCCTGGAAGAGAACAAAAAAAAAATCAGTCTATTCGGTGATTTGAGAAGTGTTGAAACTTACAGTTCCGGTGTTCTGCGAACTACCGAAATTGAACGCAGGTTCTGACTTCTTTGGTGCCGATGCACCATCGCTACTTCCGGATGATGCAGCTGCTAATGAACCAAAGCCGCTTGAAAATGACGAGGAACCTAAACTGCCGAATGTTGGGGCTGCTGCCAGATTGTTGCTATTCGCTGGGGCTCCTGGTGCTGTTGCTGCTGCTGCAGTTGGAGTCGCATTAAAGCTCATTGATCCAAATATTGGTGTGGAACTTGCTGAACCAAAAACATTGCCTGTGGGCTGTTGTACCGCACCAGCACCAGCTGGTGTGGAAGAAACATTTGATCCAAACAGTGATGTTGTTGCCGGTGGTGCCCCGAAGGCTGGCGACGGAGCTATAGAGGCAGGTTTCGTTTCGCTTACTTGAGAAGAGCCGAAAATTGGAGTTGCTTGGCCGAAAATCGATGCGGGTGATCCAAATGCCGGTGCAGCAGTTGTCGTATTGGCTTTTACCTCCTCGGCTGGCTTGCTGGAGCCCATAGTGAATGTGCTTGTTGGCCAGCCCGTAGCTGTGGATGTTGTGGAAGCAGCTATGGACTCACTTGATCCGAATAGAGGTTTCTTATTTTGCGGTGCATTTGAAGCAGCACCACTTCCAAATACAAACGGCGTGGAAGAAACCGCAGTTGTAGATGTTGGATTCGCATTAAACGTCGACGAAACTGTAGAAGTTAATGTGGGAGAGGATTGAGCCATAGGTCCTGCAAATAATGAGGCGGGTTTTGACCCAAAAACGGATGTTGTTGCAGAAGTGGTTGTTGGTGTTGTGTTTGTTCCAAACAAAGATGGGGTTGGCGATTTGCCAAATCCAAAATTAACTGTACTACTGTTAACAGCTGTTGCAGTTGAAGTTGCAGCTGGTGTTCCAAATATCGGTGCAGCATTCTTGGAAGCGGCACTTGTGGAATTTGTTGCGGGTGATCCGAACAAAGACGGAGGATTACTGGTTGACTCCTTTCCAAAGACAAAACCTGATGAAAATCCGGCTGTAGATGGAGCTGGCTTGCCAAAAGCGAAACCACCCATAGGACTTGAACTGCTCACGACAGCAGTGGTTGCTGCAGTTGTTGGGGTCCCAAAACCAATTTTAGGCGGCGTTTTATTCGAATCTGATGTTAAAACGTTGCCAAATGTAATTGGTTTCGCTGCAAATGTTGGTGTTGGTGTTGAAGTTGAAGTTGCAGTTGAAGTTAGTGTTGAAACAACAGTTGGAGCTGCAGTTTGGGTTGGAGAACCAAATACAAATCCAGTGGTTGGTTTGTTTGCTTCCACTGCAGCAACTGGTTTAGGTTCGTTTACTTTAGGAGCTGCTCCAAATACAGATGTACCAATTAGACTGAAGAGTGAAGGACTCGCAGTCGAATTAGAAGCAGAGCTACTGGTTGCTGTTGTTGAGGTCTCAACAGATTTCTTTTCGGCTGTCGTTGCAGGCAAATTGAATGTCACACTTGTAGGCTTGGCTTGATCTGGCTTAATGCCAAAACTAAATCCTGTTACTGAAGTAGTAACACCAGCAGAGGCTTCACTACCTGCAGGTTTATTGCTCTCCGTTGCTGGAACGCCAAACTTGAAACCAGTTGTGTTAGTTTTCACAACATCTGGGACGTCCTTTTCAACGTTCGAGGTAGATCCTGTGACCGGCTTGACACCAAATACGAAACCAGTAACTGCTGGAGTCAAACTAGTGGTAGTAGCATCGCTCTTAGCTTGCATACCAAATTTCAATCCTGTCTTATTCTCAGTCTTAATCGCTGCTTCCGCTTTTAGTTCATCCTCTTTTTTACCTCCAGCATTGCCAAATCCAAAGGTAAATTTCGCTGCACTGCTTGTTCCAAAGCTGAACTTTGGCACGTTGTCGTTAACCACCTGTGTACCAGGTTTTGCTTGTTCACAGCAAACGCATTTATTGCGTTCCGCATCGTTTCGAGTCAAGCACGCGTCACATTCCCATTTGGAGGCGGTTTGCTGAGATACCAAATTCTTGAAACCAATATCAGTAGTTTGTAATTTTGTTGCTGAGCCGCTGGATGAGATCCCACCAGTCGCTCCAGCTTTCTTCGTACTACATGCCACACACTCGTTTGCTTCGCTTTTATTGCGCACCATACACGCTGTGCATTCCCAAGTATCAGCTTTCGGCTTGAAAGCATCTCCAAATGTATTTTTAACCACCACATTGGGCAAAGGCAACGTAGAACCTGGTTGTGAAGTCATTTGTGTGTCTTTCTTTGCACGTGGTGTTGTGCAAGCTACACACACATCAGCCGTATCCTTATTGCGAACCATGCACGCTGAGCACTCCCATTCGTTAGAAGATTTCTTGAATTGTGCTCCAAAAAGTGGAGTTTCTGTTGATCCTTCTATAGCTGTGTTGGGTTTCGTCTGAGTTACTTTCATGGGTTCCACCACTTCTGTGGGCTTCTTGAGTGCATCGAGAACGCTACCTGTTTTCAGTTGTGGTACAGCAGTAGGTACTGAATCCGGTTTTGGCCCCGCCTTTTCACCCTCATTCTTTCCACCAACTATGACTGGTAAACTGAATTTAAAATTGTTTATGGGAGTAAGTTCTCCTTTCGCTGGTGCATTGTTCAAATTGAGTGGTGAGGAAAACTTAAATTCATTGTTCGCGACAATCGGTGTACTTGCTGCAACGTTCGTTCCAAAATTGAAATTTACTGCAGGTTTTGGCATAGCTGGAGTTTCTTTTTCCACCGCCTTTGGCTTATTTGCCATACCAAATGAAAAGTTGTTTGTAGGCTTTGCATCTTTTGACGCCTCAAATTTAAAGTCAGTTTTTGTTGCCGGTGTTGCGACACTAGGCTTCAAAGCGATATCAATCTTCGGCACTGACTGCATGAACGGGAATGCAATGTTCGGAAGATTAGCTGGTGCTGGTGCTTCTTCGACTTCAACAATCGCATTTTTCGAGCTCACTCTTGAACTGGTAGCCACTTTGTTTTTAATCTTACTCACGTGCTTATGATTGTTCTTGTCGTTGGTTGCTTCCTCATTGTCAACCGGGAGCTTGTATTCGCACTCACGGTTCAGGGCTGACTTTGATGTATTGGCGATTTGTCGGGAACGCTCTGTGCAGCTCTGCATTTTTTTCATTTGCAACAGTTGCGACATGGATGGCACCTGCAATTCTTTAAGTGAAGGCAGGAGCTTCTTGGAGTCATTATTGGTAGGATTCAATGTCACTGTGGGACGTGTGTATGGTGAACGAACCGCTGAAAGACGTACACTTCTGGATGTGGCCAGATCGGCTTCGCTAAAACGCTTACCCGTAGCAGAACGATTTGATAACATTGCCGGCGTCTTAATATTGCTGGCCATTTTCTTGGCATCGTTAAGAGGTGTGGAGAAGTCATTTATCAGTTCTAAGATCCTCTTGGCTGTACTGGAAATTGTCGAATTACCTTGGTCATTCCCTTGGGCAAGAGAGTGTGTAGACGATGAGAGCGAAGATAAACTTGACGTAGGTCGTATTAAAGTAGGTGCAATACGAACTGATTGGTTGAGTGTACGATTGAATTTATTGTATGCGGCAGCACCTCCATATGTAGTCTTTCCTTTGTAAAACGGCGAAGATGTATTTAAAAGACGGCTGTCACTTAGCGCCGATGTGCTACCATAAATTGACGAGTTAAATTGGCGTCGATTTAAACTGGTCAACGAAAGGGTTGAATTATTTAACATGCCCGGCATGTTCTTCTCCGAAAATAGAGACTTTCGGCCCTCGAGATGACTGTAAAAGTTCAAGCCATTACCGGAGAATGTACGCAAACCACGATTGCCTGAATTAAACATTCCCGATTTTGGTGGTGCTGTTTGCGCAACACTTGAGCTCCTGCTCTCACCACTTTCAGTGGCTAAGGAAGATGAACGACCCACCAGATTACCATTTGTGAATTTCTGCTTCTTCGAGGTAACCTTAGCGATTTCCTCACTCTCTTCATTGTCATCCTCCTCTTCAATATCATCGTCTTCATCTACTTCTTCGACGGTTATAGTTTGGGTTGTTGGTTCATTTTCCTCTTCGCCTTCATCATCATCGCCAACTTCTAGGATTGTTGTTGTTGTACGTTGTGGAGTGTATGACGATACAGTTGGCGAGGCACCAGCACCAGATTTTCTAAAACTCGACATTGATTGCCGTTTTAAATCGTGTAAACGATAACCCTCATTGGACGACGTTGAAGGTATATTAAGGCTTCTACGGGAACTAAAATAGACAACAAATTTTTATTAATTCTAATAGAACACAAGAGTTAGTGCTCACCTTATGCTGGTGGTTAGGATGTCTCTCTCGGGTACAACTTCTATTATATCAGAGGAATCAAGTGATGATTTCTTTGTTGATGTAACGCCCCTTAATACATTCGTTGTGGCTGTCGTCTGGGAGAAATTATATGGTGGTTCCTTGTTTTTGCCATATAAATTCATGTGTGATATTGGTCGACGTGCTCCCGCAGTTGGTGTCGACGATACAATTCTTTGACTGCTCTTGGAATTGGTTCTTGTGACCTAGAGAAAAATATTACATTGTTAAACCAACAATAAGCTCGAAAAAGTATATTATTTCGCTGAAATTTATAGTCTGCTACAAGATACCCAAAACCTTGCATGACTAACACACTGTAGGACAGATTGATGCGATAAGATTTTAACGAAAACTTAGCAGCTACCTGACAACTAATATGATCCAGTTCCCCGATTAGATTTAACAGTTTTGCGACGGAGACTTAGCAGCCCCGATCTATCCCACAAATTGAACAACAGAATAATCCCTAGTTTCCAATGGTTTGCGTAAATACTCGTACTACCAAAGTTTGCTGTCAAATAGACGTTCTATCCATATTACTTTGGTCTATGGGATCTGATCGACTTCGGATCAAGCCATACAAGATAGAAAACTGAAAAGAGCGTTGGAATTGACGCTACTTGCCGTCAGTAGCACATTACCAAACATCATCTTCTCTGATGAAAAATTGTTCACAATTCAACAAATCATAACAAACAAAACGATTGGGTTTGGGTTAACGGAGAGATCATACGAAAATTTGAACGCTCGGATGGCGACCAGATCGCAAAAGTCACCTTCAGCAATAGCGTGGGCCGCAATGTCCGCCGGATGATTTTGACATAAAAGCCTGTCATCCACTCGTCGTTATTTTAACTCGCCATCGTAAGTTGGCTAAAACAATGCTTTATTCTTTGAGGTGACACGATGGTGGAACGATGGCCATGAAAACTTTTTGTTTGAATGTTGACGTCAGCTACGGGGCGAAAAAAATATTCCAAGGGTTCAATGTGGCTATCATGCCGTTTCCATAATGTTTGGTGGGGAGTCTCATCCCTCAATTTTTTTAAAAAGGCGCAACAAGATGTGTTATAGGGTGTTTTGAAGCGTTTGACCAATACCCTTTTCAATTGAGAGAACTATCATCAGCGCACAATGGCTGATGGTCAATATTTTTGGCTTTATATGTTAGCGTCTGAATATGTCTTCGGTAAGACAAGATTTGAATCCACTGGATTGAATGCCTCAAAGCAGCATTAACCAAAGCAGATTCAAGAATACTTTTAGAAGACGTGCGTGCCAGCTCACAATGGCAAAAGTTTTTTTGGTAACAGATAGGGATTCAATCCAAAAAAATAATCTATTGGACTTGTCTCACTATCATCGACCCAATAATAGCTTACGTATCAGTCTATGGTGGAAAAGTGCTAATCAAGTCATATGTGCATATCCTTCGAAAGGTGCGTAGGTTTTACGAGTGTAATGCTCTGAAAGTATTCTTGGTCCATTCCTGCACATAAATGTTCTGAAGACTGTGGCTAGAATAGCACTCAAACTTTAACGGCTGCAACTACAAAAAAAAAAAATTATGTCAGCCAACCCTTTAAGGTTTTGTTTTCGAATGCAAATTATTGAGATCCTTCTCAAATCCCTCAAACAGTAACTCAATCCAACTAGCCCAGTTATTTCGAAGTTCGAAAATGTCAAATGGCTTTCGAACTTTCTGCACCATTAAGACATTTTACTTCTATCTTTCAAGCAGACATTTACACTTCTCAGCTCTGTGCCACTGTGCCAGACAATACATCAGAAGAACCCCCGAATATCACACAGCAATATATTGTCAGAGGGCCAATATGGACTGGCATCGAATGACACCACTATTGGTTTATCAGCAACAAAATGCACCTGCCTAATTAATAGCAACTCCTTGTTTTTTTTTTCGAAAAACCGATTGACAACCCTCAAGACTAGTGTTAACAATGCCAAAGAGCAATCGGAGATTCCGCCATTGATGTACTGGGTTTCAAACTCGCCCCAGCAAAGAAACGAATAAGACAGATTTAAAAAAAACAGGGAACGTATAGCGCGGCTCTGCAGATAAGAACGAAAAGGGCTCGTGAGCTCTAATAGCAGAAAAGAAGAGAAGAACATCAATCGAAGCCTTAAAGAGTTGCTACTAGAAAATCTGGCCTTTATTCTTCACAATCTGCCTCTGATTGATTGAAATGAAATAACGAAAATAAAAACGAAACTATCTACTATTCGGTCGAATAAGCCGAATACCGAATAATGGCCGAATTGTCGTGGTATCTCTAGATTATAGTCTGTTTCAATATCCTTTTTGATCATTAACTCACTTTTGTGTTAATACAAATAACTTCCCGATATTTATGGGGAGGATCACCATGTGATGAGCCAATAAGTGTGCTCTTCAAAGGCGAACTGGAAAGAATATCCCCTTAGCAACCAAGCATTCAAACTATCGCTCCTAACAAACCAAAATGCAAAAGGAAAACAAATTTATTCAGTGTTCACCACAACGAATTCCATCCCAAAATCATGCTTTGGGTTCATTCCCTTAAGCGCAAATTACATACACCTGCAACGTCGGCATTGTCACCGGTAGTTAAACTTAATCTCTTGTCCTTTTTTCTTAGCCGCATTGCAAAAACAATTTTGAGTAATACGAGGTGGGCCTAATGTATGACCCTATTTTCCTAGGCTGTATCCTTGGGATAGAATAAGAAAAAATGAATGCGTTCTTTTAAAGGTTTATTTGGACATTCAAGTTTTTTTTTCCATCGTGTTTTCAAAATGATATCCCTTAAGTGGCCGCCGCAATTGTTGATTATCCTCTTTTTATAGCATTTTCCATATCTTTCTTCAGATCTCTCAGCGATAGGTTCTCCATTTCTTGACGGGTGCTCTCCTGGAGGCCAGAGCCACAGTATGGCTTGTTCACATGATCCCGTGACTTTAAATAACCCCATAGAAAGAAGTCTAGGGCGGCCAAATCGGATGATCTTGCGGGTCAGTGCAAATTGCCAAAACACAATATCAGACGACGGCCTGCTTTAGAATGCTCTTGCAGTATGCGTGTTTCTCTGTCTTGAAAAATGAAAAATTGATGGATCATGACTCTGTAGCGCTCAACATCTACAGTGACAATTTGACACGCGCCGTTCTCAAAAAAAAAAAAAAATGGGCCAATGACTCCTCCAGCGTGAACAGCTGATGAGCAGTGAATTTGGGTAGATGTAATGGCTCTTCGCGCATTAATCGCGGATTTTCAGTACCCCAGAACCGCAAATTTTGATTGTCCAAAGGTGGAGGGCCCCCGCCCAATTATCAAGGCTTCGCCCTTTAATGACGTTGTCTAATAATGAACGGGGGCAGAGCAAAGTACTGGTCTTATCGTAAACATCTTCAGATGACGCTACCGAAGGTTGCTACGATTTGATTAGTCACAAGCTGCCGGTCATAGGTCTTGTTGGCGGCTGGACCACCGGTAGTCCCTACCAGGACTTAAATCACGGTACCATGGGAGTCAGGAGCCCCCCGGATCTCGGTCCGGGCCTGACTTGTTAGAGGTAGGCCCCCTTGTGGGAGCGTCATGGTGGCTGTGGTTTAAACCCAAAATCGCGGGTAAGAGTCTTCCTATGGTTTTCCTTGGTTTTCCTTTTGGTTTTCCTTGGTTTTCCTTTGGTTGACTCAATGTGGAGTTGCAATAAGTGCTGGGTGCTGTGACCCTAAGAACAGTAAGAGGTTTTAGGTCGGCCTCGACTCATACCAAGGGTGGAACTTGTGCCGGCAACACAGTTCCGAATTGGTATCAAATAATGATTATCATTGTGAGCGATGACAAGGCGTATCCTTGCTCCCATGGATGTATGGGCATCCCGTAGGTTTAAGCCCACACGGCAGGTACTTACGTTAAAAAACAAGAGACATCTGTCCAAAGGTGGAAATGGGCCTCAACGCTCTTTTTTTTCGTTGTTGAGATTCAGAAGGGCGTGAGTGTAGGTTAGACGCGATTCACGGTTAACACCCATCAGCTGATGGTCTGTTTGCACTTTGTAAGGAAACATCTTCAAGTCTTTCACAAAAATGAGAAATGTGCGTGGAATGGCCAATTGCATGGAACGTTGTCTGCTCAATATCGAAGGAGCTTCTACGACATCTTCAGCAACGGCAGCAATATTCTCGACCGAACGAGAACGACCAGTGGGAGCCGGGCGGCCAGGAAACTGGCACCAAATGCACTTTGCTTCAAAACGACTAACGACGAAAATTTATTCACACAAATTCTAGTTGTTTGCTCATAAACCGAATTGAAATGCTCCGGTATCCAGCTCAAATCCTTAGAAGCCTGCTTGATGTAAGGACTGACTCTGATGAATGGACATTTCTGGCATAATTGCCATGCTGTGGGGTAACTTTTCTTCTCTCGACCTGTGTTGCTTTTGGTTGTTCAATCCACGGATCCGTCGATGTGTACCAGCTCTTCATTATCACAACTGGATGTTGTTTTTTGTAAGCTCAAGCAACTTTGCAATCTGACATGCCTTCTCAAAAATCATCTCATCCAGCAATTTCTATTGGATTGTTTCGTCTAATATGCCCACAACAAATTAATCACGTAACGACTCAACTCGAAATGTTTTGAAGTCACATTTTACTGTTGAATTCCTCAGCTCCACCATATACAATATACGGTTTCGTGGCTTTATTGAAACCGCTTTAATACTCATTTTTGGCTTGAAGTGCGCTTTAAGAATTTTATTGTAATCTGTTCTTTAAAACCAATGGAGTGAGATACTGCCTGTGCAACTAACCACTTGATGATTTTACATTAGTCGGGTCCAACGAGGGTATCATCTTCAATATTATTGATGGCCAGTTAGTTGTTCTATCCTCTCTATGTAACTGTCATCACCCGGAAAATTCAATCAATTCAAATAACTGTACCATGCCATGATCATTTACGTGTTTCCCCTTGAAATTTTTTTGACTGTGTATCCTCAAAATTGTCTCTGCTTCTCTAATCAAAAAGATTCCCGTTTTTTCTTTTTTTTCAATTTTTCCAACTCTAAGTCACTTTGTCATCCGTGCCAAATGAATTAATTCAATGCAACAAAGCACTGTACTTTCTGATAGTTACATTTACTGTCTAAATCTCTCTAATCTGCACAGAGTACCCCACAAATGGAGTTTTAATTTGGCAAATCGAAGATTCTCGTTCACATTTCATCGCCAAGTATGTATTTAACATACGATTTATAATTTTTTTATAAATGTGTGAGTACAATGACGCATAAGCATATCAAAAGATTTTCGCATCACGCTTTTGAAATAACTTCTCTTCTTTTTTTTCTAAAATGATTGTATAACCTGCGCTACTAAAACAAGATTATCTTAATGATAAATAGATGTGTGCTTATGACTTCTAACATTCATACATATGCACACATCTTTAGGAAGATCAAATCAGAATGATCAGCAAATTATGAAAACTTTTCATATCTGTATACAAAAGTACATCCGCACCAAGCTAAGAAATTTAAGAAATAAAAATATATTGTGCCAACTTGACGAGAAACTCTTACACGTGTTTGCGAAAAATCTTGATGAATGTTATGAATATCCTTTCTTCTTTTTTTTTTGCTGAAAATTGAACTTTGGTACAAACTGTTGATTTCTAATTGTGCTGAAATCATAATATAGCAACTAGCCCATAGTAAAAGCCGGCTACGCAGATTAGTCATTGCGAATGAAATAACAGAAAACGAATATGAGCGCTTGGAATACCAAGAATTTCATTAACGCCTACTCTTTCTTTCTTTTTTTCTCGAGCAGATGGAAACATCTTTGGCTGTGCAGAAAAGTTTAGATCTTTACTTCTCACCAGTTAATTAAAGACCGACCCAAGATTCTCTTTCTAATCAAATATATTCCTTTGATGACGACAATTCTTTTAGTGTGAAGTTCCGATATAAACAGTAGTTTTGCTGTAGATTACGGTAATACAGCATGCGTATTCTGACAAACTGGTGCTATATTGAATACAGATTTCTTCTGGGATATAAAAAGTTTACGAGAAAAAGAAACCAAGCGGCCCACTCCAAGCCGATAATAAGGTGATAATTGTGAAACCGCCCCACAGTAAGACCGATCCAACGGAAATCGTAACACATGAACTGTTTCAAAAGTTCTGAAATCAGACTAGTTTTTCAGAAAATCATGATTGGCGCGTTGCTGTAACCGAAAAACATTCTACACTCTGGGAGGCATAATAGTCAATTTAGATTCCGATATCCCACGATGAATTTGTAGCTAAAGTGTCGCTAAGAAATTTGTTACACTGGGAAAACCGAGTGTTTTATTTGAATTGAAGGCGACATTCGATGTGACATACCGAAATGTGTGTTTATTTTTGTAAACATTTTAATTATCATTAAATGGTTAACTGTGTATTCCGAAACCTTTATTCCAATAGCAAAGAAGCGGTGTGGAAAGTTAGATGGTTTCTTGTTATACGATGAAGTACACTGTACCCGAGTGTACTAGACTCGTCTCGTGACGTTGACTTGTCAAAATTATTAGCTCGAGTTTTAAGCAAGAAAATAGCAACACTTTGACATTTGACTCAACAGTCAATATAGTCGATACTTTATACAAAGTATGTATGAGCTTCTACTTCAAAATATTTGGAGTCAAGCTAATAAATAAAAATTATAGCAGTTGAACCCTTTAAAGTTCATGGCAGGTCTTATATCCCAGAAGCGGATTACTGGGTCCCAGCCCTGCAGGCAATGCGTGAGGCTGACCATCCGATCACGTAAAAACTACTATTAAAAAGCAACAATAGCCCCGTTTGCGGACGGACTTATTGTTGACGACTCTACAAAACGAAAACAGAGCAATGACTTTCGGATCTACACTTAAAATGTTCGGACCTTGAACAAGTCAAGTGCTGCCGAAAAACTAACGAAAACTCTAGGCTTACCATAAAGCAGAGTTCAAGGAGGAAATTTGCGACTTAACGTTGAACGATTGCAATCCTCTGTCCTATATCTGTAGATCAGTTGCATCAATGCGCAGAAGCTGTACTGAAACTTATATGCTGAGCTTCGCCTAGCTACCATATGACGAATGAAGACGCGCATACGAGGGGCGTTCAACATATTCTCGGTATCGGGGTGAAGCTGTGGTTGTATATATAAATTGACTTATTTATCAAGTAATACTATTATTTTAGTGTACTCATGTAAAATTTCATATAAATGTGATTATTAATTCGCGTTTTATCTCTAGTTAAACAGAATCATAATAGCAACTGAGACGTTGATTGTGAAAATTGAGCATCGCGCTGTAATTAAATTTCTCACTAAGCAAGGAAAAAGTCAAAAAACTATTCATGAAGAGATGGCGGCTGTTTACCAGGGTTCCGCACCTTCATTATCAACTGTGCAAAAGTGGTCAAGTGAGTTCAAGAGAGGCAGAGAGAGCGTTGAAGACGACCCCCGCTCCGGCGCCCCGGATACTGCTTGTACGGGAGAAAGCATCAAAGAAGTCGAAAAACTTATTCTTGAGGATGCCCGAATAAAGGTGAAAATGATGGCAGAGATCACCCAGCTTTCAATTGGTACCATTCACACCATTCTTCATGACCATCTTAACCTTTCAAAGGTCAGTGCAAGGTGGGTGCCACGAATGCTCACAGCGCCTCAGAAAAAAGTGAGAATCGCATGCTGTAGAGAGCTTTTGGAGATGTGTAGTGAGAACGCGGACGGTTTTATGGATCGAATTGTTACTGGGGACGAAACATGGGTTCACCACTATGACCCTGAAAGCAAACAAGAGTCCATGCAGTGGCATAAAAAAGGAACAGACCCCCCGAAGAAGTTCAAAGTCACTCCGTCTGCCGGGAAGATCATGGCCACAGTTTTTTGGGAGTCAAAGGGAATCTTGCTCATTGAGTACAAAAAAAAAGGTGAAACCATCAACGCCACATCCTACGCTTCCACTTTGCATAATCTGCGGGAGGAAATTGAAACGAAAAGACGGGGTAAACTCGCAGCGGGTGTGTTGCTTCTTCATGACAACGCTCCTGTTCACACGGCGCGAGTTTCCAAGACTGCTGCGCGAGATTGTGGTTTCGAAGAAATCCAACACTCACCCTATAGTCCAGACCTTGCCCCTAGTGATTATTTCCTGTTTCCGGATTTGAAAAAATGTCTTCGTGGAAAAAGATTTTCGGATGATGAAGAACTCAAGTCGGCAATAAATGGGTATTTTGCAGAGAAAGAGGAAATTTATTTTTTTGAGGGTTTAAAAAAGCTTATCTCAAGATGTAACAAATGCATTGATGTTAGGGGAGATTATATTGAAAAATAAAAACAATTTAAATTGAATTCGCATTTTCCGTCATATCGATACCGAGAATATATTGAACGCCCCTCGTAAAAGAGCAAAAAATGAAAAAAGAACATCAGCTTTTCCGGGGGAAAAAGAAAACGCTTAAAATGCTAGTGATCAGGAAACGGAAAGATGCTATGTCCTTAAATATTACCAAATTTAAAAAAAAAATGTGTCATGTTAACAAGACCCAAATACTTGTAGAGATGAACAAGAAAACTTAAGTAGACTTAACATTCGCTGCTGGTGATATGAAAAACAACCCTGCAGGCAGTTAAACGGGACAACGACTCAGATTCGCCGTCTGGCGAAACGAAGCATCGAACGTTAGTGGTGAAAGTCAAGACATCCTTCCACCTGAGCAAAATAAAGCTAGAATTTCAATAGTGCTCGCCCGGACAACCTACATGTCGAGCTATTTAAAGCAGCGTGAAATGACTTTGCAAAAAAAGACTGCACCAAATTATTTTCAAGATTTATTCACAAGAAAGTGTGTCTGATGAAAGGAAATTTTGCATTGTTTGCCTGATATATGTACATGGAAACTCTAAGCTGCGTCAGATATTGAAACCACTTGTTGTCGATCTGGTTGGTCTATATCAGTACGGGTTTAGCCCTAATAAATCCACAATAGACCATATATCTATAGTACATATCCTAGAAAAAGCTCAAAAAGTCCAAGAGATGGGTCAGTCGTTTAGCAAATGCATCAAATCAGCCGCAGTACACCAGGAACAGTGTTAAGCATGGAGGCGGGGATATTATCATTTGGAAATATTTTTTCCTGAAATGGTAGGTTTTCTAAATGTATTAAAAATTGTATTATATCATATTTTTTTGTTAAAGTATAGGGTGTTTTTTTTTGGAGGTTTGATTTTTAAACTGGCAACACTGTTTCTACAGATTGTCAATTTGACTGTTGAAAGCTGATTTGTGGTAACAGATTAAAGCCAGAACAATGCGTGCAAATTGTTCAAATTTATTTTGAAAACCATGATTCGGTTCGCCAAACTTATCGTGCGCTACGTCCATTTTACGGTCGACATAATCGTCCATCTGAGCAAGTTATTCGGAACACGAGGAATTGTTTTCGCACCACGTTCATTCTAGTGGATAATACGCATCCCCAAAGACGACAAACAGTGCGAACATAAGAAATTATTGCCGTTGTGGAGCGCAGTGTTGAGGAGAATCCGAATGAATAGATTCGCCATCGTGCACAGCAATTGGAGCTATGCCCATCCACTTTGTGGAAGAATTTACGGAAAGATCTCGATTTCAAAGCTTATACGATCCAGCTTGTGCAAGAATTAAAACCGCGTGACTATTATACGCGTCGTAGGTTCGGTGAATGAGCCGAAAACATGATTCAGCTTTATCCTCATTTTCAACGCAAAATTTTGTTCTCCGATGAGGCCCATTTTTGATTAAATGGATATGGACTCGTAAACAAGCAAAATTTCCGAATTTGGAGTGGAGAAAACCCAGAAGCCTTT
The DNA here is from genome assembly GCA_949129095.1 of Volucella bombylans. Lineage (NCBI taxonomy): Eukaryota > Metazoa > Arthropoda > Insecta > Diptera > Syrphidae > Volucella > Volucella bombylans. The sequence goes on from OX422143.1 coordinate 151,984,674, forward strand.
GTTGAGACGCCATTACAACCATTAAAACTCACTGTTTGGTGTGCTTTATGGGCTGGTGGGATCATCGGCCCATATTTCTTTAAGGTCGATGCCGGCCAAAATGTTACCGCCAATTGAGAGCGCTATAGAAACATGATTACGCATAACTTCGCGTAATGGGCCTGTGAACTGGCCTCCACGATCCTGTGATCTCACACCTTTAGATTACTTTCTTTGGAGGTATGTGAAATCAATAGTCTCTGACGATAAACCAGAGACGTTGAAGGATTTGGAAGTAAACATTCGCCGTGTTATTGCTGATATACGACCCCAGTTACTCGATAAAATTGTCGAAGATTGGACTTTACGATTGCGCTTCATTCGAGCTAACCGTGGCGCGCATATGCCCGACATCATATTTAAAGATCTTATCTTATCTATTAAAAAAGCTAATATCATAGACATTAACATTAGCTTCAAGTTTTTTATTTCATATTGAATTTGTACACCTCTAAAACAAACACCCTTTATATATCGAAACGAATTTCGCAATTATATTAGAAGAGAGTCCAGTCAGCCAGCATTACTATATTATTTACAATTGCTTGGTATCGTCTAGTGCAATTTTCGATTAATTTTTGCCCATATTCTAAACTTAGGCCTTTCCAAATTTCCTTCAAGACCCGCGCAAGTGGCTACTCTTTCCCCCTTAAGCCTCTGCTTCATTAAAGACCACCCACTTTCTATTGGATTCGCTTCAGGACCAATCTGATGTCTTTATACCGATGTTTTGGATCGTTATCCTCTTGCAAGATCCTGTCGTAATTATTTGGTCCATACAGAGATTCGAAAGACTTTAGCAAACCCTTGTTGCATAATTCTACCATGAATTGTGCATCGAGGTTTTGTGTGAATACTTTGATCTTTCCGAACCCTTTGGCCGAGAAGTATCTATAAATATGAACTTTTCCAGGATGTTTTACGGTGTGTTGCAAACTTTTCATCCTTTTTTTGACCTATGCTTTCTTGCAAAAATTATAAACGAAAAAAGTATGACTCATCTGTAAATACGATATTGCTGCAATCCCGGTCTAAATTCTGCATTGCCCAACTTAGCCTCTTTTCAATATGTTTTTGGATCAGTAGCGATTTAGTTTTGGTACTCCAATTTTTGATGCACTTTAATTCCCTTTTCTGGACAATTTTTTCTTTTACGTTCCTCAGACAGATTGTAGGGTTTTTCCGAAACAATTCACAAATTACTTTATTGTCCTTACTGGGTGTACTTACTTTTTTCCCTCTACCTGACACATCATCAACATTACCGCATTCCTTGTACCTCTTTATTCACTTTCTCACAAATGTCTCTAATATTTTTAAATATTTAACTGTCGACTTAATACTCATGTGCTGCCCTTCTGTGTGAGTTACTAAGAAAACACTTTTGAAACGCCGCACTCATTTTGCAATGACGCCGAAGGAAATATACTGAGGAAAGGAGAACAATGCGCGATCGACAATTAAATGCACAAAATAATTTAGCTACACACATGTGTGTGTGTGAGTGTAGTAAAATAAGTAAAAGGTACAATAACACACCTTTTTCCTAAACACACTGTATGTACCTGCAGAAATATAAAACGAGTTCAATCGAGTGGGAACCAATGCATTCAACAAGGCGCGTCCGTTGACAATAATACATTTTCAATACGCTTTTGACAAGGTAGTCCGAAAATCTTTATTTTATAAATCTTACTCCATTGGCATATTGTGGAAGACACTCTGACTGGAGGTGTCCAGTATGCAGAAATGTTGATCAAAGCACTTCTGTTTGCTGATGATAGATATCGTGGAATTTATTCAACTTATGATCAATAGGCTGTATAGTTCTGCAGGTTTTTGAGACTTGATCACAGATTTAAGCAAGTCAAAAGTCATGATCTTTAAGAGAAGGAAGTAGGAACGAAAAATGCTCTACAGCTGCGAAAATATAGAAGTTGTTAAGGAATATAAGTACCTTAGTGTTTATCTTACCAAGATTTTGGATATGGTGGCACATCTAAACGGTCGACCAATTTTTTTTTTAACTCAAACATTTTAAAAAATACGTACTTAGATTTGTATTCTTAGATAACTGTGCTTTTTTTGAATTTGGATCTTTTCTGTCAGATTTGTACGCATTTTGTATGGAAATTTCATTACAAACGGAAGTGAAATCGTTATTTGTTCTAACTAAATCAAAAGAGCAAGTTTATTTTGATAAAATATCGAGTCATTCGTCAAGTGTTGAAAATTTCTCGCCGGTTAGTGACGAAGATTTTGTGCCTGAAGCCGAAATTGCTTGCGATGAAGAGTGTGCTTCAAGTGAATTGGATAGTAAAAGTGAAGAAGCAGCTCTGGATCCAGGGGATTCCGATTCACTTTGCGTATCTAAAAACAATATGGTTTGGAGTTCAACACCGTGAAATTCATCTAGTAGGACTATTTACAATTTACTTGTGTTCATTTTGTGTTTTTAGTCGATCGCGCCCGTTCCAAAAACATTATTACAATGAAACCAGATGCCGCTCGTTACGCTATTGCTTGTGCTGAAGTTTCGATTGATTCGTTTTTATTGTTTTGTCCAACTCAAATCGTGCAAAAAATAATAATAACCGCAAGCACGAATAATTTTGGCCACTCAAAGTTCGCCGACAAACATAAAGAAATGGACAAAAACATGTCGCATGTGTATTTTCGTGTCTTGATTCTTGCGGTTGTTTACGAGTGAGTTATTTCAACCCAAAGGTTTTTTGTTTTTAGGTTGCTTGCATTTCTCATGCATTTATGTCTAAAGAAACTTTCCAGTATATAACAAAAGTTCTGCGTTTCGATGACCCATCCAATTGACGACAAAATCGAGTAACATGCGTCACAGTTGACAAGCAATTACTCGGTTTCCATGGTCGTTACTCATTGAGGCAGTATATGTCAAGTAAACCAGACAGCTGAAATTTTCGGTTTGTACTTGTGCCGAGACTTCGTGCATTTGGAACATTCAACCTTATGTAGGAAAAGAAACTGGAGCTGCAGCTGAAAGGAATCAAGTTGAAGGGTTGAAAGTTCACACACAACATCATTATAGACAACTTTGTTTCGTCATACGAATTGGGTCAAAAATTACTCCAACAGTTTACACGCTTGGAAAAAATAAAAGAAGTAGATCTCCGAAACTTTTATTGGAGAAAAAACAACCAGTGTTTTAATAAACTTTTGCATTTACTGATACCACAACATTGGTGTCGTACATCAACAAGAAAAATAATAAATAATAAATGGTTCTAATGTTGGACCTGAGGCAAAGAAGATGCCAGAAATCATCCAATACTACAACAAAACTAAAGACCCTTCCGGATTTAGTTCAAAACGAAAAACAAATCGTTGGCCAATGTGCGTGCTTCTGCATTGAATGCCTCCATCGTTTACACGCAAATCAATCCAGAATATCAAATTTCGAGAGACAAACCAAGTCGTAGGAAATTTCGTCATGATCTATGTGTCGAATTGACCAAAGGAGTACATGTTCAGCAGATCAAGAGCACCTCGAGCCACTTGTTCACTTTTGCTCCATTCAACGCTATCTCGCGCATCCGCCTCGATTATGAGCGCGATTCCAATCCACCTGTCAAGCGGCCAAGATTTTTTTCACCACAACCAGAAAAGAGGGGCAGATGTGCTTTTGTTTAGCTGAAAAAGCAAAAACCAAAGAGAACAAAACAGAGTTGGTCTGATGCATATGCGGAAAAAACGTTTGCAAGAACAAACACAAATGAAATGTGTGCGTCAAATGCATTGAAAAGATTGAATTAATCGCAACACCTCAAAATTGCAACTTCTTCTCAAGAATGCTAATTTTTGCATTTATTTTCTTTAAAAAAATATTTATAAGCGTCGAAAACGACCCAGCAACGTATATTTAGTCGTTTTTTTTTTTCGTGGAAGAAATGTCTAAGCAGTAAATTTAGAGTCTTTATATCAGAATGGACCATATTCTATGCTGGGGAAATTTGGGGAAGAAAAGTATGAGACTGTCGAATATATTCAACCTTTCAACCAACAAAGAGAACTACATTTTAGTGTTGGGAATAGGCTTATTCTTGAGCTTTTAAGTCACATGAAGGAAATATTGTGAAAGTATGGAGTATGCTGCAAAGCGATTCGACTAGCAATACAATCCAGCACAAGATGGCACAGAGAGTATTTGGAACTCGCAGAGGTTCAAAAGTTCACCGTATGGAATGATCTACAGCCACGTATATTATTTGTTAATTCACCTAGCGAAAAGATTATACGCAAACAAGTCAACTTTTGTTTGTACATTGTACGTTGCAACCCGCAAAATCCAAAATTTGGAAAGAATTTTCGTACAAAAGAGCGAAAATTTTAAATTCTAAGGTTCTGTCGTTAGCCACCAAGAAAACTGCCACGACGATGTATCAGATGACTTAAATGGCGCGAAAACTCCCCCCGTATTTTGTGCCGCAAAAATGCTACTACAATTTGGGGGGGAGGTTAATTCGTACAAAAAAGGCATGTTTTTGTGAATTTCTTGTGACACAGTTAAAATCTTTTTATTAAAACCAATAGTACATTAAAGTATGACATTCGAAGAATATTGTGTAAAATTTTCACGAAGAAATATTAAAAAATACGGCAATGGCAGCAATTAATCGGACGTGTCTCGGAAAAAAGTAGAATTGCGGTGCCCTTCATAACTTGGTGCTGGATAATCCGAAATCAAAAAATCAAATTTCATTCGTTAGATAATAGTTTTCCCCGGGCGGGAGGGTTTTTCAAAATTTCAATTTTTCACTTTTTTGGAACACTTTGAAGGGAAAAACGCGTTTTTTGCGAAAAAAAAATCGACTAATTTGTTATTGTAAAATTAAAATTATTAACAAATTTGAAAAAACTCTCCAGCGTTACCTCGTAAATTATGTACAGAAATAGTGTTCAAGATTTCAAAAGGATCGCTGCAGTCGTTTTGTGGTTATGAGGGGCACCGACTTTGGAAACGTGAGTTGTGGGAAAAAAATCTGGTATAAAACGTTCATAAGCGAATTTTATCGGCTTACCTCTAAGTGAATCATCAATGCCAGGTCCATGAATATTTTGACACAATATTCTTAAGATATTATGCATTTATAATAATAAGTGTTTGTTTTACACGACAGTCTTTTCACATCGCAGTGTTGGACGACGTACGAAAAAAGTGTTGCATGACGAAGGAAAAATTATAAATTATAAAAATCGGTATCACAAAATTTGATTTAGTAAAAAATACGTCTATATACCCGAAGTCTGAACTGGTAACGAGGAGCGTCAGATCAGATCCGATCCGATCCGAAAAGCACAAGAGGCTCAAATTCCACTCGGAGTTCGAAGTTGGATCACTCAAATACAAAAATATCAGCACACCTACTAAATAGGTGATCCAAAATTGAAAAAAAAACCCACAAACAACGCAGATGCAATGCAGGTACAGAGAACTATGTGTAGGATTGAATGTAATTATAAGCATTACATACTTCAATTTAATTCAATTCCTTAAAAAAAACGCACAAATAAGACAATATTTACAAATTTTGGAGAGTCGTATAACATTTTTTAATCATAAAATTATTTACGTAATATTGTACTAACAGAACAAAGAGAGAGAGAGAGAGAAAAGAATATATATAATGTTATTGTAAATATAATGTAAGTATAATTAAATAAAGAAGAAAAAGAAAACGATAGAATGTGGGTTATAAAGAGAAAAATTGGAAAGTGAGATAGCGAAGAAATAAACGTACAACTCATAATGATACTAGTTATAGTTAAACCAGAGATTTTTTTAAATCTATCGGTTCCCGTTGGTAATGAGTTCCAAAGTCTGGCAGCATATACAAAGAAAAGGCGTGAGGGGTTCAGATACTTGAAAAGAAGTTATTTGCCGAGGATGGCACCACAAACTTCAGTTCGTTGAAGAGATACGAGTGTGTTGGTGATCTGTTATATATAATTTTATGCAAAATGCTACAGCACCTTGCAGCGTGCAACCCAAAATAATTTTTTTGTAGTTAGAGACGTAATCATACCGGCAGAGCCCATAAACGTATCTAACCATATCATTAAACGCGACGTTAAGTTTATGATGGGAGAGAGAATAAAGCTTAGTTATATACAACTATCGCATAGTCAACAAATAATAGGCACAAGTCTGGTTGCTTATGGAGAACAACCAGAGTCTATGAATTCCTCTATAAATCCTACCAACAGTATAATTCGTAGGGTCAATTTCGGAAAGCGACGTGTTTATCACAAGCCGAAGCTGAGTTTGATTAAGAAAAATGGGAGGCAAATCATCAGTATTGTACTGTTGTTTAGATATTAAAATCAGCAGAGTTTACGTTCAATGGAAGCGAATATTTCTCACCAACCACGACACTTTGACTACCATCACGCAAGTATGTACTTATTAGACGCACTGATCTAACATTAAATCTGAAGTACTTTAGTTTCCTACATAGAACATCATAGTTTAAACTGTCGATTGCTTTAGAAAAATAGAGCAAGCAGAGTAAAGTGATATTTTCCAAGTCGTAATTAACCCGTATGTCATCAAGTATTTTTATCATAGCCGTAGCGTACCTTTGCCCGACTAGACAGAAGACAACAAGTTATGTTGAGCAAGATCACTAGAAATCTGTTCCTCAAGAATCTTTTCTAAAACTTTTGAAAGACATGATAGCATACTTTTAGGACGAAAATCGACCTTCGAAACAGGATTAGTTTTATTTCATGTAACAGGAATGATCCTAGCCAGCTTCTAGGTTTTGGGAAAAGTCGGCGATGTAATACAAAAGTTGATTGCATGCGTGAAGCTATTGAGGATTTTTATAAATCGGATTTGTACTCCATCCTCGGCAACATCATCTGGCTTGAGGGACCGTATGGTGTTGATAACCTTTATCTCTGGTACTACATCGAATTCGAATTCCTCCGGATGATCAAAAAAAAACAATTGACTATTCGGAACGAAACCAGGATTCAACATTGAACTAGAAAGAAAAGCATGATTGAGTTCGTTCATACCTACGATCAAATTCGTCTTTTTTGACAATTTCAACTTGCGGTCAAGTTGTTCCAAAGCTTCTTAGGAGGTTGATGGATATCTAATTTGGACACGAAGTACCTTTTTTGGCTCTAGGTATCCCAATTCGGGGCAGTCGGATATTGCTTCCATTTAGAGGTTTTTTTTTCTGTGATTCATCATCAGATGCGAGTGTGTATTATTACATATTTTAATGGTCTTCAGCTGAACATGCTTATTATAGAAGTAAAATAATAATGATGCAGGTGGTTAATCTAAAAATTCACGTCTGAAAGATAATAGCGCTGCGCCACGGAAGTAGGCTTGCGTTTAATTGCAAGACAAAGTTGTCAATGGAAGCAAGGTCCCGGAACTGAAAAGATAATCGTACGTACAAAAAATTAAATCGTGGTCTGAAACACCTTTAAGCGACAGCTAATCCTGTAGTAAAACTTTAGATTGATCAGATACCCGGCAGAGATAAAGCGAAAATTTAGGTGTGAACCGAGTGGCGTAAGCGCTAGACACTTGTAACTAACGTGCTCTAGAATCAGATTTAAGGAGATATATAATTGTATGCTTAAAGATAGCACAAAATTGTTGAACAGCTTACATTGGGGTAATATGCGACACCTACCATACACGTAGTGTTACCATCGGTGATCTCTAGCAAAAGATGTTCTACTTCACTGCTATACGATTCGACTACTATTTTACATTTTATTGATATGTTGTAATAGACTGCTACTCCACCACCAGTTGTATTACTGATCCAATCATTACGCTTAATCCTATATCCAGGGACATTATATAAATGATCATTATTTTCTTACAGTTCAGAAGTTGACTCGGGTGACTGAAACCAGGTTTCGGTTACACATATGATACCTACACCATAAGCCACAAAAGCCACGCGGATTAGTAAACATTTTGAGCTGTTCTTCGTGGATGTTCGCAATGCGTTTAGACGAGATATTAAAATTTCTGGAATGTCTTGACATAAAGCAAAGAACATTAAGGAACAGAGAAATAAATAGATCAACTTGGGTCCAAAAAGGAAACCACTCTGGTTTGCTAAATTTACTTAGATCTCTGCAAATGTGCTTTTTTAGACTTGTTTGGCACAAAGGCTACGCAAATGTACACAAATGTAAGCATACACTTGAGTTCACAGTTCCATTCAACGTTCTCAAAAAGGTGTTCTATTCGAAGACTATACTTGATGTGTTCCTCCGCTCAGTGTACATATCGCATTTGAACTGTCGCAATCGCTTCACAAACATAAGATTATATTTTATATGACCATATACAGACGCCCACTTAACACGTACTCACGCATGCTATATCCGAGGAAAATGTCAAATTTGTTTAAACACTTGCCGGTGTCTCATCTCATGACACCGTAACTTACTCAAACACATGGGAAATGGAAAACAGAAAATGAGAAAGCAAAAAATAGAGAGCAGAAAACGACACACACTTGTCGTTTGAAACCAAAAACATAGCTGGAAAATCTTTGTGGGTTATCTAATCGTATTACAAGATCTTACCTCAACATTTAGACGTGATCTCTTCGTTGGCGGCTGAGTGGATGCTGGCGAAATATCGTCTTCATCTTCGGCGCTATTATTACTCTCATCCTCGTTGTTTGAATTATTTCCACGGTCAGCATCTTCGCTGCGGCGTCGCCTCCGGCCTACCCCACCATTGCTTGTATTCGCCTCGGATGGATAAAACCACTGGGTCAGCTTCTGTGGGAATATGCTCGAGACGCGCGACTTCACTTTTACGATAATTGACTGAAAATTCACCAGAAATGACATTTGACAAAATTAGTTTCATTTCGTTTGAAATTGAAATTGATTTTTTATTTTAGTTTTCGATTTTTTTTTAATTGAAACTCCAATGCTTACGCTATTTGCATCTTCACGGTCGTCGGCATTGTGCTGATGCTGGGACAACGACGGCGACGACAACGTTGTAGATGACGATGATTGATGGAGCTGCTGCTGTTGGTTATGGTGGTGGTGTTGGTGATGCTGGTGATGCAGGTCGCCCCGTGTGGGGCTATCGGGCTCCGACATGGTTTCCACAACCTCTTACTGGCGTCTTGATTTTATTTCTTTCAATTCTTCTCCCTCTTTAATAAAATGCACACTGAACTTCTCTCCGTTGCGATTAATTATTCATTAACTAATCAATTTAATTCAATTAACCGTGTGGATTGAATTTTTGCACTTTTTCCTTATCCACGCGATAGTACAAAAAAAATATTACTACTGTCAAAAATAAAAAAAAAAATTGTTGGCCTCGCTCTGCGTTCTATAGTTCCTCTCTCTCGAGTTTTGTTTTTTTGTAATATAATTTTTCTATCTCTTTTCACAGTATTCGTTTTAAGTATTTGTTATTTCACTCATTCACATTACGCTTACGCACAACACACACTTTTTTTTCTATCATCACTGCCGACTTCGATGATGAACGAGTACGAGAACGATGAAAACGACGACGACCCCCCCATTTTGCTTTGAATTTTCAGACCTTCGACGCTCGATGGAATCTTCTATTCGGGTGTCTGGGGTTATTAGCTGTTCAATGGTGATTAACTCGTTTGTCACTTGATTGGTAATTGCGGGAATTTTGTTTGTGAGTTTATTTGGCGGCGTAACTTGATGTGGAAATAAAATGAAATGAGAGAAAAAAAAGAGTTTGATATAACGCACAGAAACGCGACCACACTTTCGCGTGAAGAAATGGCGGACTTTCGGAATTCATTCGACACTGGTTCGGACTTAAAAATGGCGGCCGAAAATAGTATTTTCCGATATGAGACTGTAGGGGGCCTTGCCAATTTTTGCAAGTGATGCCAGTTCTCCACGTATCTATTGCTCTAAGCGTGTGTTTTTTTTTTTATATATATAAATACATTAAAAAAGATTTTATTGCATCTCTAAATATAATGCAAAAACCCAGGATTCACAGTTTTATTTTCCGTCTAATTGATTTATTTGTTTTCGTAGAAATTTTAATATGACTGAATACGTAAAGATATGTACTGTGAAAATTTGCAGAAAACAGCCCAAAATTATCACAAATACCAAAAGTATTTTGTGAAACTTGTTGTTTTACATCGATTATTACAATACGAATATAATGTGTCCAGTTATATTACCATTCATGTCATTATTACCACAACCATTTATACAGGAGCTTAACCAAGCACTATTACAAAAGGCTCATAACACTAATGACGTACTTAGGCCCGGTTTGTGCACTCTTAATTTTATTCAAAGATTATTCCACCTGGTAACTATCAATTACGTTTGTTTACTTAAATTTTAATCAGAGAATCTATTCTTTGTATATTTAACTGGAGAATTCGTCGGTTAACGTCAATTGTTGATAATTGACACGTATACACGGATATGTGATTCCACGAAATGAGGCTGTCAGTGTAAAGTCAAGAAAGACTTGCATCCCCGTTTGTTCATTCAGGAAACTTAGTTTTGAGAGGATTGGTTGAGAATCCATCTTTGGTGCACCAAACGCTGATGCAGTTCAGGGCTACCTGCGTTATTAAGCGAAAATTCCCTAGCACGTTGCCACTGTTATCACCGCCAAATAAAGCGTTCTTTCACAAAACAAATTATTTACCTACGCAATACTGTTACAACTTGCGTTGTCGAAGGTACCCTAATTGTCGGTTAGGACGACCAACGTGTATAAACCTAGAGGGAAACTTTGTTGATCGAATTATCTTTTTATATGTTAGTCGCTGTACCTTTCGGACCATGTGTTCAATCCGGGCTGGACGTGGTCATCAAGAAATATGTTTTCTCCATTATCACGGTACTTGACGCTCTTGAGATGATTATGGTGTCGCCTTTCTCTACAACGTTGTTCCTTCAGGTAGAAATGGAAGTCATTTCAAGCCGAAGTCTTGGTGTTCCTTTGCTCTACATGGCCTCGACATCTCAGGCGACTAATGCACACTTTTCTCATCAGATGGTTAGACGGCTCTTGGAGCTCTCATCAATTGTGCACTTACTGGGCCTCAAACCGTACTGATAGGGGCCGTTATGGTTTCAGGCGTTCATGGTAGAAGTACACGATGTTAATGAGACTGATGCCTGTAAGATTGACCAAGTTAAAAAGAATTCCTATCATACGTATGATGTTGTTAAGGTTCCAATGGTCAGATAAACACATTCATTGTCTATGAGTGTTTTAAACAGTAAGACTTGACCATTATTAAATTAGAAAATCACTACCAAACGAAATGTATCTAAATATATACATATATGTCCTACTCTACTCAAATATGCCTACAGTTTCACAAATTGTTTTACATTTTCCTCTAGCCCAGTATAACATGTTAGAAAGGCATGTATAGCTTTGTATGTTTGTAGTATAATCTTCGTCTTCATTTTTTACCGTTAAAGTATGTAACGCGTAAAATTACATTTAATGCTACTCATTTCTCCTACGTACATATCTGCAATGCTTATGTGCCCCTTGTGAGATTAGCTTAAACTACAGACCTTATAAGTATTTTTCACAACGCTCTATTTTGGATTACCTAGTTAGTGAGGCTATTAATTGTCTGATGTTGTCGCAGTTGAATGATCCAATTATTTTTCCTTCGGCTGGAATTTAGCCCTCTATGCTTGTATGCTTGCTTCAAAAGTGATTATTGGCACGAAAACAGCTGTGGTATACTTCATGCCTAAACAAGTTGTCGTTAGTCTGGTGGTTATTAACATTGCTTCAATAGGAATCACATGTTTCTGCAGGCAATCATACATCTCCAAAACTGAAAACCTTCTGCCGGTCGATGACAATGCTTATTACATTACGCGCAAAAACATTGAAGTTGTATCACAAAAAACATTTTTGTATATTCTTCCATAACTGAATTCAAAGCGATGGAATTTTCAAAAATTTCAAACGGTCGATCTTTGCGGACTCCAATTTGCCCATCCAAAATCGAGGATACCATCCTAACTTTATCAAATTCCAAACTAATAAAGCTCCAGTATATAAGATGGAACAAATCTTAGAATTTTTTGCGAATGTCAATTCAAGATGGAGTTTCTTACGCATCTGTGTAGGTTAGACCGGGTCTACTCGATGTCGGCAGCCTATTGTAAAGGGAAGTTCTATTGTAAAGTTCTTGCATTTATTGTATTGACACCCGGTAAAATGCTTTCAGCGCCCCTTGGTGGCATTTTTTTTACCTCCACAACTGGACAGATTTTGGCTGGGAGCAAAATCATATGTAAAGTTTAATTTCGGTGTGGAACAAAATAAATAAATTAGTTAAAGAATTTATTTTTTTCTGATAAGCATAAAGTTGAAATTTCGAGAAAAAAATACGCGAGTTTCGAAATAAGTGCTTTTGAAGTGTTTAGATGGGTTAATTTAAATACAATCGTGCTTAAAAAAATGTAAACAAAGCACTTGTGAAACACGAAAAATAAATAGTGAAATGCTGCTGAAAATTCGCATAGTTGGAATACTACACATGTGTGTGTATATGCATATACTCATAGCAGAATATTTTAAAAGGACTATTTCGTTTGGTGAAAGTGAAAGAATACTGAAAGCTGGTTGCAATTACTCTCTTGCACTCGATCCTTTTTCAATTATAACTTAAGAACCAAGCCAATTTGCACCAACTTTTCAGTTTCACCAACTGAAATATTCCCCTTGAAATAATATTGCTTTAACATTAATAGGATTTCATCTATGAAATTTTTAAGTTGCATTTCACTGTCTTTATTGACATGTTTAACAATATATTAAATAAACACTTTATATTATTCACTACGAACTTAATATTGAATAAAGAAATAACAAGAAAAACAATTTCTTCGCGTTTAACAAATGCTTTGTTTACATTTTTTAAAGCACGATTCTATTTAAACTATCCAAACACTTCACAAGCACTTATTTTGAAACTTTTGTATCTTTTCTAGACATTTTAACCCAACACGTATTTGAAAACAAAAATTTCTTTAACAAAATTAATAATATTATTCCGTACCGAATTTTCACTTTTCATACGAATTTGTTCCCGCCAACGATCTGACAGAAATTTATATAAGCGATATAGTACAAAAAATATCCGCCAGAATTTTCGTTCCGAGTCTCAATAATTGTTTTCACCACCATATAACTATTGTAACGATAACTTATCAAAGCATATTTTATAATTGCTGAATGCATCCATCGCTACGAATTCTTGAACTCGCCTCGTTTTGTCAATTTCACAAGTTGACAAACACAACATCGTCACACTAAAATAGTTTTGTTTGCATATTAATCCAATCGCTGGAACAAATGGTTTTATATTATAAGTTACAATAAAATCTCTGATAAAATATTAATTTCGAAATGGCTGCTGCCATTAAACACAAACTTTCCGTCTCGGAAACCATCGAATCAGCAAGCAAGGCTCCTAAGAAGATTCGCATCCATGCAAAGTCAACACCGGGTCGTACCACGTCTATTCTTGCGTCTCTGGAAACAGCTTCAAATAGTAACAGCAAGAATCTCCTTGAAGTTTTGGTTACAATTTGTGATGAATTAAATCTGCAGGATGCCCTCCCAGAGTTATACGACTGTATTCGCAAGCTAATTGAAATTTTCCGCCAAGAATCGGAGTCTTCGATTCGTGCCAAAATACTGGGCCTCCTGGCCGATTTTGCTGAAGTCAAAGTCAGTGAAATTTTGAATGTCCTCATCGACGAAGTAGTCAACGTGCTCAAGAGTGAGAAATCGCCAAAGGTAATTTCACAGGGTTTGTATAGTCTCTACAGAATTGGAACCATTGCCATCGTTCACCTGCCACTGACTCATGTGACCAAAGTGGGGTTCTTTGCTCAAAGCCATTTGAGTTCTGAGAATCACAACACGCAGAAGAATGCTCTGCTTGCATTGGCCGCGTTTATAAGTTTGTCTGAGGCCAAGAAAGGCATAATTGACTCGATTGCGCACTACGCCAACTCTCAGGATGCTGGAGTCAGGGCTCAGGCATTTAGATCGATACTTACACTTGGAGAACGAGGTGCATCTCTTCCACCGAATTTATTTAACCGTGCTGTTGCCGCTATGCAGGACGATTATGAGTGCGTGAGGAAAGAAGCCTTGAGACTGGTCTTCGAACTGGGGGTGGCCCATCCTGATTACGTGATAACCTTCAACGATGAGGATCTACGATTGATTGATGCGGGGTTTGGCAAAGTCTGTGGGGCATTATGTGACCTTTCGATGCAAATCCGCACGCAGGCTGCACAACTTTTGGGGAATATGACTCAAGTCAGTGCGGAGTTTCTCCATCAAACCTTGGACAAAAAACTGATGAGTAACTTACGCCGCAAGAAAAGTTTACATGAGAGGGCAAATGAGTTGTTTACGAGTGGTGAATGGTCGACGGGAAAACGATGGGCCGACGACGCACCGAAGGAGCAGCTTGAAGCGGCGTCAATATCTTTAATCGCTTCTGGAGCCTGTGGTGCACTTGTTCATGGACTTGAGGATGAATTTTTGGAAGTAAGGACAGCTGCTGTAGATTCCATGTGTAAATTGGCTTGCACCAACACCGACTTTGCGGTGACCTGTTTAGACTTTTTGGTGGACATGTTCAACGATGAGATTGAGGACGTTCGTTTAAAAGCCATCTACAGCCTAACTGCGATATCTCGACATATAGTCCTCCGAGAAGACCAGCTGGAGATTATGCTTAGCTCTTTGGAAGACTATTCCGTTGATGTTCGAGAAGGTCTGCATTTGATGTTGGGTGCTTGCAGGGTTTCTACACAACAATGTCTTGTGATGGTTGTGAATAAACTGCTGGACGTTCTTTCCAAGTATCCGCAGGACAAACTCTCTGCCTTCGGCTGTATGCGCAAGGTTGGCCAGAAGCACGCTGATCTCTGTCTCGCTGTGACATCCGATCTCTTACAGGACCACCCATTTTTCGACAGTGCAGAACGGGATGTTGAGGATCCCGAATACATTTGCATTCTTATTCTCCTCTTCAATGCCGCGGAACACCTTATGCCAATCATAAGCCTCTTCCCAGATGTTACCCTAAAGCACTATGCTTACCTGCGAGATACGATGCCAGATTTAGTGCCACATCTTCCCATCGAAGGAGCATCCATCAAGAAACCAATTCAGATGTCTGGTTCAACTAGCTCCAAACAATTTCTCGACACCATCCTCGCAAATATTCAATCCTCCTTCGCAATTACAAGAAACCGCGTGTCCCTGCTCAAGACAGCACAGGAGAATCTTAACCGGCTAGGTGAAATCGATCCGGAAATGTTTGGAACAGCCAACTTCTTAGGAACCTTCCTCTCCGCACAAATACTTATCGAGCAACTGCAATCATTCGCAACATCACAACGAAGTCGGATGCCACTGAAGGAGTCACTCTCGCAACTGATTCGAAACTGTCTAAAACTACAGAATGTCTTCTCTGGTTTGACCTACAGCGACATGCTTCTAGTGAAACAAATTTGTCTTCGTGCTAGTGCTCTTCACTTGGTGCTCATTGTGAAAGATCGCTCTCAAAGTGCTCTGGCTCCATGCCAACTTCTACTTCACACAGCGGCAGACATTAGCAACTTTCTAACAGAGGACGTTTCTCCAGATCCATTCACCACATCACTGCTGAGTCAACTTTCCACAATATCCGACCCAAAGCCTGGAAGAGTTTTCCGTGAGATCCTCCCCATTGTCCAGTGTGCGTCGCCAGTTGTAACACCCCCAGCCAATGTCAACATAAAAATGTGCATTGCGCGTATAGTTGAACCCTGCCCGATGCAGTCACAGGATAATGTCATCAAGGTTACTGCGGGACTTATTGCAGCTCTACCATTCGTCGCAGAGGTGGACAATCTTCAAGAGGCCCAAAAACAGGAGATGCGCATTAAAATCAAATATCCAGATCAAAATGTCCACACGGTTGTACCCAAGCTGTCCGACTTCAAGAAGATTATGACAGAAACTGGAGAACACGAAACCAACTGTAGGTTGAGGACGACAATACTTTTGTCGCACAGCGTTTGGACAGAAGCTTCGTCGGTGGAAATAACATTGTGCTTGGCAGTCCGTCCTGGCACGGAGTTGGAGTTGTGTAAGCCAGCGAAAATATTGTTTGCTCCGAAACCTGTTAGGAGAGGAATTTAAGGAAAATCTTTTCTATCAGCGTTTTTGTCGTGTATTATAGTTGTGGTGGTGAATAAAAAAATATTTTTCGAAACAATAGAATTGTTTTTATTTCGCTTTAGCGGCACTTTTAGTTCGACTTTGGTTGACTATTACCATCGATGGAGTTTTCTTCCAGCTCCAAGGTGCCGTCAGAACCGCTTGCTGGTGTGACTTTGTGACCGTTCTTCACATGTCGTAGGTACCTATAAAGAAAAGGATATAGTGTGAGTTAAGGGTTCATTTCAGTTGATGTTTGTAATTTATTCAAGTGTCGCCTTGAAAACTGCATTCAGGTTTTCTTCTCTGGTAAACGGGCTTTGAAGTATCAAACTTGTAATCACTTGTTCAAATCTAAGGTTGGGTAAGAAAGTTTAGTGCCCTAAAAGCCACTAATCATCGAAATCAATGTTTCAGTCCATTAGGCTTTTACGTCGGAATTTATAGAGAGACAGTTATGTTAATTAAAAACCATCCAGGTAAGGGTAGGAATCTTAGGTTTATTTTAGGTCAATTTTGCTTAAGTCTATCAAGGAGTCGAAGAGGTTACTATCTAGAATTTCTATTACCGGTTACAAGATCCAATTTCTTTTTAGACTCTGAAACTATTGCTTTAATATTTTTGCAGGATCTCGAGTATTTCCGAATGAACACCCATTGACAATGCCAGGCACGGGACAGAATATTTACAAATGAAAGAACATCTAAGATGGGCAGTGTTGACTCGTTCCTTGCGATGTGGTTAGCGTTTTCATTGCCTGCTAATTCATATGATCTGGTATCCAGTACATTTACATTTACCACTAGCCTTGAGCTAATTATTGCAGAGTCTAACTGACTACACAGTAACAACCATACACAACAATATTGTTATTTGGAATACTTTTTACAGGACTGAATGATGGACATGGTCTCAGCTTGGAAAACAATACATTTATTACTAATTCTAAACAAACGATTGCCTTGCAGTATTTCAAAGTAAACTCCAGCTTCCGTGCCAATTTGCATCTGGGATACGTCTGTATGGGAAGTTATTTCTCTCACTGTGGTAAGCATCTGACTCTTCTATTCAGTTTTGTGGGAAAATATGATAGTGAATTCCATTTCGAAATTAATGATCGGAGAAGATCACCTTTCATCAGCGAATACTGGACTAATTACACCAGGGTAAAACTGGTTTTACAGGAGAGGGAGATGAAGAGTATGTGTTATGAAGAAACGGGGTAAAATGTTCAACCAGTGCTGAAGCGGTTGATCATCGGCCCAAACGAGTTAGGACGAAGTCATGCTCATAAAGCACTGGCGACCACAATTCCGTTCCTCTTACTCTGAGTGCGATTTTAGCAGCTGCGTTTTTCCGGTAGAGATCAGAAAAATCAGCAGTACAGCAGGGTTGTAAAAGAATGCAATCATGAAATGAAAAGCATTTAAAGAATGCAATTTTATAATTGCAATCATTGAGTTCATTTAAGACTTCAAAAACAAAAATGCAATCACCATTCATTTAGCATCGAAAGATTGCATTCTTTTTTTTACCATTCAATTGAATGCAATCATTTATGAATTTATTCATTATTTTACATTCATTTGCATTTATTTGCATTGAGTTGAGAAGTAAAGTCTCTTAACGTGAAGTAAAGGACAAACAAAGTTGGTACATAACTGTCAACTCAGTATGACTTATTAATTGGTAATAAATGTACGGTATTTGTAAGACAATCAGTATTTGTACATAATATTTTATCTGCAATAAGTTCAGCATCGTCGGACGTATTGGTTGGGTTTCAGATTTGCTTAAGCGTATTTTAGTATAAAAATTAGGTATATCAATTATTATTGTGTAGTGTACAATGAAATGATTAAATACATATGTATGTATAAATAATTTAGTTATAATCTTAACGCTGATGGGGACTTTTTTTCCGACGAAGAGCGACGATTTCAACGCCTTGACGATAGTGAAAGACAAAATAAAAGGCAAAAACGTGTTCTGCTTGAAGACAATCGCAATGAAGATTCGAGTTTCGCATCTTTATAGTACTAACAATCATGTCCCCATCGACTTCATCATTAGAAATTTATTCAACATCTAACAACAACTTTAATTTTTCTGAAGGATTTTTTTAAATTATTAAGCAGGTCAGTTCTTATAAATTATTTTAATAACATAGCCAACAACACCTTCCTCATCATTCTGCTCTAGCCATTAAAAAATCCTTTTTCTATTAAGCTTAACGAAACGGAATTTGAAAAAAAAGATGAATGGAATATTAGTTGTATGCTGTACCTGCAAGTCCAAATTGCAGCGATCGCTACAAATAACTTCTAACTTTATAGGACATCTACGCATCAAACATGCCGATTTATTTGAAGAGTACAAAATCGCAAAATCTAAGACACTGTACAGGACCCATTTAATTTTCTTGTTGTAAAATTTCTGGCAAACAATATACTCCCTATTAGAATTGCTGAAGAAACATCATTGAGGGATCTCATACATTTCACCAACAAGGACTTAAATATCATGTGCAGGCCAACGGCTTTAAAGGTTACAGACACCGTTTATGTCGCAATGAAAAACAAAATTAGAGATATTATTGAGAAAAGCAAGATTTTTGGCACAACGGCCGATGTGTGGTCCACAAAGCACCGCAGTTTCTTCGGCTACACGTGTCACTGGTTGGATGATACTCGTAATTTTCAACGAAAATCTGTGGCATTGTCTTGCAAACCACACACGTATGACAAAATAAACGACATGATTCAGAAAATTCATGCAGAGTTTGGCCCAAGTTGTGGAAACATAGTCGCAACAGTTACTGATAATGGTGCGAATTTTGTAAAAACTTTTAAAGAGTTCGGAGTGAAGACTCAAGCATAGGTCTATCAGACAGCTCAGATGAAGAAGAGCTGGGGTCAGTACAATTCCAAAATGAATCGTTTGAAAATGTTTTGCCAAAGCATATAAGATGCGCTACCCATAACCTTCAAAATTGAAAAGACTGCAAATGAATGACTCATAAACGATTGCATTCAATTGAATGGTAAAAAAAAAAGAATGTAATCTTTCGATGCTAAATGAATGGGGATTGCGTTCTTTTTTTTAAGTCTTAAATAAAGTCAATGATTGCAATCATGAATATGAATATCCAAAAGGATTGCATTCTTTTACAACTCTGCAGTACAGGCCCGGGAAGCTTTTTCGAACACGGGTGCCTATCGCTTAGTTGTAGGTTCAAAATACTACAAAATGCCACTGGTTTGCATTTAAGTTGTTATTATAACTCTCTAACAAATCAATACAATCCCAATCGACCAGTTTGCCCCGAAATCGGAGAAACGGAGACAGTACGATCAATTGCATGTGTTAGTATGTATCAAACTTCTTTAACAACAAATTATAAAAATTGGCATCACTGTGTATTAAAATAACTTTCATATTTATCTATCCTGTACCAACACTCCTGGAAGATTGAATTCTACGTCATAAGCGCCCTTGCATCAAGTGGATCGCTAAAAAAATCTGATTTGGAAGCCATACCTTCCAAGAAGGGGATATTAATATCGAATACACTTCGGAGAATCATCATCGCATTCTAATTGAAATATTAGTTGGACTGTACGAATACTTTCTGAAAGAAGGAATTCGTATTCGCAAGTTCTTATCAACTGCGTTTCTAGTTGGACTGTACCAACACTTGTAAGAACATCATCCATCGTCGTAACTGGACATAGGTAAGTGAATCATGTTTTATAGCACTAAAATAAATACTTTGACCACATCAATCCCACTCAATCGAATTGCCTTAAATGCTCTCGTCCAGATGACTTCGACAACATGGTTCAATGTGAAACATGTTGTGTTTGGTTTCATTTTAAATGCGTAGGTTTCAAGAAGACCGACAAAAAATATTCATGGCACTGCAGCGAATGCAAAATTACAACAGAACTAAATTCTACTGCTAAACAATCTCAACAAGCAGTCGCTCTTGATGACACCATTATCGCGCAGACAAATCCGCAACACAACTCATCAGGCAGCAACTCAAATAAAACACCAAGGCCATTAAACGTACGCTTCAATGCATCGAAAACATCAAAAAGAAACTTCGATCGGCGTGCAACTCTTGCACTGCAGAGACTGGAGGAAGAGAAGGCGCTGAAAGAGAAAAGGGGCGAGGATTATTTGAAAAAAAAAAAAATAAAATATTGGAGGAGTTATCTTCTGAAGAGGATGTAGAATACGGATTCGATCACAACGAAGCAACTAAACAGTGGGTTTCGAACACAAATAAAGTGAAAGATCTTGGGATTCCAGATTATTCTGATAACCCCAACACGAATAATCCTCCTCGTATTTCTGCTCATTTCTCTCCAACTCAGGTTGTACAAAATTTTCAGGGGGATCAGAAATGTCAGGCCTTTGAAAATATTCCTATTTGTGCAAATGATATAAATAAATTTAGTTTGACAGGACATCAACTGGCTGCTAGGCAGGTAATAACCAAAGAACAAATTAATTTTACGGATAACTTGGTAGAGTGGCCAATGTTTATAAGTCGGTGGAATAACTCAACGGCTACTTGTGGATTTACTGCCCAAGAAAATCTACTTCGCTTACAACGCTGTTTGAAAGGAAAAGCTTTGGACGCTGTAAAATTTAGATTAATGCATCCTGATCAAGTAGATAGTGTTATAGCAACATTGAAAAAACTTTTCGGGCGACCTGAGTTTATTATTGGCCAACTTATAAGCAATGTTAAAAAGCAGCCACTACTCAAACAAGACAAATTGGAGACTTTAATATCGTTTTCTCTCGCTGTTGAAAATATTTGTTCCACGACGATTGCATGTGAGCTTCAGGCACATTTAAACAATCCATGTCTGATACAAGAGTTGGTGGACAAGTTACCTGCATCGATAAAATTAAATTGGGGTAGCCTTAAGCAAGATAAGGGTCACGTCAACTTAAAAACATTTAGTAACTGGCTGACTAACATTGCTTATGCAGCTGTTGAAGTAACAAACACCACGTTATGTTATCCTGAAAGCAGTTACAAAAAGGACAAAATATTTATCAACATTCACGAATCAAGATCTTTACAGTGTGGTGTATGTGAAGGCCATTGCAAAAGCGTAAGTTCTTGTCCTAAGTTTCTAAAACTGAATATTCATGAAAGATGTCCTTAGTTAAATTTCTGAGGCTATGTAGGTCGTGTCTTCGTCAGCACAAGAATTGTATTTAATTGTAAAAGAGCGAAAATTTGTGGTATAAATGACTGCCAGTACAAACACAATCGTAGCCTTCATTGCGAAAAAAATGTACAAAATAAAGAGGAACAAAAAGATAACAATAAGCAGTTGAACTGCACAACTGATAGATACGGGAAGGGTCTAACTCTATTTAAAGTTCTTCCTATAACTTTGTACCATGAAGATTTTAAAATCGACACTTTTGCGTTTTTGGACGATGGTTCGTCTGTTACATTAATTGATGAAGAGCTGACGAAGTCTTTGCATGCAGAAGGCGAAAAAGATCCACTATGCTTAAAATGGACTGCGAATACACATAGAAGTGAAGATTCGTCACGAAAAATGGATTTGGAGATATCTGCTAAAGGAAATAACAAGAAATTTTTTCTGTCAGATGTTCACTCGGTCAAAGCTCTGGAACTCCCAATGCAGACAATTAATATGTCAGTACTTTCTAAGAAGCACAATCAACTAAGAGGCTTACCGGTTCACTCATTTAAGGATGCAGGACCACGTCTGTTGATTGGATTACAGCATTGGAAACTTGGAACTCCATTGAAGACAGTTGCAGGATCTGAAAACGAGCCAGTATTTGGAGTCTTTAATAACAAACATTTGAATTATAGTTTCCACATATGCGAGTGCCAGGAAAATGTTTAAACAATATGGTTAAACAATATTATCAGTTGGATAGTGTAGGCATACAATCCTTTAAAAGACTATTGGCGGAAAAAGATAAAAAAGCTGTTCAGATGCTAGAAAGCAAAACCATTGTTGAAGTCGAAAAGTATGCCGTTCCTCTATTATGGAAGTTTGATCAAATAGCATTTCCTAATAGTCGGAACATGGCGGAGAACCGACTCAATTGCCTAAACAAAAAGATGTTAAAGGAACCTGCACTGGCGATCAAATTAGAAGAATTTATTGAAGAATATATTAATAAAGGGTATGCAAAAAAGTTAACCCCAGCTGAAATCAACAGCAGTAACAAACGGGTTTGGTATATTCCCATTTTTCCTGTAGTTAATGCAAATAAACCAAATAAAGTTCGCATCGTTTGGGATGCCGCTGCTAAGGTTGGCGATCTTTGCCTTAATTCTTTTCTATTAACAGGACCAGATGTAGTTCCTGCGCTTCCAGCGATTCTGATGCGTTTTAGGGAAAATAAGTTTGCAATCGTTGGTGACATATCCGAGATGTTCCATCAGGTTAGAGTTATCAAAGCAGACCAAGACGCACAGAGATTTTTATGGAAAGACAAAACTACCGGAAAAGTTGAGGTGTATAAAATGCAAGTTATGACCTTTGGAGCTACTTGTTCTCCATTCTGCGCTCAATTTATAAAAAACAATAATGCAACAAAATTTATAAAGGAATTTCCTAGAGCGGTAAAAGCGATAATTGAAAACCACTATGTTGATGATTTTCTAGTTGGTGCTGCGACGGAAAAAGATGCCATAAAGTTAGCCAAGGACTTCATATACATACACAAACAAGCTGGATTTACCATTCGAAATTTTATGTCAAATTCTCAAACTATTTTAACAGCTCTTACTCAAAAGTCTTCAAACCCTGAAAGTAAATTAACTAATTTAAATATCCTGGACGACGCTGAGAAACTACTTGGCTTATGGTGGTCACCATCAGAGGACGTATTCCTATTTACGTTTCGATTAGCGAAACTACCTGATGAAATAATTTCCGGTAGCTGAATACCAACAAAAAGAGAGGTGTTGAGCGCCGTTATGTGTATATTTGACCCACTTGGACTCATTGCTAATTTCACAATTATTTTGAAAGTCATATTGCAGAATAATTGGAGATCTTCTATCGATGCGGACGAGGAAATACAGGAAGAACATTTTGGGAAGTGGAAAAAATGGCTGAGTTTAATCTCAACTATAAAAAGAATAAAAATTCAACGGTATTACTTTACCAATATATCGGTTTTACCAGCTACTCAGGTTCAATTACATGTATTTATGGATGCCAGCGATTCTGTTTACGCAGCTGCGGTATATATTTAAGAATTTAATTTGGTTCTATTGTCAAGTACATTTTAGTTAGTGCCAAAATAAAGGTAGGCCCGATTAAACCTATTACAGTGCCACGTATGGAGCTTGAAGCTGCAGTATTAGGCACAAGATTGGCGAAGTTCATTTGCAAAAGCTTATCGATAAAAACTAATCGAAAATATTTCTGGACTGACTCAAAAATAGTTCTGGGATGGCTTAAGTCGGAACATCACAAGTACAAGAACTTTGTTGCTTTTAGAGTGGGAGAAATTTTGGAGGAAACGGATGAAAAATATTGGCGTTGGGTTCCTAGTCGAGATAACGTTGCCGATGTTGCAACCAAATTCAAAGGTGAAAAAGAGTTTCAATCTAAAAGAAGATGGTATAAAGGACCGGACTTTCTGTATAACACCGAAGATCAATGGCCGCAAATTGACTCTCAAAGTTCCTCCAGTCAAGATTATGAATACGAAATCGCAGAGTGTTTCTTACATGCGGAAGATAAGTCGTTCAGTTTAATTGATTGCACCCGTTTTTTTTTTCAAATTGGAAAAGACTTGTAAGAACTATAGCACATCTGTATCGATTAGCAAATATGATACGGCGAATAAGACACAGCGAAAGCCAAGAACCCTTTGAGCCAGACGAAATAGTTAAAGCTGAACTTTTTTTGTATCAACAATGTCAATTAGAGTCTTTTCCATTGGAATATAAAAAACTTAAAGAGGGAAAACCAATTGAGGATAAAAAAAGTTGGTTATATAAGCTGTCACCATACATTGATGAAAATAATGTAATTCGTATCCATGGGCGAATCGACAACGCAACTCACATACCACAGTATGCTAAGAGATCGGTGATTTTATCAAAAGATAATTACATGACAAAACTCATTATTTTAGATTTTCACAAACGTTTCTACCACATGTACAATGAGAACGTTGCGAATGAAATCCGACAACATTTTTATATATCCAACCTATTGTAAAATGTTTGTGTGGGTACAAATAATAGAACTTATTCTTTTCAATACAAATCCCTTTATTCAGTACAATTACAATTCACTATTTAATTCTTTCCCTCGGTACAATCCAATTTCTCAACCACTTATACTTTTCTTATCTTTTACTTAAACCACTTAATCACTTCTCCTAATTAACACTTCAAATTACACTTTAGAACTGATTTGCATACCTTGGGGATGCTGGTATTTATACTCGAATGACATACTTCGAGAACAATCCTCGCCATCCAGCGTCCCATACAATTTCCAATTTGCTAGAAAATTCGATTCCACTCTCCAGTCGAGACTTTGTTATTCGCTACTCACATTTAAGTGGTTATCATACTATGAACGGAACTTAAGAAAATTGCGTTTAACTGTCGTTATTGTAAAATTAAAAATGCACTTCCTAAACCACCAATCATGGCAGAACTACCACCAGCCCGTCTAAAACCATTCACAAGACCATTCACTTATTGCGGTATAGATTATTTTGGACCTATGTTTACTGTTGTTGGAAGACGAAGCGAGAAGAGGTGGGGAATGCTAGTAACATGTTTAACATCAAGAGCCAATCACATAGAAATAGCCTATAGCCTTTCTAGCGATTCCTTCATTTTGGGACTCAAGCGATTTATAGCAAGAAGAGGAAAGCCGCTGGAAATATACTCAGACAATGGTACCAACTTTCGTGGAGCCTGTGAGGAGTTGAAAAGAGAAGTCGAACATCTGGTCGAGCAGAGATGAAGTACCACGAAGCACCGTTATCCAAACTGTAACCGGCGTTTACACAAGACCCGTTGCTAAGATAGCACTACTTGACGTGATGCCAGTTTGATGAGATGAGGTAAACATCATCAGACCAGCAACTGCGTTTACGGGCGGGAGTGTTAGTATGTATCAAACCTCTTTAACAACAAATTATAAAAATTGGCATCACTGTATATTAAAATAACTTGCATAGGTATTCATCTTTTTCTATTATAGTCAGTTATCCTTTTCTTTTTCATTTATAAAACTTGTCCTTTGTATCATTTCTTTAAACTAACGGTAAAATATGATGCAATTTAAAATTCCATTTTTCATGTTTATTCTGGAAAAAATTAGAACGTCCAAGGAAACAGCAAAATTTAGCTCTTTCTTTAAATTTGTAATTCAATATAATTGTGATCTTAGTATATGTATGTATATGTAATAAAGTTTAAAGAAGTGCTCAAATACTGTTTTTTTTTTTTTGATTTGGTTGGTTGAACCAACAGCATGTGTATCCGCTATTGATATCCTCTGGATTTTCTAACATGACCAGAGTTACCCGTATTAATTTTAACAAAGTTATATAGATGGTCTTAAAAGCTGTCGTGAGCTTTAACTAATTCGAGAGGTCCAATTTTCGATGAGTTTGTGGCATAAAGAAAGAAGTCTAAAGGCGTTAAATCGCACGATCTCAGTGTCTAGTTAACATCGCCGCCGCGCGAAATAACTTTACCCTCAAATTGCCCTTGCAGAATGTTCATCGTGGCATGCAATGTGTGGCACTTAGCGCCATCCTGTTGAACCAAATGTCATCATATCACCCAATTTAGGCCTCAAAAAGTTGCTTGCTCACTGTTGACGGTTATGGCAATGTTAGATTTATTTTGGAAGAAGTACGGACCGATGATTCCTACAGACCAAAATCCGCACTAAACAGTGACTTTCTCGGAATGTGTTTTGTGGTGGTGCATGTCGTGTAGATTGGTATCGTCCCAAATCCGACAATTTTCATCCACAAAGGGGCTTCGTCGCTAAAGGTGATTTTTTTTTGGCGAAATTTGGGTCAACTTCAAACTGCCCCAGAGCCCAATTATTTGATGAGACGCAGGAGTTATACAACCCTATAAGCTTCTATGATGATTTTCCATACATTACTGAAATTCACAACAAATTTAACAGATGTTGTTTTAACAACATGGTCGTTGTAACAAATTTCAAACGTCTCTATTGAAAAACCATGTATATTAGTCTACTATTGTACGGTGAATCTTGAGTCATGACTCTTTTCTCTATTCTATTTTGAACTTTCACTCTGTGAGGTTCATGCTAATACACCTTGACTCTTTTCCACGCCTCTAATTTGGCAGCTCTCTTTAATTTTTTTCTTTTGGTTGTGAAGTGTTTAGAGCTCTCTAAACAAGCATTTCTAATTTATCCCTTGACCAATAAATTTATTCCGTCATTTTGTTGCCAACTGTACTTCATCGGAAACGAGAAGAAATGAAGCGAAATATAAAAATAACAGGGAGAGAAGAAATGTAAAAAAAAAGCGACCGAAGTTCTACCCACGACTCATCGGGTTACTGTTTTGCTATCTTATTTTTCCTCTCTTTTGCAATTGTTTTATAATTTGCAATTGTATTATAATTGTTTTCACCATGATATAATTATTGTAACGACAGCTTATCTAAGCATGTTATATAATTGCTGAATGCGTCCATCGGTACGAATTCTCGAACTCGCCTCATTTTGCCAATTTCACAAGTTGACAAACACAACTTCCTCATACTAAAATAGTTTTGTTTACATAGTAACCTAATCGTTGGAGCAAATGGTTTTATATTATAAGTTACAATAAAGTCTCTGATAAAATATTAATTTCGAAATGGCTGTTGCCATTAAACGCCAACTTTCCGTCTCGGAAACCATCGAATCAGCAATCAAAGCTCCTAAGAAGATTCGCCATGCAATGTCAACACCGGGTCGTACCACGTCTATTCTTGCGTCTCTGGAAACAGCTTTAAATAGTAACATCAAGAACCTCCTTGAAGTTTTGGTTACAATTTGTGATGAATTAAATCTGCAGGATGCCCTCCCAGAGTTATACGACTGTATTCGAAAGCTAATTGAAATTTTCCGCCAAGAATCGGAGTCTTCGATTCGTGCCAAAATACTGGACCTCCTGGCCGATTTTGCTGAGGTCAAAGTCAGTGAAATTTTAAATGTCCTCATCGACGAAGTAGTCAACGTGCTCAAGAGTGAGAAATCGCCAAAGGTAATTTCACAGGGTTTGTATAGTCTCTACAGAATTGGAACCATAGCCATCGTTCACCTGCCACTGACTCATGTGACCAAAGTGGGGTTCTTTGCTCAAAGCCATTTGAGTTCTGAGAATCACAACACGCAGAAGAATGCTCTACTTGCATTGGCCGCGTTTATAAGTGTGTCTGAGGCCAAGAAAGGCATAATTGAGTCGATTGCGCACTACGCCAACTCTCAGGATGCTGGAGTCAGGGCTCAGGCATTTAGATCGATACTTACACTTGGAGAACGAGGTGCATCTCTTCCACCGAATTTATTTAACCGTGCTGTTGCCGCTATGCAGGACAATTATGAGTGTGTGAGGAAAGAAGCCTTGAGACTGGTCTTCGAACTGGGGGTGGCCCATCCCGATTACGTGATAACCTTCAATGACGAGGATCTACGAATGATTGATGCGGGGTTTGGCAAAGTCTGTGAGGCATTATGTGACCTTTCGCTGCAAATCCGCACACAGGCTGCACAACTTTTGGGGAATATGACTCAAGTCAGTGCGGAGTTTCTACATCAAACCTTGGACAAAAAACTGATGAGTAACTTACGCCGCAAGAAAAGTTTACATGAGAGGGCAAATGAGTTGTTTACGAGTGGTGAATGGTCGACGGGGAAACGATGGGCCGACGACGAACCGGAGGAGCAGCTTGAAGCGGCGTCAATATCTTTAATCGCTTCTGGAGCCTGTGCTGCACTTGTTCATGGACTTGAGGATGAATTTTTGGAAGTAAGGACAGCTGCTGTGGATTCCATGTGTAAATTGGCTTGCACCAACTCAGACTTTGCAGTGACCTGTTTAGACTTTTTAGTGGACATGTTCAACGATGAGATTGAGGACGTTCGTTTAAAAGTCATCTACAGCCTGACTGCGATATCTCGGCATATAGTTCTCCGGGAAGACCAACTGGAGATTATGCTTAGCTCTTTGGAAGACTACTCCGTTGATGTTCGAGAAAGTCTGCATTTGATGTTGGGTGCTTGCAGGGTTTCTACACAACAATGTCTTGTGATGGTGGTGAATAAACTGCTGGACGTTCTTTCCAAGTATCCGCAGGACAAACTTTCTGCCTTCGGCTTATTGCGCAAGGTTGGCCAGAAGCATGCTGATCTCTGTCTCGCTGTGACATCCGATCTCTTACAGGACCACCCATTTTTCGACAGTGCAGAACGGGATGTTGAGGATCCCGAATACATTTGCATTCTTATTCTCCTCTTCAATGCCGCGGAACACCTTATGTCAATCATAAGCCTCTTCCCAGATGTTACCCTAAAGCACTATGCTTACCTGCGAGATACGATGCCAGATTTAGTGCCACATCTTCCCATCGAAGGAGCATCCATCAAGAAACCAATTCAGATGTCTGGTTCAACTAGCTCCAAACAATTTCTCGACACCATCCTCGCAAATATTCAATCCTCCTTCGCAATTACAAGAAACCGCGTGTCCCTGCTCAAGACAGCACAGGAGAATCTTAACCGGCTAGGTGAAATCGATCCGGAAATGTTTGGAACAGCCAACTTCTTAGGAACCTTCCTCTCCGCACAAATACTTATCGAGCAACTGCAATCATTCGCAACATCACAACGAAGTCGGATGCCACTGAAGGAGTCACTCTCGCAACTGATTCGAAACTGTCTAAAACTACAGAATGTCTTCTCTGGTTTGGCCTACAGCGACATGCTTCTAGTGAAACAAATTTGTCTTCGTGCTAGTGCTCTTCACCTGGTGCTCATTGTGAAAGATCGCTCTCAAAGTGCTCTGGCTCCATGCCAACTTCTACTTCACACAGCGGCAGACATTAGCAACTTTCTAACAGAGGACGTTTCTCCAGATCCATTCACCACATCACTGCTGAGTCAACTTTCCACAATATCCGACCCAAAGCCTGGAAGAGTTTTCCGTGAGATCCTCCCCATTGTCCAGTGTGCGTCGCCAGTTGTAACACCCCCAGCCAATGTCAACATAAAAATGTGCATTGCGCGTATAGTTGAACCCTGCCCGATGCAGTCACAGGATAATGTCATCAAGGTTACTGCGGGACTTATTGCAGCTCTACCATTCGTCGCAGAGGTGGACAATCTTCAAGAGGCCCAAAAACAGGAGATGCGCATTAAAATCAAATATCCAGATCAAAATGTCCACACGGTTGTACCCAAGCTGTCCGACTTCAAGAAGATTATGACAGAAACTGGAGAACACGAAACCAACTGTAGGTTGAGGACGACAATACTTTTGTCGCACAGCGTTTGGACAGAAGCTTCGTCGGTGGAAATAACATTGTGCTTGGCAGTCCGTCCTGGCACGGAGTTGGAGTTGTGTAAGCCAGCGAAAATATTGTTTGCTCCGAAACCTGTTAGGAGAGGAATTTAAGGAAAATCTTTTCTATCAGCGTTTTTGTCGTGTATTATAGTTGTGGTGGTGAATAAAAAAATATTTTTCGAAACAATAGAATTGTTTTTATTTCGCTTTAGCGGCACTTTTAGTTCGACTTTGGTTGACTATTACCATCGATGGAGTTTTCTTCCAGCTCCAAGGTGCCGTCAGAACCGCTTGCTGGTGTGACTTTGTGACCGTTCTTCACATGTCGTAGGTACCTATAAAGAAAAGGATATAGTGTGAATTAAGGGTTCATTTCAGTTGATGTTTGTAATTTATTCAAGTGTCGCCTTGAAAACTGCATTCAGGTTTTCTTCTCTGGTAAACGGGCTTTGAAGTATCAAACTTGTAATCACTTGTTCAGATCTAAGGTTGCGTAAGAAAGATTAGTGCCCTAAAAGCCACTAATCATCGAAATCAATGTTTCAGTCCATTAGGCTTTTACGTCGGAATTTATAGAGAGACAGTTATGTTAATTAAAAACCATCCAGGTAAGGGTAGGAATCTTAGGTTTATTGTAGGTCAATTTTGCTTAAGTCTATCAAGGAGTCGAAGAGGTTACTATCTAGAATTTCTATTACCGGTTACAGGATCCAATTCCTTTTTAGACCCTGAAACTATTGCTGTAACATTTTTACAGGATCTCGAGTATTTCCGAATGAACACCCATTGACAATGCCAGGCACGGGACAGAATATTTACAAATGAAAGAACATCTAAGATGGGCAGTGTTGACTCGTTCCTTGCGATGTGGTTAGCGTTTTCATTGCCTGCTAATTCATATGATCTGGTATCCAGTACATTTACATTTACCACTAGCCTTGAGCTAATTATTGCAGAGTCTAACTGACTACACAGTAACAACCATACACAACAATATTGTTATTTGGAATACTTTTTACAGGACTGAATGATGGACATGGTCTCAGCTTGGAAAACAATACATTTATTACTAATTCTAAACAAACGATTGCCTTGCAGTATTTCAAAGTAAACTCCAGCTTCCGTGCCAATTTGCATCTGGGATACGTCTGTATGGGAAGTTATTTCTCTCACTGAAAGTTATTTCTCTCACATCTGAGTCTTCTATTCAGTTTTGTGGGAAAATCTGATAGTGAATTCCATTTCGAAATTAATGATCGGAGAAGATCACCTTTCATCAGCGAATACTGGACTAATTACACCAGGGTAAAACTGGTTTTACAGGAGAGGGAGATGAAGAGTATGTGTTATGAAGAAACGGGGTAAAATGTTCAACCAGTGCTGAAGCGGTTGATCATCGGCCCAAACGAGTTAGGACGAAGTCATGCTCATAAAGCACTGGCGACCACAATTCCGTTCCTCTTACTCTGAGTGCGATTTTAGCAGCTGCGTTTTTCCGGTAGAGATCAGAAAAATCAGCAGTACAGCAGGGTTGTAAAAGAATGCAATCATGAAATGAAAAGCATTTAAAGAATGCAATTTTATAATTGCAATCATTGAGTTCATTTAAGACTTCAAAAACAAAAATGCAATCACCATTCATTTAGCATCGAAAGATTGCATTCTTTTTTTTACCATTCAATTGAATGCAATCATTTATGAATTTATTCATTATTTTACATTCATTTGCATTTATTTGCATTGAGTTGAGAAGTAAAGTCTCTTAACGTGAAGTAAAGGACAAACAAAGTTGGTACATAACTGTCAACTCAGTATGACTTATTAATTGGTAATAAATGTACGGTATTTGTAAGACAATCAGTATTTGTACATAATATTTTATCTGCAATAAGTTCAGCATCGTCGGACGTATTGGTTGGGTTTCAGATTTGCTTAAGCGTATTTTAGTATAAAAATTAGGTATATCAATTATTATTGTGTAGTGTACAATGAAATGATTAAATACATATGTATGTATAAATAATTTAGTTATAATCTTAACGCTGATGGGGACTTTTTTTCCGACGAAGAGCGACGATTTCAACGCCTTGACGATAGTGAAAGACAAAATAAAAGGCAAAAACGTGTTCTGCTTGAAGACAATCGCAATGAAGATTCGAGTTTCGCATCTTTATAGTACTAACAATCATGTCCCCATCGACTTCATCATTAGAAATTTATTCAACATCTAACAACAACTTTAATTTTTCTGAAGGATTTTTTTAAATTATTAAGCAGGTCAGTTCTTATAAATTATTTTAATAACATAGCCAACAACACCTTCCTCATCATTCTGCTCTAGCCATTAAAAAATCCTTTTTCTATTAAGCTTAACGAAACGGAATTTGAAAAAAAAGATGAATGGAATATTAGTTGTATGCTGTACCTGCAAGTCCAAATTGCAGCGATCGCTACAAATAACTTCTAACTTTATAGGACATCTACGCATCAAACATGCCGATTTATTTGAAGAGTACAAAATCGCAAAATCTAAGACACTGTACAGGACCCATTTAATTTTCTTGTTGTAAAATTTCTGGCAAACAATATACTCCCTATTAGAATTGCTGAAGAAACATCATTGAGGGATCTCATACATTTCACCAACAAGGACTTAAATATCATGTGCAGGCCAACGGCTTTAAAGGTTACAGACACCGTTTATGTCGCAATGAAAAACAAAATTAGAGATATTATTGAGAAAAGCAAGATTTTTGGCACAACGGCCGATGTGTGGTCCACAAAGCACCGCAGTTTCTTCGGCTACACGTGTCACTGGTTGGATGATACTCGTAATTTTCAACGAAAATCTGTGGCATTGTCTTGCAAACCACACACGTATGACAAAATAAACGACATGATTCAGAAAATTCATGCAGAGTTTGGCCCAAGTTGTGGAAACATAGTCGCAACAGTTACTGATAATGGTGCGAATTTTGTAAAAACTTTTAAAGAGTTCGGAGTGAAGACTCAAGCATAGGTCTACCAGACAGCTCAGATGAAGGAGAGCTGGGGTCAGTACAATTCCAAAATGAATCGTTTGAAAATGTTTTGCCAAAGCATATAAGATGCGCTACCCATAACCTTCATCTTATTGCATCAACAGATTTCAATCGAATTTTGAAATTCTTTAATTTTTATAAAACATAAAAGTGTAAGTCCATCCATAAGCTTTGAATCTAAAATACCTACTTCCAACAAATTTTTTATATTTCTTTATTCTAAAAGGTGATGCAAAAATGTTCCAATCTTTGGAACAAAGTTAATAGGCCGAAGACATCAGAACAGATTATATCTGTTTTGGGAGCAAAACTCAAATATCCAGCCGTTACTCGGTGGAACTCCTTGTCCGACTCTATAAAGGATATTATAAAAAAAAGTAAGCTCGGCGAGCTTTGTAAAAAATTAGAGGTCCCTAAGTTATTCGATGTAGACATCGAGTACTTGGAGGACTATATTCAGCGGCATGGTATATGGATATTTGCTAACGACGTTGGCAACGACTAGATGGAAATTTCGAAAAATTCATCTACATAGCTCAATGAAAACTTGTGACTCTGGAGTTGACTTTGAGTTGGAAAAAAGCCTGAGTAATCCGTTTCAGCGTTATGTCAACTTAACGAGGGAAGTCCATGGTGCCATTGTTGCCTCGGTCCTTTGCCCAGCAGTAAAATTAAAATGGGTATCTGCACCGTTTTAATGATGAAAAAATTGCGGAAAAAAGTGCG
This sequence comes from Volucella bombylans, assembly GCA_949129095.1. NCBI lineage: Eukaryota > Metazoa > Arthropoda > Insecta > Diptera > Syrphidae > Volucella > Volucella bombylans. The sequence goes on from OX422143.1 coordinate 152,018,347, forward strand.
ATTGCAAGAAAGGAGATTCAGTTTCAATATTTTGTCGTAAGTAAAAAGTATTTTTTTTGGGGGGGGGAGGGGGGGACTGTATGCTATTGGTATGCAGATAAACATGCTAAAGAAAATAAATAAGTATGTGCTAAAAAATTCGAAAAAATTGAAAAGAATGCAAATGAATGACTCATAAACGATTGCATTCAATTGAATGGTAAAAAAAAAAGAATGTAATCTTTCGATGCTAAATGAATGGGGATTGCGTTCTTTTTTTTAAGTCTTAAATAAAGTCAATGATTGCAATCATGAATATGAATATCCAAAAGGATTGCATTATTTACAACACTGCAGTACAGGCCCGGGAAGCTTTTTCGAACACGGGTGCCTATCGCTTAGTTGTGGGTTCAAAATACTACAAAATGCCACTGGTTTACATTTAAGTTGTTATTATAACTCTCTAACAAATCAATACAATCCCAATCGACCAGTCTGCCCCGAAATCGGAGAAACGGAGACAGTACGATCAATTGCATGTGTATCCGCTATTGATATCCTCTGGATTTTCTAACATGACCAGAATTAGCCGTATTAACTTTAACAAAGTTATATAGATGGTCTTAAAAGGTGTCGTGAGCTTTAACTAATTCGGGAGGTCCAATTTTCGATGAGTTTGTCGCATAAAGAAAGAAGTCTAAAGGCGTTAAATCGCACGATCTCAGTGTCTAGTTAACCTCGCCGCCGCGCGAAATAACCTTACCCTCAAATTGCCCTTGCAGCATGTCCATCGTGGCATGCAATGTGTGGCACTTAGCGCCATCCTGTTGAACCAAATGTCATCATATCACCCAACTTAGGCCTCAAAAAGTTGCTTGCTCACTGTTGACGGTTATGGCAATGTCAGTTTTATTTTGGAAGAAGTACGGACCGATGATTCTTACAGACCAAAATCCGCACCAAACAGTGACTTTCTCGGAATGTGTTTTGTGGTGGTGCATGTCGTGTAGATTGGTATCGTCCCAAATCCGACAATTTTCATCCGAAACGTGATCGCTAAAGGTGATTTTTTTGGCGAAATTTGGGTCAACTTCAAACTGCCCCAGAGCCCAATCATTTGATGAGGCGCAGGAGTTGTTCAACCCTATAAGCTTCTATGATGATTTGCCATACATTACTGGAATTCACAACAAATTTAACAGATGTTGTTTTAACAACATGGTCGTTGTAACAAATTTCAAACGTCTCTATTGAAAAACCATGTATATTAGTCTACTATTGTACGGTGAATCTTGAGTCATGACTCTTTTCTCTATTCTATTTTGAACTTTCACTCTGTGAGGTTCATGCTAATATACCTTGACTCTTTTCCACGCCTCTAATTTGGCAGCTCTCTTTAATTTTTTTCTTTTAGTTTTGAAGTGTTTAGAGCTCTCTAAACAAACATTTTTAATTTATCCTTTGACCAATAAATTTATTCCGTCATTTTGTTGCCAACTGTACTTCATCGGGAACGAGAAGAAATGAAGCGAAATATAAAAATAACAGGGAGAGAAGAAATGTAAAAAAAAGCGACCGAAATTCTACCCAGACTCATCGGGTTACTGTTTAGCTATCTTATTTTTCCTCTCTTTTGCAATTGTATTATATAATTTCAAAACAGTAGTAACTCAAGAGTGAACGTCTGTCAGACTAGATAATCAAACACGAATTTTGTCATTAATTATACGACTATTCTACAGAACCGATTTTCATAAGGAATATAACGTTGGAGAGCCCTTTTTATGTATTATAGATGTGTTGCACACATATATTTTGTAATATTGTAATATTTTTGAAGCAGGTAAATATGATTGGATTAGGACACATTTAAGGTAAAACGGGAAGTAGATGTTTAAAACTAATATATCACCATTCGGAAAAGGAAACGTAGTACCCACATCGGAAGGTCGACAGGATTCAAGAAGGGCTTTTAAGCTTTGTTTCCAGCAATAGCAGCGATTATCATGAGGATATGAATATCTCAGTGTATGCAAAGTGGTTTGAAAATTCCTTGAAACATTTTGAACTAAACTCCGTCATAGAGACGGAAAAAACAGCTTCTTCCACCAGAAACGAAATAATCAAAACGTGGTTTAAAGAAAATTGCATAGCAAGCTACTATTAACTATTACTATTATCCACTTGAGAAAGTGGACAGTAAAAAATGGCAATCCTATGGTAATCTTCAGAAATATGCATATCATGGTATCCCTATGAGACCTTTCAATATCTAAATGCTTATGCATTTCATTGTAACCAGAGTGGGTGTTATTCTTAGTGAGACTAACCTTGTATAGGAAAACAGCGAACTCTGCATAAAGCTTAATGAATTGGTGTTACTCTTTCAAGAAATTAAGAAAGCAGTAGATAAACCACAGAAGAAAACGAGATCTTAAAAAGCTCGCATTCCAAAAAAGAGAGCGAAGTTAGCCCGAGTGGGCTAGTGACGAATATATATCGGACGAAGAAAAGCTACCGTAAAATGAAATCAACCTGAGTTCGAACACGACAAAGAGGAAAAGTATAAGAAGATTGCGGACTATAATAAGTTGTATTGCCTCTCCGATGGCATTGAAGTTCAAAGGAAATTTGTTTGTAGTGTTAAATATGTTAGAACATTTCAAAGTATTTGAGGTAGCATACCACCAACTCATTTCCAATAGATAGCATACCCAATCTGGGAAGTCTGATTGTTGAAGAAATTCAATTCAAACTGAATATTGAAAAATAACACATTGCACTGCGTAAGGTGGTAGAACACATTGTACAAGAACTGTTAGATTGCGGTATTGTCAGGAAATCTGCATCCAATTTCTCCCATCGATGGTTGTAGCTTCAAAGAAAAACAAAAACCTTCATATGCACGTTGATTTTTGTCATTTTAATTAAATCAAGGTTAAGAAGAACACACACTTCACCGTCCTGGATAGGAACTCTGGATACTTCCAAATACTTGTAGATGAAATTTCAATGCAACCAAGAGATGGGATTTTGTTCCACCCCGTTTGACCTAGTAAATGCGGCCGTCGTACTTCAGCGACGTTTTGTAGATCGTATCAGCAATTAACTCGATATGAAGGGCAGCGGTGGAAAATTTAAGAAAATTTAGTACTTATTTGCTGGGAGAAACCTTTTGACGAACTGTTATGCGGTAGTGACCCCTTTTCTTGTACAAACTCAAACGGTATCAGCAGTCTCGGCCCTTGTTTCATCCTGATAAGCATATAAATACTGCCGCCAGCTTTACAGTTATTAATCCCCAGCCGCGAGCCATGTATGCGTCGCTACTTTCACCTAAGTATGCATAAATGTCGAGCATCCACATGTTATTAAAATCGTAGGTATCGCCGCAATGCTTGCACACGCAGTCACCATATTATTATACATTTTTCTTATCAGCCAGTTGTCCTGAAGTCAGAATATTTCTATGTTTTCTAGTAATCCAGACTAGAAAAAGCCTTCACTTTTCAAGGTTAAAAGAAAGAAACCTTTAAATTTACACGGACAATGTAGGAAGTATCATGGAGGAACTGCGTTTTTGTTTTGATCACCTGGAAGAACTATTGTAGTCAACAGTCATTTGACTTTTGTTGATTTTTCAACACTTTGTTCTCACAATCTGTACACAGCCAGCAAGATATTGCAATTCCACCTTTACCAGTGTTAAAAAAGCTGGTCTGAAAGCTATAAATTACCAAGCGTATAGATTCAGCCATATCCAACGATCATCAACTTCGCCAACTGGCTGTTTGAGTAGTCAGGTTAGTTTGTTCCGTCTAAGGAAACAGCAGGAAAGACAGAAACAGATATCGTCACGATGTTCCTTGTGCCAAGAGCCAAAGCAGTCACTGAATGCAGGAATTTCATCAAAGCAACAATACACGAACTTGAAACTCAATCAAGCACCATGGTCTTTGCTTCATTTGCCTGAAGAATTAACATTCTACTCGCAGCTGTGCCACTAAGCTGAGCTGAGCGTAGGCAAAGACTTTTTGACAAGTGGAAAACTTGAATCGGAGCATTTTTATTTTTGAAATTTGAACAGTTCTATCCTTTTTTCCTATTTATCACACTTCCTTGCTCATCAACGATCAAAACTAATATGAAAAAATATGTCAGAAATGGAACGATATGGAAAAAAGAACGATGTGCTTCACCCGAAGCGGTGGAAGTAACCGTTCCCACTTCAATAAAAAACGTTCGCTCTCTTTCGAACAATCTTCCTGCCCGCGCCAATGTGAACAGGCACTAAAAGAGCAGTGTGCAAAGTACCAAGGAGATCACGATTCGGATTCAGATTCGGCCTATTTTGAAAATGACATATTTGTGTACTAGATTGTCTACCATTTAATCATAGTGCCTGTTTACATTGGCGACGGGGTGAAAGTCCTCCCAATGAACGTCGTGTTCACATTGTCATGGGATTGAAAGACTTTTTGACAAGTGGAATCGGAGCATTTTTAATTTTTAAATTTAAGCAGTTTTCCCTGAAACATACCTTTTTTCCTATTCTTCACACTTCCTTTCTCATCAACGATCAAAATTAAAATGAAAAAATATGTCAGAAATGGAACGATATGGAAAAAAACGACGTGCTTCTTTCTCTTTCTTCCTTCTTTTCCCCCCTACAATAAAAAGCGTTCCCTCTCTTTCTTATAATCTTCCTGCCTCGCCAATGTGAACAAATTCGAATCGATTTTTATACTGGTGCTGTCGTACCAGTGAGACACGAAATGCTGGAAGTCAAGAGAATATTGCGCCTATGCGCGAGTCGATAAGTAAATCAATCTATTCTGCGTTGACCATCTCTCGTTGACCGTCGCTCTGGCGTACTTTTCGAAAATATTTGGCTATGCATCCGTTCCAGATTTTTTTTTTTATAATTTGCGTGCGCTCAAGGGATTTATGTACCTTAAAATGTTTGCACACATCGCGGGCGAAGGAAAATCAGGGAGGATGAAAAGAGATGTACCGGTGAACGCTGGTTTTAAATATTTGAAGGTTATAATGACTAGGGAAAAAAGAGCTAGGCAGGGTATTCTATAAGCGAGTTGTACGGCTTAGGAACGAATCACGATATTTTAGAGTACGGCCGAAAGCGGGCTTGAGGGTATACTGATAAGCATTCTTAGCGAGACGGGTGTTACGGTTAAAAGTTTGAAGGGGCGGAATGTTTCTATGTTTCTATGGAGCACTGGTGGTGGAAATAGCGATAAAACAGAGTGAGTCACAAGACATTACGTCGTTGTTCGATGGTGTTCATTGTTTGAGTGATATTAGTATCACCTATGAGTTTTATCGCACGGGTTTGAATCCTATCTAGCAGGTGCAGAGATGTTTTGGGAGCACCCGACCAGATGTGGGCATTGTACTCCAATTTCGGGCGGATAAATGCCTTATATATTGAGGCCAGATCAGAGGGGTTGAAGTATTACTTACATCGCTTGAGGATAACTAGACATTTCGCAGCATTTTTGACGACATCGAATATGTGGTCATTCCAACGTAAGCTCTCACTGACACACATACCGAGAATGGAAAGTTTAAGTGTTGGTGGTTCCCCAATTAGTTATGCTGTTAATATCAGAATTTAATGAGCTTAAAATACGCTGGCGTTCCCGTTCTACAGCCGAAGAGCAAGGACGTGAGTCAGGGAACGAATATGAGAAGCAGAGAGTACTGTCGTCAGCAAGTGAATATAGCAGACAAGAGATCGTTGATGAAAATTAAAAAGAGTGTCGGAGACAGAACGGAGCCCTGGGGCACAACAGCATTTATTTTGTGAATATCAGACTTGAAACCATCCAAGACAACTTGAATTGAACATTCCAAAAGGTAGTTTCTAATCCATTGAAGAAGAGAGACATTGATCCTAAATGCATGCATTTCCGACAAAAGAGCCTGATGCCAAACTGTGTCAAATGCCTTAGAAATATCAAGGGCAACTATCTTGCTTTCGCCAGATTGGTGTACGCTTTGGTTCCACTTTTCGGTGAGACATGCCATCAAATCACCAGTGGAAATGTTACTACGAAAACCATATTTCCGGCCATTGAGAAGTTTTCATGTTTCGAGATATTTCATGAGCTGACGATTTAATAGCGCTTCCATAACCTTGGAAAGATTTTTATCGAAACATAATCCTCAGCGCCGAGGCGCTTGTCAAGCGAACATCCAGAGGTGTTCCAATAGCAGCCATTGTATAAGAAAAAAATTACTGTTTGCTGTGGTTTTCATGTCAGAGGTATAAATGGTTCTTACTTCTTCCGAGATTATGCATGTTTGCATTGTTTGCGATTATTTTGAACTGGAAGGCTTGAAGAATATGTAGTTGCACCAGTGCGGTATCACTTACCACACAGTGTCCGCCATAATCGGTTTATTGAAGACAAACTACGGTGATCGTCTTATCGCCAGAAATGGCCTTTCAATGAACGCTCCGCTCATGCGATTTAACATCTTTAGATTCTCTTTTTTGGGGTATTACATTAGATCTTTGATTTACGATAACAGCTTTAAACAATTTAGAGGCGAACATTCGACGTGAAATCGCTGGAATATTGGCCAAATTAAGCGAAAGTCATGAACGATTGGGTCCAGTGCATTCGCCCATGCAAACATTCACATTTCAATACGATTTCAATAAAATTACCTTAATAACCTTGTAAATACAGTTTAAGAATCTTCACTACATTTGTGAAATTTGTTTTGTTTATTTGTGTGACCACAGTTGTACATCGCATTTTGATTTCAAATTTCATTCATTCAAAATCAATAAATACCGGTACCACACGAGTTCTCTTGTTAAATACCCCTGCACTAGAGCGTACTAAAGTAGCCACAAATCAATTATACACTCATATACTTTTACACTCGTATATATAACGCATATACACACACAAATACATTGAAGTTGTATTCAATATTTAAAAATACCACATGTAGCCGCTTGTACGTTACTATTCTTTTCCAGTTTGGGAATTCCTCAACACATTTAAATTCGCTACTTATTTTTTGTAACTCTTAAAATTCACATCTGTATTAATACGAACACATTCGCTCCTAAAACCGTAACTTCAACAAATGGGTAATACCACAGAAAATTGCACCAATCAACAGTGTAAATAACTAATCGAAAAAATCAGCTACAATATGTAAAAGGTTTGTTTACCTCATACTATCTATCAGTTTTGTTTAAACTAAAGAAATGTGTAATTAATTACATTGAACATCCCTTAGAAAATTTGTCTAACAATCTGTTGGACATTTGGAAACGTGTCGCCAAACTAGCCCCTTTAGCTCAGTGGTAGAGCACTGGTCTCGTAAACCAGGGGTCGTGAGTTCAAACCTCACAGGGGGCATGTTACTTACGGCATCCGTGAGATTTGTTTTGTTTTTTTTTGTTTTTTTTTTTCCACCGAACGTTTACACATTACAACATTGTAAAAAAGCTTTTAATGGAAAAGTGAATTGTAATAAGCATATCAAATATGTTGTGACGCAAAACTTGAAAGTGCAACAATGGTTTACGATTTTGACTGTGATTTCTCTGTGCGGGCGTGAGGACAGAGCATGCATGTACATATTAGGACAATTTTTAGACTGTAAGTTATGTATATACCTAGCCATACAAACTCAATTATTACTTCTCCTAAGTAAAGAATAATGTTTTCAAACCATCCTTAATGTTTAAGGTATTGTTGCACGTTTAACCACTTAGGTGAGAAGTTTACTTTCAAATGCAAGAGCTGGACTGGAGATGTGAGGTGCTACTGCGATTTAACAAAATCGTCCTTTGGTGAATCCTTCAAATTCAAAATTTTTGATATACTACTAATAGTAGGCATACTCGTAGGCGCAGGAGAAGCTCTCGATGATGACAATTTCCTTGTGAACGAAGATCCGCAAGGATAAATGTTATAGAGCACTGGCGGTTCGAGTACTCAGGGTTCACCGCGTTCAATGACGAAAATATGGTAAATAAATGTCATCGCCGACGAGAGGGAATTACCCCCGTTCATTTCGAAAGAAGACTTTCAAACTATCTTAGAATCACTTAGAAGTAAGAAATCAGTGGGAACCAATGGCATATAGAATATTGTGCTACGACCTCTCCCACTGGAAGCGATGGACATAAGATATACGCCAACCTGTTTAATAATGCTTTGTATAATGCCCAGCCCATTAAGAAGATAGGTGCATTCGATTCCCAAAAAAGATAAAGACACGTCCAATCCGGCGAGTCTTCGATCGATAAGTCTCCTTCCGAATATCAGCAAGGTATTCGAAAAGGTGATCAATAGAGTCCTAACTAAGCGAGTTGAAGACAAAAATATAGTTCGGGATAATAAATTGGGTTTTAAGGCATGATATCTGGTATCTGATACCCAGTAGAACAAAGCAAGAATTACTGCACATGTGCCTGCTTGATTGACTTGGAGAAGGCGTTCGACACTGTATGGTTAGAGGGACTATTGTTTGAGTTAAATAGGCTGGGCATAAATAAATAAGTGCTGGAACTTTTGACATTAAAAATGCTCTGCAATAAGGTGCGGATAATTCGCCGATCCCATTTAACAACTACACAAGTGGTCTTGTGAGTTGACTTCTACATGCCATAGCGCACACAGACGATTTTATCGGGTACAGATCAGGTCCAAAAATTTACGACCTTAATACGCTCTCGCAAAGTGACTTCAACTAAGATTAAATAAACGATATTGTGATGATTGGAAGTTGAAGATCAACTTTCAGAAGTCAGAAACCATTCCTTTTAGGAAACCTTTGTCTGGGGTTTCTTCGGATACCAGAAAGGATTGGCGAAAGGTTTCAATCGCGGGACAACTCGGGCAACCACTTGCTTGTCGAAATACATATAGTCAGACACCTTGGGATCTGATCAACACCCAGTGGACAGATAATGCCAGTGGAAGTACCAGTATCAGTGGTAGTTTGAAGTATACTCAATCTTGTAAATTGTGCTGTTGGATTTGCATTTGATATTTTTAAGACTTTCACTGTTTTAGCCGCTTTTTTTTGTAAAGGATGTTTTTTTTTTTTGTAATTTATAGATCTTCTAATAGAGAACAGAGAATAGAGTTTCGTTTGACAAATCATCATGAATTGACTAACACCAGGAGTACGTTGTAAATAAATTTTGTACCACATGAGCCAACAACGCGTCAATGTAATGTGCGTGCAGAAGAACGATAGCCGTATCAGACTGGACTGGTGCAGGAACTAAAACCAAGGTATTTCAGAAGAGACTCAATTACACCCACAAGAGTGTACTGTTTGGTATGGTTCTCACACGATTGGTATCATTTATCCTCATTTTCCCAACAAATAAGGCCGAAGCTCGCGTAACAGTCAATCGCCAATGGACGACATTAATTTGGATGATATGTGGTGCTACGTGTCGAACTACCGATAAAACCATAGATTTACAGAGGACTCGATTCAACGAAAACATTACATACCGAAATGGATCAGTGAGTTGGCCACCGAGAACGCGCAATTTGACGATACTCGATAAACCACGAACTACTTTAGCATATTACGTTAGAATTATACATCCTCTGTTGTGCTGTAAAACGTTTGCAGCTGCAGAAATGAATCTCATAAAACTAGAGAGTTTTGTCACGAATTGTGTGAAACGATTTTTAAAGATACGTTTAAGATCTGTCTGAATGGTGTCCAACAAAGTCTATCTCAAAAGCCGTTGAAAATAAAGTGCTCATAGTTTTTGCAAAAAAAAAAACAAACCCTAGTCTCAGAAAAACAATGTTATAAGAAAATATATGTGGAATACGAATTGCAAAACTGTCGTCCAACAAACTGTGAAACATCCTTCAAAAATGCGTATTTATGGCTTTCTGTGCGGCAGCATTTTAAGTTTAGCGGCTTAAACTGTCTTTAAAAAGAATTTTGCGACAATTGGGGTATGTTACCTAAATGCACGCAGCTTAAATGACAGTAAATTAGATTATTTAAGGTATCTGTTCACTAAGTCATGTTATTTGTGTAAGTGAAACCTGGTTCAATCCCGACGTTAATGATTTATGTTATATAATTCCCAATTATGAAATTTATCGAAACGATCGATTTACCAATACAATTGGAGGGGGAGTAGCGATTTATTGCAAGTCAGAACTGAATTGCAAAATTATTTATAAATCCAGTGGTAGCGAAATTGAATATCCCATTGTTCAAATAAATGATTGTAATTCTTAATGTTTGGTTTCGTGTGCGTATAATAATAGTAGAACTTGTTCCCCCTTGCCCCTTTTCTCCTCAATATCTGAGTATTGTGCACTCTATCAGCACATAGTCATCTGTGGGGATTTCAATACCAATTTGTTGAAAAATGATTCGCTTGCTTTTCGACTGAGTTAATGAAAATAATTAACACGACTTATCCCACACGTTTCGCTAATAACTGTTCTCCTAGCCTTCTTGACCTAATTATTGTTTCTAATCCATCTCTTGTTTTGCTCTTCGATCAATTATCATTTGGTGTTTCAGACCACGATCTTCTTTTTTGTACGTATGATGTTAATTTAACTCGATGTGTTGTACGCGATACTTTTTCGTACAAAGATTCCAGTGCTATCGACCTAAACACCCTCCAAACAGCTGCTGGCTCTATTCCTTGGGAGCAGTGCCGTTCTAGACCTGATCCCAATGATAAAGTTACTCTGTTCCAAGAAACGATTGCAAGACTGTTCGATGAATTCGTACCCACTAAAACGGTCAGAATTCAAAACAGGGCATGTCCTTGCTTCACTACTCAAGTGGTTAACTCAATCAATAAGAAGAACATGCTACATACTAAATGGAAGCATTCTCCAAATCATTACAACTGGTCTTTGTACAAAACGGCACGTAACATCAGTTATACGTAACGCAAAGAAAAATTATTTCGCTTCTAAGCTAGATCCATCCCTCTCGTCAAAGAAGTTATGGAGTAATCTCCACAAAATGGTATAAACTCTAGAAACAGCAAATCTGAATGCTTTCTCGATCCAAATGAGTTGAATCATGCCTTTCTAGGGGACGATTCCTACTCGTGCGATTTTGACTTCAATCAGAATGTGGACCGAATTTACTTGCGGCCGGGGCTAGAGGATTTCGCGGTAGCTACGAAGGACGAAGTATTCAGATATGTAATGGCTATCAAATCTGATTCTATAGGTGAAGATGGCATTCTAACTCATCCTACAGCAAATTGTTTCGGCTCTGACCCATGTAATTAATTGGTGCATAATCACATTTACCTTTCCGAAGTGATGGAAAATTGCACGAGTTATGCCGATCGCTAAGAAAGCTCATCCAGCATCATCTGCCGATTTTAGGCCAATAAGCATTCTGCCCTGCTTTTCGAAAGTCTTAGAGAAAATTATAGCAAAACAAATCACAGAGGACTTAGCTCTCAATAACCTTTTATACGACAAGCAATCAGGCTTTCGGGCCAACTAGAGGTTAGACAATCTTTTGATAAGAAATATGTGTCACTACTCTGTCTGCTAGATTTCTCGAAGGATTTCGGTAAAGTCAACCACAAGATATTGTGTTGGAAGCTAACATACTATTTTGGTTTTGGTGGTCGTGCGGTAAGGTTGCTGGATAGTTTTATCTCCGAAGGGTGCCAACGAGTTTTCTCCAATAGGTGTAGCTCATCCCTTCTGGAACTCAAGCAGGGCGTTCCTCAAGGGTCGATATTGGGTCCATTCTGTTTTTCATGTTTATCAACGATCTACCGTCAGTATGCAGGCATTCTTATGTGCGCATGTATGCTGATGATGTGCAATTACACCTAGCAAAACCATTTTGCAAGATCAACGAACTGACCCTACTGCACAATGAAGACTTGCAACACGTATATACTTATTCGGTTACAAATGGACTACAACTGAGCCCGACTAAAACTCGAGTAATTCCAATATCCAAAATAAGGTTTAACCTAGATCTTCTGCCTGACGTTCTTCTTAACAACTCGAAAGTTAAAGCCGTAAAGTCTGTTACTAGCCTTGGATTTGTTATTAGTCGAGATTTGTCGGGTTATAATCATACCAACATGGTCCCAGGTCGTGTCTACGGATGCCTTCGTAAGCTTTGGGTTAGCGCTTTTTTTACTCCACTTGAGACGCGACACAGACTAGTTATCGCCTTAATTCTGCCTCTGGTTACATATGCTGAAGTAGTCTATAGTAGCCTGGACTCATTGTCCCAGCGCAAATTACAAGTCGTAGGCACGAACATATTTCCTTCTACACCAGGAAACTGCTTGGGTGCAGCTTGCAACAATACCTCGATGCCAGAAACTTTGTTTTTTTACACAAAATTATTAATAAATGCTGTCCGCCATATTTATTTAACCGACTCAATTTCACTCGATTTTCTAGAATAACTAACCTAAATTCTCACCATTGGAATTTTCTAAATTCCTCTCGTTTATTTTTAGTTTACACTGTTAGGTTGTGGAACTTATTAGCATCATTTATCAGATCCATACGTAATTATTCTCTGTTTAAAAGTGCAGTCCTACGACATTTCTCGATAAACCCGCAGAAAACCTATACCATCAATCCTTATCTTTTCATTTTAGGTATTGTATTATAATGTATTAGCCGTAAGTCAACTTGAATTCCAATGTTTATTTACTAAGTACTAAAAAACTTTTCTATCTTAATGTACCATTAAAGTATGAATGTATTGAATTGAATTGAATTGAATGGCCTCAAGACGACTATGCAAAAAACATTCGGTTGTTTTTTTTAAACCACAAGCTTTTGCCAAAAATACTGTACGTGAACTAGGGTGTACTTAAGCTCAATTATTTAGAGTTATGTTTTTTTAAACAGCCAATAACTGTGCATCCTAACATAAGTTCCATTCAATGCATCGCAAACCAAATTACAATCATTCAAATTCTCAGTGCACAAATGAAAACACTGATAATATTGTATACAACGGAGTGAAAATGAGAAACGTTTATTCCGGTAGCGAATCAATGACCAATTTCAAGATAAAAATATTTGCCGCCGGTGTGATTCTTTGACCGGTTACATCTATAATCTACATCAAAGGTGATTTTTGCTGTCTGGATTTTCAATGTTCTGTTTTGGACAGTTCATGCGTGATTCGTGACATGTGTTAAAGTCAAACATGCTCAGTTAGCATTACCATTTCATCGTGGAAAGACTTACACCCGAACAAAGCTTACAAATTATTGGATTTTAATATCAAAAATATTTTTCGCGCACTACGACCAGTTTTACGGTCCTCATAATCGACCTACTAAACAAGCAATTCAAGCCATAGTGGCCAAATTTCGCACCAATTTCACGCTATTGGACATCAAGCCACCTACTCGTATACGTAGACTGCGTACAGAGGAAAATATTGCGCCAGTGTTAATGAAGAATGTGATTTGTCCATTCGTCGCCGTTCGCAGCAATTGCGATTGTGTTACTCGACTACGAGCATCTTGGTCTAAAACCTTACAAAATACAGCTCGTGCAAGAACTGAAGTCGAACGACTTGCCACAGCGTCGAATTTTCGGTGAGTGCGCTTTAGAAAAACTGGAGGAAGATCCGCATTTTTATCGAAAAATTATCTTCAGTGACGAAGCTCATTTCTGGTTGAATGGGTACGTTAAAAACAAAACTGTCGTATGTGGTCCGATGAGCAATCTCTCGGGAATGCAGTGTTTGGTGCGGTTTATGGACCGTCATGGCGCCCGCCATCGTTCAATGATTTCGAACTTTTTTTTGCCCAATATGCACGAGGTGAACATATGGTTGCAGGAAGATGGCGCTACATGCCATACAGTACGCGAATCTATGGACCAATAGAGAAATGAGTTCGGTGAGCAATTTATCATTCGTTTTGAACCGGTGAATTAGCCGGCTAGATCGTGCGATTTGACGCCTTTAGACTATTTTTTATGGGGATACGTCAAATGACTCGCCTATGCTGATAAACCAGCATCAACTGCAGCCTTTGAAGATAACATTACAGGTGTTATTAGCGAGATACCAGACAATAGTATGCTCGAAAAAGTGATTCAAAATTGCACTCTCCGTATGGACCACTGAAAACGTAGTCGTGGTCAACATTTACCCGAAATAATCTTTAAAAAGTAAATGGCAAGCATTGATTTAAAAACTCAAATAAAAATGATAAACACTGTGCTTTTTTGGCGATTAAAAACCAAACGCTTAAAAAATCAGCCATTATATACTCAGGTAAAGACATGACAAGTGCTTACATAGAAAACACATTAGGTAAACGTATAATATTCAAACTGTGGGAAAATTTGCAGAGTCATGATGTGCTACTTGCATTCGAAAGATTTTTTTAACCACATGCGTAGCAGTTGGGGCTTGAATGGCGAACCGAAAGAATATACCTAAATTCTCAGATACCCTTGAAAATGACAATTCAGAATTCGCAGCAAACTAAAATAGTTTCCATGCAGTTACGAGTAGGTGGTTGGATTGGATATCAAAGAATATCATATCGCTGGATTTATCGGAGCAAAAAGTTCATGTCTATGACTACGACAGAAAAACTTCCAAATGGTAGAAAGAATTTCTTTACAAATCTGCTATAGCATCAACTGCAAATGCCCAAATAGTCCACCAAGAGGTGGTAAAGGAAAAAAGTAATTTCCCGTCAATTTCGCTGAACAGCTTGTTTCGACTGGGGACCAGACAGCCAGTGGCGCTAGAATGATATTGCCCAAAATATGCTCAGGAGAACATGAACCACATGAAATGTCCGATTTTCGCTCAGTCGGAAATAACAAGTTCTCGAGTGAACATCTGTGTCAGAACGTTAAATTTTCTTTTTTTATAAAATAGAGTGGTACGTGTGCTTGACGTTTGAGAATTTTATGGTTCGTTACAAGTACCGTTATCTTTTTTGCTAGAATGGGACATAATGCGTCATTGGCAATGAAAAACATTTGAGGATGTAGCGGTAAACGAACGCCTATACGACGTAGATTTGAAAAGTTCCGCTCGGGAGATTTCAGCCTCGAAAATCAACCACGTAGGAAGCCGGAAACGTTAGTTGACGACGATGTTTTAAGAGCAGTGTTGGATACGGACCCAATGAAATCGGAGCGGGAGATTGCACAAAGCATGGGAGTATCCCCAATGACAATAAGTCCATACCTTTCTCTCATAGGAAAGTATAAAAAACTCGATAAGTGGGCAGTCCATGAACTGAACGAATCCCAAAAACTACGAAGCCTGTGCATCGCTTACATTAAGAAACCAAACTGAACGGTTTTTGCACCGGATAGCCACATGTGATGAAAAGTGATATATACCTAAGCCCGATCTTCACCCAAAAAGGGTTATGGTGACAATTTGGTGCACATCGAAAGGACCAATCCACTTTTCATTTCTTCAACCGGGAGAAACGATAAACGAAATCAAATATTGTGAGGAAATCGTCATATTTCATGGTAAATTGGCTGAAAAGCAACCTGCGTTGGTCAATAGGAACGGTCCGATCCTTTGAATGACAATGATTGACCCCATACTTCGCAAGTAAGAGGTGCAAAAACTGTTGCAGTTGGGATTTGAAATTCTTCCGCATTCACCGTACTCTCCTGATATTTGCCCAACGGATTACCATCTTTTCCGCAATCCTCCGCAAAAGCAGAGGTCATAAAAGCCTTTGAAATCTTCATTGCCTTCTACGAAGAAGGAATATTTGACCTTGTATCACGTTGGAAAAATGTTATAGATGCCAATGGATCCTATTCGGAAAAATAATATTGGCTTTTAAATTTTTACTATAAAATCGGACATTTCATGTGGTAGAACCCAATAGATACATTTGATCATTTGTAGTCCTAGTCCGCTGTGCAGTGACTGCTTTACTCTTCATCTCTCTATACAAATAAAATAAAATAATTGTTTCATTCATCTGAAATTTTGATTATATAGGCGGACCTCTCTAGTCATTATTAGTTTCATAAATATTTTCTATTTTGCTTCATGAGTAAATTTTTCACTTGCGTATGTTGTTTGTATCTTTTTTTAGTGATTTTACGTTAAGTTGTGCGTAGAATATTGATCGCCTTTCACTTGTTACTCACTGGTTTTAAAAGAATTTTGCCACTAATTTCAAAAGAAAGTTTATGTTTAGGGGGATGCAGACGGTCTAACCCAGACATAGTTATAGCTATTTTTAAGGTGACCAACGGTGAAATAAAACGTTACATCCTGCATAATAGGAAAGTTGTCAAAATGGCTTCGAATTCTCATTTGGTGTAAATCCAGGATGTACGGATTTACTAAATACTGCCTTTAATCAGTCTACTCCAAAATATTTAGATATTGCTGATTAATTAGTTTCAAATAGGATAATGGATTTCGACTTAAATACGCCTGACATACAGAGAGAATGTCGTCGAGTAGATTCTTTCCACCATGACAATACCACCCTTAGTAGAATAAATCTTATCGCCATAAATTACCATTGCAGACCAAGCAATAGAGAAAGTAGATTGAGTCCAGTACCTTAAAAGTATCGTATCGAAATACCAGAAGGCACGACTAAACAATATTTAGTCTATCAAATTAACAAGGTAAAGTTTCCGTTTGGGTGTTCAAAATATGACGGAGCAATGAAAGATTTGAAAGAATAATGATGCTACACGTAGTTGCACTTACATGGTCGACCCTTAAGAGCTTAAGGAAGCACCATGTTGAACTTAACATTTACCAAGTTACGACTATTTCAATTCAATACTGACTTCTGCAAATGTTCCTGAGAATGAGCTTAGATCATATAGGCATTACAATCCGATAGAGGTGGCAATAGATTGGATATAATAGATTTCCAAAAGGCAACTGCTCTATTATTTGTCACGCAATACAATAAAATCCACTTACTCAGCACGAAAGTTAAACGTTTATATCGCAAGATTGAAAGGGAGGCCGATAGGTGATTTATACAAGAACTTATAGCACTTTAATGCCTGGAAAAATAGATAGTTTCAGCCAATCTGGCTTTTATGTGGAAACTTGAAAAAGTCCCATATTTTTTGTTTTTTCTCCTGCAGGCAATTATACCCAGATATGTATAATATATCAATCAGACTATGTCTGGCGATTACTTCTTCTAAAGAAAGAAATTAATCGGTTATTTATCTTAAAACATCGCTTTGTTACTTGACAAGACTTTCTTGTGTTGACCAACTTGCTTAGCTAATAACGAATTTGTTAGCCATCATAAACTTGTTCATTGCTTTTATTCAATTCTGTTGATTTACCGAAAATTGAAGACTACTTCGACATAAAGCATTCATCGACTCACCGATAATACTTCTATGAGCATACTCGTGTACGACACTAGGGCCGCTTTTAATATACCATCAGTTATCTACGAATTGATATCTCGTACTCGTATGTTTATACCTGCCGATGTGCCATAGCTTCTGAATTAAATGAGAATTAATCAGCACCTTTTTGGTATCGCCTTTTGGTGAAACTAGCACCATCTTTTAGCACTAATTCTAAATCGTGTATAAGACATGAAGTTGACCTTTGGCGAAGGGTTGACGCCTATCTGCCTATCTGACACCGCTGAAAGTCTCTGGGCCATTGCACCCGGTTGTGTTATTCCCACTCCACATCGAGACAAACGACCTAACGTCGGCTTGACTCTTACTTTAAATTACAGCCATCAGTGGCAGGCATCGTGAGATCACCGTGGTGCCAGAATATAGTCTCTGGTAAAATTTTCGTAACTTAACAGACACTTCAGTATGGAATCCTTACATATAGATTAAGCTGCTTAAGCCGTCAAAAAAGTATAGTTAGTCAAGTAATACTCATACTCAAATAATGTTTACCAGTTGCATAAGGGAAACAATGATCGGTACCTGACCTATCCAAAAGACGTAGCCTGGGAGCTCCTACCTCCGCCCAGTCATCTGGTAGAATACGTTTCTAAAAACTTATTTGCTTTGCTAATGCTTCGTTAAAGCGGCTTTCAATATCAATTGTACGTCAAGTACATTATTCTTTGCTATCCAAGCAAATATTTCTAAAGTTCCTTTGACTTACTATGGTAAGTTGCCTTACGTACCTTAACAACGCCGAAGTTCTGTTTCGAAAAATGTTCCTTAGTTCCTTTTAACTTCTCTATAACTCATTTTAATACCCGTCAATCTGTGTTACCTTTTGTTTAGTCTTAGTCATTACCTTTGTGTAAAATATGGCCAATTATTTGCCACGTGAGTATTCATAATAATCGATAATAAATCTATTACCGTTCCACTTCTCCCTACCTTTTGATTCAATATTGGCCAGAGCACTTATACATACATGGAATGCTAAATTATAGAAATGGCTGGGGCACTAGTGGGAGACACTTGATGGTATACCAAATGCAAAAATAGTAAGAGCTCACTCAATCGAAGAAATGCATTAAGAGTCACTTTCAACTTAAAGAAAAATGAGTCATTCGCCAAGGATAACATGAAAAATTACGCTATACGAGGAAAACTCGATTCGAGTGTATGTTGCAAGTTGGGTTTCAAGTAACCTATACTGCAGTTGATATATCTTTGCACCTTAGAAGATAAACAAAGTGGAAATAAGTACCACACCAGTGCCTCTTATTATTATTATCTAGTGGATATTTTATTGTTGGTTTAAGCAACTACTTCATTCGCAACGAAAGAGTTTCATGCAAAGAGACAACATGAGTGGAATGAACTAGGCTATAATCTAGGTGCCCTGTTCCGATAAAATTAATAGTTTTGAAGCGTGCCCTTTGCAACCATCATTCTCGTAAGCCTCGATGAATCTATTTATTTGAAAAAAATCAGGAGTAATGAGTCGCAATATCAAGGCTTTTACCAACTAAACTATATCGAAGTAGGTTGGTAGGCTTCACACAACGACCTCTCTCCAACAAACACAATCTGGGGCTAGCTGCCTCAGTTTGTTGAGACTTATTTTCACTTGCTTCTGGTTTGGAAATAAAGGAGCTGGGAATTTATAAGCTTTATACAAATGTGTTACTCACATTAAACGCGCAATACTTTGCTTTTATTTATTAATCACGTCGTATAGATCATTCGCATACAAGGTTACATTTTTACAAACAAATTTTCGTTAAAAAAAAACCTTGAAATTCTCCATTCACTTTTGTCAAAGTCCATCAGACAGTAAAGAAAAACTGAGATGACTAAAGTGTTATACACGCATTAATATTCCAGGGATGGGTCAACGTTTTTTCCAGTTTTCCAATCCGAATTATTCTTTGTCTAGTTTTGGAATTTTGTAACGTGTAGGTAGACAAAGTCCTTAAATACCACAAAATCAATGCTGCCTATTGAACCATTCTGTTCAATTTTTCGCTGTAGAATGATTTTGATAACAGTAAATACTAAGTATGAACCTAGTTGGTGTCTAGATCTCCTTCTGCAGCTTAATTACTAGGAATCGATGTTTTTGTTGCATTTTGGAACGGCATACTAATAGGTGCTAGTGGGATTCTATGGAGCAGTATGATAACAGGTAAGACCTTGACTTGTGCTCCATCGAACCTTACGCATTTTTGTTCTGAGCTTAACTTTACTTACACCAGGATGAAATGAGGAGGATCATCAAAAAGTTGAACCATGTAATCATTTGATTCAATTTAGCAGGCTTAAGAAGATAGATGCCCAAAAGCAATGTCATATTACAATTTATTGATTAAATTATGGAGCTGATGCCTCAGGACGTTAGTCAATATGTAGCCCTAGAGAGAATAATTACAGCGCTCTTTTTTTTTACAAGCGGGCAACATATTTTGAAAGGCAAAGAGAAGACAGAGAAATACTGAAACAAACCCTATTGTCTTCGTCAGAGACCTACCAAATCTATGTATGTACTTGTATTACAGTTTCATTCAATAAAGGCATTCCTAAAATTTTCCTAAAAATCTTTAACAACAGTTACTTACTTGTACTTGGTTGGAAATCTCATTTCGCAAACATCACAATTAAAACGCTTGTTATCGGCATGTACAAACATGTGTGTGTTTAAAGTTGACTTCTTCGTATAGACCTTGCCACAAATTTTACATACATGCTTCACTCCATTATGAGTGTCCAGGTGTCGATCGAGATGGCTTTTTTGCTTATAACTATTCGGGCATAAATGACAAATATATGGCCGTTCTCCAGTATGGTTACGCTGATGCAAAATCAAGTGAGACGGACGACTAAACTTTTTAAAACACAAAGGACATTCCACAGTTTTACCCGTATGAATGGCAACATGAGTTTTCATAATAGAACTCTGTGTAAATGTTTTTCCACATATTTCACATTTGTAAGGTCGTTCACCAGTGTGTCGTCTCATGTGACAGATCAATGTGTGCTTTGAAAAGAACCTTTCCTTACAGAAAGAACATTCGTGTGTACGGATATTCTCATGCAACTTCAAATGATCTCGTTTACGAAATATCGTCTTGAAACGTTTAGCTGAAATGTAAAAAGAAATACTAATATATAAATTGGTGATGTGCAAAAACTTGACAAATACTTACGACACAATTCACACGCAAAGTTCTTCTCATTGGTATGGACTAGGTTGTGCATTTTAAGCTTTTGTTTTGTAGTAAAGCACTTGCCACAAATTTCGCAAATAAATTGCGTTTCTGATGACTTTTTAGCTACTTTCGAAGTGGAAAACTTATCCTCGTTGGGTGGTAATTCCTCTTTTATCGATTCATTGGTTTGCAATGTTTCTTCACATTCAATTTGAGGAGAATCTTGTATTGACAGTGTCGTCTCTAAAAACATTAATGTATGTTTGATCCCAGTTGGAACATAGAATGCATGATATTCTTACCTTCGTGTGTGCGGATGTGTTGTATTAGATCCTCCTCTGTAACAAACATGACCTCACAAAGACCGCATGCATAGTCGTTTGTGGGTTCTATCACTGTAAAATACAAGATCCATTGATTTAGTTTAAATTTGTTTTATTCAATTCAAAGCACTTATACCATCTTCATCTTCTAATTCCGGTGGAACTTCTTCCATAAAAATTAAAGCTTCTACATTATCGGCAGAATTTTCATCAGACGATACGATATCTTCCTTAAGATCCTCTAGCATTTGCACTTCTTCGAACTCTTGGTCGTCCTTACATTGATCGGTGTCTAGCTGCTTACTTAGAAACTCTCTCAACAACTGATCAGATTGCACAGCTTTACTTATGACTTCGTAGACAAATTTCAGATTCTCGGCACATTGCATGCAAACAATTTTGGGTAAACAATCCTCAGGTTGTGCGTTTAAATTTGTGCAAAAGTTGTATGCCTCCATAAAATTTAAAACAGCTGATGTAGTTTCAAAGGCACTTACTAATCCGATGAATTCTCCCGAGGATTCTAGGCACATACGGCAGTTTTCAGATTCATCTTTTATTATTGAAGAAGGATGTTCCAAAGATGTGTAATCTGTCGACATTTCTCAAATAATTTGAGCCGATTTTCATTGAAGGTTTTAGGAGAGTTTAAATATTCACAAGTACTGGGAAGACTTTGAAGTGGTATAACAGTCCAAACTCACATCTGTTCACGTGGTCAGAAAACTGTAGTGTTTTGCAACAGAGAGAACTGATGAGTGAGTAATTTTTCTCGCGTCTTTGTATAGTTTTTCTTAAATCAAATTCTTTCGGTCGAATTTTTAAAAATTGTCGAAAGCGTTTTCTATTTTTAGTTTTGTTTATCGTTTGTCAGGTGCGCGAGTGTCAAATTTTAGTTTCGTTCAATGTTAGATTCATGATTTTGACAACGGGGTTCCCTCTTTAGTGTCAGTGTTTATTTTGAAAGTAGTCTTCTCTTTTACGACAGCTACGACTTTGTTCTTTTCTTTTTCTATCTTTAAAATGTGTAACGCGGAAAACTACTTTTATACTACAATGTTTATTTAACTCATGTGATTTGTTTCTGTGCCTGTGGAGTTCGCTTAATATGAGGATCTTAATGACATTCTACAGCCTGTTTTCTATATAATCACTTTACCAGAGAGATAGAGAGTTTTGCGATATTTTCTGCAATTTATTGATGCTTAAGTATTTTCGCGGACTAGAACTGCGGTTTCGTCGTCACTCTCTCAGGAGATTGCTTCACTTATGCCTAGCAAAAGTGTTTAAAAGAGACCTAAATTTCAATGGAAGCAGGCATTCTAAACGCAGGTTCAGGTCAACTGAGTCTTGCGTAGCAATTTCAAAGGTGCTCTTATTTCCCGCGATAGTATTGTGATCTAGAATTGAAATAACACTCAGTGAATTTTCTACTGCTTTCAAAGCGTTGCACGCTCAACCTAGTTTGGAGGAGGTTCAGTCAGTCTTAAGCAAGCGTCATCCACCTGCTTCTCACGAAATGGTTGATACAGACACAGATTTGTCTAACGAATGATGGAATCTAAAGTTTGGGTCTTTCAAATAGAAGACAGTGCCAGATTCGGATCGGTCTTGGAGCCATCGCTGAACATTTGACTTCTGATGTCATTGCGTCAGGCAGCATGGTCGGAACTAGATGACAGTCGGCGAACGAGTTCAACAAAACTTCAGTACGAGTTGCATCAAAAACAAATTACCAAGAAGCCCATTTCAGTGTCCATGAAAATGCACAATGCGTACTTCTTCTTGTGGAGTGCACATTCAATTCTGCTCACTAGTTTTTGAACCCACAAGTTGGTATGCATGTGCATCTAAGACAGAGGATGCATTCGCAAAGTAATTTTCGGCTCCATTTTGTTCATGGTTTTTAGTATTTAGGTGAGTAGTTATATTTGTCAACTTTCGATCCAAATTCAACCCTCATTATTCGCCAGGGGGCTCAGTATGTAAGCCAGTGCCTGTCTATTAATAACGATTGCTTTTAGAGTTGGTAGCAGCTGGTCTATCTTTTTTGCTGCATTAAAGAACGCATCATCGTTTTTAATGGCACATTTATCAACACAAACAATGCAAATTACCAGTTGGGGACTTATAGTGTTGATAACCAAGTCAGACGATAGTATGAAATCTGACACTTGCTACTGCCCCAAAAAGTTTTCTGAGCATAGGCATCATTACATATGGTAAGTTCATCTTTCTTGCATCACAACAATTAAGGAGTTCGGTTGTTGCTTTCGGTGGTAGCTGCAGTACCGAATCATAAGTAGGGCAATATGACTGCAGCAACAAAATCTTGGTTGCAGAATTACCCAAGATTAGAAGTTGCGATTGCTTTCGGCACAATAAAGCAAGCTCTGGGTTTTCCATATCGCTCGCCATACACTAATGTGAAACCCCATCCAAAACTGCGGATGCGTCTTTTCAAACCATGGTTCCTGTGTCTGCAATTTTATATTCAAACCAGCAAATACTGGACGGATGTCCCACTCATTTCAAAAGAAAATGAAAATAGACCCTATGCTTCCGCTGCGAAAATTATTTTCACCTTTTTTATGTCAACTTCAGGAGTTCTGGCTGTGAAAACCCGTCTGCACATTCTCCGTTTTCCTGTGTTAGTCCAATAATCCAGCGGATGACGGCGTTTCATTTGGTTCGCCTGAAACCCTCAAAAGCTGTGGTTCCTATAGGAATCTTGGTGGAGTGTGGAGCACTTTGGTGTGAAAGTTCTGTTTTGTAAACTTTTCCTTCTTTAGCTAGCTTTCACAGTTAATATCTGCACCCTGAAATCTGCGTCGTTCAGCATAGTTGCTATTGCCACCTTCCTATTTTGAAGCATCAAAGAAGAGATGCGGCTACTCTTATAGGAAAGATGCTTTCCTCAGGGAATACCTCCCTCAGTATTGTTTTTCTTGGTGGATTTTCCCGCATCAACCGACTACCGTGCGTCAGAATTACGATATTTGCTGGCTGTAGCGCCCGGTTTCATCCGGATTTCGTGTATGGTCCATTTGATATGCAGCTTTTTCTGGTAACACCACAGGTTCCATTCGTTAATCGTGCTCGGAATAGGCCGCTAAAAGAGGGACCGCCTGAAACCTTTTTCTTTGTGTCCCTCTTAGAGATGAGAAAAAGGAGGCAACCTCAGCTCCTTGATCCTTTCAGTTGGTGTCACTTCCACCATCATCTGTTTCTCTTTAGTGTCGTTAGTGGACATATGCCCCTTTCAACTTGAATTTGAACTTATGACTGCAAATATGATCCTTCTGATTGTGCCTCTTCTAGAGATCTTTCAACCTATAAGGTTCCTTCCATGACAGTACGTCATTCAATAATTTTAAATTATTACTAGTATGTGATGCGAACAACAATACAATCCAAAAAATAAATAAACTACTCAAAATAAAATAGGGCCCACTAAGTTTTTAGGCTCTCATTTGGGCCCCCAAAACGGTCAGTTCCGTGAATGCATGGGTCGGTAAAACGTTCACCTTGTTTTCTCTACACGCGTACTCGTTTATCGTCACTAAAAAACTTGACCTTACATTCGTCTGTAAAGTGTACAGGCCTCCAGTCATCCATCTGAATGCTCACGGGCGTAACTTAAGCGCGCTTCCCGATTTGGCCTTGTCAGTTTCGTGGAGTCGATTACGTAAGGTTTCATCACTTACTTGAGTGCCAGTAGATTGCCGCAGTTGATTTTGTAACGCCCGGGATTTTACGGTGCGCTCCCGACGTGCAATAATTCTTACGTACCAGTCTTCTTCCGCAGTTGTGACTCTGATTCTTCCCGATCCAGGTATCCTTGATACACTCCCAGTTTCTTGGAAGCGTCCCCAGATGTTTCGAATAGTTTGCCGCGATACACCGATACGAATTGCGACAGACCTTTGAGACTCTCACTCCTGAAGCAAATTTACCCCTCCTACTGTGGTTTTGGTATCCATATAATGCCGAGAACCGGGCATGGTAATCGCAATTAATAACGTACAATTGTATTTTTAGGCCAATGTCTCTTGTTTCTCCTCGTTTGATTTTTGATGCGGTGTCGTTATCAAAGCTAACACGAGGTAGACAAAATTCCTTACAAACTTGAAGAATAAGAAACTTTTGGAAAAATATCCCTCTGGTGTTTGCTTTTTCGCACAATTTCCTCAAGTGTGATCTTAAAAAATCACATGACAGCGGATTACTTTGTTTAAATTTTCTTCTTCACATCAAAGGTAGAAATGCTAAAACTATTCCAGGCTCTATACAGCTTATTTCTACAGATGTTGTCATATGCGGTTTTAAAATCGATAAAGTAGTGAATGCTCATATGGACTTCGCGGGTTTTCTAAGATCTGTCATAGCATTAGCATTTGATCAAATGTGGTCTAACCCGTGTAAATTGCCAGTGAAAATTTTGTACGCGATGTTAAAGAGACTGATACCTCTCCAGCTGGTGCAGCTTACGATAAGGTTCCATTCATTTGCCGAAAGTAGATCCTCTATGGAATCTTATTGTATTATTCCATTTATCAGTCATACTTAACTTGGATCAAATCTTGGAAATGAGTTGGTTTATGCCTTAAATAGTTCGACGAGAAAGCTATCCGATTCAGTAGGCTTGTAAAACTTAAACTTGGATATTGCTGTCTTTACTTTAGTTTGATTGACGGAAGATTTGGCTTTCATGGAGCAGTGGAATGGTTCGTTTTGCTTGAAAGCGAATGTTGTTTCGTTGTTTTTAATTTACCGAAACTATCTATTTAGCTCTACCAGATTATCAAGATGAACTAACTAGAGCAACTAGAGCTTGCTAGTAAGTGCTTCAATAGTCTTCATCAAATGGTGGGGCATCTATTCATGGATGCATCCCGCTTCTGGAAGAGATCCACAATATTAGAAAAACTTCTTTGCAGCAATGTCTATCTATTGGATCATTCATCATTTAATTTAACCACAGAATTTGAATACTTTTAAATGGTAGAGAATTCACTTGATTTGTGTATTCTGCGGATTAAATCATATTGAGGCCCATTTGCGATTCAATGACGAGTTCTTAGTAGCTGTTGCAAGGGGGATTTTGCATTATTTCACAGGCTGTTGCTGCGCTCTACATCTCGCTTTTTTTGCATTATTCATAATAAGACTACAAAGAAACTCATTCGATTTAATAAATGCTGTGTGTTTCTGAGTCCAACGTTGTCGTTACTTACCTTACCAAGTTGTCTGTAATCAAAATCATGATGTCTTGTCATCACCATTGATGGCACATAGTCCCAGCCGACTTGAACCGATCTAAACGATCTGAGACAATATGTATGGAGATTGTTTTATTTAGACTATTATCATTATGAGCATGTTCACTTCATTGCTGGCCCCATTTTTGGGGGACCATAAGTCACTCCCAGCAAAAAAGCAGCATTTGTTTCGTACAAATGTTTACGTTGGTTTTAGGAATACTTTCGAATATAACAAACTTTATTCTATAAACAAAAGATGTACGATTATGTAGGTAACAAATAATGGTAATTCTAATTTATAATATAAAAGTAGGAGTACATATGATAAATGTATTCAATAAAGGTTTAGCTTATTCATTTAAAGTTTCTGGGGCAGGCTTAATCATTCGGTTGGTGATCCTTCTTTCCACTGGTAATTCGACATTGTGTTCAGTCTTCAAGTGTCGGGTCAACCTGAAAATATTTTAAAAAATAATCAGCATTCTCAGTTAGATACTAGAAATGAGGCTGTTAAAGGTTCTGCGTTTTTTAATAATGAGAGCCAAAAACATCATTTTTCGTTTATCTGGTCATGAAGTACCTTCACTGTTTTCATAAACTCTAATATTCCATCAAGAACCAAGAATATCCTCACAGGATAAGCACAATGAAAGGTGAAAATATTTCCACTAAACATTCATCCAGCGGATCACCAACGTAATGAACGGTAGCGTTCACGTTTTATGTGAGCCTCTCGCACGTAGTCAAGCAAAGGATTTATAAGAACATTTTTGATTAACAGTTGAAACGAATGACATGCTCTGGAGGTTACAGAAAAACACTAACATTTCAGAAGGAAGAAAACCCCTCTGAAAATTACGAGTGCCTTATTAACGATTTAGAAAATACGAAATAAGGATAGCGATGTCCGAATGTTTATCAAGTTACCTGCATCTGACCAACTAGTGGACAGGGACTGTATTTAAACAAACATTACAAGGATCCAGAAAGTGTCACGGGATCGTCCAAGGAAAATAAGTGTTGAAAACTGAAACCTTAAGTATATTTTGTGATTGCTTCAGAACGTCAATAATGTTTCTGCGAACTGCTTCACAAAATCTATGAGTGGTGTGCTAAATAGTCTAAATACCAAAAATCGTAAAAAAGGAACTACATGCTCGCCAAACGCTATAAGTTTGATTTCCTTCATGTAGAAGAGCATGGAGAGAATGATCGAGATCCATGCGCGCAAAACTGCTTTGCGAATGCACACTCTGTGTACTCGGCCAGACAACACGGGGTAGACGAATCACTAGTTTTTCGGATAAAAGCAATACTGGTGAATAGAACCCTGATTGCGGCCAGTATGTAATGAAGGGGTAAATAGGGTCCTTTCTCAATTTCTATGGTGCATGTTGGTCGACTCCCTGCTCAACACGTCCAATAGTTCTGACGTTTGTACAAGTATACGCGGATAATGTAGCTGCCTGTTGGATTGTGTCTTTCTGCTCTAAAGAGCCAGGCAGTCCCAGACCGTGCTCGATGATTAGTGCACCAGAAATGGGCTTTCAGTAAATCCTCTCAATACTGAGTTTTTCTCCTTACAAGAAGGAGGAAACTAACTGGTCTGACTCATCTAGTGCTTAAAGGTATCACCTTCCAATTCTGCAAAGAAGCTAAATATTTAGACTAAACATGTTACGTCGAAAGCTTCTAAGGCGTTATCGGCTTTCTGGCGGTGCAAAGTAGCATGGGGCCTGCCACCGAGAAGGATTCTCTGGATCTACAGGGCTATGATAAGGCCAATTATATCCTATGAGTCGATTGTCTGGTGGAATAAACTCTCATGAAAATACGTCATTCTTGCTTTTTCCAGACTTTAAAGAAACTTTAAAGGTTTTCCCTAGCACGACTGGCTCCGATCTAGACGCATTGATGATTTTCTCTCCCCTTGATATTTACATCATGGGCAGTATTCTTTTGCACAACACGCACTGGAGCAAAAAACACAAAAAACAAGGGAAACCTTCACACACAACTTCCAAGGATTCAATAGGATTGCCAAAGTTTACAACAGTGTGCATCCCATATCAAAGACATCTTCGCCAATCTATTCTAAGGAAGAGACGGTCAACCTAAAACATTCTATTTCAAGGCTAGATACTTACTTGTACTTAGTTTGTAGTGCAAGTTCACACACGTGACAGCTGAAACGTTTTTCTGTATCATGCACATACATGTGCGCATTCAATGTCGACTTATCCGCGTACACTTTGCCACAAACGTTGCAGACATGCTTCACTCCCAAATGAGTGTTCAAATGTTGATCCAAATGACTTTTCTGTGTATAAGTATTCGTACAGAGATGACAAACATACGGCCGTTCGCCTGTATGCGAACGAAGATGTAAATTCAAATGCGACGAACGACTATAGCGTTTATAACAAATTTTGCATTCGAAGGGCTTGCCAGTATGTAATGCTAGATGGGTTTTCAATATGGAACTCTGGGTAAAAGCTTTCCCGCATATTTGGCATTTGTACGGACGCTCGCCGGTATGTCGTCTCATGTGGCAGTTAAGAGCTTCTTTCGAACCGAATCTTTGTAAGCATAAGGTGCATTCGTAGCGACGA
Source organism: Volucella bombylans (assembly GCA_949129095.1). NCBI lineage: Eukaryota > Metazoa > Arthropoda > Insecta > Diptera > Syrphidae > Volucella > Volucella bombylans. The sequence continues at coordinate 152,047,142 of OX422143.1, forward strand.
ATATTTTCGTGGATTCGCAAGTGCTCTTTCCTTCGGAATGATGTCTTGAATCTTTTAGCTACAAAATAAAGGGAAAACCACGAACCAGTCCATGTAAAATTCACTTTTTCAAATTAAACTGTCAAAGACTTACGGCACAAGGTGCAGGCGTATTTCCTCTCATCGGTGTGGACTAAGGTGTGATTTTTGAGCGTTTGTTTAGTTTTGAAGTACTTTCCACAAATTTCACATACCAGACTTGCGTTTCTTTCTCTGTTGATTGCTGAAATTGAAGCAGATATATTGGTGATGGACAGAACTGGAGAGTTTTCGTAATCTTCATCGTCAGGAGGGTCATCTGAAAAAAGAAGAGAATACAACATTCTTTGAATTTATTTAAATGTAAACATTATGATGTATAAATACCATCGTCCACTGTATCTTCACCATCGCCTTCATCGTCGTCCTCACCATCGTTTATAGCATTTTCATTATACTCATCATCTCCTGATTGTTCATACTCCCTATCTTCATAAATGATATCGTCTATGTTGGTGATTATTTCTTCACCAGTCGTGTGTTTCTCCTCATCTTGTTGGAAATCTTTTTCCGCTTTTACCTCATCTTCTTGCTTAATATCGTCGATTTCATCCAGGTTGTCTGGTGACTCCAGAAACTCTCTGAGCAATTTATCAGATTGAATAGCTCTGCTTATGACTTCATAGACAAATTTCAGATTTGATGCACATTGGTTACAAATAACTTTTGGTAAACTGTCCGTTGTTTGGGCGTTTAAGTGCAAACAATAATTGTATGCTTCTACATATTTAAGGCTGGTCAGTGGACAATGGAATATGCTTTCCATGCTTATGAAGTCAACTTTGGATGCTAGACACATGCGACAGTTTTCATCGCCTTTTTTGATGGGTGTTGAAGCGTATTTCGAATACATGTACTTTGCAGCCATGTCTGAAATTATCGCAATTTTGTTTATTTTATAATTTTTGTAAGGAAGCTACCAAACAAACTTTTGTAGTTGGAGGCAACGTCATTGACAAATGTCATAAATATCAATATTCAGCTTTTTGGTGTGGTGAAATTTTTAAATGAATACATTCAGTGGGTAATCATATTGTCCATTCAGCAACAAATCATAATTTGTGTGTTGAAGTAAAAACCAATTGAGGCTACAAACATCCGCGTCGCGCAATGTGATCTCATTTAGTGCGATCGCAAGCGAGAGAGTCATTATGATAGAGCGATTTCGACTAGTTTCATTCGTATTTTCACAATGGTAAAGTGAACAAAATACGCGATTGAATAGCAGTTATGTGCTGCCTAAAATTTATTTGAAAATCTTAAAAATAAAGAAGAGATTTCAAATGCATCCAATTAATCAAGAACGCAGCTGTAATTTCAAAGAGAATTTCAGAATTTTTTCTGAAAAATTTCTCGGAATTAATTTTTTAAAAAACAAATACAGACTGTCAAGTGGCAGGTTTATGTTTTCAAACGTGAATAAAACCAAAACTACGAAACATATTGTTTTATTATTTAGTTTAACATAAAGAGAGAATGCGAAAGAATGAGACATATCCATATGAATGAATCATAGATGAACTAACCTAGCTTTCAAACTCTGATAAGATTTGCAAACTCTTAACGTTCGAACAGACACACTGTAAGTGAATTATCAACACTTTTACATCTCTATAACATGTCAGAATTTGCTAGAATGAGAGTAATTTACAAGTAATGTGATTTCATTCCTCAATAAGGCGCATCAAACACTAACTCTTGGGCAATGTAAGCGCCGTTGGTGTTTAAGTTGCAGATTGCATTTTTGTGGAGCCCAGTAGTGGGAGTTTTGCTTATTTACTTGTCCATTTAGGTGGACAAGACTAGAAGATACAATTCTCTCCAACATTATTTCACAAAAATATTTCTTAATTTAAAGTAGTTTTCCTTAAGTTATTGTTGGATCTTAAGGATGAGATTTAGAATATTTCTATAGAATTTCATTAAGTAAATGTTTTTGAATTTCCAAAGCAGCCGTTCTTTTCTTTCCGCACTCTTTTCTTTTCTTTTTCTCGCTGCTCTCACGAATGTTATCGTTGGTTCTTGTATTCAGAGCAGAAAAAGTTTGCGTGAGCCTTTGCATCTACAAATAAATTAAATTTTCACTTGGTTCATCTCTCAATCGCCGAATATTTTAAGGTGAACAAACTGTCGGTGCAAACTCACGTACAAATCCCACTTTTAAAAAACGCATGGATAGCGAACGTGAAATGCTCTCCTGATCACGACGACTGACAAATCACCCCGATGGTTCAAATTACGTCAACCTCCCACTGGATGCTAGTTGCACCTTATAATTAATACATTGTGAGATGTCTTTCCACAATTGAGGCCTATTGTTGCGAATTGCTTCACTTCAACGTCTCATTACCTACATGTAACATAATGTAAAATGTTTGTGTGGGTACAAATGATAGAACTTATTCTTTTCAATACAAATCCCTTTATTCAGTACAGTTACAATTCACTATTTAATTCTTTCTCTCAGTACAATTCAATTTCTCAACCACATATACTTTTCTTATCTTTTACTTAAACCACTTAATCACTTCTTCTAATTAACACTTCAAATTCAACTTTGGAACTGATCTGCATACCTTTGGGATGCTGGTATTTATACTCGAATGACATACTTCGAGAACAATCCTCGCCACCCAGCGTCCCATACAATTTCCAATTTGCTAGAAAATTCGATTCTACTCTCCGGTCGAGACTTTGCTAATCCAGTATCGAAACCTTCTAGTCTTCGAGTTTCGACATTTTCTGCTAGATGTCGCTGCTCACATTTGAGTGGTTATCACATTGCTCCCTCCCTACAGTTGTTCGTCCCGAACAACTTCGTCATTCAGCATCCCGTTGAAATGACACATTCTATCCAAATGGACCACTTTAAATTTTCCTCGATCCCCACGCTGGATCCGGTAGACAACGTCATTAATGCGGGTTATCACCTTGTATGGACCTTCCCAGTCCTGTTGCAATTTTGGTGATTTGCCTTTCTTACGCTGAGGATTATACAGCCAAACCAGATCTCCTTCGTTGAAACCGGAAGATTTCGCCTTGATATCGTACCTAGTTTTCATGCGGCTGCTTGCTAGCTTCATCTTTTCTCTGGTGTCTTCATGCAATTTACGAATCCTGCTGCGTAAGTCATTCACGTACTCGTTCACCTCTTTGGGCTCCGTCGGTGGGGATCCGAATTTTGCTTCACTTGGCAACCGAATTGTTTGACCAAATAAGATCTCGGATGGTGTGTGCCCTGTTGAGCTATGGACCGCGTTTCGGTAGGCCATTAAGAAGAGGGGTATGTGTCGATCCCAATCCCGCTGGCAGTTGCTGACAACCTTAGATAGATGCTCATTCAAGGTCCGATTGAATCGCTCGACCATTCCATCAGATTGAGGGTGTAGTGGCGTTGTGCTTGTCTTTCTTATTCCCAAATATTGGCATATTTCCTGGAAGACTTTTGATTCAAAGTTTCGCCCTTGATCAGAGTGCAGCTCCATTGGGACCCCAAATCTGCTCACCCAGTTGTTGACTATCTGTTCGGCTACGGTCTTAGCCTCTTGATTTGGGATGGCAAACACTTCCGGCCACTTACTGAAGTAATCCATGACTACGAGAGTATATCGGTTTCCATTAAAGGTTTCGGGAAACGGCCCAGCGATGTCGATGGCTATTCGTTCGAAAGGTGCTCCGACATTGTATTGTTGCATTTGTCCATGTGGCTTTACTTTTGGACCCTTGGTAGTCGCACATCTTATGCACTATTTGCACCAATTCTCGACATCTTGTTTAGCGCTTAGTCAATAGAAACGTTCCCTTACCTTTTCCAACGTCTTGTTTATTCCCAAATGGCCTCCTGAGATTCCGTCATGTATTTCATGGAGTACTTGGCTGACTCTGGAACGTGGCACTATTAGCTGCATACGAGATGTTTTCCCATCTGCACTTTCCCATTTTCTCTTCAGCAATCCATCTTGCACAAAAAGCGAGTCCCACTGTGCCCAGTATGCCTTCAGAATTTGGCTCCGATCTGATATCTGCTGCCAGCTTGGTCTTTCCTCGTGTTCCTTCCAGGCCAATATTGGTTCGATGTCATTGTCTGCCTGTTGGGAGGAACGGATTTCGTCTATACTCCAACCCTCTATTGGCTCAGTCCTGATCGTTTGGATAGTTGCCTGTTGTTTCGCTTCTTTACCACTGACTACTTCTGCTGGGAGGCTTTCATTGCATTGTTTTACCTGTGAGACTGGGATAATTACCTTGGAGTCGTCGACTCCTGCTACAGACTTCTGCCCCGCGAAGTAAGCATTTCCTAACTGATGGCTTCTGGAAATTTGACCGGTTTCTTGGTAGCCGTTTCTGCCGGTTTTTCTTTCTATTTGCCTGTAGCCCCAGTGCAGACAGCCTTCTCGTCGTACCGGTTCTTTACAATGCCCTTGCAAATGTCCTACTTTATCGCAGTTCCAGCAGCGCATTCTTCGGCTCTCCCGCGGGATATTTCGTTGCATAGTAGTTGGTCTTGAGCAGGAGCATTCACCAGATACTATTTCCCTTACGAAATGCATTCCTTTGGAAGCCTGATTGGATGCTTCCATCGCCAGAGCGAAGGCAAGTGCTTCAGCAAGGGTTCTTTTCCCGGCCATCCTTACTGCTGATTGTAGCTTCAAATCTGCAATTCCCCTGATGAATGCGTCCTTTGCCATTTCGTCGATTATTTCTTGGCCTGCGGTGGGATATGACAAATGTGCCAGTCTACTCACATCTTCTTGGAGCTGTTGCAGTGTTTCTCCTCGTTGCTGCATACGGCCTTGCAATTGAACCTTGTAAACTTCCCGCATGTGGCTATCCCCAAACCGTTTCTCGATAGCCTGCACTAAAACCATATAGTCTCTATTCTTTTCGATATCGATTGTTTGTAACAATTCTGCCGCAGGACCACGTAAGGCCATCGCTAGGGGAAAGCACTTCTCCTTATTGTCCCAGTCGTTTGCACAGGCAGCCATTTCAAACTGCTTCTTATAAGTAGACCATGAGGTCTGGCCATCGAATGAAGGAGGCTTCAAATCTTTTCTCCTTAGACCGCTTAAAGAACATTCTCGCAGTTTCTGTTTTCGCACTGTGTCGAGCTCTTCTGCCAGTTGCTGAACTTTGCTGTCCATTTCCTCGAATTTTTCGCCAACATTCTTCTCTATTCTATCAAATTTGTCATCAACGTTCTTCTCTATTCTTTCAAATTTGTCATCGATTTCTTCGAATTTTTGCTGGAGAATGTTCTTTTGTTCTTCCAGATTATTCTTTTGTTCATCCATTTTCTGTTGAAGACCGTGCAGATTGTTGGTTTGTTCGTCCAATTTTTGTTCCAGACTGTTCTGGAGAATGTTCTTCTGTTCTTCCATATTTTTCTTTTGTTCGTCCAGCTTTTGTTCGAGACTATTCTTTTGTTCTTCCAGATTTTTCTTTTGTCGAGACTGTTCTTCTGTTCGTCCATTTTTAATAAGAGGAGTTGCATCATTGCAGCCATGTCATTGCCGGTACTTATCTGTTCATCCTCGTCAACATCAAAGGAATATGCATCAGGATCATGTCCCTCGTTGTTCAAAGCCTCCTGAAGTCGGAGCACCAGGTCACTTTTTCCTCCACTGGCGCTGAGGCTTCTCTTGTTCAACTCGGATTTGAGTTGGACGAGGGTCAACTGCAATAGTTTTCGACCCATTCTAGCCTTTTCAAATAGTCAGAAAACACTTTTTTTCTTTCTTTTTTTTATTTTTTTTATTTTCAATACACACAATAAGTCCTATCCCACTTCTGACACCAATGTAAAATGTTTGTGTGGGTACAAATGATAGAACTTATTCTTTTCAATACAAATCCCTTTATTCAGTACAGTTACAATTCACTATTTAATTCTTTCTCTCAGTACAATTCAATTTCTCAACCACATATACTTTTCTTATCTTTTACTTAAACCACTTAATCACTTCTTCTAATTAACACTTCAAATTCAACTTTGGAACTGATCTGCATACCTTTGGGATGCTGGTATTTATACTCGAATGACATACTTCGAGAACAATCCTCGCCACCCAGCGTCCCATACAATTTCCAATTTGCTAGAAAATTCGATTCTACTCTCCGGTCGAGACTTTGCTAATCCAGTATCGAAACCTTCTAGTCTTCGAGTTTCAACATTTTCTGCTAGATGTCGCTGCTCACATTTGAGTGGTTATCACAATAATATTCCTTATTGACAAGCTAGCCTTCAGGAAGAAGATCATGATGAACAACATCCTTGTAATCAATAAAAACAATGAGCATGGTCTTCTTCGGAGCACTGTATTTTTGGACATGGTTCATTGGGGGCAAGCCACTCTTGATGTCTGATCAAACTCACGCTTCCTTATTAGTAATAATACGTTTGATGAATGTTTGTTCGGAATCACCCTCAAAAAGCATGTTTTTTGCTGCCGTTTTGCAGGAAATTTAAGTCTTTAGGCACCAATTTTGCAAATTGACTTGTTAAAATACATCTCCCTGATGGTCAGAAATAAAATTAAAATGATGGAACATGATTCTACGAAGTCATCAGTTATCTGAAAATCTGGTACAAAGTCCAATAGAGGATTAAATTCAAGCTGAAGTTTGAAGAAGCGGACGAAATAAAAATAACTTGATTACTCAATTTCAAATATATCGCCTCACTGGCGAAGTGATCCAAAATAGAACGGTGTATATAATATTATAGAACAAAGTTGTTAAGACTGTATGCTAATATTCCTGTGTTCAAGTGTATTCAGGTCAATAAAATTGAAACATTCTTGAAAGGCAGGAAAAGTAAAAGATTCATGCCAGAAGAACAAAAAATAAGTCTACGTTGAATGTTTTGAATTTTGGACACATGAATAAAGTTCTGGTCACATGAAGGCTTGAAAATTGTTTAGACCACACTGTTTAATAAAGCAACGAAATGAGTTGGCGAAAGTAAATTAAGAATGATTGTGGAAAGGATAACGTTTGTGAGGAGACTGGTTGCACTTAGGTTATAAGATCATAGATTGACGTTTATTATTTTTTATTTTATTATTAACCTTAAGGATGATTTCATTTCCATTTTTTCGAGCAACTGGGGCCGTATATCTGCAATAACTCTCCGTACAATGCCTTCCAAAGCTTTAGTTGTTACTGTTTTATCGTCATGTAACCCCTCAAAAAATAATCGAGCGGCGTTAGATCACAAGATCTTGGTGGCCAATTCTGCCCCAACTAAAAGTTAAAAGCAATACTAGCGGCATGATACGTAGCCACATGTTGCTGAAACCACTAATCGTCCACACCGATATCACGTAAATTTGGAAACAAATATTCGTTCATCATCTTTTTGTATCGGTCACCATTGACTTCAGCATGTAGCTCGTAGCATGTACTCTTACCTCATTTTTAAAGAAATACACCCCGCTAATCAGCTTTGTTCTCACTCCGAACACACTTTTGTTACAAAATTCTAGATCATATTGGATTGATTCAACGGTTTCAATAACTACACCGATTGAATCTTGTAAAGCATAAAGCCAATATACTTTCGCAAAATATTCCAATATGTAGACGGACAAAATCCAAGCTTCTATTTATACCGGCGAACGGAAAAATTCAGCTTTTACTAACACACTGGCCTCAACTGCGGCGATATTTTCTTTGAAAGGCATTAATATTATTTTTGTTGTTGGGCAAATGCCTTCTTCTTCTTAAGGTGGTGCTACAATCCGGGATGACTTTGGGCCTCAACCAACTATGGTCCCCAGCCAGGTCGATCTTTAGCTAGATGTCTCCGCACGCTAAGATGGTTGAGAAACCTTTTCACTTGCGTGTACCATTTAAGTCACAGTCTTCTTCTACTGCACTGTCCCACGGGGGTGGAACATCCAAGAGCACCCTTCGTTTGATCTCAGCACTTGCGTCTTTATCTGAATTGATAGTGGAGCCTAGGTAAACAAAGTCCTTAACTACCTCAAAGTTATATCTGTCGAGGGTGACATTCTCTCCGGACGTCGGTGTTGGGTGTCCTTTCTTGTTGACAGCATATACGAGTACTTGGTCTTGTCCTCATTGACTGTTAACCCCATCTTTGCTACTTACTTCTCAATACTCGCGAAAGCGCAACTTACATCACTTACCGATTATATCAACATAATCGGCAACTTCAAGATTGTACAATACCTCTTGTATTGGCGTATGAGTTTTGCACTATTCTTTCAAAAATGATGTTAAAGAAATCGCATGATAACGCGTTGCCTTGTCTAAATCCTGTTTTGACATCAAAGGTGAGTTCTTTACCGACCATGATGGAGCAGCATGCATTCTCCATCGCCATCCTGCACAAAAAAAAAAAAAAACGTGTTTGGTAGGGATGCCAAAACTAGACATTGCTCTGTATAGAGGCTGTCATATAGGCCGCGTACCTTAAAATCGATGCATAGATGGTGTGTATCAATTTGAAGCTTATCGGTTTTTTCTCAATTCTGTCATAGTGTGAATATTTGGTCGATGGTGGCCTTTCCTGGCCTGAAGCCACACTGATATGGCATACTTTACTCCGACTATATTTTATAGACGAGTTGGTGTATGTTCCTGCCGCTTTGAAGAGCTCGGTAGTCAGGCAGTCAGGTCGTCTGGATATCTTCACTTCATCTAGGTCGGGTTAATGGAATTTTTGATCTACATCATTCAGGTTGAAAATACATTCTGCTGATAGCGCTATTTGGTTTGTAATCGCCGTATTCAACACCATCCTTGATGTCGTCATCTTTCTTCTCTGTGGGGGGATGTGCGCATATAAGGCTAATGTTGGCAAATTTAGCCTTAATACGGATTGTTACGAGGCGCTCGATCACATACCGGAAACTCAAGACTTCTTCCCTAAGTCTGCTTCTAACAACAAATCCGCATCCAAATAGACACTTTCCTTACCGTCGATAACAATTGCTGTAGTAGATGTTGCAGGTAGTACTTGCGGCTATTGTATATGTACTACCTAGTTGTTCGGCAGCATGTTGCCTATTAAGGGACCTAGAATTCCTCCGTCCTTGTTGTTGCTTCGTAATTTAAGTTCTTTTTTTTTCCATGGCCGGGCAGTTACCCCGTTGGCACAACCCCCAACCTAAAGGGCCAGCTAAGACGTAAGATGCGTCTAGGATGAAGGGTCGGTTATGCCGAAGCCAGTAACCCGTTCGGGGATGTGAGCGCTGCCATTGATCTGTTAAGGGCTCCGCCACCATCTCTGTTCCAAGACTCTGACTTAGTCTCGGAAATCCTTACCGGCCTGAGTTCCAAATATGTCGGAGTAGCCCGGATAAGGCCTTATTTGGTTTATTCCGCGATTTTAATTCACCGTTGATTGCATCTGGGGAATTCTACCGCTGCCCCGTTTATAGTGATGCTATTTATGTCTGCTGGTCAGCACTAGCGCTTATAAGTTTTTCAATTCGAGTCCGGATGGATATCGATCAGTACCCGATGGTTACTACTTGAAGGTAAAATCAGCACATTTGATGTGTAGAAGCAGTTACAACATTGGTCATAACCAAGTTGACACCTCTCAGTGCCTACGCTATTTCTAGAGCACCCAACCATGGGCAATGTCATGTAGCGTAGCAAAACACGACGAATATCACGTTCAGATAGGCTTTTACTTAATCTTTAGGTTGTCGAAGTGCCCGATGAAACTGATATCGGAAATAATATTCTTGGTAACATTTGTTGTGGTGTCAACCTATTCATTATGAATTGTTAGAATGTATTGAAACCAAAAAAAAAAAAACACGTTGCCACTTCACTAAATGATAACTACAATAGTGTGAGAGTTATACTTTTTGGAAACCCGGGGCCTCGTCTTTTTGTTTAGTACTTTTGTTTGGGATAGCAATCAGAATTCTCTATTTTACAATTATTTTCTTCTTTACAAGTACTTCTTGGAACAGGTTTTTTTTAATTATTGTAAATTAACTCGTAAAATTGATCATCCACTTAAATTGCTCAGCCAGTTTTATAGTTAATTTTGTTTTCAATAAATTTCTTCCACCATGTTGACCTTAAAGTTGTAGGAAACATACTACTTAATCTATGCATGTGCAGTGTGCACATACATGTACGTATATGTATATATGAATATTTTACGATTAATATTTAAGATGCCAGAAGAGTATTCTACAATTATTTTACTGTAAACAAGTAATCGTTTACAAGTCGTCCGCGCATTTAGTTGCGTTTAAGTTGCCGTTGAGTGAACTTGAAATTCGTGATAAAAATAGTGATTAAGTGAGGTTTTGAACATATAAATTATGTCAGTGGCATTAGATCAAATATCGTGGGATAACCCAATCTTCAACTCTTACGTTTATTGGACCAGTATACTGGCATTCAAAATGCTTGCCATGGTACTATTAACAGGGTTTCAACGATTTGCCAATATGGTAAGGAAATGGATTTTATCATATGTTAGATAAAAGTATGTGATATCTGAAAGCATGAAGTGAGTAGTTATTCAATATTTTAGATGGTATACTGAAGTGATCCTCGCTAGCGATACTAGATTTAATAATGACCTACTTACTGGTACTAAATGGTTTCGGTTCGACGGTCCAAGCAATGCAAATTACATTTATTTTTGTGTAAACTTTATCACGAATTTGACATTGGGATGAACATTGTGAAAGAGTTAGGGATGTCTATAGAACCACTATTGTCCTCGTATCGGTACTTGAACTTTGATCGCAAATACTGGATTACGTTTACACATACTCTCAATTAAATAAATTTCTAGTAAGTTCATTCGATAATAAGTCACAGATTATAGTAATCAATTATTTAATTAATCTTCACAATCTATAAACGTACGTTAACTGACATAAATTCTTTAGATCACAATTTACATATTGAAAAGATAGCTGGGATTTGTGAAATCTTCTAGAGCTTTTAACGATGTAATAAATATTTATAAAGATAAATTAATAACTAACTAAATAAAACGAAAACCTCCATCGGAAACGTGAGTGAAATTAATCTTGTGCACACAAAAATAAATGTATAAGGGAAAAGCTTTGTAATCTCAATGAATTTTGTTTTTATTGTGAGAGCTAGACTTCACAATTTTACTTCGACATCAAAAACATTTCTCTAGTGCCCTAGTAAAGTGAATATTTTGTCTGATTAAGTTGGTCTATGGAATAGATTTGTTTTATACGATCCTTGTTGTTTTGCATCTTGCACTAGCCAAAGGCTTATTGTTCAAATCTACCAAATATTCGTTTCACAAACAAAATTGTGGAAAAACAAGATAAGAAATATCTATATAAAACAAGATAAGAAATATTTCCAAATAATATTTCATATTCTAATGTGGCAACATGGACGCCTGACTATTTTTGACAGTTGTACCAACTTTCACGAATGAAAATGTGGAATAGTAAGAAATAGCACGAACTAATTTTTGGATCACGTAAAATTGATCCTGATTAAAAGCAAGATCCCGTGTTGTTGTTTTAATGCATGCAAACTAATGATCTATATGGATCATGAGTGATAATAAAATACGGCTATTGTATATTGTATGTAATTTTTGGATCACGTAAAATTGATCCTGATTAAAAGCAAGATCCCGTGTTGTTGTTTTAATGCATGCAAACTAATGATCTATATGGATCATGAGTGATAATAAAATACGGCTATTGTATATGTACTTTACTTAGGACGGACAACTACTCTAGGGATCCATATGTAGGGACAGAATGAACCAAGGCTGTCCGCATACTCTGGCACAGTCGGAAGTAAGAGCCTGGGCTATACCACCTCCGAAATGAACTTAGACTAGTTGACTATCGAAGCTAGTAATTTGTTTTAACTCCACTGCATCTACAAAAGAGCCAATTACCTGATTAACAAACTAACAATATGATTAATTACATTGCAATCGATGAACAATACATTATTCTGGATTCTGATAGTTCCATATAGCTGACATTAACTCGGACTACCGACTTGATGCAGTTAAGGTAAGTAAGGATGGTCTATTTGCTGGTTCATTTTTCAAATTATGAAATATAAATTCCTTCCAGTGGCTGATTGTTGAGGCTTCAATAGTGTGAGAGTGTAGTTCATGAACAGATCTATACAATCAGAAATACAAAAAGAAATCCAACGCCCCGAAGATCAATCGGGTGAGTAACGAGCAGATGGCCCACCACATGGAGAGATTGAGAATCACTTCAACACACACAATTTACGAGTATAATCGCGAGGTTTTAGGCTATCATACAGCATAATATGATAGATAGATTCTTGTCACGATGGTAAGAAGGCTAATGGCTCAGCTTTTATATCAGTCCAACGAAGCACACTCCAATTTTAAGTATGATATAAGGATGTTTATTTGGACCTCTTAAATTTTATTCATTTTAAATAATCGGCTATGAGCAACCCGAAGGCTTACTTACTTACTTAGGTGGCGGGCGCTACAGTTCGGTGTGAATTTGGGCCTCTCTTATTAGTCCGGTCTTTAGCTAACTGCTTCCAGTTGCGCACTCCAAGTCGGTTGAGATCTCCTTCTAATTGTGCGCGCCACCTAAGATGCGGTGTTCCTCTATTGCGTTGTCTCTCCGTGTTAGATACGAAGCTATACGGGCCTGAGCATTAGCGTCCATTCGATTTACATGTCCTAGCCATCTCAGGCGACTGATGCGCAGTTTTCAGACTTGACCGTTAGTCATTGTATCTTCTTCTTCATAGCCCGTCAACGCAAACAAGACCGAATATTTTTCGAAGAATTTTTCTATCGAAACGACTAAAGATATCTTCATTCGCTATTGATTGCCTTCTTAGCGATTTCCAAGAGTGCTTCGTTGTTCAATTTCTGCTGAAGTGTTGTTGGCAGAATTCATTACAAAGCCAAGGTAGGCAAAGTCTTTTACTACCTCGAAATTGTAGCTTTCGATTGTGACGTTATGTCCAATTCTTGTTGATAGTATATATGTATATAGTCTGTCCTTATTTACTGCTAAAGCCATTTTGTCAGCTTCCATTTCAATACTAGCAAAGACACCGGAGCTAGCTCGCTGAGTTCTTCCAATTATGTCGATATCACCATCGTATCCTAATAGTTGCGCAGACTTTTGAAAAATTGTGTCTCCCATGTCCACTTGTGAGTTCTGCAAAATTCTTTTAAGTATTATGTAAAAGAAGTCACATGATAGCGCGTCACCTTGTCTAAAACCTTTTTTGACACACGAACGAGTTTTGCAGAAATGTCAATAATTGACATGGCTCTATACATGGAGCTCGTTTCCATATGACAGCATTTAGTCATATGCGGCCTTCAAATCGATGAAAAGATGGTGGGTATCGATTTGGACTTCTTGTCCGACTTGGACTCAGGGATCTGCCGCAGAGTGAAGATTTGACCGATTGTGGACATTCCCGGTCTGAAACCGCACTGATAAGAACCAAATAGGTTGTTGGTTGAAGGGTTGCAGACGTTCACATAATATGCCAGATAAAATCTTGTATACGATGTTGAGCAGACTTATACCTTATAGTTGGATCAGTTGATGGGGTCTCCTTTTTTGTGGATAGGTAAACGATGATGAGATTCTATTCATCAGGCATCAGCAGCTTTGAATACCTCCGCTAAGCCGTCAGAGCCAGCTACTTTGTTGGTTTCCAGTTTAGAAATTTTTATCCTTACTTCATTTAAGGGTGGCCGTGGTGTAGTGGTACTAGCAATCGCTTCTCACTCGGAGGATCAAGGTTCGAATCCTACCCATGACAAGTTTTTAAAGTTTTCCATTTGTGTAATTGGAACTCAGTCAGAGTTCACTCTGCGTGTGAAAGCATAACACTGACACGTAGATTTGGCTGTTGTAGAGTTTCAAGCACAAAAAAACATTTTTATATTATAAAAATTATTTATAACCTTCGTTTCATTTGGTAGTAGGGCTACGAGAAGCTCTCATCCTTCGTTGCAGTGTCACTTAAGATGCTTCTTATTTAGCTGCATGTGTTTGCCGGTAGTGGTCAGGTGAAACCTAACTCATCAGATGCGGCGTCTCTGATGGAATTTTGACAGCATTGCTAGTGTTCTTCGGTACTTCTGTCTTCTGGCGGTTTTTTGCGATTTCCGCTTTTCTACGTTATTTCTTCTCATAGGAGTTCCTCTTTGTTGGTGCGCTTGGGAAACCTGCATTCGATCATTGGTTGCAACAAGGTGGTGATCCGAGTTAATGTTGTCTGCTCGGAACGTTCGGACGTCCAAAATACTGGAGGCATGCCTTACGTTTACAGCAAAATTATCAATTTGATTCAGAGTTTGATGATCCGGAGACCGCCATGTACCATTGTGAATATTGAGATGAGGAAACCGTATGCTTGCTATAGTAATATTTCCACTCGCCTCAAAGTCCGCTACGTTGCCAGATGTGGTGTATTGTAGGCTATGCTTACCAACTGTCCTACCAAAGATGTCCTCCATTAGTATCCTGGTCATACTTCGGCCATTGCTCATGTGTCTTGTCTAGGACCTCGTAGAAACTTTCTTTTGTGGCTTCGTCCTTGTATTCCGCAGGGACATGGGCGCATACTATATTAGGCCTATGTTAGGGAATTTAGCCTTGATGCGGATTGCCATAAGTCTTTAAAAATTTAATTTCTGGCCTGCAAGAGCCGGTTATTTGTATACACATAGTGGGCTCCAAATATGGGCAACTAAAGGACTAAAAATAGTAGCAGACAAAACATGGGTTAAATATTTGGCATTTAAATAAAATGTTGGTTTTTTGTATTTCAGACGTTCGCTAATCCAGAAGATGCAATAACTAAGAGCGCAAAAGTCAAATTCGACGATCCAAATGTGGAACGTGTTCGCAGGTAATTTATAAGTGATACTTTAAATTGCTAAGTGTTATGTACTTTAATTTACTTATTTGCACCTTTTTTATTTTTCTTAGGGCACATCTCAATGATATGGAAAGTATCTATTTATTCATCTTAATTGGATTTTTGTACGTTCTGACTAGTCCACCGGCGTTCACGGCTATCAACCTATTTCGAATTTTTGGAATTGCTCGTATTTTACACACTCTTGTTTATGCTGTCTATGTAGTCCCACAGCCAGCTCGTTTTCTGCTTTTTGGAGCGGCTTACTTAACCACTGGATACATGACAGCTCAAGTTGTGACAAAGGTTTCATGAAAAAATTAGTTTATAGGGTATTTCAGTTTTTGTTTCATGTTTAAATGGAATTTTGTATTTTTTTTATGAGGATATATGTACTTTAATAAATATTATTTAGGTTTTGGATCTTGTATTTTTTTGACACCCATACTCATACAATCACTTAAAAAAAAGAAGAAGTACCTATATGCTTGGATATCGTATGCTTTCAAGCCGACATGTTTGTTTGATGTAAAGGGTGTTTTTTTTTTTATAGAGGTTGAGTTTTTAAACTGGCAACACTGTTTCTACAGATATCAATTTGACAGCTGAAAGTGGTTAGTACGTTCTGCCATTTTACGATGAATAGATGAACGTCAGAACAACGTGTGCAAATTGTGCAAAATTATTTTGAAAACCATAGAAAAGCATAAGTTGAATTTGCCAAAGTTTGAGGGCGATTGCTCAAAAAGGCCAACTATCCACGAATGGAATTGTGTGCCGCCAAGCTAGAGCCAGACCTCGCAAAAAGAATAAAGGAGAATGTCGAATATGAGGATGTTCCATCATACTTTTGGAGCGATTCAGAAATAGTCATAAATAAACTCGATAAACTCGCCTGCAGGGTCGTTTCCCTCTTTCATTGCTCACAGAGTATCAGCCATCCAAGTCTAAGGAGAACCCGGCCGACTTGCTCGCATGAGGAATTCCTCCAAAAAGGTTAAAGGAATCAACCCTCTGCGGCCCTTTGTTCCTACATGCGTAAGAATCAAATTGGCCACTATCCTACCAAAAACAAATAGCAGAAGAGAAGAAGAAGGGCCAGGCCGCAGTAATTACCACTACCAAGGACAAGGAACCCACCCATTTTATTCATTTAAGAGGCTACAATCAATTACGGCTTACATAATTCGCAAACAAAACACCAAATAACTTGATGGTGGATCTCTCTCTAGTCAAGAGCTGGCAAACGCCATGCACATAATAGTCAGTCATATGCAAGCATAATCACTCAAAAATGATATTTCTTAGGTACAACCACATGGGGAATGCAACAAAAATAGCGCTATAAGGAGTTTGACCCCCTTTTTGGACGTTAAAGTGATTCTACCACCTAGCAGAGAAAGACCTAGCCAGCTGTTTAATAACTGCACCTGCTACATTCCTGTGTGAACAAACTATGCCGTTGTACCACAAGGGAGCCAGTGTGAGAGCGTGTCAATTTATTAAACAACATGCCATTATCCAAGCAATGTAAGACAGAGACCCTGAATGAAGTTCAAACTTAGATTCGGCTAACAAACCCCATCGAATGGATGTACGCAGTTAAAACTAAGACCACCATCAACGCGGTATGTGATAGTAATATTTCATCAATCAAGCTTGAAGGTTCAGGACGCTTAAAATTTGAGCCTAACTGTGTGATCACACAAGATCTATTGACGCTGCGAGGACGTCAGAGTTACCAAATCAACACAAGGGCTTCATACACCAAATTAGGAAATCTGACCGACATACTCGTATCAAGCAGATTTTAAGTATCCGGACTCCTATGATAAATCAACCTCCATCAGAAGAACTCGAGTTAAAAAGACAATCCAAGGATCTAGTTCAAGATGAGCTCCCGAACAAAATTAACAATAACAGCGTTCATAAATATTCTGTTTCATACCTAGAACTGGCCTTGGTCATATTCGCCATTTGTCTTTGGGCATATAGACGAAAATCATCAAATAAGCATACCAATATGGATAACTCCCATTCACCCGAACCAGCACCAAGAAGACATAGGAGCTTAAGCTTACCCTCTATGGAAAACTGTTGAATGTTACCATTCAACTGTGGGAGGATGTTTAGAACATAAAGAACACGTCACGAAATTTGTTCAAGTAAAACGATGTCGCCGAAACAATTCATCTTGAACGCAAAACAAATACCAGGTGCATTCACTGTAAGGCTGTTTGAACGAAATTCGAGCCATATGATCGTGAATAATTAGATAATTGGTGACTAAATATCATACAAATATATATTGACATATTGGTACAAGCACCGAATATGTCCATACGCGATCAAGGTACATGCACCCCGATCATACCGTCGCACAGTGGTTTATTCAAAATCATTTCCATGACTTCAGGGGGTAGTATCTTGTATTGTTGGGTTGGTAGATGTCGCAATTGGCTTATCTTTGGATCAGAAGATATCAACATGGTATGGAGCACATCAGTATTTGTTGCGATTCGGGACATATTTCTTGAAAACGAAAAATTTTGTAATCTTTTTGACGGGCTTCTAAGACACCTTCCGAAAGCTGTCCGATATGGATTGGAAAACTTTCAATGATATCAGCACAACATCATAAATCACACTACATTTGCAGCATGTTCGATAATGCAGTGTTTGCAGGGCAGTTGTTCATAAACGTCAACTGCGCTGCAAAAAAGCAGCCACAAATCTGCGCTGTGCATTAAAAAAATTGGAAAACAAATGAGTGAATCCGAATATTCAGGGGAATCTCATACCCAGTTTATCAGCTCAATTTGCTTTGAAGCAATCCGCATTGGTGCAATACCCGTAGAAATGCTGCGTTTATATGAAACTATCCAAAATGAGCGAGAGAAAATTGAGAGAAGTTTAACAAACAGCTGGTTGAACTGACACTTCACCCTAACACTGATACATTGTTCTTATTTCTTTCTCTTTCCAAATAATTCGTTTGAAATCCCACATTTTAAATACACAACTGATTACCTGCCCGATAATGGAAGAATACATTCTTTTTATTTCTTTGTCTATCCAAATATTTCATTTGCAACCGCTTATTTTAAATACACAACTAATACCTGTTTTAAAAAAAGGCCAGAATTTTGTGAATACTTACAGGCATTTTGTACCAATTATATTTGGAAACAAATAATTTTACTGAGTCCAAACAGTAAGTACGGAATTTATTGTCAGAAGGTTTTTGTAAGCAAAGTTCAATGTTGTTCATGTCCTTAGGAGATGCCTTGCATATATAGCAAACTGAGCTAACCCTGTTCTCCATAACAGCATTACATGTTTTGCCATTTACCATTGTTTTGAACAAAGTATGATTAACTAAAACAGTTTTGTCGTTAAAGGTTACCGTTGTGGTTTCTAGACAATTTATTTCGGCTTCCATACGGTTGAATTCGCTTGTTATTGTCTCAATATTTTCCTTTGCGAATTTAAAACATATTGGACGGCAGTATCTTGGTGAAGATGTTCTTGAATTTATCCAGATATTTTCAGTCACAGTCACAACCAATTTTACTTATTTCTAAGGGTACTATGCATGTTAGCACAATATCAGTATCACTGGCCTCAGGACTTACTTCGCTTATAACGCGAGTGCCTTCCACTACCATCAGAGCCCCATTTCCATGAATATACTAAAGTATCACCGTTTTCTAACTGGTTCTCAAAAGTTTCAAGGTGTGCAGCAGACAAACGTTGTAATATCAAGTCCAAAAGTGGCTGTAGTTTAACTTCACATAAGGTTTCGGTTACAGTCAAAAATTTACTTGTTGGATAACACTCTTTCTTTTGCGCTTTTTTGAAGTTTGTTATATTCATGTTTTGTCAGTTTCAAATCGGTTATAAGGGCTAGGGCTTCTTCAGTTGTATATGGCTTCATAGTATTCGGAGCTTCGGGTTTCTTAAGCTTTTCAAGTGTTTTAGGAGAACACTCGAAAACCCTTTTTACGACTTCGGCTTTAGAATACTTTCTATCTATTCTAAGCTTTGACTCAACAGCAAATGGTAATTCTTCGGCCGATCTTTCCATAAGATTTCGAATTTTTCGTTTTTTAGCTCTGTTTCCACATTTCTGGAATTCTTTTTCCGGTCTTAATTGTCTAGGAGTTGTTGGCACATGTATTTCAGGCAATGGAATTAGCAACTCTTTTTGCAGCCAAAACTCTTCAACTTTTAAAAATTGTTATGATGACATTTTTTTTTCTTTATAAAGTGTTTTTTTAGAGGATTGGTTTTTAAACTGACAACACTGTTTCCACATATTGTCAATTTGATAGCTGAGGATTGATTTGTGGTTAGTACGTTTTGCCATTTTACAATGAATAGATTAACTCCAGAACAACGCGTGCAAATTGTGCAAACTTATTTTGAAGACCATGATTCGGTTCGCCAAACATATCGTGCGCTACGTCCATTTTACGGTCGACATAATCGTCCATCTGAGCAAGTTATTCGGAACACGATGAATCGTACCACGAATACTCTAGTGGATAATACGCATTCCCAAAGACGACAAACAGTGCGAACAGAAGAAGTTATTGCCGTTGTGGAGCGCAATGTTGAGGAGAATTCGAGTGAGTCGACTCGCCATCGTGCACAGCAATTGGAGCTATGCCCATCCACTTTGTGGAAGATTTTACGGAAAGATCTTGGCTTAAAAGCTTATAAGATCCAGATTGTGTAAGACGCGTGACCATTATACGCGTCGTAGGTTCTGTGAATGGGCCGAAAACATGATTCAGGTTAATCCTCATTTTCAACGCAAAATGTTGTTCTCCGATGAGACCCATTTTCGGTTAAATGGATATGTACTCGTAAACAAGCAAAATTACTGAATTTGGAGTGGAGAAAACCCAGAAGCCTTTGTCGATACGTCCTTACCATTAAAACTCACTGTTTGGTGTGCTTTATGAGCTGGTGGAATCATCGGCCCATATTTCTTTAAGGACGATGCCGGCCAGAATGTTGCCGTCAATGGAGAGCGCTATAGAAACATGATTTCCGACTTCTTCATTCCTCAGTTGAATAGCATTGACGTGCCAGAGCTTTGGTTTCAACAAGATGGCGCAACATGCCACATGGCGGGCGACACCATCAATTTATTGTGGGAAACATTTGCTGAGCGAATAATTTCGCGTAATCGACCTGTGAACTGGTTTCCACGATCCTGTCATCTCACACCTTTAGATTACTTTCTTTGGAGGCACGTGAAGTCACTAGTCTTTGCCGATAAATCAGAGACGATTTTGAAGTCAATATTCGCAGTGTTATTGCTGATATACATCCCCAGTTGCTCGAAAAAGTTGTCGAAAATTGGACGATTGCGCTTCATTCGAGCTAGCGGTGACGCGCATATGCCCGATATCATATTTAAAAAGATGACATAAAATTATCCATTAAACAGAACTAATATCATAGACATTAATATTAGCTTCAAGTATTTTATTTCATATTGAATTCGTATACCTCTAAAAAAACACCCTTTACTTTTTGAAAAGGTGTGATACAAAAGTTTTACTGTAATCGAGGCATTTTTTATGAACAGCTTCATCAAGAACGGTTATTGACTTTTTTGACATTACGTACTGCGAAACAGCAATATTTACCAACAGCATACTCTGAAATATTTGCTACACATAATTATCACACTTTTATTTCACTATAACACTTTATAAACACTTGTTAACGGGCGAAATTGCCTTTCGAGAGTGAACAATGCTTTGTGCATTGCATTGAGATGCTTTCCATTGATAAAGTATTGGACTTTTTTTGTTTCTCGTTATGTGGGTGGTGACTTTAGACCTACGGTATTTTTTTTAGTAGTAACAACATTTTTTTTTCACTTATGACCAGCTAGTGTTGTACTAAATCGGCCAGTGTGCATCGGAGCAAAAGAGTTCTGACGTTAACAGTAAATCTTCGACTTGCGGTATCCGCCGAAAAAAAAGAACTCTGGTTCGATGAGCGAGGAGGTCAACGAATGTCTCAATACTTGCCGATCGAGACATCGAGTAGTATGCGAGGTGGCACCGTCTATCTGAAATAGCGTTCTAGTGTTGTACTCAGAAAACAGATCCACTTGTTGTAACAGAAACTTGTCGATCATTCACTTCCCTGATTCAGAAAATGAGGGCCAATTATCTTTCGGGTAGAAATCGTACACCACACTGGTCAATCCAAACATTCTTGATGGCGTTCTCTAGGGATCTTGAGTCGCTTGTACCATTTTCATTTGTAGGCTTCTGTATAGAGATAGTTACTTTCCTTGATACATCATACGACTAGCATCTTGTAGGGGACAGTTGATTTTTGAAACCAGTAGATGCCGCAATCTACTTTATCGAATTCTACTTCGTCTCGAATTTGAGTCACATGTTCTGGCATTTCTGCTGATGCTGAAGTCCCGGAGGACTTCTGATGACTATTATCCCTTCTTACCTGACCCCTTACACATACCTGTGTATAATTAAATTAGTTGCGTGCTCGGCTTATCACAAATCGTCGTATGTTTGGAAGTGTGTACAAAATTGATAGCCCAAAATCGCGCAGTATGACTCTTGGATTCGCTAAACATGCCCGTCAAACGATACCTTCCTTTTGAGTACTTGAAAGTTTTCCACTTGATACGCATTGTTTCCACAATAAAGTCGAGATTTCTACAACATGTCCAAAAGCTCTTTTCCCCTTGCTTATGCTTTTGAATTTATGAAATTTTGCTAGGTCATGACTATATTATGAGATTGTGTGCTCGTGTTCGTTTCGTGCCCATTTCCACTAAAAGCCGGCCGGTTAGAAACTCCCAACAACTTAGTTAGTTCCACAAGAGGCCTTGTCTCGTTTAGACACCAAATTTTATTTCCCTTTGCCGTGCTGTTCTTTTGATTCAGTTAGAAAAAAAAGTGTAAAGATGTCTGTCTTAGAATTGATTTCATTTGAAAATCCTGTCTTCAAATCGTTTGCGTTTTGGGGCGGTGTATTGGCAATAAAAACTTTGTCAATGTCGATTTTAACAGCAGCACAACGTTTCAAGACAGGGGTAAGGCTATTGATTTTTCTTTAATATATTTTTTCTCTCCATACACAGAATTTACGACTGAAATGATAATAGGGGGGAAAGTACACTAAGCACTTATATTTTATGTATACATTTTGAAGTGAACTGTAACCTATGAGTAGCTATTGTCCGCTGCAGAGACAATCTCAGACACTTGTTGAATAACTCTTGTTAAGTTTATTTTCCTAAAAAAATATAATTATTATGACTTTCATAGGAACCCTTTAACCTCTGTTCTTTTTTAGTTATTCGTGTGGAGTGGCTAAAGCTTTCAGCAAGAAAAACACAAACATAACACAAATACGAGTACAATAAACGCTCGTAATCTTCTACTATTGTTTTTTTGTTAAAGCGCTCGTTTAATGCATTTAAATGTTCCCAAGTGCAGTTGCTCAGAAATGTGATCGTATGATTATCAGTGTATTTATAGACTTCGAATTCTTGGTCGTATTCTGTATTTTTAATCGTAATCTGTAACCAGATTGATAAAAGTGTTTTTTGTGCGTAGAAAGCATTCGATACAAATAGAATTGTAGTTGCTATACTTTACTGACGTATACCATCATCGGCTAGCTTCAAAGTTGAGACAAAACTTCAACTCAAATACATCGTGTCAAATGAACGGTTTCAGTTTGCGCTGAAAAGTAAAGCACTGTTCTGTGTAATAAAAGGTATTTGTTTTTAGAGATTTCAAATTAAATAAAATACATACAAATCGTGGTAATGGTCATCCTATTGGCTTTATTGGAAGGATAACTGTATGTCATTAGTAGTTACATATGATATTAAGGCTCGAATAAAGGGCAATCTGGAAGTCCAATTGTGAACCACTTATTCGAGCAGTTGGGGCCGTGCATCGCCAATGACGCGGCGAATGTTGGCTTTCAAGCCCTACATCGTCTCTTGTCCAATTATGTACTGTTTTGCATGCTACACCGTTTTAGATATAATATAGACCAAGATTTCACCAGCCTGTAAAGAACACCAAGAATTGACTACTTGTGGATATAACTTCGTCTCAATAATGGCTTGTGGATTTTTTTTTACTCTAAATGCAGCAACTCCGCTTGTTAGCTCATAAACCAAAATATTTCGATAAAATGGATGGATAACTCCAATTGCTGTGCACGATGCCGAATCGACTCTATACTACACTCCACTGCGGCAACAGCTTCTTCGGCGCGCACTGGGTGACATGCCAATGAATGCATATTTCTAATAGAATGCGCTTCCCAAATTACAATCTCATGTAAACGATTATGTCGACCGTAACATAGACCTAACACATGGTAAGTTTCGCGAAATATACCATGATTTTCGAAATAAATTTGCATACTTTCCAGATCTAGCATTTATTTATAATGGAATAACAAACTATAATAAATTGAGCACAAATCAGACGCCAGCTGTCATCCAAAATAAGGACTAAGTTTTTCTGTTATCATTGTTTTTAATTTCTATGTGACTATCCATTTGACAACTTCATTGACATTTTTGGACCTTCAATACTTCGTCTGCCTTGGTGGTGATTTGATGGCATGTCTCACTGACAAGTGGAACTAAAGCATACATCAATCTGGCGAAAGCAAGATAGTTGCACTTGCTATTTCAAAGACATTTGGCAGAGTTTGGCATCAGGTCAAACTATGCGTGCACGATCGACGATGATCGACGACTCTCTTCAATGGATTAGAAACTACCTTTAGGAACGTTCAATTCAAGTTGTCTTGGATGGTTTCAAGTCCAATATTCACAAAATAATTGCTGGTGTGCCCCAGCGCTCCCTTCTGTCTCCGACACTTTTTTTAATTTTCATCAACGATCTCTTGTCTGCTACTTCTAATCCAATATATACCTTTGTCGACGACAGTACTCTCTGCTTATCATATTCGTTTCCGAACTCACGTCCCTGCTCTTCAGCTGTAGAACGGAAACGGCAGCATATTTTAAGCTCATTTAATTCCGATATTAACAGCATAACTAATTGGGTAACTATCAACAAAGTGGAAGTTAATGCTTTCAAAACACAATGCTGTCTGCTGTCGATAAAGCGAAATTCAAACACCCAGCCATTATTCATGTTTAGGTTTCCTCAAACGATGTAAGAAATACTTTTCCCCTTCTGATCTCATCCGCCCAAAATTGGAGTAAAATGCACACATCTGGTCAGGTGCGCCTAAAACATCTCTGCACCTGCTAGATAGAATTCAAAACCGTGCGATAAAACTCATAGGTGCTGCTAATATCACCCAGTCAATGGACACCCTCGAACACCGACGAAATATCTCGTGCCTCACTTTGTTCTATCGCTATTTCTACCATCCTCCATAGAAATCGGCAGTAGCATTACGCCCCTTCAACCATAACACCCGTCTCGCTATGAATGCTCATCAGTATACCCTCAAGCCCGCTTTCGGCCGTACTCTAAAATATCGTGATTCGTTCCTAAGCCGTACAACTCGCTTATGGAATGCCCTGCCGAGCCCTCTATTTCCTAGTCATAATAACATTCAGACATTTAAAACCAACTTATGTACATCGGTCCCTATTTTTCTTTCCTCCCTCATTTTCTTCGACCGCGTTCTGTGCAAACATTTTAAGGTTACCTTAACCCTTGATCGCGCGATAATTTGTATACTCTGCTAACATACTTAAGAGCCAGTTTTAAGCTTCTTATGTCCATGCTTTCATCACATCAACGGATATATCGTATCAGACCAATTAGGTCAAGGTCTTTTATTAAGACTCTAGCTCCAGTTGCATAGCTCTAGCAGAGATTGTTAAGATAGGTATTTCATTCAGAAATGTTCCATCGGCAAATCTATTATCATATTAAGATTCTTGATCAAATTATTAAGAAGAGTTGTGATATTTTTTTGTGACCCATCATTTGAGCCACAAGAAAGAAGAAATACTGCAACAACATCTGGTGTCTGAATCGATTGTAGTGTAAACACATGGTTTACTACAGGACCGAGCTTCAAAAGGCTAAAATTCAGATTTTTCTTCTTATCCGTTACGAAAAAAGGGACAAGGACTTTTTTTAAGGTTCTGATCCGCCAATTGAAACGGCACTGCGACCTAAAAGATAATTTGTACTGATTCAATTGATGAAGTTAAGAATCTCTTTGGTGGAGAATTTGAGAATTTCCCCCAGGGATTAAAATTACTCCCTGTATCGTCTCCTTAAAGCACTTAAAGAAATGCATTCACATGCATTCCGTGTAAAGACGACGGTCAGTTTTCTGAATAAAACCTATTTTGAATAGGTTACATCGAAGGTGGGAATGGCCGGTTCGAAATCCAAACACTCGTCTGATATCATCCCTTTTGTTTTCCCAATGGGATATACATATTTTGTGCTTCAAACTCTTTATTGTTGAGTTAATTACTGAATTCAGATTATTATAGAACGGCTCAGTTCCGATGAAAGAATCAGCCGAAACACTTCTAGCCAGTTCGTCGCCTATTTCATTTCCTTTATGACCAGGCACACACCAAAGTCTTACTTCGATCTTATGGGAGAAATATTGTAGTGTTTTGGAGTCAGTGAAGTTAGAGCCTAATGTTCTAATGGCTGTTTGACTGTCCATTAGTATATGGATGGGGACGTCCTTCATTCCTTTATCGTGGATGAGATTTCTGAATGGCATGTATTTTCGCTTGAAATACACTGGGACATTTTCCCATTCTGGTGTTTAGACCAAATATATACAACTTGATACCTTTAAGGTTTGAGGTGAGGTTTTTGTAGTTACATTCTTCTCGGCTTGGGATCACTGTATTGAATCTTCTGTCGAAACACGGAGTCTTAGGTAGGCGGTTGTGTAACGCGCTGATCATGTCAAGATCGGGGATTTCGGAGAGAAGATTCATTTGATTCATGTAATCCGAGTCTCTCCTGTTTGCAGTAGCCTGACCGTGCTGCGAATTGACTTTTTTTTTTATAAAGAGTTGGAGTGGCGTTAAACCAATGAAGGCTTCTGTATCTGCTGTGGTCATATTTGCATTCCGCCGGTGATGACGAGGCACGCAAGTCTTTGTAACCGCTGCAGCTTATGTATTCCAAATCAGGACGAAGGACTACATTTTATATGTAGTGTAGAAGATATATAATTTTTTCTCTGACTCTAAATTTGCTAGAAAGTTGACCACCACCATTCCAGACGCATGTTGTCCACTTTTAAAAGAATTCTTCAAAGACCCTAGGCCCTCCTACGTAGCAATGCAAATCGAATCATATATAAAACGTTTGACCATCTTTTTTCTTGAAAAGATTTTATAAAAAAGTTTTGAACTGTTAAACCCCGCTGCCAAATTATCAAAATTTACCTTGGAAATTGATCACCGATTGTCGTAACTTCTACACGAATTCATTTATGACTTTTATGACGCACGTAAAAAGAGACGAAGATTGGAAGCGGTTAACACATCCAGTGGTCGTCCACGGCTGTTATCAGATGGAGATGCACGTCTTATTGAACGTATGATGTTATCCAAACAGACTAAGACACCAAAAGAGGCCGCAAAAGCATTAAATAAGAACGTTAGCGAGTGGACGGCTAGAAGAGCACTTCGCAGAATCGGCCTGATGTCAGCAATCAAAAAGAAAAAACCCGCGTTATCTGATAAAAATATTAAGGCTCGGTTGAAGTTTTGCAAGGAACACAAATCTTGGACCATAGATGATTGGAAACGTGTAGTCTGGTCCGATGAAACAAAAATTAACCGTTTTCAGTCAGATGGGAAAGAATACTTTTGGCATCGCCCACAAGACAGCATTCAAAAACATCAAGTTAAACAAACTATGAAACACGGAGGTGGTAGTTTAATGGTGTGGGGATGTTTCACTTGGTGGCATATAGGTCCAATGGTGAGAATCATGGGCATTATGAAAAAAGAAGACTATCTTCATATCTTACGGACAAATCTGCCAGAATTCTTGGATGAAGCAACGTATCCAATTGATGAAATGGTGTTTCAGCAAGATGGGGACCCCAAACACACAACCAAAATTGTAAAGAAATGGCTTGATGATCAGCAGTTTCAAACGATGCTTTGGCCAGCACAAAGCCCCGATTTAAACCCCATCGAAAATTTGTGGGCGTTCGTGAAAAAAAGACTGTCGCAGTACGAGGAAGCACCGAGCAATCTCAATGAACTATGGTCTAGAGTACAGGCTGTATGGCAAAGTATTCCTCACTCTAATATTGAAAAATTGGTAGAAAGCATGCCAAAAAGAGTGAATAGTGTTATTAAAAACAAAGGGCTCTGGACAAAATACTAAAGAATAGCAATACATTAGGGTAACCCAAAACGTGCAAAAGTGGACGAATAGAGGTAGTAGACTTTTTTGATTTTTTGTATTTTTTGTCAATTGAATGAAATTTTTTTTTGTTTTTATTACTGTTGTGTAAACACCAACGAATAAAATAAATCAAAAGAAATCCTAGTAGGACTATAAATAAATATGTTATGAAAGATTTCCTGAATTTTTTCATTTATTCGACCGGTTTTGCTCGCCACTGTAGTTGTAATCATCTAACTGAGATATCCGAGTATCTGTGCAGAAAATTGTGCGCAAAGGTTTTGGTTTACATTCACAAACAATCTTGCTGACCATTCTTTGCGCAATTCTTTTAGTACTAGAATATTTGCAAGATGTCGTTTTGTTCCATAGTAAAATAATGTTCAGAGATGCGGCTCATTTTCGTAAATAAATAAAATTTTCATATGCGGAGTAAGTATGATACAATGAAGAAACTACCGTTCCACAAAAATGTCCCGTTTCTTATGATTTCCTCGCCGGAGTCGAGACCGAAGGCGTGTTACGGTCCGTGGAGGTGTACGAATACTTTTTTTTTGAAAATAAAGATGACAGTGATCTGGAATACGCTGTCCGAAGCTATCTACTCGATGTACATATTAAAACCATTCCCTTAAGATTTGACATTGAAATACGGGTCTGACAATCGCCCTCAGGACCTTCCGATTAGAGATATTGAACTTGCTTTCTGTGGCATTTAGGACTCAATTTATGTTAAGGAAAATTGTTTGCTTATATAGAGGACCCAGCGGAATAAGTCAGAAGTTCACCAAACAATGTGGATTTTTTAAGTCTTTTATTGCATTATAGATTAACTGGTTATCAGTGATATAAAGGTCATAAACAGGTGATGCCCATTAGATTTTATGAGTCAAAAACACCAATGTGCTCTGGTGTGCTTTAGAGTAATTTGGAAATACTTTATCCCCATGATGGCACATTGTTGTGGGGGGGTATACTGGCTGGATTTCCCATAACATTATTACCCTGTTCGGCTAATATATTATGATGTCTTCAACCTTAAGGTTACATGAAATGTTTAGGTTTTGTTTCTCTGTCACTGAAATATATTCCTTCTGTGCTTTGCATTTGCCGGTTTATTGCTCTTTTCTTATTCCAAGTTGTATCTGCATAACACTGAACATGGAATGAGTCAACTCAAAGAGGTTCCGAGTTAAGACATCATATATTTTTTTAGAAACGCTTTGTCCATCTTTAAATTCTTATAGATTATAGATTAAAAGCAACTCAACAGGTTACAACCAACCGGCTTTCTTCTTATGCATTGTATTCTCCGATAGGAAATATGTAGGTTATGCATTTTCATATATGAAAATATCACGTTGAGTTATGTATAGACTGGAATTTAGTTTGGCAATTTCACATGTATTGTATCTTATATGGTATCTCAGCTTTGTCCACCTCTTTTAGTGGACTTGCTCGCACATTCTGGACTTGCTGCTCGATCAACATTTTATCCAGTTGGATGGTATACAAGATAGCAACTTTGCACGTGACCCTTTCGTAATATCCGAAATAAAAGCTGGAAGCGCAGTTTTCTGCTAGTCATGCTATCAGACTTTTTTCATCTGCAGTCGCCCTCAATGTGTTTTTGTGTTTTTTTGCTAATTCTGACCCTCTGCAAATTGTCCACCGATGTGCATCTTTTCAATGAGCTCTATTCTGTTTCAACTTGCTCCTTCGTGACTTTGGTTCCTGGCCTGGTTGCACATCTTGGCTGCGCAACACTCTCTTTTAGATATTGCAGATGAGAGTTTTGGCTGACATACATACTCGTACATCCAATTTTGAAACTAGTGATCGAAGTAGGAACACCTCGTCTGACTCTTTCAGACCATTCAAAAGATATTTTACAATATTTGTTTTCATATTGCATGTGCCTATCCGTCGGGAGATTCAATCAGATTTCAAGTTTTTTTATGGTCTGAGCAATAAACGTGAAATTGCCTGACGTGCCGCAGATCTGTGAGCTTAGGCCTAGTTTTAAATTTAATTTTTACATCGATAAGATTATGAAAATAAAAGATTACTATACATACTACAGTCTTCAATAAATTACGGTGCAGTTTAGTAAAAGCTTTTGTATATCGTAACAAACATTAAAATCAATGACCAGCAATATTCCATAAATAATCTGTTTGTTTTCTACCACGATAGTGACAGAGAATTGAGATAACGATTATACAAAAAATGAAAAATGACTCAGCAAAACAAATCGTTGGGTTCTGAAACTGCCAACTCATAAGAGAGCTCCAGCGAGTTACTTGAATTCTTCTTCACTTTAGGCGCACCGCAGTGAAGTTGATTTGAGAGGTTGCCAATCCGCTGCAGAAATGGATATATTGTCTTTTGAAAATTCTGTTTTTACGTCCTATTTATTTTGGGCGGGAGTTTTAGCTTTAAAAATGATCGTTATGTCTATCCTAACAGGAATGAAGAGGTATAAGACTAACGTAAGTTTTCCTTTTATTGTGTAAACATTTTCTATAAGAGTTAAATTTAAAAGTTTATACTTTTACATGTATGAAAGCACCGTGTTGCCGATTTATTCTTTTTTAAAAAAAGCTTTTTAACACAGTGTTTACAATTTTAATAAAAAAGCCATACGAGATAAAAAAGTTATAGATATATAAATTGTTGTTCGATCTTTTTTCAGTTTGTTTTCAATTGTGTCTATATTTTTCTAGACTTTCGCCAATCCAGAAGATGTTACATCAAAGAAAGCTAAAGTCAAGTTCGATGAGGCAAATGTGGAACGAGTTCGAAGGTATGTAGTGTAATTTTTTATGTCAATTAATTAATTATCTAATGAATGCAATTCCTTTTATTTAGAGCGCATCGCAATGACATGGAAAATATTTTTGTCTTTTTCCCAGTTGGATTGCTGTACGTATTGACAAATCCTTCAGCATTCTTGGCAATTAATCTCTTCCGAGTTGTTGGAATTGCTCGTATCGTGCACACTATCGTTTATGCTGTGGTTGTGGTTCCACAGCCAGCTCGTGCTTTGTCATTTTTTGCTGCATACTTGGCCACTGGATACATGGCATTGCAAGTCGTCATTAAGGCTGTTTAAATTGTTGATAGTATTTATGTTGGTTTCATGTTTGCTTTAATAAAATTGAATAAAATGTTGGGTATTTTTTACATGAAAACATTTATTTTGTATATGATTGTGTGCGGAAGATGTGATCATTGTTCAACGGTTTTACGCAAATTAGGTGCTGGCATGAGTTCAATGACAATTAAAAAACTTATCGAACACGGAATATGTATATGTCGATATACTCACTTTAGAGGGCTCTACACTCCGGTCCAATTCAATTGCTAGCTGCCTCCAGTTATGCATACCAAGTTTGTTGAGGCCTCCTTCTACTTGTACGCGTCACATGAGTCCAGCTCTTCTTTTACTGCGTCTTTCCTATGATTCGAAGATTCCCGAGTGGAAACGCTGACGTTTACTGTTCTTAATGTCACAGGTCTGCACCAAAACAACATAGAGCGGTCGCATTCACTCTCGACAATATTTATTGGTTGGTCTTATAAGAGTCACTGTAATTGTTCCATAGGAGGAGGTAATAGTCAGAAATCATAGCGGAGTCTAGATAGGCAAACTATTGTGTTGAATGTCTTCTTTCATAGGCAGCATAAACTTCATTTTAACTTTCGCAACCGCTAGACTCATTTAGATAGCTTCTCAAGCAATACTCACAGACTTTCCTGCTGAGGGACAACAAAAAGGCAGCGGACGTTATAGAGACTGCCTGCAACCTGCGAAGTCATGATATCCGCAGTAATGCTCATATGAAACTCAACTATCAATGGAAGCCTTAACCGAAGACACAGGCAGACACCTCTCTGGCCGTGGCTGTGATTTGGGACCCAGCTCCAACTGCCTTCGGACTGCATTCACTGAAGTCCTGTATTCTCGAACTAGAAGTCATAAGAAGGTTCAGTAAGGCTCTAAGTGCAGATTGTCTGTCGCTACAGATGCAAATGCTTCGCCTCATCCATCGGTTCTACACAATATAATCCGTTGCCATCAGGTTTGCTAACATCTCCGCTTGGAAGACAGATGCAAGTTTTTCTTCTAATGTTGTCGTCCTCCAGAAAGACACGACTACATTCCGTTCGTGGATCAAATTCCGGCCGAAATCAGTCTTGTGCACAGGAAAAATCGATTTCGTATTTTTTCTGCAGCTGAAGTTTTGGTCTCATTACATCATAAGACAGTTGGCGCGCAAGGTCATCAAAGCTCCAGTGCGTGTTGTACCAAAAACCCCACTCCTTTTTAAAAGGAAGATGTCTTTAAGAATGCATAGTGCCTGATTTTTAACGTAAACCACCTGTCGTGTAGACTTATGTTTACGGGATGCCCATACATCCATGGGGACAAGGATACGCCTTGCCATCGCTCTCCATCATTCCATTAATACCAATTCGGAACTATGTTGCCGGCACTAGTTCCACCCTTGGTATGAGTCGAGGCCGATCTAAAACCTCTTGCTGCTCTTAGGGTCGCAGCACCCAGTACTTATTGCAACTTTACATCGGGTCAAACCAACAGGAAAACCCTTCCCGCGACTTTGGGTTTAAACAGCTACCATGACGGTCCCACAAGGGGGCCTACCTCTTCAAGTCAGGCCCGGACCTAGATCCGGGGGGCTCCTGACTCCCATGGTACCGCGATTCAAGTCCTGGTAGGGACTATACCAGTGGTCCAGCCGCCAACAAGACCTATGATCGGCAACTTGTGACTGATAAAATCGTAGCAATCTTCGGAAGCGTCATCTGAAGATGTTTACGATAAGACCAGTACTTTGCTCTGCCCCCGTTTATTATTAGACAACGTCATTAATGGGCGAAACCTTGATAATTTGCCGGGGGCCCAGAAAAGTCCACAGTCGATCAAATCTTCACACTCCAGTAGATCCCTGAAAAAACTCAAGAAGTCCAAATCGAAACCCACCATCTTTTCATCAATTTCAGCCGCATGCTACAACATTTATATAGACGTGCTCTATGTATAAAGCCATGCCTAGCTTTGGTATCTCTGACACACCCGTTCGTGTGTGGAGAATAACGATTAAGAACCATCGCTGCTCTGTCAAGATCGGTAACGTCTTAACCGAGACCTTTGATGTCAAAAAAGATTTTAGCGCTGTCATGTGACTTCTTTAACATCATACTTTAAAAGTACTGCGAGGAACTCAAGTGAACACTATTGGAATAATTTTCCAAAAGTCTGTGCGTACGCCAATGATACAGACATAATTGGGAGAAATCAGCGGACTGACACCGGTACGCTTGCTAGTATTGAAACGAAAGCTGCCAAAATGCTTTTAGCGGTAAATGAGGAAAAAATGAAGTCTATGCTGTCAACAAGAAGGGAAGCACAACATCGACGTATTGAACATAACGTCACAATCGACAACTATAATTTTGAGGTAGTAAAGGACTTTGTCTACCTTGGCTCTGCTATGAATTTAGCCAACAACACCTCAGCAGAAATAAAACGAAGATTCACTCTTGCCAATCTGTATTTCTTTGGGCTAAAAGGGCAATTGAATAGTACGGCCTATCTCGCCACACCATTCCGCCACACTTTTCGGATGGCAACGATCTCTGCCTTGTTGCAGTCTATGGCTTCTCTCAATTGTTCGGCTACAAATGGTCTATTAAGGAACTCAACATTTCCTGACTACACCCGACTTTGTTTTTTTTTATTACGTCATCAGTTTATTTTGGGGCTCCTTCAACAAAAGGGGCAGCATATTCCGAGGTCAGCAATCAACTTGGGGAATATGAGGGCTGTTTCTCCAAGCTAGTCCTGAAAAATCTTTATGGCCTTAGTCTTAAATACGTTGCAGTAACTCATATAAGATATCTGTTGGGCTGACTGTTGGCGATACATAGTTGGTTCAATTGATGAGATCATCTATGGTACGTTCTCCTTCTGATGTTTTTTCTTGTTCAGCAGTTGGGCTAGACCATTATCCAAAAGTAACCACGGAAAGGTGCAATAAGCGCATTTGAAGGCGCGAAGAAGACTACATCATCTACACTCACTACACTATCGTTATCTCTAGATAAAGGAACAGTTGGTCTGGATAGTGGGGACCTGCTTTGCCCATTCTAAAAATTGTAAGACTTCGCTGTTGAGGACCCGCTCAATATGTAAACAATTTTCTCAATCACAAATAATTCGGATTCAGATAGCTCTGTCAGATTCAACAGTTTTCTGAGAAGTAAGCAATATATGTAGTTAAGATACAAAAGAATTTATTTTAAATAAAATGTTAATATATAATAGAACTCCTAAAGAAAAGTAAAGCATATTAGGGAAGATTTATTCATCCGCCCTATATCCCTCTTATTACTGGTTCTCCATCAAGTTTCTTTAAATTTGGAAGTTTCTTAATGGCTTCATTACGAAATGCTACTTCCTCCATAGAATCACAAAGGGGATTTCCTAGAAAACTAATTTCTACTAAATTTGGAGCCAATGCCATCCGATTGAATTCAATCCAGTCCTTGACAGAGTTGTGAGAAACATAGAACACCTTTAAAGCTTTCATCTGATCAATGGGCTTGATTTTCTCTATCAGATTGTAGCTCACCCAAAGTTCCTGGAGTGTATCACTGAGTACTTCCTAAAATTTTAAAATACAATTTGAAACATAAATAGAACCAGTGATTGTTACAATTCCTTGGAGGTTCTTTATGCAGTTTCTGGCCAGAGAAAGAATACACAGATTCTTCATTGCACCAATACCGGTGATTTTCTCGATCATATTTGACGAAAGACTAAGTTTTCTAGAAAGTCAATAGCTGCCTTTGGAGTCTTTTATTTTTTATATACTTTATTTTACAAGATGAATTACTTGCATTCGGTAAGAGTTGAGAGGGTATTGTCCATTTTATCAATTGGAGGCCATTGAAACTGCAGTCCAATATATTCTGCTTCGGTGGCAGCCTGTTTCATTTTTTCTTCCCAGAGCCTAAGGGCCTCTTTTATCGGTAATCCTTTTGCCATAATATATTCAAAAATGCTGACTGAAAATATGGAGAAAGCTGATTGAAAACATAGGCTTCAAAATTTTTTTTTCTGAATCGACAGTGAATTCGAATGTACGAGTAGAACATTTCTCGTCGACTAAACCATAAACGATAAAAACCATTTTATTGAGCAAATCTATAAAAGATCTTAGTTGTGAGATTTATTAAGTGAGATTTGGCCGTTTGGTCCACAGAAATTTGGGCCTTATCTAAAGCTCATCACATATGTATGTATAGAGCAGTACTGACATCATCGATGGATATGAATCACTTTTTGACTATATCTTAAGTATAAACCTCATTGTGTGTAACATAGGAAATGAACCCTTATTCATAACTAAAAATCAGCAAAGAAGGTTTTGACATAAACCTTGTCTCCGATTTCTAAAAAAAACTGAAGCAAAAAATACTAAATGTCACAAAGATGGTAGCAGTTGTTGGTCGTTTGTCAAAAACTTTAAAAATTCTGCCTCATTCTTCATCCTAACACTCATTCTTATGATATTCCAGCTGCCAGTATTTCGGACGATTTAAATTTACTTGCAGTACACTTTTGGGCCAAGTCAGCACCACCAAATTGTGTTAGGCCTCCGCTTACACTTAAAAGATCAAGTCTATCAGCACCCATGTAAGAGTAAGCGCTTAAAGTTCGTAATATACAAAAACACAAACCCGCTGATCGAGGTGGTAGAACTCCCCCTCTTCTGAAGACGTGGTCTTTCAAGCTGGTTAAAATCATTTCCTAAGCTTTTTCATATATTCTAGCTTTTAGGACTCTTTATGGGTAGATAGACACCAGCCTGTATTTAAAGAGACCGATTGCAATTACACCCCATCATGGTCATGGATCGTCAGCTCATGATATGTTTCGAAACACGAAAACTTCTCTATGACCGGCAGTACGCTTTTCGTGACAACAAATCCACTGGAGATTAGATGGCATGTCTCTTCGAAAAGTGACACTTAATATTTCAAAAGCAATTGACAGTGTTTGACATATTTTAATGTTATGTTTTCAGTTTATTTATTTACTGTATAAAGAAATCCATTTCTTACAAATATTTAGATAAGATAAAGAACTTCTAGTCTTATTTTCAATTCCCAATATATTACTTGTTAAGTCCGATGCTGAATTAGCGAAATAACAGTATTCTAGATCTTCTAAATTTGGATCATCTGAGGTTGAAATGTTGTAATCAACGGTTATGTACCCCTCCCATGTTATTTCTAAAGCAACGACGTTAGATTTGTTCAAGAGCGCAATCCACTCAGACAGTGGCCAACCATCGTCTTTACCAAATTTTTCTTCGTTTCGAGAGTTATTCAAAGTCTGCAGACCGGCATGCTTAAAACAGTTACCAGTTGTCCTGCAACTGACGCGATCCCAACCTGTGGCCACCATACATACAGCATCTATTAGGAATATGGTATTTTCTTTATTAGCTTCAATGTCCCGCGTAGGCTACTTTCCAAAATGCAGTACTGCCTGCTTTTTGCATCAGCAATCATTCCGAAATGCAAACCCAAACTGGTGACAGAACGCAGTACGTTCCGAATGCATATGGTATACTGCGCAAGGAAAACCAACCAGCGCATGATGAACTAGCACGATGCAAATGACAGTTGGGCTGCTTTCCAAAATTCAAACTTAAGGGCTGACCAGAATGTGAATCTGAAGCTTGAATCTGTATCTGATATCGAACTGTCAAAAGTTGAATACATGTATAGCCGTAAGCGCCAACACAATGCGTATCTGTTTGAATCTGTATCTCGAAGTTGAAAAGCACTCAACTTCGAGATACAGATTCACGATTGACGTGTATCTGCGTTTGACAGCGATTTAAGATTCAAGCTTCAGATTCACATTCTGATCAGCCGTTAAATGCGCATTGTGACTGCACCTTGCATCTGTCATGCAAGCATGTGATGCTTTTATGATGCGATGCGTATCTCGTTGCGTTACGAATCATGATGTTTTGGAATGTTACGCGATGTGCACTGTTTATTTTTTAAACGTAAAAAAATGTGTAACAAATTGATTGGAATTCATATACATAATTAATAATTTGCTAAATAATTATGGTGCTTGTGACAACCGAATATTCACAAAATATATTTTAAAGCTAAAATTCAGCTAGAGCTGAATTCATGTTCAAACTGCAGGCTCGTTGTAATTAAGTGTAAAATCTCTCTTTTTGTCCATTGATTTCTGCATATAAATAATTATAAAAATATTATTGAATGCTTTTATTTATTTAAACTTACTTCTCGGAATTCGCCATTATACTTCAGATTGTATAAACCAAACAAACAGCTGTCATTTCTGGTTATTTTCCTTACGCAATATATATGTACTCGTACATACTTACATACCCTCACAATGAATTTCGGAACGTACTGCGTTCTGTCACCAGTTTGGGTTTGCGTTTCGGAATGGTTGCTGATGCAAAAAGCAGGCAGTACTGCATTTTGGAAAGCAGCCATTTTTATCTATGACTGAGTCAGCGCGTACTGATTGATTATCTGCTTGAATGGCATTGGATAATGTATTGTGGAAAAGATAAGAAGCCGGTATTGACAGATGCGAAACCATGCAGAGCGAATGCATAGACGTGGAAGGAGTTGGCAATGATAATTATATGGAAAGCACTCTTTTCACAATTATTGTGTTGAAAAGAAGAAATAATGGAAAAGAAGGTATATGCGCTTATGATGCAAATGGGTTAAATATGAAAGGAAATGGAGAAAGTTCAGCAGTTTCGTAAATATCATTTTCCAGTAAGGAGATGGAGTAGCATGCGCTTCCAGGCTCTCTTTGCGCAGCTTTCCAATTGGACGGTGATTTGAAATGGACTATACGACCACATTTGGAATCGGGGTGAGTATTATGCCACTGGTCGAGCAGCGCCCTTGCCAATTTAGCCTGCATGACTAAGAATTTTTTGAGCAAAATGCGCTCTCTGAAAAGGTTGAAATCAAAAGAAAGATACCTCTAGCCACTTTTGTGTAATATATTTTAAATAAAAGACTAAAAAATTATTTAAATATTTTTTCTCATATTTATTTATTTTTTTCTTGTATGTTTTTGTTTTGTTTTTTTTTCTGACTTTCGCTTCACATTTATCTACAAAAATGTTTTGTTTTTTTTTATTTCTTTTTCATTTTAATTATAATAATTTCTTTTAATTTAAATTACCTTATACAATAAATTGTTTTGTTTTGTTTGTTTTTTTTTTTAATTTTTAATTTTGTTTGTTGTTTTGTTTTAATTCATAATTACTTTAGATATATTTATATATTTATATATGTATATATACTGCATTGCATTAAATAATAATAATAATAAATGGTTACAATTATAATTAAAAATGTATTTTCAATGATGATTACAATAATAATAATAATAATAATAATCATAATAATAATAATAATAAGTAAATATTATCTTTTGTTAATTTGTTTTTATCTGTTTACTAACTGTTTTATACTTTTAATTAAATTTCAGTTTCTGTCAGTTTTTTTTTTGTTTTGTTTGTTTTTACCTTGTTACATAGTTGCTCTTTCTTTTTCTCTGTCCGTAAGAGAGAGAGAGAGAGAGAGAGAGAGAGTGTGTGTGTTTTTATATTTTTTATTTTTGTTTAATTATTGTTTGGCTCTTAATAATCAAAAAATCTTAAACAACATTTTTGTTTTAAATACTTTTAACAATAAATAATAGGTTTGTTGCTTTTTTGTTTTGTTTTTTTATTTTTTGTTTGTTTTCATAGCAAATTTGTTTGTATATGTATATATCCTAAAATTTTTTAAATTATTTTGTTACTCTCTATATTGTGTTTGAGTGTTTCATTCTTTAAAGCCGGCCACAGAGCGAGAGTAAGGTTGCCTTTCTTATTTTTATATTTTGTTTTCCTATTTCTAAAAATATACAATTACATTTCTTTATACAAGTGTGGTGAATTATAAATCTAATAGGTAACCCTCTCGCTCTTTACATTCCTGCTGTAGCTGCACACAAACGTTACACTCTTAAATTTTAACCTTAAACTTATCTAAAGACAAGATAAAAAATAAAGACAAAGATACTCGTACTCGTATTCGTTTATTATATACTCGTATATGTATAAAATTAGAAGATGTTGGAGTTTTATATTTGTTTTTCCTTCTTTTTTTTTTGTGTGTGTAGAGTGTGTGCTGTTGTTTAATTTATTAGTTTTGTTTTTTGTTTTTTTGTTAATATGTGTTGAAAAGGATCTTCATCTTCAAACGTACGGTGATCCTTGTTTTCCCTAAGTTTTAACTGATTTTACATAATTTTTGGTTACAAACAAATTTTCATATTTACAACAGGATAATATACAAAATGTTTTTCTTCTTTTTTTGTACAGAGAAAGAGCAGGGATACATAACAAATAAAATAGAAAGCTTTTTGTGTTTCATCTTAACTTACAAACTAGAGAATTATCTACACAATGAGAATTTCTATTTAAAAAAGGAAATAAAAATTATATATATATAAAAAAAAGAATATATTTTTAACGCTTATCCTTTCCTATTGCATCTTTCTTATAATACATTTTGGAGGAGGAGGTCGTATTTACATCGGTCAAAAGGAGAAGGTTTTTTCCTGTTTTTCATTTTATGCTTTTTTTATTTTGTTTTAATTTTTGGTCTTAACAACACTGGGAAGGGATTGGATAGGGAAAGAAAAGTTGCCTAAACTCTAGAATTATTTACAAATATTCTTAAATATGAACAATGAGAAATGAAACAAAAAACAAAAAATATTTAGATAATTTCATTTGAATAATAATCCGCAGCCTATCATCGGGCTGGTGCGGTGTCTTCTTTTTTGTGCATATCCACTGAGACTTGCATGCCCTGCATATGGGGTGGCGGTTGTTGCGGTTTATGTGAGACCTGTTGCATACGATGATGTGGTGGTGGTGGTCCCACCGCCGGCGGTATAGGACTTGGCTCTTTACCACGAAGATGAGCTGCTGATGGCATCGTATACATGCTCATCGCTTTGGCACGTTCCTCTTCATGGCGAATTGCTTCGACAAGCGGATTATATCGCAACATATATGGATCTCGATATGGGTCCATTGTCCAACCGCCAGCAAAATGTGTCATCGGCCCCCCACTCATTGATGGTGGCATCATTGTGCGTGATAAATGAGGTGGTGGCGGAAGAATTTGTGGCCCATGTCGGGTTGTCATGAATTGATGATGAGCGGCGCTGGCCGCTTGTGCTGCTGCCAATCCTGGATGATATCGGGGATCAGTTCGCATAAGCATTTCTTGTTCCTCCTTTCGAGTGTCTATTCGAGGATGTTCTTCTTTTATTCGTATATCAGGACCATCAGCATTACCATTACGTAATGGAGATCGATCACGTGCAGCCGAATTAGCAGCAGCAGCTGCAGCAGCTGCGGCTGCCATTTTCGAATTTTCATTCATACGCTGTTGCTGAATAAGTCGTTCGCGTTCCATTTCACGACGTTCCATTTCTCGGCG
This sequence comes from Volucella bombylans, assembly GCA_949129095.1. Classification (NCBI taxonomy): domain Eukaryota; kingdom Metazoa; phylum Arthropoda; class Insecta; order Diptera; family Syrphidae; genus Volucella; species Volucella bombylans. The sequence goes on from OX422143.1 coordinate 152,087,155, forward strand.
TTCCCGCTCTTTTCGTTCACGCTCTCTCTCACGTTCGCGTTCACGTTCCTGTTGTTCCCTTTTAATTTTTTCCTCCTTTTCCTTGCGTTCACGTTCTTCACGCTCCCGACGTTGTCGTTCACGTTCACGATGCTCTCGTTCACGTATTTCACGCTCACGTTCTCGTTCCCTTTCTTCTGCTTCACGACGTGCTGCATCTAGACCCGGATCAGGTTTTAAAGGCCAACCTGGTTGCCCTGGACCAGGAGGGTAGCCAACTGCTCGTTGTAGACTCCTAAAACAAAACAAAACAAAAACCCATCATTTCAAAATCCATACACAAAGTTCAAAATATGTTTTAACTTACGTTCTCCATGGATCATGGATAGTGGTACCGATTGGAATATCTCGAAAATGTGTTAAACCAGGAAAACTAACAAATGGTCCGGGATATCGTCCAAATGGGGACACTGCTGTACCTTAAGAAAAATCGAGCAACCAATAAAAAACGCTATCCTACGCAAAGAATAGTTTTTTTTTTTTTTTTTTAACTTACCTAAATGACTAGGTGGTGCCCCTAAGAAACTCGCCGACAATGGTGACGTTTCGAATGGTGATCGTCCGGGAAGACCTGATGGATAACCAGCCGATTGTTGCATTTCATTTGGCCGATGTAAGCCAGAAGCTGCTGCTGCAGCAGCTGCAGCTGACGAGGGAAACATATGCGATGGTGAACGTAACATGTCATTCATTGATGCTGGAGATGCTTTAAGACCCAATGGTGGAGGTGGACCTGAACCTCCTGAATTACCAGAGCTACCAGAAGCAGCTGCAGCTGCTGCGGCTGCTGCTGCAGCTTTATCTGGATTTTGTTTATTTTGATGATAGTAGATCTCCCACGCTATTCGCACGTGCATGGCATTCCATCGACCCGTTTTCTATACAAAGAAATTGGAAATGATATTAGATAAAATATTTATTTGGATGAGTAGTTAGTTAGCAGCTTAAAGAAGTTAGCCAACCGACACACTGAGGAAGAAGATAGGAAGGCATAAAGAAAGATAGCAAGGCATAAACTTTTAACTTAAATAGCATACAATGATTGAATGAGATGATGGAAATGAAAATGTAAAGAAAAGAATGAAGATACACAAAAGAAAATGTACGGGAATATGTTACAATTTTTAAAAGAGATCAAAGTTTGTTTCTTGATAGCTTATTATATTTTAATTTGTTTAGGAAATAATGGGGATTTCAGATGTTATTTAAATTTTTCCAACTCTCAATCGAGATGAAGGGTTTTTTAAATTCATGGTACTCGTATGAATCTCGCTCTATCTAGTTCTTTTTAAAGATCTGACCAAATTTTCCTAGAAAATATGGCCAAAGTAAATTAGGAACAGGAGAAAGTAGTCAACCGAGTTTTATTTTGACAACTCTGATGGTGAATGATGACATTTTTTCCCAAAAGTGCTAAGGAACATCGAAAACCGTTTAGCTTTTGAATAGTAGAGATTTCTTTATCATGCACGCGTTTGATTTACACATTAATTACTGCAATATCTCTGACAAAAAAAAAATAGAGGTCGAGAAAAACAAAAGCACAGGCTCTAGACAAGGGAACAACTGCAAAAAGAAGAACGATTCCTCAGTTAATTTCTGAAAAAAATTATGATATAACTACGCATCTGGAACGATCATTTGCAATTAGTGAATCTTTCTTTGCATTTTTTTTTTTTGAATTGCTGTGAAACTGCTAAAATCCATCCATCGACGTATTCTTTTAAATTCAAATTTAAATTTTCTGTAGCCTTAAACAATATGAAATAGAAGTCTGCGCTCCTCTGCTTATCACGGTTATTGACAAAGTGTTGGCAGGAAGTTGGAAATCTGCATGCCTTTTTCGACAAATAAAAGTATGTATCCAATATGTATTATAATTGGACATGCTTAACTCATTTTCCATAACCGAATAGAAACGTGAATCTCTATATGGCCCATCCACGTTTTTATCATTAATTCAGTATGGTTTACCAGAGTTTCTGGAGCCACCTTAACATATTACTGGGCTAAGATGTTTTGTTTAAGATGTTTCAAGAATTTAGAGACATTAAAAAAATTTATTATCCGAGTACGTCCTCTGTAGACTAAAGAAATACTCGCCACTTCTATATACACATATGTGGGTGCTTTCCACCAAGAAATAGCTGGAACCTTTAGGTTTGGATTCAGATCTATCGGAATGTGGAAAATAAATTCGAACTTGTATGAAAAAAAAACTTGCATTACAAATTGGGTTTAAGCCTATTATTTTCGTCTACTTGAGCCGAATGGAGTTTTTATCAATGATTTTGATGTCCCTTAAACAATTTCTTTTCAATAATAATGCATTGGGGCACTTTTGTTCCTTCTGTTGTCGATTTTTATTTAAATTAGTTTTGGTGACGTACACATATAACCAGTTTCAAGTAAATTTCTTTTCATATGTTATGTCACCTTATCATTCGAAGTGGAAAATGTTTTTTGGAACAACAATCTCTGTCAGTAAATCGTCCGTCGAGTTGCCAAAGGGCTTTTAGTATCAAAGAACATACTATTATTTACAATTCGCTTTTTGTGTTGGCTAGATTTGGTCAATATTTTCAAACGCCATAGGATATCATGCACAGAGTACGGGGAAAAATAACTACATGATGTACAAAATGTTAAACGTTTTCGTTTTCGAGTTTTTCGGCTTTTCTTTAATTTGAGAGATAGTTGAGCAATGAACAAAGATTGTTTTCTCTTCCTTAAAAATAATCGGCCCATTGCTCAACGTGTATACTATATAAGAGATATAATAGTGAAATAGCTGCTCCAACCATTCGCTCGCTTTCGAGTAATTTTGCTGAGTTCGGGACTGTTGGATTAGGTGGTAGTCTCATGTTTGATCTTCAAAAAATTGATTTTCTTTTTTGCATATTTTCAAAGTTTAATAAGTTTAGAATATAGTGTGAAAGTTTTAGACCCATACACTAAGTCATTTTAAAGTTACAGCAAATATAATAGGGGAGAGCGTACCCTGCAGCTGTCTGGATTATACCAAACTTTAAACGCGTTTTTCTCGAAACTACTTTTTATATGTCGGCCTAGATGATCAAAACAAAAACTTTTGAACCGATTCGGCTGAAATTTTAACAAAATATTCTACACATGAATGGTTCTGTGCGGTACCAGAATTCGATTTCTTTTATCCACTTTTTCTTTCATCTCGATTTTAAACCGAAAAAAACAGTCGATTTTTTAATTATTTTTCCTACAATGCCGCCATTTTGTTATTTTTCACTCAAATCTTTTAAATCTGCTACGGGACAGAATGACAAACCTACTGAATAATAATCTTTCTGGAATTTTGATTACAGATGATTACAAAAGGAGCAATCAGGGGGGCCAGCCTAAATTCGCGCAAACCTTCATCAAAGGCAATTGCACCGTATTCCTGTTTCTGTTTGGTTAAATCCTAACAATAAATTGACATGTTATAGGACAATGTTCCAGCAATTTGTAAATCAACAATTGCCGTGAAACGCCAACATATGATTTCAACAACTCATACATCACACGAAATAGGAGAGTTATTGAATAGAGTTAATCGGATAGTTTGTAAATAAGGTAATTTTGATTTAAATAGAGCAGATACGAGTATTAACATACTTTTCATACATAATATAAAATAAAAATTATATAAATTTTTAAAAATAACCCTTTTACAAATGTACCAAAAGATAATAATATTTTTTTTATGATCTTACAAAAAATATTCCAAAATTTATACAATACGAGTATGATAGATTGTCGAAACTAAAAGCGTTGAGTGCAAACAAAAACCTGAAAAGTTGTTTCAATAGTCGTTGGGTAATATGAGCATTATTACATTATTGGTAAACATATATTATACGTCGAGTATTTCTGGTATTTTCTACAATATGTTACTTAATATCGGTTAAGAGTAAGAAAATTGATATTTTAGTGTTAGTGTATTATTTATGAACAATACACCATATTATGTCGATGTAATTCGTGTTTATTAGGTGTCTGTATCACAATGTTTAATAATTAATTAGCAAGAGTTTATGAGTAATCATTAAAAAAGAAAAAAAAAACACTTTTATGTATTTCTTTGAATTTACATCTCTTTTTGCGCCGAACGCTTTTAGTTTCAAAAATCTATATAAATTTTGAAATATTTTTTTATAAAATCATAAAAAAATTAATCATTTTCTTTTCCGCAAATTTTCTGTTTCATATAGGTACAGATTATTACAAGAGTTCTGTAATTTCCCATGCGATTAATTTCTTCTAGGAATTTTATGATTCACGCTTTTTTGTCGATTCATAGTAAGCTCTTAAGACTTTCAGTGATCGCACTCTATTAAGCGCTGCATATGTTTGACTTTGTTCAAATATTTTTGATCCTATGCTCAACTTCATTTGCATATTCTATACGAAAGGAATCATTGTACATAGTGAAATCTTGTTTTATTACGTGGTAAAATATATTCGCTAGGATCTATCGAATATACATCCTTTTCAAGTGACAACTAGAGTCCGACAGAACAATCGGCTTCGGCCACATTCGGCTTAAATTTCCACCTTCGGCAAAACATTCGGCTTCGGCAAGAAAAGGCCGAAGATTTTGCCGAAGCCGAACCATTTTTCCGCAAAAATTAAACTATCATACGCACCGTGTTTTGGAGGAGATTTCGAGCAAGTCATTTCATGTTTGTTTCGTTTCTGTAGCAGGTAGCTACAAGAAATGCTGATATTTTTTAATTATTGGGCGTCAAGTCCTTATACCTACTTGAAAGAAGTAGCTAACAAATATTTATCAGCTCCTCCTACTAGCGTAGCGAGTGAGCAATTATTCAGTGCTGCTGGACAAATTTATGCCGATCGGGGCTAATTTGCGGGGAGAAAATGTACAAAAACTTTTGTTTCTTACATATAATATTAAGTTATTTAATTTTGATTATTAATTCTACTTCATCGTTTGTCTTCTCATATTAACTTTGTTTGTTGTATTTACGTGTTATCGAATGTACCTAGGGTTTTGGATTTTTTTACTGGTTATTTTTTGTTTTTATTTCTTTGCTAAGCATTCATTTTGATTGTTCCGTTTATGTGCTATTTAAAAGAGTCTACTGCAACATTTTACTGGCTATTTTCCTGTTTGTGTCTTTGTAAAATAAATTAATAAAAAAGAAAATATCTACCAGTCAATTTTATCAAACTGATCACTATATTTTAGGCTCTTTAGCATTTTGAAATACAATCTCCATTAAATTCGGCTTCGTCTTCGGCTCCGTCTTCGGCCGAAGGTGATGAAGAAACCGAAGTTTGGCTTCGGCTTCGGCCAAAAAATTCACCTTCGGTCGGACTCTAGTGACAACACCCTAACCACTATATACATTCATTCTATCAGCTTCAATCATATTCATGTCAAGTATAGTTTTTATGGAGGTAACATTGCAGCTCTTACAATATTTAAAAGTGCCATTTTAAACATTCCACATCAGCGTATCCTGATTGAAATACACTACTGTTTGCTTGATGGTAGGAAACACGTACTATTCTAAAAAATACTATTTATTCTCATGTATGCGGTTCTTATTGTATATATTTCTTTTGTTCACTTAATTGGACATTCGCATCAATATTAAATTCATGGTACAGCGGATTGTTTTCCATTAACTGTCTTAATGCTTTATAAACTCGATCACAATCTATTATTCTACAAATTCACGAGTAATATCCAAGTTTTCAAGATATTCGCTTACAACTACCATACCTATACAGCTCCTTGATCTCGGTAGCATGTTAGGAAGTTTCTCAATGACTTCAAATACATACTAAAATACTTGACAATTTTAACTACTTTAACAAAAGGTACAATTCTACAGAGTGACCAGATAGCAATGATAGTTTTTCCAATTGTTATATTTCAGCAGCTGTCAAAGTTACCAATGCCATCCAGCTATCAAAATATTGAGTAAGATTTGCCATTTCATCATGCATCGTTTTACGCTTGCCGAACGTGCGGAAATTATTAAAAAATATTATCGAAATTCCGGATCAGTTGTAAATACGTAACGTGAATTTCGTCGTGAGGTGGGTCGTCATCATGGCTTCAATGTGTGTGTAGGCAATTCGTCGCACCTTGACCGTGACAGAGTGAGACAGAGATTGATGCGAAATGAAGAAAACATAGCCCCCGTAGCGGCCAGTATCGAAGAAGACCCAGAAATGTCGATTCGGCGTCGATCAGTTAATCGGTTGACAGAGAGTCAACCCGTATTATTTTGCGGTTGGATTTTGGCCTACATTCGTATAAGATTGTGCTGACGCAAGAATAGAAGCCAGAGGACCATAGACAGTGCCGTGAGTTCGCTAATTGGGCGCTGGAAATGGAAAAAATCATCTATTCGGACGAGGCTCATTTTTGGCTCAGTGGCTATGTCAACAAGCAAAATTGTCATTACAGGACCGAACATAATCCACAAGTGTTCGGCCAAGCATCAATGCATCCACAAAGATTGACTGTTTGGTGCGGTTTATTTCTTTCGAAATGATGACCGTTACCGTCTATGGTCTCAGGTATAGAACGATGTTAACCGACTTTATGGGGGTTAGAGCTCGACAACACTGATATATCTGAGCTGTGGTTCCAACAGGACGGCGCTACATGGCATACAAGCGACGCAACGTTCGAAGTTGTGAAGGAGAAATTTGGCGATTTTGTCATCTCATAACGAGCGTTCATCAATTGGCCGCCGCGATCAAGCGAATTTGATACCACTCGATTATTTTTTCTGGGGCTACATCAAGTCCTTAGTCTATGCTAACAAGCCAACCACTTTAGACAAGCTCGAGGCCAACATTCGATACGCTATTGCCGGAATAACGCCGCACATTATGGACCGAGTCATCAAAAATTGGACCGACCGCTTTGAGTGATGTGCTATTCCACACATAATGGCATGAAAGTAGCTTCAAAATAAAGTCAAAATCAATTTTGTACCTCACACCGTTTTTCCTATAGTCCTTATCTGGTCACCATATCGAAAGCAGTCGTCATTCACATTTATGTTGAAAGTTCATCAGCTCACCTGGTATTTTACCAGGTTTTACAATAAATTGTTCCAGTATGCTTTAGATGGATGCGTATTTCCATTACAGGTGGGTTTTGCAACGATAACATATGAGTAAGGATGGTTTGGCCACTAATTCTCTTGGCAGATATTGTGTAGCATGTATTGTATGTATGGTACTGTGTTATTTACCTGATTCGGCTAGCAGAGTTTAGTGGAAACTCCACAAATGAGATCTGAAAAGTGATTTATTGCTTTTTCAAAGGCATTCGGCCGAAGATTCTATTCTTCATGCCGCCTTTTACGAAACTCCCTATCTTGCTGTAATCGAGATTTATGTACGTATACGAGTATTGCTCAGTTGTTTCTGTATACCTTGCATTTGATTAACGTAATCTGTCTCTTGCTCTTCCTGCTTCATGTTGTTGATCCGATTTTTCTATATTTGTTTCTTTTTTTTAAGCTTTTGGTCTTCCTTTTGTCGTCGTCGCTTTCTATGTGTAGTGATTTCTGTTCTTTTACAATTCTTATCACTTTTTGTGAATTAAGATTGAATTGTTCTTAAGGTTTCGTCTTGTTTTGGATTAGTATTAGATTTATTGATATTTTTTGCTAGGCTAATTCAAAAGGTGCAAACAAGTTGGCCTAATGTCGAAGACTTAAAGTTACCCAGAATTATATGCTCTCTTTTTTTTAAAGCTTCAATCATTCACATAATATAGCAGTTGTGGTCCGTGCATATAGAGCTGGTGCATTCAATTTTTTAAAACTGTATAAGCTCAGTTCGATTGAGTTTTCGTAGAACGCCTTTTATAATGCTGATGGTGCTGTTATAGTCTTTTACTTTTCGAGAATGAGAATTTAAGTCGTTATCTTGTAAACATAAAAAGAAAGCAGAATGTAAAATTTCAGTCAGTTCATTGGTGGCTACCATTCGATGTAGCTTTCAAAGCTTCATAAGAGCAAATTCTGCAGGTAACAAAGTTCGATGAGATTATACTCTTTCCGGTGGTTTTGAGCGCCTTATAAACCTATTTATTGCTAAGGTACGTTAACACAACCCATAGTCAATAACCTCATTCAAACATTTATTTGTATTTATAATAATGTGAGAACAGATTTGATTTGAGCATAATTTAAAGACCTCAAGACCGATTACCGGAGTACACTTTAACTAAAGGTACAAAAAGTTGTTAGTTTAGTTTTCCTGATGGGTAATTCTAGGCAAAATAAGATCTACTGCTAATTCAGAGAATTGAATATCAAAAGTTGAAGATCCTTTAAAATCATATATCATAATCCCTGTCTCCTTAGTTTCTTTTTCATTTGTAACACATTAAAGAATTGGGCAGTTGTTAGATTGTTGTTTGGGGGGAAAGGAAAAAGGAAAAGAAAATTAAGAAACAAACTTAAACCTACCATTTGCTTAGGCTTAGTGGGATCAACGATCGGGGTCGGTTGCTGCGAAACGAAATGAAAGAATGAATGAGTGTTAGCGAGATGATTTTTCAATTTTTTTTGTTTCATGATACAAGAGAGCGCATATGACTTGGCGTGTAAAAAAAAAATAAACAAGAAATCATAGTAAAAAAGCGTTAATGTAAGTATGTAATGTATGTATGTGTGTTAAAGCAATTTCCCGAAATAAAATGAAACCAAAAATCAAGTAGAAAAGTGTTAAAAAAAATAAAATAAAACAAAACTAAATTCATCGCCGTCGCACAGTATTGCATCTAGTTTGTGTGTGTTACAGTGAATTCGATTGTCCTTCATTTGAGTGTGATTTTCAATCGAAATCACTTGTAAACCTAAGCAGCACATACCATACATACTCGTATGTATTTCATGACTGCCAAAGTTTTTAAGTGCACAACTTACCTTGGGAGCAAAAGATGGCAGATGGCTAGGAGGCACAAATGGTGTCGGACCCCCGAGTCCGGGGTGCAACAGACTGGGCGAATATCCTGTGTAACCAGGTAAACCCAGACTGGTCCTATAAAAAGGCGAATCAACGGCACCAATTTTAGTGGGCATATCCTTGAAGAGAGGCGGGGGAAACATTGATGCTGCAGCTGGTGGTGGGGCAGCAGGTAACAATTGCTGATGCTGATGTTGATGAAGGTGTGTATGTTGATGCTGATGATGATGAAGTTCTTGCCGTAGGTACGTGGGTGGAGGTACAGCTAAACCTGAACGATCCAGAAATCTGCTATCGAGTTCACGGCGAAGGAGATCTGCTTGATCAGCTGTGTGAATAAAGTGAACAGTGAATTAGAAGGGAAACAATTTTCGATTTATTTAAGTAAAACCTACTTTTACTTGACTGAAAGAGAGATTCAGCGGAAAAGGGATGTGGAGCAGTCGATGCTGAACTAACTGACACAGGGGGCGGAAGTGGTGCAGCAAATAATGGCGGCTGAAATGTGGAATGCGTTGTTGATGCTGAAGAATGATGTGGTGATACGGAATTTGCACCACTGGAAGCTACCTGTTGTTGCTGTTGCTGTTGCTGTTGTGTTGGTTGTTGCTGGATTGGAGGAGGTGTAGGTCGTGTCACTGTGCTCGTTGTTGCCGGTGAAAGTTGCGTCGTACTTGTTGAGCTACAAAAATTTAACAACAACAATAAAAAATCACAATTAATCAAAGGCAAAAATAAAAATCAACAATAATCGTACCATGGTGGCCAAACGGAGCTCTTCGGCGGATATGGTAGACTAGAAGGAGTGACACCAATCGATGTGGGTGGCAGTGACAATGGTGAAGATGTCGCACCAATTGAACTACTACTACTACTACTACTGTAATGTTGCAGCGAAGGAGATGGTCCAGTTTGTGGTGCACTACTGTACGGTACACCACCGCCAGGCGTCGTTGAGGATCTCGATAAACTGCTAACATTACTACTGTAAAAACACAAAGTCAATCATATGGTACGAGTACTACAATATTTATTCATAAAATAATGATTTGTGTAAAATATTACCTATAACTATCCCTTTCCCGATTCGGACTATGTCCTCTCGGTGAATGAGTTCGAGGAATCACAGATGATGAACTGGTTGCACCAAGACCGGCGACTGAGGCGTGTGGTGGCAATTGATGCTGATGCTGATGCTGATGCTGCTGCTGCTGCTGTGCCTGCTGCATATGTAGTGCATGTGAATGCGCTTGCAGTGGCAAAGGCGGTAGCTGCACCGAATGTGGTGCAGATTGCTGCTGATGATGATGCGAAAGTGGTGGCATTTGTTGCTGTTGCTGCTGTTGTTGTTGTTGCCGCTGTAACTGCTGCTGGTGCTGTTGTTGTAATTGTGCACTCAATGCTGACTGCTGATCCCTGAGAACGCTACCTGGCGGTAAATTTTGTTGCTGTTGCTGTGGCCCACTATTCGTACTATTCGTTTGACCTTGCATCATATGCGATGGCGGACCATACGGCGATTGAGACTGCTGTGGATGCTGTGAAGATGGTATAATCCCATGTGGACCGGCTTGCCCTTGAGATGGTGGCGGTAAGCCATTATTAGAGCCAGGTATTAAACCACCCCCGCTTGACGGCGTATGTGGCCGAACTGATTTCGAGACTATTAGCGGTGACTCACGACTACTAGTTCGCGAGTCTATGGTGCGTGGTGATGCAGTTGGCGATGGCACTGCAGGTGGCAAATACGGACTGTGGTGTAAACTATTATACGGCGGGTATAGCGGATAATTTGGATATGGCGTTCGATACGCTGCTGATGGTGGTATACTACTACCATTACCCCCGTTAGCCCCCACAGTAGCACCGTTCACTGAAGGCGCTGTTGCCGTATGTACCGCACCAGTTGCTACAGCCGGACTATTTGTTCGTCCACTAGCTGCTGCCGCACTATCCAAACCTGGATGATGTACGCTCGGCGTAATTGGTGGTGGAGCGGCGGGAGCAGTTGCAGGCGGTGGCTGTGGCATTGCTACCGATAGCGATCCAGGAATTGGTTGTACTAAACTGCTGCTAGTGCTATTGCTATTGCTACAATTATTACTATTACTTAGGCTACTACTGGTGCTGATGCTGCTGTTCACGCTTATGTTACTATTATTGGTCGTTACTTGCATTGGTTGTGGCGGCGCCTGCGTTAATTGTTGCATCTGTTGCTGATGTTGATGTTGATGCTGCTGCTGCTGTTGTTGTTGTTGTTGTTGCTGCTGCTGCTGCTGTTGAATTGAAGGAGATGTTGGAGACACTCTTGAGCTGCTAATAGGATGCGATGTTGTAATCGATGGTGGCATTGATGTAGCAAAGCCATTTGCTAGCGTTGTGAGCGGTTGCCCAACTATACTACCAATGCCAACTGGTGAATGTATTGAACCAGGCGGTTTAGGAGATGCTGATGTCGCCGTTTGTGGTGAATGTGGCAATTGTTGTGATTGCTGTTGCTGTTGCTTATTGCTAGGCGATGAAGTTGTTGTGCATGTTGGAGGAATTTTCGCAACCGCAGAGGGTAGAGGTTTAACTAGACTCGCCGCTAGCTGTGGCTGACTTGAGATCGGCAACAGATGTGTGCTTATCGGACCATTTGAGACCTAAAAGTAAAGAAAACAAATGTTAAGAAACAAAATGGTAATGCTGTTTAATTAGAACTGTTTAGATTGAACGGCACATCAGATATAAAAAAGATATCGTTCAGAGTCCAGACAAGACGTTCATCGTGTAATAACTGTAAGCAGCTATCAGTTTTTAGTGACTTAAAGTTTATGATTAAAATGATATTTGTTGAGACTACATTCTCTGCACTACTTATCATAAGCCTTCCAGCAACGTTTCAAACTTATACAACGGCCCTACAGCTTTAGGATTATTTCTGCTACTTTCTGACTATTTTAAGTACTTCTCTCTAACTTCCACAATGCTAATTTCGCATTCACCTCCAGCTGTTCAATGATTACTCGTATCTTCACATGAGGAGTTGGGACTTTCCGCTTTCCACTTTGAGTTTTTGCCATCTTAAACCTATGCAAACAGATAATTAAAACATCTCCATGCTAAGTCATCGAGAAAACGATGATTACAGCGATGATACTAATACTCATTAGCGTAAGCGTTATCTGTGATTAGGTTAGCGGCGTCATGAAATACCAACAAGCGCATTCATCTCGCACAGCTTGAGGCCGACGTCTCTGCCCTCACCATAGCCACCGCTCCCTCGTGCGCTTATACAGAAAATCTTCAAAACGAGTTAATTAGTGAGTAGTAATTGGTTTCGCTGGAGGAGATTAGAATATTATGCATACCATGCGCGTACATACAGCTCGTGTTTTGGGTCGGGTAAAAGGTGTCTGCCAGAGAAACTCTAAAAGGGGGTTTTCGAACCAGTTATCAAATTAACATTATAAGCACTGCGGAGACTAAATCCAAATCTGTATCTCCGTTCTGATTCTAATACTCTGTGTGCGCCCGTAGCCGTCACATGAAAACAAAGGCAAACTTTGAAATGCTAACCCCTGAACGTTGCTTTATGCAAAAAAAAAAACCCTATCGTCCTCCAGCCTCATCACATCTCAACCACATCACCGCCAGTTCTGCGAAAAAAAAAACGAATTACCAAAATGGATTCTACTTCACAACGACAACGAGAACGACAACGAGAACGACAACGTTCGTTCCCTCTCCTCCAGCTATAGAGCTCTGGCACCACCACCATAACTACCATCAGCGTCGTCATTGCTGTGCATGGGATATAAGTAAAATCCCCAAATGGGAATCTGTTTGTAGTTCAAATAATTGCTTTGAATTACAAATGGCGCAACGATGTCGACGACGATAGCAGTAGCAGAAGTAGCAGCAACCATTTGTGGCAGAGAATGAAAATTACTCCATAAGAGTACGAGGAGTATGCTTGTGCTTTAGATTCAGCTTCTGCTGTTGCTGCACAGCATATTCACAGTGAGGGGTCGTCGAAAATACAATTCCATTTGTAAGTGGGAAAAAGGGGTTAAGGCAAGAGGAAAAAGCCACTCTATAGATAGCGACAGAATTTGTGGAGAGGTATTAAAACAAAATGGTTCCTGTCTCGGTAGTTCCTGTTCCGGTATGTTCCTTCCTTCTCACTTTCTCTTTAGAAGCTACACACAGCCCAGCTGGCAGCCACTACACACTCATACAATGACTATCACTCCGACTACTAGAACGACTACGACTACGACTATGACTACAGCAACGACAAGGATGACTACCCGACTACCACGGTGCACACTGACAATGACAAGGAATTTTAATCCTCCAGGGGGGTTGTCGGTTTTTCGCGGAACACAGCGTGAAAATCAGTCGAGGTAAATTGGAAAATCCCAAGTTAGCTGCATATCCACTTAATCGGATGGCAGAATTGTTTTTACAGTATGTGGTAGGAGAAGAGCGTAAACGACGACCTAGAGTATGAGAAGACGCTATACAAAGATAATCAAATGATATTGGTAATGCGATTAAAGTGCAAAACGAGAGGCGTGCAGATTGAAGCAGGATTATTGCCGGAAGATTGATGAAAAGCGATTTAATGGGAAACGTCGTCTGTTAAATTGGCACTAATTGAAATGGTTTAACGAAGAGACGACGTGATATCATTTCAACTTTCGGGTTAATTTTTCCCCCTTTTTTTATGTACATATTCGTATCGCTCTTTTTCTACCCTGCCGACAAATCGATTGATTGGGTAAGGGAAAAAAGGCACAATTAAGTAATCAAAGATTAGCCAATGTCTGATACGAATTATTGAGTTTTTTCTTCTTTTTTTTTGTTGTTGGCTTGAATGGGATGCACGTTTTCTCAGGCTTTTTCCAATCGATTAGGTGTAACCCCCATGAATTCCTAAGCGTTTAGGTTTTCCTGGATTTTTATTTTTGCACTGATTAAATATTTACCATTCACAAGCTTGAGATCTTCTTTATTATTGACGTGGTAGTACGAAGGTAATCCGCTGTGAAACGTTGGGATTATTCATGACATTTAACTATATATATCAGTCACAACACTGTGAATACTATAACACTAGCACCTCAACAATAATTAGAGGCTCGTTGGCATACGAGTACAGTGTTCTAAAATTCTGTAGACTATGTACTCGTACCTAATATAGTGGCAAAGAATATAAACCAAGTGAGACTTACACTCAGCTTTCTGCTGCAAACAATATGAAATAGACTAGGTGTTAAGTCCCCCCTACAATAATAGATTTGTTGAAAGCTCGATAAGCTTGTGTCGTCTACACGGCCGTAGCAGTTTTTCTGTGACAACGTCTGTGGATAGTGATCTTTCACCGTAGAGAATGTATGAGTTTTTAGCATACCACGGGAGCGCAGTGGTGGTGTTCAAGGAATTGAGCATTGGTCGATGGTACTAGAAGTAGGGGAAGATCATTCCAAAGTTGTCAGAGTTATTATATTGAATATGTGCTCTAAGTTTTACAAGATAAAGCACGTGGATTTAGATTGGCCGATCCATGTTGAAGTTGCCACAGAGCATGGTATTTACTGACAGTCTGATACCTAAGCATATTAGTTGGACTTACTGGAGGATCCTACAGATGGATCCGAGCACGCAATTGAGGTTGATCTATTCATGTTGTTAAAATCGTAAGTATTACTATCATCGCCTTACTACTAGGACTTACACTATTTTCGATGGTAATCATAACAAAAGGCCAATAAAATTGCTAGCTGGACCAAAAACTATAAACTTTCGAACTGAGCGAAAGATGGCATTAAGGCATTAAACAGCTTGGAGCTGTAAAACATGTCGTTACCTCCATTTCTATAACCCAGAAACTCTACTACGAGTAGAGTTGATAGTCGTTCTAAGTTATTTCTTGTGACCAACTACTCATTCTAATGACATAAGTAAATCGTAGCCCAATTTATGAAATTTCGCCATGGCGATTGTGCACATATGCATCATTGTTTGTTTGTTCTTGCCTTTGCGGGAAATTCCATATGGACTGATTGATCCACTCTCATACTTAGATGGCACAACATTATCTGGCGAATTTGGGACCCAACCACTAAACTTCTATATTTCACGCGGTTTCGCAATTCAAGATTGTTGAGGTCATCTTTCAATTGTGCGCACCACTTGAGGCGAGTCTTCCTCGCCTGAGTACGTCCCTCCGTTAGCAGACCACATTTCTGACCAGTTAGATGTGACTGTATAGCTCGGGGAATTCCCTATTGTAACTCCTCCTCTGAAACCCGTCAACGCAAACGGGAGAAACATTCGCTTCAAGCATCTTGCGTTCAAAACGACAAAAGATATCTTTATCCTCATTCGGCAAATTTCATTCTTCTGCACCATAGAGCAGAACTAGGATGATAATGACTTATATAGTCATCCTAGTGTTTATTGACAATACCTTACCTTCTTAGACCAAACAAAAAGCAATTGACAAGTGTAACTCTTTACTTGATTTCTGATGATGTCAGAGTAAATAGCGGATGCCAGGTAGATGAGATCTCTAACTAGCTATTGTCCGATTCGTCCAGCGGCCATTTGCGTAATAAATCGATGGACATCATATTTTGCTCAGCTTGAAATATGAAACATTTTCCGATTCTGACACAGAGCAGCCTTCAATCACTGTCATCATGTAATATACAGTTTGGTCGGTTGCAACAATAGTCGTGGTAATGGCGTATCCGAAGTCAAAGCAATCAAAAATGTAAAGCCAAAACAGAATATATCGTAGTACTATATGCATATTCAAGGGCTAAATAGGTTTATGTGACTGGCTATCTGCCAATCAAATTGAACATATTACAAGTATGGAACCAAACAGTACTTCCAAATGAAGAAAAAATAAATCCGTTTGTACGTTACGAAACAAATCAATTGTCCAGTGCAATTGTATGCACTAGCTTAATCAAGCACGAAGCCAAATCTTCTTAAGCAATTTACAAAAAAGAGTGTACAATACAAAATGGAACCTTGTGGTACATCAGCGTTTTTGCATTTTAAACTGATCTGATAGCACTTATGTATGCGAATTCAAAACACACAATTCATTATCAAATTCAATAATGTTTTGCCTTCCTTGTATTCGAAACAACAAAACAAAAAACATATACCACATGTTACTTTACAGTTTTTTTTTTTTCTTCTTTCAAAATCACTCCAGTGAATGACACCCGAATTGAATGGATTCAAATTCAAATTAAATAAAATAACAAAAAAAGAAATTAACAGGGTAAGTGATTCAGTTTAATGGAAAAAATTAGCCACAAGCGCAATTTGATTCGTTTGCGTGTCAGGTTGCTTGTTGCATCAAAGTGCTCAAAAAGACTCTTCCCTTTCCCATTTACAACTTCAAAAAGCGAACACAAAAACCTAACACTACTCGTACAAAACAAAGCAAACAAAAAAACGGATCAACCACTTGACACGTGAAATACGAGCGACTGAGGCTATTTTAAGGATCATGATAATTTTATTCAATGAATTTCGTTCCACTTGAAAGATGAGAGATATTCGTTTCTTTTTTGTTTTGCTACCTCTCTGGCTGGCATCTTGCCTACAATATAGTAGTTGTGCGGTATGTAAACAATAAAGGTGCTACTTGACCGTCAATTTGTATGTCATATCGTAAATGGAGCACACACTTGAGATTTTCCAGTGACGAGAGCTCTAAAGCCAGAAGGTTTTGAAATAAAATACTCTTTTAGACGACAAAGAAGAAGGAGGAGGAGGACGAGAGTACGGTTTAAGCATCAACAATGGAAAATGTTTTTAACTGTAGATGAATGAACGTGGAGTATAGAAAAAAAAGAAAACAAAATATAGGGTACCACAAGGTTGGATAATTGTGCCTCTTTTGATTTGTGGTATAAATGGTTTTATGGGAAGTATGGATGACGAATTTGAAATAGGATAGTCGAGAGAAGCAAATCTGTCTAATTGCTGTTGAATAACTATTCCACTTATTAGCATTATAAGCGTTATTTTTAGCATGGAGAAGAATCGACTATTTTATGAATTGAACCCTGAAGGAAGATTTTGAATGTTATAGGCCCGGTTATTTCGTTTTATACTTTAACTTTTTCTTTCTGAGATTGATGTTGATGTTCATCCTCCTTTGATTGAATTGCTTAATATTAAACAGAAAATCTAGAGAAGAAGAACTCATATTGCACTAGATCGTATGTAACCAGTCACTGAATCTCTGCTTTTAAAACAGGTCGAGTATGGACCGAACAAGGTGGTCTGAAATGGTGACCACTGATCGACTTTTAATTGGATTTATGTATGTGTTTCATCTTGTGGAGCACTTTGCCGAAATTTGAAAATTGCAAAAAAATTGGTTACTTACAACATTTTTGGTGTATTGCTTGATATTGAAATCGGAGTACCACAAGGGACCATGTTATCAGCCTTACACTGTTGGCAGTTTTTCAGAACGTAGATAATTTATCAGATTTAGTCTGATTCTGCTGCATCGATCCAACGAAAATAAAAGGAATACTAGACAACATTAATGTCCATAAAATAACATGATTGAGAACTTACTACAGGCAGTTAGATACGGAAGGTGTGGTGGCATTTGCATACACCGAACGGTGTATAACTATGAGTATGATGACAAAGCATAATTGGTTTTTCAAAAACGTATTCTTTCCCTGCAGCAGCATAAAGGAGACTAGAAATGAAATAGAGATCTTATTTTGCGGGGGCGCAATATGGAAACTGGTTGGAACTATTAAGGATCCTTTAAGTGTATTGCCTAATGTATACGAATCTTTAGATCCAACCGCACATCAAGCACAAACTGCATTTTATTCCATAAGGGAAAACAAACTGTTGTATGTAGCCCTCACACTTAAAATTGAAAGGCAATAACATATGCAAGTCTGTGGCGCAGACCTATGTACTCCTACATTCATATAAGGATGGATTTACTTTTGAATTTTCCAAAAAATTATGAACGAACGAGTTCAAATTTGGAGAAGGTCGTTATCCATCAATATAAAGTCCGTTCCAAAGTAAACAGGACTTCTTAAAAATAGATATTTCTAGTGAGTTCATCTACTGACAATTACATGCGTCGGAAAGGTAGACACTTCATTGATGTACTGTCATTTTCATGACATTTGGACGAATAGAAGCGGAGTTATTGCATCAGAAGTGACAGTATGTATGTTTGTCGGTACAAAAATAACTGACGACCAACAATTGCTTAGAGTTTAACATTCGAAGAACATCATCAAGGAGGCCAAAAAGAACAAAAAACTTAATTTGCTTAAACGATTCCAAGGGCGTTTAACACAAAGTTCCTACCACCGGCTCAAAAAATTAATGCACAATTCTATCTTGGTGTCTTGAAGCATTTGGTGCATCGTATTCGTCGTATTCGGCCCGAATATCGCGCAGAAAGAAGTTGGCATTTGTTGCACCATAACGAGCCATCTCATCGTTCGACACTTGTAACCAATTTTTTAGCTAAAAATCGCATTTTAACTGTCAAACACTTCCCGTAGTCGCCTTGATTTGACACCGTGAAACTTTTACCTTTTCAGAAAAATACATTTGTCGATGAAAAGAAAGCGTTTTGTGCATATAGAACCCATCGAAAATGCCTGCACCGACATTTTGAAGGACATCCTGGCCGACAATATATAACACTCATTCGATATGCTTTTGGATCGTGCAAATTGTTGTATTACTTCGGAATCGGACTATTTTGAATAAATTAAATTGGTTTAGTCAAACAAAACTTTTTGTTGTTCTTATTTTTAAAAAAATCCTGTTTACCTTGGAACACACCTTTTACATATATAGCACAAATGATCAAAAAACTGCAAACCTTTCATCTGAAACTGTAGAGTTATTACCAAGCTCGATATCGACCAGATGCGATAGTTATCAGGAAGGAACATTTTTTTAATGGTTCTAAAATAATTTTGCTTTTGGTAATAGAGTAAATATGCTCCTCCTCATAACGTCTCGGGACATTAATATAGCACACGTCTTTCAACCTAAGGCCTTAGCCTTATGCCTAAAACTTTATGAACTATTTATTTCAGCGCCGGATCTTCTTGTCGCAACACGATGTATGTTTTATCTGATGAAGTTAGCGAGGAGTTTTCAAGGCTATCACCACATAGGACTCTAGATAATTGACATCAAATGCGGCGTAGAAGTCAATGAAAATGGTCTGTATGGTCTGTAATGATACAATGGTCTGTATCAACTTGAATTTAATAAAGTCCTAGTCAATTTGGCGTCATGAAAGCTACACGAATTTGCCGATAATTGGGCACAAAATAGTTATATATGTTCACACACAATGCTAGATAGAGTTTTATATGCAAAGCTTAATGAGAATATTCCTCGGAAGTTCTTGAAATGCAGAGAATTGCCTTTATTTTATATGAAACGTATATTCCAATCATCGGAAATGTACTCATATTTCCATGCTCAATTGATAAGTTGAAGTGTGCTCTCCACCACCTTTACTTTCAGCTTCGACAAATTCTGCGGTGCCAACTTCTTCTTAATGACAATACTCGTATTTCCCTTTAAATAACAGTAAGCCTGTGTTTTGGGCTTAAAGCCAGTTGCCCACTTTGTTATGCAAATTCAAAATGTTATTTCTATGCCTATGTCTTCGCAAGATTTTTTTCTTTCTTCACTTTCACAGACTAGGTACTAGTCCCTTCCTGTTGCTCTAGTTTTATTTTTTGTTAAAAAGCTTTTTGCCCACCAATTTCGGTAGCTATTTCCTTTGCGTGCATAACTTACCTCATTACTGGTTTTGTTCGCGGGGATGGTTGCTATGACAAAATTCGTCCACTATTCGTAGGCCTTTATGGAGGGCGTTGCCTTGCTAAAGAGTTTTATACTCAAAGGACACTACAGGTTGTACAGCCGGGCACTGAATCGGGTGATGAACAAAAAAGAAACAGAGTCGACATTTGAAACTCTGAAGATGCGTACTTCTCATATATTATAGGCTGTCGTCCACCAATCAGCACGTGGGCAATTTGATTGGCGTTTCGATCACTTGGAGTTCTCCAAGTCGCAAAATGGATCCTTTATAAGGGAAAATGATCCTGCTTATAACCGACTTTCGAAGAAACAAATATTCATTCATTCAGATCATGCTTAAAGCTATAGGAAAGGGAATTCACTATTAGTGATGTACACGTACTAGTAAATATATGAGTGGAGTCAGAGTGAAGGCGTAAAAATATGTTATTCATCAAAATACAGCGATGGAATTCGAAGCTAAACTACATCAAGAACGCCTTCAAGGCCAACATAATCTTGCAGTCAAAAAGGAAGGCTCCCTATTATTAAAAGCGGGGAAAACATTTTACAAATGACAATACGATGCGTATTCATCAAATGTGTGAATCAACAAGTCAATCTCCTGTGAAATTACCCGCCAAACAAAAGACTATTTCAACCGCATACTCTCGACAAATTTCCTGCTTCCAATCTCAATCACGCTACATTTATTACTTCTGTATCTTAGTACATATCTGAGACCAGTCAGTTATTCATTGCTCGGTCATCAGAACTACTCCAAACAGTTTCTGTTCAGCTTCCCTAGCCCCGTTTTATATTTCATTACATTCTGCGGCTAATTACGTATTCCCCCTTCATCGAATATCCACATACATACGTATGTATGCATTCGTATATACGAATATATCTGAGAAGCACTTCTGATTGCAGTCATTAAACAGTAAACCAGAAGATAATTGCCCAGCTAATGATACGAGAGTGCCCTCTTCGCTCGACAGAAGTTTACAACACCCCCACATGGTGGAGAATTTTACGGCCACTTTGCAAGTTTAAAGATGCATCTTGATTGCAATTGCAGTCTACTACGCCCTCCAACCAGATCTTAAAAAAGATCCCACAAAAACCAAAACCAACAACAGACTTCCAACTTAAATCCTCCCCAATCAAAAGAGTGCTGCTAACAATGTGAACACTGTGGTGTTCCAATATAGTCTCTGTCACTTCTGACGCTGCCCTACTCTACTCCTCCTGCAGATACTTTTGGAGTCAACACTCTCAAGAGCAGCAGAGCCGCTGTTGTTCAAGTTGGCTTCTTCATCTCCAGGGTAAGCAGTTCAATTACGCTTCTGATTTATGACCAAGCACACACATACACAAGAAATCCAAGGAATCCATGTCAATTTGCCACAAAAAAAAAAGAAAAATTAAATAACAACGAAAGAGGGAAAAATTATTAATGTAATCAGTGACCGCGCACAAGATGGTGTTGTGTGTAAACACTTGCAGTGTCTTCTAAGAAACGAATGTAAACATTCGTAGCACTTATGCCTCTTATCTTCGTGCTACCACTTGAGAATGCCACTTGACGAGGGAGCTTGCTCTTTAGCGGATTGAGGCTGCTCCTCCATCGAGACGATCTTGGCCAAGTCAGTCGATGTAGTTCTGTTGGGATTGCATGTGTAATAAGTTTTGTGACAAGAGTTCTGCTTGTTTATTAGTTTGACCCGGGGGCACCGCCCTTAACCTCTTCTTCTTTCTTTTCATTCGTCATTAGCAGTCGGGAGAGGGCATTTTAGGGATTCTTTATTTTTTCTGTCTGATTTTCACTCTAAATGAACTCAATTTGTTTTTCTGAGAAAAAGTGAACGTCAATTCCGTGGCTTTGTTAAAAATGGGAAATCTTCAGATCTATTTACAGACATTCCCTAAGGATTAGTTTTAGATTACTCGTAATTTGAATTTTCTTACCTGCATTGGTGTTGTTGTGTAAGGCGGTGGCAGGCTTGGTGGTGGTAATGAAGCTGGTGCTGGTGATGGTGCCGGTTGTTGTGTTTGACCAGGACCAATACCAACTCCCATACCAATGGTACCACCACCACCAACACTGCTTTGACCGCCGCTGGCAGTTGCTGTAGGCGGTTGAACAGGAACAGGACTAGCACTGCCTCCCAGCCCCAATGGTCCGTTGCTGAGAGGCAGACCCGTTTGATTTGGAAAATCCGATGATTTCCGCGGTGTTGTTGGGCTAGGCGTGGTATTTGTAACTTGTGTTGGCGTGGATGGAAAAACCACTGACCCTCCATCAGAACCCTGGAAAATTTTCAAAAAAAAAAAAAAAAAATCATAATTAAATTAAATCGAGTTCAGAAGTTCAAACAAGTGTCAGTTCAAAGTCAGTCCGAAATTTAAATGAAGTGAGTGTGTCTTGAGGTTTCAAGTTTAACAAGGACGATTACTATTTGAAGGTGTTAGCATTCGATCTCTAATTAGTTTGTGACAATCTGTGATAAATCGTCATATGTGTCTTTACAAGGCAATTGCTTATACCAACATACAGTTTTTGACAAATAATCTCTTGGAACAGTCGCCCCATGATTTAGTTGGCTGATAATTGGTTTATGTTTGGATGGTGCGGACACGAGTCATGTGCTTTAAGGGAACAGCTGCTAGTGGAACAGAACAGTGGCAATATGGCAATACGAGAAACCCAACTGGAGCGGTCTTAATGGCTTCTTTAGGAATTTAAACTGGTCGCTATGTTTCCTCGATAACGACGTGGATGCCGCTGCTGATATGATCACAGACACCATTCTCTTCGGAATGAGATCCTTTATCCCTCATCGAATGATGAGTATCAAACCAATAGAAAAGGTATGGTACGACTCGAGCTGTAAAAAGGCTGTCAGAGTAAGAGAAATGTTTTTTCGATCCTTAAAGATCAACTCGACAGAGGAAAACCGAAAAAAGTTTAAACGAGCCAGGAATGACTGCAACGTCTTTCTTAAGCGTGTAAGATTCCAATACGACCAAAAACTGAGGCAAAAAATACTACAATGTCCCAAAGGTAGTAACAATTTTTGGCTGTCAGCTCTTTGGACAAGGCCAATCTGCTTGCTGCACATTTTGCGACCAGCTCAACACTCCCAGATTGTGCTTTGTCTCCGCCTACACTTGAGTGCGTCGAATCATCGATGGCACGAATCCACTTTCGCATTCGTGTAGTAGCAAGATCTCAACATATGTAAATCCGCTGGTCCAGATTGTATATCTCCCCTTCTTCTGAAGAGGTGTTCTTCCACGCTAGCAAAACAGCATTTGTCCAGCCGGTCTCTAAAAAAGGTGAATATTCTTCTCTTTCCTTCTACAGACCCATTGCACTTACGTCCCTTCTTACCAAGGTGATGGAAACGCTCATAAATCGTCAGCTCATGAAATATAATATCTCGATAGACGAAAACTTCTCAATGACCGGCAATACGGTTTTCGTAGCAACAAGTCCGCTGGTGATTTGATGGCATGTCTCACCGAAACATACATCAATCTGTCGAAAGCAAGATAGTTGCACTTGATATTTCTAAGGCATTTGACAGAGTTTGGCATCCGGCTCTTTTGGCGAAAATGCATGCTTTTGTAATCGATGACTCTCTTCTTCAATGGATTAGAAATTATCTTTCGAACCGTTCAATAGAAGTTGTCTTGGATGGTTTCAAGTCTGATATTCACAAAATAAATGCTGGTGTACTCCAGGGTTCCGTTCTGTCTTCGTCACTCTTTTTAATTTTCATCAACAATCTCTTGTCTGCTACTTCTAATCCAATTTATACCTTGCTGTAGAACGGGAACATTAACAGCATAACTAATTGGGGAACCACTAACAGAGTAGAATTTAATGCTTCCAAAACACAATGCTGTCTGCTGTCGGTAAAGCGAAATTCAAACACCCAGACAAAAACTTTCAATTTTCTCTGTATGTGTGTCAATGACAACTTACGTAGGAATGACCACATTTTCGATATCGTCAAAATTGCCGCGAAATGTCTAGGTTTCCTCAAGCGATGTAAGAAATACTTTACCCCGCGAAATTTGAGTACAATGCCCACATCTGGTCGGGTTTAGGATTCAAAACCGTGCGATAAAACTCATAGATGATACTAATATCACTCAAACAATGGACACCCTTGAACACCGACGTAAATTCTTGTGTTTCACTCTGTTTTATCGCTATTTTCAACACCAGAGGGCACAGCTCCATCCATTAACATTTTGCTGTTCTTAGGGTCCCAGCACCCAGTACATTTTGCAACTCTACGTCGGGTCGAAACCAACTGGAAGACCCTTCCTACATCTTTGGTAGCGCGCCACTAGAGGGCCTACCTCTATAAGTCAGTTCCGGACTGAAGTCCGGAGGGCCCTGACTCCCACGGTACCGTGTTGAGCTACCGATTGTCCTGCCGCTCAACAGGACCTATGACCGGCAGCTTGTAACTGATCAAATCGTAGCAACCTTCAGAGGCGGCAAGTTTTGAAAACCGTTACGATCGCTTTTTATTTAACAATCTCATTAATTGATAATTGGGCGTGGGCCCGGATGGTGCGGACATTGATGTTTTTTTTTTCATTTTATGAAAATTGAATTCAAAGTAACCGCGTGGCTATATTCGTAAGCGATAAGCTGTTAAATCTAAGAAAGCCAAAACTTGGTTTAATCGGTCTTGAACAGTTATCGGCTGTTGGCCAATTGGCTTTAATAAGGACCGTTTTGTTTTTTAACGACTCTACTCAGAGTGTTGCCGAAGATCTTAAACGGTCTGCTTGCCGATAGTTAACATAGTCAATGATGAATTTGATTTTGCGGCAACAATTGGCCGATTAATTAGGTCATATGCACAGTTATGCTTAAAAAAAAAATGTAGAGCCAAGTTTGTTGATACAATTTTGATCAGACATTTGCAATGAATAACACCGAATTTGTCTAAATTTTCCAAACCGGTAGACGATTCATTAACGACCAGCCAGCCGATATTTGATTAGTCGGACTCTTCATGACATTTACAAGAAAGTGCAAAGAACATGCCAGGAACACTAACCCTAAAAAGAAGCATGCTGGTAATAGGATGGGAACGCAGAAGCAGAGTCATTGTCGGCGCTGACAATTTAAAGGAATTATTTCTGTAGAAAGTTTAAGACAATAAGCGATGTCAGACTGAATTAACTGTGCATTCATGGTGACGTTTGACGACAATTACTGCAACTACCGAATAGGTTCGTTTAGTAACGTAGTGAGAGAACACTACAATGAATGTACATATATTAACTTGGTTGAAAGGTTTCGAATTCCTCATCTTAGATAGTTAAGAAATATTAAGCGTATATTTGGTTCCACCCCAGCCGAATATTGTAGAAGAATATCTTGGTCAAGCTGATGCGCTTTAGTGAAAGGGGAACTTAACCTACTTGGTAAGCACAGTTGGCCTTTAAAGAAGAAATAAAGCGAATAAAGAATTATGCACCTGCAATAAATAACCTTGACACTGAATGGCTACCAGCACTCAATAAATCATTACTAATCGAGAGATCAAGAATGGTCTCGGACGGCAATTATTTCACGTGGTAGATTAGTATCGCTTATGCGTGAAACATAAGCTCAAACAATTATTAACAGATATCACGCATCACTTTAGGATTATTCTGGCTAAACTATATCGCAAACAAACATGTCTAAATGGGAACATTTTTAACTACTGTGAAGACCCAAGATGTAGTTCCTAAAGATAATTTGTGTTTTGTTTGGATCAATACTTCTTTAGCCTGCACTGGGAAATTCTCTTTCTATGACCGAAAAGGAGCCACAGAAAATCTCCGTGTTCTTCTTATATAAACGTCAGCATAGTGGTCGCACGAATTTCTCAAAGATGGTGTTTTGTGAGTGTTAATCAGCTTAATGCCATCTACCGAGTCTAGCACCATTTTGGAGGCGGGCTTGTTTTCGCAGGCCGTTTCTTGGTAGAAAGGTTGGGAATGATTTTAAGCAACTCGACAACAACGAGGAAATCGAGAAGTAATAATTTTAAAACACGCTTTCAGTTTAGCCCTCCCCAAAGTCCGAAGTAAAGGAACTAAAACTACATCTGGTAAGTACACCTAAGGATGAGTCAAAACTAACAAGTAAATCGAGTGCTTGTTGTCAGAGTTAAAAATAAATAAAAAAAATAGTAATGGAGTTCCACAGGGCTCGATTGTTACTCCCCTTCTGTATATTATTGTATATTAAGTGCTATATCGATATTTGGATGATTTGAATAGTTACATTCAGACGGACTTATCGGTACTCAATAAATGTGTGAGGTGTATGAGAACCTTGCTGTACGCATCTTTAATCGACAATCACAGGGATCAGGCATTTTCCCTGCAAATTAGTCTGTGCATTGCAATCCCCTAACCTAAGGTGGTAAAACGTTGGATCAATCTAAACAAACTTGACTGAAAACGGTTTGGGAAAAAGTGTGGTTGAAACACCAGCAACACGTTGCAGGAACTTGCACATAATGGTGCGCATATTTGGTAGTCGCCATATGACCCACAGGGAGTTAGACGATGG
Source organism: Volucella bombylans (assembly GCA_949129095.1). Classification (NCBI taxonomy): domain Eukaryota; kingdom Metazoa; phylum Arthropoda; class Insecta; order Diptera; family Syrphidae; genus Volucella; species Volucella bombylans. Next base: position 152,113,625 of record OX422143.1, read on the forward strand.
GCTTGTTTTTATAAATAAATCAAAGGATGGGTAGACTTTTCTGACAACGTCAGTATTATTTCATTATATTTGTCTTTTGGTTACATACTACTTAAAAAGAGTTCACAAACTTTGATTATCCGAAGACATGCATGCTCATAAAAGACAAAACCGATTAGATAAGTTCCAAAAGAAGACATTCACTTCTTCGTTTATCTATTGTTTATCTATATACGTTCGCAACAAGTTAATAAATAAAAAACTTTCACAATTATATGTAATGAAGTTTGAAATGATTCCCTTGTTTTCCAAAGTGCAAGTGCAACGGTATGCCTTTTCATCTAAATTGAATTTAAACCCCAAAATAGCTTAACACTAAACCAATGATTTCGTTTAATCCACACGATAAACATAATATCTGTACAAAATACGTCATGCATTCTTATCGGCTTATCCGTCCATAAATCTTGATTAATGAAATCCCTTTACCACTCGAAATCAAATTGAAAACATTCCTCAAACTCCAACCCAGTCATAAAGTAAAACCCATAAAGAGACCCCATCTGACTAATTTCCATTTATTTCATTGTCAAATCCAATCGCCATAGCTTATCTTTAATACGACAACCTTGATCTCGTCCCTAAGTCTGGTAATAAAATAATTATTGACATCTTGATGACATTTCATTGACATTTGTGTTGGAGAATTAATGCTCATTATTATTTCAAATCTAAATGACAGAGCGTTTATAATTTACCACACACAATGTTGGGTTTAATGGCCGCCACTTTGTCATTGTGTTGCCTTTAGATGGCTACGCCATGAGATTTCGACATTCCAAACGTATCTGACTTTAAATTAAACTCTCACTGGCTTCCAAAATATGCATCTATTATCTGTGACATTGATTAGTTATAGCTTGAGCGTTAGCTACAGCTACCTGTCATTAAAACTTGATTACCGCGACAGATTGCCGTTACTGTCCATTTTTTGTTTGGTTTATTCATTCCGCCACTAAAGGTAGAAAGGTGGCAACCCCTTCATGAGCATGTTCGTTGAACCGCCTAAAAATGCCCAACAGGCGGAACTGATTTAAATTGATCAAAGCGACAGAGAAATTAAATATCATTCACTTAACGAACGACACCCCATCATACCATTAATAATAATCGAGGAGGGCAAGAGGGAAAAATCCAGCACACTACGAATATACGAGTATGTAGGTATGTGCCTGTGACAGCGGTCTGGTCGGTGGCGGCAACCTACGGTTTGTCGTGTCAGCGTGTCAGCATAAAATGTGTTCAATTTGCATTTTAATTAATTGCCAATTAATGCCTGATTAAAAGAATTAATTAATGAAATTCATTCCACACACTCATATTGACACTGGGATCGAGGAGAGGCAAACTGAACACCAGCGCCAGCAGCAAGACACGAGGCTGCAAGTTTGGAGCAGCACAGTCCAACAAACACGGTTAGAGAGAGAGAGAGAGGGTGATAGATGGAGAGTGAAGGAGTAAAATCTTATAATCAATTCGCTCCCCAAGCAATTATCCACTGCTTGACTCCTAAATTAATCTGTTGTCATCTCGTTGCGCCGCACACAAGCCACACAAAACATACAAGACACACAGAAGACACATATGACTTGTTTGTGTGTTGCTTTATGTGACCAGCTTCACCCCAGTTAATTGCGATATCGACCGGCACGGCACGCTGCGGCCAGCTCTGACGTTACTGCTTTCCTTTTCCAGAAAGATTCATGGCACGGGTAATGCGTACGAGTTGGGCTGGAGTAGCCCCCATGGTTAGGGTAACAGCCAAGTGGAAAGAGACTAAAAATGGCAAAAAAAGATAAAATAAAAACAAATAAATAAATAAACAGAGATAGGCACTCCTGGACAGAGCATATTTGTCGTAATGAACCAAATGTGAGCCAACAAACAGCAAACAATTATTAATGGCATTCATTATTGGTAATGTCGGTTTAATTAAAGAGTCTGGAGCCGACCACACACATCAGTGCATTCAGGTCGACAGCTAAAGCACACTATGAATCGTGGATTTCAATTCGAAATCGAGTTGCCAGTTACCAGTTACCTGTACGAGTATACCAGTTACGAGTTGGAGAGTTCGTAAAAAAAACAACAGAAACAAAAAAGTTTAATGACTCAATTTAGATTAATTGCTACATTTACCTGTACATCTGCTACGAGAGTTCAGTCGTTTTCGTAGCATCAGTTTATAGGGTAAATTCCGATATAATCAACAAATTATAACAGAAACCGGCTTTTTACTTTACCTATATCGTATGACCCATTTCAGTTCAACAAATGGGGAGCAGGGTCTTGGATAAACAGTGATTTTCAAAACTAAACGACTTTTGGCTTTTTTTTTCGAAGCATCTTGAATTCCTTCAAATGACGTTCAATTTTTTATTTATAAAATGTCATTTTGCTGTCATTTGGACACCCTAGGCATCATTTAGAAAATGGCTGTTTAGCTCTCTAAATTATGACACTTGTAGTGACATTCAACCATACTTACATTCGAAGATAACATTTTAACTTTTATTTAGACGTTTCGGATGTCACTTAGTACCGTAACGTGTCATGTGTCACTTGGAAAATGGCACTTTAGATGAAAGAATAGCAACTAAGATATTTCAATGACTGGACATGTTTTCGTTTTTTCGTTAGCACAGAGTAATTGCCGATAATTAACGATAAAGGTTCAGTGACTTTCCGGCCAATAATGACCACTACTTCGGACAACAATCAGTCGACAAGATCTCAATGAGTGTTTTTTTTTTGGTCTTTATACTGATCCTATCCCACCAAATCTTATCTCATTTTATCTGGAGAGGTCCAGAAGTCAGTACAATAATGACGAAGGAAGTAGACTTTTAGGACATTGGAACGCTTATCAATCTACAAGTACTCGATTGATAGATAACGAGATGTTGCATGGGACTATTTTGCAATTCTTGTAGTACTATTTCTATAGGATGATTCACCTGTTTTATACCGTTTTTCTTTGAGTGGCTGAGAGTTTGTCAGTTTTATAGATAGCCACATTAGTGATGAATGCCTTTTGATATCCAAACTGATGATTCTGTAACACTTCGTTAATAGCACTTTTAGCAGTTCTGCGTTATTTTTTGTGAATGAAGTGGTGATTCATGAAGCACATGTGGATTTTCACCCGACCAATAACGCATATTTTCCTTATTGACGAACCCATTGAGCCAAAAATTCATCATCTTGTGCATCTTCTCCAGAACCCAATCGGAGAACGTACATCGCTTCAAATGGTCCATCGGCTTCAATTCTTGAGTCAGCTTAATCTTGTATGGGTGTAAACCAAGACCCTGAATTGGGTCTGAGCGATGCCCAATTCTTGAGAACGCCGTGGAATTGACTGATTTGGATCGTTTGCTACGGACGCCTGAACGGCAGCGATATTTTCGACACTTCGACCAACCCGTTGTCTCACTGACGCGGCAACATCACACAACGATTATGTAGACTAAAATTTTTGCACTAAACTTGTTATTGCCTGTCTACTAGGGCGAGAATTACGATTGGAGTTAACGCTCTTAAAGTTGCAGTCACCGACTCCGAATTTCGGTAGAAAATTTTTATAATTTGCAGACGTTGCTCGTTCATGTACATTACCATGATGAAAATGTTGTGTTTACTGAATAAATTGACAGCAGTGACAGTTTGATGATTAGTGAAAGAGTGCGTTCACAAATTAAATTCAAAGTTGTCAAGTCCCTATTGGAAAACCCTTTAATAGACACTTTCATCTCGTTACAACGTAAAATCACAGTAAATAGGGTATTATACGGTTTATCTCGGACAGACAATATTTTCTTTTAGGTGTGTACATATATATATATATATATACAATATTTTTTTAATTAACTTAACTACTCACTTTTACTACTTCTCCGACCACTAACTAACAATTTACGATGCAAATTATAGATAAATTTTCACAAGATAAAATCGACGTTAATTGTTATTTATGGAGAATCATCATTATTACCACGGCTAGATAAACTATGTACATACGAGATCTATAGAGATAGATAAAGAGAAAGATTTTAAGTGGTGTTGGCAAATAAATCTCAAGATTTTCAACAGTAATTTAGAAAATCGAAGCAATTAAAGATTTCAAGTTAAAAATGTGACGTTAATACGAGTAGTTATTTACACACATTGTAAAGGTTAAATGACATTGGCAATTACTTAGTTAACTCTGTGATATTTTTGTTTTTGTATTGTATTTGCTGACAGTGTTGACAGTTTAAGTCTTAAGCCAGGTTAATTGTATCACCATGATACCTTTCATTGAAGCGATTTGTCATATATAATCGTAATAACGATTAAATAGTGAACAAGTTCTATTATTACATCATGTTAGTTTCCATTTGACTTGTGAAGTAATTAACACTAGGGAATGGACATTATAGTTCAGTAAAATGTCAACAAGACCGGTTTTCCACGCCCATTGTCCAGCTTTGGCCAATTGGGGAAACTTGAGTTCGATGAGAAGATAGAATATCTACACTCGTGTCTGCTAATATACATTGATGCTAAACTGAATACTATTCCAGCTTGTCGAATTAGCATTTCCTTATTCACAATACACAACAACGAACAACTAAGCTATCGGTTTGATCCGTCCGCATCGACTATATTAACAACCCACCGATCCATGTCTCCATCCAGTTTTTTCTTTGTATTCAAATGTTTGAAACACAAAATCATTGAAGTTACATGTAGAGTACCACAGGAGTGCATACTTCCACCACTACTTTTTCCATTGTTCATTAGCGATGGAGGAAAATCTTTCTATTTAATGGGAAATGACAACATACATAGCTTCTTAGGCACCTAATCTAGGTACTACGAGGATGTTCGTCTTCTCTAACATAGACTTCTTTCTTCTTCCTTCTCTTATTTAGAATTAATTGTCGTCGTAGAGAGGAGGCAGGCCAACAGCCTATGGACAGTACAATTGAAAATCACGCCATCCAATTGAATCCAGTTTTCTAAACTGACATGTATGTGGATGATTTACATGACGTAGAATAGTTGAAGAAGAATTGATCGGTATGAGCTGTACAAGTCTATAACAAGTAATACGGAAATATATTAGAACATCCTATTGCATAAGTCTGGCTGATGCCCTCTACCACTTGAGAAGTTATAGGACCTTAACAAATAAGAACTTATATTTCAAAGCTCCTACTGTTAAATTAATAGAAAAAACCGTAGGTCGCCCTCTCCCTCTGAACAAAATGAGAATACGAACAACTAGGGACTAGCCATTGGTTAATATCGGATTGTTGAACCACAAATTTGTATTTAGAAGCGCCGGGCTTAATTTTCAATCTGTTAGGTACATTTCAAATTATCATTCTCTTTGTCTTATATCTTTAAGCACCTGCTAGAAATAATGTATTGTTTGAATGGGACTTTTCAGCTTTTTTGTTTATAAATGGAAAGCTGAGCGAACTCTTTCTGTTCTTTTTTGCTGATTTTACTTCCCTTCACTTTACTTCTGGCAGGTTTTTTTTTGGAGAGAGTTGGTACATAGCTCAATATTTTTTCGCAACGTTAAGTGTGGTACCTAAATAAATGCGCCTGCGTTGTGTAAACGCAGCGCAGTGCATGGGGAACAAATTGCCTACCGAAATAGACACAGCGCCAGTTTTACACATCTTGATGAAATGTCATTCAAAATTTATTTTCCTGAATTATTTTCTTCTTCACTGTATACAACTTCACTTCGCCGTGAACTTCCAAATTGAAATTACGTTACGATGCGATTTTGACAGAAACAAACAAACAAACTTGATTTGTTCATCTTTATACCGGACACTTGGGCTCTGAATCGTGTGGCAACAAAAAACTTGTACAGTAGCGAATTTTTTAGCGGTTCGACCATCGTAGGCGTAGCCAAGTAGATTATTTTGTTGGAAGAATCTACTACAATTGTATGTTCTTCTTCTTTGGAACCTTCCTTATTGATTTAATCATTTTAGCTATGTTCAAGGGATCGTAAAAATCCTTCTTGACAGGATTTGCAGTTTTTTTCAGGCAGTGAGTTAAACGTTTTTGGCCCTTATGCAACGCTTATCGGCACGATTTTCGACACAGCTGACTTCTCACGAGTAATGAACCTTCTAAAACTAACAACTTTAATAGCAAGTGTAGTAAATATCGCTTTTTATATTTTTTTTTAAGCCTAACTATTTCTATTTACCGCATATGGTGAATATTGTGGATTTTTACGCAGGCCATAATGTGAAGGAAAGCTTTTTACATCAAGTAAACTGTGTATATCGGTGTCAGTTACCCAATTTGAGCGCTGTTCATGAGTCTTAATAATCCTATAAAATCTGCTCTGACCTCATTATCGACCCTCACTGTTGAATCTATCGACGGAATTCTTCCCGTGAACGTCTTATTTTTGAGAAATTAGGCTTTTGAAGGCGGAAAGTAACAAGAAACCTAAGTATTCAGCAATTTTGATGTGTAACAAGGAAACATTTCTGGAAATTTAGTAAATTCAAACTCCGACTTAAAGAGTGCAAAAAGTCCAACTGATCACTTTCTCACACTGAAAAGGCACCACAATTTTGATGCTTACAAGCATGAGTATCTACAAGAGGGAACTTCGAATGCAAATTTTTTTTATTGTTTAACACTTACATTGCACCGTTTAGTATTTGATGCAGTCAAAGAATGCTTAAGACTCACATTTCAAACTCAGTTACTCTCTCATTGATATTTCACTTCCTATCGAATCTTTTTAGCTTTATTTTCTGTAGTTATCCTTTTAGCCGTCAGATTAGCTCCGTTCATACATAATCACATTTTTAAGATTCCTTATGAAATCATTTCAAAACAAACAAAAAAGTGAAAATAAATCTAAGAAAAGTTACAAAAACACTTTTCTTCTTTTTCATTATACTGAGAACACATAGATGTTTGCCTAATGAAACTTTCATTAAAATCCAGCCACCCAAGTATCTATATACCTAAGTACCTATCTCTTCCAAGGATAAGGCAAAATGCAAGTTAAAAAAAAAATAAAATTAAGCAAAAAAGAAAAGAAAAAAAAACAACATTCTTATATTTGCCAAGAGACGAGAACGAGACCGAGTAAAAAGAAGATACTTTTCGCCTTCCTTTGTGCGGGAGTGCAAAATTTACGAACGTAAAAAAAAAAAAATCTAGACGTTAAGCATAAATATACATTCATATATCTACTACAAATATGTATGTGTATGCAAAGAAAAAAAGAAGAAGAGAGATATATATAAAGAAAAAAAAAACATTAAGAACCGTTCAATGTATATTTTATCTTCTTATACAATATTAAAGTAAAAAGATAAAAAAAAGAAGAACAAAAGGAAGGAGGATTCCAAGTGAAGATGTTTATCATAATGAAAACGGAAAACTTTCACATTGTAAAATTGGCAGAAGACGACGGCGTCAGCGACGTCCATGGAGAGAAATTGTGGAAGGACTTTCCTGTCAGTAGCCGGGCACGGGAGAGAAGAACATCACCTTTTTTTTTTCCTCCAAGAAAATTTCCCTTACCTCTTTTTTTGCTGTTCCCTATAAGAAAATGCAAAAAACGAAAAAAAAATTCCAAGTAGACGAAGTACGAGTAAAAGAAGAAACAACTCCAAAAGACGATGAAACTTTTCGGCTTAGTTGTCTCAAAATTGAAGAAGAAGAAATGCATGACTCCACGACGAGTATTGTCTATTGCAGTCTTTCCACTCCCATCTAGTCTTGGCATCGCCAACCTATAAGGTCCATCTCCATCGAGGAATGAGTAAATTGAAGTTTCTACTTATTGAGCTGTAGTGAAGCGTAGATAAAATGAACAAAAAAACAAAAAAGTGACGAAGAAAATGCTGTTATTTCTCCTGGGTTAATTAACAGCCAGTTCCATTGTGAGTTATTCCATGCAGGAGAGCGTTAAATGAATTGCACGCGGACTTGCTGGCACTTGAAGTGGATTCTTTGAAAATCATCAACCTTACCCAGTCTGCTCAGAAATAAAAAAAAATAACTTTTTAACTTTATGTCTAGTAGAATTGAATCAAAAATTAATTACTTTGTAATTTTTGTTTTAATGGAGCTTTTTTGCTTTTCCTTTTAGGAAAATGTAAAAAAAAAACACTTCGCCCGAAAGTTATGAGAACTTTGTCGATTTGGAGCACAGAGTTAGGATTAAGGGTTTTTTTTTTTTAATTAATTGAATTGACAAAGCAGAAGAGTTATCTGATTTTGAAGCAGAATATCTAAGCAGTGGAGATTAGAATTTTTTTTAAATTAAATTAATATGCATTAAGCGGATGATGAACAAAAAAAATATTCTAAGAAACCACCGAGAAAGTTTAGCTCCCAAATTGTAACAAGAAACTGCTCTTCCAATGAGCCGACACGGAAACAAAATCACTTTTTGATAGGCTGGTAAATTTAGCTTCTATCTCTCATCTTTAGTCCACTAATCCGTCAAGGGGTGATGGCTATCTGGCTAGGTTAGTTAGGATAACTAAAATGAAGCCAGTACGATCCATGTACTGTACGATCCTGTTATCTCTAATAGTGATATCATATGTCCCAACCACTCAAGCAACCACGTGATAGTACTCGTAGACATAAAAGGGAACGAAAGCAGTTAGAGGCCTTATAAACGCTGTACACGTTTGAATACCGATTCTTTAGGGATAGAAGCTCAATTTAAGGCTAACCGACTTCGATATTATGTATTGCATGTGATTTACAAGCTATACGGACACATCTCTACCGATGGAACTTAAAACATTATCAAAAAAGACATAACATTGACAATATCTTTCGCAAAATATTCCTAAAGAACAACCTATTCGACACAAGAATCGGTTACGGCTTTTCTAAAATATACGAAGACATGTTCTGAACATTTTGATATTTTAAGGGGAAAACATCAACCTTGGAAATTTTTTGACTACTATTTATAATAGTTCAGACCTTTCCTGTCCTGTCCATTTTCCAATAGTTAACAATTCCAAAAGGAGGTTCAACAGAGGACTTTTACTCGTTTATGATGAGTCTTGAAGGTTAGGCTAGGTTAGGTAAAAGTGGCCGTTATGAATACCAACCGACTTAGGCCTACCCTCCTCCTTTTGCGCTTCTAGGAGACTGTTAACGTCTATCTTTAGATCGCTTACGCCATTGTAGAGGAAAGTTCTCTTCTTTGGGAGAGGCTAGGCATGCATAGAGTAGGTAGAAAATTGTCTCCTTCTCTCCCTCCAAACAGGTTCTTCAGAAGTCGTTTGCAAAAACGCCAAGCCTTTTTTTGACTGTAAAATAGTGTCCAGTGATTACACTCATCTAAGCGTTGAGACGTTTCCTATTTTGAAAAATCAAATTCTTAGAACAATTAAGGTCCAGCTTTGGCCAGATTTGTTTGGTTGGTAGACATGTTGACCCAACACTCCACCTAAGGTTTGTTCTTCTAATACAATGGCATCCAGCTTTATCATTATTTTGCACGTAGGCGATTGGTATACAGATGATACCCTTTGCCAGTAGGATAGGTAAAGTGGTTCCAATTCTGGCGAATTCGTTGGCCCTACAATTCCCTGGAATATCTCTGTTTCCCGGCACCCAACATACTCGTAGGTAAATGTTGAGCTGCTTTGTCATTTTCCTGTGAGATAATTGGTGAGACTGAGTCCAGGGATCTGATAGCGACCTGACTATTCGAGAAGATGCTGATCTTGCAGATATCACGTTTTTATTCAGCCAGGATAGGACTTTTTTAATCCACAAAATTTCTGCCTGGAACATGATAGAGTGATTTGGAAGGCGAAAGGAGAGGATTGGATAAAGCTTATCTGAGAAAACACCGCTACCAACCCCGCTATCAGTTGGAACCACCCTTACAGAAATGGATCGACATGAAAGCATCTTCCTCCCAGAAAGATTTAGAGCGGACTTGCAGGAAAGTCTTAGTCAAACCAATATTGGAGCATAATGTAGTCGTTGTTCTCTTCAAGTATTCATAGTGTTTTAAGAATATTAGAGTGGTCAAATAGTTTATTAGTCTACTGTGTAGTCCTTTGAAGGCGGATGTAGCTGCGTTAGCAACCACTTTTGTGTTTAAAATATCGAGGGGTGTCAAGTGAAACAGAATATTTAATGCGGCGAAGGAGGTAGACATAATGTCCTTTGGAATTTGATTAGTTTGGTGCAGTTGACTGCATTGTCTAAGGCCGTCCACCAGACAACCATGCCGTACGTATGCATCGGTCTTGTTATATCGGAAAAGACTAAGCTGGTACCTTTGATTGAGGGACAGTCTATGGAATTTTATATTTCCTAAAAAAGGGGACAAAATCAGCTTTATGGGAGTTTACTCGCAAGCGATTCCCCCAACAGGTTAATCTGTTAAATGGTCCTTTTGGAGATTTTCCGGCTTTGAGAATTAAAACTACATTAACTCTCCATGACAAAGGGATGTGGGTCATATCTACGCAACTCCTCACGATAATCTTTAGCGTTGGTGCAATGATATCTGAGGGCCTTTGCAGCTCGGTAGGTATTATAGGGTCCGGCCCAGCAGACTTGTATGATTTGAAGCTATGCACCGCCCAGAGCAGGTTCCCTCTTGTAATCAGACCGTGCATTATAGTCGCCGTTGCAGTAGTCCTGCTAATGTTGTTACTGCCTATGAATAGGGAGCTATCTGGAAAGTGCAGCATATTGATTGATTCTTCACTTGAGGTCGTCCAAGAGCCATCGATTTTTTTGAAACAGCTAGACATCGTAGGATTTGTAGAGAGGATTTTTCTTAGCCACGGTGCCTCAGAGATTTCTGTTATTTTCCCACCAGAATGAAGCTTTGCCTTGGTCATTACTTTTTTATATATTTTGAGAGATTCCTTATTTAAAGTCCCAGTCTGTCACACTTTTTTGTGCTTTTTGCTTGGTTGAAAAGGGGTCCTAGAGCAAATGTGAATCATAATTTTACAAGAATATCAGGAGTCTCAATACATTTTGGAAACCTGGAATTTAGGATCCCCGAAATCGCTAGGAAAGTTCGTAAAATATTCAAAAACTTGAAACAGAATCATATGTACACAGCGGATTTCAGCAGCGAATCGTGCAGTCATGCGATCACCTCCACCGCAATCCCTGGAACAAATATTGCTTATGTCCGTGTTTAATCCCTTAGTGGGTGATAACGCCTCCACTCAACCTATGCGGCATCGTTTATTTTTTGGCTTTATTTGGTTATGCAGTTGCTGAATGAGCATAACGCTGAGAGTGATGGTCCTCTTTTACCATCACAGGGGCAATATTTTGGCACGGTTCATGTAGTAGCCGATACCTGGATAAGTTACATATAAGCCATCGTCTTGTAAGAACTACCGAGCCATATTACCAGGGATAGATCCCGTATAATATCTTATCCACGGTGATTTATGATCGTCTAAAACTTTTTTGTAACAAACGTATCGGATCGAAAAATCATGGAGAAGATCAAGTAAAGGGTCCGCCATCTAACGTTTTTTTTTCAACTAGTGCTTATTTCGTGAATGGTAACACTTAGCTCATGTCTAATTTGACAGGTAATTAGTTTTATCCTTCCGCTGAACGAATATGGATGTACATACGCTTGAACAACGCTTCCCTAAGTGGGCCTGCGATCGACTTAGAGAAGATGCCGATTTTGCCAAAAAAATCATCTTTTCAGATGAAGCTCATTTTGATCTTGGCGGGTATGTAAACAAGCAAAATTGTCGCATTTGGGGCACAGAAAACCCGCACGCATACATTGAAAAGCCGATACACCCAAAAAGAGTCACTGTTTGGTGCGGATTTTGGTCCAGAGGCATAATTGGGCCATTTTTCTTCGAAAATGAGCAAGGAGTGGCCGTTACAGTCAATGGCGATCGTTATCGGGCCATGTTGAACGAATTTTTGTTCACAAAAATTGAAGAGGAGGGTATTGACAACATTTGGTTTCAACAGGACGGCGCTACGTGCCACACAGCCGAAGCTACACTGTTTTTGAAGATCGCATTATCAGCCGCAGAGCTGATGTCGTTTGGGTACCTCGGAGCTGCGATTTGACACCGTTGGACTATTATTTGTGGGGTGCCGTAAAAGATAAGTGTTACGCCGACAAGCCAGAGACAATTGACGCTTTAAAGGACAATATTCGTGAAGCCATTGGTGAAATACAGCTGCACACAATCGATAATCGACCGATCGTGTAGGCTACTGCATGGCCAGCCGAGGCAGCCATTTGAATGAAATTATTTTCCATTATTAACCGGAAGGATAAAACTAATTATGTGTCAAATCAGACATGAGCTAAGTGTTACCATTCACGAAATAAGCACTAGTTGAAAAAAAAAACGTTAGATGGCGGACCCTTTAGTTTCGAGTTGAAATTCACTACATATTTACTGACTTCCAAGTCGCATATGATAGTAGTAGCCATCCTGATCTCTTCGGGGCGATGGTCAACTTAAGAAACCATGAAAAAAACAAATCCCTCTCTGTCGCATATTCCCAGAAAATATGCCATAAAATGTGGAGATTGGAAATAGCTCCTCCAAATTATTCCAAAATGTCCCGGATTTCGATAAGGATGTGATGCTAGAGCAATGAACGATATAAACACGAAAAACATTATTTTCAGCAAATCTGTCGAGCTGCTGAGATAAGCAAACAGCATCGACATCATCATTCGATTATGGCGTGTCGTCATAGAGGGTTTTATGGCTATTGAAGAACAGGCTAATTGTCGAATTAATTACGACAAAATTAAGTATATGCTATAATAAAAACACAGAAGCATCTATCCATCGCCTAAGATAAAATATCATTCTTGATAGCAGTAACTTCGAGATAATTAAGAAGATTCGACGAAAATTTGCCCTAGGAAACTGGTGTTTAGAGCTGGAAACAAATGAGTTCAGAGCTCCTAACTCGGAACCCAATCTGGTGGTCCTTTTATATAGTGGCGAAATATGACCGTGAATTCTATGTGGATGTAGTTTAAAATGCTACAGGGTGACCAGATAAGGACGATAGCAAAAAAAAATTTAAATAAAACAACAACGGTGTGGAATAGCACATCATACCTGCCTCGGTCCAATATGTGCGGCGTTATTCCGACAATAGCGTGTCGAATGTTGTCGAACTCGTTCAAAGTGGTTGGCTTGTTAGCGTAGACTAAGGATTTGACGTAGACCCAGACAAAATAGTCGAGTGGTATCAAATTGCATGATCGCGGCGGTCAATTTATGAACGCTCACCGTGAGATGACTCAGTTGACAATTTCTCGTTCACAACTTCGAGCGTTGTGACGCTTGTATGGCATGTAGCGCCGTCTTGTTGGAACCACAGCTCGGATATATCGATGTTGTCGAGCTCTGATCACAGAAAGTCGGTTAAGATCGCTCTATATCAGAGACCATTGACGTTGGTGTTTCCTTCATCATTTCGAAAGAAATAAGGTCCGATGTTGCCGCCATGTCATAAATCGCACCAAACAGTTAATCTTTGTGGATGCATTGATGCTTGCCCGAACACTTTTGTGTGTTCGCTCCAACAACGGCAATTTTGTTTGTTGGCATAGTCGCTGAGTCAAAAATGGGCCACGTCCGAGAAGATGATTTTTTGGCCAAAATCTGGATCTCCGGCCAACATTTCCAGCGCCCAATTGGAGAACTGACGGCGTTGTCTATGGGGCAGGCTTCAATTCTTGCGTTAGCACAATTTTATACGGAGGTAGGTCCAAATCCAAGCGCAAAATAAGCCGGGTTGGCTCTCTGACGATGCCTAATTCAGTTGATCGGCGCCGAATCAACATTTCTGGGTCTTCTTCGATACCGGCCGGTACGGCGGCTTGTGGTATCTCTGTCTGGTTGGTAGCTGAAGATCCAAAAGTGTATACTCACACTCAATCTTTTAAACGGTGCGACGAACTGCCTGAACACTGATGCCATGATGACGACCGACCTCACGACGAAATTCATGTTGCGTATTTATAACTGACCCGGAATTTCGATAATATTTTTTAATAATTTCTGCACGTTCGGCAAGCGTAAAACGATGCATGATGAAATGGCAAATCTTACTCAATATTTTGACAGCTGGATGCTATTGGTAATTTTGACAGCTGCAGAAATATAACAATTGGAAAAACTATCATTGCTATTTGGTCACCCGTTATAACATGTCGACACTACTTAGACCACATTAAGCGAGCAGACAAGTATGGTTTACTTAAAAGAGGATCTTCGAATCCCAGGTTAAAGAGAACAAAGTTTTGGTATCGATTTGGTTTAGGGAACTGGAAATAGATTGCACATGATCGAAAGGGATGATTGTCAGGTTTCAGGGAGAGAATCTTCACGGGAGTGAAGTCCATTAAATAAGTAAAGAAAGCATAATTTCAACCATTGTTCAACGCAAGACCGTTACAAACGGGAATATCTTACTTGTATCTACAAAATTTGGGAGGTCGACTCACATCCATTCCATTTTAAAAACATTCTCTGTACATTTGACCTCTATTTCAAGCTCAAATGTAGCTCCTGCCGTTTGTTAACCAAACCACACGAGTACCATACGCTTATCAGTTTTTCTCTTTAACAATTTAAATCAACGGTTATCCCTAAATACACCAACTACTTGAAATTGATAATAAAACTATTAGCTCGTGTATAATTTGCCTTGCCATGGGCCTATTACCATTAATTAGTTCCCCGCAATATTGCCCACTTGCGCTTGCCTTTCATTTCACGCATAGTTTTCATTAGTTATTTTTGGAATTCACCCTTTTTATTTTTTTATTTTATTGAAAGCCTTTATAGTGTCTGGGTAGCTTTTACGGTATAAACTCCTGCTTTTATTGACTGTGTATGAACGAGCCGTAACCCTTCTAACCTGAATACTGTGGTATGGTAGATATGTAGATAGATAACTCGTTCGTCAAAACAAAGCCTACAATAATTTCAAATAGTCCCCAATACCCACAATCCGTACTCAATTCTGTTCAAATATGTACAAATTGTTAGCGCACGAGAGTTGGTTTTTTCAACGTCACTTGGACGGTGCACAAATACACAGAGTACACGTCAGCTCTCGGTTGATACGTGAGAAAAGGAAAAAAGTAAACAATACTCCACCCAGCTGTACTACACTCTTATTCATACTCGTACTTCTATTCTAATATCCAATCGGCGAAAATTACCCATAATTATTCAATTAAACCTCAAATGACCCTTTATTCAACAACCAAGGACTCTCGTACATATACTTCAACCATCGTTCTATACGACCATGCCAAATGGGCGGCTTTCCCCAGCTTTATGTGTGGTTTAATAAGTGCGTGGTGTTTTTCGTTACCACAGTGCATACATTGAATAGTTGTATCGATATCTATACTTCGTATCGGTCAGATAATGATATCATTATGGCGGCCAACCATCCCTTTGATTTTGTACCCAAAACGCCGCCGTTGCGTTGGTACGAGTAATAGTCAAGGGGTAAATAGATACTTCCCTTCGGTCCTTCATAACAAACATGGACACTTTTCAAGAGTGTATAAACTGTAGAATACTACGAGTAGATGTACGAGTACATATGAGTAGGTACGCGCTGCAGAAGTGTGAACTTTTGTAGTGGATTAATTATCTAATTGAATTGAATGTTTTATTTACTCGCACCCAGATGCTGTTATGGCCCCTGTGATCACCGATCAATTGTGGGAGTTGAACCCTACGGCCAAACGACCGTCACATACAAATAAACTGACAAACAAACGGACATGCAACCAAACAGAGGCAAAGTATGTAATTTTTATTAAGTGCATTGACAAACTATGTGACAAGAGCTTATTATCATTACAAATCGATATGGCCCCCTGTGTGTCCGTCGCTCGAGTGTATTGATTGTTTAGAGACCGTAAAGACCGCCGCAACACGATTTGTTTGTGTTTGCATTTTGGTATCGAACAAATGTTAATTGTTCCGCTTATCGCGCCGAACAGTGTAGAGCTTCAATTACAATTAGAATAAGTGGTTAAGTTACATGCTACACAAACTTCAGTATCTAGATACAACATTGAGTGCAGACTGCTGGGTCGATTATTGTTAAATAATTTATATGAAGGACGCGGTTTTCAATTAGAGGGTGATTGTTAGAGCTTATTTGTAAGTTCTCATGCGAATAGGTGCGGTTTTTATGACTCATTTAGTGGAGAAGTGGTAGTTTTGGTGTTTTTTTTTTCTTTTTTTATTATTTATGATTGAATTTTGAACGGACATTTAGTAGGTATCGGATTCGGTTTTACAAATAACACATTTGCAGGTCTTTGATTGAAGTTCTAAACTTTCAAGCAAATGGTTATAGGGCTATTTCATGTACGATTGACTTAAGACTGCTGCTTTATGGGTCATTAAAACCTGAGACTTTCTCTCACATCCCACAAAATATATACCCATACTGGTGGCGCAAAATTAATCATCCAATTTTGTTTTTGAATTGCTTTTTTATTAAATAAAAAAAAATGATTTTGAGTAATAGAAATCTTTATTTGAACCTTTACAATTGTTTCTGTTAAGTGGAAAAGATGATATCCGCCAAGTGGCTGCCGCCAGAGTTGGTACACATTTGTGCTCGTTTTATCGCATTCGGCATGACTTTCCGCAAGATTGCCGGTGATAACTGTTCGCATTCCTGTCGAATTGTCTGAGGCCATAAACCCGTGACTTCAAGTAGACCCAAAGAAAGAAGTTTGGGATGGTTAAATCGGGCGATCTTGCTGGCCATGCCAAATCGCCAAAACGGGAAATTACGCGACCAGGAAACGCTTGTGTGTGTGGTCTTGTTGAAACCACATGTTCACCAAGCCCCACTCATCCAATTCCGGTAGTAAGAAATCGTTTATCATGGCCCTGTAGCGTTCGACAGTAACAGTGACCGTATTGCCGATGGTTGTGGCTCGGAGTGGATGTAATGGCTATTCGTGCATCACACGCGGATTTTCAGTGCCCCAGAAATGAAGATTTTGCTCATTGACGTAACCGCTTAAGTGGAAATGCGCCTCGTCGCGCATGATGATTTTCGACACAAAATCGTCCTCTTCGTTGTTGAGATTGAGGATGGCTTTACAGTAATCGACACGCGACTGACGGTCAGGAGGCATTAACTGATGCAAAGTGAACACATTTTATACGAGAACGTGTGTAGGTCTTTCACTAAAATTTGCTGTAGCGTCCCGTCTGGTGATGCCCAATTGTGTGGCCCGACGTATGGTTGATGTTTTTTCGTTCTCAGAGACATCGGCCGAACGACCAGTCCGGTGGCGGCCACGTCTCGCATGGTCTCCTGTGGTTCCACTCTGTTCGAGTCGAGTAGCTAAGCGCCGAAACGTTTGCCCAGTTGAAGTGGCACGATTAGGAAATCGACGTAGAAATTCACGCTGCGCTAGCTAACACCATCGACCGATTATCGGTCAAAAATATCGACACAATTATTCCACGCTCTTGAGGAGTATAGCGCTCCATTGCTTGTTCTTTTGTATACTGCAGCTGTCTGGTTCACAAATGTCAAATATGATTGACGTACGACACCACCTTGTATATAAAGATACAATTTCTTTGGTTTATTTCTTTCCACATCCCTACTTAAAGCTGGTGCGAGTCATATTTTACCAAATCGGACCATACTCTCCCTACTCAATTAAATATCGATTCGAACTCGAGTTTTCTTGTACGCAAAATGAATAGAATCCATGTCCTAGGAAGTCACACAATCATACAGGCGGCCCTTGAATGATTTTAAACCCAAATCATTGATGATTTCAAATCGAATATTTTTTAGTATGTAACTTCAAGAGATAGAGTGACTATCTACGATTGTCTATTCGACATGATAAAAGTGCGGTCAAATCCTTAAAAAAATTATTATTAACCCGAAATGGATTGAAATATCAGCCACTACCTAGAGGAAAACTGGCTATCGTAATCTCAGTGAGTCCTTCCTGAACTGCACCCACAAAAAATTATTTAATTATAAGCAGGTAGAATGTTATAAATAGTTTGAAAGACTAAACATAATAAATCTAACTGGATAAGCAATTTGAAATCTGCTCATAATTTGAGAATAGTTTTGGCTATTCCGAAGTTGGACAGGAGTTCAATATAGTACCGTGAAGTAAAAGACAAATCTTAATCTTAGTGCTCAAAACAATTCACCAAGAAAATCGGCAATTTATATGAAGTACCACAAGATTGACAGGATAGACCAGTATTGCTAATTCTATTTTCAAATCCAACTGTCACATGTTCAGACGCTGCGACCATATCAATATCTTATAGTATTCAGATAAGATCAGGCTGCACATTTTCGGCAAGAAGATTCGGTAAGATATCTGTCTGGTATCGGAGACCACAAACTGCTCACACGGATAAAAATATCCAACGTGTAGGTAATGTACAGAATAACCAGAAACATCAATAACGAGACGCTCGCTCAACTCGGAAAATCGGGGAGACTCGTTCAGCGAGTTTTGGCAAAAATTAAAACCAACAGACTACTCGTACTACTGTAGTAACGAATTGATTTCGGCAGAGAAAAATCTCACTCGTTTACTTAAAAATGTACATAGGTTACGTGATTGGATTCAAAAAAAAAAGTTGTCTTTAGGAGCTATTTTGTTCGGCGACTACATATATGCAAAAGTGGGTAAGAGTGATACATTTACAGTCCTTGACCCAAACAACATTTGTGGTCCTTCTGAAGCTGGATGAAGTAAAGATTTTAGCAGAACTATAGACTATTTTGTGTCCTGATAATCTTTTATTTACGAGTATAATCGTAAGATACGAGGGCGGAATGGTACTGAAAAATTGTGGAGTTTTGGTCGCTTGACCTCAATAGGATTAGCATCATCGTTTGCTTGGTAACAAATAAAGCATCTTCTTTTTTTATCTTTTAAAAAAGATGCGACGGAATTATTTAACCTTGAGGAACTCCAAATTCAAAAGAGAATCTTCTATTGTACATCGTGGTATTTCGAGTTATACCTCGCAAAAAGGTATGCTCTCAGGGTTTCCTGGTATTTTGTAGTTATAATAGATACTAAATTTGCCCAAATTTTTGAACTGTTATTCGACCAAAACAGATTCAGTCACAGCGATATACTCAACTTAAAAATATCACTTGTTTTTTTCCCAATGACATTGTCACTAATTCCCTCCAAATGCTCGTCATTAATTTTCAATTTAGTTCACATTCGTATCGTCTCTGGGAATCTCTTAACAAGCCACTTCTAGAGAAGATAGAGAAGATTCATATCATCAGAGTTATAGCCCATACCCACTTATGTCCGTAGGTTTCCCCAAATCACTTCACATCTCAGTGCTTTCGAAAATTATATACACATTCATTGGAGTTAATTTGAAATCCCAACTACGGCATTAGGAAACCCTGAATGGAATAGAAATCTTTGCTCTGTCCTGCCTCAAACACAATCCCCTTCTACATACCATACTCTACTCCAACCATGTAGAGAGCAAAAACCACTCGAGCGCGTTAAAAGAATAGAATCATTTTGTTGCTCTCTTGACAGAATTTGCTTGGTCTGGTGTTATACACTACATGTTGCATTAATCCCCGTAATTACGCGGTAATTTTCATTTGAATTACGGATAATTACCGTAATCTGTATGCAAATTGCGAGTAACAAAGTGTCAATTAACTCGAATAATAAATCAAATGGAATTCCATGAAGAGGACGTGAGTACGCTGATAGACTGCTCTATGAGCAAAGCACCCATCTATAGTCGCACACAGTCAAGTTAGCCCACTAATTGTCGGTTTGAATCGTTGTTACTGTTGGTCCGTATATGTACTCATATGTGAAGGCAAAGAAGCGTTTAGAAAGCGTAGCCGCGGCGCGACAACTCTAACATGTCAGATATCACCCGGCAAGATATGATATTCTTAAGCACATAACTACGGGGCCCCAATTACATACGCTGTGGGTCGGTCTTGATACGAGTATAAGTACCCCTCTCTTGCAACACAAACACCATACTCGTATACTCGTACACTGTTGCCAGACACATTATTCGTACTTCGATTCGATTACAAATGATTGCGAGAAGTTTGCATGTAAAATGCAAATTGAAAATCAATTTAATCGACATGTAGGCCGACGAAAACGGCTGACGACGACGATGATGTCGACAAGGCTCCCCTCAGATACGCTCATGTATGCAAACACTGTTACCACGGCCCATAGGCGGAACGACAATCGATGGCTAAAGCAAGAGGAGCTACAACAGCAACGGGGCCCTCTCGAATGCGCGCGCGTTCAATAATTAAAGTGTCCGAGGAGTGCGTTTACAAGCCGTGCGGCGACTTGACTTCCAAGTGACTATTAAAAATAATTGAATGTTGTTAAACAGCAATCGTTATCTTTGCGTTAGCATATCATTTAGTCGGGCTTGGCCATAGCTTTACAGCTCCAACTTAGACTACAGATACTGATATTGATACATCTACAGCTCTTTTTGTGTATAGCTATGGGACTTGGTTTGCATTTTTATATGTTGAACGCAACTCATTATGGACAAGCAAAGCTATCCATACGACGACTACGAGAATGTCTGTGAAACTTTGGAGGAATTTTTATGAGCGCTTCGGGGAGATAATAAATTCACACTCCACGAGGAGACGAATGTTTTCAAGTTGGAGAAAACGGTACCAATGGAGCTCTAGCTACATAACAGCCCCAACGTCACTGGCCACGGCAAGTGGGAATAAATTAACTCAAACGGAGACCCAACACATGTCGTCTGTCCGCTGTTTCTGTTGCCTGTTGGCCATTGTCCTCGTTTGCTTAATGTTCGAGTAGTAAGGAAGAAGGCAAAAGATGGCTTATCGGCGCCCTGGTTCCATTTGGACATTGGTCCAATGGCTGAGAGTTGTGCTATAGCTGTTGGTTTAATGCTTACGGTAAGCTGATCATCTTATGCATCGAGATAGCGATGCAGAGAGATGTGTTAAACTTTAATTAGCTCTTTAGTCAAAGACATGGAATAAAGTGGAGTGAATGGTGTGCAGTTGCAGTGTTCTGAAGTAATAGCATTGCTGTCTTGATGGAGAGATTAGGACACGGAATTGACATTTGAAAATGAAAGAAAATGAATACATATTCATATTTATACGGTGTGAACAGCGGACGACAAAGTTAGGAAACGCCAAATGAGTTGTTTTCAATCAGTTTAGTACGGATTTTGTTCATAGGAGCAAAAGGTTCTTAAGAATCGGGGACGTTCTATAAGACCCTTTCTTATGGGTAATTGATCTATTAGATTGTCGAGTTTTAGGGACTTTAGGATGATATCCAGTCATAATTAAAGGGAATCGAGTCAATCTAACGAATTTTATTTTGCCTCTCTTTTTAATTCTCATAATTGTAAGTCGCATAGCGAACGACAGATAAACTTATGTCATGTCCCATTGTACTCGTACATTTTTCTACGGAGGTGTATAAAAATGAATAATCGGTCATAACGAATCAGAAAGTGGCAGAAAGATCCTTCTTAAGTGCAAAAACGGGGATCACCGGTTACCTCAATAAACAGTTTTGATAAATGGATGTACCATCGTAGGCAACGCCTACGAGGAAATCAAGCCCATTCCCGATGGTGTGTATGGGACCCATTCACCTTCCCGTACAAACATTTACCATTGGTTCGCAGAGATTCGCCGTGGCCGCACGTCGGTTTTGATGAACGGCGCCCAGGTGGCCAAAAAACGGTTACCACAGAATAAACCGTGCACAAGATCCATGATCTCTTATTGGCAGACCGCCGAGTGAAAATTCGCGAGTCGGCTGAGATAGCAGGCATCTCAACTGAACGCGTTAGCCATATCCTGCACGAGATTTTGGGCCTGAGAAAACTGTCCGCGCGATGGGTGCCGCGTTTGCTCACACCGGAGAACAAGTGCAATCATGAGACCACTTCAAAGACATGGTTCTTGGCCCTGTTTAATCGAAATCCGGAGGAGTTTCTGCATCCTTTCGTGGCCGTCGATGAGACATGGATTCCTTGTTACACACCAGAGACCAAAAAACAATCGAAACAATGGGTTTTACCCGGTGAACGTGCTCATAAGAGGGATTGTCACCAAATTTTGACAGGCGGGCTAAAAGAGGTCATACTAAATGATGGTATACCTATTTTGGCTCAGTAGCGCCACCTATCTTCCAATCCGGGTACTCATCAAACAGCCCTCGTATGTACATTCATATTTACGAAATTTTAGAGTTAGGGCAGGCACTGAGCGAGGCTAACTTGGCGATGCTCAATGACGTAACTATGACTACACATCAATTGAGCTTATTTTACCTCTTCGTGGCAAGATCTTGTCTGTCTGGATTTGACGTTAAACCTGTAAGTTTCAGTGTTGATCAACAAGAGAATAGTAACACTATAATATCCTGTTGAGAATGATTGATCCTCAGGAAGCAGTAGATGAATTCATCGCAATGGACAAATTTATTGTCGACGACTGTTCAAGACAACGTTGAGATTTGCATATGTAATGCTTATAGCATGACTTTAAGAATGTTTAAGGTAATTTTAACGTCAAAATAGCAAAGGCGTACCTGTTTAATAGTGCAGTAAGAACGAATATCCCATATGGCATTACGCCTGGAACCGGAGATAGTTTTATTGACTTAAGTTCGGAGCAGGATATCACAAAGTAACATTGGATTCACTCCAAAACCAAACCGTCAATGAAAGTAACTGCTCACACTGTCCAAGTAAGGGGCTACTCAAGTATCTTAGATTTCTAAACACCCCCGAGTGGCCAGTATATCCTCTAATAACTAGAGATTTAACATTGAATGACTGTATTCGAAGCAAACAGCCAGAGCTGTTGCCGATCACGAATCCTTTCACCTCTTGGCGAGTTCTATGCAACCTGCATCATTGATTAAGACCAGAGGCATCGATATAAAGAAGCCGTCAGAAATGCCGCAACAAACTAACTTAGAAGTAGAGTTACTGTCGGTTCTGAGTATGTGGAAATATAACTTCTGCAGACTGTTAAACAAACCATTTAGCCAAGACTTACACCCATTTGACTAAAATGAAGTAAAGATAAGAATATATAAACTTTAGCATAACAATTTAGAGATTTTGTCTACCTCGGCTTCCACTATTAATTCTGATAATGACATTTTAATATAAATCAAAGGACTCTAAAGGGGTTCAGTATAAGACGCAGAAGTATGGATGATATTGAAAGAGGAAAAAGATATTCTCAACAATTTTGAGCGCAAGATTATTTAAGTGACTTTCGGTTTTGTTTGCGTTTGACGTGCTTTCGAGGAGGAGATAAGACAGGGAACTCTATGTTTAAGTAACAACCTGCAATAAACAAGATTATCAAATTCAAAGATCAAAGTAACAGAAAAGTTTCGTAGACTAAGATGCATGGCCATTTCACAGAGTAATCTCCTCCTGACAAAATCAGTCTCAATCTGCAGTAAATCAACTGATTTTATTCTTTCTTGGAAATTCTTCTCTTGTTGATTCTCATAAATTTTAATTGCCTACCTCAAATAATGGAAGAAATTATTTTTATTCGTGCAAAAAAAAAATCACATAACATTTCGTTCTTATTAAGAAACTTTCTACAAACACATTCCCTTAAAATCAGTCCCAACAATCATTGACACCCTCTACTTAATGTTTTGTTCAAAATTGAAAAGCGCTAGCCCATAAAATCAACTCAGGCAGCAGCAGTAATTTCGCTATTCAAAATTTTATTGAGCAAAAATTTGACAATTCCAACACTAACGATGTCAGAGACTTGGTTCACTCCCATCTGGTGGACCTGCAAATTGCCTCGTTTTATTATCCATTGGACTCAACGGACCAACTAATATACTCATTTCTTACTGCGGCCCCTCGTCAAATTGGTAAATAAATTACCCAAAGTCCCCGAAATGAAATGCCTAATACAGCCATGACTAGGACTAGACTTTAGCTTCGCCATTGGAACAGTCATTATTCCACATCTCTATGATCATCGCCATCATCACGGCGGTGGCGGTTGTTGGAGTCAGTCACAGTCCATACCGACGAGTACAGCTGAGCACAGAGCAGGCCACAATATTTGTAATTCTAACATTCAATAGTCCAATCCGCTTTTATATTTAATCGTCCCATTAATTCAAAGTGCTCAACTAAAGAAAGAAGAAGAAGAATAACGAAAAAAAGGGGAAAAAAAAAACAATAGCAACCAAACTGAGAGAGGATAACAAACGACAATAAACTTACCAAACAACCAACCAAAATGGCGGCAGCCAAAGGCAGAGAGATTCGTATTATAGAATCGCCACTATGTTTGGTTAGCCTATGCGCGCAGATAGATGGAGATGGATGCATGGTCGCATGGATGCTTGGTTGAATAGTGCATGCATCAGCGTTCACGTTTGAGGTAGGTCGGGCTTGACACAGCTCCAAAACCCCCTACTGGCATGCAGGACTAGATGTGGAACCAAATAAACCATACTCTTCCACCACCTTCAGCACATGCAAATGCCTGCAATTTAAATAGTTTTATCGTCTCTTGACATCGCAATGCTTGCATTATAAATCATTCCAAGTGGTTGCTGCTGCTGCTGTTGCAGCAATTCTGACTGCAGTTTCAAAGTGTGCCTGTGAGGATGGAAGCGTATTGCTGCCGACGAGAGGGCTATTTTCCACGGCCATGTGTGACTCGACTTTGGTCGACTCTGTTTGGTCAACATTCAGCAGAGAGGAAAAAAGAAAATATTGAAACTAAAAAAACAACCTCAACCAAACAAGAGCTAAAGGTATCGGGTCGGGTAAATATACATATACAATACACTCTCTGGACAAACCCTTCTCCTTGCCCTCACATTTGAAAGGTTCAATCTTGATGTGTATACGAGTAAATGTCTGTACGGAGTACGAAGTGCTCGTTGTCGTAGTCGTAGTCGTTTGCATGTTGTGTTGCTGGAGTTTGTGGTGCAGGCGACTGACAGAGGCAGTAGACCCCTCGAGTGTTACATTTAAATATGCAAACTGTGGACAAACTGTTGACATCGGGTGGAATAATGGATATCTTGAACGCTGTTGGCGGCTTTAAAAGAGAGATTTAAATAACTTTTTTTTTCGTTCTCGAGTCGGTGAGGTGTGGTGTAGTGGTGATGTCACTGTGGTATGGTTGATGTTGAGATATTCACAGTGGGTTGTAAAAAGGAACGAACTTAATGAAATGTTTCGAAGCAGTCGGAGGCGATGTGACTTAATTTAGACCAGGTGTCTTAGGAAATCTTAAAATAAAGCAGAACGCCACTTTAGGGCATGCCATATAAGTTTTTGAGAACTTAAAACCAATCAATGATAATTGTGATATATTTATGGTAAATCTCCGAAAGTTAAATTATCTCATTCTTTCACAGATCAAAGTCGACAAAAAAAAAATTGGAGGTCTCTTTGTTCACATCAGACTTTTGTCACACCATAAATTTATTTCTTTTCAGGATGACAAACATAATAGTCTGGGGCTCATCAGTCCAATTTTAAGCAAGTTATTGCGCACCGCTACCACTTTATAAATATCACAAATATCACAAAGCTCTTTACACCACAAAGAAGCTTTTAACAACGTGAACTATTGAGCGATTTTTGTATGCTGTAGCAACAAGGATAGTTTCAGTGAATTTGTTGAAAAATTTAAAGGAAAGGAGCAAATGCGGCTTTTTCTCCACATTGCATACAAAACATCATTTTTTCTTTGTTAGACTCGTAAAGGCTCAGATACTTGGTAGGACATTGAGACCAAAGGGAGATTCCAATGTAGCTGATTGGTGAGCAGTCTTATGATCTGCATGATTATGAAGATACCACAAATACCGTCTGAAACTGATTAACCTACACAATTCAGGAGTAGCTTATGATAATATAACACTTTCTAGAGCGTCAGCACGCTCTCCAACCAAACAGTGTCCCAACTGCTACCCACTATGTCACTAGGTGCATTGACTCGGAATAAGTGGAAAAAAAACCTTCAATAGTGCTTCTCGCACCACCATACCGGAAGGTTCTTTCTAACCAAATTCCTAACGTCTTAACGAAACATGCAACTGAGGGTCAAATGACATTGGGAGATATCGACATCGTAATGGGATAGGTTCGATTTTGAAACCTCAAGCATGACAGATAAGCAAACAAGAGACCTGACGACGAAGTCGAAATGATGAACGATTTGTCGATTTCTGTCTTACCAAAGGGAGCATCATATTTCTACCAAAAACCGAAAATCATAGCGATCATCTGGCTATATATCTTCGTTTTAGAAGCTGCCTATTGAAATTTAGAAACAGGACTATAGGAGACGTAGTAATGGAATCAGACTATTATCTTATGGAAGGCGTTCTAGGCGTACAGTTTAAAGATTCCGGTACACCCTTAAGATATTAGGGGTTAGGCCACTCTAGGATTTTCAAAAAATCCATTTTTTTATTGCTTTCAATGGTTCCTTAGGACCTCAAAAATGATATCACAAAAGATTATGACCGGGAAATACCTCATAGTACTTGCTTTTCAAAGTATAGTCCAAGGCCGACAGGTAGGCAGTGAGCCTCTTTAAAATATTAAACGCGTTTATCTCAAAACTGGATTTTTCAAGTTGGCCGCACCCATATCTTGAACAATTTTCAACCAATCCACTTCAAATTTTAAGTACATCTTTAAGTACTCCTATATATATTGTCTAATAAGTACGTAGGATTTTTCTTTATATGGCGTAGTTATTTTGTTATTAACTATTTTCTTACGATTTTTCTGCAAATTTTGCAAGTGCGCCATTCAACCAAAAATCAATATATCAAAAAAAAAATCCTACGTACTTCTCTAGTTGTTGTTATGTACACTAATAAAAATTTTACAGGAGCTGTTGGTACGGCCATAGACTCTTCCAAAAAATAAAGGTCATCTGAGAAATGCTGCACAGCCGCCACCCCGACTGCGCTATGCAAAAGGAAGGGTAATGTGTTTATCAGCCTTATATACCACCTTGATCAAAGGAATTAAAAATACAAGTTTATTCATCTAAATCTATATTGTCCCCTTCAAAGTAATCCCCATTGACTACAACACACTTATGCCAGCGTTTGATCCAATCCTCGAAACATTTTTTTATATTCGGTTTTCGGTATGTCCATCAATGCTTCCTGCGATTTTTCCATTACTTCCTCTCGGCTGCTGAAAGGCGTTCCCCGTAGTAGTTTTTTAACTCGATTGAACAGAAAGAAGTCACAGGGAGCCAAATCAGGTGAATTCGGTAGCTGTTGGGTGGTATTTGTTGCATCTTTCGTCAAAAAATTACGAATAATGATAGCACTGTGCGACGGTGCATTATCATGGTGCAAAATCCACGAGTTTTCTGCCCACAATTCTGGTTTCTTTCGGCGAATTTCTTCACACAAACGTCGCATAACACCCAAATAATACTCTGTTTACTGTCTGGCCTTCTGGCAAAAATTCATGATGCACTACACCGTTGTAATCCATGAAAACCGTGAGCATTGCATTCTTTTTTGACTACAAACGACGTGGTTATTTTGGTCTCGGCTCATGGCGTTCACCATTTACTTGCCTGATGTCTGGATTGCGTGTCGTACTGATAAACCCACGTCTCGTCTCCAGTAATGATCCTTTTGATGAATGTGGAATCGGATTCAGAATCACAAATCATCTCTTTTGCGACGGCAACACGGTTTCTTTTTTGCATGAAATTGAGGTCTTTTGGCACCAACTTTGCTGCTACACGATGGACCCCAAATCATTAACGAAAATGTCTTGGACGGATCCATATCCCTCTGATGGTTAACTTGCGGTTATTGACCAACATTTCTTTTACTCCATCAATGTTTTCGTCGGTTTTCGATGTCGATGGTCTGCCACTGCGTTCATCATTTTCGATTGACTCACGACCACTTTTAAACCGCTCGTGCCACTGGTAAATGACCGTTTTCTTTAGAGAATCATTGCCGAAATACTTTTCCAACATTTCCAACGTTCGCGCACCATTAAATCCGGTTTTTACCCAAAATTTAACACAAGTTCGTTGTTGTTAAATCCATTTCTAAAATTGTAAAAAATCGCCAACGCACAGAGATAGATGTACTCTTGGCTACGTAACTTTTGCTAATTTCAAGCTACGACGCTAATATGATTGAGGGAATGTCAACAACAGATTTACCAACTTAACAAAAACAATGGGAGCGCCACACGTTGGTTATTCCGGGAACTTTTTGGTATGTATGTTTGTTCCTTTGTGGCACTCTAGAGACCAAACGCGTGGGCCGATTTTGGTGATTCTTTTATCTATCGATTTGTTGTAATCTTGCGCGTGTTACATGATGACATGATATTAATCAAAATTCAATATGGCGACTACCAGCCAGCATTTTGTGAAATAACCTTGCGAGTGTCACTGAAGACATGATATTAATTAATAACAAAATTCAATATGGCGACTACCAGCCGTCAAAAAAAAAAATAAAACTAAAAAGTGTAAAATAAACAAATTAATTTAAAAAATTAAAAAAGCCGACTGAGTAAAAAATGGACTTTAAATATGAATTAAATAAATTATTACATAAATAAATTATTCTATAAAAATTGGTGTTTTACAGTCAATCATATGTACAATAAATTTCTATCTTTATAAACTCGAGATATTTTATATTTTTCCTGAAAAAAAAATCACAAAAAAACCTATTTTTACGGCCTCTAGAGTGGCCTAACCCCTTATGAAGACTACTGGAGACCAGTTAAAAAGCGAAAGGCTCTACATTTATACGTTAGCCGTAAAATCTGAAGAAATTTAAAATAAGTGTGACAACACAGAATCAGTCTCTAGTTACAGAATCACCGAAGATCTAGCGGACGAACACAGAAAAACATCCGGCAAAAGCTTGAAAGTCGTCTTCGAATTCAGACCTACTAGGAGAACGAGGATGCATTTCGCTTCGACCTGCAACCAGAGATATTCAACCAACTGAGGGCTAATGAATAAAGAACTCATCTTGTGTTTGTAATAGAACTCGGAATGAAGGTGTAGATCTTGGTCCTACACTGTTATAAAAAAAAACACTTTTCGAATCTCTGTGTACGAATCACGCTGTATAGCAAAATCTATATTATTTACAGATCACCAAAGATCTAGTAGGTGGTCAAAGTCCTTTGAAACATCCGACAAAAGATTGAAAATTGTATTAATGCTGTTCATTTCGGATGAGGGGCACCGAAATGCTCCTCCCATCTCCTCCTAGGCCTTCATCGAAATGAGTTTTACGAAGATCTCATCTTATGACTGTACTCGTACATCCCTCTATTATTATAAAAAAAAAAACTGTAAACCTTTTTGAATTGTTATCCACGAATTTTCTACTCGGAACCATATGCCATTTATTTCACTACAAATTCATTATCCTTTCCCATTTCATAAGAAAAAAAAAACAACAAAAAAACCGCCCATAAAAATGTGTCACGTAATTCACCTTAATTCAACCCCTAATTTGACCATCAATTTCAATTCTAGACCAAAATATACAAAACTCCAAGGCTTCAACTCTGGCCATAATCATCATCCGACATCCGATTTCCGACTACCGTGTTTAATCATGTCCTTTTCTACTTTGTTCCATTACCTCCTGACGCCACAGAAATACTCGTAATTACTTAAAAACTCACCGGAAACTCAAACTAATGTCATTAATTTGTTAAAACTTCATCGTCCTCATCATCTATACAAGACAAAAAAAAAACAAAAATAAGGGGAAAAAAGTCTAAAAGGACTGACGCTACTGGCGCGGTAATTATGTTAATTTCCCTCTTTGTAATGAGACTCAAATCCACTTCCGTGCTTAACGCCACTTCAGAGACTTCCACCAGTCCCAGTTTCAGCTGCAAATTGGTTTACATCTTTTTTTTTTCTCTCTTTTTATGATTTTAATTATTTCTTAATGATGAGAAAAGTTTTTAAACGTAACCCCTTCTCTCTCTTCGGTCGTTTTAAATTTTGTTTTTAAGCGAAAGTTAAAAAAGAAAATAAAATTGAAAAAACATAAAAGCTTCTAAAATAATATCTAAACAAAGAGAACGGGTTTATCACTTCTAAAAATTTATTTATTGAATTTTACTATGCCAACTACTCGTATACTGCATACCTTACGAATATATCTATTGTACAACATTTAAATGTAAAAATTTAAGAATCTTTTTTATGAACTTGAAATGTAGGACTATTTTTAAAATTGAAATTAAAATGCTAACGAGTAGATGACGTATTTTTTTTCTCTCTTTATATTCTCAACTTCGTTTTAGAGAAGTAATAATCGTAAAATAAAAAATACGAAATTAATGGCGGCACAAAAAAAAACAAAAAAACCCAACAAGCGAACAGAGTATAAAATCTGAAATAATGTCCCCAATTCGTTTTAATTTTATTGCAACCACATGCATGGAATTGTCAAATTTTTATTTTTATTATTTTCCTTTTTTCTGTTTGGGAAATAATTCGTGACGGGAGTGTCAATAAATATTGACGCGCTATAACAATAATAATAATAAACGTACGCGACGTTAAAGAGCGAATATAAAATTTGGGGTTGAGTGGATTTGCTTTGATCTTTATTTGAAAAGAGTGTTCCATTTTCGAAAGCGCAGTCCTCGTCGAGTATAGATTGATATTTTGAATTTATTTTTAGAGTCAAATACTCGTTTACCGGGGAAGGAAAAGTGTTAAAAGATCTTATCAGAGGTAGAGAGTGAGGAATGGTTTATGCCGTCGTAAACGTTTTAGAGCATGACGGTTCTAAATCTGAGATCAAATTTCTTCGGAAGATTGTGTCGTGCATGTGTCATGGAAGTCAAAATAATTTGTAGAAAGGGCTTTGGCCATATTCAGCATAGTGAAGAACGACTAGACCAATTGTTCACTATATGATCGAAATTTTATTGCATTGATGAACGAAACAGTGAAGTGTTGATTTGATCGTCTTGTCATTTTTATGCTACTTACTTACTTCCGCTCAGCACCATTCCCTCGGCTGTCGATGTTTTATACAAGCGAAGTGCGGGTAATCTTGGAATTAAATGCTTTGCGATTTTATTCAATGCAATTATTAGAGGCGAACGAATGTCTAAACAGTGAACGGAAATCTTTCTGGTTCCCTCCATATAAAGGCAAAAACTGCACTAGAAATTGCAACAACTAGCAATCGGTGAAACTAATGTAGCATACTATGAAAACATATGCGGCTTTGTGGGAAGACGGCCGACATATGACGAAATTCAAAGTTTAAGAACAATGATGGAAAAACTTCGCAAAGCTTCGAAGGATCTGGATATCGTCGTCATTGGCCAGAAAAAGGTGTTCGACAGAGTTCCCAGAGATCTTTTTTGGACGCGCTAAGATCTCAAAATGTACCCGGAACGTATATAAGAATGATACGATGATGTTTAAACGAAAGATAAGTGGCACACAATTCGAAGTTAAAGTTGGAACACACCAAGGCAGTATACTAAGTCCATTGCTTTTTAATGTCATGCAAGATATACTAATGAGACTGGAACAACTTTTCTTCTTTTTGTCGTACTAAGACCGAATATCTGTATTCCTGTTTTCCGAACCAACTCCTGACATCTATGTATTTAGGAAGACTCATCGTGACAAGGTGCGAAAAATTTCAAGAAAAAAAACGGGGTCTAAATATCTCGGTAACCACCAAGAAAATTGCAATGAAGATCCCGCACATAAGTAGAGTCAGTGTAGGGTGGGTTAACTGGCGCAAAAACTCCGTTAAAAAAAAATTTTAACATACGCATCGCAATGTCGGACGATGTCGGATTCCGTACGAGACTGAATTGATAATGTCACGAATATTAGCGGGTGTAACAAAACGTGATCTTACAAGAAATACGAGCATCCACCGAAGTCTTTACATAAAGAATCCGATAGCGGAAAAACGTCAGGGTGAGTAAATCTGCTGGTTTTTCCATGCTCAACGATGATCGTCGGAAAATCCGGTCCAAAGGGTAACAGAGCCCCAAGTTCTAATTCAAAGAAGAGAATGTAAACTCTTGGCTTGGAGTGGCCTTTAGAATGCTTCTAGGGTTCGCAAATTTAGGCAACGCCACAAGTGGTGCAGTGTCAATGCAGATGCCATAGAGAAATAATATTAGATGTAATTATACGCGATGCATATTTCAATAATAGAAGAAGAAGTAGAGAGGAACCTACAAGCGAGAGAATGAAAGACTTTTTTATGGAAAAAGTTTCGACTTTCGACGGTTTGCCGGAGGATGGCAACATCGGAAATGATTTATTTATTTATTTGTTTCTCGGTACATGACGAAGGAATCGAACCCAAGAATTCTGGGAGAGTAGTCGACGATTGGCTAAAAAAAAAAAACACCATTACCTCATACTAATGTCTAGATCTTTTGTAGATGTTTCGATCAATCGGTTCCATCTTGTTGACTGTTGATTATAACGAAAGGGTTTGGGTAACACTCGCAACGTATTTCCATATATTTCAACCCACCTCGTATGGATGTGCTCACGGAATTCCAATTGATTGTAACTACAACACCTTTAGTGGAGCAAAATAATTTTTAGGTCGCAGTGCCCCGCAATTGCCGGATCAGATTCCTTAAAAACAATAAAAAAAAACTACATCACCGACTCTCGACTTCTTTAGCAATTGGTCTATGGCTTCACGAATGGCTCAAGATCCAATCTGAAGACAGCCTTCTTAAGCGAAATTCACGCAATCTCAATATCAAAATAGGCAAAAGGCAAGGAGCTTGTGCGTTGGTAATCCAAGCCGCGATCTACCCAAAGGCTTAGTTCAAATTAAAAAAAAAAAAATAGTGCAAGAACTCGAAAATCTCTCCGAAATTGGTCAGAGTAATCGTCGAGTTTTATCTGAAGAACTCCTATAAGCTCTCTCGGCAAGGTTCAGGGTAAAACTTTGCAGCATCTGCACCGGCTTTGCAGGTGTCTACTTCCAAAATTCAGATCATCATTATTGACGATTGGGGTTTTCAAGAACACAACCGTCGTCGACAGCAGGTTTCGACGGGCTGCATGTATGCTAAGTGTACCTACAACTGAACGAGATCCACATTATTTCTTTCCGATAAATTGACTGTAAATGGATCACAGTTGCGAAAAGTGCAACAAATACAGGTGGAATACAGAGCGGTTTCAAAAATATTAAATCAATACAATCTTTGACGGTTACGTTTAGCGCAATAACCCATTAGATTACTTTTTAAATGTCAGGGGCTACATGGTAAATTTGGGGTCTAAAACCTTGATGCCCCTATGCGAGTTTGGTGCTCCCTGATTCCTCTTGATATCCACGCGCGATGTTGGAAATTTTATATGTGACCTGCGAAAAACAATTGCCAAATTGAAAATCAGAAAGATTCGCAGATTCCACAATTCATCGGTGGAGCTATTAAAAGCATCTAAGCACAAGCCGTGAGCAGGGGCCAATTTGCTCTAATATTTGCAGATACTTAATAAACCTGCGCAAACAAGAAGAAAAGCGCTCTAAACACTGTTAAGGCTCAATCTGCCTTAGTCAGCAGGATATATAAGGTCTTAACAACCAAACTGCGGTAGTGCTTAAAATTGTTCAAGAACCCTATCGAGAATCAAAGAGATAATCATACTCCGGCCAATTCGTGACTAAACAGTCCTAAATACACCTTTTCATTGTTTTTAAGACCATATCTGACAGCGCCTTAAGAAACTAAGCCCATCTATTTGTGAAGGATGACATAAGAGGACTTTTTTTTACAAGCTTAGCTTAGCTCTATTTCGAAAACCAACTCAAATTGGAAATCAAGTTTACACATGTCTAGTGATGTTGAGTCAAATACTCGTATGTATGTAGAAAGCTCTTTAAATGGAGACTCTATTTTAAATACGTCTTTAACTGTCCTAAAGTATCGCTATGGTGCTGTGGAGTAGAAAGCAAACGAAGATAACCACGACTGCATTGATCAAAACTACCATTGGGCATACAACACATTCTGGCCTGCACACCGTCCTTCGAGTACAACCCAGACAGTCCACGGTATAGAAACGATTTCGAAGACACGTCAACTAACTGCAAGTGCGCAATCAGAGACATTTATCCAAAGACCGGCTTTAAACTGTCGTTCTAGAATCAAATAAAATGTTTTTAACTAACACGGTAACTGCTCTTTATCGGACCAATCCACCATCTTGATGTAAATGTCATTCTAAGTTTGACAATTAAAGGTCATTTCGTTTCAAAATGGCAACTTGTTAAGTGTCATTCACCAGCAAGAAACCCCGAAAGTGGCTTCCAATTTACAGCAATCCACTACCGAGAAAAAGTCTATAGACTGCTCTATTCAAGAATGTCGACATTCTTCACTGATCCTGAAGCCGAAAGTGCTGGTTTTTCTGCTCGTACTCCTATCGTACTAAATTAAATGACGACATTGTATGCATTACCCTCTCTTAATCACTTCACATTTCTTCCAATCAACAGCAACCTTATTTTTTTAGGGGAACGATAGGTAGCACATCTTTCAACTAACCCATCGTTAACAGCCAACCCTGCCAACACCACCACTACCATCATCATCATCACCATCATCATCATCATCAACATCAACATCATCGTCATCGTCTTCATGATGCTTGCACATAATACTTTACTCGCACTTGTAGTCGTTCCCGT
Organism: Volucella bombylans; assembly: GCA_949129095.1. NCBI lineage: Eukaryota > Metazoa > Arthropoda > Insecta > Diptera > Syrphidae > Volucella > Volucella bombylans. The sequence continues at coordinate 152,148,504 of OX422143.1, forward strand.
ACTCTTACAGCAACGAGTTGATTTAATTAAATTCATCCGCAGTTTTGCGAAAGTACTTGCGAACGGCTTTTAACAAGAAGCGGCTCCAACTTTACTTCCAACATTACTCCCCATCATTCGCCATCACCTTGTCCAATGGTATTGTATTGTCAAGCTGGAGAAGGACTAAAAAGAGAGAGTTGAGTTGTGTAAAGAAGTCACTAAGAACGATTACAACGGCAACTTAAGGCAGCTCCTTGCTCATACAATTTAGATAGCACTTGCCAGCCAGCCCATGATGAGTTGATTCCTTTGATCTTTCAGTGAGTGTGTTGGCCTAACGAAGGGAAATGGATTTCGCGCTCCATAACTACTGCATCGTGGCGATAAATTACATGTTCACAGTCATCTCTGCTTTCGAAAGGCAGGGATCCTTGCAACGAAAAGAAAAAGAAGAAAATCGAAAAACAAGATGTTGGAGTTATTACGAGCATCATATCGTCCTCTTATGTTGTCCCTCCCTCCCTCCCCCCCCCCCCCCCCCCCTTAAACACTGTAAGGAAGATGGTACTTCAGCTTTAGCTGCAGCTTCGGGTGTTTCTTCATTCCTGTCATCGTCTTCATTTTCTCCCAAGCTAGGGTCGTCATCAATGCTACCTCGTTTACGTGTAAAACAACCAGTACTGCCTCTAATAATGCCACTGCGGTGCTACTCGTATTCAAAACCAGGACGAGAACCTATACACAAGACTTAAGGACGTAAGGAGTACGACGAACAGCATGGAGAAGGTGGACGGAAACTATGTAGACACACACCAATTTCCCGCGTGTAATTAAATCACAAAATCCACAAAAGGGTTGGCACAGTGTTTAGCGCACCAACGACAAACTCGAGGGCAAAATGCAAAATACAAAATGCAAAATGAAATTCCGCTAAAAAGTAAAAATGGAAAAAAGGAAATACAGAATAAGGAGTACCTACAGAATACCAGTCCACATACAATCGCACGCACATGCCTTATGAAAGGCAGCTGTTTCTGGTTGCTTTCAAGCTTCTGCTTGGGTTTCTGGCTTCTGGTTTCTAACTAATATCCACGTTAGCAATTTGCAATTTGATATTTGAGGAAACTTCGCCACAACGCGCCACAGGCATCAAAATTTCCAACCAAAGGATTTAGAGAGAGAGAGAGAGAGCGAGAGGGGGACTCCTCTTATACCACTCAACACCATGGCAGTCGTACAACAGTTAAGGAACGTGTGGCGTGTTTTAATACCCTGTTCAGTCTTTTGCTTGGCTCTTGGCATGCTTGTAATTAAACTCATTACACTGAATGACGTTGGTCTGATGGGCATGAGTGGCTACGTCGACTACGAAGCTGAGGACGACAGAGAGGAGTAAACTCGTTCAACGTACCCGAATACCTGTTACCAGTACTCGTACTCGTACCAGACCATGGCGCATTTTAGAATGCATTTCACTTCTCATTACAAATTTAATTTACGAGGATATGCTTCAACTGATGCGCACGTGATAGTATTTTTGGCGTTGGTTGCGAAAATTTCGTGCGTACCAAAAGATTTTACACTGCAACAGTGGTGTTCGAAAGTAGTGAGTGGAATGCCTTTACTTGTCATTCGTTTTCGAAACATATCTTTACTATAGCGAGTAAAATACTGATGATTCTAATCGCGAAGTGGCCATTACCGTCATAAGTCTTAAGCACGTTTGTTTGCGCTGAAAAGCTAAACTCATGGACTTAATGGCCAAGAGATTCTTAAGAGTCATTTATTAAATACCTGAGAAGGGTCTAGTATACCTGCTTAATATGAGACCGGTGGATGGTAAACAAAGTTTGCGTTTTGCTTACATAAAAAACTTTAATGTATTCTCGCTGATCCTTCCTGCTCATGACCAATCTTCAGAATTAGATTAAGACATCAGTCAGCTAAGCGCGTTCTTTGAGAAACTAAATAACTTCCTAGTTGTGGGATTTGTCTTGGCACAAAGGTTTGTAAACCAGTAGAAGCCTATGTATATAATTCAATGCTTTACAAAGATCGCTCATTCCTAAAAAAAATAAGCCAATGCATAACCACCCAATTCTGTGCTCTTTTGTGGATATAGAGAGATCTACAAATTCTTGCCGGCTCCAAACGCTGGGAGTGTTAACAACCTTTCCATATAGATATCACTTTCGGAGGCTTGTCAAAAGGGTGGTGACGTAATACAAATTATTTTTCTGATGCCCAGTGTTGGCATGTGATTCGAACCCGGATGCACTGCAGTAATCGATGAGTTTAACCTCCTCCACTGTACCTCTCGTTCATTTTACCAAGCGATACCATAGTGGATAAGATCAATAAGGATACAATCTCTAAGGGCACGAGTAAGCTACTCCTAAATATAAATTCTTGCTCAAACCAGATAGAGTTGCCTGTGGCATAAACTCCAATTTAGCCAAACAGGTAAGCTAGGCTCGACCTGACAGTGGAACCTAGTCATCAATAAGTTGATTATCAAATTAAAGATGCGGTATGACCGCTTAAATACTTACGTTAAGGCCTACGTAAGCATACTCCCAAGTTGGAAAAGTAGTTGTGCCATAGCGTAATTCCGGCCAAAACAGAGCATGATACTATTCACAAGAAAAATCAAGATATCCTGCATCATACCATCAAAGCTAAATTACCAATCTAAGTCTCATTCTGGAAAGCAAACTGAGACAAAAAGAAACCGTTGCAGAATGACATAACAAAGTTCTAGTTGCCCTTTCTCTTACAAGAGGGCTTTGGTCTACAACCCAAATTTATGTACATGGTTGTGGTGGCATAGCCGTTCTGCGACCTGCACCAACCTGGAAATACACAACGCGCTGCTCGTATTAACATCATTGATGGGTTCAGATCCTCTCCAATGCCTGCTCCATTTGCTATCTATAGATTTTATCGGAATGGAGATTGCAATTAACTCTGGCTGTGAGAGGCCAGCAATGGAAAGTACTTAATGTAGGGCAGTCTATTCACGCTGCAATGATTGGTTCCCTAAATCAACCGACTTTCGATTCATTGCAATTGGCTTCAAAGCTGAATCCAAAACTTTAGTCAATTTTTTTCTTTAATTTGAAATTGAATATTAAATACAAATAACGCGAGCTTATTCAAAATGGCAAACTTTCGATCTAATGCAGGTCTTAAGTCCCTTGGGTCGTACATCGATGATGACACGTATCTACTCAATCGGAAAATTGGTTACAGCTTAGATGAACGCAGTCTTCAAGGACTCAATGTTTAGAGTATCTTTTACGGCATACCATGTCCTCCAACACCGTTCACAACTTGAATTCTAGTGGATTCAAATCGGGACATGCAGTTTTGAGTGATAAGGTCTGGAACATTGTTTTGAAGTCCTAGTTGGGTAGTTTTTGCTTTAAGTGCTGGCGCAAATTCTTGTTGAAAGGTCCACTGCCGGTTCTGAAATAAAGTGCAATTAAGTGGAGCAACAACCCGTTCCACAACGGTTTCTTGGTACACTTTAGCCGATGTTTTCACCCCTTTTTCACAAAAATTGAAGTCTGTGATCACAATCAGTTGGGAAACTTCACCGGGCATAAATCCAGTCGTTCTAAGTAGTAGCATGTAGTAGTATTTAAGAGCTGCTGTGAGCAGTTGTCCTGTAAGAAGTTTGTAGGCACTAAGGCCTAAGTCTTTGTTGACAATACGACTTATGATACGACATGATCTCACGAGCCATGATTTTTTACTTTCTTGATGAATTTCTTCTTATTGTTGACTTGACAGCCAAGTTAAGAATATCATAGAGTCTGTCAACTGTACCCAGTTTTCTTCACATAACTCCAAATCGAAAGTCTTGGTAACGAGCCGACCTTGATTTTAGTTCTAATGGTACGGAATCTATTGGAAAATTTTTCAATTCATTTAAGCTGCTGAAGTTCCTGGCTCGGATATGGAGTTTATCCTTGCCGACATTTTTTTGTGATCGTTTTAAGTCAACGTGTGATTAAAAACTACATTTATAGGGCTTTTTTCGCTACCTCACAAACGATCACTTAGAAAGGTCTTGAATTTTCAAGGCATACGGAATTTTATCCGCAAGATAAAGTCACCTTCTGGGCTCGTCATCGATTCCAGGCACGCACGCAGCTTCGGGCTTGTCACACTAACTATTTCTGACATTCGCACTGGAAATTAAGTGGGAAACAAGGATACAAAGGTCCGTTGTCATTGATTCTCTAGATATGTCCGAGCCCATGTGGCTGGCGGTTCATAGATTTTTAGTTTTAGAATAATTATATCCGCATTTTGGCGCAGTGCATAGAATCTGCACTCGTTATGACTTCTTCTCGGTTCATGTATGAGCAAATGTTAAGATTAGCACCTTCAAGTTTATGAGTTATCGTTTTAACCTTCCTCAATCGATGAACCATTATTTCAATGCTATCTCAGGCGCCATTACCGCCCAAAACAAAACATAATTTTCTTTTTCTACGTCCACACTTATATCACATACTGTACCAGAACCAGTGGCAGTACAAAATAGAAAAAAAAAATCCAACGACTCACAACTCATTGCCACTTCACACACTTAATTGCTCAACTTTATCCGACCCTATCATCAACTTTATAATCATCATCATCATCACCGTCATCGTAGTCGTCAACAGCAGGAATAGTAGCAAGGGTGTAACACCATCAGTGGTGTGGCATGAGAAGGTGCCTTTCCGGCAAAATGGTAGCTGGTCTCTTTCTCTACACTGATGTGTCGTCGTTTCCATGCTAAAAACCACCCAACCGTAGGCAAATAACTTGGCCTAAAACTTTTACCAAACCCCTGCATCGTGACGCTCTTCCCTCATCAATGTGCCTTCATTTAGTTAAAATAAACCGTATGTGAAAATGAGGTTATGTTGTGCTATGCCATGGGAGACGCAGCAATCCCTTCTGGCTTGCATTATGTGGTTTTGGGCTATCAATTCCTTATGAGGGTAAAAATATATCGTAGAAACCCTCTGCCGTAACCATTACCATTGGTAACATAACATCACCCTTCACCACAGCACCCCAACTATGACTCCATTCAAAATCGTATTACAGAACTTAATACATCCAATTGCGGTCTTGGAATTATTTCACATGGCCTAGCCATAGCCAGAGTCGTTGTGTTGGGCAAACGTGAGTATGATGATGGCATTGGCGTCGTCACCATCATCATAATCGTCGTAATCGCAACCGTGTCGAGCTGTCGTCATTACCACACGTTAATCAGAAGAATTAGTGCAACTTTGGTTTGGAGACGAAAAGACTAACCACAGAAACGGGTGCGATGGGTTATTTGATAGCAAAACCATGAACACCACCTCCCTACCTACACCCTGTGCCACCATTGTGTATGTATAACCACACCACACCACACCACATCACACCACCTAGTCAAAAGACATATTTGTGGGCATTTTAACGAGGTTAGCGTAGCATACAATATCATCAGATACAAATACACACATACTCGTATTATGTATGGTATGTTTTACGTACAAGGTGCACCCTCTACTGCAATGAGCGATATCAGATATTTATCTGAATTTCATGTGAGCATTCAGGTAGCTACTACTATAATTAGGTAGATTTGTGTGCTAAGCCAAAGCAACAATGTTGCGGTGATGGAGTGTAAAACCGAAGTCAATAGGACTGGTCACAGGCTTAAGCTTCAACGTAAGATTGGTGACAAATATGTATATATGTGTCAAAGAAGTTGCCATTGTGTGGCGTCTTGTAATTACTACATGCGGTTGGGAGGCATGAAGGGGGTTGTGGTCAAGAATTTAGAATTTACTTTAACGTGTCAAACCTACAGACAGAACAGTGTATTTGAGTTAATTTAGACAGAAAGATACCACAACAACTTTGGGAGCCAATAATCGAAATGGAATGACTTTTGATTGATCAACCAATATTCAACATTACGTTTTCCGGGCGGGTCAAGGGTGCTTCTCTTTATGTACTCAAGTCTCTTTGGAAATTATTTTGCTTTTCAAAATTAAATGTAATCCCAGCTTTACGTGGAAAAATACATTCCTTTACTTAACTCATACTCGTAGCACTGCTCTTCGTTTGCTCGTTAGCTAAGGAAAACACGATTAATGCGATTCTTCTATTTCAATTCGCAACATTTTTCCACTCCTTTGCGAGCGCCGATGGAGACGTGGAGTATGAAGAATAACGCCCCCACATTGTACGCCTCGTTCCAACCAATTCAACTTCACTCCATTCAGTATGATTATTGAATAATCCCGTAAATACTAAATTAATCCGATTTAATTACACAACCGTTTGCGTTTGTCGATCAGGCAGCAACTGCAGCAGCATTGTGCCTCCTGGTTCAGTGGAGCGTGCGCCCAAAATGTCCAACATGTCCAAATGAAAGCGTCGCCATCATCCAGAGACCGACTGATGTTGGAATTTTTTCCTCTGTGCGTGTGTAGAAATGTGCTGAGCCACCGAAAATGCCGGCAATAATAATTCACATCAATTACGCTTTAAGCGGATTACGAATTAAATATGAAAACGACGACGAAGGGATAATAATCTTTCACAGCCCCACACTTCCACTCGGTTTTTATTTTTTTTTTTTTTTGAACCACTCTCCTGTTAGGTGGTGGGGGGAGTTGGTCCATACAAATTTATCTCAAAAGTGAAAATGTTCACAACGATGGCCGTTGGTGCACAAGTATGTGTTAGAGTTTGTGTTTCTGTTTCTGTTTGCGTGTGGGTGCTTGAAAGAAGTCTGATGCCATTGGCGTGAGGACTTGGAAAATAATTTTCCACCAGAAAAACCCAAGTACTTCCCTCTTTTCATCAATCCTCTCCCTGGCAGAGGAGAAAATTAAAATCTTGCAGACTGAAGCATCATTGAATTAAGGAAAATACCACGAAAATTTTTAATGAAATGGATGATGAAACACAGAAAGAGGAAATTTTCAATTTCTACGTATAAAGTGCGCAAGATGATTCATAAAAGCCGTGGGCGGGGATATTATACGAATATTCGCGCGCGCAAATGAAAAGGACGTTTCAAGTTAATTAATTCAGTGTACGGATATACAGAGCATACTCTCGACGTCCTATCCAAAAAAAAAAGGTCAACAATTTGCGCCTAATTAATCCTAGGACATTGTCGATGGTGATCTTCTAGGCGGTTGGTCGGTTGGTTTTCTTTACTTGGGTGTGGAACCGGAATTTTGTAATTAAAGTTGAATGTGAATGGAGGAAGTGAAAGGAAGTCATTAAGCAAAGCAGGGTGAAGTAGGTCTTGCTTATTCTTATTCCACACCAGAGTGAAAGGAGTGGGATAAGTGAGAAATATATGGAATCCCACAAGGTTCCACTCTAGGTCAATTGTTTCATACCACTAAAAAAATGAAGATACTTCTAATCTTTCCACCGAAGGAAAGTGTCCAAGATGGTATAATCTACCTGTGAGTTAGCCTCGATTCTAAAAGCTTCTGTTAAAAGCTGCTGTAAGATTCCTTCATTCTTTCGAGCTAAGGCAATAACAAATTAGGCATTCGCTAATCCTGAAAAAAAGCTGTAAGGAATTGCTTTTATGATCTTTAGATAGAAAGCAATGTTTATTTGGGAAGATTTTTGGAGATGAGTACGAGTATAAGAATAACCCTTTTCGAAAATTTAATCCGAGAGCTCATAGATGATAGATCAGTGCACAAGAAATTAGGATAGTTTGACCGAAACCTGACATTTTAATCTAAGCCAATCTGTTTAAAGCAGAAGCCTTAACTTGACTTAACATTGCTGAGGTTGTTCACTTTATGCAGCTTTCATCGGCAGAGTTGCTCACGCGTGGCCTGGGTAACTTTAGAGATCATAGGGATAGGACCTTTCATAGACCTAAGACCAAATTGCATACTCAGACCAAGGCCTCTGAGATAAGATCACTGAACTGTGATATATTTTTCAAGAAACTGTATATGCAGAGCTTCTATTCCTACCAAATCAATGATTAATCCCAGTTTTCCCATTTCATCACGCACAACCTCCAAACACAGAATAAAGACATAGATCGCATGCTTGTCTGTCCTATGCACCTGCCTCGCCTAGATATCTTCCGAAGTAAGTAGAAAAGATCACCCAAAATAAGGAAGAAATGGTGTTAGGCTGCGACGATTATGCACAAAGGAACATCATGACTTCTGGGTAGTACAAGAAGTACCAAGATGTGAGGCGATCTATGAACATCTAATAAATTCTTAAGTTGTACTCGTAGTTCGTAACATAGTTAATAGTTCTACTTTCATCATTTAAAAATACTAAGAGGTGCTTGGTATCTTATTTGTATCCCACAAACTTTCCGATTCGATACTGAAAGGTATAAGAAGAGCACTACTCAGATCACCGATAATTAAAGTAACAAATCAAACGAATAAATGACTCCCACTATCGTTTACCGAATTCGTCAGAGATCGAATAAGGTGAATGTAGAGATGGCATTTCGATGTCTCATCTAGAGCCTGAGGAACCATATACACGAAACTCTCCTCCTCTCTTAATCAGGCCTTTTCATCATCCTATCATATAGCAAGAAGGGTAAGCGTCAGAAGTAGAGAAGCAAACGCCTCTCCAGGAAGGAGTTCAATTCTGGTAAATCATCGAGATTAGAACGCAAGAAGATAAACCTAAAGAGCAACCATCAACATCTACAGACGGTAGTTTCTGAGGATGGGTTATAAAGTGTTTTTTTTAGTGGTTTGGTTTTTAAACTGGCAACACTGTTTCTACAGATTGTCAATTTGACAGTTGAAAGTTGAATAGATTAACGCCAGAATAACGTGTGCAAGTTGTGCAAACTTACGAGTATTTTGAAAACCATGATTCGGTTCGCCAAACTTATCGTGCGCTACGTACATTTTACGGTCGATATAATCGTCCATCTGAGCAAGTTATTCGGAACACGATGAATCGTTTTCGCACCACGTATACTCTAGTGGATAATACGCATCCCCAATGACGACAAACAGTGCGAACAGAAGAAGTTATTGCCGTTGTGGAGCGCAGTGTTGAGGAGAATCCGAATGAATAGATTCGCCATCGTGCACAACAATTGGAGCTCTGCCCATCCACTTTGTGGAAGAATTTACGGAAAGATCTCGGCTTAAAAGCTTATAAGATTCAGCTTGTGCAAGAGTTGAAACCGCGTGACCATTATACGACGCGTAGGTTCGGTGAATGGGCCGAAAACATGATTCAACTTGATCTTCATTTTCAACGCAAAATTTTGTTCTCCCATTAGGCCCATTTTTGGTTAAATGGATATGTACTCGTAAACAAGCAAAATTGCCGAATTTGCAGTGGAGAAAACCTAGAAGGCTTTGTCGAGACGCCCTTACAACCATTAAAACTCACTGTTTGGTGTGCTTTATGGGCTGGTGGAATCATCGGCCCATATTTCTTTAAGGACGATGCCGGCCAGAATGTTACCGTCAATGGAGAGCGCTATAGTAACATGCTTTCGGACTTCTTCGTTTCTCAGTTGAATGGCACTGACGTGCCAGAGCTTTAGTTTCGACAAGATGGCGTAACATGAAACACGGCGGGCGACACCATCAATTTATTGCGGGAAACATTTGCTGAGCGCATAATTTCGTGTGATGGACCTGTGAACTGGCCCCCACGATCCTGTGATCTCACACTTTTAGATTACTTTCTTTGGGGGTATGGGAAGTCAGTAGTCTATGCCGATAAACCAAAGACGTTGGACGATTTTAAAGTCAACATTTGCCGTGTTATTGCTGATATACAGCCCCAGTTGCTCGAGCTAGCCGTGGGCGCATATACCCGATATCATATTTAAACATGTAAGTGCAAGTAATCGTTGATCCTAAGGAAACTTTCTACGACGTCAGGTTGACACTTTTCGACCACAAATTTATTGCAATCTAAAATGCCCTCTTCTCAACAGTGGGGTCATTAATGCAACCTTCAGTCCGAGAAATACTCAATGGCGGTTGACCAAATCGGAATACGTGGGAGCATACGCCGATTACTTCACTTTTTATGTGACAACAAAACATCCACAGATACTCTCTAATATTTTCCAATATGTCTTACATTTAACTGCCCTCTTGAACACTTTGCTGTGGTCTTAGCGTTCCGCCCCGTTTTGGTTCCTCCAAAACAGAGATCCGCTTCACAAGAATCAATTTCTCTTAGTTTATCTAAGAATGTTAAGAACATACGTCTAACGAGTATTCTACATTTTTCGGAGGGAGAGACAGGTCCTTCATTTCGTTTACAATAAAATCGGCTAAAGATTTCGGGTATCTCTCAACGAGATTGGTAAATAAAAATCACTCTGGAACACTCTGACGTACCGGGGAACTACGAGCGCGCCGCTGAATTGATGATAATCCCGGCGCTCTAGGAACAACTATCAGGGTATCACAATGGAACAATAACTGCTCCAAGTGCACCTCAAAGAGGACTCCTCTACTCTAACATACTAATTGCTCAACTGATACTTTCGATCATTCGATTCGATTGTCAATGTCCTATGCAGGGTTTAAAGGATCCCCTCAGAACAATGCTCTATTTGGCGGCAAAACTATTAGGAGACAATTGCAAGAGGGCACCCCTCAGAGTGATGTTTAATTTTATTTCATTCTGAAATAGATAATATTGGATGCAAGGTTTTTGTTTACGTGACTGACGTTGGCAAGGAGATGCAAACACTTGCTGGCGTTCAGCAATAAATAAACAACTGTTGTGACAATATAAATAAGCCGAAGACTGGGCTGGTCCTTTTATTGGAAAATAAAAAAAACCGCTGCTTGTTCCCATCCACTTTAACTTAGACTGGAAGCCTTACTGGATAAGTAACCCCCGGTAGCCCTGCACCCTTCCAAAAGACATACATACGTATAATCAATTTGTGGAACCTAGAATTCAATGTAATGAATTGGCTATACACTTCCGTAGTACAACCGATTCTCTCGAAATATTGTAGGTGACTGCTTTGGGGAGGAATTTCAACCCAAAAAAAAAATCCAGCAAATGAAATGAAAAAATCCCGCGCTCTTTTCTCGAAAATGGATTAGAAGTCCTTTTCAGAACATTCAATTTAACATGTTTTAGTTTCAAGTCTAAAATTCGCAAATCACATGCTGGTGTGCCTCAGGGCTCCTTTATGTTTCCACTCTTTTTAATTTTTATCTTAAAACTAGGGGTATTCAGCGCTGGCATATTTTTCGAAAATCTGGACATCAACTTTCCGAACATTTCAGCGCAAAATGATATTTTACCTCTAAGAGGCAACATTCGAACTTCTATTCCCAAAATCTACTCAAAAGGATGAAAACTTGCTGTTTGAGGCCGGCAAATATAATTTATGAACGTCGACCAAAGTGCCGCCACAAATTCTAAAACGTCAGCCAGCTTATTTTGAATGATTAAGATTTATAAAATTCTAAAGTGATTGAAAACGGGTCATCAATCATAATGACAACAGTGTTGAATTTGCCGTAAAATTCAAGCGATGAGAGATGCCAAAAAGAACGATCTGTTGACTAGATTCAGTCTTAGACTGAATTAGTCTCAGACTTATACTCTTAAACTTTTAGCGACCAATAAGAAGTTTATATCGGGTTTTCCAAATAAGAACTTGACAACTTTTTTTTTTAAATAAAACGCAAACCATTTGAGATATTTCAAAAACTTTATTATCGGCTTGAAGTACAATCAAAACATTTATGAATGGAACTCGACTTCGTTCATGTGGCCACCGCGGGCACCAATTTTCAACGACTCGGCCACACATTTCGCCGAAACGGCGCATCTTCTCCAGAACCCAATCGGAGAACGTACGTCGCTTTAAATGGTCCATCGGCTTCAATTCTTGAGTCAACTTGATCTTGTATGGGTGTAAACCAAGATCCTTACGCAAAATACGCCATAATGTGGTCTGAGCGATGCCCAATTCTTGAGAACGCCGTGGAATTGACTGATTTGGATCGTTTGCTACGGACGCCTGAACGGCAGCGATATTTTCGACACTTCGACCAACCCGTTGTCTCACTGACCCGGCAACATTACACAACGAATATGTAGACTCAAATGTTTGCACTAAACTTGTTATTGCCTGTCTACTAGGGCGAGAATTACGACCGAAAATTACTCGTAGAATTAACGCTCTTAAAGTTGCAGTCACCGACTCCAAATTTCGGTGGAAAATTTTTATATTTTGGAGACGTTGCTCGTTAGTGTACTTTACCGTGATGAAAATGTTGAGTTTACTGAATAAATTGACAGTGACAGTTTGATGATTAGTGAAAGAGTGCGTTCACAAATTAAATTCAAAGTAGTCAAGCCCCTATTGGAAAACCCATTATAAATAGCAAAGACTATACTTCTTTTTGAGTCAAGAACAGGTCTCTTTTTAAAATCGTCATCATGACCTAGGAGAACGTGAAGTTTGAAGAACTAAGAGGTATTACAGATAGAAAAAAACAGGCATAAAAGAACGTTAAGCTAGGAGAAGGTAAGGCTGATAAAGGTGGAGCCAGTTACGAGTGAGTATGAAGTTGAAGATATGTATATCCCCAGTTGGATCAAATATGTTCAAGCACATATATGAGAGCTAATGGGATTAAATTTGTTTGAAAGCACCTGAAAAGTGAATTTGTTTTTCTTAACCGTATAACACCATCCCAGCAGAGACAAGTGTTTCAATCAAAATTCTTCTAACTTCTGTCAAATGCATTTGCCTGCCATCAACTATCCAAAGGAACATCTGACCTTTGCGTTGTTTCAATGTGAATTCCCTGCACATCCACTTTACTAAAGAGTTTCAAATTTAACGTTCTACAAAAAATAAAAAAATAAAAGACTATAGATACCCACGTCCAAGCGCTTTCTGCTCGAATTCTTCGGAATTAATGAATTAATAATTTAATTTTACGAGAGGACTCAAAAGAAAAAAAAACAGAGGCAACAGCAGTACCTAACAGACTAATCCTCTTACAAAGTATTTTCCATTCTTTAGCAATTTACTCTCCATATTTATGGCATTCTAGGGAAGTACCTAACACACTGTAAAACCAACCAAAACAGCGGACCAAGGATTAGGGATTTAATTTATTTTAATTTTTTTGTTTGTTTGCCTTTTGTTACTCTCTTCTTTAACCGACAAAAAGTAAAAATAAAAACCGAGAAACATAATTAATTTTTTGTAAAAACAAGAATGAACAAAAATAGAAAATAAAAAGGAAAAGCTAAAAGAGCGAATGGAAGGAATTAAGTTAATTAATTCCGCGAAAGCAAAAAGGCAAAAAAGGTCAACACTTTGTCTAATTAATCATCGTTTATACTCCCCACGTTCGCGCTTATAGGTAGTCCTCCGACCGGTAGACTATATGTATGGAGAGCAGCCATAGGGATTCGAGTTCCGTCGAGTAAACACTGGAGGAGTCATATACAACACAATGAAATAATAAAATCCTCGAGTGGGTGTTTAACAAGCCGCTAGCAGTACCAGCTTTCTACAGCACCATCAGTTGTAGTAATAGAACTACATAAGAGCCACAAGCGACTTTGGTGTAATCATAATGACTGTTTGTTTGGCACCCAGAGCACCCTCTCAGTTTGACATTTAACTCCATGTATACCTCCGTTTAAATACTGACTCAACACAAATGGCTTATGTTGTCGACTTTGTCGACGTTGTCATTGCAGTTGTCGTTGTTATCCTTGTAGTCATGGTTGCCTTCAAACTTCTACTAGAATTCGAGCATGCTCGTAAGTGCTTCCACACCCCAGAGTAATCACCGATGCGAGAAAAAGGTGCTGAGAGATGTGGATTAGCACTTTTGCAAATCGCTTTAAGTGTGTTCACACATTCAACTTGGTAGCGACGGCGGGTTGGTAATGTGACACCACCATAACCTGTGACGATGATTCGAAATGACTTGAAGCATATACGAATAAAACCGGCGACACGATGAATTGTCGTCTCTTCCCACAGCAAGGGCGAACACTTGCTGAATGAATGGAAACATTTTAGATGCTTGTTGTACCCACAACACGAAACCTTTTTGTCCTTGTCGGTGTCGGTGTCGTTTAAGTCGTCAGTGTCGCTGGTTTTTAAGTCGTACTCGTCGTCGTTGTCGTTGTCGTCGTAGTCATCATCATCGTTTATTGACACTTGCTGTCCTGGTGACGGTAGTTGTCGACAACTTCTTGAACATACCTGCAAAAGGAAAGAGAAAAAAAATCTATTAGATTTTGTTATAAAAAAAAAAGAAAAAAAAGAAGAAGAAACTAACACATAGCTTAAGATCTACAAGTAAAATGACATAGAGGGTAGGGAGTGTCCTGATTAAATGACTTCTCAACGACAAGAAGCTTCTTTTATCCCGCGAGCAATGGCTGATATGTAGGAAGAAAATCATTCCATCAGATGAAAGGAGTGATGTTCATGATCTAATGTAAAATTTCCCATTAGTTTCACCGAAAGGTCCTTTTTTTTTCCCAGTTTTGAAAATTCCCACAAAATGTTTCGAGAAAAACCAGGGTCCGGAAGGGAATAACAGTTAACACCGATGGTTGGTCTGGAATATCAAAGTGAAAAGGGGAGAACATTCCCCCACCCCATCAACACTACTTTGGAATTTGCTGACTCAATTCGAAGCGCACCACCAACGTATCTTTGCTCGATTTACTTCTTTATGTCCTTTTCATCATTTCTGGCTGGCAAATCCCTTAAGTAATCGTACTCGGGAATAAAGAAAAAATCCAGTCTTTCATTTCACTGCTGACGCGTATTTCCTCTCTGCTGGATCCTCTTGTTGAATGCAAAAAGGAGCAGAGCTGGGTACAGTTCCACAAAGAGGAAAAACTTAAATGGAAAAAAAGAAATAAAAAAAAAAACAACCCACCAAAGGGGATAGAGAGAACCACTCGCGCTCCCTGAAAGTCGTCTATAAGTACGAGTATAAGGATACGGATATATCCCAGTCTGCTATACAACGTTACTTGCACATGCTGTGTAAAGAAGCTTAACGCTCGAATAATGCTCCGTCGTTATTTTTCCGGTGTGTGTGAATGGTTTTCTTCATGCTGAGTTAGTTACCCGGATGGTGGAACAACAAATTTTCTGGTATTAAGACCGACGAACGTAACAGAAAAAAAAATAAGAGGAAACGAAATGAAAATTGTAAAAGAAAAGTCTTGGTAGGTGGAGAGTACCGTTCAGAATAAAATGCAATTTGAGGTTAGAACAGGGGAGACATTAGGGGTAGAACACATATTTAATGGGGTGGATTTTTAGAGATTTTTCCCTTGACAAGTGAACGAAATTTGTATGAGGTTTTGCAAGAGGATTGTTCTACTTAACGAGCGAATTTATGTGAATAGAGTTTAATAGCCGTGGCTGCCTCGAACAGAAAAACTTGTAAGAAATTGCTGCAATTACATAGGTACCTAACTAGAAGAATGAACAAGGTTTGAACACTAAAGAATTTCAACAATTTTGGACATGTGACACACTATTTGACTTTAATTGTAGGCTGTTCAAATATTAAAAACCAATGTGCGCTGGCACCTCATAATTCGCACAAAATGTTTTGGTTTAGGACTTTGCTAAGTGCATAGGGTAGTACATATTTGAGAAATCATCTTACAAACAATATGCATAGATGACGTTTAAAGCCGCTTCGAAAACCTAGAATAAGAAAATAAAATTAACTATAAAGACCTTGGGAAGTTATAAAGAAGACGCCAAGAGAAAAGAGGTGTTCCGATGATGGTAGAAGCCTCCATATCTCTTATATACATATGTGTATCAGATGAAACTTGGTCTGACTGACATCCAAACATTCTATTGAATATCTTCTTACATCTCTCTGGATGTGTTTGCACTAGTTGCGTACACTGAAACTAAACCATATTCAGCTTTAGCAACTATTTGTGTAACATTCCATGGTTTATTACCATTCCAAAAAATGCGCATCAACAACAGTTTTAAATCACTATTTCCTCCAATTTTATTCCATTAAATCCGCTTTGACGCCACATAGCTTCAAAAAATTAAACTCCTTAAGCTATGAAACAAAAACACTTTGTCTTACGTCTTAAGACAGTCGTAAAACATCGAAAATACCATAGAAAGGCAACTTTCTTTGTACTTTTGTCGGCCGCTTTGATTTTGAAAAAAAAATCCCTCACATTAGAAGCGCAATTAAGATCTTTCGCAGAGCGATTATACCAATCACCCATCATCAATCGTTGGGTCTTCAATTTGACTTATATTCCCATCAGTAAAGCTTAAGAGATTATGAATCATTCCAACACTAAGTTAGTCCCTCCAAATGCACCTCTAATTAGCATGGCTTCGAAGAGCCAGCCATCAATCAAGCCAAAGTCTTTATTTTAATCTTAAGACCGCATCAGGTTTTCAATTTTATAATTTTTTGTTTTGAAGAGCCTTAGGCATGACTGAGTGAGGCTTAGGTGGAAGTTATTTCTTCTTTTTTAAGAGCTTTAATGTTTCTCTGTTTTTTTTTTAATTTTTCTGTTTTTTTGAGGAGACACGTGGATTATGATTAGAGCTAACTGTGGGGTTTGTCTTAATGACATGAGCTAAGTGGGATTAAAAAAGTTAATGGAAACAAATAGTCATAGGATTGGAATGGCTTACGTAAGTAGGTCATACTTAAGACCAAAATAACTGTTAATAAAAACCTTTGTGGTACGCCACAAGGATGAGACAAATCGCCTCCCTACTTCCAATAGAATCAAATACTTTTTTTTCCATTTGAAGGTATGTACGAGGGGCGTTCAATATATTCTCGGTATCGATATGAAGGAAAATGCGAATTTAATTTAAATTGTTTTTATTTTTCAATATAATCTCCCCTAACATCAATGCATTTGTTACATCTTGAGATAAGTTTTTTTAAACCCTTAAAAAAATAAATTTCCTCTTTCTCTGCAAAATACCCATTTATTGCCGACTTGAGTTCTTCATCATCCGAAAATCTTTTTCCACGAAGACATTTTTTCAAATCCGGAAACAGGAAATAATCACTAGGGGCAAGGTCTGGACTATAGGGTGAGTGTTGGATTTCTTCGAAACCACAATCTCGCGCAGCAGTCTTGGAAACTCGCGCCGTGTGAACAGGAGCGTTGTCATGAAGAAGCAACACACCCGCTGCGAGTTTACCCCGTCTTTTCGTTTCAATTTCCTCCCGCAGATTATGCAAAGTGGAAGCGTAGGATGTGGCGTTGATGGTTTCACCTTTTTTTTTGTACTCAATGAGCAAGATTCCCTTTGACTCCCAAAAAACTGTGGCCATGATCTTCCCGGCAGACGGAGTGACTTTGAACTTCTTCGGGGGGTCTGTTCCTTTTTTATGCCACTGCATGGACTCTTGTTTGCTTTCAGGGTCATAGTAGTGGACCCATGTTTCGTCCCCAGTAACAATTCGATCCATAACACCGTCCTCGTTCTCACTACACATCTCCAAAAGCTCTCTACAGCATGCGATTGTCACTTTTTTCTGAGGCGCATTCGTGGCACCCACCTTGCACTGACCTTTGAAAGGTTAAGATGGTCATGAAGAATGGTGTGAATGGTACCAATTGAAAGCTGGGTGATCTCTGCCATCATTTTCACCTTTATTCGGGCATCCTCAAGAACAAGTTTTTCGACTTCTTTGATGCTTTCTCCCGTACAAGCAGTATCCGGGGCGCCGGAGCGGGGGTCGTCTTCAACGCTCTCTCTGCCTCTCTTGAACTCACTTGACCACTTTTGCACAGTTGATAATGAAGGTGCGGAACCCTGGTAAACAGCCACCATCGCTTCATGAATAGTTTTTTTACTTTTTCCTTGCTTAGTGAGAAATTTAATTACAGCGCGATGCTCAATTTTCACCATCATCGTCTCAGTTGACATTATGATTCTGTTTAACTAGAGATAAAACGCGAATTAATAATCACATTTATATGAAATCTTACATGAATGCACTAAAATAATAGTATTACTTGATTAATAAGTCAATTTATATATACAACCACAGCTTCACCCCGATACCGAGAATATGTTGAACGCCCCTCGTAAATGCCATATTAGTCTTCGTTTTTGTTTGTCACAGGGAACTAATTTAGACTCAAAAGAGGTCTATGAGACTTTAAACCATCCAGGTAGTATAGAATGAAAAGAGAGACTTGAAGAGATTGGAAATGGAAGTGGAAGTAAGATACTTTTTTCCTCATCTTCCCATGAAATCAATATACAAATGTATTGCTAATGCCTTATATTACTGAAATGTATGTACAACTTCACTCCAATTAAGAAGGACAACAGTCAAGCAGAATAATTATCCACATGTCCCCCGAACAAAAATACAATAAAAGTGACAGTAGGAATACTCTATTTCGGGTGATATACTGCAAGGTTATGTGCTAAGACCAAAAGTATTTGGAATTTTTAATTGTGTTATTAGCCGACGGCAAAGTAGTCGTCGGAGCGTAGGGCTTCATTGCTCGAGACATCATGATTGTTATAATCATAAGTTCTGTTAACAAATGCTCCATTGAAGTTACCAATCTAATCCTCGCTATCGCACGACAACCTGTGTTCCGTAGAACACTAAACGGTTGCAAAAGTTAACGCGAGTAAAAATAAAACTAAGGTCGATTACGATATCCGACCAACAACACATTGAAACCATTTAAACCCACTCTCTCTCTCGTTCGATAATATATCATAGACCGACCCACATATTATGGCCAACTTTTTTAAATAGTCATTTGCAAAAAACCTCTTCGCACCCGACCATATATATTTCAAGTATATCACCCAGTCAGCATGGATTTCAAAAAGGTAGATCAACTACTACATACTTAGTTGAATTCGTATCCTTTGCGCTTTCAGCCCTATTATATCGACATCGATGTTATTGCTACAGATTTCGTTAAGGCCTTCGATAAAATATCACATCAATTGATCCTTTTCAAATTGTCTCCCTCAGTTTTGACTCCATATTCTTAAAATGGATATCTTCTTATCTGGAGAACCGTTATTAGATCATTCACTTTAGGCCAGTCTTCTCAACTCAGTTTTTAGCCACTTCTAGTCTCTCACAAGACAGCCATCTAGGTCCCCTCTTCTTCATTTTAACTATAAACGATCTTAAGAGGATTATCAAACACTGCTCCGTATCCATTTAGGCCGATAACACTAAGTTCTCCAAAACTATTTCTTCACCCCAAGACTTCAAGAAGACCTCGGTGTCTAAAAAACTGCTTTGAGCCCATCTATGACTTTGTCACGTAAGTCCAATCAATCCCCCTCTCGACTTTATTTTCTGCATTACCAACCTGTTCAATCTCTTCGCGACCTTGGAATTTTATACGATAGAGAGTTAAACTTCCGTTCGCATATTGATGAGATAATCCTTAAAACCAACTCATCCCTCGGTTTTATCAAACGTTGGTCTAAAGAATTTTGCAACCCTTATGTGACAAGGTCACTTTACATTACCCTTGTCCAGCCTCTTCTTGAATATGCCAGCCAAGTGTGGTCCCCCTTTCAGCGAATACATATGTATATCCCGAATCGAGAACATTCAACATCGTTTTTTTCGATTTTCTTCGAACTACCCTTGTTCGGGACTACCCTGGAATGACCCATTTATCTTACCTCCCTATCGTGATAGCCTCAAACTCCTTAACCTGAATACCCTCGAAAAACGCAGAGACATATCTGACATTCTCTTCATTCATCGACTGCTCTAATCCTCGCAATTTACGCTGTCCTCGTCTCTTTTATATCCCAACTCACCGCACCTCTTATGGCTCTAACGAACTAATCACCCGCATGCCCCGTAAAGTCAACTTAAACCTCCCCATTTTTGATTTTAACCTGAGCACTTCTCGTCTTAAACTTGATCTCCTCCACCATTCCCTTACTTCTTAACCCCTAACTGTTGTTAGTTTTTAAGTTAGTTTCAGCCCCAGCCCCACCAAATTAAATTAATCAAATTTAGCAAAACTAATAAGGAACATCTCGAGGCCTAAGTCTATCAGAAAGTGTCTTCCAAGTGAAGTAGGATTGTAAAACTGATTTAATCTGTTCTCTTACGTCACAGCAAATACTCAAAGACACACCTTTCCACTTAAGTGATGTGAATGCAGATTATTTGAATTTCGTCTAAGAGCAATAAATTCGAAAAAATCTGCTCCTCACCAATCTGACTAAACTGCGATATAGAGTGCATGAACACGAGCTCGAGGAACTTTTTGACTTATTATTTCCCCTCCAACATCACAACCTATAAAGTGTCGATTAAAAATCAAACCAATCGCAAAAAGCAAATGAGTATTCATGTTTCCTCTTAACTTAAGGCATTATTCACTTCGGCTCCAGACTATGAGCTCCGAGATACCTAAAACGTTAAAAACAAGAAAGGGGTCCCATTGGGTTGCGAACTAGTTACTCTACTTTTTAAACAATAAAAAAAAAAAAAAATCCTCAGCCAAGACATAAACCTAAATCCCTGCAACTAGCCACATGAACGATTTCTATACAATTCTGCTGTCCAAAAGTAGGTCCTTATGTTGCATTCGGCACATATATGTACTACAAACGATTTCAAGCCAATTTCAAACCAAACCAGTGCCCAATATATCCCTCCCCATACCATATTGGTATTTTGTATTCACACATACATAACACAGATTAAAATCAGTTCAACCCCATTGATAGAATTCCTCTCATTATTTAATTAATAGTTATCGCAATCTAAATTGCAAATCTAAGCTCATAAAATTGGATTAAAATGCCTTAAAACTGTCAGCAGTCTGTCCAATTCTCCCCTCTAACTCATCCTGTCCGTACACACTGCCTATCATCATGTTCCAAATCAACCAACAGACAACCGAACCTAACCCCACACTAATTGATTGTGACGTTCAAAATTATTTACATCTTCCACTCTCGCATGTGTGCTTACACAAATTTGTTGGCTGACATTAAACTAATAAGAAAATCAGCATTATATAGGTATACGTTGCATGGCCCTTCATACCGATAACCCCTTGTATGTCTCTCAAGTGTAAAAAGCCAACCCGCAAGTGAAAGGCGAGATATATGCCAGACTATTAGCCGGAGCATATGTCAGAAACCATGTAAATACTAAGCAATTTGCGAAATTCCATAAACTGTAAGCACACCAAAACCAGTCATCCACAGTCCGACGGCCCACGTATGGCAAGAGGTTTATGTACCGTAGAAATAGACCTCATACAGCTTTGCGCTCCTAATCTCTGACTGAGTTCCTTTAGTATGTCTGCATACGAGGTATAAGAGGTAAAAGTTGTACTCGTACGTAGTACCATATCCACCGCAACCTAGCTATTCATGTGATTTCTTGAGTGAATGGCAAAACCCCATAAAATATTCATAAAACCATACACCACCCGAGACAGCGTTCTGGGATGCAGGGAGCACGTGAAGCAAGAGAAATAACCAAACGACGGAATGACGACCCACCTTGCTACGGATAGATGGTGTATCCGTAAGTTACCTTCTAACATTTGCCATATTGAACTGGTCACACTCGTATACATACGTTATTGTCGTTGTTGTATTTGATGCTATGAACTGAAAACGGCGGGAGGGAGTTGATGACGACGACGTTGACGATGACTATGGCGATGGCGATGGCGATGGTGATGGCGATGGTGATGGCAATAGTGATGTTGATGTGGAACCACACACATGGTGTATATCGTTGCACAGCGGGAGACGGCTATTACAACTATCGCCGCTGAGTGTGGTAAAAGTATCTATCACCCTTTTCTTCCATCCAACCAAGAATCGAAAGACTTATTGACTTGGCATACGTAGTGCGCCCCAGCATGAGCTAGAATCCAACGATTCAGTTCACATTTTAAGCAGAAACCTCAAAGTGAGCACCGCCTTACAAATACAAAACTTAACAACAACAACGGCGTTAACAAACAAAAAAAAAAACCACCTCACTCACATTGTGCTCGGATTCATACGACGAATATACTCATAGTCCTCCTTGGTTAAAAAGCAGCGCTGGAGAGCGAGTGGCATAGCGTGAACAATGCTTGCATTGTAGAGCGGCAAGCAATGCCATGTAATTCCAACTTAATCCGATCAAATAGGTTGACATACGTGACAAGTAAATATTACCATATACACAGCAGGCAAACATGCTTTCCAAGTGCTTTTCCTTCTCAAGAGGTTTATTTACGACGATCCAACTGTAGATGGGGGTGGACGACGACGATGCCGACGACGACTAAACCAGTGAGTTACATATACGAATGGATATGGGTGTAAGGTGGAGGTAAGATTGGTTTCTTATCCCGACCTTCTTTTTTTTCCTTTTCGTTCTTCTTGAATTTTGCTTTTTACTGCAGGAAAGACTGGTTGACGGCATAGTGGAGGAAGGCAACTCTAAAAGCCAGAGACAGTTTGACAAATTTATGGCGAAGTTTTTCTCAGCCAACTTTGTAAGGATCGATTTGGAAAGTTACTTAGATGTTTATGTTGTCGAAGAGGGTAAAGTGTCTAGGGTTGCAGTTCATATGTACATACGTCTACAATGTACAATGACGATAGAGTGTTTACAATTTAGTGTCAGAGATTGATAAGGGGTTAGAGAGATAAGGCGACAGACAGCAATTATTTTTGGACTATGCGCAGGGAGTTTGTGGGCGATATGGGGGGAAATTTTTAAGGATCTGAACAAGAGAAATCGGGTGCAACTTCGACAAAATCTTAAGGATCCTTGTGGTGCGAATGCTGCTCTTTAGTTTTAGTGGCCCCTTATGGAGCAAATTCTGAAAGGCAATAGATGGTGTTCAGAATCCAATTCACTCTCCATACAATGTACATATGTATGTCGGTGGTTCAACTCAGGACGATGACAAATTGATGAGAAGCCATATAAATCGCTAAAGTTTTGTTTTGAAGCAAATGTTTTACGACATAGAAGTTCTTACGAGGCTTTCTGCGGGGTTCCACATGGTTCCGCACTAAGGCCCATACTCTTGAATTTTACATTCAATATAATTTATTCAATGAACATAGTCAGGAATGCACAGAGCCATGAAAAACTTGGAATCCTAACAAATATCACAACTATTTCGATTGATCCCGTATATGGTAAGTCAAGTTTGGGTCACTAAGTCTGATGTCTGAAGCCTAAAAACTCACTTTTGACAGAAGAGGTGACAAGAAGAGGAATTGTCGCCGATATTTTTACTAATAATGAACACATTGCTGTTCTATTCGCCTGGTCCCTGCTTATTAAACAGGCTACGACTTTTCACTAACGTAGTTTGTGATAATGGTTGGAGGCAGATAATTAGCCGGTCTTATGGCCAAAGAATTTCAAAACTACGCTACGATGATTATGGATGCATTTGACCAGCTACATTTCAAATTTCCAAACTTCCTAATAGAATGAGCAGAGGCCATATTCTGGAACCATGGTACCTAGGATCCCCTGAAACTTCGAGGTAGTCTCCCAGCATGGAGAATCCTCAGAATTTTCGATTGGCTCGCTATTGAAACAAATACAGGGCGCCATAACCTTTAGAAGTTGGAGGTTTAAGATGAGCTTTACACGTATGTGGTGGCAAACAGGTTCTTATGTGTGTCACCATCTGCCCTATTTACCTCCAACACTAAACCAAATATTCGGGTTAGCCAGACAACCTTAAAACCATTTTAAGCTCTTTCATACGTGAGATGATAATTGAAGCCAGAACTGCAGGAGAATTGGCATGTAACATTAATGTCCAGGCTATTAATTGAGATACTTAGATCTGGTTACTGAGCGTAAAGAACGAAAAGTCGGTTAAACAATTCGATGAAGTAGGATAGGAAAGGAAAAGCGTTCAGTAAGGTGTATCTAAACGGGCGAATAATTTCGAATCGCTCGAAATTCGAATCTCCTAAGATCGCTACTAACTCACGATTGATTTGTTTGCCCAAATGGTTATGACGTGCTTTACATTGCTCACGTCAACTACCATTTGTTTAATGCTGAGCAACCTGTTTCAATTAATTTGTGAACGATATTTTGCGCCATTTCATAACCGTGAACAAAACAAATGGACCACAACACACCAGAGACTAAGTAGCAGTTGAAACGCTGAGTTTTTCAGGTGCCAAAGAAGATAAAGGTGAGTCTATCGGCAAACAAGTTTTTTTTTTTGGGATATACGGGTCATCTTGAAAAGGGAAAAGCCATCAACAGCGAATATTATTCCAACTTATTGGACCAATTCAACGACGATTTGTAGGAAAACACGACATCATTTAGTCAAGAAGAAAGGGATCTTCCATCAAGACAATGAAAGGATGTATTCTTAGACACCAATTTCGTGAAGTGGGCTACGAATTGCTCCTTCATCCAACAGTAACTTCTTCACTATGTCCAAACCTGAAAACCACGACAAATCTAATCATTTGGAATGAATCAAAAAATTGCAAAAACCTTAGGCGAAGTATGTACATTCACCGAAACCATCTTTCATTTAAAAAGGCACGGACATATTAATCCACCCTCGTATTATGAGGTTATAAGTAGAGTAATCTTCTAGAAAAGGTTACTGGCGGTGCGCAACCAGGCTCGACCATTGGTGCTCTGCTGTTAAACACTATGAATGACGAGATTCTGCGGCTATCAATTTCAAAAAACTCAGCTGGAAAATATCGCTTTCAACTTATCTCCGGTGTGACGACGACTAGATTGTAATGAACAATGATGATGGCTTTGCGAAAGAAGATGCTGGAGTACCTATGATGCATATAGCGGATGCAATATCATAGCAGCCTCCTTAGAGTTTGGTCTTGATCTATTGGCTTTGCATAAGTACCAATGATCTTAAACTTGATCTTCGAAAAATACAAATTTTGCTCATCACAAGCCTGAACTTCGACTGTCATAATAGAAAAATTTTAATCAAGAAATGAGCATAATAGGTTTTCTAAAAATGATGTCTCAATTGTAGACGATAACAAGAATAGCGCAACGCGATTGCATATTTATTTCAAATTGGCCATAGAATTCCATAAAATCCTCTTAGTGACATTCGAAAGAGATCCACTATCAATTTATTAAAACCTGTCCACAGCCTATCCATCGACACCTTGTTTATCAAGATGTCAGCAGTTTTGCCTTACCATATATGTAGGTATGTAGGTTATTCATACCTTCAACATACTTCGATCCGCATCCAATTAGCAATAATTTCAACACCACCTTCAACTTCAATTTATTAAATGAGCAACTCCAGGAAAGTACCACTACCAACTGCCATGTTAATTTCAGAACCGCCTTGTTTTCTTTTCGACCACAAACTGGTCCTCTACCGGTAGTTAAAAGTTAAAAAAATATCCAGTTAACATACATATCCTTAACGGTATAACATCCCTCAAATTCCGCAAATACCCGTATGCCAATGAATTTCAAGTATTCCAAGTGGTCTCGTTTTTTTTTTTTTTTTTTTTTTTTTGCATTTTCACCTTTAAGTACAATTCCTTCCTTCCTTTAGCAACTTCAGGCACTGGTTCGGTTCTTATGCATTGGCATAGTACTCGTATCTGTATCTGAATACGTATAACTATGCATGCCTTGGTTTGAGTGAAAAAACATGCTCAAGGTGTGCACGTTTTTGCACCTGCACATAACATTATAATCATAAATGCAGTGTAGTACCAACACTAATACTACTAGTACTTCTCCTTCCATTGCCTCAAAAAGGCAAAACTCAAAAGTGGCAATGCATTCCAAAGGATCTCCCACCATAATAATTTATCTTTATCGTCTTGATCGACGGTGGCGGCGTTGGCGACGATGACAAGACGGGATACAATTCGAACGACTCCTAGTGAACCTGAACCATGTTCCGTGGCAAGAGTGCCAGTGTCATAGTGCCAGCACTCTCTTGCCCTTCTTGACAAGGTAACATGTAATTAATACTCTTTTTAAAGTGGATAGGGTCTGGTAACACCAAAAGTCAGAGGAACAACGAAACAAGAAGGACGAAAGGTGCACGCACTCAAAAGTCAATCGCTCGTGTCACAAATAATCACACAAAATTGTTCGGAAAGATACACCGATGAAGATAGTAAGTTTTGTGGATAAATTTGACGCCATGTGTCGTTGGTTGAATGTTCCCTGTTGGTGTTTTGTCGGGTTTTGGTTTTTTTTTTGTTTTTATTGCTCCCCAGGCAGTCCTGGTCGGTATGATGACACAGAGCACGGTGATGGTGCTTTTTTTTTATGGTCTTACAATTTCATGGTTCTGTTGCGCGGCTTTTGTTGGCGCATTTTTCTTTTCATCATCGTCATCATCATTGTTAAATTAACTCGAACCGATGACAACCGATGGTCATCAATCTGATTGACAAAAGTGACAGATTAGGTATAAAGGGGAAGGCATAATCAAGACTTAAGAAGTGAGTGACGAACACTATCAGAAGTGACTACACTTGGTGAAATGTCTTTACAACAAAAGTTAAGATGACAACCTACCACCTTTATTGGACTTCATTAATTAGAGGTAACCTGGCTTAAAATTTTTATTTCAACTTTTGGGTAATTATATAGGTACATATGTACATGTGCTTCGAGAAAATGTGGCAAAATATTCTAAGCACCCCTAAAACATGACGAAAGGTTTAACTATTTTTTGGAGTAAACGGAGAATACCATGATGTTGTAGTGAAGTAAGAAAAAATAGTTTTGTTCTGCCTGTACGTTGGTGATTGTGCACGAACCAGGGCTCACTTCGGGTTGGTCGAGAAAAAAAAACCAATGTGAAGTGAGAGCGGCCATTGTTGGCGAAGGGAGCAGCAGCAGTATAAAAAAAATTTAAAATTGTAAAATAAAATCAAATTGTTGAAAAGTTAAGAAATAAACTTACTAAATCATCATGTGTGGGGTCACACACAAAATAAAGCAAAAACACTGTGTGGATGACTTTCTAGTGCGAAGATTGAAGTGCCACCTTCTGCAACAGTGGCGCAACTGCGATCCCTCTGTGAGTAGGAATTTTATCCTCCAAAGGAGGAAATAATGTCCAAAGATTCCGGGGTTCTCGTGGGCTCTATAACTCTTTCTTCTGTTACAGGCACTACCACCGATAACCTTCAGAGTTCTGGTACTTCCGAGACACTTACGACGTCTGCAAATTTAGTGCACATCACTGCTTTCGTTACTTCTGACAGTGCCGTAGTTAAATCTTCAGCTATTGGGCCTACAACTTCCTAGATGACATCAGAGTCTTCCGCCAACAATGGTACACATGTCGCAGATACAACAACCAACTCAAATATCGAAGATGAACGATAACCGGTTCGCCTGGAATAGCGAGAACTAGCCGAATTCGAACGGTCGAAGGATTGACTTCACCGATATCCAGAACGCAGTACAACCCTTTTCTGGCGAAAACTCCTACTGTGTGTGCGAATGGATTTCAGACTACGAGTTTCTACAGTGTGATGACAAACCTAAGTATATCTGCGCATGTTGGCTATTACATGATACCGCTAAATAGTTGCTACGGGCCGTCAGAGTGGGCACATGGGGTGCGCCCTTAGAAGGAATAGTAAGAGAATAACTGTTGTTTTGCGCCTAACATCCTGTGGTTAATTTAGGTCAATCATAAGCCATTTTAGTGATCGGGTCGATCAAAATGTCAGATTGGCCTAGATGTAGTAAAGTAAGAAAAATTAGTTTTGTTCTGCCTGTAAGTTGGTGATTGTGCACGAATCAAGGCTCCCTTCAGGTCGATCGAATAAAAAGGACCAATGTGAAGTGACAGTGGCCATTGTGATTTTTGGCAGCGAACGGAGCAGCAGCAGTATTAAAATTTTAAAATTGTAAAATAAAGTCAAATTGTTGAAAAGTTAAGAATTTGAAGTAATAAGGTGAACCAGAGCCCTTGGTTTGGGTAATCGAAGAGGGTGCAATGCTGCTGCCTTTCATGTTCACTGCCTTCATTTTGCATTTACAACATACAGGGTTGCCATCAATATTTTGTTTAAAAACTAAATTTTATTTCAAGTTTTGCCTAACATACAAATTGACAACAGTGTGCGAAGAAAGACCATGTGTACGTGAAAAATAGTTAAAGTTCAAAGATCATCTCTACCTACATATGTATGTAGAAGTTATCCCTCTTTATAAGTGAATTCATAGCGGCCGTAGTATGGCTGTGATCTTGAAATGTTAATCAGAAAAGCACTTCAAAACAACAATGTAAAAGAAATTCACACACTTAGCTGTATTCCTGAGGTACCCCATTAAAATCATACGATTGCGATCAGGCAATTTATTTAAGAATCCCTCACAGTTATCAAGATTCTATAAGAGGCCGTTAAATGTTCCAGACGCAAAACACAGTACTTCGTAATAGATTAATATCACCCCAAACACTTTCATGGTCCGGACTAAATTTATCAATCAACTGGCTCTCAACGGTGTTTGATCAAGTGGAATGTCACAACTTCTGTATCTATGTACTTCAAATTTGTTCAATATCTTAAAAGCTTGTCACTTTGTCACTAACTAGATACGAGTACTGTCGCATGTACAAGTATAATAAAGTGAAACTTTTTTAACAAACAAATTATTGCCAACCTCCAACAACAACAACAACAAAAAACAAAAAAACAAGTAACTTGTACGAGTATTCGTATTTTCTCTAAAAATAAAGATAAAACCTAACATGTTCCAGTAGGATTTTTTATCGTGTTGTACCAATAACTAGAGTTTACCATTTAACCAATTAATTGAAATTAAATGATATTGTCCATTATCAAATGACAATAACAAGTACGACGACTGTACTCGTTTATTGCCGAATTTACTGAACAGCACACTATAAATTTTATCTTCATCTAAATTGGTTATCACTTGTCACTTGAGTTGTTTAAGATAATTTGTAGCTGCTTACGCAAGTGTCAGATGTATCATGTGATAAACGGACTTCGACATTAACTGGTTCCTGTTTTTATTTTAAATATACTTTAGACTCAAAAAATAGTCGGCAGGTTGTTGAGAATTCAAGTTATTCGTATCTTTTTGATTAGGTCAATGAAACGCACAACATTTTTTCATTTCATTTTTTTTCATTTCATTTAAATTTTATTCAAATTCACTTAAAAAATAATACAAATTTCTTAAGAATAAAAGCGTTACAATGCGAAAAGAATAAAGTGACCATTCTTTGAAAGAAAATCGATCAGTGACGAATGGTCTGCATGAAATTTTACAACTTAATTTCCGATGTGGGGTACAACAGAAACAAATTAACAAAAACTTCAATAATAATTTATAAAGAAAAAGCAAAAATTTCATAACACAATGGTGGTATAAAGAAAAACTTTTTTATCTATTAGCTATAGAAATATTTTGTAGCTCAGAACATTACGTAACTATATTTAAAAAGGATTCTATATGCCTGTAGTCAAGCGTGAATAACCATTTTTTAACAACTTTTAAAAAAACACGGTAATTATGAGTTCTCCTAATAGAGAGCGGCAACTTATTAAAATATGTAGGGGCGGAAAATAAAAAGAAACGAGAAAAATGTGTTCTGCGTGCAATTGGTACACAAACAAGTGACATGTTGTTGACGCGCAAATTGTATGATCTCGAGTATCTAGTGGCTAGATTCCCACTTTGTTTGAAAAATTCTCTTAAAACCTTAAAAACGTATAGATGTCTTATAGGGAGAATACGAAGTTCACAGAAAAGAGGCAATGAATGACTTAAACAGTTTTTCCTACTAATTATTCTTACAAGATGTTTTTGCGCAGTAAGTATGGACCCAAAATAACTTGCATAAGCTCCTCCCCAACTCGAAAGGCCGTATTGCAGTTTTGAATTAGCCAAACCATAATAAATCATGGTGAGAACGCTTTTTGAACAAATGGGTTGGAGTCGATACATCTTCCTGACAACGCTTCTTAAATGTGCCTTTACAGAAGATATATGAGGCTTCCAGTTTAATTTAGAATCTATAAGCACTCCCAAGTATTTGAAGCAATCGACTTCTTCTATCTTAAAGCAACTAGGGGAACAACTGACAGAAGAAGAATAGTTTATCTTTCCACAGTTATGGCTTGGCAAAGAGAACTTTTTGCACTCAGCAGCATGAAAAAACAGATTTGGATCGAAGGAAGCACCAGTAATCTTAAAGGACATTACTTTGGTTTTATCACTTAGCACAAGCTTATGCACTGTAAACCACTTCCTTAGAGTGTCCAAATCCTTCTCAATTTTAACGATGCAGTCAAAGATAGATGACCCTTCGTAAGTAAACGCTATATCATCTGCAAAAGCAGAAGATACACCATTGAATTTTTGCTCGAGAGGTGAGTTTATGTAAATCAGAAACAAAAGAGGTCCCAACACCGACCCTTGAGGTACACCGTTATTTAATTTACGAAAATAGCTAAAAATACCATTATTACTAACTTTTTGCTGTCTCTCGAATAAATACGACCGAAACCAATCATGAATTACATCCCTGAAACCGATGTTGTAGAGTATATTTAAAAGTAACTTGTGGTTGACCATGTCAAACGCTTTTGTCATGTCAATGAAAAGGGCCATCATGGTCTTAGACTCGTTGATTCCTTTAAATAGATTGCAACTGAAGTTCAAAATTGCATCTTCTGTTGAGAAGCCAGACCTAAAACCAAACTGTTTATTTGAAAAGAAATTATTTCGATTTAAGAACGAAACCATACGTTTTCTTATGAGTTTCTCAAATATTTTTGAGAAAGTTGAAAGAAGAGAAATCGGTCTGTACGAAGAGATAGCTTTGCGGTTCCCTTTCTTAAAAAGAGGAATAACTTCTGCCCACTTCAGCTGACTTGGAAACACACCACTGTTAACACTAAAATTGAACAAGTAACACAACACATCAATAACATACCAAGCAATTTTTTTGAGAACAATAACAGAGATTCCATCACTTGTGCACGAACTTTTATTTTGCATTGACATTATTAATTTCAAAATCTCAAAAGACGTAAACGGGTCGAAAACGAAACTATTTGTGACAATACTTTCCTGTATGAGACCATTAGAAATGCTACAGGGGCAATTATCCTTAAGCGGAGTGGTAGGTTTTAGCTTATCAGAAATTTCAACAAAATAATCATTGAAAATGTTGGCAATTGTGAAAGGGTCAGAAATATTTTCATTATTTTCATATAAATTATAGACTCCTTGAGGTTTTTTTTCTTTACCCAAGATCTGATCAACTACCTTCCATTCTTGTTTAACATTACCTCTGGATCTGCACAGTCGCGAAGCATAATAATTGTCGCGGGTCAGTGAAACAAGCTTTTTTATTTTAAGACAGAGTTTGGAATAGTACTTGCTGAGGCTGTGATTATGCGGATGTTTTTTGCATTTTACAGCGAGTTTGTTCTTGAACTTTATTTTATTTAATAACATTGTAGTCATCCACGGCTTAAGAAATTTTTTACGATTTGGCCTATTGAAGACTTCATAAGTACAAGCCTTAATATGACCATTTAGTATGGCTATGTAGTCGTCATATGCAGATGATACACTACAATTTAAAAACACCGTTTCCCAAAATTCTTGCTGAAGCCTCTCATATAAAAGTTCATAATTAATTTCAAGTTTTCGCCGACTGGAACTAGGATAGTCCAGTTTACCACATACATTTAGGGAACACAAGCGATGATCTGTTAATTGAAAGTCATAAACTTCACCATAAAAAATTGTTTCGTTATTTATGTAAGTTCGAATAAAGATGTGATCGATACAACTCATCGTTGAACTAGTAATACGAGTGGGGAGGTTTATTACACTTTTGAGCCCATACGTTGCCATCATGATTAAATACTCATCGGCATCAATATCCGAGGTATCTAGTATATTAATGTTTATATCACCCAAAACAATTAAATTTTTAGCGCGCATAGCACCAAGAACCTGTCGTAATTCTTCTATGAAGACACGTTTGCTAAAATCATGTAGCCTGTAAATGCACAGTACTGAATAATTCCATTTATCAAAGGTCAAATCAATTTCAATAATATCGGCACTAGAAATTTTAACTTTGGAACAATCACATGCAAAACCATCTTTCGTAAACACAATTACACCGCCCGCTGCATAAGAATTATTGCAATTACCAAAGGGAGTATAGCCGGGAATATTGTAAGAGTCTAATTCACTGTCGAAAATCCAAATTTCAGTTAATACGATTACTATAGGCAATATTTCCATAGATTCAACTTGAGCTAAAAAAGAATCAAAATTAGAACGAAGACTACGAATGTTCTGATGAATACAAAAGCATTCAGTTACAACTGGTGAAACACCATCACTATCACATGCATTATAAAAGGAAAGGTGATCAGAATTATTAATTATAGAGTTCATTTACAATTTCATTAAATCCGCAGCACAGGTAATCTTCACAGCAGTCTCCCCTTCCTTTTTACGCATGTAAATAGTTGCTCCTCTTGTCCAAAGAAATTCATAACATTTGGTTTTTCTCAACGATGACGCAGATTTAAGCAGTTGACGCGAGGTATACGACAAGCTTTCGTTGATGTACAGATTTTGTGGTATAGCCTTCTCATCGATTAGCGTTGTTTTTAATTTTGTTTTGGTTGAGTATTTTGCTCTCATTATTCTCGCCTTTAGGTAGCGAGAAACAAAGCGCACACATAAAATGTTTCGGTCGTCAGCCAAATGAGAGGGATTTGTTTTTCCTTGTTTATTTGTTGTTTTAATTTTCTTCACATAACATGAGTCGATGTCCTCCTCTTTCACACTAACGTTTAAGCCGGCATCAAAAACTTTGAGTGCAGTACCGATGGAAGCGTTATCAGGAACGTTAACAATTTCAATACAATTGCTTAGTAGTTGTTGTTCTAAGTAATTTACTTTGTTCTCAAGCAAACGGATTTTAAGCTCGCATTGTTTGTTTTTTTCTTGAAGTGCAGCAATTTGTTCTTTTTGAATTTCTTCTATGTGTAGAATCTTAGCGTAGATCATGTCCAATGTAATTGTAGAAGTGCTGTGAGATTCGTCGCAAGGTAGATGTTGGCGATGAGGCGACGAAACAGATATAGGCACTGAAGATGTAGTTGGCGAAGATGTTGTAGGAACTATTCCAGCAGCAGAAACAAATTGACAAACCGAAGTTCACTGATCCTAAATTTATTTCCCATTCATTCGTAACTAGCTTAAGACCAAAAGTAAATTGACAATCAAGCAGAATTGATTTATATTAACAAAAAGTTCAATAATTGCCTTTGGTTAAGAGTACGGGGTCAAAGAGCTACTCGTGCGGTAGTCCATTTAAATTTTCCATCAACAATGCAAATCTAATACCAAATCCATCATCTAATAAAATTCGATAAATCCAATAAACGACAGTAGTTACTTATGTATCTATAAGACAACACCTCAATCATCCAAATCATATTGTCAAGGATGGGAGATGGACAACCACCCACCATTACTAACCAAAAATCTGTTACAACAAAAATAAATAAATACATATCTATGTATTACTCCCTCTGGACTGTTGCAAAGGCATTTCAGATACATCTAGTCGTAGTCGTACTCATATCTTATTCGGAAATCGGAATATGTTGCCTTTTCAATAATTCATGGGAATGTTAATTCCACCCAAAGACATTTCTACCGTTTATATGTAAGTACAGTCGTCGTCAGATACTATGTCGGATAAGTCTCATTGAAGTGCGCCTCAGCTTTGAGTAAGCAGAAGCATCACACTACAACAATACAAAATGTCAGAGCAGATTGAAATGAAATGGATTATCTTGGATCGAATATTGAATACTCGTACTACATACACGGTTGTATACTGCGGGTGGCCTTGTTTATTGGAGATGTTCTCGTATCCATCTATAGGTAATCCTCCGTACCCGGTACCCCTGCTACCATACTCTCAACATACTTATCATTCATGAATTCGAATTCCGAATAATTCACTCAAATATGGTTGGGTTTGTAATGTTCATTTGTCAAATGACAAATGGGGGAAATAGCTTTGCTTGTGGCATAGCGCCTAGCGCATAGGTGGATTTTCGATTTTGAAACGATGAATCTCCGATGAGCGATTTTGTCCAACAATGTGGATCTGTGAAATATGAGAATTGTTACTGAGTTGTGCAATTGTTGGTTGGAATTCAAGCTGCGGGTGGGGATTTATTTTTATTTTTATTATGAATCAGAGTTGGGTTATTCGTAGAACGAGAGGGAGGTGATTTTGCAGATAAGCTAAGTGGTCTTATGGAGTTTCCGTTGGTTGTTTTAAGCGATGGATTTTTAGATGCCCCGGAAGCATGATGACAGCCATGGGTATTAAGTTGAAATATCATCCTACTTCTGATTCGATCACCTTACACCTGCATTCATTCAATTTTTAATTTCTAATTTTAAGCAAGTTATTAGAAAAGTTTTCACCTTGTTAATTCCAGACAAGCATTCTGTGTAATCCATTACAAAAGTAATCGACTAACCCTCACTATTCTAAGGAGTATAATGATCATCCGTATCAGAGACTTTTTTTTTACGAAAAGTTAGTTTTGTCCGACTGGTCACTAAGTTTACAAGGTAATGGGTACTCTCAGAAATCTTACTCTTTAGTAATCGATTATCTCCCAATTTTTTCTCCCTTACTTTTGGCTCATTTTAAGTTGCTGGCCTAATTTGGTTTTTGTCGAAAAGATTTACGAAATACATACATATTGACTCAAATCATTATCAGTAATTGATTACCCGAGGTAATCATGTAGCTGATACTGTTTGAAAGGGGTTTGGTTTAATTACAATGGACTTTTATCGAATTACGATAGGAGTTCAATATTCTCTCCTTTTCTTCACCTTCTCCAGCAACTGGCAGGCCAATTAGACCACCGAGCTTCATACTCAGTCTATTGACAATCAAATTAACCCACGTACACAATTTACACAATGTCATGTGCATTATTGCTTGAATCTGGCAGATCGCTCTCCATTTCAAATGAAATATATAATAATCCCCTGCTTATGTCTGACTGAGGATAATCGAAGTCGGCTTGCATCCTCCTCAAGAGAATCGAGTAGTCGACGGTTGAGAAAGGAGTCCACAGAATTTCATATCTAAAATCGACGACAAGAACTGATTAAAATTACAATCACATACCCGACATGATATTGGGTACGTGATTTAAAGATAATCATCTCCATAGTCACTGCCATCATCATCATCATCATCATCATTGTCGTCGTTGTCGTCTTCACCGTCACATGAGGCTTATCCTCATCTGAGTTCGGTCTTCTTATTTTTTGCTTAAATTCTCTTTTGTAGCCTTGTTCTGCTACCTCCTCCAAAACAGACAGAAAGACATAAATGCGCGACGTATATGGCATAAAATTTCTCACTTGAATAGCAAAAAAAAAAAGAAAAAGAAAAGAAGATATCTACGATATCCAGATACTATTCAAAGACCTCTTCTCCTAAATTGTGCTACCATCTCCGATTCCGAATGAATAGAGAATGTTGTTGGGGCACTTTGTAAGCACTTGAGATAGAATTAAGTGCACAGCTCATCACTATCAATCTACAATCCACTTGTACGAGTAGATACACAATTGGCATCCGCATACGCATAAAAATGGCTATCTTCGCCTGGATACAGTCCCACCACACCATATAACAAATCTCAAGATGTTTGCCTTGGAATGTGTGTGAAGTCGGTTTTCTGTTCTTTTTTTTTTTCTTCTCCTTTTGGTACATTCTACGAGTAGTACCCCGACGAGTTCAGAGTGAATTTCACAAATTAAATACTCGCCTTGCTAAGTTATTATACGAGACTCGATTTACCATTCCCTGTACCTAATTTAGGCACACATGCGGTATAGAATTTTATGGGATACCATCGCCCGCTTAGATGGAGTCCAGTAGTGAAGACAACTACTCAGAACAACCTACTCGTACTCTCTTCTCCTCCATCTACAATAGTTGAATTGTGTGCTCTGATACTGCTTCGCTGGTGACAATCTTGGAAGTCTTTATGGCGTGCGTGCTTGGCCAGAGAATGGCATTAAGACAGGACTTTTATGTCACAGAACCACATATGGAGGTGGCTGATGATGGTGAGGCTTTTGTGGAGAGATAAAAGAACGCTGTTCGAACAATTGCTTTATTAATAAGCACAGCACGGCACATAGTATGAAGCATGTGCATTCGACAAGGACTTATTGCTATTCAAGTTGGAAGTTGTGGATGTTTTGATGATGATAGAGAAGAGTAGGTTGAGCTGGCAGGAGCTGCCATCGGAGATCAGTTTGTGCACGCAGATACCAATTACGACATGACATTCCCAGAGGAATTGTCCAAGTTCTTCCAGTGGTTGTGTGTCAATTGAACTCCAATGGAACGTGCGTTTTGGATTTTTTTTTGCTTGTGGTACTCCTCTGTTTTATTGTAATATCTGGCAGTCGCGTGGATTTAATCGAAGACGACAAATGAGGTTGACAGTAGAAGGATTCAGGTTAACTGGAATGTTAAAGGAAATAGAAACAAAAAAATAACTTTTATCTCGTTAGTATTCAAGTTGGAAGCGATTGGGTGAATTTGAAATGATCGTTATGGGACAGAAGTTATAGTGGACATCTCAAGGAACAAAATTAACAAAGTCAGCAGCATAGTGTATCACATGGGGGGGAATACTCTGAATACCCTTCATTTTTAAATTAAAAATATCAATCATGTCGGGGATAGTAAAT
Source organism: Volucella bombylans (assembly GCA_949129095.1). NCBI lineage: Eukaryota > Metazoa > Arthropoda > Insecta > Diptera > Syrphidae > Volucella > Volucella bombylans. Next base: position 152,185,361 of record OX422143.1, read on the forward strand.
AATCAATTTCCAGTGATTTTTCGATATTCCACCTTGGGAATAATCCTTTTGGACAGTTAGGAAACTTCTAAATTACAGATTTTACGAAAAGAATACTTTGGTTTCTACATCATCCATAGGGAGTTCACGAGTATCTATTTCAGAAACTGTTTTGTTTAGTTAACTGGTCTTAAATTGTCGATAATATATTGATGACGTTCAGGGTAAAAATAAGCAATATCATCTTTATTGTCATTTTTTTTTTTGTCAAGGAAACCCTTAGCTCAAGATTCTGATCGACAATTGAGCTCTTAAGCAAGAGCAATGACAGGCCATGGTATCGCGGTATTAAATGAAACACCATTTTGTAAGTCGTGAGCGGCTTCCATTTACCTTTTATCTGCGAACGACACTAAAGTTACACCAACGTTCATAAGTTTGATTCATTTGGTTTTTACTCAACTATGACGTGGCAAAATAAATTTTCTTGATGTGTATATTGGGCAGATAAACCGGCGAAGCTGCAAATTTGTTAGGGGGGCCGGAAGCAAAATTACATCGAAGCTTGTCATAGGCTATAAATTAGCCGTAGTAAATGGTCTAAATCGTTTTGGGATATGGAAAGCATCTAAACCTCGTATGCAAAAGAGAGAATGGAATACTCAGTAGACCGAGGAAATTAGAGTGCAAACGTTTTGTAAAGTTCGTACTACTTTTGGTTATCATCAAGTGCCTTCTTGTACAGCTATAGTGAATTTAATCGAAAAATTTGAACGTCACGGACAGGTTAGTGATGTGAAGACTCCAACTTGTGTTCGTCCAGCAAGGTTAGCTGAAACTATCTCCGCAGTAGCTGAGAGTGTGGCCGAAAACCCAGGTGTATCCGTTTCAAGACAATCACAGGAGTTTGGCCTTGCAGAAAGATCTTAGGGTAAATGCTTATAGAGTCCAGTTGACACAAGAATTGAAGCTAGCAGATTAGACACAACATTATACTTTCGCTGATTGGAGGCTGGAAATGAATGAACAAGATCATGTTTTATACAAAATTATTCTGAGTGATGAGGCACATTTCCATTCGGTTTAAGTACACTGGGTGTCCGAAAATCCAAGAGAAATAGTGGAACAACCATTCACTTTGATTGACATTTTTTGGGGTGGCGATATCAGAGAAAACGATGCTGATCGGTTCAGTGAATGGATTGCGTTACCGAACGATGTTAACTGACTTTTTTCTACTTGAAATTGATGTTATCGATACTGACGACGTTTATTTTCAGCAGGGCGTCGCCACATGCTACATCGGTGCTGGAACAGTGGCTCTATTCCGTGACATATTGCCCGTACGTGTGATTTCTCGACTTCAACTGGCCGCCGAGATCGTGCGATTTAACACCATTCGACTTTTTCCTGTGGGGCTATGTTAAAGATTAAGTCTACGCCAATGCTTCACCAACGATTCATGCACTAAAACAAAGTATCAGAAGGAATGACTATTGTATTCCATTACTAACCTCAGAACTTCCACTTTAAATTAAAATAAAAACATCACCACTTTTCATAAAAATGCTTCGTTTTTCTATTGATTTAAAATGACACCTCTTGCTGGATGACCCTATATTTCAGGTGCATTGGCATATTATGTATCTTGCTTCATTCGTCTCGGCTGAATCAATAATTACTCTTGCTGGAGGAGGAAGTATCAAATTTCCAAAGAACTGGGTTAATTAAAAGCCATACGAGTATGTTACAAAGTTTACTGTCATAATACGTTACGGTGTGCTGACGCACGTTTTAATCCTAGCGAATGGCTCGTCGGAAAGAATATAATTGGAACGATATCTGAGGCCGCAAAACCGATTTTTCCAAACCCACAGGATTGAATGTTATCTGGAGATGCCTTCTACATTTGCTATAAGCTTTCACTGTTGTAGATTAATCTTTGTAAAAAATTTATGTAACATATCTTGATGGTGAATAATCTTGCTAGAGTGCAAGTAACGAAGCATGTCGTATCTAGTCCTAATAACTTTGAATAAGTTTGGTTACAGTCTTATAGAAGAATACAACTTATTTCAAAGACTTGTACTCTGCTTATGGGTTGAGTCAAGAATTCTGGATGAGGTTTCCAAAATTCCGACAAAACTGCCAATAGCTGACCCTTACGCTTATTTTTCAAAGACTGGGTACGGTTGAATTGAAACAAAGCGAATATCTCGACACCGTGCGTAATGAGGATGTGGGGTGCAAGGGGAGAACGAAGTAGGCGACAAGTCGAAACACGAATTTTACCGTTGTGTCGCTCTTCGTGCTCCTATAGAGGCCTCATTGTGTTTTTTTTGACGGAAAAGTGAATATTTTTTGCTCGAACATTTTTGCAATTATTATAGTTTTATTAAAGTTAAGAGTATTGAGAGTTTTATATCGTTTTAATTGAAGTTTGTCGAATATGGCTGTATGATTAGTTTTTACTCAAATTTATTATCATCCGTACTGTGAACCGTTTTATGCCTAGAAGGGCGGTTGGGGATAGTTGAAACATTTTTTGTGGATACGGTTGAAACAGTTTATTTATTTAATTTTCTTGTTTCATAAATGTCAAGGGTACGCCGAAGGAAGACTACGAGAGCTCAGGCCGACTTATCAACGTACAATCACGGCTATGAAGATGTAAAAGCCGGATCTTCATTAAGAACAGCGACAGAAAAGAATGGACTGAACTACTGTTCTCTATTGATGTATGTACTTAAACGAGATCCGAATGGTGGCGATGAAAATCAAACACTGGGATATAAGGCTCACAATCGAGTGTTTAACCAGGAACAAGAGCATGAGCTATCTAAATATTTAATTAGATGTGCAGACATATATTTTTGCCTAACTAAAAAGGATGTTATGAAATTGGCATACGCACTAACCGTCAAGTACGATTTATCACGACCTCAATGATTTGTTCGTGGGTTAATTCACAATGCTGTTGTCCACATTAACCAAATGTTCAAAAGTCTAGGAATCAAATACGTTATCATATGACTGAATATGTTTAATCCAGTGCCCCAAAGGCCAATTGTCTTCTTCTTCGAACTCTGTTTCGATTGAATTATCAGGTTCTTGTGGGATAAGTCCAACATGTTTAAAACAATTTCTTATAAAGGGTTTTGCAATAAGGACTTGACAACTTTTTTTCATAAATAAAACGCAAACCATTTGAGATTTTTCAAAAACTTTATTATCGGCTTGAAGTACAATCAAAACATTTATGAATGGAATTCGACTTCGTTCATATGGCCACAGCGGGCACTTTTGCAGCGGTCGATTAGTTGGACCCAATTTTCAACGACTCGGCCAGACATTGCGGCCGTAACGGCCGCTATTTCACGTTCAATGTTGGCTCTGAGCTCTTCCAACGTCGTCGGCGTGTTGGCATAAACCAATGAGTTAACGTAGCCCCACAGAGAATAGTCAAGCGGCGTTAAATCGCATGAACGAGGCGGCCAATCGACTGGCCCATGTCTTGAGATAACACGCTCACCATACTTACTCTTCAATAAATCGATTGTACCGTGTGCTGTGTAGCTTGTGGCATCATCCTGTTGAAACCACATGTCGTCCAAGTCCATATCTTCCAATTCGGGCCAAAAATAATCGGTGATCATGGCACGATGACACTGACCATTCACAGTAACGTGATGATCGTTATCGTCGACGAAAAAATATGGCCCAATAACGCCGCCGGCATGCAAACCGTACCAAACAGTTATTTTTTGTGGATGAAGTGGTGATTCATGAAGCACATGTGGATTTTCAGCCGACCAATAACGCATATTTTGCTTATTGACGAACACATTGATCCAGTCACTGAAGATGATTTTGCGATGAAATTCATCATCTTGGCGCAACTTCTCTAGAACCCAATCGGAGAACGTACGTCGCTTCAAATGGTCTATCGGCTTCAATTCTTGAGTCAGCTTTTTTTTTTTTTTTTTTTTTTTTATAATGAGCGCGCGCTCAAGGGGTTTGTGTACCCTTAAGGTGATTGTTCACAACGCGGGCAAAGGAAATTTAGGCAGGAAGAAAAGAGAGGTACCGATGTACATTGCTTTTAAATGTTTGCAAGTTATAACGACTAGGAAATACAGAGATCGGCAGGGCATTCCATAAGTGAGTTGTACGGCTTAGGAACGAATCACGATATTTTAGAGTACGTCCGAAAATGGGCTTGGTATACTGATGAGCATTCATAGCGAGACGGGTGTTACGGTTGAAAGTTTGAATGGGCGGAATGCTACTGGCGATTTCAGTGGAGCACTGGTGGTGGAAATAGTTAGAAAACAAAGTGAGATAGGAGACATTACGTCGGTGTTCGATGGTGTTCATTGTTTGAGTGATATTAGTATCACCTATGAGTTTTATCGCACGGGTTTGAATTCTATCTAGCAGGTGCAGAGATGTTTTAGGAGCACCTGACCAGATGTGGGCATTGTACTCCAATTTTGGGCGGATGAATGCCTTATATATTGAGGCCAGATCAGAGGGGGTAAAATATTTCTTACATCGCTTGAGGAAACCTAGACATTTCGCAGCATTTTTGGCGACATCAAATATGTGGTCATTCCAACGTAAGGTGTCACTGACACACATACCGAGAATGGAAAGTTTTTCGGTTTCTACGATGCAAGTGCCATTCATAGATAATGGCTGGGTGTTTAAATTTCGCTTTATCGACAGCAGACAGCATTGTGTTTTGGAAGCATTAAATTCCACTCTGTTGATAGTTCCCCAATTGGTTATGCTGATATCGGAATTTAATGAGCTTAGCATACGCTGCCGTTCTCGTTCTACAGCCGAAGAGCAGGGCCGTGAATCCGGAAACGAATATGAAAAGCAGAGAGTACTGTCATCAGCAAAGCAATATATTGGATTAGAAGTAGAAGACAAGAGATCATTAATGAAAATTAAAAAGAGTGTCGGAGACAGAACAGAGCCCTGGGGCACACCAGCATTTATTTTGTGAATATCAGACTTGAAACCTTCCAAGACAACTTGAATTGAACGTTCCGAAAGGTAATTTCTAATCCATTGAAGAAGAGAGTCGTCGATCCCAAATGCACGCATTTTCGACAAAAGAGCTTGATGCCAAACTCTGTCAAATGCCTTGGAAATATCAAGTGCAACTATCTTGCTTTCGCCAGATTGATGTACGCTTTAGTTTCACTTTTCGGTAAGACATGCCATCAAATCCCCAGTGGACCTGTTGCTACGAACACCATATTGCCGGTCATTGAAAAGTTTTCGTGTTGCGAGATATTTCATGAGCTGACGATTTATCAGCGTTTCCATGACCTTGGAAATAAGTGACGTAAGTGCAATGGGTCTGTAGGAGGAGAGAGAAGATGATTCGCCTTTTTTAGGGACGGGGTGGACAAATGCTGTTTTCCATCTGCTCGGGAAGAGTCCTAAAGAGTAGGATTGATGAAAAAGCTTACGCAGTGGTTTTGCCAGCGAGGAAGAACACCTCTTCAGAAGAAGGGGAGATATACCATCTGGACCAGCGGATTTATGTATGTTGAGATCTTTAAGTACTCTTGCTACTACAAGAGTGCGAAAGTGGATTCGTCCCATTGAAGATTCGACGCACTCAAGTGTAGGCGGAGACAAAGCACAATCTGGGAGTGTTGAGCTGGCCGCGAAGTGTGCAGCAAGCAGATTGGCCTTATCCAAAGAGCTGACAGCTGGAATGTCATTGTAAATGAGCGTTGAGATGGAGGATGTGGCGGAATTTCTAATGTTTTTGACGAACAACCAAAAATCTTTACTGCCTTTGGGACATTGCAGTATTTTTTGCCTCAGTTTTTGGTCGTATAGGAATTTAACACGCTTAAGAAAGGCATTGCAGTCATTTCTGGTTCGTTTGAACTTCTTTCGGTTTTCCTCTGTCGGGTTGGTCTTGTAGAACCGAAAAAAACATTTCTCTAACCCTGACGGCCTCTTTACAGCTCGAGTCGTACCATGCCTTTTCTTTTGGTTTGTGGTTTCATGCGATGAGGAATAAAAGATCTCATTCCAAAGAGAATGGTGTCTGTAATCATATCAGCTTGATCTTGTATGGGTGTAAACTAAGGTCTTTACGCAAAATACGCCATAATGTGGTCTGAGCGATGCCCAATTCTTGAGAACGCCGTGGAATTGACTGATTTGGATCGTTTGCTACGGACGCCTGAACGGCAGCGATATTTTCGACACTTCGACCAACCCGTTGTTTCACTGACACGGCAACATAATACAACGAATATGTAGACGCAAATTTTTTCACTAAACTTGTTATTGCCTGTCTACTAGGGCGAGAATTTCGACCGAAAATTGGAGTTAAGGCTCTTAAAGTTGCAGTCACCGACTCCGAATTTCGGTAGAAAATTTTTATAATTTGCAGACGTTGCTCGTTTGTGTACTTTACCATGATGAAAATATTCAGTTTACTGAATAAATTGACAGTGACAGTGTGATGATTAGTGAAAGAGTGCGTTCACAAATTAAATTCAAAGTTGTCAAGTCCCTATTGGAAAAACCTTTACTTCCGTCATCGCTCGCTTAACTAAATCCCGATACAATAGATGATAAAAGCTAAAATGTTTCAACTATACCCAGTCTACCGTTAATTTGCATCCCTCCACGTGATTGTAAGCATTGGTTGCTGCATCTAGATCAATTATACGCAGTGTTAGAGCTCTTCATTTCTTTGTCATTGAGAGCTACCTTCTTTTGGACTGCGAAAAAGAGGACAGAAATGCCGAAGACTGACAAAATAGTGTGATGCGTGAAAAAACTGTAGAAAATGTCTTCTCGAAAGCAGAGTGTAATTAACCCTCATCAGGAATTCCTTAAACAAAAAAAATTGCTAAGCCTAATGGAAGTGCACTAAATGCAACTCGCTTTCATCTGATTAGTCGAAAAGTTCCCACGTCACAGGAATGCCTTTCGTCGTAATACAGCTTACGTTAGCCACTACGCCTATAGAGATCTTTATAACCTGAGCTGTGTCCATTAGAGATCCTCGCCGTAGCTTTTAGCTCGCCCATATCGAGTAAACGGATAGGTAAATTGGGCTTTGAATCTCAGTCATTTGGTACAAGATGTCTATAAACATCGAGCCTTAGCAGAGTTTGAATGAAAGCGAGTATCAAGGTCGTAGTCCAGTAAAATAAACTCTACAATTCGCGCAGTCAGCATGAATCCCAGATATCCAGAAACACTTTGCATGTCTTCAGTATGAATTAAAATTCCATATTTATCACCCAAGTAAATGGTCCTTTAGTTTATGCATAAAATGTACTGCCCCAAAAATGTGTTTCGTAATCCTTTTTCCACTCAAATATAAATCATCTCTAATAATTACTGCACATGACTACCATAAATTCATTCTCTCTGTACAACATCCATACTACGAGTATACGAGTGCGATTCTTAACTCTTACCAAAAAACAGCAGCAATAAAATTAAATGATGCTCATAACACGTTTATAATTTGCTCCTCCCCATTCACATGAAGAAGGAGGCCTAGGTGCCCTTAAATTTCTAGTCCCCATACATAACCATGTGTTCGTTCTTCTATTGTGTGGTGCCAAATAAATAAATATTAAGGAAGACATAAAATCAGCAGTATCTCTTTTCCTTCCAGCGGCAAGCAATAGCATCGTAGATACTTCTGTGTCGGCAAATTTCATCTAACCAACGAGCATCCTTTTTCCATTGTTGAGGATGGGAAGGCATGCAGATTGGTAGGCAGACAGGCAGGTCTTGTGCCGCCATTTGGGTTCGGTTTGGCCTGGCTCCACTATGCGCACTACTTTCAAACAACAAAACACTAGTAATACACCCCGAGAGTGAGATTGCAATACTCTGTGGCGAAATTCATGTTATCCTTGGTAGCACAAGAGCAATCTGCTTGTTCAAGGGGTAACCTCGGCTTCGATCCGAGAAGTAACTACGAGCTATGTGTATAAATAGTTTAATGGTCTATTATGGAGAGCAGATACAGATACGGCAATACTACATATGTGCATGGATATTTGCTGTCTCTCTATCTGTGTGTGTATCTATAAATGTTGGTGCAGAGAAATTGCGATTATAAATTGTCTCGGATGATTCTTGTTAAACCAGCAGAACTGGCGGCCCTCTACTCTTCTCTATTTCCATGGCATGACCCGATCCTAGATGATACACAACAACAGCAGCTGCTGCATCACAATCCAAAGGCATACACGAGTAGAGTACGAGTATTCATATAAAGTGTGGAACATTCTTTTTCTTTGTCTATATCATGCAGAAACCCAAGTCAAAACTAGATCCTCGTGTTTTTTGTTGTTTTTTTTTGCTAGTATCCCGGGCCGGCAGAGAAATCGAGTCATCCAAGTCAGTAACAGAGAACCAGAACCGAAACTAAAACCAGAAACGAGCAGGAGTAGTCAGCAAATGAATATTTTTTTTTTGCTGTTTTGCTTCCTACTGCCTGCTTTCCGTTGCATTGCATTGTGTTTTGAACGTGTGGTGGATGCCAAAAGGGATTGGCTTCCTCTCTGACGCTCTGGGCAAATGGAAGTCCATTAAATGCATATTTTCCCCCACAAAGACTACGATGACGACGACTGAATGCCACTATCATGGATACTCCAAGATACACTACGATACCTCTGCTTCAACTACTGTGTATCATGATTCTAGCTCTACGAATACACCTCTGTACCTCTCCTAGACATCAGTCTATGGATCGTCGCAGTCGTCGTCACAGTCATCTCTCTGGGTTCGAAATAATGATGTATGTGCTGTGCGCTGTGTCTTTGTGTGGCTATCTACTGATATGTTGGATTGTTGGGGATAGTTCATGATTGCATGCATTCTTTGCTTGTTTTGTTTTTAATGCATACGAGTGCATGCGAGTACCGGTACGAATACTCTGGATTTGGCTTTCGCTTCAGCTCTGACTCCATACTCTACTCTGCTTTGCATCTTTTCCCACTGAACATGTAAAGTTTTTTTTTTTTTTTTTCATTTCGACGAAATACTCGTACTCTGTACTGACGACTACTCTCGGCACTGAGTGCTGGTGCTGGGTAGTGCTTTGGAATTTTGCCCAATCGTGTGCATCCGATGGATACATGAAATTGTATGCATATTTCCACACTTCGTTGTAATGCTTCACCTTTTCGTCGGTGTTCTGCTCCAGAGGTTGTATCTTGTTGTGTACGGAATTGGTTCCTGTTTTATTTGCTCCTTCTGCTCTTTGGGTACAACTTACTTTGGACAGGTCTCACCGCTAGCGCGCTAGCATACACTAGTTGTTGGCATGTGGCCTAACACGTTGTCTTTCTTTTTTCTTCATTTTATTTCATTTAAGAACAATTATTGTTAGAGAAGCCAGGGCCAAAGCTGGAGCCAACAGAGCAAGAGTCAAAGCCATGGATAACGACTACGAATGTAGAAACTGAATACGAGAGTAGATTTACTTGAAGCCAATGGTCATGAATGTGTCGAGAACAAGTAAATTGGATGTAAAAATCTGTGCGATAGGATTTAGCAGGAAATGTTTGCACACTCTGTACAATCTCTGGAAAGACCTCTTAAAATTACCATCATGGTAACATATTTATTCGACAAATAAAAGTGTGGATCCGAAATTCTCTACAGAGTTTCGTTTTATCATGAAAACTAAATTTGAAGTTGATGTGGAATGTTAAAAGCTGAAACGAGGATAGATTCTCGTTTAGTTTTAATTGGAAAGAAAATAATGGTGATGATGCAGATAGAAACGTGACGAAAATGAAAAACTGAATAAAGGTTTGGTTAAGATTTCTTTTCATTGTAAAAATTGCTGAAACTATTCATTTTAACTTACTGACATGTTCCTACTATGTGCAAAAGTAATGATGCATACCTGGAAAGACAGAAAAAATTGTTTATTAGAAATTTTCCCCTTAAACTAGAGAGCAAAAGATTGATTGAAATTTAAGAAAAACAAGGAATAAGGCAACACAAATGTCGATGGTTTGTGTTTTAAACAAGTCTCTTTGCTGCTTTTACAGCTATTAAGCTAGAAGGTGGTTATTCTCCAGTATTTGATTAAACGGTAATCTTCAATAAGGCATACAATAAGTCAAAACATAGGAAGATTTAACTTTATCAAAAAGATCATTCACTCTCTCTGAAACATCCAAAAATCTTCCGACAGATCTACGGGCTTATACCTTCAACTACACTCACGATGTTTAAAATCTTTGATAAAGGATTGTGTGCCACAGGGGAATATACTGAGGCCGCAACTACTTATAAATGCTACAGATTATATTCAGAACTTTGCAGGTTCAGATAAAAACTAGGACTTACGGATCCAATAAAATCTTCGAAGACGTTTTTGAGAACTGCCGCATTCATCATTTTTTTTCCACACCACAATGACCCAGATACATAGTATACAAATGATAATTTGTTGGGGAAAGGTCCAGGGAATAATGTGGATGAGGTAGAGATTCGTACTGCAGTTGGTTCAATTTTTGCACAGTCAAATGTGAAACATGTGGCCTCGTGTCACCATGGAGTCATATAAACTTGTGTCTGCTAACCAGGCTGTTTCACCACCAATTTCTTATACATCTGAGTACATATGTATGCTTTAGTTCCAAGCATCACTTTTCTGGATTTATTGTTTCATTAGCTTTATGTAATGTACATCCTGCAGACCACCAAACCGTTGTCATGACCTTCTTCGGGTGAAAACTTGGATGTGGTGTGTTTTAGAGTCTCATCGGTGTCAAACCACTGCGCAGATCGTCGACGATTATCATAGAGGATCCACTTTTCACTGCATAAAACAGTTCTATGGGAAATTGGATCTCTATCATTTCAAGCAAGCAGAGAAGAGGAGATCTTCCAATTGTGTGGAATCCATTCACCTAGCTTCTTCACTGTACTAATTGCTTTCAAATGTCTAGTTACTTCTGAATAATGGGCATCTAGTTGTTCTGCAATATCTGCAAAAGTTTGACGCCCATTAAATTCCATCAAAACCCGCTCGTCGTTGTCTATTGCCGCCTAGGCTGATCACGAGTCTCGATTCTTGTTCGTTTAGTAGTACTGCTGCAGAAGGCTCTTCAACAATGTCAACATTCCCGCTATAAGTAGAAACTTAGAAAATGTTGGAGTTCATTCTTATGGCCACCAGTAAGTTCCTCCCTACGATCAGTGAAATCTCAAACTATGCCCTTCGAATCCTTGGAGAATGGGCCAACCCCTGTGGGATGGGATTCAAACAGCAAAAAACACAGCTCGTTCTAGTCACAATACCTAGGTATTGTGCTAGATAGTAAGCTGAGTTGGAAGCTCAATATCGAAGAACTTGTAAAGAAAGCAACGATCGCCTTCTACACTTGCAGCCGTATATTTGGGAGAAAATGGAGAACTAACCCCAAGACTATCCTATGGGTGTACACGGCGCTACCTACGGCAGCTTTATATATGACAATAGTATGACAAATAGAACTACCAACCTTAGGTTAATGACAAAAGTGTAGAGGATTGCATGTATATTGTATAGGCATGACTTATGCCATGAGAACGATGCCAACGGCGGAGCTGGAGAATATACTTACACTCTTGTCCTAGACAGCGAAAAGCGCTTTAGGATTGAGTCAGCTTAATGGGTGGAAATCAAACCCGAAAGGCTACACCCCGATCCTTTAAAGTGAGCTGAGTTCACTCCATGCATTTCACCAAGCAAAGAAAAATGGGACAGGAACCAATCCATCTTGACAGATGGATACAGGAACCGGCACCGGCATCCTCTCCTATCAATTGAACTCACGATGCTCACGATAAATTCCGGAACTGCAGCAGTGTCTGCTAGGCTGAGATATTAGTTGTAGCAGAAGCAGCTAAACTTGCGTCAATAAAGGCAATATCCCACGAGGATATTACTATATTTATTGACAGCCAGGCTGCCATCAAGGTCATCATAGATGAGCTAGATATGAACTGATGAACTGATAGATCAAAAGCGTACGATACAAATAAAAGCCAATGAAAGCTGGAAAAACCTTCCAACCTGCGAGACCTCAAGACAACTATGGCCGAAACTCAGCAAATTCAGAAGAAGTAACGTTCCTTTGAAAAGCTGAGCTTAATTGTCTACACTTGTTGGATTGCTCACAGGACATAATCTTCTGGGGGCGCGCCCAATAAAGCTGCGCCTTACCGACGACAACCTCTGCAGTGGCTGTGGGGACATAGGCCCACGGCAGGATACCCTCCATTTCTTGTGCCACTGTCAAAGCCTCCGTAATATGAGGCAAAGAACTTTAAATATTTATTACTTCCACGACCTCTCAGAGCTAACTTCTGCTCCACTTACATCTCTTTTCAGATTAGCGGATGCAACAAGGTACCTTAGACGCCCTCAGGGTCAAAACGACAATCAACGCGAGATGTAAATAATCTCCACCTCCTTTCCAATCTCCCACCCGGGCATCACAAGTGGCCTACACAGACCTAAGTGTGACAAGGTATAGAATGGGCTCGGCTAAAGATACCTCATCAACCCGCCAACCTAACCTAACCTAGCACTGCTTGCTTTAGATGCCGTGTAGATGTTTCGAATTGTTTCTTCTGCATTGAGTCGAAGTTAAGACGTTTACGTTTTATAAACGTTTACCATTACCTGTCACTGTCACTACCATGACGGAATTACGACGAAGTTTCCATCTGAGAATGGTGAGATACGAAACACAGAGTTCTTGTGAGCTCACAATTTTGTTTTCTAATTCATTCGCCCACCTCACACACGGGTCTTTGAATGCGAAGGACCTCAATGGTAGCTTCGATTTTTCGCTTATCGCTTAATACTGGGTCCAGAGTTGAACCTGGAGGATGAACTTTTCGTTAGGCATTATCTTAGCCCTAAACGATAAGCGGCTTTTTGTTGGTCAACATCATGCAGCAGATCTGCTTTTATTTTTAGTAGTAGTTGTCAATGAGTCTGGTGCAAAAGTGTTTTATATTTCGTACGCTACGCTGTTAAGATGATATATGGAGGACATAGGATCCTAACATAACATCACATGGATAAATGAATTTGAAGTCATATTCTGAGCAGGTTTTACAGGCTTCGTCCTACAGTCTCTTGATAAGATAAGTTGTATACGGGGAGGCAATACACTTTTGCTAGAGAGTTTGATCCGATGTCTCACGATGGATCTATCGATGTAGTCATTATTAGCAGCCGACCCTATCGGAAAGTGTCATACATTTTTCAAATGGAGGCGAATGTCAATTCGCCTTTGACATTTGTGAAGCAAACAGAATTAGAATTTGTGTGAGTAGGATATACTCCTGAAGATGCACAGTTCGTCAGTGATTTTGGCGCATTGACGAGACCCATTTCCATATATTTGTGGTGAACTGACTCAAAGTCACTGCATGGTACACTGTGTAGGCTGGAGTTTTATTTTTACAACCGGACGGGTCAAACGGTCATTGTGGATGGTGAGTGGTGAGGATGAATTGGGACTGGAGGACATGTAGTTCCCGCTATTATTCTAAAGATTCGTACATTATGGCCCACCCTGTATAACTTTTATTCGTAAGCTGTACCTGATCACCATTTGATCGAAACGATATCTGTTAGACGAACCCATATGAATAAACTTTTGATGATATTCCCGTGATCATGCAACAACTGATCTTGTCTAGACAATTAGGACCGTTAGTTTGTATTCTCAAGACATCCATCATAAAACAACCATGGGCGGTCTTCAGTTGAAGAAATCTTTAAATTGTTTCGGTTGGAGATAAGAAAAATCCGCGGGGTAACAAAGATTTATGTCAAACTTACGCTGCAACTTCAAAATAGGTTGCCATTCATCAATCCCCAGATTAGTCATCATTAGTCCCCCTCGTCCAAATCAAAACGTCCAACACTTGCAGTGCATTCGTCTTCACTTGTCTCGTAAATTACACTCAACTGAATGAATCTCTAGTAACAAAGTTGTCCGCATTATTAAGCAAAAGAGCGACCCACTCGTACGTCTTCATCTGCGCCCTTCATACCCCTCTCTGATGGAACTCTGAAATCAATTTATTCATGTATTCCCATACAAAATGTGATGTCTCCTTTGGCATGACACAAAGAATGCGTCCAAACCGCACGCCCATTCAAAAATTATCCCACAAAAGCATATGAATACCAGCGTACAGTTAGTTATAAAATTTTTCTTCTGAACCAAACCGAACAGAGCCGAAATTAATTTATGAATTATTCATTGGACGCGCGAACAAATGTAAGAAAAAAAATAATCCAAAATGAACTGAACTAAGCGAACTGCTTTGCATGCTCGGTTCCCTGCTCATTTGTTCGCTCATTAAAATCATTTCATTTTTCAAACAACTTGACGATACATTAATCAACTTGTATCTTACAGTCGTTTATACTCGCATAGCGTCAAACGTCGTCGACCCGCCCAGTAGGGGGGCCCGAATCAAATGCGATAAATTACAATAATATGGGGAGAACGAACGAACAACACCACATCAGTATTTAACAAGAGCACCACCAGTAGCAGTGGCAGGCAAGCAGTCAGGCAGGCAGTCTACATAGTGCTATAGCAGAGAGCATTGGCGGCAGCTGTCCACAACAGTTGCCATTCGAGCTCAGTATGTGCTTGAAATTTCAATGAGACAGATAATTAGAAAGAATTGGCCACCGTTCGTTGTCGTTTAACAATTAATTAACCAGCTCACCAGTTAAGTGGTTCACAATTCAACAAAACACAATAACAACAACCAGAACGACACAATGATTCCCCCTTTGTTCATGGTACGGCGGCACTGTGAAAGACCCCTGAACAAAACGACAGTCGTCACAGTCAATAACAAAAGTAAAACATGTGTTCCGAGGCGCGCTACCAACTGTCAACAGAAAAGTGCTCTACCACTACCTACCAGTGATACGAGTACCACATTCATGCCACCTCAGAGTATCTCCGCATCTGTCATTGTGACATATCCATCTATCGTTGTCGTTGTCATTGTCGTCAGTTAGACGAACCGTCAGATTCAACTCTGACTCTGCAATACGAGTATACCAATGCCAGAGATACGAGTAGATACAGGGTGACGGAGAAGAGTGTAAACATTGTCAAGTCATGCGCGATGACAGATTAGATCCCCACCCGGGATAGATACGTGTGTACTCGTATTCGTACTCGTACTCGTAAATGCTCGTTCAGAGCTCCTCTCGAGACCGGGGCTGCCTTGCCTGTCTGTTTGTTGGCTCAACAAATTAATCCCTTTTAGTTGTAAAAATATTTCATTTATCACGGATTAGGTGTTGATTCTGCTTACGGTGGCGTGTAATCGGTGGTCTGGTCTGGTCTGGTTGGATCAGGCGACGAAGCCGACTATAACGACTACAACGACATGGTTCCTCTCGAGTCGTGTGCACCTTTTCATGTTACGTGTACGACAAGGCTTTGAGGAATTTCGAGCACAAAAAGAAAAATTTCAAAAAGCTGACAAGCATCTCTGAATCATTTTTGTCATGTGAATTCGCGCACAACAAATAGGATGACATAATTTTTAGCGGTTTTACCGATTCATCCGATAATAAACGGATGGTTGTGGGTAAACTGCAGGAGGAACGGTGAACAAGTCATACGGCTTCGTAAGCACGTTACCAGCCCCGGTAAAGAGTGAACAATTTCACAATGCCATGGCGTGACAAATGGGAGCTTTGCTAATTGAAAGGCTACAGATAGCCACTTATGAAGGTTTGTGATTATCAGTTAACAAACGTATTAGATGGTTAGTTTGCTTACTTAAATGGGAGCCGGAGTTGAGAAGAAAGACTGCTTTAGCAAATTAAGACTCTTTAGATCATAGTTTGTGCTCAGTAGAATCAGTCGTGCACTAATTAGCTGCTTATTGATAATCAAATTTACAATCTAAACTGCAGATGACTGTGGCTAACACAATATACACAAATCTTGATGTTTGGAAGCGTTGCACGATAATGCGCCACTCATCGCTCGACACCTGTGACCGGTTTTTTGGCTAAAAATCACACTTCAACTGTCAACCACTCCCTGTATTCGCCTGATTTGGCACTGTGCGACTTTTTCCTTTTCGGTAAAATGTATAGGCCATCCTGGATGACATCCCTGCCGATAATTTAAAATACTCATTCCACATACTTTTAGACCATGAAAATTGCTATATTGAGGCGGAAGGGGACTCTTTTGAATAAAATAAATCGGTCTTACCAAAAAAACTGTTTGTTGATCTTATTTTTAAAAAGCCCTGTTTGTTTACTTTGGAACGCAAGCGATCTCCTAGCTCCGGGTAGGTATCCTACGCTAAAGAATTAAATCAGGTACGAATCTACAGTTTTATTTTAGTCTTTCAAAGGAACTCACTCCAAAAGGATTATAACTTTCTTTATAGGTTCCTTTTCAGCTATTGTGCTGCCTATTCTTATATCAGGTGGCATACTAGTCGACACTTCACCTACAAAGATTTTTCTCGTCTTCATGATAGTAAATAAGTGTCACAAATGCTTTGTTCCTTTGTTCCCGACCAACCTTAAGGAATCGTTTATTGAAATTTGTAGATTAGTTCGCTGCCTTATCATAAATAAATTGTAAAGTTACAAAGTTGAGAAGAAAATACCACACCTGACTATCAAAGGTGAACTAAGGCCGTGAAGCTCGACGCTGGCGAGTATCTTTCAAAATCTCTTCCTTAAAACATCGGTTTCGGCAGTGTTAGGGGCGTACACCAGAAAAACTGAAACCTACACGCATTGCTGGATTCAAAACTCCAACTTATGAGTAAATTCATATTCATTGGATCAAAAGAAAAGCGGGGACAGTATACACCCCTGTGGTTCACCAAAAACGGATAACTTTTAGAAAACTCTTTGACTCGCATGAGTTTACCCTCCTAAGTCGACTTGAATGGCATAACAACCAACTACACACCTCTAATGCATGCAACTAAGAATAGCCTACACTCTGGGCTATAGGAAATAAA
The DNA here is from genome assembly GCA_949129095.1 of Volucella bombylans. Classification (NCBI taxonomy): domain Eukaryota; kingdom Metazoa; phylum Arthropoda; class Insecta; order Diptera; family Syrphidae; genus Volucella; species Volucella bombylans. The sequence continues at coordinate 152,202,410 of OX422143.1, forward strand.
GTGACAGATTAGGGATGGGATCTATCTGTCAAATTAGAAAAGAATAACGGACTGTTGTCTCAAGTCTTCTAAAAATTCCTGCGCTGGTAGCTAAGCTAGCACGTGCGCTCTGCATCTCAATATTTGTCTCGTCTAGCCATAGTGATTGTTTCATCCGAAGAATGTGTCCCTTCTGGATAACACTGTCCTGTGCCACTGTCTAGTGCTGCTTGAAAATTTTCAACAAAAAGTATCATAACTCACATGTCACAGAAAAAAAAGTATCCATTTAGACCTCACAGATTCCCTAAACATTTTCGGAATTAATTTCAATGCCTCCAATCCCCACTAGAATATGGTCGCCTGTACAGCTTAGTCCAACTTAAAACGTCATTCTTGGGTTGTAAGCACTTTTATTTGTTGTTTTCTCCTTGTCTCAGAATATCTACGAGTATCTCCTCATCACACTGTTGGTGATAATCTCATTAAAAGAAAAACTGTAGGGGAGACGATATGCGATGACAAAATGTCGCCAGTGCCATCATCGCCAAGTCGCGCGGCATTAAGCGGCTGGATGCTGTATCTGAAACTGAATCTGTATCTGCTGGAAACTAAATAAATTACCCTAATGATGATGATGATCTCTTGTTGAGATTTTTATTATTAATTAGCGTGGAATTTATTTATCATTGTTTTTGTTTTTTTCTTTTATCCCTCTTATGTTTCGCGCCCTTTCCCAACAACTCCGCGGAGATGCATTTAAAAGATTCTTTCTTCGAGTGTGTTCATCATACCTCGACATTGTCATCAAAACTGCTGCGGGAATGATATTTTTGTGTGTGGAAGGATGAACGATGGATGTCGTGGGTAGAACAGAGAACAGGGCCACCAAATACAAAATTAAATTAAAACGAGCAAATCAAATGATTTTCTTTTTATTTTTTTCATTTTTATGAGAATAAGAAGACGAATTCACAAAGTGATGAAGTGAGTGTTTATATTATTTTGAAGTTGAAAATTTACGAAAATATTTTTGTTATTCTTTCGGTGTATTTGATTATGATTGATGGATTGGGGGGTGCTACCGAATGCAAAGAGGGTGAACTTGAGGCATTCTGAGGGAGTCCTCTATATGGGATTTTTATCTTGAGGGGATTTATGTCTTTGTATGGTGGATGAGTACCGAGTACCTATGGAAGCATACATGGCTGCTTATGGAAATGATCCACTGTTTAGGGGGAGAAAATCCATTTATATTGTAAGTTGAGCAGGGTTTTTTTTATTAGAGCAATGTTCCATCGATAAACATACAATTTATGAGTAATTTATGAAGTGAGGGTGTAAAAATATTTTATTAAAAAGGCGATGAAATTGGGGGAAGTAAGGTTCTTGGAATTGCAGCAGTGATTTGAGATATACTTTTCTTTGTTATGATAGATTGCACAGATCAATCAGCGTTCTAGTTTTGTCCATGTTTCCGGTTTAATCGACAGCTTTTTCTAGTGTCTTTAGAAAGAAATCTCACTTCGGCACCGTCTCACGACTTAAACACCAAGTTGCACGTTTTTATATCTCCACGTTACTCAAATTTCCTGACTCCTCAACGGGCATAGATGGCTCTTACATCCATTCAAGTATGAAATTAATGAACATTTCTAACAATTAATGAACTCTGACAAGGCTTTCTCAACTTTCATTAATCGTAAAAAGAAAGTCCTGAGATGATTGATGGACAAGCCACCTTCAGAAATTTGTATGTACTACATAAATAACATATACAGCTCTTGTTTAGTTTCCAAATACCGACAAAATGGCATTTTCCTTTCGGAACAAAGTTAAAGTTTAAGACAGGACTTATTTTCCATACGGAAGAGCAGAGGTGTAAACATTCAACCCTGTGGTATACTGTTTATACAAGAGCCAATCAGCATTGATTTATCTTATTAAACATCCAAATTGAGGCTCAGAAAAATGTCATTTAGTTCAGAAAGCTGTGCGCATCTTTGTCCTAATGTTTAGGATATTAGGTACCTTGTGGGACCTAATTTTTTACTACGAAGCCATCTCTACAACCGTTGCGTAAATGTACAAAGTGTTTCCATCCAGACAAAAATCTCAATGTTCTGCTTGATGAACCTGTTCGAAACACATGTGTCGATGGCCTAATCGATCCATTACTGACATTTGCCTCGATTTTGATACATCAATTGAGGGTTATCTATCGTGGCAGATAATTTGATATGAATTCGTTCTCTTTCTTATCTTGAAATTGGGGTTAGATGTTTTAAAAGTGTAAACACCTTATTGAATCGTTAAATGCTCGACAAGTAGTCTACACGCCAAAAATGATCAGCTAAATATTAGACAAGCATAATGGCAGTTGAAGAACATCGATCTGAATGATAAAAATTTTCTTATATCAAAACGGCCATCCTCGTATTAAGAATTGTCTAATAAGAGCCTTCCTAGAAATTTCAAAAATATGATTTATGGCATTTTTGGTTATCAAGTGGTGGTTCCAGCCAAGTGTTTATATGTTCGACATCGGGTTCTAACATGGACGGATATATCACGTTTGTTACCTCACTCCATTAGGTTACAAATTTTTTTCAATGGTCCTCGATGTAAGCGCTATTGAAGGAGTGCTTGGATTTTACATAAATTCATATTGACTTCGCTTAAGAGATCAATAGAAACACTTTCTCTAGAGATCGTGGCACAAATTCTGATTTTCATTGTTTCATTGCTGGTGATGGCGATACAGTTTGCAGTTGAAAGAACAGTTCCGTAAATTTTGGGAGATTTACGCTATTCGCCCCCAGTTAAGGTAGCCCTAAACAACGTTTGCGTTATCCCCTACACGACGAACACATTTGGCGAGCATTCATTTCGTGTTGATTCTTCATACTGTAAACATGTGCGATAAAGAAGCGCAAGTGGTTGCGCTTATGGTGATTTATTTATTTCCTGCTGACATTATGTTTAATCCACGATATTCACTCGGCGGCGTTCACAGCAAAAATGAGGTTTGCTCGCGAACATGGCCCTACACGGCGAACATCGAAGCCAACGAGCACGAAAAAATCTAAATTTTTCGCCAACAGCGAGCGGCTCGCGAACCAGCCCATAAACGAGAAAAATATAGCGATCACGAGCATGTTCGGCCACCTTTAGGCACACCAAATTGGTTGGGGTTCCTTTCCATTTGATCGCAAAGGCCTTCCATCCCTTACCGAATTGATTTAACGACAATCCGGTCTGATGGAATTTATTCGCTTAACATGCCCTACGTTGAATAATTGTACACCTGTTGAATAGATCAATGTCGCTGTATAGCCCATCATCCGTTTTTGATGTAGTCTATGCCTCTGCGTCATACAGTAATATTGGAATAGCTGGTTTCATAACCCTAAGGAACAGTGAGTGACAAGAGTAATGGATCTCTACGATCGTGTCGTTTTTTTGGATTTACAGCGGGGCTTAGGTAGATAAATCTCTGTATCACCTAAAAGCTTTAGCTTTTGTTGAGCCAAGTTATCCGGCTGCCGCAGTTGTATGGGCTTATGAAATATTATGACCCTGATGGTTGCCCGAAAGCTTTACATCATACTGCATTAACCAGTCAAAACCCTTTTCTGACTTCCAATATTTCGGAAGTTTGCCTTAGCAGGTTTGTTAGTCTTTAGTTTACATATCGGTACCGCGACCTCTTTATGGACAAGTGATGGTTGTTTTCGATGGTTCATTCGGCCTGGAACCGAAATATTAGCTGCCGCCGCTATTAAAAAATCTGCCGTCTGTAATCCTACTAATATGTTCCCATCCCTATCTTTGCATGTTTTTCTCTGGAGCTTTTTTTTATATTTTTATTATAATTAAAAACATCGTTATTGCAGTAGAACCTCTGCATCGCATCAATCAAAAACGCCTCAACCGTCACTGAGAAACTTGTGTTTGTCCAGTCTCCTTTACCGTAAGATCTTCTCAAAAGCTCTCGTCCTGCTTCGGAGGTCCACCTAATACACCTCTCGTTTCATTGCATGTCCTCATTGGAACTCTTCAGCAAAACAGCGGCGACTTGCCTTTAGTGGTTGAGTGAAAATTAACATTTAGACGCGGAGTCTCTGAAGGCTTACATTAATGGTACCACTTGTCTTCTGTAAATGGTGGCACATAGAACTTGTTCTGTGTTTTGGCGTTTGAGCATTTAACAGGTGGTTCGAAAAATCCCGTGACTGACACATTGATGGCGATTCTAATAATTTTTAATTAGTACCGACCTTCAAACGATGCGTGCCAAAGTCAAAATTTGATGATATTTGGAGATATTGAAGTTTAAGTTCGATATTTTCGAAACTATGGAAGAAAAAACGAGTTTCGTACGTTGGGAAAACACTGTTAGTTGATCAGAAAAAAATGGCTTGAAAAGTGTTGTAGGGAATTTGCCCCGTCGAACGATATTATTTGTCGCTGGTTTACTGAATTCAAATTCAAACACAAATGGTGCTGTAAGCTATGGGCGCGTAAGTGAGGCTGTTACACCGTAAAACATCAAAAACATCCCCAAAATCGTTTTGAACAACCATATGGCGGAAGTGCGTGAGATATCAATAAACCGCGTACAATGTACATCATACAATATTTTGCACGAGTATTTGTATAAACTCTGTTCGAAGTGGGTACCCTTGAACCAAAAACAACAACGTGTTGATGATTCAGAGCACTGTTTGGAGCTATTTAAGCGAAATAAAAAGAGTTTATTCATGCGGGATGTGACGGTTTGGATGAAACATTGATCCAATTACCTTAAAAAACTGATCGCCGGAAAGAGATGCAGAGGTGGATGAAGAGGTGTTCACCGAAACTGAAGCATGATGTTTTGAAGGGTTGGGCAAATCTTTCTATAAGAGATTATATCGCTCTAGAATGAGACTATGCTGATGAATAAAATCGAATTTTACAAAAAAAAAAAAAAAAATGTTTTCCTATGTTAATGTCGGAACGCATTGGCGACAACAGTAGTCTAAGTCCATGTTGGCCCCTTGAAGTCAAGAATACTGGATCGCAATGATATCATGAGGCATAAGTCCTTGTTTACTTATCAGCACCGTGTGACATGACTCAGTATGCTGACATAATTCCCATTTTACAAAATTAGTTAATGGAAACTGCGGAAATGTTATTTCTCAAATGCAAGGTTAGTAGTTGTCATCGGTTGGTTTTTTTTTTTTTTTTTTTCTGATGGAATACATGAACTTGCAACTTCACCTAATGAACTATTATATTATACTTCCTATTTTAGCTCGTCGACAGCTTCAAATCTCCTCATATAACTTCAAGTAAATGGTCTTCAAATCTATCAATAATTCACTCAACTGTCATCCCAGTTTGGTCATTTAGTTTATGTCTCCAATTGACTTTCATTGAAGGAATGATTTATCGCACAATTCGAATGTCAGACTAATAACTGTCAGGCAGAAAAAATATTGAGTTATTAAGAAAACTGTAATTACTTCAAATAGTTGGCATTCAGTGTTCATATTGAATTATTACTGAACGATTTAATCATATCTTCTAATTTAAATCGGGATAAAAATTTATAATTGACATTTGCGCCAATTGAAACGTCATAATGACAGAGGTAATATCTGGCAACGACATCTGTTATTAGTACGAGCTAACATTTTCGAATATGTCTGTTTATTGACGTATCGTTTATGTGTCAGATGAAATATCATTTTGAAGTTTAACTTGGTAGCATCAAACACTTGACATTTTGCATGACGTCAAAAATGAAGTAATGAAAACGAAGTGAAATGTCATTGAGGGAATGAAGGTCAGTATGGCATTTTGTTAAAACTTAAAATGTGGAATTCTATAGAAGTATAATATTCATGGGAAACATCATCAACACGATTAACCATACAATAATCAATTCTCAATAATCCATGACACTTTGTATCACACAATAATAATATAACAACGATTTAATTATCCGCCTTTATAATAAACCCAAATAAGCCGCCAAACCATTAATATTCCAACAATAAACCACTGCCAAATAACCGAATGAACACCATTTATTGCATCCGTTCATTCTTCCTTTGCTCAATAATTTACGACCTATTTTCCCATAAAACTCAATTAAACTCGTCGTTGTCAATGTTGTTGTTGTTGTCGTTGAATGAGGTCTACTCTCCAAGCCACCTCTCTTGTCATAAATAATTAATCGCACTTTAATCGCACAAACATATTTTCATTTTACAGCATCGCAATTCACTTAACAAGCCAATAATAATTTAATAATCGCTTTTATTTACGATCCACACAAATGTACGTTAAACAGTGAGTCCGATAAAAAAAAAAAAAAGAAATTCTACTGAAAAACAGGCGGTCATCTCCAAGGCCCCCTGCTGATGTTAAATCGGCCCCAAAGCAAATTCAGATTCCACAAAGAGTCGCGCAGTGAAGCACACCCTGTTTCTACGCTGCTTGCCCATTCTCGTAAAGCATTGCAAAATTAATAAATAACGCAAAAACAAAGTGTGATTTGGTCGTTAAACGAAAAGCAATGTTCGCCTGCGGCGGCGACAATAAATATCGCCGCTGCGATTCAGCGCCCCACACTTTCCGAAAATGACAAAAATCGATACTGACAAACGCCTCCAGGCTCAGTTCAGGGCGCACACCACACAAATTGTTGCAATCGTTCGTCGTCGTCGTCGTTGTCGTGTCGTTGTCGTGGTCGCCAAAGTCATTGCAGTTCGCTGTGGTTCTGGATAAATTAAATTGATTTCTGGTTGTCCACCAAATGTGTCCGAAGTGGACACAGAAATTTATTTTGTTAACTGGGCGCACTTAATTAACCGCACTCCACCCCCAAGACGTGTGCACTTAGCCAAGAGAGTTGGATACATATATTTGTTTTAATTCTCTGCACAAAAAAAAGGTGCTCACTAGTGGAACCGGTCAAGCATACCATGTCGACCATACCATACTATGTATGTCGACTGCTATATGCAATGTGCTACCGACTACCAAGGAGGTGGACAGATGATAGAGACAACGATTAGCACGCGGCTGTTGCACTTAAGGCCAGCTATCCGCGGGTCTGCACCGAAGTGCCTCAATTAAATCAGGCAAATTATAGTGCCCACTGCCAATCTGAGTTCTTCGCCTTTATCTTCTCGGCTACACCGGGTACGACAATGTATGACTACGGCTACGGAATACGAGTATCTTTCCTTGTTGACTCTTGACTGACGGCATCCCAAGACAGCGACAACGAGATGTCGGTTGGTCGTCAAACGGGAGCACGGCTACAAAGTGAATTTTAAATGGAAACCTACCCAGGCATAAAACACTGATTTCGAAAATTGATATACCGGGTCGTGCCTCGGTCTGTTCTTTTTTTTTTTTGTTGCTGTGTGCTCTCTGTTGGCTACTTCATTTCGTGTTGTTCTTTTTCTCCTCACTACCCAACATGACAGGGGAGAAAATTAATGCAATAAACATTAATTATAACACTAGCGCGACTGCCTACTGCCATGTTTGCGGTGCGGTCTCCAGCTTGTCTTTTTTTTCTTTTCTTTTTTTCTGTTTTTGTATTTTATGACCGTCTTTAGGCCTGCCTTGTCATATCTCTCTTCGTAGCCCAGTAAATCCAAGCAGAGTGCAACAGCAACTCCACTCGGTGCGCTCATTTATTTTATGGTTGTTATTTATCGCGATGTTGTTGTTGTAGTCGTTGTTTTTGTTGTTATACTCATCGGGATGATGGAGATGGTTTTTCCTAAGTGGGGTGCTGTAAGACGGCACTGGAATCCAGATTTTATTTTCTAGATATAGTCGTCTCATAAAAATAAACCACAGAGATCCACAATAAGAACAAAAAACAGCAATACAAACCACAAATGAATGGTAATACGCTTCAAGTAGAGCCCTGGGGGGTGGAGGGAACTGGGGACAGTAGGGGAGTAAGGAATAAAGCTTCGAAAGATCCAGTTATGGCTTCCAGATTTCTTTTATGGAGGCTTATTTATTCTTAATTAGGCACTTAGTTTAGTTTTACACGAGTGACGCCAAGGGGGGTGTGAGTTAACTAGTGAATGGACTTAAGTAAGTGGTGACGGTAATAAAAGTAAATTTCTTAATTAGTTAATGCAATCGTTGACGGAGATGATGTGCGGATTGTTGTTTATAGACCGACAGGAAATGGAGAGTCGTACATTGCCATTTAGATGGTTTTCAGATATTGGTTATGGTTCAATGGAATGGCTTGTAGGTTATGTAAAAGGAGATAGCTTCCTCTGACTAATTTATTACATTCCAGAGGTTTCAGTGTTTGATCATATGTATGTAGATGGACACAGGTATGCAATCAGTTGATCAGAAATATTCATTTTAATTTGTTTAACGTTGGTGGTAAACTAGTACTACGTTGGATCGCAAGCAATGCAATTATGAAATCAAACAAGACGCTTATCGATCGTCTGCATTTGATGAACCAAACAAAATGAGAATAACAAATAGACTGGAGGAGTTGGCAACCTTGAACCCGCTTGTGATAACTTCAACCCGAACAGGCGACAGGATCACACCTGGTTTCAAAAAATCGCTAAGTCGAGAACAGAAACAGAATGAAACAGATACAAAAAAAGCCTCACCATCTTGAGATGGGCCAAGAGAGAATAGTGGAAATCATTCAGAAACAAGTTGTGCACAGTAGCCCAAGTCAAAACTTCTTATTCTTCTATATCATTCCGATTACCGCGCCGAAAATTCTGTTCAGAAGAGTGTCATAAGACCCTATAGAGAAGGTTGAATAAAGGCAAATGAACTACTCGTATTTCGCAAAATAAATTCATTTTAATTCATGTGAACACTTCGAAACTGCAGGAGACAATGTCGTCTTCTTACTGTAGTCTAAAATTGATAATCTCTCCATTATTCATCTCTAAAACAAGCTATGCAATAGGTTTTATCCCAAATGATTGGACAGATACATTCCTAAAATAAGATTGCACTTTCCAAGGACATGGAAACGCTGATAACTCGTCAGCTCATGAGATATCTCGAAACACGAAAACTTTTTAATCACCGGCAATATGGTTTTCGTAGCAACAGGTCCACTGGTGATTTGATGGCATGTCTTACCAAAAAGTGGAACCAAAGCGTACATCAATCTGGCGAAAGCAAGATAGTTGCACTTGATATATCCAAGGCATTTGACAGAGTTTGGCATCAGGCTCTTTTGTCGAAAATGTGTGCTTTTGAGATCGATGACTCTCTTCTTCAATGGATTAGCGTTCAATTCAAGTTGTCTTGGATGGTTTCAAGTCTGATATTCACAAAATAAATGCTGGTGTGCCCCAGGGCTCTGTTCTGTCTCCGACATTCTTTTTAATTTTCATTAATGATCTCTTGTTTGCTACTTCTAATTGAATATATTCCTCTGCTTTTCATATTCGTTCCCGAACTCACGTCCCTCCTCTTCGGCTGTAGAACGGGAATGGCAGCGTATGCTAAGCTCATTAAATTCCGATATCAACAGCATAACCAATTGGGGAACTATCAAAAGAGTGGAATTTAATGCTTCCAAAGCACAATGCTATCTGCGGTCGATAAAGCGAAATTTAAACACCCAGCCATTATCCATGAATGGCACTTGCATCGTCGAAACCCTCAAGGCCATTTTCGGACGTACTCTAAAACATCGTGATTCGTTCCTAAGCCGTACAAGTCGCTTATGGAATGCCCTGCCGATCTCTGTATTTCCTGGTCGTTATAACTTGCAAACCCCTTGAGCGCGCAGTCATTATAAAAAACAAAAAAAAAGTCTACAGAGCGTTTCTTCGACAGATCAGATGGACATTTTAGGAATGTGGTTCTTCAAGTCGTCTTTAGAATAACCAGGAGCATCAATCAACCTTCAGAACTGAATCACTCAGAGATAATGAGTGCAGATTCCTTAATATCAAATGTGTTTTCAACCTCAAACAGAAGAATGAAAACTTCTCTAGACAGCACTTAACAGAGAATCATTGCTCCAAAAGGATGACCACAAGGAGCCATTCTTTGCCTTCTACATATCAAACTTGACAACATGGTTTCTATGTTGGAGGGTACACTCATGTTATTGCTGTCGCAATAAGAGTTACACTTCAAAATCTTAGATCGTCGCCCCTTTTGACCGCTTACCAAATAGCTGGCGAAATGTTGAATTCAATATTAACTCTTAGAAACGTACCATAGCAGCCTTAACCAAAAGTTAACCAAAAGAAGAAACCCGGAAAAAATTAAAAAAAAAAAAAAATCCAACACTCTTTGGCGATGCTTTAGTTTTCAGTGGAGGAAACCTTTCTAGAGGTAAAACTTTCCCGAAAACTTTTCTGGAATACCCATATCAGAAAAACCGAAAAAGTCAGATCAGAAAAAGTCTACTTTGAAACAACTGTGGCCTAAACTGCAAAATGACACAATTGGTTTTCAAAGCCTATTACTAGATCTATATCCACCTATGCAGTACTAATTTTGTGGTATAAAATGAGATAAAGGTCTACCTAGACTGGATCCAATAAACTGAAAAAGCTGCGTGTTTATGGACAACGGGTGCAATAAGAACAGCTGAATGACGTTGGGTTTAGCTCAAGACAATATACTCGTATGTATCTATGTCGATTTTGCAATGAACACTAACAAACAGCAGAGTATATTATTTGCCACTGTAACGACCTACGCAGAACACGTTCATGGCTGCTATAATACCTTGGACTACGAGGGCTGTTTGACGAGTACCCGAATTGGAAGATAGGTGGCGCTACTGAGCTAAAATGAGTGTACCATCATTTAGTGTAACCTCTTTAACCCGCCTGCCAAAATTTGGTGACAATCCAACGCTTAACGAGGATTATACTAAATGATGGTACAATCATTTTGGTTCAGTAGCGCCACCTATTTTCTAATCCGGGTACTCATCAAACAGTCCTCGTAGAAGACATTATTAACTGCGCAGTCAAAGATTCAAAACTGACTCTGTTCAAATCAGGGATGCGGATACTATTTGTAAAAAAAAAAGCAGTTACAAGTCTCAAACTAGGCAAATGCGATCACAAGAAACTTCAAAAGTCAGAGCTAGATCAAGCGCCCTGAATTTCTAGAGAATTCACAGCATTACATGCTGATAGTGTGCGACGGCAAGTCATTTATGATCAGAGTTACTTTAAAAGGCAGACGTCTGAATGTGAATTTACTGGAAGATTATCTCCCAAACCGATCAGTTTTTCTGTATCATGAGTAGCCGATCAATATACAGAATCAGTCGTCGACCGTTCCACGTTAGGACGAGCTCGTGATACTTATACCGCTTATAATCGACCATTTGAAAGGCAGGCAAAATCACATCATCGCCTTTCCGCAGTGACGAGAAGCTATACTTTATTCAACATGCTGCGAGCATGTATAAAGCCTGGCTTAAACCCTACAGCTGAGCACTTCGAAGCTGTAACAAACACCAGTCCCAACTTATCAGAGTGCCCAAGAATATATTTCTGATTGATCTGATTGGGTAAAATATGTCCTCAGAAGTCGCAATATTTCTGTCAATACTCTGAAAAAGCGAAATCCCCTAAACTGTCAATCATTGCTGCATTACAAAGGCTGTTTCAACAAGAGATGTAGGATTTGTTTTTTGAATAATGGTTGAGATATCTTTGAAACATTTATTGCTGTATAAAGTTGACACATGGGGACACAATATCTTCCAAGTGATCGCCTCGGGTCTGCTTGCAGACCCATATCCATTTGTCGAAATTTTCAATCACTCTCTCAAGCTGCTTTCTCACGTTTCTTCGCCAGGAAACTTCGTGCGCAATAACTCGATTGTTTCGGCACTTTTATGGTTGAAAGTAGAGATCGTTCGTATACATGTCCTCGACCTCCACCCAAAAAAAAATTGTTTATTATGTCTCTGTACCGCGCTCCATTGATCGTAAATGACTTTTCCGGCCTCATTTTCGAAAAAGTACGGGCCTATGAAAAATCGGGTCTATAAACCGCATTAAACAGTTACTCGTTCTGGGTACATTAGCATTTCCTGAATCACTCCTGGATTTTCGGTGCCTCAGTCCGTCAATGTGGAAACGCAATTTCCTTCCGAAAATCAATGTTAGCATGCATGTTTTCCAGGACCCAATCCGAGAACGCACGACACTTCTGGTGGTCGGTCGGCTTCAGTTCTTACTGTACTCGTAATTGTACCTCGTACGCATGGAGAGCCAAATCTTTCGTCAAAATTCGGTGGACTGTGGTTGTGGAGAGATCCAGCTCACGAGAACGCTGCCGATTGGATGTGTTTTTGAACGTCCGGGGTGAACAAGTTTCGGCGTCTTCATACCTTGTACTGAGTCAATCTCTTGGAATTTTATGATTATGTTGCGCACACACGTCTCGGAAGGCACACGATTACGTGCAAAATTGATACGGATTTTTCGCATCGTTGCCGCGATTGAACGTGAATTTGTGTAAAAAAAAAATTCACCGATTTAGATTCTTTCTTTCACTGTGTAGCGTTTCATGGTATATTTCTTAAATATGTAGATGACTTCTGGTACCATGTGCCTACCCTGTGTGCAATAGCTGTAAAATAATATCTGTATCGAACGGAATTGCATCACTGTAAAAGCGAACGTGGAAAAATATCCAAATTTGTTGACTTGCCTACGCAGAGATTTTTTCGTTTCTTTTCTTTCTATTGCGGCTATTGCCGCAAGTCCTTCCAATCGTTCTCCCACTTATTGGGCTCGGAAACATTAGCAAGTTTTTCCGTTGTAATATTGCAAAAATTATGTACGGTAGAGAGCACGAAAATAAGGACATGGAGTAAGAATATTTTAAAAGAAATCCACATACACCAAAATGCGTAACGTCACTTCGGATCCATTTCGGATTTTTCGACAAATCTAAACAGAATTTGGCCAGTGCCGCGCTCTTGGCACATCCGCCAGAAAAGTGCGTTTTTCACTGAAAATGGCTTTGATAGGGTCATCACTGAAAGATTAATAGATTGATGTCACACTTAGGATTCTATTGCAAGGGAAAGTGCCACCGATTAAGGCAATATGCAATAACAAGAATCAGGAGATTTTACGAGTAGTCTCGTTTTAGAACAAGAAACGGATCATAAGTAGCTCATCCATGATTTATAATAAAAAACAACACAGCGACAGCTCGACGATGTGAATTTCGAAGTTCAGTGTACCACTGATTACCGGCATATACTGCAAACTGAAGCCATTAATAAGGAGCACTCGGTTTTAGACTTATATGGCACGAGCGCAAGCAAACGAAGCAGAATTAAAAACAAACAAAACAAACTGAAACAAACAAAAAACACTGAGTTGGGTGATGCATTGCACACTAAAATCGGCGATATTGCGCCACAAAAAAAAGAGGACTGTTTCGATGTGTTACCTCTGATCTAGCCTGATATTCGAACACGAAATAAATCCGGAGATGAAGCTATAAAGATGGGGATAACACTATCGCTTCCCGGTGAATTCTTCCTTAAAAGGCTAAAACCATAAAGCCAAACTGATCAAGAAGTTTGACATGAAGGATGACTTCTACTTTCTCTTCATCTTTACAGCTTCTAGCGTGCCGGGATATGAAGAAGTGGGATGGTAGGATGCTGCGATGTGACTGTTTCACAGGAAAGCGACTCTTTATGCGTCTCTGATTCAGGTCAGGTCAAATCTGTTTGGTCACATTGCAGATTGCCTTATGAATATCTGTAATTGATCTCGTCGAACGTGCTCGCTTCGAGCATCAATTTACATGTAGCGAATGACATTCCATGTGCTTAGTGATTAAATGGATGTCTAGGGTAAGGGTGTTTTTGAAGTTCATAAGCATTACAATTTACTCGAAAATGTTGATGTCCAGATACCCAACAACTGTTTGGCCATCTCGTTAAAAGGTCATGACAAGCACGAAGTGCCATTTCACTGGAAACGCCCAAAAATGTGAATGGATCAATGTCGTCCATATTTCTGAAGAAAGAACCTGAAGACCGATGTTCAAATTCAGTTTGTTTGCGTATCATACATTCTTCTGGTGTACCTAATTCTTTTCATGATCATTCGTCAAGCAATAGTGAATATAACTGTCAGTAAAAATAAACACTCTTTTGTGGTCAATTTGGGTGGAATTTGCAAATACATAAAGACATCCTCTGATGGATGTTTTAATTAGTATTTCGCTAGAATTTGAAAAAGGTTTACCACGAGCAAAACTGCAAAGTCCAATGGACATATGTAAATGGAAAAAAACTTCCAGGACAATGCGCTTCACTGCCAAATAAAAAAGTTAACCATCATAGCATCCAACCACCAACTCTCGACAATCTACACAAACTGCCGAAAGTTCTCATTGAAATTCTCCAAAAACTAAAACTCCATGTCGGTTTCATCAAAATTTCATAAAACCATTCACCTCAATGGCATATCATGCACAAATTAGATTCCAGGTTATCATCTTTGTCTATCTCTCTAAAACTTTTATGGAAACTAAAAACAGGATGCCGACCCGGATATCCTCTATTCGTTTCATACTTGGATTCATATGTGTCTGCTGTATAGACATAGCAAACTTTTCCTGTATGCATTTTCCAAAGTAAATACGCATGAATACATTCGAAAACACACTCGTAGAACGCATCCAGGATGTGTATTATTCGTACAGCTCCAAGGCAGAGGACCTCTACAAAATTCAAACTCAGAAGCAGTGGAAAACAAAACAAAAAAGTGCTTAAAACTGCCCGCGGATGTTCAGAATTCCAGCAACGATACAATCTTCATTCGAACATAGAGCACAATACCAAAGAACGAATGGTCGAACTACAGTTACGGGAGAGGAGCCACCATGAAACGCATCCGTAACTAGAGTGTATCGTACTCGTACCTACCAAGCCCGGACGTCGTCAACGTCTCTATCATTGTCGTACTCAATCTGATTTCAAATCAAAGTGAATTGGATCCATGTGTGTAATGTTGTTCCGGCAAGCACAGAGACACAAAATATTTCCATTGTAAGGACGATCCTATCTATTTCTACGAAGCTACCGTTCGACAAATGCAAACCAGTCAGGTTTGGTATTAATATTTGCAGAGACACAGGTCTATATAGTTGGTATCGTTCCCTCTACCAGTAGAAAATTTACAAATGCATTCATGGAAGCAAAAGCTTTTGATATATGAACGTTCCGTTGCGTCCTTCGTATAGGGAGAGAGGATATGTCGATACCACTATCGAAAGGGACGTTTCTGATTGAAAACGAGTATAATACCGAACGGGTATTCATTCGTTCGAATCAGCCAGCTTGTGGTATTATTATCCTTCAAACGATATGAAAATGTTCCTCTATCTGATAAATCCATCAGAATAGAGAAGTTGAGCTTCCACTGAAAAATTTCCCTTAGCCCCAAGAGCCAACCAAAAATTTCATATACACAACGGAACTCACACATGAAATCCGAATAATTTCACGTTATGAATCTTAATTCAAACGAGAGAAAGACATATTGGCAGAAGTTAATTTGATAAACCGAACGACTGTCACATAATTCAAATCCATTAGGTTTGGTACGCAAATACCAGTATGGCAGATGGCAGATGCATGCTACGTAGATGTGCTCCAGTGGTTTGGATTAGGAAATTGTTTGTTTGTGACCATAAAGTGGAAGAACGCAGTTACTCGGCTCAGAGATGCTCCAGAGTGTTTTGACGTTGCATATGTACTCCGTTAAGGAGTTAAATCATAACAAATTGTCTGCCCACAGTCTAAATAAAAGTGAACAATTCAACTAAGAACATGATCAATAAAAACGAAAGACAACAACTCCTAACGGACGTCACAAGCAATAAAAAGAAACACCGCTCCACCCTATGGGGGTCACCATCATAATAAACAACATCATCAACCATTCTAGTGGCCTTCAAACCCCGCAACGAGCCTGTCAATTGCTACTTCTGCCAACTTAACTACACTCAAGTTTCGCTTCGTCTCAGAATCAACAATTTAGGACAGCAATTCAATTCTTATTACTACCCAAACCAGAAGAAGATATTCCATTAAAGCCTCTCACTGATGAGGTAATTGTCGCTATTGGATAATTTTTATGTTCCTCAATAACCCCCTGGAGGATGATGATTATGCTCTCTAAACCTGCCGATCCATATCCAGGGGACTCTTATAACGAAAACAAAACAAAAAAAAAATTACCTACACGGTGAATTGGTCAGTAAAACCTGTCCTCCTGCAGTAGACACTAACCATGAGATACTCACACAGAAGAGTGAAAAAACCGCAATAAACATCCCAACAGCACTAATCACATTGAGTGGCAATTCAAAACAAATAAAAAGCAGATACAAAGGAAATAAAGGAAAACAAAAACTCAACAACAGCACCAACCCAACAAAAAGGAAATTCAGAATTTTAAATTGATTCTCGACCACAGGAACACTGACTCTTGGCGGTCATTCTAAAAGAGGAAGATCAAATCCAGAGTTTCACGTCAAACAAAGAACCGATCACAGCACAGGCTAGAGGCATACCATCGTTTCTTTGTGAAGATGATGCCTGAAAACAAAAAAATTTCAAAAGAAACATACAAAAACAAGATAAGGAGGAGGAATCACTAAAAAAAAAAAAAAAAGTTGGTAGATGCCAGCAATTTAAGTCAAGCGCGCCAACGACGTAAATTCCCATTTATTAAAAAATTATCGTTCCATTAAAGTCCCAAAGTGACAGCAGCGGCGCGCAGCGGTAGTATGATGCTGTGAATGACTGAAATAACGATGCAAGATGTATACTTGTCAATTTTGCTGTGAAAACACAGAAGATGTAGGGTTTCACTTATTTCTTACAAGAGTTTCAGGTTTTGCGCTGAGTTGACACAAAGTGTCAGAGAAATAACTGACAGTTGTTCAAATATGGCACGGACGAAGTCTAAATCAGCTGTTTAACATGGTATAAATGGGGTCAAGCAAGTGGAGATATGATCAAAGGACGTTGAAGTGAAATTCACCTTACTCAAACTGCTGAATTCAGGTGACAGAGACAGCTGTTGACTGTTAAACGTGCTGCTTTGGTTTAAACGGATTTGTGCATTCCAACAATCATCCACTAATTGATATCCTTTCCAAAACCAGAAATTGTCAAAGTGACAGCTGTTCAAAATATGTGAAGAACGCTTATATTGTTTGCAAAATTCGGATTTTTTCAGTTAGATCATGAATGTGTCCGACATCTTGTCAAAACCGATGATTTATAGACCTAATCAAAACTTTCAAAGTGACAGCTGTTTTTAGAATTCAACTTCAAAATTTGGTTTCTATTTTTATACTAGTTGAATGTTTGGTTAAACCAATGAAGGTCAAAAATTACTCACACTTTGTTAGTATCTTACCAGTTACAGTCATTTTTAGTAAATCTCATGCGAGAGAACACACCAACTTAGTTTATTAATAATAATAACTGACAAGTGACAATCGCTTGGTTGTCAAAATACATACAAATGTTTAAAAGAGTGAACTTTAAACAATTTCCAGCAGTTAATGGTCTCAGTTTAGTGTCACAATGCACCTGTCAAACTTCGTGTAGTCACAGAGTGTACCAATATGTCAAAACAAAAATCGTGCATGAGAAAAAAATCACCACTGTTCTTATCTCCGTCCAAACATAGCAACACATTTCATTTATGTTCGCCAATAAAGACCTAATCCCATCTTAATGACAGATGACAGATAATGTCACATGCTCCCTGCCGACAGTAGATTTAACGTTCTTAATCATGTCAAATGCAACAATCGAATTGATAGCCATCAAATGTCATGTGGAGTTAATGACTCAAGGTGATTGCATGAGAAATGCGGCATTCGAGAAGAGACATCCAAGATGGGACATTCGAAATGAGAGGTAAACTGTCCGTTGTTCTTATGGCGACATTAATTAAAAACTCAAGCTGACAAGGTCCAAAGCGGATAGACGCAATCACAGAGTGGAACGCCGATCACTTTAAGGCCATTTACACAACTGTTAACACGAAAAGGCATCAATTAAATTGTCGAAGGCAATATACCATTGGAGAATAGTGTGTTTGGTTGGAGGGGAGTTACTAAAGATCGGCCCCCAGCCATTTGAATTGATTTAATTACTACCGCGCCAGCAGTACATACAAAAAAAAAAAAAACAAAAAAAAAACTCCAAGTCAAGCCGTGTTCTGAAGTATACATATATTTTTGCGCAGCGTTCTCTCGTTCGGCGAGCATACATATGTGTGGCATTCTATTTACGCGCGTCTTAACTACCAGTAAAGCAATAAATCAACATCAAAGGCGGTCCCGCATATCTGAGGAGGAACACAAGGCGATAGCAAACACAAAGCCTTTCCAAGGCAAAAAGAGATTACCGAAGGCAGATTCATATCGATCCGACAATAATGTTGACGCGGCGATAATTAACGCGTTGCACACACTTTGATTGAGTTCGTCGTGGAGCTTAGGTGAATGCTTTATGATCAAAATCGTTGGTCTGGTCTTTTGGATATCCTTCTTTAGTGTCGTTGTTGTTGCGTTGTCGTTTGTCTTCACCTTTCGAATAAAGTATCTAGTTAATCAATTCGATGTGTGATCGATGGGCCGGTCTTATGTAACTCACTCACGTACCAATTAGGCATGCCACGAATGCTCGTTGTACATGTTGGAGGTTCATCACACACATCACACATCACATCAAACAAGAGTCAAGTTATCCTGCAAGACTCTTCTTCTCCGTCTTCAACTTGGGCTTGGAAACGACAACATGATTGCTAATATAATACGAGTACGTATGTTTCATCATCGTGTGATATAAGGAGCTGTTGAGGTTGTTTAAACCACAACAACGACTTTGCTCAACGATGGCGAATGGTGATGACTGCCGATGATGACGACTGTCATCGAATTCTAAATTAACTCTCCGGCAATGGTGTCGTGTTGTGCATTTTTTATTATGACGACAATGATGATCGCTGATTACAGTCAAGCAAATATGCGATGCTATGTTGACCATTTGTCGTTCAATTATCTTTGCCTCTTTATTTATCTTTTTTTTCTTTTTTCTAATCACGTAGTCGTACGAGTAGCTTCTTAGCCTCCCTCCAAACTAAAAGAGCAGTGACATATGCTGAGTGAGCTTCAGTCAACCCAGCTATCCACCCGTTTCGTATCAGAGCGTTAGCGATAAATTCTTCACGTCTCTCCTGCTGAGTTCTATTTTCAATCGATTCAGTACTGTAGCACTAGAAGTAGTTGTAGTCTTATTTAAATTTTCAAATCGTGCTACGGACACGGAATGAAAAAATTCCTTGAATGCAAAATGAGATTCTCTTTATTTTTTATTTTTTTTTTTTTGGTTTTGGTTTCCATATAATTTTTGTGCCAACATTCTTGAACAGAATACGATGGGAATACCAGGGGCAAGGCAGACAAAAGTGCTGAGATAAAAAAAATCTTCCGCTTGACCTGAACGGATGACTTTATTGCATACCTAGCGAGTTTGAGTTCTTCGTGTATCTTCGTATCTTACTGTCAGTGATTTATTTTTTTTTCTCGTTTTTTTGTTTGAGATTCTACGAATGGGCAGTGAACCAAACTGACAAAAGGACAAATCAGCAAAAGCACTTAACCTCGTTAGCATTTGATTTCTAATTAAAGACGAATGTTTTGGATGAAAATAGATTGTGTGGTAAATTGAGCGCATCTGATGAAATTTGTCTTGGTCATATGATGCAGAAGAGAAAGGTGAAATTGTTGGTGGAAGCCTGGTTATTTTAAATAAAAATGATTTTTTTGAAAAAGTCTAGGGGTAAATAGGGAACCTAGTGGAACTCTATTGATTCGACTGATTTGATCCAATTTCCGACAAAAAAAGTGACAATAATTAAGCGCACAGATCTTCGTACAAGATAAAGAGATCAATGTGAGATCAAACAGCAAGATTTCTCGGACTTTTCTCATCAGTTTGAATTATGTTGACTTTCGGAGAGGAAAACCACTGGCAATCTTGGTCTTCATCTGCTAATACTTACTCGTATATCAAAGCTATGGAGCATTCCTAAATTTACATAACGTAGTATCTATTTACATATATGGAGTTCCACAAGTTAACACATTAGTGCACTATTTTTGTGCAATTTTGTTTCATGTGGTAAGGACATGACATACAGGAAACGGTTTCAGTCTCGGTTGAATTTCAAATTCACTACTGAGAAGCAAATGCTTCGGATATGGATTGATAACACATTAGCAGGCTGAACTTATCAATTAATGACAACGACATAATTCCCAAAAGTCATTGTTGCCATTCAGGCAAGTTTATTCGATACACCATGGGGACTAGGTAAGATAAAATGGTCGAGGAAATTTCCTTATGCACTAAAATCGCTTTACTAGAAAAATTTACTGAAAGTATTTATAGGTTCGATGTAGTAGGTCTGAAGTGAATGCCAACAGCAAATAGTAGCCAAATTTTTAAGAAACATTTTGGCTTCGAAAAATGTATGAACGAATGTTCTGCAGAGCTAACAATTGCAATGAACTTAACATTCACACAGACGTTGCAGACGACATATGTTCTCGAAAAGACGACAAAATTTCGTTTCTTAATTTTTGTGATGCGGTCAGAATGCCAACAGGAAGGCGGTAACTTACTCAAAAAGTCTCTAAACGCTGCTTGCATATGTTCCCCTCTGATGCACTTAGAACATTATCTACGGTGTACTTCACAATTTTCTAGACTTTCCCATTCGCCAAAAACTTGGCTACGAACGTAGCGCTAAGGCCAAGGAGCATCCATCAATATAATGATTAAATTAGAAATGTAACTTGAATTACCTAATCTCCTTCCTCCTGAGGTTTCAGCTACTACAAACACATTTTTAGCAAGAAGAAGCCGTTCGCAATAATGTCAAGTTCTTTGGAACAAATCACTGAAAATGTTAAATAAAGGGATCAAAATCTGTGAATACGTAAATGCTGAGATCTTCTTTAAAGACCAGGACAATCTCCCAGTCAGTGCAGTTTCTTCCGAGCTGAAATTTGGACCGATTCAACAGGTTCCAATCTGGCTGTCGATGAAAATGATATGATTGGCCAGACCGTTGTGCCAAACATCTTATCGTAGTCAATGCAGTGATCAAACTTCTATGGCCGACCCTCGATCAGCAAAGATCAAAGCCGCTAATCAAACTGAAGAGGTACTACATTTCTAAAGCCATTAATTTGATCACCGCGCATTTCATTCGAGGCAAAAACGTTCTTAGATGTGTCACAGCTGCGCAAATGGACTTGTTAAGCGTACCTAGGAAGCAAAACTTTTTCTAGAATTTAAGCGGCGTTTGCTACGCTTGCACGGTTAGGAGGAAGTTTTTGATTCCCAACATGGGAACATCATCACCATTGTATTCTAACACCTAGGAAGTATTTGAACTCTACACAGTCATGTAACTAATCCGAACATACAATAGATAGATACATAGATAGAATAGAAAGAAACAGTGGATAATCGATCAGGTTCGAATCCTATATTCTTATAGGACCTAACGACCTTTTACACAATTGAAAGGGCTATACAGACTTTATCATCTGTAGATAAAGAATGATATCGACATAAAACGTGTGGGAAAGAAGAAATATGGAAAGAAGACTATATGAGCATATCAAGTTAGGGGTCATAGAATGTGGCCATTTGAGTAGAGATGATTTCAATTTGCCAGAAGTTATGTAGTTCTGCGACAGAGTTCTTTCTCACATCCTTTAGAGCCAATGGAAGAATATGCCTAGATCCGAAGAAACTCTTTTCGATTGGCTTTTCGTCAACAAATGTTTTCTACTAAACTTTTCTGTCGAAAGATGAAGCGACGTCAGTTGAGAAGTCGTTGTAAATGAAGACAGGCATTGCTCATTGAAGCCTGGATCACTATTTTTTTTTTTTAGAAAATACCAACTTTTGTATATTTTAAAGACTATCTTCCCGACAGCCTTCGGCTACTTGAATTGGAAAAAAGACCACTCCTTCCGCCATGTTCCGCCACGTTCCAACATTTCCTTATTAACACAACATCTATGCTCTTTTTTAAATTTTCAATTTCTTGCCGGGTGTCCTTTTAAAAGCCCTTGCCTCCTCATACACTGAAGTTTGTTATTTCAGTGTACCCCATCCTGTACTTATTTCCCTGCCTACTGTACTCGTACAGGGTCTTTTTGGAGTGTGTAATATACCAAAAGATGTCGATTCACAGGAGAAGGAACAAAAGTGTATAACATAAAAAGAAGGAAACGACGTACACACCACTTAATAAACACATAGAACTAAAGGAACAAAAAAAAAGGAAAAGAAACAACTAGGCGAGACCTTCTTCTCCGAAGGCATTGACAAAGCACGTACTACTAAAGTACACACTAAGTGACTTTGTATCCCACTTAGCATACCACTTGAAAAGCCGTCATAAGAGATTGTAATGCCTTGGTCATGCTGATGCTGCTAACCACCATCCTGTACTTTCTCCCATCCTCCTCTTTCGACATCTCTCAAGACATTCAATATACGAGGAGGTTTGACAAGAGACTTTTCCTGACTACTCAACTCCTCCTACACTAAAAGGAGGGAAAAAGAACACATCAACCTAGAAAATGAATAGCAGAAAACGGAGATGCTACGCGGAGCACAAAATGCTCCTGAAATATGCATACAAACGTATAATACTACCACGAATATGACTACAACGATGACGATGTCCTTTAGCTTGGCTTGATGTCCTCCAGTCTTGTACATCGAGGGGCTGTTTCGTCGTTTTTTTTTTTTTTTTTTTTTTTTTTTCTACTTCTTGTCATTCTTTACTCGCACAACAAGGATCTTTTTATCCACTTAAGTGTACGCAATCATTATGACTCTTTGCCTGTGCTCTCTAGCGTGTACTGCCGCCTTCAATCTCCTTCACAATTTTCCTTTTTCCTTTTTTTTTGTGTGTTTTTGCATTTTTATTCCCTCCCTGCCTTGCGCGTATGTTTATTTAAAAAGGAAGAAAATGAAATTCCATTTTGAAAATGAGGTTATTCCTTCATCTTGCATCCATGCCATCTATACCACACCACCACCCAACAACACAACATCATCTCGTTCCAGCACTTAGGATTGTATTACGCTCAACATGGCACAATGTTATTCAATGTAATTTGTCGCTCTGTTCTGTCAACTGTCATTTTTTTTTTTATTCCCCTCTATACCCTCCCTGGAGGGGCTAACAACACACAACACAAAATACACAGCTCAGCTCAGTCTCTTTCTGTGTTCATATTTTATAATAAAATTCAAATTATAACTCATTTAAGCTCATAAATTATTCGCTCATTCGCTGCGTCTCATTTGAGTTGACGTTTCCCCTTCGCTTCGCTTTGGTTTTTTTTTTTTTTATTATTATTATCTTTCTCAACTTATTAATTGTAAGCGCTAGCTAGCGCTATAAAAACGCGCGTACGATAAATAAACAGTAAAATAACAAATTGTTGTGACATTTAACACACAGTGGCGGCTTTGGCGACAACGGTAATATAAATTGTTTTTTCCTATTTTTTTTTTTCAGTTTTTATTTCAAAAAGAAAATAAAATTAGTGACAAACAATCAATGAGAAACTGACAGGGCAGACAAAATAGGATTTTTTATGAGGCGAGGCAGCGTGAAGAAACGCCAACGCTAAATGTCAGACTTATGCACAGACCCAGAGAGTTTGTCGAGTAAATGGTGTGGTGCCATAGACACAGAGCACAGCTGTTGGCTAATTTCCATTTAACATGATTCCTCTGTTTAATAAACATGTCAACGATGAACAGTAAAGCGGTACAAGAACGAGTATGAGCAATGAGAAACGACAAATGAACCACGAGAACAGCAAAAGGATGCATGGAGGTGGGGCTGAACAAAAATGACAGCTACAAACGCGTCATTTGAGAAACTAAATTAACCAGCTTCACAGCTTGACAATAAATGTGTTTTGTGATATTTGCGGAATGTGTTTGTGGTTAATGCAGGCAGGCTGAAATTCGGAGGGGGACTCAAAGGCACAGAGGACGTGATTGGGGTGGAAAATTGGCACAATTTACGGGAAAAATCAACTGTTGCGATAAATGACAGGGATTAAGTTGGTGATTTATAAATGTAGCGCTAAGTTGCGATGTAGTTAAACTAATGGGCCGAGGGTAGCCAGTACATAATTCTTTTATTCTATGCCAAGAGCTCATTAAATTGTCATCCTTAATCATTACGTTAATTGAAGAAATGGCGCAAAAACCCGGTCTGAAAGTAAATGAAGAGACAAGACAAATTACACGATGCCGACAGAAGGTCAGATGCTCTCATCGGCCAAGACAAACGTCACCAACGATGGACATAACTTTGAAGTGTATCTTAACCTCGTCGAAGTAAAAGTTACGACAAAAATTTGGATGAAATAAAAAAAAAAAAAAAAAAATGGTGATACGGGGATTAACAACATTGAATTGTACGGCAATGCTCTGGACTAAAATCTTTGAAGCATGGCTTTTCACATTTAGAAAGAGCAAACCCGCAGATCAATAGATAAGTAAGTTTAAATGATTGCGGATGACAGTAAGCTCTTTGTAGGCCTTATTAAGAGACTTTCTGGGATTGAGATCCAAATCAGTAAGTGAGTAATCACTACTTTAGAATAGGTATCTCGAGTTAGACACTTCAATGACAAGATGGTTGATGTGAAGTGTTTCTTGGGCACGTTCATATTTATTGTATAATAGTGTGCCAAGCCGTTTCCGGTTATCAGCGAAGGAGTTCAAACTTAATAGTATGATTGCATTAAACTTGGACGAAAAATCACAACCAGCTACCATACAGCAGCTTAAACGTCCCTAAGTGAATAGAATGATCGTGTATCGAAGCACAAATCGCTATAACGATATTGCCAGCATTTTTAAACAATATCAATAGTATTGGTACGTAATGTAAAATCAGTTTAAACAACCCGAAATGGCGGAAAATGGCTTAGTTACTTGCTTACTTAAGGCGGCGATACATTTCAGGTTGGGCCTGGGCATCAACCAACAAGTAACTCCAGCCAGCTCGATCTTTAGCTAGCTGCCTCCAGTTTCGTATGGTGAATTCGCTGAGATTCCTTTCCAACTGCGAGCGCCGACTGAGTAGCGGTCTTCCTCAACTGCGCTGTCCTTCGGGGGCGGATTCGAAGACTTTTTTGATGTCCCTCCGCTCTACATAACCCAGACATCTTAGTAGTTAGACCTTCACTTTTCTGGCTTACTCAATGTCGCTGCACAGCCCGTACAGTTTGCCGCTGTATCTCCTCCTCCTCCTCCACTCACCGTCTATGCAGACGGAGCCGAAAATCTCCAGAAGAATTTTACTGTTAAAACAGCCAAGAGCACCCTCATCCATTTTTGATATAGTCCCTGCCTCTGCGCTATAGAACAGAACTGGGATTATCAAGGCCTTATATAGGGGCATTTTTGCTGTTCGACATAGCGTCTTGCTAGCCAAATGCCTTCTTAGCGCAAGGAAGCAGCGATTGGCAAGAGTTATTTTTGTTTTGGTCTCAGCGCTGGTGTCGTTATCTGAATTAACAGCGGAGTCTAGATAGACAAAGTGGTTACCTATCTCAAAGTTTAAAGTTATATCTGTCGAAGGTGACGTTCTGTCCGAAACTTCGGTGTTGGGTGTCGTTTCTTGTTGACAGCATATATGTCAATATCAAAGGCGTATGCGAGTAATTGGACGGACTTTTGAAAGATTGTACCTCTTCTGTTGGTGCGTGAGTTTTGCACTATTCTTTCAAGAATGGCGTTAAAGAACTCACATGACAGCGCGTCGCCGCCTTGTCTAAATCCTTTTTTTGATATCAAAGGTGTTGGTGAGTTCTTTACCAACCTTGATGGAGCATCGTGCATTTTCCATCGTCATCCTGCACAGACGGACGAGTTTGGCATTATTATGTAGACGAAGAGGTCATCCCTATAGATGCTATCATACACGACATTAAAATTGATGAATAGGTGGTGTGTATCCATATGGGATTTTTCCAAGGTCTGCCGTAGTGTAAATGTTTGGTTGATGGTGGAGTTTCATGACCTGAAGCCACACTGATATGCTGACGAACGGCTCCAGGCATTCACACAATATGACAGAGAGGATTTCGCGTCCCGTCGGCTCCAGGAGCTTTATTGGACTTAAGCTTAGATATGGATATCTTCATTTCATCCGGGTCGAGTAGACGGAATCATTGGTCTGCATCGTCCAGGTTGAAAGGTTCATTCAATGATATTTGGTTCGTCATCGCCGTTATAGTCTACAGAAGTGCTCTTTCCAAATCTTCAGCATCGACTGTGATTCTACTACTAAGCTCCCTTGTTCGTCTCTACAAGCTTCGGTTCGGAGTTTGTGTACGAGTATGTGGCATGTTTTTTCTTTGCTTTATTTTGGTAAAATCTCCAAATCTCCGGAGTAGCATCTCTCAATTTAATCGACCGCGCGCTTCTCATGTTACTCCTGAGAAGCCGGCGTTCGTCAGTCCTCTTCTGCTCGTAGAGCTCATGAGCAGCTCTAATCCTTCTAGCCACCCCCACTTTGAATGATCCTTCCTTAGTTGCAAGCCGCATGTTCTTGCCGACAGTCATTGTCAAACCAGAGGTTTCATTGTGGTGGCCGAGTAAAACCAACACATAAAAGGTAGCATCTCTGATGGCTTTTTGATAATGTAGTCAGGTTTCATACGACATCTTAAGTGATTGAGGGGGACTCGATCAGAAAAGGATTTGGTGATCTCTTGCGCTTATAGCCGCCCGGGGTCAAACTTCCTCATAGTATTAGCTTGTCTTTGCGATGTTCGGGATATCCGCAATCGTATCTTGGGTAAAACAAGGTAATGGTCCGAGTCGATGTTGGACCCTCGGAACGTTCGGACATCCATAATACTGAAGGAGTGCCTTGCGTCGATCGCAATATAGTCAAACTGTCTGACGGTTGATTGAACAGGGGATCTATAAGTCTCTTATGAATATCGAGATCGAGATACGACAATATTTCGTCCCGCCGAAAAATCGATTAGCCTGAATCCGTTATCGTAGGTTGTGTCGCGCCGGCTATTCTTTCCGGCTACAGTTATTCAGTACTACCAAAGATAAATTTAATTTCATAACGGCTTCATTAAATTGAGCTGTTTTAAAAGTTGAGAATTTGACCCAAAAGCGCTTGTGGTTACAGTGAATTTTTTATTAAAATAATTTGATCGCCTAGTACAGCTCGGCCTTTCAATGATGTCAGGGAACCCACTGCTAACTCTCTGCGTCAAAAAGTTGAGGTCATCCACGAGACCATTGAAGGTTAACGTAGTTTAAAAATAAAAGAAGGTAGCATATGGACTAGGAACGAGGGTTAGTTTATCAAACATTGAGCCTACTACAGATTGGTTGCTTCGAGGATTAAATTTAATGAGTAGGTAGGAGAAAACTGATTCCCGCAGATGCAAATTTGGTAACCGCAAGAATGGGATCATAAACCCCATTCAAGAGTTGGTATTCTTTTGAGCGATGTATCGGATAGTGAACTAGTGCGATTCGTCTTTAATTTGACAAGCCAGTTGTTGAAACTGCTCGGTTATGATGTACAAAGAATACGGCTGCTGGTTATGTACGGGTGTCATTCATGAAAATAGTAATAACTACCTACTACCTCCAATGAGAATAATTTTTCGCCGTTTTTTCCCTCAAAGTTTATCGTTTATTTAAACAACTACACACAGAGACAAAATATTTTCTATTTTTTAGACAGCAAATGAATTACTCGTCGTCATTTAAACAAAGAATTACTTTACCAATCAATCCCAGGTTTCGAAAAGTTCTGCCAATTTTATAAATTAGAGCCCCATTTCTAGCCACTGTTTAGATTCCGTTCATAAAATGGGCGAGTACAGTGAATTTTTCTTGGAACGATGGTACAGCAGAATGGGTTACCACAAGAGAAGGCACATGGGCCTGTAATATTATTTTTAACAAAAGAAATTTAAATTTAAATGATTAATAAGTGACTCATTCCGCAGGGATTGATTGTATTGTTCCATCTTTATGAACTTTGCTTGATTGATGTTCAAACTTACTGCATACCACGAACTGGTTTGGTCATACAAATCCATACATACCTGAAAAAAGAACAAAAAAATGCAATAAGTGAAAATGTTTCGAAAGAGATTTCGAAAAAAAGTAATAAATGTTCGCGTAAATGGTCCATGTAATTTGTTTTATTTGATTTCAATGCCATCTATGTTACATACATATGTACGTAGATACAGAATTCTACCGCCAGCCTAAGTGAGATACGAAACGAATATAAATTTCTCGCCACAAATCCAACACGTTGTCACTTTACTTTCGAGTAATTTGAAGTCTTTGTGTCGTCCTAAATGATGGTAATAAAAAGTTTAACCAGATTCAGTTATCTTACATACGTCTGACAACCTCAGTCACTACACTACAAAAGGATTCCTTTCATGTTGTATCTTTTGTCATTCGACGCGCGTTAAAAAAAAAACAAAAAAAGGAAACATCTTTATCCGCCCATTTAGATGCTTAATACACTCCAAGAGGACTGTGCCCCTAGACTTTTACTCCTAGAATACAAACCGACAGATAGATATTTACTACTGTCAGAAACTCCTCCTATTTCCTACCCATCCTTCCCTTGCCCATCGATTCAGTGGCTTTCCTTTTTAACCACACTCGTATATCACAACATTTTAGCACATTTAAGAGAGTCGAGAGAAATAAACAGCAAAGCTCAAAAGCCGGCGTCATCGCCATTCCCTTAGATACAAGTGCGAGTATAAATATTTGTATCTACGTGTATGAGGAGGGTGTCATGTATAAAACCTCTGACGGAAGGAAATTCCACCGGAAATGTTGTCCGTGTTAATGATGCGAAGCACATACATGCAAGTCTACACCCTCTTCCTACTATTTTTCTACAACTTCAATCTTTCTTTTACAGACAAAAAAAAAAAAAGCGGATAGAGAAGATAGAGGGTGAAAAAGCAAGCAAATCCCCTGAACATAGACAATGGGATCCAAACAAGGATGTACGGGAATACGGATACACCATACCAAGCAACAGCGACATGGCCATAGCACGGCATGGCATTAGAAAAGAAAGAACAGCCGTTGTAGACAGTTGTAGTAGTAGTAGCATGGTAAAGACTTTGAAACTAAAAATACAAAAAATCAGGATCCGCGCGCCGTGTTATTAAATAATTTATCCTGATGGTACTTTAACTTGAGTTCCTGTTTGGAATATAAATGGGGATAACAGCAGGACTACCAGGATTCGTGCTTTTGCCGCACCAGATACAACTAACGAACGAACGTTATGTGCGCGCTCATCCCTTCTATTCTACTGTACTGTAGCTTGGTTTCCGTGTACGACAATGAGTATCTGAGAGTATCTGGGTATTTTAACGTTGCATGGCCGCAATGGATAACTTCCTGTTGAAGTGTATACAGAAAGAATAGTTCTGGTGAACGTTTTGGCAAATAAGGAGAGTGAATAAGATTCTACCGCAAAGAAGGGTAGCGTATAATTTAGCCATAGCGAAGAGAAGGACGCAGTAGATACTCGTACTCGTACACACAAAAAAGACAACAGTACAAAGTGCAATAATGAAGACGGAAAAAGTTAAACTTAAAAGGAGCAAAGGCGACTAAAAGCCTTCGAGGTTTTCATTTTATTTGCTTCCTTTTGTTCTTTTTTTGTTTTGCTCTGTATCAAAAAATAAAGCAAAGAGCGAAACAAACCAAAAGGGACGGACTGGAAACGGAAAAAGGAAATTTAATTTGAAAATAATAATCCTCTTAAATGACATAGAGATTCCTATAAAACCGACCGCTGAATTGAATACAAAAGGCGGTCCCGCTGTAGTGTACACTACATACAGAGCGGCATGTGAGGCTAATTTAGGGTGGCAGTTTTGACTACAATATAAGATTTTCTTTTATTAAGGATAAGGGATGTAGATTGTATCATAGATAAAATGTAGAGCCGTTGTTGGATGCTGAAAAGGTTTAACTCACATGCGTATTGTCTACTCTCCCGATTTGGACTATGGTGATTATCTTTGAGTTTTTGAGTAGAGCGAGCGGATCAATATTAGACACCACATTACTGTTCATTCTGACCAGTATTCCTGTTTTTGCAGAAAGGAGCAAACCCCTTATAGCGGGGCCACTATAAAGCATATAAACACGCTTTAGACGATATTCAAGATTCAATGTTCTACGCGGTAAGGAGAGCAATTGACTTGAGCATTGCTAAGGCCGAGATTGACCGACTGCTGAGGTTACTAGGAACTCAATGTTGAGCGTCATAATATTAGACAAAACTATTTTCTAGAAAGACTTTGAAACTTGAAAAATGTATTGAATAAATCGTTGCACTTACACTATGGTTCAGGTTTTCGAATTTTATAGCAAAGAATCAGGGTTCGATTCCCAGATCATACACCGAAAAATAGAAAACATGAATTTCTGACGGCAGCTGTTTGTAGGAAGGCGGCATTGGCAAGCCTTTTCGCAAGTGTGAACAAATTCGAACATGAAAATCTCTAGCATTCGACACTATCAAAATGGGTGAGAAGTCTAGGGCTTCAGTCACACCGGACTGGACTGACCTGACACTTATTTATCAAATGAAATAATTTGCAGATTCAATAAATAGGACTATACTGCATCTAATATATCAGATATGTCACTCCACGTTTTGTTCATTAATCTCTCAGTTTAAAGACCTCAGCACCGTATTCGGACAAACGTATTATCCACAAGGTGGAAACCCAACATTATGACAACTGTTGACAGACTTACCCACCAACTAAGAACAAAACAATTTAGCGCCAAAGGAATTGTCTTACCAAATCAGATCGTTCCAGAATGACAACCCAATTGCTAAAGGGATATCACTTGTCACTGCAAATTCCAAAAATTCCACTCCAGAGAATAAGACACCAGGAGAGGAAAAAAAAACAAAAAAAAAACGACATCTCCTGCATTCTAGGAGGAGTTTTCTTCTTCTTCTTCTCCGTCTAGGTATCCATGTTAGTGTATCGTACACAAAATATATTCAAGTTGAACACTTCTTCTGTACACATGTGCTACCAATTCTGTACCATTGCAGTCCAATTTGGCTGTGAATCACATTACACATGAGTATTCTGCATCCCGTCAGAGCTACAAGCATGTGAAAAAATAAGACGACCAACAGGAAAAAAGAGGAGCAATAGGACGTGAGTGAAATAATTCACAAATCACATTCTTCCGCTGCAACAGCAACAGCAACTACCAACTATTCCCCAATCCAAGTGCTCGACATTCCTTTGTCTTTTCACACAGAGTGTATCCGTAACATTCGGATGGCACAGTGGCAATGCCATTGATGGCCATTGCGATGGCAATGTGGTACCTACTTCTGCCCTGAGGAAGTTGTCTCCATATCTTCTTCACTCCAGAAAATACACATAATGACGACAGGTTGAGAAGAACGTGGTGTAGTGCACAAAGATACAAGATACTCGTACATTGGCACTGGCACTGGTGCAAAAACTGGCAAGAGGCAAACCAGACAGTACCGCCATCCAGATATCTAGAGAATGTGTACGTTTATTTATGTTGTTGCCACCAAAGAAACTTCCACAGATACTCCACATTCGGATGTGTTGAAAAGTTGCAAGTTGAGTCCTCGGTGCAAATTCCATAGTGAGAGATGTGTCGTCGTCTCTGCTTATGTGAAATATATTTATTCACTCAGTGTTGTCCTTTTTGTTTCGTTTTAATCTATTTTTCTGTTCCTTGTCAGATGAAGGATTATTTTTGTTTTACTTTTTAATTTGGCGCTATATCGAGACACAATTCTCCCTACTCATTATCATCATCATATGCTCCAAGCTATTCCCGATTTCATTCTGTGCAATTTTTTTGGAATCGTCCTTGTCCGGCGCGGTTGTTATGTTATAAACATTTTCATACGAAACCTATTCACATTCTTTTAGATTTTTATTTTTTTTTTGCCTTTGCTAAATGGTGCTCTCTAATCGCATTCGAATGTGATCTAGGTTTCTGTGTTCTCATGAATATGATTTGGATTTTTTTTTTGTTATTTCCTCGATTCGGAATCCAGAATTGTAGTCGTTGTCATATCTGCACATTCGAACCAAAGTACTGGCTTCCGAAAACAGTCAACAGCAGCATTCTCTCAACACATTGTCAGCGTATGCATGCAAAAAAGGAGGAGAATTCGTCCCGAATCGCTGCCGACACAGTAAAGGCAGTACAAAAAAATAAAAATAAAAATAAAATAAAATCCATCCGACAGACAATGACAAAGGAACCAGGTTTGAATTTAAATTTGTCAACTTCAGCTCTTTGAACGAGTTTTGCGAGATGAAAA
Organism: Volucella bombylans; assembly: GCA_949129095.1. Taxonomy (NCBI): domain Eukaryota; kingdom Metazoa; phylum Arthropoda; class Insecta; order Diptera; family Syrphidae; genus Volucella; species Volucella bombylans. Next base: position 152,234,953 of record OX422143.1, read on the forward strand.
AACAACGACGACAAGGACTAGGAATATACGAGTACGAGGGCCGACGCTGGCTTCTCGTTGTCGTTTCACTGGTTACTCCATTTATTTGAAAGAGTATTTTTTTTCTTTCTTTTTTTGTCGCTGGTTGCATTAACTTGTCGCTGCCTTGGTGGTTCTACTCTGTTCTACTCGGCTCTACTTTGGTTCTACTCGATGCATACTAAGGAGTTGTTATGTTGCCAGAAGCAAAGCAGCCCGTTTTTGTTCCATGTTTCTGGTTGATGTCTTTCCTTTCCATCTTCATCCCCTATCTTTCCGTGCCGCCAACCATCCATGTTGTGAACATTTCCATTTGCAAATCGCCGGAATCCGAAATCGGTTGATGTAAAATATGCTGTTTAAATATGTATGCTTACTGATTGCATCGGTGAGCACAGCGCAGCTCAGCATGGAGTTGAGTAATGCATACCAATGGATCTCTCCCATTCTGGCTTTTACTTGTTCTTACCATGTTTCGTGGGCTTTCCTTGTTTTTTTTTCTGTGTGCGGTTCTGCAGAGTTATACAGGAGCTGGAAAAGGAATCGGGTACTTGGTGCTATGATGGTTGGGTGTTTGTAGAGTGCTTAAATAGGAAAATTAATTGCACAGAGTGTGGATTAAAAAAAAAAAAAAAAATTCTAAAGTGTTTTTTAGATACTTACAGAAATAGAAACCTTCACTTTGGCTTAAGAAAAATATTCGCAATAACAAATATGGGGCTAATATGTCAGCCTTGTGGTATGCCAAAAATTTAAGACAGTTTTCTATGAACTTGTACGAGTTGTACAGCAGTATTTTAATGTGCAGACATCAATTAGAAGGCGCCGGCCTACTGATGTTCATTCGAAATCTCTGCCTGTGTAGTGTTGATAGCAGACAATTGAAAGTAATGGGCATTCTGCCTTTCCTGTAATTGTAGCACCAACAACTAAAATAAGGTTAAAATAGGTTAACAATTCAAAATTCAATAATCTCTGATGTTGATTCTCTACATGGAAGCATCTCAAATGATTCATTGTTCTAGCCCAGCCAACATCAGATATAATCACTCATATCCATTTCATTCCATTCAGCCTCTGGCAACAATAAAAACAAAATTACCTCTAAAATAATGTATCGAATAACCCATTTTAATTAAGTATAATAGATTCAACGGACCTGACCCGCGGCAATCAAATGTAATTACGAGATATTCTCATTGAAAAGCCAATTTATTTTGAATTGCTAATCGAGTAGGTTAAATTGAACTTTTATTTGTGGATTTTTCTGTGATTTTAACTCACACATTACCATCATCTCGAATGAATACCAAATGAAGTGTAGGTACTCATGTTATACAATTAATGCATGGGGCAATATAATTCAAATTTAATTACTTCTTTACCACATACAACAACAATAATAGCAATTACCAAAATAACAACTACAAAATGCAAACATTCCGCTTCGTTTGTTTTATTTTCCGATCGCCCCCTCGCTCACTCTTTCCGCAAACCTACTATACTCTCGAAACATAAATGGAGAGCATCTGGGTTTGTTTAAAAAGGGTTGGGGGAGCACAAGTATAGATTAATTAAATTCACTGAAATTCATGAAAAATTATGATAAATAACCAAATAAATTAGTTTTGCAGCTAATTAACACAACTAATTACACAAAACCTCGCGACATGAATTATGTAGATCTTCGCGTTTTGATGGAGAGCGAGGCAGAGATTTATTCCTACCCACTGTTTTACGAATAGGGTTGCCATGAAGTAGTGCTTTGTTGATTTGAACATATATTGTACGAGTAGATACGTACTTTCTTGTTATTTGTAAAATGTTGATTTCAACATAATTTTTGGAATCAAAATCCAACCCATCCAATTACAGTAATCGATTACCAATTACATAAGTAATGGATGACCACAATACATTTTGGATAATGACGACCTTTCAAAAACCGAAGCCGGTCGATTTAGAATTGGGTTGTACCGATTTATATGATAATTACTATATGTGGTAATTACGAGTAGTTCTTTAAAGGAAGCTGTTACGAACGAGCTGCTTACGAAAGCCCAAGTTGGCAACAATGAGTAACTCCGAAAACCGCTACAATGAATCCAAAAAAAATAAAGTACATGGTCGTAAGTTTGACATATTTTGAGCCAACTCTTTATTGGGGATTTAAGAATTTTTTCGTAGTTGTCCTGGGTTAGCTTCAGGTTTATTACTAAGTGATGGGTTTTCTCCTTAAGATCTCAGTAAAAAATCGATTTCATTACATTTTTTGAGTTGGCATGTTTTGGTGGTGTATTAAATTTCCAAAGAGATTTTCCAATCGATCAGTTCCATTGGATTTTGTATCATATGGTTGACGTAAGTTTAGCCAAGTCATTTAGTTTACTCCAACCAGTTTACTCCTATTTATGGGATCCACTTTTTATATGAATCTTGAATTTTCCACTATGCCAGTAACCATTTTACTCGTAGGGTTCTCCAGAAAGTCTTTGTACATGTTTTGTACATTAAATTCAAGTATTTCTTATAAGTCGCACCAAGGAAGAGCCCAATATTGAAAATATGAATAGTGCGCTAGTCACCACGTTTTCAAAGTGACTATTATGATTTGTCCTAGGAAAATTTCTAAAGGACTAAAATACCTTGAACAAAATATTAATTTTACCAAAAGTACCGACATGTTGCATGTGCCAATACGCGGCTGTACGTTTGTACGTTTACGTTGACGTTTACAGCCGCGTATTGGCACATGCAACATGTCGATATTTTATCATTTTAAAATTATTTTCTTGTTGGTTATATAATCCCTTTAATTCTATATCACATCTGATCCAGTCTTACCTTAGACTTACTGCTGTGCTGTACGTATCTGACTAAGGATCTAGCAATGCGACATGTGGTCATTTATCTAAGGCTTAGCCATTATCCACTTTCTATTTAAAGCATATGATAATGCTTAATCATAAGGTACGTAACTATACATTTGGTCACTGATAGCTCTTAAAAGATCGTGAAACTAAATCAGTGTCCATTTAAAAAAAGAATTCGAAGAATCCGATTATCCAGATAGATTGATGTACAGCTTTTATGGTATTACATCTGTGGTCGAGGGCATTAACATATTTCGTGATTACTCAACGATATTGAACGATAATGAACAAGTTATGAAGGTTAAGACTTGATTGACAAACTCTGCATTATGTCAATGGTTGTCTCTGCGTAGAAAAACAATGAGTTCCTCTAAATTGTCGCTTCTTATTTTACAACGGTATTATCACTAATCTGATTAAAGAGGTAAATATGAATATGTTGCGGTAAGCAAGTAAAATAATATTATTGAAGAGAAGAGTGTTGGTCTTACCCCTCCACCTTGGGGCACACCATCAATTCATTCATTTGATAAGTAGAGATAGCATGACTCGCTATCTACAATAGTATCAGTGCGCCATTTTGATGTATCATACTTCGGTGATCTGAATGTCTACTTGTTACCTCCGATTGTGTCTGAAATAATGTGGAATGGTCGTTAAAGAAGGGTTTGTCTAGTTAGGTATAAGATACCTTGCACTGGCTGGAGTCACTAGCAAAATAAGACAAACGTTTGCTTATGCGCCCCTATAAAGGCCAGAAAAACTGCATGTGTTCTGATCAGCCAGTGTCCTGGGTTGGTTTTAATTCTCTCAGATTCGATGGCAGATTTGTTAATAATGTGTTTTTGTTGAATGTGGGTCATATTTTTATCGATAACTCATCTTGAATTGGGATTTGAAAGTAACCGCTCCAAAATTGTACACTTTACGCGACAAAGCTGATAGTAGCCTTCTCCTGCGATGAAAACCTCATGGGGCGACCCTCGTCTAACAAGCTAATCGGGTCACTCATTTACCTCTATCATACTGCACTGTACTGAGCTGTGTACAGGAACCCAGTAAATAGAACAGACCTGTGATTGGCACCATTTATTTCCTACAGCGGTCATTCAATCGCATTTTGGTTACTCGTATTAATAGAAGTTGCTTCAATTTTTCCATATGGTATTGCACTGAGGAGCGTACTTGCTTCTCTTGTTGCCAGTAATTTCGTCCAAACTCTTTAATAAAATAGAAGGCGAAGATGCTCTTATTTACTTACTTCGGTGGCGCTTCAGTTCAGGGTGAACCTGGGTCTCAACTAGCAAGCCTGGTCTTTAGCTAACTGCATCTAATTGCGCACTCCACAAGTCGGCTGTTTCAAGTATGATGTTAAAGAACTCACATGACAGCGTGACAACTTATTTAAAACCTTTTTTGGCATCATATATCTGGGTGAAGTCTCAATCCTCATTCTGCACAGACGGACGAGTTTGGGAAGGATGCCAAAACTAGGCATGGCTCTGTATAACTTTAAAATCAATGGAAAGGTGGTGGGTGTAGATTTTGTAGAGATTTTGTCGATTGTGGACTTTCCTGGTCTGAAATCGTACTGATAGGGGTAAATCAGGTTGTTGAAGAAGGGTTTCAGACGTCCACACAATATGGCAATTAAGATCTTGTATACGATATTGAGGAGATTTACACCTCTGTAGTTGGCGCAGTTGAGTGGTCTCGTTTTCCTGGACCGGGCATACGGTGCTGAGATTCGGAAGCTCAACACTTCTTGCATTAGTCCGCCGCATATGACAAATCCGCATCCCAATAAGCGCCGTTTCTTTTCGCTATAGCAATCCCCATACTATAGATAATATTATGGTTTTTCATCTTCCTTAGGCCGTCCCATTCTGTCGCACTTCCTGCATGACGGTTATATCTGCGTTTGGCTCCACGTGATCTGTTAAGGGCTCGAACAGTGAATCCGTTTTTATTCGAGGCCATTAGTTGGTTCGTCACATCTTCTTAATCTCTTCCGTGTTCTGTACGGAGCCCTATGACTTAGTAAACCTAAGGTTCTCGTATGTGTGCCACTTCCAGCTAATATTACTGACGACAAAATTACGAATCTGAGTTCCTCTACGCAAGCCTTAGCGGCAACTCTGTCACATTAAACTCGCCTCTGTGGTTTCATAGCCGTCAATCATTTACAATTCACATTAATAAATGTGATGATTGAATTTAAATGAAGAAATCTGCTTATGCTTCGAATAATTGTTTGCACGTCGTTGGTTGTCTTTTTGCGTTCGCCGCCACCCTGGTCTCTTACGACAGCACGCGCTCGTTAGGGGGGTAGTTTGCGCACCCCACTGTTAAATTGGCGTATTGCCAATTGATTCCGCATTGTAACCTTCCCCCTCTCGCACTCCAGTCACAAAAATCCACAAGGGGAAATCGGAGAGAATAAATGCCATCAATGGTGTATGGCTTTTAAGGCTTCCTTCCGTTTGAATATTTCTACCTACCCCCCTCTGGGTCGAGTGATAGAGGAAGCATGAAAACGCCAACCGCCTTAGGGCGGTTTATTATTTCGCGTTCTATTCTGCTCTCTGTTCCGTAACTTCCTTTCGGTATAATAAATAGATTTCCTTCTCTTCATTGAAAATCAACTTCATCTTGGGACGAAATATAAAGCGGTAATGGTGAATGTGGGTAGAAGGACGGAATTCAATTCTATTGCACGTGTTCGTTTGTATGTGTGTATGTAAACGGGTCGCCATTAATAATAAATAAAAACGATTTTTCTGTGTTCTGAATTTTGATTGATGTGCTACAACGCTATTCAGATACAGATACTCGACAAAGCTACACGGATATGGCCACAGCCATGGATATGCTGTAATGCTACTCTTGCTACTCAAAGAGTCGATTTGACTTGGCTCAGTTTGGGATGACTTGGCATGCCTTGATTTGGAATATCAGCTTGGGTGCTTGGGTGAGGAAATCGGAGTATGTGCCAGGCATAAAGGAAGACTTATCCAAAGTATGAATACGAGTATGAGTATGAGTATGAGTACAAGAGTACTCTATCAAATATTCATGAGCAATGAATGTAATTTTATTGGTTTTTTGTTAAAACGAAGAAGAGACGAGGCAGAGGAATAAAAAGGAAAGGAGAAAAAAAAAACATCAAAGCTTCCCTGAAAGAGAGAAGCAGAAGAAACCCCTTAAAGCGCCAAATAAAAGAGCTACTGCTACTGTTTGCTGTTGAATTTCTTTTCATTTCTTGCCATTCCTTATACACTCCTTGCACAAGTTTCTTCCCAATATTTTCTTCTGCTCCAGAGCCCCGTCCCGTCTTGTCATCAGCCGTCTTGTGTTGTTTTACTGCTTGTTGTCTTTTCGAGTTTATTAAGTCGTTAACTGTTTGTTATGAGTTATGTAATCTGATGTACGGGATGTACGTGGTTAAAATTCATTCGTAAAAAAATTAAAATTTTACGACTTTTTTAAAGGTCTGTCGTAAAAACGGAGCCAAGAAAAGACGGTAAAAAAAAACACAGACAAAAATATAAAGACCAACGAACGAATACAGGGCATGGGAAGGTTTACGGCCTCGAGGTTTTTTTTTATGACACCAGAAATACAAAAACGGGAATGTGCCGTGAAGTTTCGTAAGAGCTTGACTTTTTTAATGGCCGCTCGGAGATCGGTGAAGAGGTAATAGGCAATTGTTTGGGTTTATTATTATTTTTTTTTTTTTCGAATAGTTGAGATACATAAATAGATAGGTATTTTCTGGGTTTAAGTTGTTTGCCTATTTGGGAAGGGTTTCGATAACAAACAAAAAAAAGATATTTTAGAAAGAAAATCATGTTACAGTGTACGAGTATCAAGCCAGATACTGTTCCATGTTGGGCGCCATATTTTCCATAGTGATTATTTTCGGCTTATAAGTGTTGTCAAATGTCAATAATTTGTATGGCTTGCCTAGAATTAGTAAAATTTGTTGTCGTTTACGTTTTATGGATGCACATTTCGATGAGAGATCTGTCATCTTAGTTGTGAGTTCGGGATGATTATGTGACACTTATGCCTCACAGATGTTTTCTTTTCTATGTAAGAAGTTTTGTTTATAGTGACGGTTTTAGAATGTCGTCTTCATCTTTGAAAAGGCAAACCGATCCAAACATGGAGATATGACAAACTCGTATACCAGGTATGTAAATATGAAACCGGAGTTTTTATATAGAAAATAAACGTTTATTGAAAATGATAAATAATAAATATTTTATTCGAAGTATTGCCCAACGCTAGCTATACATTTTACCCATCTGTTTGGACAATTTGATGCAACGTTTGCTCTTTTGAGGCAAACCAGTCATTGAGCCATTTTCGTAAGAAGTGAAGCGCTGCTCAGCAAGTTCGTGTGCCATCGATGCAAATAAGTAGTAATCGAACGGAGCCAAATCTGGTGTGTGTGATGCTGCATTATCATGAAGCAAAATCACTTTGTGTTTCCTTTTTTGATACTCTGGTCGTTTTTAACGCAAAGCTCGATGCAAATCGATCATTTGTTGTCGGTAGCGCTCAGTATTAATGGTTTCGCCAGCAGCTTATAATATATCACACCCATCTGATCGCACCAAACAGTGGTCTTCCACGTTCTTCGTTTCTCACGTTAAAATCGCCTCTTTTCAATTTTTTAAAGCACTGTGATTTACCAAGAGTATGCTCACCGTAAGCTTTCGACTCGATTCGATTTTGCAGCAGTTTTCTTCAAATCGTAACAGAAAATCAATGCGGTCCACAAAACGTAGTTTCCAGGCACAGAATTCGACATGTTCAACGCTATTGCAAACTTTGCTTTTGTATGAAACTTATATTGTTGTGAGTTGAAAATCTTTGTCAAATGTCAACAAAGAAATGACACCAATGACGCAGTTTGATGGTAACAATATACATTGACAGTTAGGGTCATCTATGGGCCAAATTTCGGTTTCATACTTACAGACCTGGTAAGTCTCACAGCTTAAGAAGTAAATTGATTATTCCACAATGTTGGCAACAATTACGCATTCCATGCATCTTTTTCTGACAAATTTTGCATCTGGATATGCATTTGCATCTTTCAGGATACGATCACCAAAAGAAGATAATCTTATTCAGCGATAAAACATATTTTCATTTCCCTGGGTTTGTTAATAAACAGTATTACCGTATATGGGGAGATGAGAGTCATTAAATGATTCAGGAAAAACCATTACAACCAATGTTTGGTGGATATTGCTGTCAGGGGACTGTGTAATACTGGTTGGCCGCAAGACCATACAATTTATGGTCACTTCGTCTTTTTTGGGGAGCAATCTGCAGGATCCTGTCCACGCAAATAATCTTCAGACGTTGGTCAATACGCTCTTCTTTACAAGAAATCAAGATACTCTGCATCATTCCACAGAAGCTGAATGACACCTTCCTGAGTTTCTCAGGGGTGCAATATACGAGTATGTTACATATGTCATAGGATGGTCAATACACTTATCTTCAAAGAAAAGGCTTCACAGTGAAAGGAAAAGACTTTAGTTAACCTCTACGTGTGCAAGAGTGGTGCCTATCTATCTAATATGCAAAGGACTGTCTGTATAATGCAATACAATTAACTCTAACTTTAGACTGAGAGACTCTCACTAATGGAGAGACCTAAACGTACGCTACTAACTCTGCATCGGGACCGCAATCAAACGATTACCAATTAACTGAAATTGAACTCAATCATCTAATGCTCCTTCATAGAAGGCTCTAAAACAGCCGAAGGCGTTGGCGCGGGGCATCTGTCAAAAGAGCACACCTAGATTTTCAGACAGATCTGTTATAGTTTTATTGTGACAGCCATTTCAAACAGAAGCCTACGAGAATTTTCGTAAAAATGGAAAAAAAAAGCGAATTTAGTGTGCTCATTAAACACTATTTTTCCCGAAAAAAACCATCACGCAAGCCAAACAGAAGTTTAAAAAGCATTATGGGGACTCTTCACCATCGATTGGAACCATCCTGGTGGGGACAACTGGTTTATTCAATTTCGGTGCGGTCGTACCGGTACAAGTGACGCCGAACGTTCTGGTCGCTCAATTGAGGTCAACACACCAGAAATGGTCGGTAAAATCCACGATATATTAGACGATCGGCGAGTGAAGACGCGTACGTGGATCACATGGATCAGTGATTTCAGGTTTCCAAAAGTATTTGGATATGAAAAAGCTATCCGCCAGATGGGTGCTGCGTTTACTCACAATTAACAACAAACGCAATCGTTTGACAACTCCAAAGGAGTGTTTGGCGAAGTTCAATCACAATCCGAACGAGTTTTTGCGCCCTTTCGTAACCGTGGACGAAACATGGGTTCATCACAACACATCAGAGACCAAGGAACAGTCGAGATAGTGGACGTGAATCGAAGCCAAAGAAGTCCAAATTACGTCTGTCCGCCAGGAAGGTCATGGCGACAATTTCTTGGGATGCGCGCGATCACCGGCGCCTATTATGCAGAGCTGTTGGATCGATTCGACGACGATTTGAAGCAAAAACGGCCATTTGGGGAGGAAAAAAGAACTCTCGCGCAAAAAGAACTCATCCAAAATTGCATGAATTAGGTTATGAGTATGGATTTGTAGTGATGGAAAAGGATTTAGAGCTCTAAGCGACAATAATTTCTTTCCTGACTCCAGCTAGCAGGCTAAAAGGAACAAAGATTCAAATCGCTTATGACCAGTTCAATCAGAAAAGAGGTTAGTAACCTAAAGACGACTGTGCAGAGTTGTAATTGTCAGTGGATAAGTAAGTCACACACTACAGAGCTGTGGTGAATCCTAACCAAACTTAGAGCTCAGCAGAAAAAAAAACAAATTCAGTTCATTGCCGATAGCAGGGTGAAAATAAAACGTTTCCCAAAGACCACAAACCCCCGGCGACTGTTGAGGCCCTATGATCCTCAAGCGGTGACTGGATTTGTGTCGATTGTTGACAAACTGTATGGCACTATAATAAGCGTTACATCAGGTATGAGATCAGTCTTCAAAGAACAGGGTTATCTAAAAAAAAAAATGCAGTATTTTCAAGGCGTGTATTCTTGCTATTCAGAACTTCACTCCCACACATTTGGCAATATCAGGGCATTCTCCTCACGGACTGAGCTGCCGCCATGAGACGTTGTTCCTACAATTAATCGAACAATCAAATTATTGTAGTTTCTGCATAACGCAGACAATTTTTACGAGACTGGTAGATCTAACACAATCTAAACACAAAACAGTAGAAATTAGCTCAAAGTAATTCACGTTTTCTACTTGAATGGCGAAATGCAGAAAAATTTTAGTATTCTTCATTCAGCGTTATTAAGGTCTTCCAATCCTATTCTAGCAGGCTAGACCTCTTCGAAGTTAAGTTCTCTACGCCTCTATTTATTACGCTGCAACGTCTCAATCATCAACTTGTAGGTGAGAAGCAGTACCGCAAACAAATATTTCCCAGCTTGGAATACTGATAAGGAGGCTGCTTACAAATATTGTTGGCATTTCACACCGAAGGTTATATCTCAATTGCAAAATAGTTAACTCAGCAATAAAACGCAATGATTGGCAGAAGTACTTTGTCTACACAGTACAGGTTGTCCAGTCAGTAGAATCCAAGTCTAAGCGTAAAATCAAACCAAAACGTTATGTCAAGTACTTGACTATGGTCTTCGAAATGTCTTTCCGGCAGCAAATGCCAAATGCCATTCCCTTTGGTAAGTCATTTATGATCCACATTCCCTTCAAATTACCCTATAAACCATACGAACGATGTTAAGACCATAATCAACATATATGACCACGACGGCTTAACATGGCTTTCAATATGTGTGATGTGATTTGTTCGCGCAAGGAAGCGATTTATGACAAGCAGAGGCGCCATAAAATATTCAATTACCCTTCTTTCTGAAAAGGAAAAACCTAATTAACGTCGCGCAAGCTTATCAAATCAACTTCAGCTCACACCTTTTCTATAGGAAATTACTCCCCATGTGACAGTTGTATACTCGTACACAGTACCGTCCGCCCCCTACACTCTAATATTTCATTCAATCCACTCACTCACTCCCCGGATCTACTCCATTTGCGGTTAATTATTGTGTCAAATAGAAAGAGAGAGATAGAAAAAAAAACAACTCGAAATGGCATAATAAAATGCCATTACAATAATTTACCACACCACAAACACAAATTACAATTTAATAAATTGTTAGACCGTTATCTGATAGGAAAAGGCAAACAGAAATAATAATCACGGCAATCAGGGGTAATAAATTAATCAAAACCGCTTAACCTATGTTTGTGCGCGACTCTGCTGTCGCGTCAGTTGTTCAAGTTGTGTTCGTTTAGTAATTTGACATTTGCCGCGCAGGTTTAGCGGTATTTTTTCTTTTGCTGTTTTCATGTTTTGTTTAATATTTCACGGCTTGCTGGTGACTAATGGAACTAATTGGATGAGGCGTTCCGAGAGTGCGGTGAGCCTAATCAACGACGACCACACATAGTCAACTAAATCGTATAATGCCCGTATTAATAAATTAGCAGCGCTATAAACTTAATAAATAAATACGTTGTGCTCACTACTGTTTTATGCTTGGTTAACTATAAAATGTTTAAATGGTAAAATGCAAAAAAGGCCAACTTAACGACCTGGCAGTCTGGCTGTCAATTTGACAGCATGACAGTTTGTCAGTCGGCTCGTTAACTAACCTGTCTGTCATTTAGCTATTCAGCTAATACTCGTAGCCGCATTATGGTAATCATCGTTGTGATATAATCATGGGCAATACTAATTTATTCTGCTCTTAATGCGATTGGACGAGATTGGCGAGAGAATATTTGAAAATCTACTACAAACTAATAATGTGCGCTTCATTAGCCAGACTTCTAGAAGTAGGTACGTATAAACATATCTACAAATGGATGGATACCTGAAGGTGGATAGTACGGATAGATTGAAATAAAAAGATTTATGGTTAGGAATTGCTATAAATCCAGAAATGGCGAGAGAAAAAACAAAAAGTAACTTCTTAACTCTCATTAAGGCTAAGCGTGTGGCGATTAAGCCGGGGACAAGGTGAGCATGTTAAACTGTCCGGCTTAATTAAGTTAGCCGTCTTAATGGCGAAGAGGTATTTAAATATTCAAATGGTGTTGTTGGCAAATTCGAAGCTTTTCAGTGTGAGAGGCTAGTAGTAACATAACTGATAAAATGATGTGGAATTTGTTTGTTTTTTTATAACTTTTGGTGTTTTTAGGTTTTGGTCTTTTCGTAAAAAAAAAAAAAAAAAAACACATCCAAGGTAGTCGACAAAAGATTAATAGCTTTGACCTAAAAAATACTAACAAGCGTATAAGTGAAGTGAGTGTGTCATTCTTCTTCATTTACGGCCATTTACTGGGCTTGAAGTTCGACAGATGAAGTTGAAATGCTTGCTCTTGTTTAAAAAGTACAGTAGAGCTTGGAAAAGTTCAATGAATTAGCCGGCCACGGGATATGATACTCTCTAGAAAATTATTTTTCTGTCATTGCGAGCTTGATACATTCAAAACCAATGCCGTCGGGTACCTCATCGTTTTAAATACAGGATGATGAAATCGAATCGCTTATAAACGTGACTAATATAGACAAAAAGCAAGGTGAACAGTGAAGATATTATTATATCATACATAGCTAGACCTCAGAAAAATCAACATAGAAGCAGTTCGTGTTCCTCATGTGTTGATCAAATTATGTATAGTAAAGAGCTTTCCAAGAGAATTACTATGTTTTAGAAAGAATTTGGAAATGAACCCTACGAATTACATATCGAATGTTTTCTGAGCTGCAGAGATTGTTACGTACTAGGTGGGGTGAAAAGTAACCTCAGCGGCAGGCCCTTCGATGCGGTTACAGCGGACAATGTCAAAAAATACATGAAATGGTGTTGGCTGACCGGAAAGTGAAGGTGCGCGAGCTAGCAGATACCACAAAGATTAATACTGAGCGCACACGCCATATTTTGGGCAATATTCTGCATATGAAAAAGTTATCCTGCCGCGCATGCTCACTCCTGAACAAAAACACGAACGCGAGAGCATTTCGAAAGAGTATTTGTACTTGCTGATGAGGAATCGGGCGGACTTTTGGCGTCGATTGGTAACTGTTGATGAAACTTGGATCCACTATTACACACCGGACAACAGAATGAGTGCCCGGCAATGGACTGAAGCCGGTACGAGTGCTCCGAAGCGGCCGAGGGAGGCTCGATGGTCGGTTTTCTGGGATTGTCATGGCATACTCTTCAGGGACTACCTCGAAAAAGGAAATACCATCAACAGTGAGTATTACTGTGCATTATTGGAGCGATTGAAGGCCGAAATTGCTGGAAAACGGCCTCACATGAAGCGAAAAAAAATTTTGTTTTTGCAAGACAATGCGCCGGCGCACAAGAGCATCGCAACCACGGCTAAAATCCATAACTTACGGCTCCAATTGCTGTTGCATCCACCGTATTCGTCCGATTTGGCTGCCTTGGACTATTATCTCTTAGCCGCGGAGGAGTATTTTCCGGAAAATTACTTTTCGGACGCAATCAAGAAGTTGGAAAATCGCTGCGTATCAAGCTAAAAGGGGACTATATTGAATAAAATAAAAAAAACATTTAAAAAAAAGAAATTTAATTTTTTTCACCCCACCTAGTATATATTAATTGTGCTACACAAACTCTGGGGAAATATGATCTTTTTGCGAATCTCAAGTAGTTGGCTCTAATACACGTTGAAATTTGCCCAATGGAATAAATAGCTGCGTCGGCAGATCTAGTCAACACAAACTACATACTTGCAAATTGATCACACAGCACCCCGACCACATTCTATATGAATCGGAATGTTTGTTCCCTTGCAATTAAGGGGAACGACCGTGTCAATGGAAACGTCAGAATAGATAAAACACTTTATTGCTTTAAGTCTGGTTAGAGTGCAATTGTAGCCAGTGCAATAACAAATGTATCGGAAGTAATTGTGAACGACAGATCGTCATAATATGCATGAATTGTAGCAGTAATCTTAATATCATAGTAAAACTCTAATAGATCCAAATAATTAGAGGCAAGGTCGTATTCCCAACCTGGAATGGCAACGACCTTTTAATTGAATTTAACACTTTACTCTCCGAGTCATGGATATCCGTATCAAAATTAATTTCTTGACCTTGATACGGTCTAAACCTGATATACAGATCCTTGCCAAAGAGAATAAATTGAAAATTGGAGACTCTACGAGACAGAACACCTGCAGTCAGCAATCGATGTTGAACAATAGGCTTGCGCCCCGATTCGTTCTGAATCTAACACAAAACACTCTGCGGATCATTAGAGAACAATGCCTCGAACACAGATCCTCTAATATCTGTTATTTGCCGATTTCAAGAAAAAACTCGGGAGCATTAGCCGGAATTTCATCAAGAATGCTTTACTCAAGTGAGGTATCCCAAAAAAATTCGTAGCCGTTATAAAAGTTTCCTACGAGATCGAAAAGCAAAATGTCCGAGGATTTTAAAGAAGACAGTGGAGTGAGACAACGCTATTTATTATGACGATACTAAACAATGTGCTTCAGGCAGCCCTGACGAGAGAAAATAACGGGGTTAAGTTTAGAATGACATTAGAACTTAAGCACCTAGACTTCGCTGGTGATATCTTATTGTTTCCGCTCAGGCCCGTCAAACGTTCAGTAAGGCCAATGTTGCAGCATATACCGTGTTAGTGAAGACTTTTGGCTAGCAGTTATCCCTAAGAAATAGCCGTGTTTTAAAGGTAAATGCTTACGTCCGAGAGAAATTGCATGTAAGCCGAAGTAAACAAGGAAAAAACTGAGGAGCAATTTCTATTAACCCAAAATTGTATAAATAATTCAAGTACTAGGTCGCGCAAAATTAATCACCTTATCGGAAGATGGTATAATTTTTGCAAATGGCGTCGTATGTCAATCGTATTTGACATTTGTGGACTAGACAGCTGCAGAATACAAACAGACAAGCCATGGAGCCCTATACTCCGCAAGAGCGTGGAATAATTGTGTTGATGTTTTTGACCAATAATCAGTCGGTGGTGTTAGCGCAGCGAGAATTTCGACGTCGATTTCCTAATCGTGTTGCGCAATTTAAAATTGGATGATTAATTTTGAGCCACCTTGGATCTTGCATGTACCAAAAGTCGGGCTTTTCTATGTAATACAGGGCTCAAGCCAACCACAACGGATAGCTTTGAACAGAATTTAGGTGTACTATTTTTTGGGAAACCGGCCTTGCCATACCGTATCTTAATATTCGAGGACGTTTCAATTCCTACACACTAGACAAAATAAACTCTTCAATCGTTACGGCGAAAAATGTTGTGGAACAAACTGGGGTCAATTGGACAGTAAGTCGATCTGTATTCCTAAAAGGTGTAAAGTTTGAGTCCAAATCGGGTACCTAATCGACTCATCTACAAAAAATTTGTTTTACGAGGTAAAAATAAGAAAAAAAAACAAAAAAAAACTATTGGAGTCGTGCAGGGCTTACTGTTTAGTCCCTTACTCTTGATTTTCGATCACAATACGATAAGATTTCTATGGTCGATAGTCCCCACGAAGCCTTAACAGGGTGCAAAACTCAATTACAGCATATACCACACGCACACATGGATGACATGAATTATGACATAAAACCAATTGTGTTAACTGTCACAATTTATCGTTCGTTTATCCTCCTATAACATATCACATATCTGTCAATTGAATTTTTTCGTGAAACAATTGCACGCAATGCAATTTAACTTTAAGTGATCTCTTAATAATACAAACAATGAATCAACTAAAGTGTGACGTTTGACATTGTTGTTATTCATAGTCATATTTGTACCTCCACCTACTCCTCACCCCCTCACAAAACCGACTCTCTTACACGTATTTATATTTGTTTGTATCTCGAGAGTGGTAATTGCATATAATTCCACGCCAATTAGCTGCCGAGCCATGGCATAATTGCAACAAGAGTTCAGTTTAATGGATTTCTGTGTAAGTGCTTACAACTCTGTCATTTATCATTACTGTGTAGGTTGTTCGAAATGGATTTCAACAAAACAAAAATAATAATAATAATAATAGGAACAACAACATTAACATTAACAAGAGTGACAGTTGTTGTTGAATAATGAGAATTACTGTTGTCAGGAAGTGTTTAATTATTGCACTAGTTGAATATCTAAGTTGGGTGTTGGAGGGCGCTGCATACATGTACTATATTTCATTTGAAATGTAAGTTTGCGAGACCTAAATCTTGTGGAATATCAAAATGAATTTATGATTTTACAATCCACTTTTCTCAAGTAGATAGATCAGCCGTGCTTAAGAGGCAATCAGCATCACTTTCAGTGATCTAGCATATAAGTGGTCCAAGATTACTTCCTTGTGGAATACTAGAAATTAAATCAACTGAGTTAAGTATAGGGGTTTTGAAGACTAGATAAGTCACAACTAAAATCAGCTCTACGATTTAAAAGAGGATTGGGTTTATTCATATAGTATAAGTGACCGTAAAAGACAATCTTAGAGTGGTCTGGAAATACCTTGCATTAAGAACATGAGAACAGATTTGACTTCTTGCAGATGTTATCACTATCGATTTAGTGATATTTAGTGAGATATTTGGCCAAATTTTTACTTGTAAATGAGTACACGAGTATGATATCACCGCCCCATTTAAGGGTTTTCTTTGATTTCGGCCCTTGGAAATGCACGTGGAAAAGCTATAATCCTTCAAAGGAGTAATAAAACTATCACAGCGCTCCAAAATGTATTTGAAATGGCAATATAATTAGTTCCAATAAAACGATCGATATCACTTTTAATTCACGCAAAAGTCATGCGACTAAAAAGACCCCTCACAACCGGATGCACTTCAAGTTGAAATTTTCCAAACTAATGATGTACATACTCGTAGTATACCATCAATGGAGGCTAACTTACTTAAGCTCACTTAATCTAAATTGTAAGCCCTCTTAATCCAATTTTAATAACACCCATGAGACTTGATTGCTGTTTCGGTTATGATTTGATGTTTTTTTTTTGTGTGCGCGTGTATGGGTGTTGTGTTTTTTCATTTACTTGTTTCACAACGAGCAAACAATTTTATGAACCACAAAACCGCATTAGAGACTAAGAGGAGTGAGTATGTACTTCACGGTCCTGATGGAACTTTTAGTCATACTCTCTTCAACAACCGCCCATTAATTATTGAATGTTGCCCGCCCATTTTTATGTGTGTATAAGAGAGACACATACTCATTTTGAACATACAAGTGGTGGTTATAAAATGTTATGCATAATCGACTTGAGCACATGCAATGCACATTTATTAACAACCAGCCATCATAATCATCAGCATCGTCATTATCGTAGTCGTAGTCGTAGTCGTCGTCGTAGTCATCGTCGTCAGCGACGTCTTTCAACCTGGTAGATGGTAGCTGTTAGCTGGCAATGGTATTCATATAGTGGTAGTGGGGGTCGTAATGTACCCCAAGTGTGAGTTGTTAAGATATGACATGCGATTTTAACATTTCAATTAAAGTGCACCCCTCCTATGGCTTTGTCGAGCAAGCAGCGCTTCTGTACCAGCATTTTGTGAAGTAGTCAGTTCTTTCCTGGCTCACTCTTTCTATTCCGTCTCTTTGGCTTTAGCTGTGGCTTTTTGTATGTTTTTTTTTTTTTTTTTTTTTTTTTTTTTTTTTTTTTTTTTGTAGTTACAGTTTAATGAGGGTAATGTGTTTTCAAGTGATTAACACCGGAGGCAAAATTAGCATTTAACATGCCACAGAAGCAGGGGCCAAGATGGAGGCAAATCTAGAGAACGAGACGATGGCAGACCCAGAGACTGGTTCCAACAAAGTGTTGTGGTACAGCGGGTTTTCTAAAGTTTTTTTTTTTGTTTTGTTGTTTATTTTTTGCATGCGGATCATCCATTAGATGAAGTTTTGTTTGTTTTTGCTTTGCTCTCGACGTCGACTAAGCTGTCAATTTTGTTTAACAACAGTTTTGCTTTCTTTGGGTATCCTTCCTAACCATGGCATGGCCAGAGGAGCTCTATAAATCTTGTTCTCCCTTGTAAAGGTGTTTGGCGGGGGATAGTGTTTCATTCAAGATGAAGAAAGCATTTCGTGGTGGCGATCTTTGTTTAACATGTACATAATCATGGACATGTTCCTTTGGAGTGGATACCATGCACAGCATACTATAATGCAAATAAAGTACAGTCGCTGTTGTCGGCAAATGTTTTTGAACTTTGTTTCTGACATGCCATGCGACAGGTAATCGATAAAGATGTGCAACAGAGTTGTTTAATTTCTTCTTTTCTGGT
This sequence comes from Volucella bombylans, assembly GCA_949129095.1. NCBI lineage: Eukaryota > Metazoa > Arthropoda > Insecta > Diptera > Syrphidae > Volucella > Volucella bombylans. The sequence goes on from OX422143.1 coordinate 152,253,267, forward strand.
TTTTCTTTAGAAATGTGAGAGAATTGCTAAATGGGAATTACTCAAGAGGTATTCATACATTCATGTGGATTGAAAGCGCTTTCGTCAAAATGTAGTCCTGTTTTTCTTCATTTGACTGGTTGGACTTTCAAGTCTGAGTGCTGGTGTTTTGAGGAGAAAATTTGTTCCGATCGGTGCTAGGAATTCAATTAAAAGAAATCTTGAGCCATTAAGACATAACCGATAATCTAGACAAGTGATTGATTTGGTTGGTCTTATACTAGATATCTTCATTACTAGCGCGCTTTCTATATGTCAACGTTAGATGCCCATACAAGTTATTAATCGCCTAGCAGAAAAATTGGTCGTATAACTAAAAAAAAAAAAACAAACAAACGTCTCTCAATCCTAGAAACAAAAAGAGATGGAGATGGATAGATAAGGGATCTTGCTTTTTTTTTTCAAAACAAAATAAAAACTAAAACCCTTAACTCGAAAGACCAAAATCATGATGCTTTAATGAGCTGCAACTAAACCTTCTCATTCTGTTGAAAATGGTCACTTAGGCCAAAACTCAGGTAGATCAGTGATAGCGCTTGCAATGATCCTCTGTCATGTGGATAATTCTGCAAGGATTTCATAGTTTTACACTTCAAAAAGTTCCAAATGGGTTAAAAGGTAGTTTAGCTCGAATAATCAAGCTTCAGATTCAAGAGCAAAATGCTCTCTGCGTTTCCGAAATATTTCATTAACGATGGTAATATGGTTTGGACTGATACGAAATCCACAGTAATAAGTTCTATTCTATAGAGATAATACGTTGAAAGAATACCGGAAAAGGGTATCGATAAGTAACGCATGGTTTAAGAGCAAGATGATCGCTGGTCATATGTATGATAAAATAAATGTGAAAAAGGCTAGTTCGTCTGACTTATTTTGTCCAAAGGATACATCGACGGACTGGCCCTAAAGATTGGGAGAATGAAATAAAAAAGGTGGAATTACAGCACCAAGCCTGAAATTCGAAAACATTTGTCTTATATGTGACCATAAAGGATGACACCATAACAGAAAGCTTCTATGAGTTCCCTGACAAACTCCAGAAGCTATTTTCTAAACTTCGCACATTCAAAATACTGAAAGAGTGCCTTGCAAGTCCCCTTGTGAATATCGAGATGTGGGAACTGCATAGTAGGTACGACAATTTTTTAGCCTGAATCCGTTTCGGAGATAGTGTCGCGCAGGCTATACCTTCCGACAGTACTACCAAAGATGCCCTCTCTCCCTCGTTTTGCATTCTAAACATACCGCTAAAATTCTTATGTGCGATTGTAATATAAAAATCCAAAAGTAAAGTTGCTATGGAAGAACAAACGACGAAACTAAACGTCGTGAGAAGAACTTAGGTGCGGTGGCAAAAAACGCAGCATACCAAGCGATCTGTTCCCTCATCATAATATTGTTAGTTAAGGGGATGACATGAAATAAAATGAAACAAAGCCAAACGTGGCCAAATTTGGCCTTATTTCACGGGCACTTGTCATGCCGATCTACAAATGGTCAACCAAATTTCCTGTCTTGTGATTGCCTCTAATATTCTGGAGAACTGAAACTTATAATCGGCCAACTACATTGTTCAAAATATTCAACAAAACAATAATGTCATAATGTTAGCCATCATCAAAACAACTATTGCAATAGTCCAACAGAAATTTCTCATCGGGTTCAACCGCAGCAAACCAAAGTGTAAAGGACACGTGGCAATGACGTTATTATAAAATATTAACGATGCAATTGACGTCTCGTACTTTAGCCGACTGCATGCTCACTCCATGAACAAAAATATATCCTTCGGCGGAAAAAAACACGATAGGCACGCAATAGAAGATATTAAGAGCTCGGGTTCCAGAAATAATCTACTGAAGCTTTAATACATGTGTAGTGATAAAAATCCTGTTAAGGGAGCAATCCTGTACAGAATCTTGTAATGATTAAGAAGGACATAGATTCGGATAAAAATACTACTTCTACCGGCCGACTGTATAATCACATCGAGAACTAATGATCGCCAGAGCATTTCGTATTGATCGGAAGTCAAATAAAGCCGCAGGATCTATAGATTCATTCACCAACATATGTACGAGAAGTAAACAACGAATTTCGTCTCAATCGCAAAGCAGTGTCTAATTCTAATCTAATTTCAACATTGTTTTGCAGGATTCATAAGTGAAAGATGAGGAGATTCGCAAATTACAAAAAGCGCAGGATTTCCTCAATAACTTGAGCGGCACCAATCGACGACCCAAGAATTAGCATTTTACATTTGAAAGCCGCCAACGATAAGGACTTGACAACTTTTTTTTAAAATAAAACGCAAACCATTTGAGATATTTCAAAACATTTATGAATGGAACTCGACTTCGTTCATATGGCCACCGCGGGCACGTTTGCAGCGGTCGATTCGTTGGCCCTAATTTTCAACAACTCGGACACACATTTCGGCCGAAACGGCAGCTATTTCGCGTTCAATGTTGGCTCTGAGCTGGTTGGCATAAGCCAATGACTTAACATAGCCACACAGTATATAGTCAAGCGGCGTTAAATCGCACGAACGAGGCGGCCAATCAACTGGTCCATGTCTTGAGATAACACGCTCGCCATACGTACGTACGTCGCTTTAAATGGTCCATCGGCTTCAATTTTTGAGTCAGCTTGATCTTGTATGGGTGTAAACCAAGATCCTTACGCAAAATACGCCATAATGTGGTCTCAGCGATGCCCAATTCTTGAGAACGCCGTGGAATTGACTGATTTGGATCGTTTGCTACGGACGCCTGAACGGCAGCGATATTTTCGACACTTCGACCAACCCGTTGTCTCACTGACACGGCAACATCACACAACGAATATGTAGACTCAAATTTTTGCACTAAACTTGTTATTGCCTGTCTACTAGGGCGAGAATTACGATTGGAGTTAAGGCTCTTAAAGTTGCAGTCACCGACTCCGAATTTCGGTAGAAAATTTTTATAATTTGCAGACGTTGCTCGTTTGTGTACTTTACCATGATGAAAATGTTGAGTTTACTGAATAAATTGACAGCAGTGACAGTTTGATGAATAGTGAAAGAGTGCGTTCACAAATTAAGTTCAAAGTTGTCAAGTCCCTATTGGAAAACCCTTTACAAAGCCTTGTCTAGTTTCGGTATTACTGCCAAACTCGACTACAAAGACGGACAATGAAGAATATTCCATTAAGATTTGTGGCAACCTCATCGACGCTTTTAAACGCGAAGCGGATTAAGATAAGTTTGTTTGATACACACTGTACGCGTATTCGCAGAAAATGTGCGCAAATTTCAGGCTGAGCAAAAATATGCTGGCTCAATTTTCTGCCTAGGGACTGAACGAAAAATTATTATATCACTCAAATGCAAAACCAACAGCAAACACATGACTTGACTTACAAGGTGATCGAATTTAGAGCGACCTGCAGAAGCCGTACCCTCAAGTGGTGTAAAAATCAATACGAATGCTTTAGAGAATGTCATTATACTCATACATATTTCAATGGTTCAAAAAAAACAGAAGAAGAGCAAGATTGGCACTTCTGAAAACTAAATTTATTTGGAGATCAACGAGCTGTGCGGCTATATTGACCTAGTCAAAAACTTGCGTATCGGACGTCTAAGTTTGTTAAGACATGTGAATTAAAATGAACACCAATGCTCTAGAAAACCTTCGATTCCAAACCAGACGAGGAATGAAGTAAGAGAAGAGGCAAGAGGTTATCAAGTAGAAATAAAAGAGCGGCACCAATCTCTTCCCCGACTCTACCTTCTCCACAACCAACCAATCTCGTCCGTTCAATTTTTTCGCGACCACAGCAGTTTGTGTGATATCTCGAGAATCGAAAGCATCCAGCGCCGTTTTCTTCGATTTTCTCTTCGAGGTACGCCCTGGGACGATCCTTTTATTCTGCCCCTCTATTTAAACAATCTCAATCCTATTAACTTAAACAACCTTGAGGAACGCAGAGATGCAGCCGACGTTCTGTTTATTCATCGACTCCTTTCAGATCACGTTGAATGCGCGTCCGTTCACAACTCTGTTTTACTCAACACTCAACACGCTCGTAACCTACGCATCCCTCGCCTCTATCTACCAACTCACCACACCTCCTATGGCGCGAACGAACCAATCTCCCGTATGCTACGAAAAATCAACTCAAACTCAACCACTCCCTGCTACAAATCCGTTCACTTTCACCACTCCAACCAAACTTAGTTTTAAGTTTAAGTTTAAGACTCTGATTAGTTGCGGTTTACCATGAAACCAAAAAAAAAGAAAAAAATTAAATAAAGGAAAATTGTAACCAATTGCCGTTGGAAACATAAAGTAGCCACCAGACCATGACGCACAAATATTACAATATTCACAAATTCCATTAAATTCCAAAATTTTAAATCAATCAACCGAACTGTTGTTGTTTTAACCATAAAATGTGCAATCATTATGGGATTTCTCTGATAAGTTTTTAATGGAATTTGATACATGTCCGGAGATATATATAGAAAAAAAAAAAACACAATTCCCATTCATTAAAACAATATGTACCAACCAACGAAAAAATCGACGTCTGATTTAATTGGACAATTTATGTACCCCCATTGGTTATATCACCCAAACGTGATCTCTCCCCGAACTAAAAATGCATAAAAAAAACACATTTTTTCCGAAAAGCAAATAATTATTCCAACCATGATTCTTCAATTAAACAATCAACGAACCCAAAATGAATGCACAACAATATACAAAATCAAAAACAAAACAAAAAAAAACTCTCTTCAAACATCCATGAGACTTGACTGTCAATTCCTGCAGCAATAAATAAATTAAGAAAAATATAAAAACAAAAAAAACATCATAAATCGAAAAGAATTTTAAATAGCAAAACATAATGATGAACAAAAAAATATATTTAAGCCCGCAAACAATCAATTATCAATATGTAAATTAATCGCATCCACAATACCTTAAATAATTACAAATTGAATAAAATGAAATATGTGCATTGCTCAGTTATGCTATTAAATTGTTTTTTTTTGCTTCTTTTTTAATTTAATTTTTTTCTGTTTTTAATTTTATATTCCCGTCGATTTTTTTTTATTGTTTTTTTCCTCTTTCACCGTGTCATATAGCGCACGACATGATGCACAATTTTATTAAATAATTTTTTTTTTTTTTTTTTGTTTTAATAGTTGGTTTGCATGAATTTACATTTTTATTCTTATACTCGTAATTGTTTTTTCGTTTCCGTTTTTATTTTATTTTTGGTTTTATTTCGAAATTTTTTGGGGCGTGTTTATTGCACTATCATCATCAGCAGATTTTCATTAATGAATAATGAAGACGAAAAAAAATTAAAATGAAAAACAAATAAAAAGAAACAGAGAATAAATAAATGAAATTAATTCGAATTGCATTTTGGTATGAGCGTGTTGAGGTAAATAAAATCTCTTTCGAACGAAACAAAAAAAAAAATGGATTAACCAATAATTAAGATTCATCAATATGCAAATGAATCGTTTTGTTAATTCAGATATCATGCGATTGTTAAGCCAGTAAGCGTGACAAAATCTGTGTAATTTATACCCCCTTCCTTAGGCAGTTGATTAAAAATTAAAAATAATAGAGGTGGCCGATGCAGAGGTATTTTTTTTTACATAAAATACAAAAACTTGCATTTAAATATGATGAAAAAAAAAATCATTAGAATATTTTTAATTAAGGCTCTTTTGCACGTTGTCCGTAACAAAAAATGGCTGTTTAAAAAACTATAAGACATATTGGTATTTCTAGAAACCATCATGGACTTGGACTCTTATTAGCACAGCTTGCGCTACTCTAATGAATTTGGATCAAGCTTAAAAAGATTTGTGAGACCAAGACTGACGGAGATACTTGGAGATTTTGATCGATAAACTCACAACAGAAGCCCAATAATATTCAGCTTTGATTTACATAAATCAGAATAAGCTGTTGTAGATTCAGGCTATATGGCGATTATGAAGGCAACTCATAGTTACGAAGAAGTATGGCCAAACTGTTAACGACGATGAATGATTGTTTCTATAGACTTCAGGCAAAGTCGTACGAATAAGGACAGTGGTTCAATTCTGCTCAGCGATTTTTAGGCAAAACCAAATACAAAAAATCATATTATACTCGTACAAAAATCAACAACACAGTAACCGGAAAGTAATATACACATACGTATACGATGACGATTGTTCTCAAAGCAATACTGAAGGCAAATTTATCTCAGTTTGTTCACAAATCTTTTCAATCAGTTTTATCTTGTAGAAAATATAAAATGTCTAATGAGCGACAGACCTCTACAGTCCCATCTGATCGTGACAATGTAACTTCAGAGTGTAACCATGCAGACGGCAGATGACACCGACAGAAGCAGATCAAGCGAAAACCTCATTTGAGTTAGTTCTACACACTCGGAAGTTCTTTCTGTCTGAACAGAGCACTCGGACAAACAATTGATAAAGTGTCTACAACATCAACAGCTGTTGTGCCACTTGCGTTTAACACACTTACATACGAGTTGGTGCACACGAAAAAGTTCTGCGCAAGCAGTTTTCCTATTGACGGATAGCATGACCACTGAGAAACAGTGGTGGCGTGGTACCACTCAAACTGTAAGGAGGCTGTCAGGGTTAGAGAAATGTTTTTTTCGTTCCCACAAAACCAACCCGACAGAGGAAAATCGAAAAAAGCTCAAACGAGCAAGGAATGACTGCAACGTCTGCCTCAAGCGCGTGAAATTTCAATACGACCAAAAACTGAGGCAAAAAATACTATAATGTCCCAAAGGCAATAAAAATTTGTTGGTCGTTCGTCAAAAACATAAGAAATTCTGCCTCATCCTTCATCCCAAAGCTCTTTACAATGGCATTCCAGCTGTCAGCTCTTTAGACAAGGCCAATCTGCTTTCTGCACACTTTGTGACCAGCTCAAGACTTCCACATTGTTCTTTGTCTCCGCCCACACTTGAGTGCATCGAATATTCAATGGGACGAATCCACTTTCGTGCTCGTGTCATAGAAAGAGTACTTAAAGATCTTAATATACATAAATCCGCAGGTCCAGATGGTATATCTTCCCTTTTTGTGAAGATGTGTTTTTCCACGCTGACAAAACCAATGCGTAAGCTTTTTCATCAATCCTACTCTTTAGCAGCAAATGGAAAGCATTTATCCAGCCCGTCCCTAAAAACCGCGAAACCTCTTCTCTCTCCTCCTACAGACCCATTGCACTTACGTCCTTTCTTTTCAAGGTCATGGAAACGCTGATAAATCGTCAGCTCATGAAATATTTCGAAACGCGAAAACTTCTCAATGACCGGCAGTATATACTTATTGTGATTTGACGACATATCGCACCAAAAAGTGAAACCAAAAGGCACATCAATCTGGCGACAGCAAGATAGTTCCACTTGATATTGACAGAGCTTGGTATCAGGCTCTTTTGTCGAAAATGCCTGCTTTTGACATCGATGACTCTCTTCTTCAATGGATTAGAAATTACCTTTCGGAGCGTTCAATTCCAGTTGTCTTGGATGGTTTCAAGCCTGATATTCACAAAATAAATGCTGGTGTGCCCCAGGGCTCTGTTCTGTCTCCGGCACTCTTTTTACTATAATTTTCATTAATGATCTCTTCTCTGCTACTTCTAATCCAATATATTCCTCTGCCTTTCATATTCGTTCCCGGACTCACGTCCCTCCTCTTCGGCTGTAGAACGGGAACGACAGCGTATTTTGAGCTCATTAAATTCTGATATTCACAGCATAACCAATTGGGTAACTATCAACAGAGTGGAGAATTTAATGCTTCCAAAACTCAATGCTGTCATTAAAGCGAAATTTTAATACCCAACCATTATCCATGAATGGAACATAATTCGTCGAAACCGAAAAACGTTGGAATGACCACATATTCGATGTCATCAAAAATGCTGCAAAATGTCTAGGTTTCCTCAAGCGATGTAAGAAATGTTTCACCCCCTCTTATCAGGCCTCAATATATAAGGCATTCATCCGCCCAAAATTGGAGTACAAAGCCCACATCTAGTCAGGTGCTCCTAAAATATCTCTGCACCTGCGGATAGGATTCAAATCCATATAGGTGATAGTAATATCAGCCAGTCACTTGACACTCTCGAACACCAATGTAATGTCTCCTGTCTCACTTTGTTTTATCGCAATTTCCACCACCAGTTCTCCACTGAAATCGCCAGTAGCATTCCGCCCATTCAAACCTTCAATCGTAACACACGTCTCGCTATGAATTCTCATCAGTAGACCCTCAAGCGCATTTTTGGACATACTGTAAAATATTGTGATTCTTTCCTAAGCCGTACAAATTGCTTATGGAATGCCCTTTCGAGCTCTCTATTTCCTGGTCGTTATAACTTGCAAACATTTAAAAACAATGTACATCGGTACCTCTCTTTTCTTCCTTCCTAAATTTCTTTCGCCCGCGCTGTGCACAAACATTTTAAGGGTACAAAAATCCCTTGTGCGCGCGCTCACTTTAAAAAAAAAAACATCCAAAAGCATCCGTTTACGATAAGGAGGAAGATGATGGATGGATATATATATGCCAGGTAATTTGAAGCCGTCAAAAGTATTAACAGCGCATTAGATAGTTTCATCGGTCAAAACAATCGATGATAGATAGCAGCTACAGCAGCTGGTGTTACTCAGCTGGCTTGCTGGCTGCGAGCCAGCCCTGATCATTTGGAAATCGACTCTCAAGCATGAAACTTCCAATTTATTATAGCAGCCATCAAATTTTCTCATTGTTGCGGGTCGACATACTCGTAGTTGATTTGGCACTTGATTTTTATAGAGGCAGTATTCTCATATTATTTTTGCTTCGATCTGTAAAGATTGCTGTTAGTCTGTGGGTCTTAAGCCGATTGCTTATAAGTTTTCTGATTTCCTTATGTAGTTCTTGGACATCTGCGTCCCAACATGGAACGGATCACGTTGGATACGCCATATTAAAACATTCAGCTTTAGAGCAACTTCTTCTACCTACTGTTTCATTCTAAGTCCAGGCGAAGCATTGCCGGACTCCCCGAACTTCTTTTTTAAGACGTGTTCCGTTGGTTTTTCTTTAGTCTGCGGTCTTTTTGATCCCTCGCCCAAACCATAGATAGGGTTTTTTTTTTGCACACATGGGTCCTGTATGGATATGACGTAAACCACTCGGAGCTTAAATCATGTAAGAATAATAAAAAAAGGGTTGATGCAACTGGGTTCATGCCTCCGTAATGGACTACTAGCACATCCTCTGCAGACTGGGAGTAGTGTTGTAAGAAAACGATTTTCGTCAATCCGTAACAATCCCCATGTAACCGAATAATAATGGACCGCTGTAAGTCGAATATTACAGCCATTCAAGAAGTGCGATGAGATGGGCGGCCGGATAAAAAAAAATTATGGAAAACTATACATACCATGGTGATTGCTATAGAAAGCGATTGCTGAAACAGCGTCTATTTGGCTGTAGAGTAGTTATCAAAGTAAGAAATCACCATCATCAGCCTGATATGCATGTAAGAGGACAACTTTGCCAACAATTTTTGCTTCGATCAGATATATGGACGATCAAGATCTTCCTTAAATATTTCAACGACAAATTAGGAAAAGAGAGCATTTTGTGAGAAAGTTGGAAAACATAGCCAACTTGGCTATGCAAATATTTCGGACGCTTGAGCAACGATAGAGGACTGCGAGGAAATGTAATGTCAAACGAGTATATCGCAAGAGACTTCTAAAGCCTGTATCAGAGTCTCTCAAAATCACTTGGTGATCCTAAGTGTGATTAAAGACAACGGTATTAACCGATACCTCATAAACAAAGGCAAGTCGAGTGCTGTAGAAAGTTTTTGGACCTCTGGGCGAAGATTCGTCTAGTATGGCCCTAAAAAAAAAACAAAAAAAAAAACAGGAGTCCATGGGTTCAATGAGTAATATAAGAATTGTTCAGACCGATTTACATGTCTAAATTTTAAGTCAAGCCATCGGACGACAAAATGATGCACAATTTCTTCTGGGGCTCAAAAAGAATTTTGCTGATCGAGTACACAAAAAGAGCTGTAACCATCAAGAATCAAAGAAATCAAAGAAAAAAGGCGAGGGAAACTGACAACAGTGGAAGGCGCTTTGCCGACAATCAAGGGCAATGAAGCCGGAGTTATTGCTATAATTGTTTAAGTAAAATTCACTTTATTTTTCAACATAGTCTCCTCTCAGCTCAATACAATTCTTTACTAAAAAGGCAAAGTCTATTTTAGGTATTTTTCAGAAGAGCGATTTTAAACTTCAAACATTTATTTAAAAAGAACTTTTTCTGGTATTAAGCCGTTTAGACAGCATCCGAATTGGACTACTAGATGGAATAGAAATACCCCGATACTAAGTATAAAAATGTAAGAAATCATTTTCGGCTTAAGTCATCTTAAGCCACTTTGCCTTTTTAGCAAAGAATTATTGGAACGTTTTTCCACTTTCATTAAATCTTCTTTGAAATATGGTTTACCAAGCTGCTCAAAATAGCTGAACTGCCTTTATCATTTGACTGAAATCTTTCTCTACCGAGCCATTTCTTCATGTTTGGAAAAAGAAAAAAGTCTCAAGGAGCTAGATCAGGTAAATTGGTGGATGGGGAAGCAGGTTTTTTTTTTTTTTTTTTTTTTTAAGAACTTAACGTGTTAAGTTTTTCGGAAAATGGAACAGAAAGAGAAAGAAAGATTTTTGGGCTCAGGGGCTATTTCGATCCATGGATGGCATCCAACATTTAATGGGAAGACTGAATTATTAGTGTAAATTGTCTTGATGTTATATTTAGGCAGCCAGATTTTAGTTGCCTGAAAAAAAATCTTTCGATCACGGCTGGTATTGAACCCCGAACCGTTCGATTGGGAAGCCAGTACACTACCCCCAACCCATCCAATTTTTGATGTGTTTTTCATGATGAATGTTATGGTTGGTGCATTGTCATGATGGAAGAGCACTTTTTTTGTTTTCCAAATGTGGCCGTTTTTCCTTAATTCATTATTTTCAATAATGAAGGAAAAATATTCACCTGCGATGGTTTTACCTACATTCGATGAATATTATGCCTTGGGCATCCCAAAATACAGTGACCACCATAGCATTAGCAGCTAATACAACAACTTTGGCTCTCATATGTAGGAGCACTTCAACCAGCTTCAACCCATTGTTTTGACTGTCAGCTGGACTACACTGAAATATCACCAAACATTGTTTAGTAATGGTAATCCAAAATCACTACACCTACTCCAAAATTCATATTTAACAAAAATCAAAAGTGATTTTAACAAAAACGACTCTTAACTGGAAACACTATTTAATCAAATGTTTTAGATGGCGTTATTCTAAGAATTTATCAATCCGCCTTGTAGGTATTTCCGACATATTCTTGCAGAGCGAGTTTTTTTTTCTAAAATTTACAAAACAATAAATTTACGAAGCAGCAAAAAAGATTAAACTAATAAAGCTTTCAATTTCTAACTCGTGCGCGTGAATTAACATATTTACGAGTACTTCTTTATATTTTGACATTTTAATACGTAATATTAATCCTTTTAATTTTAGTCGTTTCAATTTTTTTTTGTTTCATTAATGAAGTAATAAAAATGGTTTTTATGATGACAGAAACAAGGGGATTTCAGTGATTTTAAGCAACCAATAACCATCAACAGCCAAAACACGATTTCAATTCTCATCATCACGATCTTGTTTAAATAATTAATTCTTTTTCGACCAATTAGTTTATCATCTATCTAGCTACGGAACCATAATAATTAACTAGTTTTCTCGACATATAATTCAACTCAATTAAAAAACGATTATTTAAATTTGATAAATCTGTCTATACTACGAATTCTAACATCAGTGGTGATTTCATTAAAACGGCAAACGGCAAAATCAAAATGCAAACAATAAAGCCGATTTCAACTCAATAATATCGTAATATCTATTTTTATCAGCAAATAAAAAAATAATAAAAAAAATTAAAACAAATCTTCTCTTTATTTTTCGAAATTAATCTCTCTACTGTTGTGAATCATAAGCTCGCTAATTCTATGCAATTGTCATCACTCTTAGCAAATCACTGCTGACCAATAAATTTCATTTCAACAAAATTATTATCTTTTTTTGGTTTTGGTTATATAGAAAAAAAAAAAAACAGTAAAAGCAAAAATGGAACATAAACTCACATGGACCAATAAAATCGGATTAACAAATTTTAATTTCCACGACAGTACAAACACATACCTGAAAAGATACAGAGAAAAGATATTTATTAGACAAATTAGCATCGAAATATGTACACACAAAAAGAACAAAATAAAGATAAAAATAAAAAAAAAATTGTAAGCGAAAGAATAACAAATTAAGAAGGAAGAAATAGATTTGTTTGTGATGCAAAGCAGCTGAAGAAAGATTTATTCATCGGAAAACAATTTGTATTTATATTTGCATCGTTTGTTGGCATTTTTATTTAAATATTTAGATTCTTCTTCTTATTTTTCATTTTCCTGTTATTACGTATCGTATGTAGTGTTTTATTTTTTGTTTTGTCTATTTCATTTTGCATTTATCTTTTAGTGGTATTAAGATGTATTTATTTTTCATTTTGTTTACACGGGGAACTAAGAGATAATTGACATTCAAAACCAACTAGTGAGGTTCTAATTGTAATGGTTTGTGTATAGGATTAGTAGTGTATTTACAAGGCTGCCAGATGGAGATGTTAAAGTTTTGTAAATTTCAACAATTTTATTTGAAATGCGATGCTGATAATAAATGGTCTTTCATTAAACGCTTCCTATTTTTAAACTTAAATAAAATAAATTGTGTGTGAGATATCTCACGAAATTTTTTGTTTGTTTGAATGGCCTATCGATGCCATTATATATGGAACATCGGCTGCTCTGGGTGGCGCGCATTCGAAATGTCAAGCTGAATTTGACCGATGGCATGGGTTATATTGGATTTGAGGGCCGCTGTGGTTTGTGGCTTATTCACATAGACCTGCGACTTCAGAAAACCCCACAAGAAGAAGTCTAACGGGGTCAAATTGCACGATCTCGGTGGCCAGTTCACATCACCTCCACTTGATGTGAGATGACCATGCCTTCGAATCGCTCGTGCTTTTTTTTTTTTTTTTTTTTTTTAAAGAACTTAACACTCAAGTGGGTATTAATACACTTAAAATGCCTGAGCACGTGTTAAGTTTTTAAGGAAAATGGGACAGAGAGAGAAAGAAAGATTTTTGGGCTCAGTGGTTATTTCGCTCCATGGGTGGCATCCAACATTTAATGGGGAGACTAAATTATTAGTGTAATTGGACTTGATGTTGTATTAGAGGCAACCATTCGTCTTACGTGAATTAAGTTGCCTGAAAAAAAGAATGTCTTTCGGACGAGGCTGGGATTCGAACACCGAACCTTCCGATTTGGAAGCCAACACACTACCACTTGAGCCACGGCCACCCACTGAACCCACGGCTGAATTTCCAATGTGGCATGAGCTGTGTAGCACGTACTATATTGCCGTCCTATTGAAACCACATGTCGTTGCTGTCCATATCATACAACTCAGAGGCCAAACGAAGTTGGTAATCATCGAGCTATAGCGCTCGCCAGCCCAAAATCCACACCAAACAGTGACTTTTCGGGATGATGCATTGGACGCTCTAGGATCTCATGTGGATTGGTATCATCCCAAATTCGACAATTTTGTTTGTTGACGTATCCATTCATCCAGAAATGGGTCTCATCGCAAAAGATGATTTTTTGATAAAAATTAGGGTCAGTTACCAACTGCTCCAGAGCCCATCATTCAGCGAACACACGTCGTTGTCTATGGTCGTTTACCTTCAGCTCAGCTCTTTCGTTTCGTCGACATACGGCTGATGGTTTATCGTTTACTGAACCTGTGAACTAAAATTTATCCACCACACCACGAATACGAGTAGTACGATTATGGCGACCGTAAAATGGGCGAAGCGCGCAGAACATCCATTTTGATAAAACAACTTTATTATTTGCACGAGTTGTTGAATGCTATGTCCGTCCATGGTGATTTGACAAAACCGACTGAATAAATGACAGTCAATTTGACATATATAGCTTCACTAATATTGCCGCTTTCAACTGTCAAAGTTCGGAAGTCCCTACTGGAAGACTCTGTAGTAAGGTCGATGTGTTTCACTCAATGCTTAGGAAAGATCGCATACTGTGAAGTGTTTTTAAACATATTTTCACGGTTTACCAAAATTTCAGACAGATCACTATTGCTCATCAGTGATTTTTAGATTGTTTCGTAAAGCTAGTGGAAACAATATAACTTGAGTTCGTGCCATCACAAAAAACACAGTTGTAGCTTTCGTAAGTTGTGACTAACAACCACTCTGCAAGCTGTGATTTTTTACCTCGATATACGACCGTTATCGTTTCTTTCGGATATTAGCGGTCCAGAACCTGTGAAACTCTATATAGAGCAGAAATAGGAAAAGTGTCGTAGTATATGATACGTATTTCATATCCATCATGACTGAAACTCAAGCGGCTGACTGTCAAATAGATGAGTCAATAGAATTAGACTTACGAGTATATGAACTAAACCGACTTATCTGTATAGTAGGTGGTGTGCTTTCTTGTGAGACAAAGTTCAACTATGACATAAACGTTAAATTTGTGCACATGGTCGTCAAACGATTAACAATGTCAAAAAATTTTGTTATCACAAGTCAAAGGAGATAGTTAAATTTGCCAAAACTAAAAGTCATATACCACGAGAGTGCTGTTAATTTGGCGAATTATTTAATTTATATCTTATTGTATAATGACGGCCATAAAGTACACTCAGTAAATTCTTGGAATTATTCGAAATCTTGGATAATTTTCGCATGCGATGACATGTGATTTTCAACACAGTAATATGTACAACATATGGAAATATTTGATCAATGAATCATTATACGTTGGCTTCGTAAGGATGGCCATTAAAATTAAAAAAATAAATAGATACGAAGAAAAAGTTATTTTACGCGAGCCTTCTAAGACAGTTCATACGCCAGAAACTACCATTTAAACAATTAAACAAATTACGGCATTTCAAATATAATTCACGGGTAGATTACAAATAGCAGCTTCGAAGTTTCAAAATCCTGAATTTCCGTGATTTAACCTTGCTAGAAAATTTCAAAAGCGTGGCTTGCTTGATAAACACTGATATTAGGGGCCTCTCCCTAACTCACAAAACTCAGCAAAATTAGAGAAGAATTGAGCAGAGCTGGATGAAAAAAGCTACAGCCTAAGCTGGTCTTCGAATTGATTGGATTTAGTGGTTCAGGTTTACCTTATTAGTACGCCCATATACGGGCGCTCCTAATATGGTACTCGTATACTCAAGTTAGAGCTTAGCCATGATTTCGCATAGCAAATGCAGATAGTCTTTAAGTGAACGGGCGCATCTACGCTACTGGCCTCAAAACAAGGGCTACCTATGTATAGTGGAGTAGTAGGGAATGATCTTACCAAGCCCGTAAGGTACACAAAAGCTTGTTTGTTGTTGATCCGTGTTACGTTTTATGTTGTCGGATATGTACGGAAGTCGGTGTTAGGAAACGGCAGTTAGGAAACTACACCACGGGGTGGCCGTGGTGTAGTGGTAGTAGCAAACGCTTCTCACTCAGAGGGTCCAGGTTCGAATCCTGCCCATGGCAAAATCAGTTTTTCATTGTATAATTGGAACTCAGACAAAAAAATTCTGCGTGTGAAGGCATAACACTGACATGTAGATTTGGCTGTTATAAGAGTTTCAAGCAATGAAAAAAATACTGGGAATTATATCTCGAATCACTCTGAGTGAAGAAAAAACTCTCCGTCCTATTCGGACTCCCACCCCTGGAGAGCAAACATAGAAACCAAACACACCTGAGTTTCAAACCACTACAAAAACAATTTTCCTTTCTCCTCCTTCTAACTTTCCGCCCGCGCCCTGGCAACAGTAAAAGGGTATCAACCCCTTAGGCGCGCGTAAATTATAAAAAAAAAAAAAAAAAAAAAAAAATAGCAGGTAATGAAAATGTTGTTTTGTGTTGGACAGCCTATTACAGAAAGCTGAAGCAATTAATGTTTTGGCCGCAATGATCCTAATTCCACTTTATGCCTAAATCTGTGAGAACAATTCTCTACCGATTGGGAAGCAATCGTGAATTAGTTTTGTATGTCCGGTATAAAATATAATTGATCGATTTGATTAGTGTGCCATTTGTCTATAATTGATTGGATTCGTACACACTGTGTAAAGAAGCGTCATTTAGACTCTGACAGAAGTATGCTTTCCCATTATTTTCACTGCTGCTAAAGAGCGTAACTCTCCTGGAGTACCCCAAGGTAGCCTCTCCGATAGAGGACTCAATTGCTTTCACATGGTGAATATCATAAAACAAACAAACTCAGTTTTGGTTTGCTAACGATTTCTCCAACCTACATAATGTATACCTCACTAAGGTGTTTAAATATAATCTTTGTTCGGCCTCTCTTGAGTACGCTAAGAAAGTTTGATTAAATCGCCACCACATTATTCGGATAGAAGTCGTACAACGCAGGGTTTTTAGATTTGCATTACGAGTACCTCTCTGGAGGAGAGACAGTCCTTCTTTATACGTTCAACACTAGCGTTGCTCATCACATTTTAGTTGGTAACATTGATAGCCCTTTGTTACTTCAGCATATCTCTCTAAACATCAATCCTCGCAATTTAGACTAAATGTCCCTCTTTCGAGTCAATCCTAACTGATCATTACGGATATCTTAAACCAATGTCTAATATGCTATGGGAACTCAACGATATTAAACTTTTTAATGCTCCTTACATCACCTTATGTCCTCGTTCAACTACTGCATCCTTTTAGTTTAATTAATAGATATAAGAAACTTTTGCTTTTAAGATGCTAATTAGATTCATTCTGGTTGGCCTGGCCTGGCCTGACCCGAATCAAAGCAGATTTAGGTCTAATTGACGCGGTTACATATGGCGAATGATATCTCAGTTAAGTAAAACACCGTCTACATCGACGACTTTATTCAAACCGAACCGATATTTGAGATTACCATAAAGCTAGTTTAAGCAAAATTAGAAAACCTTAACCTTAACCTTAACCCCTCCTAGGCCAACTATATGAAGCAGACAAATAAAGAAAAGCTAAAGAATTGACTAAATTTGGCTAGGTAATCAAACAAGTTACTTACCTACAGAAACGAGCCCTAGAAAGAACTTGTTGTCTAAATGACGGAAGGCTTGAAGAAATGAACTATGTCTTCTCATCGAGTTTAAACATTCTTATGAACTCTAAAGCCTTTCTAAGTTATAGGTTGTAGGTTAGGTCAGGTTAGGTAAGAGTGGCTGTTGGAAATACCAACCCACTTAGGCCTATTGACCCAGCCTTGGCCAGATCTGTTTGGTCGCTAGACATGTTTGCCCAGCAGTCCACCTATGGTCTGTTCTTTTATTGGCATCCAGCTTTAGTGTTAGTTATACTACCTTTGTCCGGTAGGATAGGTAGAGTGGTTCCAATTTTGGCGAGTTCATCGGCTCTGCAGTTCCCTGGAATGTCTCTGTGGCCCGGCATCTAACAAAGGTGAATGTTGAACTGCTCTGCCATCTCCATGAGAGATGATCGGCATTCAAGGGCGGTTTTAGAATATATTGAGACCGAGTCTAGGGACTTGATGGCGGCCTGACTATCCGAAAATATGCGGATATCCTTTGCAGATATCACGTTTTTCTTCAGCCAGGACAGAGCTTCTTTAATCGCCAAAATTTCCGCCTGGAACACGCTACATTGATTTGGAAGGCGGAAAGAGAGGCTTAGATTTAGCTTATCTAAGAAAACACCGCCACCAACTCCGCTATCGGTTTTAGATCCATCTCTGTAGAGATGGATTGACTTGTCCTCCATTAAAGCATCCTCCTCTATAGGTTGTAATATAGGAGAAATTTTGTCGTCAATGTCATTAGACAACACTTTAGTCCACCTCGCAGGCAACTTCTTAATGTCGTCAGTAAACAAATGGTTTGAATTTGACAAAAAAAAAAAACATCCCAAGAACCTCTGGACAGCATCCCGAGATCTAAAAATCTGGAATCTGAAAGTCCTAAATCTGGAGAATAAGGCGAATGCAAAATTTTTTCTTTTCAACCTGTAACTGGAATAGAACTCTCCTTCGATTAACTAGACCTGATTACGAGGCAACAGCTCAAAATGGATTATTCCCTCAACATCTCACCAGACAGACAGACAGTAACATTTTAAGCCGATGAAGTCCATATCTGAGATGTTGTGCTAGTCTGTCTTCTAGATTAAGCCATTGGGGGCGACGTTTAATGTTATTGTAAATAACCTCATCATATTCATCAATAAATCATGAAGCACTAACGACCGCAGCAAACTCGGTCCCATGGTTGAATTGCAGAATGGTTGCCGATCCAAATGAAAAGCTAATCATTTTTCAGACGCTTGTAATGCAATTATTCAATGATCATGTACCAACAAAAACCGTCGCGATCCGAAACAGTGCGTGTCCCTGGTTCGCGGAAGGGGTAGTTGATGTTCTAAAGCAGCGAAACAGACTGTACAATAAGTGGAAGCGTAGACAAAACGCGATTAACTGGCACAGGTACAAAGCTGCTCGTAATGCTGCAACCGATGCTGTTCGTCCATCTAAACGACACTACTATTCATCTAAACTGAGTACTTCTTTACCCTCCAAGGTACTGTGGAAAAATCTACGGCAAGTTGGCATTGGTGTAAGTAGTGACAGGAGCTGCACTATTGATTTAGATGAAATGAACGACTATTTTGTTTCAAATGATGTTTCTGCCAATTGTTTCGAGTATGACGTTGTCTCCAGCAGAGGCCTTGAACAGGAAATTAATTTGAAGTAGTTACGGAGGCTGATGTGATTTGTATTATTAAAATCAAATGCTATTGGCTTGCCACTTCGTTTCATAAAACTTATTTTGCCGCACGTCATTCGCCATCTAACACATATAATCAATTCCTGTATAGCAACATCTACTACTCCTCTGATATGGAAATGTGCTAAGGTTGTACCTGTTCCTAAAAATACTACTGCTTCCGATGCTTCTGACTACAGACCTGTCAGTATCTTACCTTGCCTGTCTAAAGTCTTTGAAAAGGTAATAGAGTCACAAATTCAGAAACACTTGGCTGAAAAGTCCCTGTTGAGCCCATTCCAATCGGGCTTTAGGAAGAGCCATAGCTGTTCTTCCGCCATGCTAAAAATCTTGGATTATATCAGGCAAGATTTTGACAAAGGATTTGTGACGCTACTCTGCCTACTTGATTTCTCTAAGGCTTTTGACAGAGTGAATCATTCCATTCTTTGTTGGAAACTGCACCACTACTATGGTTTTAGTGAAAGAGCTGTAAGGCTCATTCGAAAATTTTTATGTGGACGGTCACAAATAGTCGTTGTTGGTAAGAATCGCTCAGGTCTCCGGTCAGTTTCTCAAGGGGTTCCGCAGGGATCAATATTGGGCCCAATTTTGTTCTGTATGTACATAAATGACGTAGGCACGCGCTTATTCATTTCTATGCAGACGATGTACAAGTTTACCTATCTCATCCGGTTAATAAAATAGGTGAACTTGTGTCACTACTAAATGAGGATCTTGCTTCTATTGTTGAATGGGCAGCTAAAAATGGACTAGCTTTGAACCCAAAAAAATGTCAAGTACTTCCAATATCGAACAAGTCTTTTGAGCTAAGTCTAGTTCCTGATGTTTGCTTAGCCGATAGAAAGATTAGGTTAATTGAGGTGGCTACAAGTCTTGGTTTCACCATAAACCGAAAGCTTTCTGGCTATAACCACGTTAACATCATTTTCATTTCATTTTCATTTTTAAAGCATTTTATTTTCTTAATCATTAACTCTTACTTACTAACAAAAAATGCTTAAATGCTAGCTTAAAATTACTTAACAATCTTATACTAACTTACTGGCCCCACACAGGCACTCTAAGCTACTCTAAATTCTTATAACTATGTCTTTCGACTTTATTTACATTTGCTTTACTATATTTATTTTCTGTAATTAAGGCTAAGAAAAAAAATTTGTTTACAAAAAACTTAGCATATGGAGTTTTTTTTTATTTTTATATAAAAACTTAATATCTAACTTAAAATAAACCTTAGCCTACTTAACCTACATACACAATACTCACATACAAACACATAGACATTATACACAATTATATACATATATTAGTATATACCTTTATATATACTAACACATGTATATATTTCTTAAATGCTAACCTAAACCTATGTAAGCTGGCCATCGCTATGCGCAGAGAAAACAGATTGGTCAGCTCTGCCTCATTATTGAGGCTGGTCCGTAATTGACGGAAACGACGACGGAACATCTTCTCCATCATTCAACCACCAGAAATGCTGGTGCTGCCGAACGACATCCCTCTTATCGCGATTCCCCACCGCCCTACTGAACCTGAGACGATCCACACTGCCGTGTGCGACGTCTCTATTGTAGTTGAGTCGCCTGTCCCCAGCTGTCCGAGCGACATGGAAGATTAACGGGACCGCTGATCTAACCTGGATCAACCCTATCTGATCAAGGTAGAGGAATGCTTCCGGTGGAACGAAGCCGTCAGAGCGCACACTTTCGTGGTAAAGGTAATTGGGGTAGTAAGCCCCAGATATCAGGTTATTCATTGCTCTTGCAATGTGCCTTCGAGTCAGCTTAACCACGAAATTGTCCACTCGTATTAGGTTCGCCCTGTTGTAAAGGACCTCATTAGGATAAAATTTTTTGTACTCCGACTCTGGTGTTCTGTACAAGCGAAGGCAAGCCCTAAGGCAAGCCCTCTCAAACACCCGAATCTTTTCCATTAAGCTTGCTCGTACATTGAACCACACGGAACAACCAAATACCAGCATGGGCCTAATAAGGGCCATGTAGCAGATTACCTTTACCCTCGCATCGAGTTGGCTGCTATAAAACAGTCTCTTTGTAAGGGCAAAAGCGCCTTTAGCTCTGGCCAGAGCAGCATCTACATTTTTGCCAAAATACAGAAACTGATCTAGCCAGATCCCAAGGTATCTGACTACATTTCGACAGGCAAGAGGCTGTCCGTGCTGTCCAATGATTGAGAACTTTCGCCAATTTTTTCTGGTATCCCTAGAGGCTCCAGACAACGGCGTCCTAAAGAGAATGGTTTCCGACTTCTGAAAGTTGATTTTCAACTTCCAGTCATCGCAAAATCGTCTTATCTTATCGAAGTCACTCTGCAAGAGAGTATTAATGACCTCGATTTTTGGACCTGTTCTGTACGCTATCAAATCGTCTGCGTACGCAATAGTATGGGGAAGTGAACCTATCAAGTCGCTTGTATAAACGTTAAATAGGATCGGCGAATTGACCGCGCCTTGCTGAAGACCATTTTTAATTTGAAATATTCCAACAGAAGTCACATCACCATTTTTCACGATGAACTGTCTGTTGTGTAGCATATTATAAAGAATGTACAAGAGTGGTTTACTGATCCCCAGCCTAGTCAGCTTATAGAAAAGACCCTCTAGCCATACGGTGTCGAAGGCCTTCTCCAAGTCAACAAGGCAGGCACCAGTGCATTGTTTTTTGCCTTTATTCCATTGGATATCGGACACCAGTTTAGACGCGGCATGTGAGATATCATGTCCCGCCTTAAAACCGAATTGGTTATCCGGAACTATATGTTTGTCCTCAACCCACCTAGACAGAGCTCTATTGATTACCTTTTCAAAAACCTTACTGATATTCGGAAGGAGACTTATCGACCGGAGATTCGCCGGATTGGATATATCCTTTCCCTTTTTGGGGATAGGTTGAACCACCGCCGTTTTCCAATGCGCTGGATAATGTGCATTATTCATTGCATTATTAAACAGGGTGGTGTAAATGTCCACCGCTTCTAGAGGAAGATGTCGAAGCACGATGTTCGGAATACCATCGGTCCCCACTGATTTCTTAGCCCTGATTGTGTCGAAGATCTCATGGAGTTCTTCCTTCGAAATGAATGGGGGTAGGTCACCCTCTCTGGCAATGACATTATTGGCCATATTTTCGTCGCTAAACCGGGTGAAACCAGAGCCCTCGGATCGCCAGTTCCCCATTTCATTTCGAATGCAGAAGTCGTGCACCAAGACGCGACCTTCCAGGTCATAATTAGGGCCAATGTTGTCAATGGCCTTGTATACTTCCTGGAAAGTCGCCCCTATGGCCTCAACCTTCTCCTGTGGATCCTCGATCACAAAAAAGTCGTCATCATCAGCGGCCTCACTTGGATCAATGCCTGCTATTGTCAGTAACCGTTCGTTGTCTGTTGTCCGGGCTATTTTAAGACACTGAAGGTCGTTTTGATTTTTTCTCCGAAATAGTTTATTTATTTGCGGAAACATATTCGGGTTGCTGGTGTTTACAGCCCGAACCTTATTGTTCCAATACAAACTTACAGAAATTCTGTAATTTTCTTTTATCAGCGTTAGAATATTTTTAATCGACGACTTCAGTGTCCTAATCTCCGGGTCTCGTCGGTCAGTTAACTGTCTGTACAAGTTTTTAAGTCTTGTCAGAAGTCTACTTTTCTGTCGGTGCAGTGCGTCAATAGTAGGATTGCGGAACAGGTCTGCGTTAGTCGTACGTCGATACCGCGGTATTGTAGTGTCCATAGTTTGTTTAATTGTCTCTTCCATTTGTTTTAGGTAATTGTCAATCTCCTCGTTTGACAAATTCCTATTGGACGGTGGGTGGCGCGTGTTCGAGGAGAGCGCTCTGTTCAAGGTTGCGGAGAAGCGTGTCCATCGAGTCTTACTGTAGTTGTAAGAATATCTTTGGACAAACTCCTCCAATTCCGCAATTTCGTTGGGAACCGTAATTTCGGTGCTAAAACCGCAATGGTCGCTGTCATACACGAATGTGCGCAGACAGTTTAATGTTTGTAAATTCGTACCTGTCAGTCGTATACGTTCGTCGTACAGCAGTAGATCCAAATAAGACCCGCCTCTGGGAAACGACGGGTTATCCGTCGCTTTAAGACCGAGTCTGTACATGACATCATGCTGACCCCACCAATCGAGTAGTAGGTTCCCTCTAGTATTTGGCAAATTATTTCCCCAATCTCTGTGTCTAGCGTTGAAATCCCCGACGATTATAAAATAATTCTCCCCCGATTCCAGCCTCAGAAGTCGAAAAAGCGTGTCGAGCTCTGTAATGAATAGGGTGGATTGTGAAGTATCAGGTGCGTAAACAGAGGCCAAGTACAGCCGCTTTCCACTGCGGAGCGGGATGTACACGACGACTGCCTCCAACACCCGGAACCTGCGCAACACGCCCTTGTACACTCTGTGAAATTTTATACCCTCTTTAATGAAGATCGCGACACCGCCTCCACGTTTGGATCTGGGCCGATTTCTTCTTCTAACAATATAATTATTGTACTCCAGTTTGTGATTATCGGTTAGCTTGGTTTCGCTAGCGAAAAGCACATCAGGAGTTTGGTCTTGTAGCAATTTAAACATCGCGGCTCTTCGTTCGATCCTAATCAATGAATTCACATTCACCGCAAGGACCTTCAAAGTTTGCTCCACCATGTGCGTACCCATTACGACATGTGTTGCGTTAGGCCCGGCAGCAACGCGTAGATCTGGTCCACCCGCTTGGCCTGTTCTTGAACCTGCTTTTGCAGCTGACCCATCTGCCCTTGGATTGCGAGCAAGATGGCTAGCATGTTGGGTGCAGCTTCCGTTGTTCTCGTCATCGGAGCCGGAGAAGCAACAGTCGCTTGCTGTACCGTAGCCCCCCTACCTGACGCCATTTGGGCGTAGGAAATTTGGGGCGTGACGGCTGGTGTTTGAAACCTCACAGGTGAACGTTTGACCTCCACCTTCTGCTGCCGAGCAAATTTTGCTTTTTTAATTTCGGTGAACTTAGGACAACCCCGATAGTTTGCGGTGTGTCCTACGTTCCCACATAATACGCACGAGAGCTGCGACCTATCGGATGCTCCGTCAACACCCAGAGCACACTCCTCGGAACTGTGGTTCTTTGCGCACTTCACGCATCGAGGCTGCATTTGGCAGTTCGACGCGGCGTGCCCGAACCTCTGGCAGCGAACGCATTGTATAACGCCTTCGCTCCTTTTTAGTTTTTCCCAGTGAACCACCTGGTAGTCTAGGACATTGATACTCCTTAGACTATCCAGACGGCTTTCGGGACTGAGTTGCACCAGGAAGAACGGCAGACTCCGTTTCTCCCGCCTGGCTCTAGCTGTGGTAAACGGCTTTACCCCCACAAACTTGAGTCCTTCGCACTCCTTCTCTTTGAGCAGTGCCAAGATCCCCTCAGGATCAGAAGACGGTTCCAACCCCTTTAGCAGCATCGATTGCCGCTTTTCACACTTCGGTGTGTATGAGTAGTGCTCCGTCGTCGTTTCCTTTAGGAGCTCTTTCACTTTCGCATAGCCCTCCACTGTATTACAGTGGATGGCATGGCGATCGTTCCCCAATCGCTTAATATTAAAATTACTTCCAATGACCAACTTACACAGGTCCTTGGTTGCATTTACCTCCAGTTTGTAGGTGTTGATAGGAGGCACCTTCTCCTTCTTCTTCGTCTGCTGCTGCTGCTGCTGTTGTTGTTGTTTTTGTTGTTGTTGTTGTTGTCGCTGCTGCTGCTGTTTTTGTGGCTGCTGTTGTTTTTGCTGATGCCGTTGTTGTGGCATGTGATCTTTTTGTTGTTCTTGGTGTTTTTTATGTTTTTGTTGGTGTTGTTGTTGGCTCTGCTTTGGAGCAAGCAGCGTCTGCTGTTGTTGCTGGGATTTTTCTTCCTCATCCCTCTTCCTTCTAAGCATTTGCCTTTCTTTGATGGCCCGTACCCTTTCTTGTAGCATTTTTATGCTGCTACTTATGGCCATCATCTCTTCCTCTTCATCTTCTGACTCGCTCGGTGCCAATGAAGCGAAGCTATTCTCTTCCCTCGCTCCACCAAGCAGTTTTACAGAGGAAGTTGGTTGGGAGGGACGTTGGACTAAGTTGGAAGTTGGCGTTAGCTTCCTCCTTCGCTTAGCTGTAGGTGTTTGGCTTGCACTGCTTGAAGCCTCACCTGACAATTCAGCAGGTCCCGCTATTGGCATAGCGGACCGCTCTCCACAATCCATCGTGTGCTGTTTACTACAACACTTAGTAACACTTTCACTGTTTTTATTATATATCTTCTAATTTCAAATAAAAAGAAGAGAAAAAAAAAAGTTTTTCCACGACGCGGAGTCGAACCCACAACCTTTGCTGTCTCAAGCGAACACACTATCACTCAGCTAATTGGAGCCTAAATCAAATTCGTTAAATGTCTAAATTAAGGGAATCAACTTCTCACTTTCTAGCCGAACACGTTTAAACTCCGCGGAGGTGTATGAACGACTCGCCACGTTAACATCGTTGCTGGTCGCGTGTACGGATGCTTGCGTAAACTTTGGATTTCTGCCAACTATACCCCCTGGAATACTCGCCTAAGACTTGTGCTCATCCTCATAATACCCATTATTTCATATGATGCAGCTGTCTACAGTGACCTTGACTCACTATCTTTTCGCAAGCTCCAGGTTGCTTATAATGATGATGTTCGGTATGTTTAGGCAAGGCAACGATATGATAGAATCTCGGAATTCTCATGCCGGTTTCTTGGCTGCACATTGGGAAAGTACCTTGATTTCAGAAATTGCATATTTCTACATCAAAGTGTTTATACAAAGCAACCCCCTTACCTTTACTCCAAACTGGAATTTTCCCTTTCCAGAAGAACTTTCAACATAGCACTCAGCGTTGCAAATACCTCAATTCATCGCGATTTTTTCATTTATGCTATTAGACTATGGAATGGCTTACCGTTTTATATAAAGTGCTTGCTAGCTTCAAAACTGCCTCGTATGTGTACTTTTCTTCTTAATGCATCTCTTTACTATCAACTCTACCTCAGTCTTTCTCCAATTTCTCAACTATTTTATTTCCTCTCCTTTTTTTTATCTTTCTTTTTCATTTTTAGTATTTTTATTTTATTATTATCATTACAATTACTTTCACTTATCATTTTGTAACTAAATATTATCACTTAGTACTATAAGAGACATTGTCTTAATGTACAACTTGCTTATAGCAATAAATTGAACCACTTTTTCATCTCCGGTAACGATCCGTTCAAAAACGGCTCTTGATTCTGGCACGACAAAAGCGCAGTGGAAGCTTGGATTTTGGGATAGGATAACTTTATGACGTATCCCATATTTGTTAGGTGTCGATTTTTTATAATTTTATAAATTTCTTGCACACAGCGCGGGCGAAGGAAAATCAGGGAGAAAAGAAAGAGAGGTACCGACGAACGTTGGTTTTAAATGTTTGAAGGTTATAATGACTAGGAAATAAAGAGCTGGGCAGGGCATTCCATAAGCGAGTTATACGTCTTCGTCGTATATTAGAGTACGATATTTTAGAGTGAGCTTGTGGGTGAACAGATGAGCACTCAGGGCGAGACGGGTTTACGGTTAAAAGTTTGAAGGAGCGAGTAGATGGTCATATAGCTTAACTTGAGTTTCCTTGCGAGTTCCCTTACCATAACAGTGAGATTTCTTTAGACAGTGGACTGCAGGAACCCATCGTCTAGCTATTCTGGGCTACTCGATCAAGGTTTATCGTTCTGGTAAAAATTGCCATTTCTAAACTTTGATGAGAACACTCTCTTGAGAGTTAACACAATGAAATTTTCAGACTGAATGAGCAATATATCCCAAACACTAATTTCAACAACGGTTTTATTTAGCATTGAATCTGTTTTGTGCATTTTATAGTAAAAAAAAAACAAACAAAAACGCGCAATACATATAGTATAACCTGATGTAATACGCTTAATACGCACGATATCAGAGCAGATCAATTATGATCGCTGCATTATCCACGGAAGATATAATCAGACCCAAGCTTAATCTCCAGAGGAAGGTTGAAAACTACAATCCAAGAAGTGCTTTGAATTTTCAATTCAGTCAGGTTAACAACATATGGTATTCTTGATCTTGACATGATCATGAAGGCTCATAAAAATTACGTCTTCTGATACTCCAACTTATTTAGAAATTGTGTGTTTTTTTTTTCAGAGGGACAACAGCCGAACAGCTCTACCACTTGCACATCATGGTTTTCTTTGGGCAAAGAAACTGATCACAGGATCGGGAAACTGCAAGATCACAAGATCCCAATATTCGATCAGTGTTTCTCGTTAGCAAGACTCAAATTTATAGAATTCGACGATGATAGGTAGACACTCTGTTGTTCGATGGGACATTGAAAGAAGTGTAGTGGTTATGTTTAGGATTTTTGAAATAGTACCAGCATTTGCATGACATTTGCTGACAATGATAGTGTCAAACCTATGGTAACCAACAATTCAAATCACTCTCTAACTAAACAAAAAATAATTTTAAAGTGAAATATTTTCTCAGGCCCATAGAGTCGATTATGCGAAGCAACAACATAAATATAGCTAATCTACTAACCATCAAATATTATACCCAGCCATTTCGTACTTCAAATTTTATTTGGGTAATTTTGTTCCCCACAAAAAATGTGTACTTTCTGTCTCCCCCAAAAGCTACTGCGAATACAATCCTCATCAGAAATTTATTTGAGCACCCTTACACCAACTAACATTTTTTGTGTTTTTCTATTCGTACGTCTACTATGTATCTACTCCCTAAACACCCCTGTGCCACTACGTATCACGTCTCTTGTCTTTCCTTTGGCTTGGTATTTTCATTTTTATTTATTTTCATTTTAGCTTCGTCGAAAATTGAAAATTTTATTATCCGACAAAAATCTCAACTATTTCCACGTAGCAGTCGTATAGTAGTCTCTCAAATGTATTTTCAACAAACTTAAAATGAGTCAGTGTATGTAAAATGGGGTGATAACGTCTGGTCGTCAGTTCGTGTATCTTCAACGTTACGGATACATGCAACCATAAGCGAAATTCATAATAAATTTCCCAACCATTTTCCATTTTCAACAATGAAATGCATCAGATACAGCACCCAGTTACGAGAATTTGTTCATAAATACACATACACATATACTCGTACGACTAAGAGTCAATCCCGAAAAACAGGGAGAGATTTAACAAAATATGCACGAATTCTGAAGGAAAAAAATAATAACACAATAAGCTGAGCGGGTGGTCGGATGGTGGAAAACAGGATAAAAAAAAAAAAAAAAAAAAACGACGAACCAACCGACAAACAACCAACTAGTGAATGAGAAAAAGTGAAAAAGTTTATCTGTAATTTTGAAAAAAAAAAGAAAACCTACATACATCCATTTCCCTCAATCCCAAAACTTCTCCATCATCCCACCCTAAACCCCCACCAACAAATTAAATGAAGCTGAAAATAGTCTGTTGGAGTTTAGTTGATGGAATTTATGCAGCACAGAAAAAGAAGCACCCATCCTCTACCCTCTATTCAACTATCAGAACAGAACCTCTCCAGTACCTCTTCGAATGTAATGTCGTTGCACAAAGGGAGAGCAGAGATACGAGAGTATCGACGAGTATGTATTTTTTTTTTTTTTGTGAAAAGGGCACCCTGAAGAGGGGGGAAATAAAGTGAAAAACTTTGTCCGTGGGAGCGATTCGTGATGGGTTCCTCTACGTAAATTGGAAAGACTACACATCACTGTACACGAAAACTAAAGAAAAAACTAAATATGTTAAAAACTTTTTTGATTGTTTTCGAGTTAAAAAAAAAAATAAAAAACTTTCAAGGGATGAGTAGGTAGTGAAAACGGAAGTGCAGTTGTATTGTTTTACTTATTTTAATTTTTTTTTTCCAAAAAGGCACCACCAAATGATACAGTCAGTGGCGGGATTTCTGTTTGAAATCATCAAACTGCAGTCCATACCGAGCAAGTCCGCCACAGGATACCGATTTTTGAGAGTTAGGATGTGTACTTTGTGCAATTGGCAATATTTAATTTTGAAACTTTGCCCGAGTAGTAGCTAATGTTTCATTTATCTTGGTCTCCGGCGCTAATCGCTCTAAAAGCCAAGTAGAAACTTGGCCAGGATATGATTTTTGTTTTTTTCTTTTTAAACTGCAGTAATTTTTTGAAAGAACTTGGCCGAAAGTTGATTTGTAGAAAATAGTGTTTGCCAATACCATCTTCCCTTGGCTTTTAGAAAGTAGTAGTTTGAGTAAGTTTTCTCTTCTCTTCTCTTCCTTGATTCGAAAGGGACAAGTCAACTTTGCATGCAAACTTGTTCACGGATTATCAATTTTAGACAACTAAACGTGTAGAGCTAGATTTCAAAAAGTTTGTTCATAAACTAAGTAAATATATGTACGAGTATTTGTGTGCTAAGCACCCAGCAAGCAGATGGATTTGCCGAAACGATTTATTGATTCCGTTTAAAAATGTTTGAAGAACAACCTGTTTAGAGTAGTAGTCTAAGTTAAGCTAATTGAATTTTTGCTATTGTGTCCACATAGAGATTGGTTTCTGAAGTGATTATTCCTCCTGACAATAACTGCCATGACAATAATCCTCGTGATGTTCTTGTCTTGTAGATATAGTATATTACATACAGCTTAGTAATAGCTGAAATATATGTATAGTACGAGTATCTACTTCTTCAGATGCTAAATACCACCTAGTGCGTCATCCAGGGGCTTCCTGAAGCTACTGGACGACATTTTAACCGACTGCGAATTCCAAAACAGACAGCTACGAAATGTCTGGTCGGAAGAATATAATAGAATATACACAGCTACCATTAAACGTTGCACAAAGTAAATCCAAGAATTTCTCATGATATAATCCTTCCAAATAAACTTCATAACATAGGTTCAATCCTATTTAAATGAACAACATTACTATGTTCTACTTAGGTCCATGGTTTCTGACCCAATTAAAGCCTTCTCTGGTATCCCTCAAGGCACCCACCTTGGTCCCTTATTATTTATTCTGACCATTAAAAATTCATACAACTCTGGTTATGCAGATGATATGAAAATCTTTAGATATATATCATCTTCCTCAGACAGTCTCTTGCCGCTGCAGGAAGACTTAGACAGATTTTGTACTTGGTCTCAAAAGAATTTCCTTAAGCTTAATGTTAATAAGTATCAGACTAAAACTTATACCCGTAAGCGGCCTCCTACTTCATCTCGCTGCCTTTAATCTGCCTGTGTCATTAGTAAATGAGTTGCGTGATTTAGGTGTTATCTGTGATAGCTAACTCAATTTCCGTTCTCACATTAGCAATATGAAAGAAAAGAGCCAACTCTGCCTTTGACTTCATCAAGCGTTGGTCTGTCTAAGGAGTTTTCCAATCCTTATGTTACCAATTCTCTTTACATAACCTCTGTTAGGCCTCTTCTTGAGTGTGCAAACCAAGTTTGGTCACCCTACTACAGAACTCACATATCAAGCTGTTCAACGCAGGTTTTTACGAGTACGATTTGCTTTACGTGGTCTTTCCTGGGATGATAGCCAAAACTTAGCACCATACACTGATCGGCTGAAACTTATAAATTTACAACTCCTTTCTATATGCAGAAAAGTTGCCGATATTCTCTTTATTCATCAGATCTTAGTTGATAATATCGATTGTCCTTCTTTACTTTAACTTATTTCCTTTAACACCAACCCACGCAATCTTAGATCTGCTCCACTTTTCCGGCTCAATCTTCACAGAACAATTTACGGACACCTGGAGCCAATGTGTAGAATGTTTCGTGAAGCTAACGATATTCTGCGTCTCTTCGACTATCATCACAGCAAACTCTCCCAAAAGAACATTCTTATTTCCACCTTTGTCTCACGTCCTAACTTCCTTTAATCGCTCCCCCACCCTTTAGTTTTTGTCTTTAGTTTTAAGTGAAATTGTTAGTTTTAACAATATGCTTGCAATAAGCCGGGCCGCAAATCAAACCAAATCATGTAGCGCCTCTATCTAAAAGGGTTGGCTTCAAAAGACACATCCCAAAACAAAGCTGCGTAAGAGGATTGACTTTATTGTACAATCAGTGCTAGAGACCTTATCATCATTAAACTCGCGATGCAGCAATGACCAGAAGGGGTGAATCTTGTTACTGGCGGAACGACGAATTTAAAACCCGACGCAGACTCAATGAAAGCAGGGCTTTTAATAGCGATGAAGAAGCAAGAGCAGCATATCCTGTCCAATATTGTTGAGGACATTACTTAAACAACAAAATGTTAAAGTTTCAGATCTCATCAACGTTACCACTAGAAGTTCCACAAGGGTCTACCCTTGGACCTTTTCTGTGACATAAATACATGTACGTGGAAGCAAAATAAACATACAGAAAACGGTAAGATAAACGGAGGTTACCGTTTCTATATACATTTAACAAATAGAGTCCGTCACGTATGAAGCAGTCGCTATTTTAAAAATTTGCCTAGAGTCTGTCAGTTTCTAACTTGCTAAACACAAACCGGTTGAAAGACTTTGCAATATGGAAATTTCTGGCTTGAGAACCAAACCATCGGATTTAAGGAGGCATTCAAATGCGGATACCTAGAGATACAGCTGTGTACTACTACGATGAGCACCTTACTAACAAAACGTTTCAGATGCAGGCAGCGCTTTCCCAGATGTTGCCAATATGGGGGAGCTTTTGATACGGAAGGAAAGATTCTGTTATCCGTTCAATACTTCCTTAGGCTGCTCCGATCTATAAGCACTTATAACCAAGAATATAAAAAAGCAGACCTGAACGTTTCGTAATTCGGACGAATTAGTTTGTATTAAATCTTTTCACCAAAGACACCAGCTAACACTTAGTACGAACTACTGGCATCTACGAGGTGAATGTATCTTTAAAAGAAGAGACCGTGCGTCAACGCAAGGGCTACCATATATACTCGTATAATCGGCTAGGCAACATCTCCACGGCTAGTGGAACATCAGATCAATGATCTTTGACGTCCGATACAGTTTCGAAGGAGACGTGGAATTGAGACATTATCATCAACTTATGCTGGCCATCTTCGAAACATGTACTGCACTACTTCAAATTCTCCACAAAATCAAAAGGATACACAGTTACATCCATCTTCTCCGTAAAGCTTTTTTTAATCTTGTAGCAAGAGGAAAATTTAACAGAATCAAGTAAAAGTTCTTCAATCCTATCTTTGATCTACATTTACTCCATGAGCATCTAAAACTTCACAATTTGATCGCAGCAGGCCAGTCAATTAATCTAGCGCCGTTGAATGAATTATTGATGATCTCAAATGAAAAGAACTTTCTCCATGATACTCGTAGAGTCTGTTTTAGAAACCCCTTTTAATTTTACCTCCTTAACCAGCAGCCAGACACTACCTAACCGAAAGTATGATGCCAAACAAAGTTATAAACTTCTGTTCAATCGAACCATTAAATGGAAGAAGTTTTCAACATTGCAAACATGAAAGAAAAAAGGACCAACAAAATAAGGAAAAGGAAAAGGAAAAGCTCACTAATTTAACAGAACATTAGATACCCACACGAAGCGATGGAGCACAAAGTACTCGTTCTCGTCCTGGTTCTTGTCGTAGTTTGGAGGAGAACTTTTCCCAATAACTTTCTGTTACCTCATCCTAAGGGTCGTGTTAATCCCATTCAAACTGACTTTTGAATTGATTCCTAAGTCTGTTATTTTTTTCTTTTTTTTCTTCAGGGTATGCTCCATATAAATCCAGGGGTCGATGATGGTTTGGAAGAGGGTGAACCGGGATGTATCATACATAAGGAACGAAGGGTAAGGAAATGAACTGTTGTTGAACTTAATCAATCAATCAATCAAAATGAATTGCTTCGTAATTGGTTTGGATAAATTTCAAGGATTTGAATACAATGTGGTACGTGAGCTCCGTATTTTGCCATATTCCCATTGGCATTGCCATACGTATCCTGTTACAGTAAAGGGCAGAAAAACGACTACAATCCAACTTTTTCATCTCTGTCAATTTGGGAATGGAATTAAGAATGGGAAGGGGAAGGGGATTGTCGTCATCATCATCATCAGTTGATTTGTGTGGAGTTCAAATCGTACGGTCGACACGAAGAGTTAGAATCCCATAGTCGTGCTACTGTGCACGTGTGGGTAGTGTGTCGATGAGATGGATCTGGATCTGGATCTGAGTTTGGTTCTGATGGCTCTAGCTTTTCATATGCTTGTAGACTTAATCCGATCTAATGATATAATGGTGTTAAATGGTGTATACTTATTCCTGGCATGAGTACTGAACTGACACATCCTTTGTAGAATAGCTCAAACCACCACCACTTTCCATTTGCACTCTACTCTAGTACTCACTTTCCGATGTCGATTTGATTTCCTTGAATCTTGGGGTCGTCCTTGTTGAAATTGTATTTTGGGAAGGATGTGACTAAAAGTTGAATGCTGTAGGGATTTTATTATATTTTTGAAAAAAAAAGAAGAAAAAATGAAAACGATGATGTAGAGGAAGTTTTATTGATACGCTACGGTACTCATGGGTGAGATGAGAGATTACATATTGACAGCGGATTTTTACTGGTTTACTATTATGTATCTACTGTAAAATGGGGTGCATCGCACAGGCAATAATGTGTCGGTCGTTTCGGTAGTTTTATGAGGGCGATAAATTTCATCCGTACGGTCGTTCTCGTTCATAAAAGATAAAGGGTTGTGTTAAATTGATTGAAATAGATACAACTTATGTAAGTTTTATGGAGTGCTGAAAACATGGGATATTATTACAGTTTACTTCTTTTTTTTTCTTTTGAAGAGGGTGGACAAAAACAAAGGGACATACACTTTATGATGCGACATTTTTTGAGAGATTGAATCAGAGATACAGCATGACTATAAGGACAAGTGATGTTTGGTAATTCTAGTAGAGGAATTTTGGAACTAAAATATTGCTGGGATGTTGGTTGGTTTAAAATGCTATATGTTAAGAGTATTATTGTACATTGTTTCTCCAAAACTAATTTAAAAAATTCCGCACCAGGCTGGCTATAGTAATGAACTGAA
The DNA here is from genome assembly GCA_949129095.1 of Volucella bombylans. Lineage (NCBI taxonomy): Eukaryota > Metazoa > Arthropoda > Insecta > Diptera > Syrphidae > Volucella > Volucella bombylans. Next base: position 152,287,515 of record OX422143.1, read on the forward strand.
GAGCTCGATAAATATATTTGCTGTTGCAAAATGGCGATACTGACATTCTATTTGCCAGAAAATATGGATGTCAGTTATGCTATCGCCATATTTATCCTCAGTGCAATATTGATCCACAACGCCGCACAGATTCCCAGTACCATACTGATCCTCAATGGCGTGTTGATCATCTATGTCATAATGATCCTCAGTGTCATACTGATCTTCAATGCCATATATTGTAGATTCCAGTGCTATACGATTCCTCAGTGCCAAAAACCAATGCTAGAATTGCAAAATGTAGCCAAAAGTCTCATTAAGTTCATTGACGAGTTTTATGAATTGGCCTTATCTAATATTGACAACAATGGTCGCATTCAACACGACGCCCTTACGGCAATTAGAATTGGTTAGAAGTTTAAAGGCGAATGAAAAAAACAGGAAAAGCTTTTTGTCGACATAAACTGCTCATCGGTTGAGACAGAATGTCACTGTCGACAGCAACTACTCAGAAGTATGTTGGTTAAGAAATTAAATTTAATACATCAAACCTTAGTCAAGACCATATGGAAATTAAACTTAGCAACCAGTAACTACTTTGATTTGACGAAAAAACTGGATTCAAAATTACTTACTCGAAAAATCAAGATGATCTAGAAATCCCCGATCACTACATTCTGAAAACTGAAAACAGAGTACTCTACTGGATCGAGATAAATTGTACTACGAGATTGTAAGGCATATATGGCCTGGAAAAATTGTAAAGCTTATGCGCCCTCATCACCAATTTCTATCCTCTTGATAAAAAACTGCTTGTGCCGGGACAACCCAAGGTAAGTCGATGAAACACGAGTATATATAACTTATTGCATTACTTCTTGACGTGTGTTTAAGGAGGAATGTCGTCAAACTATATGACACACAGTAAGGGCCCTATAACAAGCCCCTGTGGAACTCCAAATTTAGCTTACGTTTCGTTTTTAGAAACATTTTTGGGAGGAGAACGTCAGTTAACCACTATTTTTTCTTCGTCCTGTAGCAATAAAGGATGTGCTTAGAGCCAATTCATATCCCGTTACCCATGTTACACATGTGTATGTGTGATTTAACCTCTTGACGGATACGTATCTCAAAAAAAAGGGTCCATCTATAGACTTTAATCAATGTCAGGGGACATTCAACATACGAATACCCGTAGACAATGTCATAGCTGTCATCAGTAATGTTACATCGATAACAGTTTGAGCCACTTTGACACAAGTACTTAGTATCACGCCTCATCACTATCTAATAACCTATTATTTGTGTCAAGTAACAAATGAAGCAAGTCCTTGTGAACTCTAGCAGCTGGTGATGGTGTTCTTCGATTCCAAACATCTTCAGTCCTCAAAACAATCAATAATCTCACTTTCTGAAGCAATATTGCCTGTTCGGTCGAGTAATCCGTTTGAAGCTCCTTCAACTATCTATTACACCAATAATGTCTCGACAAGTGTAATTACCAACCAACAAAACGGGTGGTACCACAATGACAGCTCATCATTATCATCATCATTATCATGGTAGAGTCGTCGTCGTCATAGTCATCATCGGAAACACATAACAAATCATCGACAGGCATCTAAAGGTAATCGATAGATTTGTGTTAAGCCTCGCATTTGTACACATCCACTTGTAACTCATTGAACAACCATAACAAGCCAACAATCCACTTTAAGTAGGGGATTCGGATACGGTCGGGGATCGAGGTTGGGGTTAGGGTCGGTCGGTGGGGTATGCTTTATGTTATACCCCAATGTAGGGGATCTCAAGTGAGGAAAATCTGTTGTTTTACGAGCGCTTCTTCACTTCTAATGCGATTTATACTTGGCACAACGATTAGATAATGTTTTTTTCTCTTTTTTTTTTGTTTTTTTTTTTTCTTCTTCTTATTGGGTTTTCCTGCTTCTGTGTTTCCCTGTTTCTGACGCTGTCACACTAACTACATAGTGGGTTGGGTACATATAAAAGCTCTGACAGTTGAACATGACGCGTTTTTTTTTCTGCTCATTGTTCTTCTTAAGAATGTCTGCCAGCAATACGAATACGAGTTTGTAGCTCGTTTGTACTCAAGCTTTTATGGCTTGGAATAAGAGGCAGACAACAAAAAAAAAAATCGAGTAATTGAATTGTCCCGAAGAACGTTAAACATTTTATTCATGAAGAGAACATTTCCCTTCGTGTCTGATGGTACGCTATTACTCCATCGTCCTTGTATACCCGTACATGGACCGACCATCATGCCACTGGGGACTACATTAACTTTATGCCATTCGAAGGAGAATATCACTGTGGGAGTGCCAGAGAAAGATTATGGCACCCTTATTCTTATTCGGGTGGATGAAACAGATTTGCTGCGTAATCCCTCAGCTTTATCCCCCTTTTGGCAATACACCCAGAAAGATGAGATAGAAATTATCCAACATCTTAGCATGGTCGTTTATAGATACGAGTATATGCATCTATTCATACATACTTATATATCACTCCTCCCTTTGTTGGCATCCACCCGATTATCCCCCAGCAAACTGGCTTTTGTGATTTTTATTTGCCATTGCCATATTCCCTTTGCTGATTTGCTTTGATATTCATGTTGTGTTGTTAGAGCTTCGGGTTTTTATGATAGCCCCTCGCGTGAAAATCCATAAAAGAAAAGGCCCCAGCAAAAACGAATACGAAAAAAGAAAGACAACACACAAACAGAAATGATAAAAAGAAATCGCAACCAAGAAGAAATGTTTGTTTGTTTTTATTTGCGAGATCATAAAGAGGTCTTTTCTTCAGATCCCGCTCCACGATGCGCCGTCTTTAGTCTTTACACCGAACGAGGGAATTTCAAATAAAAAGAGATTTGCGGTCCAAAGGAGACGAAATGAAGAAGGATATCTCTACAGTGCTTAGTTTTATTTATTTCTCTGTTGTCGTTTCTTTTATTTTTTTTCCGCTTTTTTCTCAATTTTTTTTTTTTTTCGCTGTTCACTCTGTTTTACGACTATGGTCTGTTAAAACAGTGTGGTGGCAATATTGTGATTACGAATCTGGCTACCTACTCCACCACCCAGATCTTTTTTTTTCTCTCTCCAGCCCCCAGAATGGCTCTGTTCCACTCCCTATGTGGTGTATGTTATTTCATCCAACAATAAGCAGCAGCAGCAAACGAAAATGCAAACATTTAATTTTTTCCGCTTTTTTTATTTAAATTAATTTTTTTATTATACTTGTTTTTTTAAGACAAAATTTAACGTCAAAATTTATAAGCGAACGTTTTTATTATTAAGGTGGTGGGGTGGGCGAATGTGGTGATAAATTTGTTGGCACACATTTCTCATCTCCATTGGGAAGACTTTTAGTGGTTCCTATTTCTTGCTCCCCGAGGTAGGAACCACAACCATATTTTTCTTTTTATCTCCTTTGATGGTGATAATCTTTTATTTTTATTATTATGTTCATTTGATTTTCATGGAATTTTATTGTGGATGAAAAAACTGCGTAATTAGTTTATAAAGCGGTACTCGTAGATGGAAGTGAATAATAGATAAGTGGGTGGCGGGATTAAAATGTTATGATCGGATGCGATCTGAAGGCGAGTTGGGGGGGGTAAATATGTTCGTATGTTCGCCCGCATTTAGGACGAAGTAGGCAAAACGTTAACGGAATCGTATCCAAACCGATGCTGTCTGGAGTTTGCAGTCGTGCATTGATAGCAAATTACAATAAATCAGTGATTAGTGATAGAAAATTCAATAGTTCATATCCTCAATATTGGCCGAGCCTTTATTTTGTAATATTTTACCTTGGATCAGTTCAATCTGAAACCTGAGTGAACTTTAATCGATAGAGGAAAGGTTGCCATTAATAATGAAAAAAAAATATATATCAGCCAAACAACCTTCACGACATCTGCTGCAGATCCAGACCCAGACAACACGAATGCTGAAGACTGAAGAATGTCGGCATAAACCTCCTCTTTCACATGGTCCCAAAGAAGAAAGTCGTACACCATTTCAAAGGATGACTCGGTGTGGACAATTTTCGCAATATAACAATGCTATCGCAACTTGTGTGGCACGCATCCCGACTTCCATACTTTCAAGTAATAGCCACACCTGCTACATTTTCGGAGAAATAAGGTTCAATGATCCCTCCTTCTAAAATGGTCGACAGGCTTACGTTCTTACGTCAATTGAACTTTATAGGCTTTGTGTCTCTAGTCGTTATGCAAAATTCTGTGAAATGTTGTTTGTGATATGCCCAAATCCTAAAATCGACTTGGAATCAACAAACCTGGGTTTGCTACCACACTTCGAGCTAGAGAAGCGAATTCCCAACTGTTTTTGCGCGACGGTCATAATTTTCGGTTCTTCACGTCACTGACTTGTATAAAGAGCCTTAATTCTTGAAGCAATTTAACAATTCCTGTGCGAGAAGGTGCTTATGTTGAAATTTTCACCATTTTTGCAGTAAATTTTTACAAATGCAGTGCGTGGTTGGAGGACTTTGAAGGAAGTTTTACTTGACATGGGTGGCAAAATAGCGGACTTTAGTCTACATAGTTCGAGAAAATGTTTAACAAAAGCATGTTAAGAATTAATATTACTAATGACTGTCTGATCTTTTTTAAACATCAGATTGCGTAGTGATCTCCGATTAGGCAACGTTCTATAATAACCCGTGTTGTGAGTAACCTGGACCGCAGTCAGCCTGCATAATGTAGCTGAATTGCATATGAAGAAACTAATTCCAAGGCACCATAACGGGTGATCCAAATACAAGTTTTTTTTTAACCATATGTTACTTTGACACTGGCAGCTCTTTCCCGCTCGAAATCCTGGCTGTCAGTCAGTATCATACCTCCGCAGAACGAAATGAATCGCTGGGAAATATGGCAAATTTATTTCAAAACTGAGTGCTATATTGCCCAAACAGTGCGTTTATTAAAAAGATGTTTTGGGTGCAATGTAGCATAGACCTCGCCTGCTGTACACAAATTTGTGCAAAAGCTCGGTAGAATGGCTTGCTTGCGGACAGCACTCACGGTGCCCGTTGTCGTACGGTACGTACCGACGAGAATAGCACTGCTGTGGTCGAGTATTCGACTCAATCAAGGAACATCGATCTCAACAACTCAATATTATGCGCACTAGCCTGATGAGAATTTTGCACAAAATCTCGGATTGTTCCCTTACAAAGTCCAATCGACTCAGCAATTAAAGCCAAATGTTTCAGCTTTCTTTAGCATTTCTCAGTTTGGGCCTTACGGCAGCTCGAATTGGACGTTGAATTTGGGTGAAAAACAGCGGCGGCTATATTAACACTCAAAATTCTTACATCTAGGGATCGGAAAACTCGCATGTGATTATCGTGAAGCCAATGCAACCGCAGTTTGGAGTGACTGGCTCATTTTATTTCGAAAACGCTGCTGAATTAGCGCGGGCCCAAGGGGTTAAGGTACCCTTAAAATGTGTGCACACAGCGAGGGCGGGACATATCGGTCAACGATAAGCGCTACAGAACCATTCTTATTGAATTTTTGTGGGCTAAAATTAAAGACAGGGACTTGGACGATCTTTGGCCTCAGCACGATGCCACACAGCCCCTCAAACAATCGAACTTTTATGCGATAAGTTCGGTAATTGTGTTATCAGCCGCCTTGGCGATGTCAATGCGCAACAGCGAACCCAGCCGAAGCAGCCACATGAATGAAATCGTATTCCGTAACTAATGGGAATGACCGTTCTTTCTAATAGAGGCATAACATACCGAAAATAATTGATTTTTGTTCATTTTATTTAATTTTTTTTTTTTTAAATAAACTTGTATTTGGACCACCCTGTAATGGCATATTCAATTTTAAGAACAAGCATCTCGCAATATGTTCATCGCTTATAGACAAAGGATGTATTAAGAGACACGTTTTGTCTACCTCGATTCCGTATTAACTCTGATAATTACAGCTCAACAGAGCTAACCACTATTTTCTTGGCCCAAGTAGACAATTCAGTAGATAAGCCTTGTCAACAAGCGCTAATGTGGTTCTATTTATGACCTTCACTATCCCAATCTTGTGTAGGCAGATAAGATTCTTTGACTGAGTTTTGGTCCCGTTTATTTTTACAGGCTTTGGACGAAAAGTATGTAGGTAGGTGGCGCACAATTAGATTGGCGAGTGTGCATCTTGAGCACAGGCGACGTTAATTCGTGAAATTTAATAGTTGAGGCCTAAGTCCACCTCGAGTGTACCATAAGTGTATAAGTATTGTATATACTAGGTGGGGTGAAAAGTAACCTTCTTGGGAATGAACAAAATTTTTATTTTCTTCAATATAGTCCCCTTTTAGCTTGATACACTTATTCCAGCAATTTTCCAACTTCTTGATCCCGTCTGAAAAGTAATTTTCCGGAAGGTCGGCAAAATACTCCTCCGTGGCGTCGACGATTTCCTCGCGTGAGCTGAATTTTTTATTGAATATCCATCTTTTGAGGTTTGGGAAGAGATAATAGTCCGAGGGAGCCAAATCGGGCGAATACGGTGGATGCCACAGCAATTGGAGCCGTAAGTCATTGATTTTAGCCGTGGTTGCGATGCTCTTGTGCTCCGTTTTGCAGCGATTTCGGCCTTCAATCGCTCCAATAATGCACAGTAATACTCGCTGGTCATGGTTTTTTCTTTTTCGAAGTAGTTCACGAAGAGTATGCCATGACAATCCCAGAAAACCGACGCCATAACCTTTCCGACCCATCGAGCCTCCCTCGGCCGCTTCGGAGCACTCGTGCCGGCTTCAGTCTTTTGTCGGGCACACATTCTGTTCTCTGGTGTGTAATAGTGGATCCAAGTTTCATCAACAGTTACCAATCGATGCCGAAAGACCGCCCGATTCCGCATCAGCAAGTCCAAATACTCTTTCGAAGTGTTCTCGCGTTCGTCTTTTTGTTCAGGAGTGAGCATGCGCGGCACCCAGCGGCAAGATAACTTTTTCATATGCAGAATATTGCCCAAAATATGGTGTGTACGCTCAGTACTAATCTTTGTGGTATATGCTAGCTCGCGCAACCTTCACTTCCCGGTCAGCCAACACCATTTCATGTATTTTTTTTAACATTGTCCTCTGTAACCGCATACTAGGGCCTGCCGCTGCGGACTTGATCGGTAGTGGAGTTGCCGCCACCACAAAACTGTCGAAACCAATATTTGACGGTGTAATCTGACGGAGCATTAGCCCCATAATATTTATCCAACTTTTCTTTTGTTTCCTTCGCCGTTTTGCCTCTCAAAAAATAATGTTTTATGAGAGAACGAAAATCGTTTCTGTCCATACTCAACATGATGCCAAACACGTCAAAAATAATCAGCTGTCAAAACAAAACTAAAGACAGTATCGCACTGAAATTTGGTATGTCTGCCTAAATATGAACGGACTTCAAGGCACCATACTCTTTTTTGCAGTAGCAGCGCATTCTGGCGGTCAAGGAGGTTACTTTTTACCCCACCTAGTAAGAGAGCGTACATGAAATCCTTTATGTCATTCAACAAGATATCCCAAACAAATGGATCTGAATTTCTTGGCGATGAATACCCAATATTTTAAGATTTTCGTTATAAAAACTTCTTTTCCTGTTCGCCAGAGGTTCGAGTGCAGGCCAGTGCCTTCCTTCTACACCATCTGGTCTATAACTTTTTGATGTAACCATTATAGCTAACGAGCGTAAGCTCTTTTGTTCATTTTCAGCTAAATATCATAATTCATTGGTGAATGATTTAGTTTTAAGTTATTTTTGAAATTTAGTTATAAGTCATACTCCTACTAATTCTTCCAACTAAATAGGTTGCAGTACAATTGAATGACTAACGATTAAAATTGTTAGTTTTCAGTAGCTGGCGATTGACAATTATTTTACATATTATATACAAATGTGTAGTTGGAAATTAGAAAGATTTTGACTGTCTGGATGATTCGTACCTAGTGATAAGCGGGAAGATACAAATTTCATTAAACGATTAGGCCCCGTTTTGCATTTGTTTTTCAATCCTAAAACATCTCGTTCTAGGACACATATATATCTGAGACACTTTGTGATAGTTAAAAGACAAACAATTTACTCACAATTTTAATTGTAGCGTTATCAAATTTGTTCATTCTTATGTCAATAGCATTTAGTTGTTTTGACATTAATAAACACCTTCTTATGAGCAGCTGTTTGTTGTTAGTATCGTTTTCTACTTGATTCACAATCAGCTTCTTCAAGTTATTAAAGCAAATGAAATGTAAATATTAACTTTGTGTTTTGTTTAGATGGGTGGTTGAGTATTCGATTTGAATGTCATCACGAGTTTTTTACTGCTTTCGTAAACCAATATTTAATTGTTAATCGTCAATTGTAGGATATCACTAAACTAATTAGTTGTCATTTACACTACTATCCGTTTTCAATTTAATTGCTAATGCCCAATTTCAATAACTAATTAAGTTACAACAGTTATTTGCTTCGAATGATAGCAATTATCAGTGGAATATATGTATTTAGTTTTAATTGTTAATTATTTAGTTATTAATTTTTGCCAAATTCTGACTGAAGTCAAATGGATATTTTAACGCAACGTCCTAAAGTCAAATTGCAGAGTTGTGTGTGCAAATCACGTTTTTTTTTTTTAAAAAAAAGGGATGAAAGGTGCATACATATGTTATGTACTATATATACATATCTGTTGTATTTATGTAAAATGTGAAGTTGACAACTTTAAAGTAGAACTTTAGAATAGATATTTTTCGCGTTAGTACTTGCCATATTCACAAGCTCCAATTCCTATTGTCTTGTAACAAAAGAGCAATTAACTCAACTTAAAATGTCCTTCGAATTAGAACAGAAAATATGTCAAAACAACATGACAAGCTTGAATTTCTTCTAATTCAGCCCTAACATTCCTTGCAATTTGATCCATCCTCGAAAAAATGCCAGTCTGTGTCACACCGGTATTCATATGTATCTTAGCTCAACACAGATTTGCCTTTTAAATTTTCATTTTCTCACCTCACAAAAGCGACAGCAGAAAAAATGTTTTTTTTTTTTTTTTTTATGAATACGATACGATATATGTAGATGTGCGATACGATACGATGATACCACACTGCGTATCGTGTCGTAAATTCATTAAATTATTATTTTGCCGGTGGTTTAGTTGAATTGCTTGGTTCGTGTTGTAGATACTGTATCTTAAATCAGCACCCTAGAATACACGGAATACATGATAATTCAACAAATAGGAGTCGATTACGCACGCATTATTGAATTTTCAATGAGACTGAAAAGACCGTCGACCGTCGAAATACGACAACACGACACGACACGAGAAACACAACAAAACAACGCGCTCTATAGTTAGTTACCCCTTACGTTTTTAATTTAGGTGTTTGTAATAGAGAAAAAGAGGAAACACACACAAAGAACAGAGGGAACGGAAGGTCTACGCGTAAAGAGTCTGTGAATAATTTATTGGCTATGGGGATGAAAGCTAAATGTAAAGAAAAGGGGACCGATATGCGACCCCTGTGTGCACGCATGTTTAATTTATATAAATAGGGATCCGGTGTACGGAAAACAGATTGGACACACTCCCTGCGCTATGCTTCACACAAACCCAGTGTCAGTCACACAAAATCTCAATTTAATTCATCCGAGGATTTAGATTTAGATTCAGATTCGGATTCAGATTGTTGTTGGTGCGCTGTTACTGTTGTCCGTTGAGCCAGTACTATACTTGGTAGTACTCAGTCGCGCCGCGTGTGACCAAAAGTAGGAAAACATATCTCACTTAAGGAAAGGGGTTCCCATTCCCATTACCAAATCCATTTGCAACCAACCAAGAACTGGAAGGCAGTTCATGGATTTCACATTTTATTTTGTGTGCACATATCTCGCTGATTAAATCCCCAGGGGTTGACTGCACACCAATCTCTCTCACTCTCTTTGTACAATGGTTAGATGGGCCAGTGAATTCGTGGATGGCTGCACGCCCCTAATGCAATCTGACAACAGCTCTGGCAATTCTTAATCAACTACCCTAAAGTTGAGTGAGTAGAGGGCTGCTTTGGTTGACTTCCCTTCTGTTTTTCTGCTGTTGAATCAAATGGTTTCATTTTTGCTTTTTCCTGAGCTCTAACCTAAGGGGGATCTGTTTCTTTTTTTTATTATTCATCCTCCCCTGTGCCATTGTTTGTTTCTGCAACCCCGCTGAGTAGAGAGTGTTCCCAATGAATATCTTATTCTAGCCTTGAATGCAATGCGGCGCCGCGATTAAGTATTAGTCGTACTAGTTCACCCTGTAACACCACCTGAACGTGAATTCAAGCCTCATGCACACACATTGTTTGACAGAGAAATTAGACATCAATTTGTTGAACGATAGAGAATAGCCGTTGGGTGAAGCAAATGTCGGGATAAACACGTTAAATTAGCGAGGGTAACAAAAACCGCAGCAACGACATAACACAAAACACAATGTTCGTCCACAAAAACACTGTTCTTCTCACCTATTGTGTTTTCTGTTATTTTTGGGATTGTACGTCGACATGTACAGAGAGTAGTCTTTTGTTCTCCCTTAATGCAGCAGCACTGGTTTAGATATATTGCACTTGGTCCCAATCCAATTCTTTAGGGAATCAATTTTTGAAGTGGGGTTCCATTGCCGTTCACTCATTCGATGCAGTAGTTAACAAGATGAATAGAGCAGCTTTAGAGCTATCCATTCATGTGCTGCAGTTTGGCTAGCTTGTGGAATTAGGGTGAAAATTGCAGCATTCAAGCCCTGCATGGATACGAGTGTTCACATGTGTGTCTGGGAAATCAAGCGAAGCGAAGTGGGAATTGTGAATGTTTACTGGGTTGCACTTGCTTTTTTTTTTTTTTTTTTGTGCTCTCCCAATCTATCAAACAGGGGAGGACTGCTGATTTTGGTTGGAACTGGAGTTGTAGGTTAAATGAAGGGTTAACAGTAGAGGTATCACATACATCTGTTGATAGGGGTCATAAGGATGCTGAGAAATCTGATTACAAACTTTTTAAGAGTTTTGCTATTTTTTTGTCCTTATACACCTCGGGGGATACAAACAGTTGGAAACTGTGAACCTGAGGTATAAGTGGTTTGAGTGGTTTTGTCAAGTGATACGGGCATTGTACAGGAAGGTTTCTCTTGATAAGTTTCCCAAAAGTCTCGTAATAGCGTTCTTGACTTACATAAGTATGTACTAAGACTACCCTTACACGTTTCAAGAACACCAGTCAGAAATTCAATAGAATGGAGATACTGTTCCATCGTCTTCTAATTATTTGTTTTTCTGTTTTAACCAGAACCAATGCAGAATAGCTTTCTTGAGCCTGCTTTATCTAGTTTTGCCGATACAAGCTAAAACCGGAAAGAACAGCTGAACAGTCTAAATGATTTTAATTCGCATTTGAGATATTTTTCAACGTTCGGTTAATGGAAGAATTGATTCCCAGTCTTTACCAATAATGACTGGAATTTGTCTTGAAGTAATCTGGAAACATGCCTGGAAAAAAACTCGTACATTACTGTTTAATCGACGTCAGACTAGAGTTGGTATCTTTATTTAAATTGCTTACACTGAGTGGTTTTAATTGTGATGTTCTTACAACAGAAATGGTTCTCTATAAAGTTTAGAAAATGTAAGGCATGTGACCACTTACTACACGGGCATACCACAGGAATCCGTCGTTGGGCCTACACTTTTCGTACTTAATATAATATTAGAATTTAAAAACATTTCCATTTGTTTTTTTTTTATGATTTTCTCTAATGCACGATTGTAAAGTTTCAAAAACTTTTTCCAGCTAGAACAGAGTTTTACACTTAGGGATCCTATTCTGTGTGACCAGCAGCTTTGACTTTGTCACTCTTTTCTTTAGGCTGGAAAACATGAAAAACGTTAAGAGCTTTTATAGAAATAGAAACCAGGTTCAGTTGTTTTTGGGAAGCATACTGTTCCACTTACGAGTATGTTTACAAGAAATCTTCCCATATCATCAGAAATACTCTTCGAGACATTGTACAGTGTATGAATGAAAAAGTTTATCTTGAAAAGCCTAAACAATTCCATATACTGTGAGCTCATAGAGCTTCTGATGGTGTAGCTTTAAGGCAAATCGTGGCAAGTAATACGTATGTACTTAAATAACAAAAGAAAAAAATGGTGTACCGCAAGATGGCATGCATTGGCCTTTACTTTTTTTAAAAGAAAAACCAAAAGCTGGTTTAAAAAGACTGTACACTTTAAAACGACCTTTCAGGAAAGAAGGACGACTTGTCAGGATTGTTTGTGGAGATTTAAACGCAAAGACAAAAAGTAGCGAATTTTTGATGGTACATAGTCTACACGAAAGTATATTTAAAAACGAGCTTAAAATAACGTTTTGCATACCTTATCATTCATAGAGAGGTTTGATAGTCCTTTGTGCAAAAAAAAAACTGTCACCCAGTCTAAACCCATCATTGTTCTAGATGTAATCATACTCTTCCTAGTGTAAGCTAAGCTATAACTAGTGCAACGCCGACAAAATCCTGTAAGGAAATTTTGCATCAGAAGCCTGCATACGTGAGGGATTGCGAGAACACTGACCAAGTCTTTCACAATATTGCGTGAACTACTTTGCCAGCATCAAGCGCTTAAGATGACAGAGATAGCTCCTAGTTTGACAACCGCTAGTTTGGCCGCTACTGCTTGTAAGAAATAAAAGAGAAGGTAAAGGTGACGAGAGGAGCAGGAAAATAGGTTGGAAACGGGAATGTAAAAATACCGCGCCAAGGGCTCAAAGCTCTCACAGAAAGTTGTAAGCTAAGCTGTGGAAATTAGTAGTAGAATCGAATCCATGCAACAAAAAACACTCTTGACAATCAATGATAATTCAACTGAAATATAAGTCAGCTTCATAAACAACTTTAAATCTTTTACTATCGTTCCAGTCCTCCAACAAACACTGTGCAGTCTATAATCTAAAGTCCGGATAAACCGGAGAAGAATAGGGTGTAATTAAGCTTCTCCTTCGGTGCTGACGCTAAGATGTGAATAAACCAAGATCTGGGTCAAATCTAGTAGAGACTGAAATAGCGTCCAAAATGAACTAAGACACAACTAATTTGCATGTTAAATTGTCCATTGTTGCCTATTACCAGGTGTGAAGCTTTATTCATAAGAAGAAAAAGATATATATTTTGTGAGAAAGCTTAAGTTTGTCTATTTCACCGGCTATTTGATATATTTGAATGAACTGATACCCAAATTAGAGAAATGAAGAACCAATGGGCTAAGTTCATCACTTTGTTGTTAAATTAATCTGCTAATCAGGTTGTAATCGACAAATGGATGGATATGATGAAATACTTTCTAGTCTACTGCGGCTTGTTTATAAAAAATACCGGTCTAGACCGTAGCCCCGCTTAGAAGACGATGGACCCATTTATCTTGGAAGTATTACACTTTTACAAACTTATATCCAACTTTTGCGAGCTCTCGACAGGCAAGTAGTTTTTCAGAAACGGAACCCAATAAGAATATGAAAAGGTAAGCAACAGAAATATCTTGAAAATATAGGCATTACAGTAAGTCCATAACACCCATTAGTCGACTTCAAAATACTTGATTTTATTTTCCCACAGGAGTTGGTCCTTCCTATCATTTTAACTACAAGATGTTAGATAAAGATAAAGGAATCCCTATTCCATATTGTTATGCATTCTGTTCGGTCGCCTCACCCTTGTTCTAATAAATCATTTCGTTTAAGGGTTAAACGCAAATTCTCATCACTATGGGTTCCAAAACACATTTTTTTAAAAACCGGTTTCGACACAAGATTGTATATTTTAGAGTTCTTTTTTACACAGATAATAGCACAAATACCACGGTTATAAAATTGCTTAAAACTAAAACGAAATCTGGTGGGGCCCCACAGGGCTCTCTCCTCAGCTATAGTCTCTTAAATTTTGTCAGAACGAAAATTGAGTGCTCTGATGTTATGATTTGTTGATGAATAATTGTTAAACAATTAAAACAATTATTACAAGTAGTGACTATGTTATGTTCGAATATCTTGATCTTAATGACATTTTTCAGTTTATTGTGAAATCAGTAGTTCCATGGAATTCCCCGGAGAACAATAAAAATCCAAGTTCATTTGACCACATTCACGTGTAACAAGATTTATAGTCTCACAGAATTCTTATAAATCATCTAAAGTACTCACCTTATTAACTGACAGTGGTGACTGTTGTCCTCCAGCAGCAGCAGCAGCTGAATTATTTTGCTGCTGTTGTTGTTGCTGCGTTGTTGGTGTGACCAGTTTTTTTGGGCTCTGTGGTCCCGCAGTTTCCTGCGGGTTACCGGAGGGCTCTACACGTACTATGATCGCTATGGTTATTGATTTGAGATGTGTCCCCTAAATAGGGACACTACTCTCAAAAACTTGAAAAGAATATTGAAAAAAAAAAAAATAATAATGAAAAAGGAAGAGGGGACTGAAACGATTCCAAAAAAGGAACGTTTTTCTTCTTTATTTTTTTCTGAAAGGGATTGATATCCTTTTGAGTAGCGACGATATAGTGTTGATGATGATTTATTCTGTGTGTTATGATTTCTTGAGTAATCCAAGTTTGATGATATGCAGGTTAAGTTATCCTTTTATTTGATATAAGTATTTATTCATTTCATTATTGTTTAACACTGAAAGGAAATTGAAAATAACTTTTAGGGGTTTTGGTACGTTTTTGATGAACGATTTTGACGCAATAAGGAACGTACTCGTAACAATAGAAAAAATCGAGTTTGAATGTGTAACGGCTTGAACAGATAACTTTTCTTGGCGAATGTTTGGCTAAATGGAACTGATATCTTACCGATTGTGTATGCAACCACTGCTTTGACCAGGAGACAATTGAAATTACTTCCGTTCACAAACAGAGAGACGAAAAATCGCAAATGACAGAAAACAATTCGCTCTAAATAAAAGCGACGAGAATAAGTAAATTAAAAGGATATCATCCTCATCCATACATTGCAATTCAGGTCTTCTCCATCTTGTCCTACCTTTCCTTTGTAATGGAAATTCAATACTCCATTGAGATTAGACTACTCAATTGCAATGAATGGAGCAGCGAAATGAGTTTAATCCGACCGAGAGTTAGATAGAAAAAAAACCTTACCAGCTACGGATCGATATGAGATGAAGATGAAGCAGACCAAGGATACGAATACCAACAACTACTACCACTGGATACTAGAGGTATATATGTTATCAGATCTTCCAGCGATATTTGAGATTCCCAGTAAAAATAAACGAGTTCCAAAAGAATCAGGGACTAAGTGAAGTAGAAAAAAAAAACCATCAACCTGAAACTACTCCCACAATTGAGTCTGAACGACGACAACGAACGATGACTACAACGGCGAGCTTACTAAAATGGACCAACGGATGGCACCATCAGAAAGAGAGAAAAAAAAAAAAAGAATCTCTTCCATGTCTTTGAATAGGAATCCGCACAGGATAAATCAAACTCAGTGCGTTTTCGAAAGACCATTGCTGGAGCCGCATCCTTGTTTTTCTTTCTTTTTTTTACGATTGCTTTCTGAGTGGAAGAAGCAATAGTAGAAGTAGGTGGTGGTAGCAGCGGCGAATTGATAAAGGGAGCACAAGTACATACATAGGTGGAGAAGAAGAAGCCGGGACATGAAGCTATTCTCTGTGCAATTTTTTCTTCCTATTTCGTTCTCCATATGCTGCTCTGGCGTTGCTGAAGGTTTAAATGGATAGATTGTAGTTTTTTCTGGTTCACCCTCAAAGCGGAACAAAATGGACAGACGGACGTTTTCGGATACATACATACGTTCATGCAGATGTAGGAATGTATATCCTCGATGATAATTTTTTTTCCTACTCTTCTTGTTTTTTCGGCTATGGGATTTTTTTTTTTAAATGGAAAAACAAATACTCGTAGGTGGGTGGCAGAGAACGGCTTGTGGTTGCACCAGCAATGACAGTAGAGTAGAGTAAAAGAAGAGATTCGCGCAGGCAGTCCGAGTCCCTGATGTCTGCTGGGAAAGAACGTCATCTCTACCCGGTGATATGGACACAAAAATAAAAAAATTAAAAAAAGTGGAGCACATGAACGAGTAGATGGGGCAGCCAACAAGGATGACAACAAAAAGAAGAAAAGAAAAAAAATACGACCATTCTGATATTTGTTCGATGGCGAATTTGTTGTTTTTATTTTTTTTTTTAAATACCACGATATGTGTATAACAATTATGGCATATAGAGAGGATATGCGGATATTTTGTACCGCAATGATATAACGAAACCATAACCAACCAACAAAGCAGCCAAGAAGGACATGGTGTGGGAAGATGGTCCGTCTGTTGGCAGACCTGTTCTTGTTGTATCGTTTTTGGGATACACAACGGTTCAAAGGTTGTGATGGATCAATAAACGAGAGAGGTTTTGTAATTTCCTGGAATTGTAGCAGTGAATGTTGCATTCAACGGATAAGGTCAACTCCAGGTTCAAATTGCCGTATCGGTTGAAGATTTTATGCTTAAGCAAAAGACAGGTTTTTTTTCCTTGTTCTACACCAATTAGTCTTGATTGTGTCCATAGGATTGTTTCGTAGCAATATGAAAATGCAAAATATAATTGTATTTATTGAAAATTGAAATCCCGTCCGATTTCTGACGCATAATTTTCGTAATCGTAACCGAACAAGTCGGACAGAGAAACTAGTTTAGGGACACAGCCATACTTTGCAAATCTATTGAAATCCAACTTTTATCGACACATAAGTATTTCGAAAACCAGCTGTTTCGCTAATTTGGCAACATGCAACACTGATACTTGATACCCTGTAAGACAATCTCTATTCAACAGTTCCAAAGTTAATTTCAAAACCTTTCAAGGTTTATCCAGCGGTTTGAATAAAGTCCATTGCAGTTAACACGATAGATCGCAGAAAAACACAGTTTGACAGTTCGAAAATCTTCTTCGAAGTTTAGTGTGAAAAAGTTGATAAAATCAGAAAATGCATGCGACCTTTGATGAAGGAATTACTCTACATTACGATAAATGGATGTTTGAGTACCAAAAACAACATAGTTCTACCTCAAAAGCACAAAGAATTCATTCGAACAGCAAGTATTCAAACATTTGCTGTCAAGTGTCCCACAGATTTCGAAGAGGGCACGTGTGATCTGAGAAAACATTGTCGTAGTCATTTCCTTTATTCGAGGAGTTCTTCTGAGTTGGCTTCGATAGTTCACACGTATTTGCTGTAGCATTTCCAATCCGATGAAGAGGTAGGGTCCAGTTTAAGAGGTTCTTGTAATTGTTATTTTTTTTTTTTTTTCGAAAGCCATGTCGGTTGACACCGTTCAATTCAGACTGAGTCTATTTTCTTCACCGCACACCTGTCGTATTTGATATTTTTGTATAAAACGCATTTATCCAGTAAATTCCCTGATTTCGAGCACAAACTGTCAAAGTTTCAAGCTTCGGAATATCAACTGTTTAATTTATGATTGAGTCCGTAATTTCTTTTTGAGACAGAGTTTTAAAAATCACTTCAATCATGATTACATGATGAAATTACAGAAAAAACTATTTTTCTATTTGATACGGTTATTCCAAACATGAACTGTCAAAATTTCAAACTAGTTCTAATCCCTCAAAGCAAAGACTATTTGTTTATTGTAAAAACAGACAAAGGTAGACGTTAATTTCTAAAGAAAACATCGAAGGTTTTGAGTGGTTTCTTCACATGAAAAACCCTTACCAAGTTTAGTCCCATTTACAATACTGCGAGATGCGATACGTTGTTCGAAAACGAGAGCGCATGAACTGTCAAAAATATTTCCGTAACATGTAATTCAATGTGTTCGTTTACAATAATGCAAGTTTCGCAGCGAGCATCGAAGTCAATTTCGAAAATCTGGAAATCTCTCGCATCTCGCAATGCGTGACAGCTAAATTGTTGTTGTTTTCATTTTGAGCTTCTTATTTGTGAGTGGTGTTTTGACGCATCATTGTAAACAGACTTCCGATGTCTGAATGCGAAAGCTCTCGCATTCGAATCCGAATGCAACTCTCGTATCGCATCTCGCAGTATTGTAAATGGGACTTTTGTTTCATGATTTCGAACTGAGCCTGTCAATATGTTGACCAACTTCAATCGAATTTCGATGAGGGCATTCGTACTTAAATGATTATGCCCTCATAATGGCCACATATTCATGTTTGTTTGTCTCCGAAAGACCGCTTTACTTTTTGGGGCAGAGTTCCAGAAATTGCTTGCAACTTAAGGTCGCGTCGGAAAAGTGAACTTCTCCAATTGATACCGCAATTTCGAACATAATGTGTCAAAATTTCGAACGAATTTGAAGTGTTTTTTTAAATGAGAATGGAAGACGTCGTGGCTCTTTTTAAAATTAGACAAAGGACAAATAAATTTTTTGTTCTATCAAGCTCTGATGTAGTTTTTACTTTGAATTTCGAAAATTTACTGTCAAATAATGATCGGATCGTGATTAATTTTGGCCAATAAATTTTGGTCTGATTTAGGAAATTGCAAACAAAATGGGGAAAATAACAATTCCAATTCGTTTAAACAACTAGACAACATTTCGAGGTGTTAATTTTTGAGCTTCTGTTGTCAAATTTTCGATCGTAAGTATTGGAAAAATGCAAAAAGGAAACCGAAAACAGCAAAGAAACCCTTATTATAAATTTCCCATTTTGCAAACACAAGCTGTCATGTGTGATTAATAACTGTCATATTTTCATAAATTCCACTAAGACATTTCAATTCGAATTCATAAAATCCACGATGAACAGTAGATTTTCGAGCAACAGCTGTTAATGTTAATTTGGTTGTCAATAATCTCAGATGGACTTATCCAACCGGTTTTTCCAGCAGATTAAAGGAAAATATATTCGCCCACCAAGTGGGGAACTACAGCACCAAATTGAAATAAAAAGGGAATCCCTTCTTCTTCTGTTTCTTACTTTTTTCTCTCTGTCAAATCGAAATTCAGTAGTCGTAAACCTGTTCTCCTGCTGAGATTAAAGTCACGGTCTGCTGAATTTCTAAACTTCACTTCCCTTTGTAATGAAATTGCAATTCGGGGATTATTAAGTAAGTACCCGTCGGTGAAGACATAATACACAAGCATCGTGACCGTTGTTGTCGCCGACGCTGACTCTGACGCCGTATTCTTCTATGTCTATGCCGACGTCTACGAGTACTACAATTGTCGTTTGGTGGGGTTCTGGGTTCTATTGATTTTCTCTAACCCCAAAACCCAAATGGACCTCATTTAAATACCAAATTTCGTTGTTCTTTTTCTTCATTCGATTTTGTTGTGTGCATTTTCCTTATTGCGTCAAATATTTGTACATTTAGCAAACCCAACAAAGGTAATCCTCTTACGTTTTTTTTTATTTATTTTTTTTGACGAAACAAAAATAATCCAATTAATGGCGTGTATTCGTATGTTTGTATCTCGAGGGCAATCCGCGCGATTACAGTCGGTAAATTCCTTGTCAACGATATTCCAATTGTCTTCCGAAACAAGAGGCAATGTGATTGCCGTGTTAATCCTTTTTAAAATCGACCAAACGTGTCACTAAGTATTCAGCTGTCACTTTACGACATATTCGAATTTCGAACTCTTCTTTTCTTTTATCACCGATTTTTTTTTTAAGATTGAATTTCTTGCTTGTTAACACATTTTTTTATTGCACTTTTTCTTTTATCACTTGAAATTTGATTTTTTTACAAATATTAAACAGAAAGGTACACAACTCAACAGGGAAATAAAGAAACAAAGTGAAAGCTTGTCAGAGGAAAAACAGAAAAAAAAAGTTCACTTGTCATCTGACAACACTGGTGCGTCGGTTGTATTCAACGGATTTACACGAGTACTCTCAAATTATGTGCTCGTGCAGATGTTTATCCCAGAAAGTGCCCGCAGCGAAATCCGGACAAATTAGGTGGCTGCCACACAGTAATATAATTAACCATTTAGTTGTTGTTATTTAAATAGATACACACACTCGTCGTTCCCGCGGTACATAAATGCCCAACACCACAATGTAATTAGCACTTAAATCCTCTTGATGATTAATTAATCCAACACCATAATGTGTGGTACGCAACGGATGGTTGGTGGGCGTTTCGTCGACGAGCATTGATTTCGATTTTATCCTTCCCGTTCCCTAGGCTCACTAAATACTGGAATACTACGCGGCGTAGGGCCCTCCTCTTTCCGCTGAGTTCTACGTGTGTAAGCGAACGCGAAATTTTCAGTTTCGAGTAAAAGTTGAGAGAAATATTCATTAAAAAAAAAACAGAAACGCGCGATACACAACCCTCCGTCAACAGAGGTTCTACTCGGTCTGATTCATTGTGTGCGTTCGGATTTCTCTTCGACCCATGGCACTGAGCTAAGCACTGAAACCAGCCAACTCGAAAAGAACAAAACAAAACAGCAAACAAAAATTAAAAGAGAAGGGATACTAATTTCAATGGCGGCGAAGTTGTTGAGTTTCTCTTAAGCTCTCGTCTGGTTGGAATTTTTGTTTTTGTTTTCTTTATTGCGTTCTCTTATCGCGCATGGTTGTTCGTTGAATGATTCTCCTGTTCACAGCAGGGATGTTACACGAGTGAGATTTTGTCTTTAAACCAAAATTTTGTTTTTGGAATTTCGACTATGTAATATGTGACAGACGTTTGTGGGTGAAGAATTATGATGCGTGAGATGAATTTATTTGAATAAAATAAAATAGAAATTGTTATTGTTGGTTTTGAGTTTGTGTGTGACTTTTTTTTTTTTTAAGTTTTATTTTCTTGAATGAATGTCAAGAATGTCCAAATTCATATTTTGTTTGAAAGCGATTATCACTGTTTTTGTTTATTTTATTAGAGTTGATGATGGCGCATGATTAATGACTCGTTTTGTGAGATATGTCTTCCTCAATTGATTTCAATTGGATTTTGATATTCTATTTTGTATTTCGTTGCTTTTGAAATGAATTATTAATGACAGAAAAGAAGCCAATTATTTGGGTAACAGTGGTTGAGTGGTCGTAAATTTTGTATAGGCGTGAGTAAATGCTGGGCGTTGGGAGCTATGTCATATAGGGTTTTCTAGGGTGGTTAATGGTGAGAAAGTTTTGACAGGTGGATGTGAACAAGTAGATATGAACAGTGAGGTTATGGAGAAGGGGAAGATTGTTTTCAAACTTAGAAGTCACACCAAGCACGACAATAGATAGGAGGAGTGAATGAGGATCTCCGGCAACTGGCCACAGCGAAAACCGAGAGGAATACTACAAAATGACACGTTGGTGCTGATTTGAAGATTTGAAAGTAACGCTTAAGAACTCGAGTGCTTTTCTACGATGTGGATCTAGTCCGAAGGTCCGAACGCTAAGATCCCCTTTTAAAATCGCTTACTTACTTGCAATCACAGCAAGACTGGAAGCGTATCTCGAAGGGATAACTACTTCTCGCCTCAATTCTTAGTTTATTTCTTATATAACTTTAGAACCTTGTTCAACATGCATGTGCGTTACAGATCTAGTGCATTACAGTCACTTGGTGGGGAACCCGGATTTGCATCTTGAACCCGTTGGACCATATCAACATCTCAACGATCACATTGAGGTGTACACCTAAAATGTTTGCCTCAATCTTGTTTTGTTAATCATAACAGGTCAACTGCCACTGTTATGATTTCTAAAGGTACAAGGAGCCCTTGCTTGAAACTGAACGTGGAATTCATTTTATGCAACAGTGGCAAGACGACCAGAATATTTTCTGTTTTCATAAACAATTCTCTAGAAGATTCAATAATATGAATATATATAACTAATACAAAGCTGATAGGCGCGGGGACAAAGATCTTGCTTATCACTGACCGTTTTATTAATTTTATCATTCTGTCGGCAAACCAAATGCTTCCCTTAATCGAAAATTGCAAAGGGAAGGTTAAGGCATTCGAGACTTTGCTATTGGTCGATGAATTTGTGATACTTTCAGAATCGAACTTTAAGCGCCTTATCTCGAAATAGCTGAAGTTGTTACCAAGCCAGCTCCAATACACATTCTTGTTTGGTCAAGCCTCCTATCACAGGGAATGCCACAAGCACCAACAAATATTGGATTCAGTGACGCACAGTTATTGATGAATTAATTGATAGAACTTTGGGTTACATATACTAACTCCGAGGAAAAAAAATTACAAACAAAACGGATGAAGGACTAGCTACTCGTATATAACGTGCGACGTACGGCAACTAGAGCAGCGTTGAAAGACTATCAAACCAGAAGAATGGAAGAAAAGAAAAAATAAAATCGAAGATTGCCGTGATAAAAACAACTTTCAAAGTTTGTATAAAAAGACTGAGCAACTGGTGCTGAGCCAGGCTCCAGCATATGATTGAACAAGCTGAAAAACAACATAACTATATGCAGAAAGTTATTCAAAATTGGAGATGATGATGTGACGTGCGCATCGTTAAGAAAGAAGAAACCAAGAACTACGAGTACTTATGTGTATACCTGTTAAATGCCAATCATATCCATCGTACCTGGTAAATGTGTAAAAATCCCTTTGCACTGAAGATGAGTTCGAAAATACCAGTTTTCCAACTAGCTAGAAACAAAGATAGAACTATAAACCAAAACTACACGCTAGTTTAGAGTTGCATGTGAGTAGCATTCGTGGTTTGGTATGCTACTAAACGAATTTAGTTATGACGTTTAACACTGGAAAATACTCTGGGGTTTCCTCTGATTAAGCCCCTCCCCTATTTCAGACACATATCAGACTTTGATGAGGAGATGCCTCAATGAGACTCCTGCAAATTAGTTCGGGAACAGATAGAGTACGTAAGGGAGATGTTAACAATTTGCAAAAATTCCGTCTAGATGTTAGACTGTGCTGACGCAAAGAAGCAACCGTCGTTGTTGTAAAAACGCTTGCGACAATTGAAAACATCGGGCGGGAAGAACTGGTCTTATAGTAAATGACCACTATGGTGGTCAGCATAATCTTGATTCTGCCACATCTGTTCTACGGCAAAGAGTGCATACTTTCGGTCCCATGTGTGAAGAGCTCGAGTTAAGGAGGGGCACAACCGCCAACTCTATGAGCTGTACCAAGATGTGTTACAAAAAAGCTTATAAGCAAATGGCGAGCGAATGGACGAAAATGCTCTAGCTAAAAAGGTTTTTGAGATTGAATGATCGAATTGAGCTGCAAGAGAAGATCGAATTTCCAAATCAGGAACTAAGCTGTATTTCAGGCAGAAATCTTTAACAACAGAAATTTTCGTTAGCTTGTTGTGAGTGATCAGTCGATCTAATATTATAAAAAGGGTGCATTTGGAGCTTGACACGACGACGTTTTTGCCAAGTACTTTTATTGATGTGCAGCCCCAAAGTTGGTGTCATACTACCGATATGGATAAAGATGACTCAAATCGTTCTTAATGCAGAAGAGAGTCAACAATTTCACTGCAAGATATCATATAAATTCCTGAGGTCATCCGAAATATTTTTTTCCTAAAATACGACAGTAAAAAGAAATCGTGCGGAGTAGAACCTGTGTGTTTCTAAGAGATATTTAATCTTACTTTGGCATTGCTCCACCAGTTTAGATGACAGGAATGTAACTAGTGATTGATGGAAGACCAAAATTGTTATGACCAAAAAACATCGCCAGCGACGAGAATCGTTTCGACTTTCCATTTCCGGTTATAAAGTAGAACTCATCAACATTTAACAGGGCAAAATGTGTAACCTTTGTGTCGCGGTTTACATTGCATTTGGCTGCAACAATAATCGAAGGACTATTCAAAGGTAACATTTTCCGAAATCACCCAAAATTTACAAAATGGCAACTTATTTTGCAAAAAAGTCTTACTCCACATTAAGTAGAACAACAGCAACTATTCGAATTCCATCTAAAATTCTTCATCAAAGTGACGCAGCATACGCCCATCCAACAAGAAAAAGAAAAAAAAAAACTACAACACCCCATATGTCAAGGTTCGAATCACTTGATTCAGTTCGAATGTCCAAAGTCATCGTTGCCAATTTAGATTACCGATTTAGCCATTAACTTGATTTTTCTATAAATATCTTTTCAAAAATAGAAATTCATAAAATTTTCTCTCACATCATCCCTGTACGAGCCAGAGGAGAATGTAGTTATCTTTCAACCGCCAAAGCACTTGGATCTGGCAAAATGGCAAAACTCTCTTTACTACGAACGAATTCAACCGCATCTACACTACTACAAGTACTTCAATTCAACTACGTCCGCAAAAACCCACGGCACCATCAGTCAGACCACTACTTAGCGCTTCTACATAGATTCTTTTACATGCTAGTACTTACGCTTGTTTGGATTCCACACGGTATGGTAACGATATGACGATAGCGGTAATGATTATTATGACGATGACGATCCTAACTAACACACAGAGAGAATGATATCATGGAATTACGGCAATAAACAGTAATTATGCAGCAATTAAACAGTAAGCTGTTAACATAATGAAATTAGCAGGTGTAGTAAAAATTCAATTAATACCCCTGGGCGGCCCCCGTTAATGACTATACGAATACCTCTGCTCCAATCCAACAAAACCAAACGAAACCTCTGCCTCTTGATGGGGCTTTGTTGAGGTGTTTTTTTTTTCCTCATAGATACTCCATCGTATCCAACCGTTTCTCTTGCATCTAGACGATAGCTTCGACTCTGGGACTCTTGTATCCGTGGTGTAACGAATCTCTCTTCTTTGTGTGAACAAGTTTTTTCACATGTTTGCTTTTTTTTCAACTTTTTTCGCTTTTTATTTGTTTCTTTACATTTTCGACTAAGTGTCGTTTACCCCGCGCTGACAAGGCAGAAACTTGCAGCGAACGCTAGGCCAGGTTAGAAGTACTGAGGCACACCAAGGCAGGAGGACCACATTGGCGAGAAGAAGCAGAAGGATTGCTTTTCGAAGCGAGAATTGGCAGAAAGCAAATTTATCCGACAAAGAAGTGTATTCGTGTCTATGAATTTACTTTAGCCAGAGATACGTCCATAGTCGTACTCATATCTATGGACGGTTAGCCGGTTGTGTGTGTCATTTCACGGCTTCTTTATTGGCTTTTGGCCGAACAGGAATGACACTGTAGTACCCAGCACTGGGTTCGGCTTCGGATTCACATTCAGATTGAAAATTTTTTCCAACTCCGTGCCACTAATTTGTGTGATGGAATGTGGATAGACTAAGACCATAGACCGGACCGAACCCTCTCCTTTATGCGCGCGATTTGTTGGGTTTTTTTTTGCAACTTTGCCAAATTGTCGCACAGAGAGGATCTACTATCTAGATACCTACTCCTGCTCAAATGTTTTAGACAAAAAGCGCATCCAAAGGCGCACTCTTCATCGGTGGATGAGATGAGCGCACAAATACGACTTTGAATACGAGTAAGTCTGCGACTACGATGACTACGACGACAACGACAACGACGAATGCTCGTATCTATGCAATGTTTTCAAGTATCTACGGGGTGTTTTTGAGTACCTCTGCTAATTTTGTACTCATGACTCACGAGGCTAAGTGCCTTGGAAGCAATTTGAATATCAAACAAGCACGAGGAGAGAAGAAAAAAAATAGACAACAACAACGGCACCCAAGAAGAAAGTCAACAAACTGACTTCCATTTTGGATTTGATGATGATGTTGATGCTGTTGGCGGTGGTGCTGGTGCTGGTAGTGATAGATGCTTTTCTAGACGATAAATTAAGTAAAAAAGAAGAAATTAAAAAAAAAAAAAATAGAAAGCCGACACAATGGAGTCTCAGAAAAATTTCAAACGAAAAACAGAGCATGATCCCGCTAGCCTTAGGACCTTCAATCTATATGTATCCTGTGGTGTACTAGACATGATTCCGTGAACTGTGGAAGCCCAAGCAGGAGCAGGACCACTTGTAGTTACTTACATTTTGCGTACGAGTAACTACATACTACTCTTCTTGGGCCGCTACGTGTATATCTTTTATCCTTACGTATGCGTTCCATACTATTAGCATTTGCATTTATAAATTGAGAATGTTTGCCCCAGGCAAACCGGATTCAACAATCCAATGGATGGATGGATGGATGGATGGATGGATGGATAGATGGTACGGAGGAGATGGATTGCTGAATGACTGTATGAATTCATGGATGGATCATGATAATGACGATGATGGTGGTTGGGAGGATGGTAGTAGTGGGTAGGACTACGACCACGACCACGATGATAAGCATCTCTTGCTCCAGAGTGTGCCCCATGGGGGAGACTAACGGCAAAATGGTACTCATACTAAAACTCATACTAAAACTCATACTCATATTCATACTCTACTTCATACACTCGTACACAAGCTACGAGTACGACGGCTGAGTGCGAGTATAAGCCCCGAAAGCAACACAAAACATGCAGATACACCCCTTTTTCTGGATTGCTTCGAAATCGTGTTATTAAAGGTTTTTACTTTTATTGTTATTATTATTTTCATTTCGTCTTTTTTTTTTTTTTTCTTGTTCGTTTATTTATTTTTGGTTTTCTCTTTTTCTACCCTATCCCCCGAGGACAAACATTCAAGAGAGGTTGGGTAAATATTTTCGAAAAGTGATGTGTGTGTTTCGAGGTCTGGGTAGTGGATACAGGTTGGGGGTTTTCTCTCTACCATTCGTTGGTGGGCCTCGTTCGTAACATGTGCCATCTTTTGGGGGAAGCAACAGACATGATGTAATGCGTATGATCAGTCAGGTGATGTTGGTAAATTATAGTAAATATTTCAGAGTTAGGCTTAAATGGGGACAGCACACCGCTTTTTACATTCATACCCCTTCTATTCATATGAAGCTGCAAAAACTAGTTTACGGACACAGATGCAGGGAAGAAGTATGTGTTTTCAAGTAACACTTTCTTTCACAAAGATCCGTTTTTAAATTAGCGAAGTTGAGAAAAAGGTGCAAATTAGTAGTAAATGTCTCGACGGAATAGTAGGTTAGGTATGAAGCGCTTAACAAGATCGGCGTGAGGTAGTCATCAACAAAAACCCCATATGGGGTTTTTCCCTTTGCGTATTTTGAAGTTGTCGATAGTGTTTGATCTAGCAGTTTGTAGGGGTTTACGATGAATACAGGGTCATTTGCATAGTTAATTCTAATTGGTTTGGTTAATTGGATGGCCTTCACTATGCAAAGATCGGGATTACCAAGGTTAATGACAATTTGACATCTAATGATGATTTGCAGAGCGAATGAAACCTCACAATTATTATAATGTCGCCGTTCTTCCTTTTTCTTTCGAAAAAGGGCATTCAGACAACGAACTTAACTATTGTTCTCCTTTATGGTCCTTTTTTTGAAAAAAAGATGAGTAATCGCTTCAGCGATACAGTACCGGAATCCATGGCATCCGCGCTTAGTATATGCCGGTCATTCACAGAGAGAGTGCTTTGCTGTGTGCCTATCACTCTCGTAGCAAACGCCACAAGTGGTAATGTCACTTATGTCTGACACATTTAGGGACCTGGAAAAAACGTAGTAGTCCGTTAAGAACAAAGTTTGCAGTCTTTTCAGCCGAACCAACCGTCAATGAAAACTCTAACAGAGGACGCAGGCTGTAGCAACGAGAGTTCCGATCTTGGGAAATTCTCCTCTGAGTCCGGCCCAGTAGGTTCATGTCGCGATACCATTATAACTAGGTATAACTAGGGGGACTCAGACAAGACTTAGTGAATTCAACTTTGCAACTGCGTTCACAAAGTAAATATAATACCTCGCTCCCTCCTCATCAGATTTGGAAGCCAGACACAACGTCCTCCACACACACGACAGTCCCAGATCCTAGATTAGATCCTTCGGCGAAGGTCTGACTATTCGTTTTTTTTTGCTCCAATTCTGGCTGAAGCCAGTTATTAGAACAGGGAAAGTCAACTTAGTATTCCAGCAGCAATCGGAGTACCGATGTCATTGCGTCAGATGGCATGTCGATAGAATCAAAGTTAAATGACAATCAAAAGACAAGATCGACGAAATTGCAGGGCGGGTAGTGCCAAACACGGAATATGGGATAGAGAGTTCAGCCTATGTAATGCACTTAAAAAGGAGACAGATCTACCAGTGCATCTAGAGGAGAAGCTGGCGTGAAAGTAAAAACTCCCAAACACTCGAGACACTAGTATGTATTTGCGTGAAAGCTTATTCCAACTAACATCTGCCCTCAAAGTTACTAGAAGTATAACTCTAGTGCGGAATGATTGGATGTCCGACAAAGGTAATACAGATGTCCTCGCGGGAACGTAAGACCTACTTGATGAAGGAGTTATCAAGATGGGACGGTAGAAAGAATGGATGGTTACTCGTTCATGCGGGAGCGGTCTAAGCTGGGCTTTAATCGTAGCTTTGGCTTTCTTTTTACTGAATAAGGCTCCTTTTATGCATTTTTATATAAAAGGTGCCTTAGCCAGGTAGATTGGTGCCTGTGTGGGGCAGCAGTTGAGGTTGCATGTTTTGCGTGCTTGTCTGCTGTGGGAGGATGTTAGAAATCTTGAAGCTATGGGAGTACATACATAGGTTTCAAAGACGGTGTTTGCGACGTTGGAGCCAATAGACTCGATTCTAGACGATGCAAACATATGATAGTTTTCCCTAAGCGTCGACTTAGGTAGTTCTAACGCGAAGATGCTCAACGAGCAGTTGCTCAAAAGGCCCCCAGACCTGGGCAATAATGTGCCGCACTGGTAGTACCCGAAAGGTTGCGAAGCCTGACCTGAGGCTTTATGCTGGTACCACGGGTGGGTAGGAGCCTGACCTAGGAGTTAGCCCCCATGTGGGAATATTGTGGTGGCTATAGGTCAAGCCGATTATCGCTGCGTATTCGCGGTTCTATATAAATTATAAACATAACTTATGCCCAATCGTGGAATGATCGCTGCAGACTGTCGAACGGCTCGATGTAGAATTGCTACCGAGCACCATGATCCATGGAATGGCAGAGGTTTTAGATAGGTCTCAACCCTTTACCAAGGGAGATGATCGTGCCTTATACACGACTCCTAATAGGTACTGGAGGTGGTATTAATACCATCCGCAGGGCGTTGATTGACGCATTGTATTAATCTCGATATGAGCGCCTTCGAAGTTTTCCAAGAGACATCTAAATCTAAAGAAATTTCATGAGAATACCTAAATACTTAGCTTCGTTGGAGAAACGGATTGTAGCACCTTTTAGTACTAGATGAAACCAAACTAGTCAGCTTCCTTCTTTTTGTGTAGAGAACAACTGAGTTTTGAGAAGATTGCCGGAAAATCCGTTGCTGGGACACAAATTATTGATTGTCTTTCGGGATGCTTGCGCTTTCGAGTAGACAGTCGCCAGGCATGATCCGACAGATACTATAGCTAGGTGATCTGCCTGAATAGAGAACTATAGAGAGCGTTAAACAGAATCAACTAATATGCACCAAACCAGTGGAATCCGCCACAATGTGGCCCCTGCCATAACAAGTTGTTGTCAGCATCCCCAACCAGTTCGATTCACTAGTAAATTCTTAAATCCACAAGACCTACTCATGATGCCAAAAATTGTGCTGTATCCAATGAGTATTCATTTTTCTCAAGAATACATTCAACTCAGCTCAGTAGGTTTTGCAGCTCAATCCCACAAGATATTCCGTGTTGGGATGCATGTTTCATCTTAAACAGCGGATGCATTTATACAACAGTCTTTTCCCATATGATGCTTAACCACTCTTCCCATTCTCCTTAGTAGGAAAGAAACCAGACTAATCAGAGAGGTCAGGAGCTCTCTGCGAGTGAGTAGTCTCATCAGTGCTAGGCAATGAAGATTACATTAAAATTTTTTAGAGCATAACGGGGAATAAGCCATCGTTGACAGGCGACATGAAGTTGCCGGATATCAGGACTGTATTATTTGGCAAACTAGAAGCTCCGGTAATGAACCGATTCCGATCAAGATTCGAAATGATCCCGATTGTGAGACTGAGAATCTCTGCTTTCGACTCAATTTAAGGGCGATGAGATTTGCTGAGTGTTTCCAGCCTGTCCGCGTTTTCCCTTTTAGGGACTTTGACCAACCGGCAGGTTTGAGCAAGTATTTTGCAAAAGTCCCAATACGTAGTTGGTTACATGCATGTGGAATCTTAGACCATTATCATCGATTCCAGTCGCAAACACCTATGATAGAATATATTGCTCACTGCGTACTGAGGAAGAGTATGAATAGCTTATCGGCGGAAAAATTGTGAAATATGGTAAAGACCATGCACTTGCAAAACTTCTTAAAAAATTTGGTCAAGGGAAAGTGTGGTCGATGAATGGAACATTAGCATCGTATGCTCCACTCATAAGCAAGAGGTTGCTCTCAACTAAAATTTGGTCTATCTAAGCTCTAGTTACTTACGATTGTGACTAAAGCAACAAGTAGCAGGTAACAGTATGGTATTTCATCTCAGAAGTAAAACCATACAGAGATTGGGTAGACACGTTCAATGTGGTCGAAAAATACACCAAAAAGTTCCTTCATCCTAAAATAGCGGCCATGCAGAACTATGGCTCTTGCCGAAATATAATAGATGAGGAATAGCCAAAGACCTAATGTATGCCATAACATTACGAGTGTGCTTTGATCTATCTATCTATCAGCATACTCACACCAAATGAAATGCATCCTACAGCCAAGAACCATAGCAAACTGTGTATGCACATTAAATATTTCTCAAATTGCAATCGCTTAATGAATCTCTTCTCTATACACTCTTTTCGATGATTTCAAAGAATTCGCCTCTAGTCGTAGTCATCGCAATCGTCATACTCGTATATCAAATTGAAATGCGATTTTCCAATAATAATAATCACAGGGTACATCCACGGTACGGATATACGAGTACGAGCACAATAAAAGATTTATGTGGTGTTTTTCTAACACATTTCGACTGCGATTGCTTAACCCAATATAAACATGATCTTTTGATCTGCGCTAATATTTCTCCGCCTCTGGGACGGCTGTGTTTGTTGGTTTTTCCCTCAAGATGATGCCTCTTCTCTTGTTCTTGTTGAAGCTCACAACTCAAATATCTATCGATCCATCTAAGCATCTAAAAAAGCAGCGTTGCAGTAGTTAAACCAACACCATCATCAGTAATTTCAATGGAACAAAAAGTTTATTTGAGAAGCAATTCAGAGTTAAGACAACAAACCGAAAGCGATCACTGATTACCGATCGGTGCGCGCCCAATCCAATCCCATCCGATTCGATCTGATCCGACCAGATCCGATCCCATCACTCCCCTCATGTTTCGTCGATGATTGCTAAGGCGAACAGCAAGAGACGTGATCGTTGCGGCTTGCTGTTTCATTGAGATGCGCACGCACGCTGCGGCAAGCCATTAAGTGCTGCTGCGAGTATAAAATCAGCCCAGGGCAGACGAAGAGGGTACACCATAAAATAGAGAGAAAAATTGACGAAGAAGAACAAGAAGAAACAATAATCATAAAAAAAATAAATAAATTTTAAAACCGCGCGCTTACAGCTGTGAAGCCGAGAAGGGGTTGGGGCCAATGGTCGGATAATTAAAATGCTGCACAACACAAATCATTCGGATGCGGGGCCATGGATACTTACACGGACGTGGCTTTCGATTGCGTTTGGATTGATTATTATTATTTTTTTTTTTGTTAAGAAGTTTTTTTTATCTGCTCCTTTTCTTCGAATTATTTTGCGCCGCAGTAATTTATCTGCGAGCTGTGTGATGTGAATAAGGCTGGCTGGATTAGGTGCATAAAGAATGCCGACCAAGATGATCTTGCGGTGGGCTGAATGTTTACTTAGTGATAAATCGTGAATAGGGAAATTTACGATTGTTTTGATAGAGCTGTTGCGGATTGTTTTGGGTTTTTCTTCACATTTCGATTTGATAAAGTTTCCGCCTTTACTTTGTGTTGTTGACTAGGTGAGGGAAGAATTTATTGCCCACCATCAAAATGATATCAACATCCACATTCAGAAGGAGAAGCAATAACAGCTCATGAAGTTGTTTTACTTGATGAAAGTGATGTTGAAACATCAGGAGGGCATAACAAATGAATCAATTTGACAGCGAATCATAAATCTATGACTTTAGGACGCCTTTCATTACATTTAATAGTGCTCTCGCTTTTAAATGGATATTCATATATCCAAATATATACGAGTATATTCAAATATCCGACGGTGCTACGAACGATTTTGGCGATCGACCAATGCCAAGACAGGAAGACGTCTCTAGTGGCAAAATCTGAAAACGGAATCGCCTATTGACGAAAGACATTTCTTTAGTGTCAGAGTGTTATTGTAAAGAAGAAAGAGAGACTGTATCTCCACATGTTATGTTCATTGGTTTTGAATGTTTGCAAGATGTAATGCAAGGAAACAAAAAGTTTGTCATTCCTGATAAGAGTTCATGGCGACACAGGTGACTCTGTAGGGGGTTGTATAGGCAGAATGCTAATGACAGTTTCATTAGAGCAACGGAACAAAGTAAAGCAAGACATAAAACGTCGATGTTGGAGCGCAATGTTGACGTCGTCTACGAATCTAAGCTCTGGGTTTTGAACCTTATTTATTGTTACAGAAAAATTGTAAGACCACCTGACCAGATTTGAATATTGTGTTCCAATTTTAGGTGGAAACGTCCTTATATATTAAAAGCAGACCAGACGAAGTCAAGGTAACTTAGACATTTCATGCATTTTTGGCGACATCGGCTACGAGTATTCCAATGTAGGTTGTCATTGACACATATCCTCATTCCTAGATAATGGCTGGGTTTCTAAATTTCGCTTCGACGACATAAGATATTGTTTTATAAGCTTAACATACAAGGTGCGTTCTAACAACAAACATTTTTCTTGGCAAAACTGATTTGTTTTATTGAAAATAGCGATTTGTACGGTCTAAAAGCTTGTCGAATGAGTGTTTCAAATCGTCCGCGGGAATAAGCTTACAAAACGCTTTTCTTTTGATCGGCAAATGCATTTTAAAAAGATAAAAGTCACACGGTGCCAAATCAGGCGAATACGGGGAGTGTTTGACAGTTAAAATGTGATTTTTAGCCAAAAAATCGGTCACAAGTGTGACAACAAACGCCAACTTCCTTCTGCGCGATATTCAGGCCAAACGCTTCAAAACACCAAGATAGAATTGTGCATTAATTGTTTCGCCCGGTGGAAGGAGCTCCTTCGTAATCGTAATCGTAAAAGCAAATCAGCTTTGTCTTCATTTTCGACTTCTCAAAATGAGATTTTTTGGGTTTTGGCATATTTGGCGCCTTCTATTTTAGTACTTGGTCTCTGGATCATAGTGGAAACAACACGTTTCATCACCAGTCACAATTTTGTAAAATTAGATTTTCTTCCTTTTGGCCTCCTTGATGATGTCGTTCGAATGTTAAATTCTAAGCAATTTTTAGTCGTCAGTCAATTTTGTACTCCCTTTCTATTCGTTCAAATGTCCTGAAATCTTGACAGTACATCAGTAAGGATCTTCCTTTCCGACGCATGTATTTGCCAATAGATAGCCTCGCTAGAAATACCTATTTTTAAAAAGTCCTGTCTACTTTGGAACGGACTTTGTACGCTGGGATTTCCGTTCTATACTAGAGGAAGCAGACAAGAGATTACTCATGAAAAGCTAAGAGTGTCGGAGACATAACGGAGCCCTGTGACACATCGATTCTGCTGCGTTGCCAGGTGTTGACTTAAGTTACATTTTTCGATGTGAGTTGGCCTAGTGCTACGAATCTGATTATTCTTCAGCTTTTTCGTGCCTCAAAATATCTCATAAGCTGACGAATCAGCTCTTGCATTTTTTTTTTTTTTTTTTTTTTTTTCTTTTATAATTTACGCGCGCCTAAGGGGTTAGATACCCTTTTACTGTTGCCAGGGCGCGGGCGGAAAGTTAGAAGGAGGAGAAAGGAAAATTGTTTTTGTAGTGGTTTGAAATTCAGGTGTATTTGGTTTCTATGTTTGCTCTCCAGGGGTGGGAGTCCGAATAGGACGGAGAGTTTTTCTTCACTAAGAGTGATTCGAGATATAATTCCCAGTATTTTTTTCATTGCTTGAAACTCTTATAACAGCCAAATCTACGTGTCAGTGTTATGCCTTCACACGCAGAATTTTTTTGTCTGAGTTCCAATTACACAATGAAAAACTGATTTGCCATGGGCAGGATTCGAACCTGGACCCTCCGAGTGAGAAGCGTTTGCTACTACCACTACACCACTGCCACCCTTAGTAATCTTAGGAAAAAGGTTCAATGGGCCTTAAAGTTGGGAGAGCTGAAGATTCGCCTGATCTAGGGACGGGATTGGCAAATTCGGTCTTTCATTAATGAAAACACAGTGTTTTTGCCAATGTGGAAGAACAACCCCTCCCTCAGATGAAATGGAGATAATATACCAATTGGATCAGCAGATTTGATTGTATTAAAATCTTGCTTTTATACGAGTACGAATTTGCGCCCTTGACAATCCGACGAGTTCTGTTGGCGGAGACATGAGACAATCTAGAACTGTTTTTCTAATCTGATATTGGGCAGGGGAAATAGCTCCGGATGTTGTCTGTGCCTCCCTTGACATTGGTCTCTCACTTGTGAATCCTCGCAATGGACGAAGAGGACCTGAATGCTTTAGGATAGACCGCCCCCACTGCAGCTGTGATATCATGAGAGTTCTTAAGTTCATGCTCTAAAGCTCTCCATTTAGCGGACAACTTGATTGCTGGATAGGGTAGTGGAGAGAACCCAGATGTCTTCAAGAAATCCTTATGCTTGATGACGTCCGTAGCAATTTTGAGGTGGCCGGAGACAGTTACAATAAGGGGATAAGCTAACCCTAGTTGGAGTTCCCAGACTGAGTGGAATACAACGACACGCTCAAGAGGAGGACACGAGACACAGGACCCCGCGGTGTAGAAGCTTGGTGAGATGGTACATAGAGTGCGTAAGACCTGCGACGACGAAGGAGATCCGAACAGAGGGAGATTCCCTCTTAATTCAGAGGTAAAGGCACCCAGGAGATAAGGACCTGCACCTTTTAGCGACGGGCATTCTCCAAGTACAGTCAAAGCAATATATCCAGCGAGGCTTTTACAGAGGGTAGATCCTAATTTCAAAGGAAGAGGTCCTTCTACATCCACTATTAACTGTCCCATACATGTAACCACTTTAGGATTAGAGTTCGGTGGTGTATCAGAGGAGGTTTCTGAGTCAGAGCTCTTGTTTTTCCTTAAGTATATATGTTTCCTTGTTGCCAAAGTGAAAACAAAGAGACACATTCCCCTATGAATTGTCATGTCATTAATGCGATGAGCCAGATCTTCCAATGTTTTTGTTTTTTATCGCCTTTTTCGGATGTATTGGGAATGGCGTCATTGCAGTCCATTATTGTCTATTTTTGTCTTTTCACTTTTCCAACCTTTCTTCAGAGCTAGACTCATCCGAATTCTTTTCTTTTGGATTGATACTCTTCATCTGATGAGGTACAAAGGATTTCATTGAAAAGAAATCATATCAGCAGCGGCATCCACGTCTTTATGGAGACAACACAATGACCAGTTAAAATTCCTACGGAATATGTTGAGTCCGATCCAATTGTCCTTCTCGTATTGTATGATCTTTAAAACAAGTTTGGGATGTTGGAACCATGACTATCAATGGCAAGTAATCGTGAAGTCTCATTTCCAGCTGGGTTAAGTCGTCTTCCACAGTGAAGATCTCAATACAACGTACTTCGAGTGTTGTTTGTCCATGTCAAATGTCAAAGCCACCCTGAGTTTTAGCTTGAGGCATACAATTGTTTGTATGGAGTCAGATAGTACATCAAATTCGTCAATAAGCTGCTGCAGTGGATGATTTCACCCAACGCAATTGAGTTCCGGCTCGCATTGTGATGGAGTTTAGAA
This sequence comes from Volucella bombylans, assembly GCA_949129095.1. Taxonomy (NCBI): domain Eukaryota; kingdom Metazoa; phylum Arthropoda; class Insecta; order Diptera; family Syrphidae; genus Volucella; species Volucella bombylans. The sequence continues at coordinate 152,323,605 of OX422143.1, forward strand.
AGCAACATCACTGCATTCTGACAGGACCGCAATGGAAAAAGAATAATAGCACTTGCCAGGTAGTTCTGCATTCCTGATTCATAATAATTACCGAACACAAAAAATTCACTACAACCGTTTAAGTGAAGAGCAACCTCAATCGGCTAAGTATGGACCTCCTAAGTCAGATAGAAAACAGCCGAGCCAGCTGTAAGGACTAAATTTGTTTCTAGCTAAATTTGCTATGGTTCCACCACCGTAATTTATCCTTATTGAATGCATATGCTCGGCTTTACGTAGACTTCAGATTTGAAAGTCAAAATCGCATTATCACCTGCTCGCGGTTCGTAAGCGAAAACGCGATGACCGAATACCCGTACTTCAGCCCACATATAGGAAACTAGATGAAGCATTAATTGTTGATTTGATCAATGGCTTCTTAAGACTAGCAAGAGTTTTTCAAAAAGAAAACGTTCGGCGGAATAATTCTCTTGATGGACTCTACGTAGCTAAATTCTGCAGCTAAGACAACTGATACCTTTTAGAGGTAATTTGAATTTTTTATTGCAGCTTGGAATATAAATAGTGGCGATTGAGCCCGTATGATCAACAGCAGCGCTATTGTCTCTTAATAAATTCACTGACACAGTCTTAAGATAAGCCTTTCTGGAAGATCTAGTGAAATATGAAACTTTTTGGTATACCACAGCTCTTCCAAAACATCAACGACCAACGATGAGTAATTATTAATTAAGTGGCCGAAACAAGAACTACAAAGAATGCGCGTAAAGCAAAAAATATGACAGAAGAGGCGGTAATAAAAGGATGCCATACAATAATGGACAACACAAGGTGTACTGTGCTGTTTGGAGACACTTTTTCAGAACTACTTCGACATGCACCGGATTCGGCAAGGAGATGCGCGTGTGACCTCTCTAAATCAATGCTGTAACAGACAGTTGTAAGGCAGGTGTTAATGCGGAGGGCACTATCTACTCGTACAAGTTGGTCTGGACCAGCTGATGAGAAGTGCTGAAGTGCATAATTGGTCTCAGACAACGCACTGTTGTAGAGGCACATACATTAAATTGAAAAATGCGAAGTGAGCAAATCTAAAAGGAAAGAAGGACAGCGAACTTACTGCCACATAACAAAATCAACTTAAAACCTCGAACTCTACGAGTTACAAGAAGATATTCTTCGATCTATGATACAAGAATTACATTGGCTCAGTAAGAACAAACTAAGAACACCAAATCCCCAGTTTAAGGATCGAGACCGGGTGACACACTGGGAGCTGCGTCGACACCAAAGAAACTCAAAGGCGAACACCTAAATGGAATATCTTAAGTAAAGGCTACTCTTTAAGCTGTTGCAACCTGGTTTCCCCGAAAGGTGGCAAGTGTGACTGTTAACGAGCGTATCTTCATAATCTCATCCTATCTATTCGCTTCAATTTTGTAACTACTTTTACTGCACGCCAATTCGAAAATTGCTCCCTCTTTGCACCATGCCTAATTCTTAAAGTATCTCCGTGATTTATCTTCAACAATTCAATTTTTCTTCTTTTCGTAAATCTGATAACAATCTTCCAATTGTACAGTACATATAATTTGACGCGTCTCATCTGGAATTACTCAGATGCCCCGGCCATCTTAATGACACAAAATCCATTTCACTTTCAATGGTGTCTTATGTTTACGTGAGTACACAGCCAGTTGCCCTAGCCAAATTGGCTAAACTATTCAAACTATCCAAGCCATCATTAACAGCAGGACACACATCATTGACATTGATCACTTCCCACTGATTGTATTACATCTAATAATAGACGAAAGCATTTTGTCATTAGGACACATAGCTACAGATACTTGGACATACACATGTATATATATAGATAGACCACTATTAGGTGCGATACGATATACTGTCACACACGTAATTATTGTGTTGTCGTAACAAATTGACAAACAATGAGCTTTACTGGCCTCCTGTGTCGCCCTGAGGCCCTGTCACACCCTCCCACAAAAACTCACCGCACATTTAGAGAGACTGAAACTCGGAGAGAACTTAAATATGGAGCTCATAAAATATATCCAAATGTTAGAAGAGTGATGAAGATGGTGGTTGTGGTTAGAATGTATAAATGTCATTGGAAGGAGGACACGACACTGTGAAAACCATGCCTACACATCGACAACGACACCGACACCGACGACGACAAATCATCATCCCTCGACCTGGAGTCGTGTTTTATGAGCGATGACAAAATCAGCCATGGAATTAATTATACCGCTGGATTCATTCTACCCCCTACTCGTGCAACCAACAACATCCAACTCAGACATCTCTAGCTCATTCTCCTTGTCTTTCTATGCCGCAGTCTCTGTAATGACCCTCAAGGGAATGCATTAAATTAAATTAAACGTTGATGATTATATGTGTACCGTTAGGTCTGAGTTGGTTTTTCGGATGGCTCGGCTGATGACGGGGGGATGCCAAAGATGACGCAACTGACGCTACCCCCATTAAACAACCCTACGGGGACACTTTACTTTGTATAGAGTGAATGGTTCAGTTGAGGGGGTTGAAGAAAGACGCTCATGCATGCATGCAATCTTACTGACAATAGAGAGTGGAAACGTTATCAGCATATGACAGGAGGTACCATAATCATACGTGTGGTAAGGGGATGAAAAAGGGAAGGAGAATCGAGAATATATACTACATATGTGGACACTTGGCTTTTAGGGAGTAAAAGGGCTTTACCGAGGTTTTGTGATCACAAAAGCTCACTTAACATTGCAAATTGAAATGCAAATTGCTTTAAGGCTGTCCGTTTTAAGGGCGGATGAGAAACTGACCAGTTGCTGCTTATCGAGGGTTAAGTGTTGAATACAAAATGTACACAACCAGTCCGAGTACGAGTTCTTGGACATGTGGGGAGGAGAGTTTATTATTTTTATTGTTTGCAATTGTGAGCCTGTATACGAATGTTAGAAATTGAATAACCCCAATTGGCTGGAATGGGGGAATCTTCCTTTCAAGAATCAAGATACGAATACGAGTACTCATCCCTGGTTTTGAATGTTGTATTCTCTCTCTGTCGCTGTGGGTGCATGAATAATCGCGTGTAATTATCACATCAACAGGGTAATTTGTCGAAATGGATGTGATGATTAGGGGTAATAACAAAACTGATTGTTTCAATAGTGATGGTGATTGGTTGTGGAGGTTTGGGGTTGGGATGTGTTTTAACCTTTAACTGTTGTTAAATCAAATTGTTGGCATGCAATAAAGATTCAGGGACATATCCTGACAACTCATTAAGATAGTTATCAAAGTTAGGAACGCAAAGTTCGGCTATGATTGTTTTTTTCTTTTATGTGGAAGTCATTTAAGAAGTTATGTCGAAATTCACAGAATGCCTATTGTATCGTGATCATGGAAACAAACAGCAGGTTCTTGTCCGCATTTAGTCGTTATGTTCAATTTTCGAAAAAGCAAAGTACTATACTGAACGAATTCGAATGGAAAACTGTGTAATTCTGTAGGAATTGTAATTCATTCGGTTGGCTTTCAAAGTTAAAAGAACTAGGCCAACATTTTAACCTTATGGAACCCCATCATACAACATAATTCTGCGACGGTATATCGTTTCCTTTCGAAGACGCTGGAGTTAGTGAGGTTTCTTGAATTGTAATTCATTCGGTTGGCTTCCAAAGTTAAACGAACTGAGCCAACTTTGCAACCTTGTGGGACCCCATCATACAATATATTTCTGCGACGATATATAGTTTCCTTTCGAAGACACTGGAGTTAGTGAGGTTTCTAATCTAGGAGCTCTATCATCTATCTAAGCGTCTACATACGGTTTTGAGTTAGTGACTAAAGTATCTAAAGTACATATCTAAAGTATATGTTCATGGAAATGTTGCCTTTAAATTGAGTGCAGCAAGTAGATGCATAATGCACACAATCAAGAATGAGTACCATAGCGGCATGGATACAAGAATCAACTAAAAATCAGAGCACTACTGTTTTATATGATTACGATCCATATCTTCATACAGATTCCCTAGTTAAAGAGGTCTACTATTTGCTGTTCGTTGCTTGAGAGCGACGAAAGGGTTTTCCAATAGGGACTTGACGATTTTGAATTTAATTTGTGAACGCACTCTTTCACTAATCATCAAACTGTCACAATTATAAAAATTTTCTACCGAAATTCGGAGTCGGTGGGTGACTGCAACTTTAAGAGCGTTAACTCAAATTTTCGGTCATAATTCTCGCCCTAGTAGACAGGCGGCAATAACAAGTTTAGTGCAAAAATTTGACTCTACATATTCTACAACGGGTTGGTCGAAGTGTCGAAAATATCGCTGCCGTTCAGACGACCGTAGCAAACGATCCAAATCAGTCAATTCCACGGCGTTCTCAAGAATTGGGCATCGCTCAGACCACATTATGGCGTATTTTGCGTAAGGATCTTGGTTTACACCCATACAAGATCAAGCTGACTCAAGGATTGAAGCCGATGGACCGTTTGAAGCGACGTACGTTCTCCGATTGGGTTCTGGAGAAGATGCGCCAAGATGATGAATTTCATCGCAAAATCATATTCAGTGACGAAGCTCATTTTTGGCTCAATGGGTTCGTCAATAAGCAAAATATGCGTTATTGGTCGGGTGAAAATCCACATGTGCTTCATGAGTCACCACTTCATCCACAAAAAATAACTGTTTGGTGCGGTTTGCATGCCGGCAGCGTTATTGGGCCATATTTTTTCGTCGACGATAACGATCGTCACGTTACTGTGAATGGTCAGCGTTATCGCGCCATGATCACCGATTATTTTTGGCCCGAATTGGAAGATATAGACTTGGACAACATGTGGTTTCAACAGGATGGTGCCGCAAGCCACATAGCACACAGCACACGCTACAATCGATTTATTGAAGAGTAAGTATGGTGAGCATGTTATCTCAAGAAATGGGCCAGTCGATTGGCCGCCTTGTTCGTGCGATTTAACGCCGCTTGACTATTTTCTGTGGGGCTACGGTAGTCATTGGTTTATGCCAACACGCCGACGACGTCGGAAGACCTCAGAGTCAAAATTGAACGCGAAAAGCGGCCGTTTCGGCCGAAATGTGTGGTCGAGTCGTTGAAAATTGGGTCCAACGAATCGACCGCTGTAAACGTGCCGGTGGTGGCCATATGAACGAAGTCGAGTGGCATTCATAAATGTTTTGATTGTACTTCAAGCCGATAATAAAGGTTTTGAAATATCTCAAATGGTTTGCGTTTTGATTAAAAAAAAATTGTCAAGTCCTTATTGGAAAACCCGATACTACTAGTGCTATGTTATACAGCACATATGCTAATTCAACTTTCCACAAACGGTTACACGAGTTTGGAAATTAAAAAAAAAATCTTTACAGCATATCAAGAATATTTTCCCTAAGAGTTTCAAGTCAATCGGAGTAAAACTTTAGGAGAGTGAGCCTTTGGAAATTGCTTTCAGTAGGGTGTTCGTTGCGAATTTTTACTAATTTTTTTTGCAAAATGCAGCCGCATAAAATTAGTAGAGATGATCGAGAAACAGGTGTTAGAAGAAAAAATAGGACAAAAACAGGAAACACACGCGTTTAATCCTAAAACTGCAGAGATCAGTGATGCATATTTCGCTGAAGTAGAAGTCGGTGGACAGGATTTCTCAAAAACGAGTTTTTAAAATGTTACACACTTCTTCTATTGTAGTAGTGATTAACAGAAACAAGACAGACATTGGAAGATTGCGGTTTGAATGGAAACACAACGACAACACGTGTAATACCTTAAGCACACATCTAGCGAGCTGAATTGATGATGAACTTAAGGACAAGTTTTTAATTCACCTGCCTGCCGGAAGTAGAAGGGACCTCGTTTACCCAAAATCGCTACTAAGCATTTATTACTTGGATTTGATAGTGTAACAACCATCTTTCAGATAAAGTATTTGCTGTATCTTCCCTCAAAATTCTTTAGAATCAACATGAAAGTATTATACATACTCTTATTTAGGCAAGCTAAAAAGGTATTTTAGATCCCGGGCTGGAGTAAGATAAAGTTTAGACGTGACACAGTAAAAAAGTGTCCAGCCGCAATGAACCTTTTGAATACACTTTTACAAAAAGAAGAGCTATGTCAAATGTCGTCATGGTGATGATTGACCTCAATGTCCGAGTCGCGCAGACCTAAGACATGCAAAATTTAAATACCCAGCCATTATCCATGAATGGCATTTGCATCGTTGAAACAGGAAAACTTTCCATTCTCGTTGTGTGTGTCAATGACAACTTACATTTGGAATGACAACATATTCAATGTCGCCAAAAATACTGCGAAATGTCTAGGTTTCCTCAAGCGATGTAAGAAACACATCACTCCCTCTGCCTTCATAGATAAGGCATTTATCCACCCAAAATTGGAGTACAATGCCCACATCTGGTCAGGGGCGCCTAAAACATTTTTGCACCTGCTAAATAGGATTCAAAAACGTGCAATAAAACCCATAGGTGATGCTAATACCATTCAGACAATGGACACCCTCGAACACCAACGTAAGGTCTCGTGTCCCACTTTGTTCTAGCACTGATGGTGGACAGTGCTCCATAGAACTCGCCAGTAGCATTCCGCCCCTTCAAACTTTTGACCGTACAACCCGCCTCAATATGAATACTCGTCACTACATCTTTCGGACGTAGGTACTCTAAAATATCGTGATTCGTTCCTAAGACGTACAACTCGCTTATGGAATGCGCTGCCGAGCTCACTATTTCCTCGTCGTTATAACTTGCAAAAATTTAAGCCCAAAGCATATCGATACCTCTCTTTTCTTCCGCCCCTAAGTTTTCTTAGGACATGCCACAAAATCACCTGAATATCACATGGCAGGCCAAAAGCCAATCAAGTCTTAAGAGATGTATTAGGAAAATGCAAACAAGTCGTTTAGATTTCACGAGACTGCTAACCAACAATTCCTAATAGAGCGTCTGGCCCATTTTGACTCAATTAAACTCAGATTGCCGACAGCTAAAGCAAAATTTCTCGAAAGAAGTGGAAAAAATCAGCAGCTTAGCACTCCACACATTTAAGAACATTGAAACGATTTCATCAACAAAGTGAAAAAATATTGTCACGGACCACGTGGCTGCCTGAAAACTCCTATAGGCAGATCCAGGCTCGAGAGCTTAGATTGCAGCAACAGAATTAAGCCGAGAGGAGAATACCATTGCGTGCTACATGATAACAACAACGTCACCACAAAACAACTGACAAGTACTCACAGTTCAACACAACGTCTGATTAGCTGGTTTCAGAGCAGAAAAGGATCAACTAAAGAGTTGGAAGGAGCGTATCAATTCAATCCTGTGTTGTATACCACCTTGATCAAACAGAATTTATTCAGAAAATTAAAGATACAAGCTTATTCATCTAAATCTATATTGGTTTTCGGTATGTCCATCAGTGCTTCCTGCGATTTTTCCATTACTTCCTCTAGGCTGCTGAAACGCGTTCCCCGTATTTCTTTTTTAACTCGATTGAACAGAAAGAAGTCACAGGGAGCCAAATCAGGTGAATTCGGTGGCTGTTGGATGGTATTTGTTGCATTTTTCGTCAAAAAATTACGAATAATGATGGCACTGTGCGAGGGTGCGTTATCATTGGGCAAAATCCACGAGTTTTCTGCCCACAATTCTGGTCTCTTTGGCGTTTCATAACGCCCAAATAATACTCTTTGGCATGGCCTTCTGGCAAAAATTCATGATGCGCTACACCGTTGTAATCCATGAAAACCGTGAGCATTGCATTCTTTTTTTACTGAAAACGAGGTGGTTTTTTGGTCTCGGCTCATTTGGTGAACGCCATTCACTTGCCTGATGTCTGGATTGCGTGTCGTACTTATAAACCCACCTCTCGTCTCCAGTAATGATCCTTTTGATGAAAGTGGGATCGGATTCAGCCTCGAAAATCATCTCTTTTGCGACGTCAACACGGTCTCTTTTTTTCATGAAATTGAGGTCTTTTGGCACCAACTTTGCTGTTACACGATGGAAACCCAAATCATTAACCAAAATGTCTTGGACGGATCAATATCTCTCTGATGGTTAATTTGCGGTTATTGACCAACATTTCTTTTACTACATTAATGTTTTTGTCGGTTTTCGATGTCGATAGTCTGCCACAGCGTTCATCATCTTCGATTGACTCACGACCGCTTTTGAACCGCTGGTGCCACTCCAACATTTCCAACGTTCGCGCATCATTAAATCCGTTTTTTACGCAAAATTTAATACAAGTTCGTTATTGCAAATTTAAATCCATTTCTAAAATTGTAAAAAATCGCCAACTCACACAGAGGTAGGTCTACTTTAGTCTACGTAACTTTTGCAAATTTCAAGCTATGGCGGTAGGATTTAGTGGAATGTCAACAGCAGATTTACCAACTTAACAAAAAAAAAACATAACTTAAATCGGAACAATGGGAGCGCCACACGGTTCCGGGAACTTTTTGATCAAGGCGTATTAGCGACAAATCATCATTCATCTGAATGAGTTGTCCGAAGGAACAATGTATGTGGTGCCTACCTCGACTAAAACCTTCAAGAACAGCAAGGCTGTGGGACGTAAAAGTAATATCATACCTTAGAGCTTTTTAAGCAGTGCCAACAACATTTGTTGTTGTTGAAATATTCATCAGGCTCTCTAAGAAAATATATATTATGGAGCGCGCAAATGAACAGCAATTTCCATGATTGTCGTGCCAAATTATTTCTTGACAATTTAAAGCCGATGCAGACTAGACAAGAGGTTTGCCGCTATGGTCATTCATATTACCTTTCGGAACACTGATAGCCATTTCATTTGCAGTTTATTGCACTTGCACAGCAAGACTTGAAACTATAAATAACACACGCCTATTTATGAAGGCCCTGAATCAGTAATATGAGCCTACAATAATTATGTCAAAGAATCCAAAATACTTGATATTAAAAAGAACTCGCCCTACGGCTGAAACTTGTGGAATCCCATACCATTTACATTATATAGCAGCAAATCTAGACATTGCTAACTGCAGATAGTCTCATCTGCAATTTTCCTCTCCACGATAGTTGTGAAGTTAAAGACGTGCTAAGATTGTGTGTCAAAAACCTTCCCAACCCTCGGATCGTAACTAACTCTTAACAGTTTACTTGAAGAACATTTTAATTAACAATGTAGTTCATAAGGCCTTTAGGTTTGCTAATTACCTTTCATTATAATCCCAACCAACGAACAAATTTCTTTAGTTAGGTGGTGAGTATAAGCTTTATAATTAGTGGCAATAAAATTCGTTACGGTCGGTAGGCTAACACGAAACTAATTACAAGTATTCGGTATGTCTTCGTATACTAAGACTTACGTGCTTCGATTTTTTTGTTTCTGTTTTCCAAAGAGCAATTAGATTAATAAGTTGTTGTATAGTTAAATGGGTATAAAAAGTGAAACAATTTGCTGCACTACTGATTCCCCAATCATTACATGCACACAATGTTTAAAGTTTACCTTTATGCATAGAATAGCATCAACTACACCTCATCAATATGGTACATACCTGGAAGAAAAAAGAAGAAAATAGTTAGTATAACGAGAGTTAGTGAAGAGAGGTGTCGTTTTTAAGAGTGAACAAGAGGGAGAAAGAAAGAAAGAAAGACTTTAACCTGCAATCCATTACTAATCAAACATACCACCATTAATCAGTTGATGCATGCCTCCTTTAACACCTAGCTTTGCCGCACCCAACTTAAGTTACGGACACTCGTACAAGTCCATAACACGATCCAACCAAAGGCAATAATCAATTAAACTTTCACTGCTTTTGTCCAACACATCCCTTCAATGCCTCAATATAACCTCAAGACGGACGGTATAGACTTCGGGTAGACTCTCCAAATGGACTTCGAATGGTGGAATGAAGACTTGACTTGACGAAGGAGAGTGAATCAACGTGGGGTAAGAAGAAAAATAATGAAAATAAAAATAACAAATAAATTGCTGCAAAATTACAGTAATCAAGTTTAGTGGTGATAATCGGTCTGCGGAATCTCAATTAATCGCTTTGCTGCCACAAGATTACTCCACGCTAGCGAATCACCACCCGAATCCCCGTCTCCGAGTCGTGTCGTTAGAGTTAAAGTTGGTTAGAGTCGTGTCGACTTCTTCTATGCATTTGTCGCTTTTTGTGGTGCTGCTCCTGGTGGTGGCTGCCAAGTCACACAACAAAACGTACGTCAGCCTGATGCTGCTCTCGGAAGTTTTTGCGCGCCCACAAGACACAGAACCGATACCCACCTAGAGAGCTGACTGGCTAGAGCTAAGCATGGAATACATTACTGCCTTGTGCGGCCTTCTCTTATCATTTTCTCAAGATCTTTTGGAATTCATTTTTTCCCTTCTTGATTTGCTGTTGCTGTTGCTGTCGCTGTCGCTGTCGCAGGGCTACATTTTTCATTCCTTCGTCGTTGGAGTCGTCGTTGTTGCTGGAGTCATAGTCACTGTTAGTCGTTGTCGATGTTTTTTTTTTTATTTAATTTGTCGGCAACAAGGTAGTTTGGCACATTCAATATGACCATGTTGGAGCGGTCGTTCGTAGTAGTAGATACCTTCAAGATGATGGTAGTTTGTTGGTCGGCAGGTCTGATGATGATAGCATTTGGTAATCGTACAGCCACCTAAGTAATTTGCAGGTTTTTACCTCTCTTGACAAAAAAAAAAACAAAGTAATACTCAGGCGGTGGTAACCGCCTGTTGCCTGATGCTGATACTACCGCTGCTGTGTGTGATCTTGCGCCATGATATGGAAACCTGGCTTCTACTACTCCAAACCCAACAGAATCTGTTGAGTAGTTTGCACTGCAGGACTCATGCAACAACCACGCGGACGACGAAAACGAGAAGACAAAGACGAAGAAGCAGCGACAACTAACGATGGTTCAACAAGGCATCTGCGATACTGCAACAAGATAATTTGCACTACCTCGAAAGATGTGGAACGTGCTCACTTATTGACGCATTTATGGTGGTATGTATGTATAGCATCTCTGGTATGGAGAAAGGTGGACTCTGTCTGTCATTAGTGCTGGAGCTCCCATAATTCTTCAAATTCCACTTGGCACAGTACCGTCCAAAATGAGGCCATGAATGCGAATTCACTATATCAGGGGAGGCAAGTATTTCTAAAACAATTCACAGAATGCCGCCCATGTCCGTGTTTTGGTCATTCCCAGTCTCAAATACCAAGCGCTACATTTACCAGCCCCTCCATAGATGGCAGGTTGTAGAGTTCCTCAGCTACTCATGGAATGAGAATCGACTCCTTGCATTATAAACTACGTAAACTAAATTCCAATGTGCGTTCGTAATTAAATAACGTGAATATTTTCATCCCAACTCTCGCCGCCGCTGTAGCATCTCATGAGCGTCCCTGAGTACCGTGAGTTTTTGTTCATTCAGAAAAGCCAACACAAGTCCTGACTTATGGGGTAACCCAAAATCCACGTCAACCTTACTACAGAGATTTTTACACGTTAACCTCCTGTGAGCTTTACGGATACAACATGAACCAACATACGATTATAACCTTCTGTCCCGGCGTCCATATGTAGAGAGAAGGATCGTGATTCTTTTTATTTCAGATTTTTTTTTGTTGTCGTTTTTATTTTTTTTATCTTTTGGTAGATTCGTTCCTTCTTTGCCTCGTCCGGCGCTTATGTTGTGTGTTTCGGTGTTGTTCATGCCCATGTTTTACTTTGCGGAACATGATAGTAAAAAAAAAAGCCGCACAAATATATATTCTCTTGTAAAACATCAAAGCAAACATAAACGACAAACAACACACCACACACTCCTTGGCGGGTATTTAAGTGGTTTTTGGCCTGTTTTTTGTTTTTTTCTTTTGGTTGTTGTTGTTATTATTTTTGGATTTGTCGATTGTGGGAGGTTGGATTGTGAGAGAGTGCTTCTAAATAACTTTTCGATAAATTGGATTTTTTGTGTTATTTTATGGTTTTTGATTTTTTTGGAGGGAAATTTGTCGAGACAAATTGTAGAGTTGAGGAATAAATTTGATGCCAGGGCAGGAAGTGATGTTGTGTGTGGGGCGACAAGGGGAATTCGACAAAATGTATTTTATATTGAATATTACAAGAAGGGGGATTATGTACTTCTTTAAGGAAAGTTGTTTGCAAATTGATGTGATTCTTTGAAGTAGTGGACACACCCCTGATTTCGGTTTCGCAAGTGGAAACATTAGCAATTCCACTTTCTCTGTACGAGTGTTGCCCCCTCTTAGATGAACAGTTTTTACCAGAGAACCTATCTAACATTTCTCTAACATATCGTACTCATATTAGAACAGATGACCATGGGAAGACCCATTCTGAATTAAGGGTAAAGGTAGTTGGGTCTCCTATAAATTATCAGCCAACGCTCACTAAACCGCCGGTTTGGTTCGGTCCATTTCTTCGATAGATTCTCATGGTCGTCCTTTTTCTTCGTAAAAGGCGGAAATCTACATTTTGCGTAACATTTTCGTTGAAGTTTGCTAGTCAGTTTGTTGGTAACATGACCTAAATGAATAATTTTTCAAACTTCGTGTCGGACTAGTCATTTTTTATTTTAGATCTGGACTCAACCAGGTTTACCATAAGCAAACTGCCTCCGGTTACTCACGCCGAGTTGGTTAAGGTCTCTTTAGACTTGCACACTCCATCTGAGCCGAGGTCTTCCTATATTGTGTATTCGAAGAATCTCCGAGATGGAGCACTGATGGTCATCTGACCTACCTGTCCCAGCTATCATAGTCGTTGTATGTTCTTCCCCATCCACACGTGACCGTAGAGTAGCCGAATATTTTTTTCTCAAAAAATAGTCTAGGGTGGCCGGCCACTGACAGAGTCCATGCTTTTAATTCAAACGGTTTTGCTATACAATTGCGTTCTTAACACGAACGCGTTAAAGATTTCAGCTGCATTATTCTCATTATAGAGGGTGGGCCATCTATTGGTGTCTTTTTGAAACATATGTTAAATATTGGCAGTGTCAGCTCTTATGCACTCAAAAAATTGAGTAGTACGAATTTTGAAAAAAAAAAATTTCGGTCGAAATAATGCACCAACTGCAGCTGTTGTACGCAAGTTTGGGAAGAAAGTTCGTGGGACTGGTTTGATGATTGATATCCGAATATATTCCCCTGTTCGTCCTGTAGGCTCGACGGAGAATATTACAGATGTTGCCGAAAGTGTGCGACTAAGCCCGATAACTTCAACGCAGCAAAGATCTCAGCAACTGAACATCAGCCTGAGGAGATTTTTGTATAAAGATCTCGGATTATTCGCTGACAAGGTCAAATTATGGTTTAGAGCAGCTCGATGTGGTGTACCCCCATTTCGGCGGCTAAGTAAACAAGGAAAATTGCGGTATTTGGGGCTCGGAAAATCCCCTGTCATAAAGAAGGCATAGTCTTAGAGAAGCCCATGCATCCTGAACGTATGGCTGTTTGTGTATGTTTTTTGGAGTGGCGGCATTATTGGCCCATTTTTTTTAGAGGACACGTTACAGTAAATGGAGAACGCTACCGAGGCATGGTAACCGATGGAGCTATGCGCCACAAGCCATTCAACAATCGATTTATGGTTCAATAAATGTGTAATCAGTCGTTTTGGTGATGTTGCTTGACCGCCACGAAGCTGTGATTTACGCCGTTGGACCTTTTTTTTGTGTGGGATGCCATTAAAGATCGATGCTATGCGAAAGAACAATATTAGTCAATTAATACGGAAAATAGGGGCCGAAACCATGGAACCTACATATGTCCGAACATTCCGAGCGGCCAATGTAGATTTGGACCACTAACTCCTTGGAGTCAAGTGACGCTTACGGATATCTCTCGTCAACTTCCTTATAGCATGAATTAAGCGCTGATAATTAGTGGCATCGATGCAAAGAAGCCGTCGGCAATGGGGCAACTGATGAACAGATTTTTATTCGACCATCCGAAAATAAGGGCTTTCCCGGAAGCAAAGCAAAAAGCATGGAAAGCGAGAGATAGAGGGAATAGAATGGATCCTACTTCAGCAATAATTTCCGGTAGTTTTAAGAAAAAGCTAAAAGAATATTTCAAGCCAACAAAACAGCCGAATAGAATCTTGCAGAGCAAAGGAAATATTGATTCACACTCGGTGCTTTTGAAGACTGTTAAAAGGCGACGGCGATGACCAAACCTGCACAGTAAGGTAGAAATATCTATTCAAGGTGGGCGATGAAAACCAACATTTCCGCCAGCTAAACCAAAATGAATAAAATACCAATGATCAAACTTAAGGCAGAAAGAGGTTACCTATATGGAAGAAAGATGAACGGGAGCTTAGCACTGTTTGTCTGTTCCACAAAGGAGACTCCCTAAATTGCACCAACTGTTGAGGCAACAGTCTTCCCAACATGGCGTAAAGGATCTTGTCTAACGTATTGTGTGAACTACTTGCCGTCCATTTGCAAGTCCACAAATAACCAAATGTTCACAATATGGCAGATCATAGGGAAAACCCAAGGAACCCAGATCGATATACACAAACTCATAGAGCCACACCTAACTTTGACATCCCTGAACCAACTCGTCGGATTGTGCAGAACAACGATAGAGGACGCTCGCTGCTCCTTAACGGTCAGAAGCAATGAGCCATCGCACACGAGAACATATCTGCCGACAGATAACCGGTTTTGTGAACGAGGGGATTGAGGTCTGCAGTAAGAAACGCCAGAAAATCTTCTACCATGCCCGAGCGATATTTTTTTAGTCTGAACAAAAATATGATAAAATGAAAACGGGTTAACGTATAGAATTTTTTTATTCCGGCAGAAATCATCCCGTGTGCGCTTGAAGCATGGTATGAAAACGGTTTCATGCCGGCATAAGTGCTCTTATGGCCCAATCTCATCGACACCTTAGATGTCAAAGGAGGCAAGGTCACACGTTGTCATATTACTTCTTCAGCATTCTACCTTAAGAAATTTTTTGAAACTTGCAAGTTAGCACCAGTAGCAAAAGTTTCTGCAACTACTTGCGGATGAGATTGATGTCGATGGAACAACACAGCGAGCTGTTACTGGGTGCATTTGCAAGTAGTTAAGCAGAAGCGCCAAAAATGTTTTTAGGTGTGAATGAGGGCAAACTTAGTATACTTGTATGCTGTCAGAAGAAGAAGAAGAAGAAGAAGGGACACACAGCACCGAGGAATCGGATAGAAAGTCACAATAGATAACTCTTGTAGGTGTTAGAGACTAAGTCTACGTCAGCTCTGTCATCAACTGTAAAAATGGTGAGAAATCAAACAGAGTTATACTTGCCAATCGCTGTTTCTTTGGCAGAAAAAAGTAATTAGTTAATAAACACTGAGAGGAGTCTGTCATCCCATTCCTGCTTTATAGCTCCGAAGTATAACCGTTTGCGAAGGCGTATGAATACATTTTTTGGCGGTTTTGAGTGCGATTCTTCGAACGATTTCTGGTCCCGTTCGCACTGATGAGCTTAAAGGAGGAACTCTACGAGTTGCACAGCGATATCGATCTGTTCAGAAACCTGAGATTGCTAGGACACATGGAGCTAATGAATATTAACGAGTGTTCCTACCTGGATGGACGCACAGTAGAAGAAGAGTTATAAGAGGACATAGACATAAATCATTTTGAATCGAGTAACTAAAGGCTGCAGACCAAAGACTTGGAGAGATTTAGAGATGGGCTAAGGCCTAGGTCAATTCTGAACTTAGCGACATGTAAGTTAGAATATTTCCAGGTAAATTACAGACCTACCGAGGATGATTTTATATTAAAAGGAATACCAATAAATTGCCATTTGCGATTTGCCATTTTTGTCACTATTTAGAAGACAATCGCGAGGATTCACCAGCAAATGAATCTGCCCAATTTGGGGCGCATTTATTCTTGCAGTACGTGCTGGGATTCACATCAAATCAATACCCCTTGGAATTTACTGACTTGTATGAGGCAGCACGTTCGAAAAGATACGCCTTGAAATGCATTTTATTTTTTTGCGGCTTAAATATGAAATAAAAAAGTTTCCATTTCACTAATTTCGAAATCAATTTTTAATAAATGGCGCCCAACGTCAGTCCCAAAGAAATTCCATTGTAAATCCAATATTCGCTCGTTATGGCACACACGATGCAATTAACAAAATCTCTTCAAAAATGAACAAAATATCTGCGGCTTTGCGGGAAAAGAGTAAGTGGAATGCAATCAATCGGACAACTGTAAAAACGAAAACAAACAACAACGCAGAAAAAAATTCCATAAACAAACATACGAGTATCAAAAAATCGCAAAGAATAATTGTCCATTCGAGTTGAAGCCTCGTTTTATGTTCATTTATTTTTTATTTGGCGATTTTTCAGTTGTTTCTGTGATTTGCTTTTTTTTTTGGTTTGTTTGTGAAGAAACAACTCTTTGCAAATAAATCCACCAGTCAAAGATACAACCCAACAAAACAACAAAGCAACAACTATTACTTTGCAATTTCAATTCCAGTGAATGTTCTGCGCAATAAATTGCCATTACCATGCACACGCACGCAAGTTCATTTTACAAGTAACGCCAAAAACTCGCTAACGCAAAGGTAAAACGCTAACGCAAAGGCGAATGCGAATCTGAATGCGAATGTGAATGTGAATGTGAATATGAATGTGATTGCGAACGCGCGCTCATTGAATTTTCCGTATGCATACATGTCGCGATAAACGCGACGGATACGCGCGTCCACTTGAAATTCAATTCGCGTGCATGTTGTACATCGGCCCTAAGTTAGCGATACGCGGATACCAAAGCGCGACCATATAGCGCAACAAAAAACGACGAGGAGTTCGGATTGACCGACAGACGAACGCAACGACATGATGAGGAATTTTCCGTCGTCGATGATATTTGTTGGCTAATTGCATTGGTGGGCTTGGAGGAACAACCAGGTTCTCTCTGATGATTTTCCACGTTTCTTTTTTTTGGGATTTTTTATAGCCAAAGTAAGTGGACAGAAATGAAGACAAGGCAAGACAAGACGAGAATGCTGAATAGCTAAATGTTGACTGCTGAATGTTTAATGTTTTATGCAGAAAATCAAACCACAAGGCAAGCGACCAAAAAAAAACACAAGTAGACATAGTGTCGTAAGACTAAAAATGTTGTCTGCTGTGACTTTTATTTATGTGTCACTTGATGAGAAACAAACAGGCATGACATTACTCCATCAGCGAAATGATCGAGAGAGGCATCTGCGACGGGTGAAACTGTGCGAAACCGAAAAGTGTGCTGATGGATTATTGATTTGTCAAATTTGAAAATCAAACAGCGAATACAACATGCAAAACTGCGACATAGAACGAACCTCTTCTATTCAAAACCAAAAAAAAAATTAAAAATCAAAATCGAAAGAGGAAATGTTCAAATGTTCAACACGTTTGTCGCTCGAATGCCATAGTGTACGAGTACAACGGGGAGCACTCGTATTTTGGCGCTCAACATACCCAATCGTCGTTCTTGGTCGTAGTACTCGTAAAAGCAAAGATGCAAATCGAATCCAATTTGTTAGGACTCACGAAGAGCATGTCTTTCGTGTGATTATGGAAGCCATGTGCAATCTTTTGTGTGTGCCAAAAGACACGGTATTGAACTTTTGCACTCGATGGATAGATAGATGGATGCACCATGGAATGTCGTTTTTCACAGATGGCGCACGGGTTACATGGTTTTGTGCTGTGTTTAACTTGCACGACAACAACTGTCGCTAATGTAAAGCTCACTTAAATGTGTCTTCAACTGATTTTGGTTAACAGGAAATGTAGCTACAAAGCTACAGTTGTTTGGTAATTCATTGATTCGTTTAGGTATCTGGTTGAAGCTGGTGCAATAGATACTCGTACATACGAGTATATCTCCCCTGACAGTAACGCATTTGTAATGCCTTTGTGGGACTAGTCAACTGAACAATGGTACGAATAATGTTTCCATTGCTACTGTTTTGCATTATTTGTCATTCTTAGTTGTCGCCAACTGTGTGATTTTCGACGACAAAGATGTTTTAATCTCTTGTTGAAGATTTTTGAGAAATGTTGAACTGACACAACTTTGGATGGTTGTGCATTGTAATAGGTTTTGCTTTGCTACAAGGGAGAGGGAGATATATCTGATAAAATCGGAGACACATTCTATAGCAATCAGATGTGTCAACTCTGAAGTGACGTTCACAAATTGCACGGAATTCAGTTTTACCATGATATGACCCATCATGACAATTATCAGATCCTCCAGGCTTGTTCTTTAGACTTGAGAAAGCCGATTCTATCCGCCTCTATATTAGGAGGTAATTGATATCTGTGATATTGGCATATTGATGGCGTTTTTGGGTGTTGAATGTACAGAGGCCCTCTGTGAAGTTGACTGCTCAATTTATCCAGTGTCGGAGTTCTTTTTCTGATTACAGCTGCTTCTTGTCGGGCTCTGAATTTAACTGCTGCAGGATGCTGACAGTATCAACGTTTTCTATCAGAATGTTCTATTTCTCGTCACGTTGACAGGTGGTTAGACGTGGCCTATAATCCAAATTGTCAATGGAGTCATTATTGAAAAACAAGGTTGAACAAATGAATAAGATGGGAGCGTGATGGTTAGGAGTATTTACTATCATGTTATAGACACGTTTAAAATCGAAAAATTTAAGAATGGATAATACCAGAGATCCAAATGCGTTTGAAATGAGCACAGTCAAGTGACGAGATGTGGAGAGAGTGAACATATATCCAATCATAAGGAGTGTATGTGAAAACGATTGCTCTCCTGATGATAATAATCAAGCTTCTTAGGAATGGCTTTGCCGATTATTATACGAGTGTAGAAAACTGCTTCTTCATTTACTTTTCACCGACTTTGAAAGGGCCTTCGAATCTATAGCCCAGAGCGCAGTAAGACACAACTGCATACTTTGGCCACTCTACGATATCTACATATGAATTGCATAAGATTTTGGACGTTTATGTTAAATTAATTCCGACAAACGAAGGCTGGATAACTCGAAGACACGGGGACTATAATTAAATCTTACGCAGTTCCTATCTGGTGACGGTGGCTATCGGAAATATTCACTCCGCTTCGGGCACAATAGCTCACCTTCTTGCCCAGACTGTTTAAATAAGAAGGAAAACACAGAGCATGCAATATCCCATTGCAGACGTTATCTCGGATGCAAATTGAGATACCAAATCCACAATAACTGAGATGGATCACGATTTGCACAGAAGAATCCACAGAATAAGACTTGCAGATGCAGCACATATAGGAGACATAGTATAGGAGATTTATGACCGACATCATAAGCCACAGTAAGCAGCAATCTCATCGGTAGAGTAACCGAAATTTGATGCAACTAATCCTCACAAAACTGAGGTCGTTCGCTTCCTGAGAAGGAGGATACCGACTGGCTACGTCTACTGCTTAAAGGCATCGTCATCCTTTTTTCAAATGAAGCTAAGTAGTTGGGTGTCTGTTGGACTAAAGATGACGTACAGAAAACCTTCAATGTGCTGTTGGCTTTTTGGTACTGTAAATTAGCTTTCGGAAAATCATAGGCATCAGTAGTTTGCTAAAAAAAAGCATCATTCACGAAAATTGGTCCCTGCTTCTGTTACCAGACTCAATTGAATAATTTACTCTGACTGGCTACCTTTCCTAGCACGCCTGTATCTCGTCTAAATGCACTAAAGAATCTTCCTTGCCATGATATTCATATCTAAGCTGCACTCTCAGAGTTTCACTCTGGTCTTACGAATATGAACAAGAACTCCAGTTGCTGCTAAACTACGAAATCCTTCCTCAGGAATGGTTTCGGTTACATATTGAGCCAGAAAAGCAATGTAATTTAGTCCTCACCGATTTAGGATGCGGTGCTGGTGGTATTTTTGGAGGAATACCACCAGAAAGTTTGATATTTTGCGAGCATAATTGCAAATGGCATTCTCTTCGACAGAGTAAACGAATGATACCCAGGGTTTCTAAGAGGTCAGCAAACATCCTGTTTCCGCTGTCGTTAAGAAAGACTGTAGACTATTTACTGGCGTCGTGACAGGCAACTACGCTTTTGATAAGCACTTAAGTGTGCTAGGCAGAAGTGAAATATAATATCCGGTGATGAATGCATGAATGCATTTGTTGGGTGCTGTTATTGTGGTCACTTTATCACTTACTCATCTCTCTTTTAGAAAAAGAAAGAACAAGGAGTGATATAATGACATTTATCAGTAATCTAACGACGAACGTATGTTGAATCTGATTGTGTACATGCAGTTGGATACTCGAATCTGCAAGAGGGCATCCGAGTGAACATCAACTCCTTTCCACGGAATCAGCTGAGGCATTTCTTGCTGACCTGCTCGCTTCTGCCTTTAAGAAGAGTATCAAAGCCCCATATTTCAGTATTCTATATTCTCAGCAAGATATGGTGACGAATGAGCCTTATAGGTATATAAAATAATTTAACCATTCACTGTGTGTTGGGGTGTGTAGGGCTTTTTTCTCTGGGTTACTGTGTTATGTGTGGGGTAATGGGTTAAGAAAAAAAATGTGGTTTTTAAAAAATGAAACACGTTCTTTCGGTTTTAAGGGTAACAGCAAAGAGATCTTTTTATTCTTTTCCGGAAATTCTTCCATATTTTTACGTTCACAAACTGTCATACTAAATGTACTAAAAAATATATTTCCAGTTCGTTACGTTACGTTTTCCTTGTTACATTAGATTAAGTTCAATTAATTTAACTTAGATTTAACATAGATTACAATTTTTAATATTCAAATGAACTAATTATTTTAACTAAAAATATATGTATATTAGTTATACATTTTATTCACGAACATTCTCCCGCCCGGTGGACGAATTTCGTCCGCAAGTGTCCTCACTCTTGTACCGTACTGTACCTCTTCTGACATAAAAGTTGTGTGTTGTGTGAGTGTGTTGACTAGACATGTAAAATGAGACAAAATCGTGTAATTATTAATTTGAAACATTACATGTAGGTGACAAGGACGACGATATAACAAACGAGCAACAAAGGGAGATAAAATATGTGTCATTGACTTTGGTTTGCAATAGTGCAATAGTTTGTTTTGATCATTGACCAAAACTAGGTCAATTTGTGTCGCGTGTGTTGTTCGGTTTTTGTTTAATTTTCGTTGTTTTCCCCTTCTTTTTTTTAGTTTAGTTGATATGAAAAGGTAAGTGTTTTTAATTAATCATTATTATTATTATTTTGTTCCTTTTTGTCTGCTCCCATTCCTTCGCGCAGTAAGATTTCGTTTTGAATTGTGTACATCGGCGCGAGTACACAATTGTATATATTTACGTGCGTGTGTACATATTGATGTGCATCGATTGGTTTTGGTTTCGCGACAGTGATATTCGAGTGCAGTGCAAACAAAATAACAGAAAAAAAAAGAATTGGGAAAATAAAAAAAAATAAAAAGTTCATTAAAAATATTTTCCCAACAAATTCGATACAATTTGTGGTGTTATTTTGTACGATAACTGTTTTCCGCGTACGCAATTTTTGGTTGTGCAGTGCGATGCTGTGCGATGAAATTTTCGCGATCGGATAGTGTTTTGATGATGGCCGAATTAGCCTTCTTGTGTGTGTGGTGTGTGTGTGGTATTTACATTTTTGTGTAAAGCCAATAATCCGCCTTCCTTTGAATTGTTGTTGCAATTCATCTTCAGTAAGTTTTTTTGACATATTCATTTTTTTGTTATTTACATATTTATTATTATTATTTATTTTGTTTATTTACGATAGTTTAAGTTATTTATTTTCACATTTGAGTGTTTTATGTTGAAATGTATTTTAAAAAGGGATAAATGTTAAAGAGTTGTATTGTGTTGAGTGGACAACGTTGAGTATTCAATGAAAAATTTCAAGTGCCGTCGGGGATTTGATGCTCCAATTCCCGTCGGCATTTTGGAAGTTCGGAACTCTACAACGTTGTCTGGTGTGAATGATGTGTTTTCTGTGGATAACGTTGAGTGTTCACTAAGAAGCTTCAAATTCCGTCGGGGTTTTGACTCTCCAATTCCCGTCGGCATTTTGGAGTTTCGGAACTCCACAGCGTTATCCGGAATGTCTGATTTTAGAGTGATTTAGAGTGGACTGTATGTGTGTTATGTAGTGTAGGGATTCTAGGATAGAATAAGTTTGTATTATTATGTTTTATTAATTTAATAAATTGTTTGCAAAAGAAAAGAAAAGTCTTTAATTTTCCATGTGAGTTTATCAATGTTGTGTTGTGTCGTTTAAATGTTGTGTTGTGTTGTTTAAATTTTCTCGCTTTTCGCTTGCAATATTTAATTGCAAGTAGCAAAATTTTCAAAGCAATAAAGCAAGTCCGTCTTTTCCGGGATGTGCGCCAATAATTCGTCGGAATCTCAACTGCAACGGCGGTAGTTTTTTCGTCCTTGAAGATGACTGAGTCTTCGCTTATTGGTCTCGGCTTCCGTCTCAGCGTCCGCTTCGGGCGCTGTCTCATCCTGTGCAGATATTTTTCGCTCCACTTCTCCACGGCAGTGTCTCCTTGAGGAATTTCGAACAGTCTTATGCCGATTGCGTCTACCTTTAGCGGACCTCTGTATCTTTTTCCAGCTTGTGCCCGGCAGTTTCGTATAAATCGTTTAAAGTACGCAGGACTGCGGCGAAGCTTAGTAGTTGTACTTGACGCATTGAATACCGCATGCTGATGAATGAAGAAGTGGTGTGGTGTATCCAGTAAGGTATTCTTTTTGTCAACCTCTGGCATCTGACGAAGATCTTTGCATTCCTGTAAACAATTGGAAAGCTCCTTGTGCTGTGTGGGGGTTTTCTGGAACCTTCCTTCCAGTTGATGAAACCTACGTAAGGCACCTAACTTCGAGGCACCAAACCCAGGTTTACATTCCGGTCTATTGAATACCACATGGTGAGGAGTAAGTAAATGGTGTGGTGTATCCAGTATGGTATTCTTTTTGTGGACCTCTGTCATCTGAGGAAGCTTTTTGTATTCCTTTAAACATTTGCAAAGCTCCTTGTGCTGTGTGGGGTTTTTCTGGAATCTTCCTAAGGCACTTCGTAAGGCACCTAACTTCGAGGCACCAAACCCAGGCTTTAAATGGCTGCGATACCTCATATCGATCATCAGGCGATCTTGTTATTGTGTTGTTATTCTTTTCAGAAGTTTTCTCTTCCGCAGTTTCCTTAGTGTTGAAAGGCAACTCTTTTAGTTCCCAGGACCTTCGCAGCTGAGTGTCATTATCGAGAACCTGTAAGAAGCTATGGACAGGTTCTTTATTTTGTGAAATAACCTTCCCAAGGATAAGCCAACCTAACTCTGATTCCTGTGCGATTGGCGATCTTTCATCATCACCGCGTATAATGGATCCTAGAATAAATTCAGAGTAAACGTCGGCTCCCAGGAGAATATCAACAGTCGCAGGTTTATCAAATTGTGGATCAGCTAACTTCAAACCTTGAATATGTTCCCAGTTTTGTAGAACTAGAGGCTTGGACGGCAACAGACCAGTCAGCGATTTGAACACATAGGCTGGGGTATTTGTCTCGAAAGATGTTACCAGAGACCCAAAGGTAAGACTTACATACCGTTGACATGAACCACTGCTAACTTTTCCCAATCCAGATACCTGAATGATCGTTCGTCGCTGATGAAGCCCTAATAACTGGACAGCGGATTCAGTAATGAACGTTGCTTCCGATCCAGGATCAACTAACGCCCTCAGATTAAAATAATTTCCATTTGATGACCTAACTCGAACAACTGCTGTTGCCAGAAGAACACTTGGCTGATGTACTTCAGAAGATGCTACTTTAGGTGGGTTAAATTTTGATGTTATGTGAAATGTTTGTGTACCTGTTGTTGTATTTTTATAATCCCTTGTAGGTTTAGAGCTGAGATTATTAACATGCAGCAGAGAATGGTGTGCCTGCTTGCAGTAATAGCAGCGCACACTGCTTTGACAATGGTTCGTCTTGTGACTGTACGCCAAACAGTTCCGACAAACCCCGATTCTGTCCACTGCCTTAGATCGTTCACAGATCTCCATGGCAATGAACTTCTGACAAGTTCGAAGGGAGTGCTGACCTCTACCACATACCTGGCATGCAAACTGCTTCTTCCTGACGTGCAACACCGTTTTCTTCTCGACCGCAATAGCCTTGTGTACAGAAGAACCGCTGACCTTGATGCTACTCGTTCCAGCTACTGCTTCCAAGGTTCGAAAACGTGTCTCCAGGAACTCTGTAAATTGTCTCAGTGTTGGCAACTCCTTCGAACTACCCAACTTCTCCTCCCACAAACGCTGAGTAAAAGCAGGTAATTTTTGCACCAGAATATAAATTAAAATGTCATCCCAAGAACTAACAGGCAATCCTAAGTTTCCCAGAGCGTGAAAACATTCCTGGGACGTGTCCAATAGAGATTTGATGTTGCTTACCGTCTCCTTCGTCAACTGCTGCTGCTCAAAAAAAAAGTTGGAAATATGCGTTTACCAACACTCGCTTGTGGTCGTATCTGGCGACAAGCAGTTCCCATGCTTTGTCATAATTGCCAGCATACAAACCTAAATGCTGCAACAGACGAGCAGCTTCACCTGTAAGACATGATTTTAAATAGTGAAGCTTTTGGATTTCACCCAGCTTTTTATTTGTGTGGACTAACGACAAAAAGACATCGTGGAAAGCCCGCCACTTCGTGTACGAGCCCTCAAAATGTGGTATTTGAATTTGGGGCAATGAAAGTTCATTGCAAGAAGCACCTGTGGATTCACCTTCCACAATCTTCTCCTTGGATGCTAACTTGGCATTGTCTATAGCGTCGACCAATTCACCTCGGTAAGTGAAATATGTTTCTTGAAGCAGATCAAAAATCTCATCAAAGTCTTCTTCTTAAAGACCTTCTTCGATTTCTCCTCGTCAAATCTTCGCTTGAAGACCAAGCGCATTCTTGAAGTTCCCTTCTAGAATAAGAAGACGACCTGACAGATAGCTGGCTGTACGACGTGATGCTCCAGTCTTCTTGAAGTTGGAGTGGTCACGAAGAATCTGCTCCAGAACACCTTTCTGATCTGCACCCGTGGACAATTTCGACATTTTTAAGGTTTTTTTTGTAAATTAATTAATTATAACCCAATGTATGTATGTATCAAGTACAATTAAATTTTATTAAATTATTAGATACAGTGTTAAATGATATTTAATTAAATATTTTATTTCAGCAACTTACGACCTTTGATTAACTTTGCCCAGCTGGTGACAGTTGAGGTTAAAGTTGAAATTAATTTTTACACGGCGCGGGAAATGCGATTTCTGCAAAACCACCGAGAGAGTCTGTAAGTCTTAAAAGAAGAAAGACAAGGGGCAAGACACCGACCGCGAGGGAGTAAATGTCTGTAAGTTTATTGTTTTATATATATACACTTGCACTTGCACCTTGTTCACTTTGTTCTTGCACTTTTGCACTTTTTTCTTCTTTATAAATTTTTTTTTTTCTTTTTTAAATGTTTATGTCTTAAATTTATCCGGCTCGAAGGACCAAATGTTGGGGTGTGTAGGGCTTTTTTCTCTGGGTTACTGTGTTATGTGTGGGGTAATGGGTTAAGAAAAAAAATGTGGTTTTTAAAAAATGAAACACGTTCTTTCGGTTTTAAGGGTAACAGCAAAGAGATCTTTTTATTCTTTTCCGGAAATTCTTCCATATTTTTACGTTCACAAACTGTCATACTAAATGTACTAAAAAATATATTTCCAATTCGTTACGTTACGTTTTCCTTGTTACATTGGATTAAGTTCAATTAATTTAACTTAGATTTAACATAGATTACAATTTTTAATATTCAAATGAACTAATTATTTTAACTAAAAATATATGTATATTAGTTATACATTTTATTCACGAACAGTGTACCTCTAACACATCGGGTAACAGGCCTTTAGTCTCTTGGTTGGGGTTATGTCATCAGTGTAACTTCCCTAGTCACGTCTAATCGAAACCTGTTGTAGGAAAAGAAAACACTGGTCTAGGAAATGGACACGACCGGAGTGTTTATGGAGTATGATCAAAGAGTATCACCCTGCAGCTTGATACTGTGAGTATCTTTGGGGATTGGTGTTGAACACCGACTGCAATGAAAGACTATTGAAAAACCGATAAGCGATCAAGTGGCTAAAATCCGCATCCAAGCTACAACGTCAGCCTTGTGTGAAGCGTTTAAAGTATAAAAATTTCACTTAAAGACATCTAAGATACCTTCAGCGGGTTGGTAACCATAGCTTCTTTGAAACCGCAAGGGCTTCTTACTGGTTGGTTTTGCAGTAACTCTAAATGAAGTCATTCTCGTAAGAAGCATTCGATTTTCTAGACTTTGGATTCACAAAACAGCCTAACCTCCAAATTATCTAACTTCAAACAGTTATACTGTGCTGCTGTATACTCCACTCCTCTATTACTGTAAGGGTTTAAAGTCACAACTTGTTGTCACAACTTTGTGACAACAAAAAGACCTTGAAGAGCCTTTTCCTCTATTCAAATTTATGGCGCATAACCAAAACAATTCCACTACTTCATGCTGACGCAAAACAATCAACCAAGCATCAAGGGATGACTTGCAGATATCATCTGACATTGATCAACACAAAGTTTCCAATTTAAGCAAAACCTATACAAATTTATTGCCGTAGCCCTTATAAACAATAAATTTGTATCTCCAATCTCATGGCAATAAAGCGTTCACCGCACTGTTTGCATACCAACAAAAAAAAATAAAAAAAATCTCAAGGAGAGAAGTACGCCTCAGCGATTTGAATCGAATGAATCAACTTTTTTTCTTTTAAACGCCAAAATCCAACAACAAACAAAGAGAAAAACCAAGAAAAAGAAAAAAAACACAACTAGAAGAGGAGAAAAAAAATCTAATTTAAATAAAGCTAATGATGCTAAAAATATCTCACGGCGGCCTGTGTTAATCCGCCGATAATTGAGAATATTTGTTAGCACCATCTCAAGTAGAAACAGTCTCAAGCGTTTTATTTACTCGTAAATTACACACCAAAGTGCTAAAATTTTATTAGCATTTCGCACTCAGCCTCTAATTGAATGGAGCTCATTTGTTGACATTTTTATATTCTCCTCTCATATGTACGTGCATATACGATACGAGGGTAAACGTAAAGTAAAGCCGTATATATGTAGATACTTTCTGTAGTTATTCGTAGTGTTGTGTAAGTATGGCATTAACAAACGTATCCCCCTAATCAATTAACGAGTAACTTGTGCAGCTCATGCAATGTAATCCACATATAAACATCGATAATTTACATAATTGTGCAAAAACCGTTAAATAAAAGCGACAGCTAAGACCAACTGAACGGGGTCAACTTACGAGTAGAGGGACCAAACTATGTGAGTTGCATTTTGCCTGCAATTAGAAATAATCTGGTGTTGGGTAACATTACTCACAGAAATTGCCGTTTTTTTTTTTGTTGCTCTTTTTGATCTGACCCCTCTGGTGTATCTGCACCACCATTGGAATCCATTTAACATTTCAATTTACACCAGAGTTGCACAGTGACTACAGATAGAGATACGAGTACGGGCACTCGTATGAACGCCACAAATGAGAAAATGCTCCAAACTCGCATGTACGAGTATGTATGTCCATTTATAGACTAGGTAGCCCCGTATTCGTACACGTACGAGTATCTATAAACCCCTAGGGGTTTTTTTTTCGATTTGTTTTCTACGCAATCGAGTAATATTCGTACTACTGGCTGTAGACGTAGCTAGAGCTACAGTCACAGCCACAGTCAAACCCAACGATGCTAGAGCTAGTCAATATAAGGCACGCTTGTGTAAACTTATTAACTTAATGACCAGCAGGCACCAGTTGGTCCGAGTCCAAATATCTACATATGACTACGGGTACAACTATGGCTATTATCCACATATCTACGTTTGGATATCTCATTTCAACCATTCGACGTGGTACGATTGTATGATTGTGACAATCTTTAATCTGTAGCCGCGGTATCTGCTGTATCTATTGAATCTTTTGAATCTTTTGTATCTTTTAGAGTGTACAGTGTCCATTTCCATATATGGAACGATAGTATGGGGGCTATCAGATTGTCCAACGATCGATGATCATTTCAAAAAATAATCTCTGACTCGTTGGTGAGTTTTGTTTCGCGTGCCTATGCCTCGGGCATATGTGTGAGTCAATTAGACGCAGAGTTTTGCAATCAAGCACAAGTCTTACAGAAATAATTCTTTAAGATTGCCCTCTGGAACCTTATCTAAAGGTACGTTCAAAAGAACAACTCTATTAGGGCCAAACTTAAGATTACTTATGCTCCAAGTCACAGTGGTACCGGCACTGATACTGCTAGTCCGGAGTTTCTATCTGCTTCCTTAAAATATCGCTTCTTCCATTGCATAGGGTGATTAATCTTCCAGTCGGCCTGTGGGTACACTCTTAGTTAACCTGTTGTTACCTGGTAAAAGGTAATTCCATGCATTTTATGTTATTTCTTTTATTTTCTTCACCTCTTTACTACTCTCTCCTTGGTTAAGACTTTATGCAATGTATTCGTTCGTAGATGGTGGTGGTTCTTCTGCCATTTTTTGTACGAATGCCAGCACTTCTTACCAGCGATTTTGCAAGTCTTTAGCACTGCGTTAAATCCAGCAATTACCCGATTCTAATTGAATGCCATTACGTTGGGGTATAGCAGCTCTTATCTGGCCAACGTAGCATTTTATGTGCTTCTGGATTCAGATAGAGATTCATGAGATACACACTACCTTGTCATAGTGAATTTTTGCTTTTAATATTTTTTTTAGTTTTAGTGTTGCTGCTGCATTTGGTGTTGATATGTAGTATAGTGTGGAGCGAAAGTAAATAGTCTTCTTCCGCATGGAGCAGGTTAAAAAAAAACCGTTGGCTTTCCTGGGGATGCCTCTACATATTATTTAGGCTTCAATAATGTTAAGGCTCAGAAATGCACGTCAGGTCTAAACGAAAGCATATCAACTCATTTACAATCGATTACATAGTTAAGTAGTTGTCAATGTCTGAGATTTTCACGTAGAGTCTAATGATGCCAATCACATCCCACTGAACAAGCAATTGGACCATAATCGAAAAGAGTCATAATAATAATGACTACAGGTCAATTAACAGCAGATCACTCAGAGCGAACTTACCTAGATAGGCTATCGCTTGAAGGCCGACTCATGATCTTAAAACGAACAAGACACCGAGGTGGCCAGTGAACATCGTTACACAGACATTGTTCAGTGAATGAGACGAGATGTTCTCCACAACGAACTGCTGTCAATATAAACAGATGGCGCCAGAACTCAGAAACGATTAGTGATAGAGAACTTTTGGAGGACATGAACATCCATGTCTCCATGTTGAAGAAAGTGAAAGTCAATGGAACAATGTTGGGCCAGGGAAGACCTAATAAATAGAGAGACATACTCAAAAGTTAAGTGCCTCCTGTAATGAATTCGGATCGATCCGCAGAAGCGACAAATCAGAGAAAACAATTGTGCACACTCCATTTGAATATGTCGTGTAGTAACCAACATCAGAGAGGCTTCACTAGATCACCGCTTTTTATCATCTTAAGGAAACCAATTATGCTTTAGCAATTGAAGAAAAATAATTAGTTCAAGGACCGGGAAGCCAGACCTACCTGTTACTTGGCATTTATGCCCAGAATGACTAGGAAGTGTACCATCAAAATGCCATTTTAGAGGATTATTTGGCGATGTACGAGTAACTGCATGCGAATTAAGTTGATTGGAATGGCTTACTGCGCTGAGCTTTGTGGTCCATTTGATAGTATCAGAGTTGAGTAACCCAAATTCTAGAAATATGATTGACCCCCAATGTTTGGAGTACAAGCAAAACATAGCTGGCAATGTCTTTTTAGAACCACAGCTTAAACAAAAGTCGAAATAAAGTAAGATTTTAAGGTAACAACATAACATTACTGTCCTGCAATCTTTTCATCGCCACTGTTTTTCTCAGCGTTCTATCCCTCAACAGACACCCGCAAAATGCTGCAAATACTCTTACAACCTTCAAGTCAGGTTGAAAACCCACGGAGATTAGAGTTCGGAGATGTTCATCAACCTTCCATTTATCAAACAAAGAGGTGGAGGCAAAGGTAAAAACGCACAAGAACATAAAAAAAAAGAGAAAAAAGACGAAACGAAAGATCCAATCCACCGAAACCTCCATCAAATTACTGCTCATTCACCCAACAATGGTTGAGTACTTCCTCCCATTTAGTTTGCCGACACTGATTGAGCTACTGGATACACCTTTCCCACAAAACAGAAACAGACACAACAACAACAACAACAAAATGAAAAAAAACGGCTTAATACATCCGAGGGGCCAACCAACACAACCCTATTACCATCACACATCGACCCTAAATTGGCAAAATACGAACAAGAAGCCAGAAGACAACCACCTAAAACCTAGTCGACCAAGAGAACATCTAAACGTAAACTTGATTACTACCGATGGGAATGGATGCTAAAGGCGATAATATTCCCGGACCTGGAGAATTCTCAACTTCTTTCTTTTACCCTCCAGTCTGCTCTCACAGGTAGTAAGGAAATACATTTACCACACCAGGAGCAGAGCAGCACACCATCATCTCCAGTTTCAGCAGCAATACCATCATCATGAGTATCCGCATCCATATCCACATCAGTATCAGCAGATGAAATGGGCCTTCAGGAATTTTATATTAGTCGAAGAGGCATGGTAATAAATTACAAGGAAGGACCATGTTATGTTACAAACGCAAACCATTACGTTGCGTTTGGATATTCGGTATTTGAGCTTAGCCACAAGCTACTAGAAACCCATCACCATCACCATCACCAGTACCGGTCCCGGAACGCTATAGAAAGAGTCTTCCAAAGCCGATAAAGGAGAAGGAGGAACGAGTAGGACTGTGTTTAGGGAGTAATTGTGCGCAATGTAATATCGATTACCGATGTCTGTTGCTCTGTTGCTTTGTGTTGTCTCTTTGGGCTCGGCAGTACCTACTACCATTGATGATAGTGCTTCCAACCAGTTAAGTCGTGACTATCGGGAGAAGGTAAATTGAAAACGCCACAGATACAGAAAGAGAGTTGATTTTGCCCTTTAGGGAAGGGAAGTCACAACATAGCCAGCAAACACAACAGCAAAGAACTTAGACCTCAATTTGTGGATTATAGGAATTTTAGTTTTGCAAACCGCCCAACCTACTTAAAAGATCTCTTTTACTCCCTATTTTTGACCGGCTCTTCCGAAGGTTTATTCGTATTGGAAACTTGACTTGGAAATGTGGCAATTTAAACTTATGGTTATCACCAAGAGGTACCAATAGTTGGATCTCCCATATCATTCGTGATTCAATTCACTACTGGTATGCGTATACGATAAGTATACGTCATACGATTATGCGTAGGTAGGCAGGCAATTTCAATCTATACGAGAATATCCAGTCAATCTGCTTCAAGGTTTATACTGCAACAGCAGTAACAACAGCATCATGCTGGGAGTTAAGGTTTTCATAATCAAAACATTGATTAGGCTGCTCCATATACTCGTATACCCATGTATACTACATAATCGTAAGGACACATCCGATGGGGATTTCTAAAATGAACAGCATATGGACGAGCACATGTGTATGCTGATTGGGGGATAAGGTTTGCGTTCTCATAAGGACCTAAAGGCTAAAGCTAGAAAATAATTTTGAAATATTGATGAGCTTGAATGCGGCATGAAACTCTCTAGATGTAGAGTTGCAGGACGACAAATGGAGGATATTGATTGCAGAAAGATATGGGATATAATTGGAATTACGGAACCTGTCAAACAAATTAAAGAATTTCCCTATAGTAAACGTTGTACGAGTGTGCCCCTAAATAAAAGTGAGAATTCATGATATTACAGTACATATGAGTATGGGTGTGCCACAAGGCAACCGGTTCAGCACTACACTATTTTAAAAATGATAAAATCACAATGCATCAAAATAAAATTATAGAGTACACTAATCTAGCTTGATTGGTACTGATAGGACGGAATTGTAGCTGATACAACTAACTTGACATTTCGTAGCTTAGAACTTTTGCTGCTATATCTTGGTTGAAGAATTGTCAAGAATAATTCCACCGCGAGTCACAGAGAAGTTTAAAACTCCAAAAATACCCAAAACCGCAAATGAGTTTTCTGTATATTACGTGGATTTTCGTGTTCAACTCGGAAAACCTTTTAAACAAAAGAGAAACAGTAGTCTTGAACAGTTGAAGATTAATCTGAGTATATCAAAGATAAGTACTGTGGGACGTGTCCTATTTTCAGACTTACTTGGATATGAAATAGCAATACATTCTTCTAACGCGAAGATTGGATCAAGAATCTTATTTAGACTTGATGGCATCGACAAAAGCCTGACGTCCCAGCCTATAGTTGAGGAAGAGCCATCGTTGTTAAAAAAAAAACTCTTGCTTTACTTGTAAGAATAGATTTTTCGCTCAGTATTGCCAAGTACAGCGTATACTTCTCCGTCTTCCTGAGCTGCTCCGAGATAAAGCACAAAATTGATTAAACCCTTAAGAGTTTGTTCTTGCAATTCAACCTGAAAGTTTCGCTTGTAGATTGCCATTCGCTGCTTCATGGCTAGTTCCCAGAGTTGATATCTGCAGTGTTTGACTTCGTGATGTATGGATTCACCTACGACACCCAAGTTCCATCCTTGAAGTTTAAGCCATTGATGAATGCTCTGAACCTTGTGTACGGTCCAGTCATCACTGGAAATGTCTTACCTGGTAAATTAAGCCTGTTTAACCGATTTCTATCCACCAGATCTCAAACCTTTGCTGAGTGTAGTGTCGATTTTTGGGCACACGGAAAACCACAATTAGGGCCACTGGAACTGTAACCTTTGTTGGTTGTTTCATCAGTTTTACCGTGCATATTGCGCTGGCAAAGCCTCTTCCTCTTGGTCCGGTTCCAGGCAGTACAGTTTACTTAAACCTTTCGGTTTTCAGAGTTAAGCCGTCAAAAAGCACTCAATCTTATCTATTTTGATTGAGCTCAAGGCTGACCCTCTCTGCCAAGCTTCATCTTTCCAGCTCCATCTACAAAACTTATAGATAGTAGAAGTATTCACAGAAGTAACCGAAACCGGAAAGATCTAACAACTATGAGTACTTGATCAATATATAAATTTGCGGGAGTTTAAGACGTATGATGTACGAGTAACTTGTAATTGCTTAACCGGTTTATCCTCGAGTTAGGGTGTTTTCGGGTGTTTGTTGTCTCCTAGGAAAAAATGGATTGGATTTTCATTTAAGAAGCTTTTGTCAGTTGTTCGGCGGAATGTATAAATAGGCCACCGTTGGCTTCATTAGACCGGGTTGTGTTAACTACATATGTCCCTAGCATGCCTGGCTCTCATCTAGATGCGCTAATATATTTTCCACCGTTTGGTATTCATAATCTATCATGCGATTTGAAGCAATGATTCTAGAACTCGACTTTCCCTCCTTTCAGTCGGGATAAAATCTGAGCCAGAAAAGGAATGAAGTGTATTTGACCTTCATGGAAGGGTTTAAATTCGATTTAGGTTGTAAGACTTTATTCCTCATTAGATAAATATGACTGTGGCTTCCAATATACTATATTGTGAAGAACAGAAGAAAGAGGCAAAATAACTGGGCCCGTAGAGAGTCCCTTTCAAACTTTATTTGACTTATAACCCACTTCAACGAAGTCGCAAGGCTGAATTCATTTAAGTTTTGTCTGACGTCATCTAGCGTTACAACGAGATCACCGATCAACTTGCTCAATCCCAACGAAAAGCCTAGAAATTCATTTAGACTTTTTGCAAGGCTTCCATTATCATACCAAATTAATGTTTGCAGACATCTCTAAAATGTTAGCGGTATTATTGGTGTCCTAGACTAAAATGCTCATATGCTCATATGATAGGCTGTTTACTAGCGAGTAAAGAAAACTCTGGCTCAGCGGACAAGCTTTTCAATGTACTAGCCATAAGTGACACAACCGAAAATGACACTTGCTGACAGTTAAAGTGATTGTGCAGGGCATTTCTTCTTTGAATGTCCGCCTTATGTATGCATCAAGCTGAAGTGGTGTTCGAAAAATAATGGGTTTTTTTGCACTATGTAGCAAAATGTGGTTCAAATAGTGCATAAAAGTCGATGTTATTATGAATAAGAGGTGCATTTAGCTCGTGATAGCAGTCCGAAAAAAGATGGGAAAAATCAGTTCGGAGTGCAAAGCTAATATTTTGTCTGTCACGTCTCAATTTGACAACAAGTGAAATTTCTAGGAGATTATATGTTCCTCAACAAACTGTGGCATGGAATTTAAAAAAATATCGTGAGACCGGGACTACCAGCAGAAAGAAAGGCTCAGGGAGGCCAAAAAGACCACCCTAGTGGAAGATCGTTTTTTGGTGCTGTACAGCCGTCGGCATAATTTTGCTAAGCTCAGTGAGGAAAAGGCTCGTGAAAGCTGGACTTAGAGCACTCAAGCCAGTACTGAAAAAGAGTCAGAGAAAAACGATTTCTCTGGGCTTAAGAGCATGTTAATTGGACTCAAGACATGTAGAAAAGTGTTATCTGTTCCGACGAATCAAAGTTTAAGCTGCATGTTGGAGATGGGAGGATTCTTGCGCGAAGAAAACCAAAAACCCAAAACTGAAGGTGTGATGGTCTGAGGATTCTTCTCTGAAGATGAAAGTAGAATGGTCTTCCTAGAATCGAAAGTCGCTGCAGAAGTTTACCAACGGGGTCTAGAAAATGTATTAGAGCCCTCTGCGCTGACACCTGCAGATTCATTTCTAAACATGACAATGCTTCATGCCATACAGCCAAAATTGTAAGTATAAATTTGTGTGTGTGTGTGTGTTTTTTTTTAATGAAAGACTAATAAAGTAGAACTTTTATGACTAAAAATAATATTTGTCCCTTTTTTTATTTCTTAGGTTAGAAAGTACTTCGAAGAAAATAATGTCGGTGTAAAGGGATTTCCAATAGGGACTTGACAACTTTGAATTTAATTTGTGAACGCACTCTTTCACTAATCATCACACTGTCACTGTCAATTTATTCAGTAAACTCAACATTTTCATCATGGTACAGTACACGAACGAGCAACGTCTGCAAATTATAAAAATTTTCTACCGAAATTCGGAGTCGGTGACTGCAACTTTAAGAGCGTTAACTCCAATTTTCGGTCGTAATTCTCGCCCTAGTACACAGGCAATAACAAGTTTAGTGCAAAAATTTGAGTCTACGTATTCGTTGTGTGATGTTGCCGTGTCAGTGAGACAACGGGTTGGTCGAAGTGTCGAAAATATAGCTGCGTTCAGGCGTCCGTAGCAACCGATCTAAATCAGTCAATTCCACAGCGTTCTCAAGAATTGGGCATCCACAAATCCACATGTGCTTCTTGAATCACCACTTCATCGCCGGCGGCGTTATTAGGCCATATTTTTTCGTCGACAATAACGATCGTGAAGCCACACAGCACACGCTACAATCGATTTATTGAAGAGTAAGTGTGGTGAGCGTGTTCTCTCAAGAAATGGGCCGGTCGATTGGCCGCCTCGTTCGTGCGATTTAACGCCGCTTGACTATTTTCTGTGGGCTACGTTAAGTCATTGGTTTATGCCAACACGCCGACGACGTTGGAAGAGCTCAGAGCCAACATTGAATGTGAAATAGCTGCCGTTTCGGCCGAAATGTGTGTCCGAGTTGTTGAAAATTGGGGCCAACGAATCGACCGCTGCAAACGTGCCCGCGGTGGCCATATGAACGAAGTCGAGTTCCATTATAAAGTTTTTGAAATATCTCAAATGGTTTGCGTTTTATTTAAAAAAAAAGTTGTTAAGTACTTATTGGAAAACCCTATATTAAGTTGGCCTCCCTACAGTCTAGATCTCAATCCAATTGAGAATATCTAGTCAATAATGAAACTTAAGGTAACGAAGAAAGAAGCTTCCTGAGTCAGTTGAAAAAATTTATCTATCCGGACCTGGAACACGATTATTGCTTCCACATGGAAAAACCTATATGAGTCAATGTCTGGCCGACGTGCAGCTGTAATAAAAGCAAGAAGAGGTCCAAGTAAGTACTAATTAGATAGAGAATGTTTCTGAGAAGCAATAAAAAAAAAAAAAAAAAAAACACTGCACCAATAAAGCATTTTTCTTTAATCCCTAAAAAATGAGACAGTTACCTAAAAAAAAAACATTTTTCGGTCTAACAACTTTTTGCTCCCGTGACCGCGTGTGGAAAATTTTAACACTCTAAATATATCATGAAACGATTGAAGCCGCATAAGAGAACAAATCCTCATTAAAAAATATGAACTTATTGCAACAAATTGGAGAAAATTCGAGTTTGACCAACATTTTTCGAACGGCACTGTACATCAGTGCTCGGCTACAGAACGTCTCTTGTGTTTACCACTGTTAGTGGTTTGACTTAATTTTACGCGATGCCCATACATCCATGGGAGCAAGGATACAACTTGCCATCGCTCTCCGTCAGTTATTTGATACCAATTCGGAACCCATGTGGGCGGCAAAAGTTCCATCCTTGGTATGTGTCGAGTCTGATCTAAAACCTTTTGTCGATCAATCACAAGTGGAAAACCCTTCATGCGATTTAGGTTTAAACCACAGCCATCACAACGCTCCGACTAGGCAGCTTACCTCTCCAAGATTGTCCCGGACCGAAATCCAGGGCGCTTTGATTCCCGCGGTTTTAAGTTCTGGTAGGGACTACTGGTAATGCTGCCACTCAACAGGACCTAAATACCGGCCCAATACAAAGGCATTTGTCTTTCGTCGCCAAATTCTACAGCCTTCTATTATTTTAAAAAATTTAAATTTTTCAACAATAACTGAACTCAAGACAACTTTTTTTCCCCCGAAATTAGAATTTCAGCCTTCCAATCCTTTAAAATGTACAAAACAATTCATTAGCCTTTATGATCAATATTTTACCTGTTTGCATCTTGCCAACATTTCGAAAAGGAGATTTCAACACCGGTAAACAGTTTTCATCATTCAACAGAGTCTTCGGAAGGTGAACTGACCTATCTTGTCATTCAAGAAGTTTCAATGTAAACAAATTCAAATTTAGATGAACACCCTCAAAGTAACAATTTATTCTAAAGGTTAGTTATGCAGAAGCTTAATGGGCGTTATTTAATTCAGTGTGTGCACAACCTGCAGGCTATGCATAAGCATAAATGAATACATTTCTTATCCCACAAAGATCCCATTAACCACTTACCCTGCTTCTAAAATTATAATTCAATCGAACATCCCCATAATAATTCAATAACAACGAAACTGCCAGAAAAAAGATGATGAAAAGAAAAAAAAAACAAACAAATAAACGATATCCCGCAGGGTGGGCTTTTAGACCCCACACTGTTTAAGTTTGTTTGCTTCATTCAATTTATCAGCAATAACATTCTTCTCTTCTATATCTCACCCTCATTCTGTCGCTAATCCAATTTATCGTTTCAATCCTTTTCGTGCCAGTGCTATACCCCGAATTAATAAGTTCACTAATTAATCCAATCAATTCAATCCAACCCCACCTCATGTATGGATTCGGTTCAGTCCAACAGAGCCGGACTGAACTGAATCCTCCATGGAATTTTTTCATAAAAAATTCATTTATCCTTGGCTCTCTCTATGATTGTTTGTACATTTCTAGAGCTCTGCTTTGACAGTCATGTCCTGTGGCACAACTTCTGTCCTTCCATTTTTCTTTCTTTTTTTTCATCATTGTTATTGTTGGCATTTTTAATTCAATCTGCGGGTATTTCATCGAATGTTTTTCTCTTTAATTTTTATTTATTTTTTGCTTTTTCTGCTGAATCACTTTTTGTGTACATATTTTCGCGCGCGTCTGTTATTTTAACGGCTACGGCGGCGTTGATTATTGTTTTTCTTTTTTCATCATTCGGCGACGCTTTCCACTTTCCACTTTCAGCTCTTCAGTCATTTTTTGTCGCATCCCTGCCAAAAGAATTTTTTACTATTTCGCCTCTTTTTTTTTTTGTTTAATATTTCCCGAACAATATTCATTTCGTGAATACCATTTTCCACTACGTTAGCTTCAAGCAAAAACGAAGCAATGGACGCATTCAGGGAAACAAATAATAACAATAAAAAAAAAATCATGAAGCGAATCTCTCCGATACAAATTAATATTTGCTTTTTGAAAAAATGGACGAGAAATAAAAAAGGATTTTTTTTTAAATATCCTCGAAGCAGAGAAACGTAAAATATCATTGCCGTGGGACGTACGAACGAAACCGATTCCGCCGCCGCGCCTCTATAATGAAAGTTTTCGCCGACAGCGACAGTAAAAAGGAAAACACAACATCGGACAAAAGTGCGGAAAGGCTTCAAAACCCGAGTCAACCCCTAGTCCATCCAGATGATTGAAAATTTGGGAACAGCTACAGCACTAAAAGAATATCCAAAAAAAAAAGGAGCACGGAAAAAAGTCCTTTTGCTTTTACTGAAAACATTTTGATTGTACCCTTTTAGCCCATGTGCTGTAGCAGGGCTCACATACATGATTGATACAGGAATTTTTGTTTTCTTTTAAGTCCTTTTGCCTTTCGTCATTCCGTTTCTGTTGCGTGCTTAAATTCCTTTTTTTTAACTTCGTTTTCTTCCTTTTTTTGAAGCTTCTTCCTGTCGGTCATATTTGGTTTTTGCATAACAGCAAGGATGAATGTCCCGCCTTGTCATGGAATATGTGTGGACTTGCAAGGTTATTGTTTCTACATGTGCCTGCCTGCATGTCTGCATAACTGTATGGCGTGGCGTGGCTGTGGAGCATAGTGGTCCGTCGTCCTTTTGAAGTGTCCTGTAGCCAGGAATCGAATTTGTGTTGGTATTTCACAAGTCGATATAAAGTACTCGTACATACCGGGATATGTGCATGTTTTATGAACAACTCTAGAGCCGCCAAGAGCTTAAAAATTGCATTCACAGGGCGAAATGTCGTTACTGGCCGAAGATAAAAATTGATAAATTGAATGGAAAATGAATGTGGCCGTTTGATATGGGATCCATGTTCGTTCTTGGTTCAGGGATCCACAAACCTCTAGGACCCCATCTTTTCGTACATAAATTTCTCTTGGATTGAATTTTGAAAGTTCGTTAACCTGAGAATTAACTTTTGATGGCGTCTGACACTTGGGAAACCTTACTTATGTATGTACATTGGTACAAAGGCTTATGGTCTACACATGGATCTACTCCAAAAACTAGTTTGATGTAACGTCTCCTATTTCGTTCTCATGTCGAGAGGTTCACGTATATGAATAAGATATC
This sequence comes from Volucella bombylans, assembly GCA_949129095.1. NCBI lineage: Eukaryota > Metazoa > Arthropoda > Insecta > Diptera > Syrphidae > Volucella > Volucella bombylans. The sequence goes on from OX422143.1 coordinate 152,363,180, forward strand.
ATGCCTATTTATATCCGTGAATTTATTTTGTGACTGGGCGAAATACAGGCGGAATAGCTTGACCAACACTGATTATCGATGTGGTCGCAATCTTCATACATTCAAAACCAATGTTAACATTGATCAAATATAATCGCATAAGACTTGGAAAGAGATCAAACATGCCATAAATATTTCGGTTATGACTTTGAAAACATTAAAGCTACTGTCAGTGTATAACATTTTATAGACAGAAATGCAGATGAACTGATTGAAGATCCCTTCCTGAAGACGATTTATTAAAGAAATATTATTCCAGTCATGCGAATTTGAAACTTTGTATTAGTGCGCAACTTATTATAGTTATCTCTGTTTTTTTTTTATCATAATGGTTACAAATGAATCATTCAAAGTATTGGCCATCGCTAGCTACAAGTTTTTCCCAGCTTTCTGGCAGAACTCGAATACCGTTACGATAAAAGTGTTCATCTTTTGAGGCTATCCACGAATCAAGCCATTTTTTGATGAGCGGAACTGCTGATCAGCCAGATCATGTGCCATCGAATGGAACAAGTAATAATCGGACGGCGCAATATCTGGAGAATACCACCTTGATGAAAAAGTTCACGGAATAACCACTGTGTGGCGCTCCCATTGTTCCGATTTGAGTTCTGTTTTTTTTTTTTTTTTTTTGTTAAGTTGGTAAATCTGTTGTTAACATCTTAGCGTCATAGCTTGACATTTTCAAAAGTTACGTAGCCAAGAGTACATCTATCTCTGTGTGTGTTGGCGATTTTTTACAATTTTAGAGATGGATTTAAATTTGCAACAACGAACTTGTATTAAATTTTGCGTAAAAAACGTAAAAAACCATTAAATCGTGCGTGAACATTGGAAATTTTGGAAAAGTGTTTCGGCAACGATTCTCTAAAGAAAAAGGTCGTTTAAAAGTGGCACGAGCGGTTCAAAAGTGGTCGTGAGTCTGCAGTGGCAGATCATCGACAACGAAAACCGACGAAAACAGTGATGGAGTAAAAGAAATGTTTGTCAATGCTCACGGTTTTCATTAATTACAACGGTGTAGTGCATCATGCATAGAAGCAATTCGCCGAAAGAGAACAGAATTGTGGGCAGAAAACTTGTGGATTTTGCACCATGATTATAAGTAATTTTTTGAAAAATTCAACAAATACCATCCAACAGCCACGGAATTCATCTGATTTGGCTCCCTGTGACTTCTTTCTGTTCAATCGAGTTAAAAAAAACCACTACGGGGAACGCGTTTCAGCAGCCGAGAGGAAGTAATGGAAAAATCGCAAGAAGCACCGATGGACATACCGGAAACCGAATATTAAAAATGATTCGAGGATTGGATCAAGCGCTGGCATAAGTATGTTGCAGTCGATGGGGATTACTTTGAAGGGGACAATATAGATTTAGATGAATAAACTTGTATCTTTAATTTTCTGAATAAATTTTTGGAAACTTTTTGATCAAAGTGGTATGGCGGGTGGCCCAGTTGAGCGTTTCCAGGTAGGTTTTAACGGGTTTGGCAACGTGAGGCCGAGCGTTCTCATGTTGTGGAATCACTTTTTCGTGCCTCTGCTCGCATTGTGGCCGTCATTCGCGCAGTACTTAGCTCAATCGCATCAATTAAAGTCGATATCGTTCTCCAGTGATGGATTCGTTGGGTTTCAACAGTTCATAATAAATAACATCGACCTGGTCCCACCAAATACACAGCATAACCTTCGCAACGTGAATATTCGGCCGAGCCGACGACGAAGATGTCCCCGTGACTTTCTTCTCTTTAAGTCGCCGTAATGAACCCATTTTTCATCACCCGTCACGATGCGATGAAGAAAACCATTCCTTTTATGCCGCTGGAGCAGTTGTTCACAGGCGAAAAAACGACGATCAACGTCCCATAGGAACTCAACCAAGATCCTTGTTTTTTTTTAGAGTAACTCCTAATGCTGAAGCAAGCTCTTCTTGCGTTTAGCACGGATCCTCATCGAGCAATGCCTTCAATTCAGTGTCTTCGAAGTATTTTGGCCTTCCTTCACGCGGACGGGCGTCAACATCGAAATCACCGTCTTTGAAGCGACGGAACCAGTCACGGCACGTTCCCTCACTTAGAGCAGCACCCCGTACACTTTTTGGAGCTCTCGATGCGCTTCAGCCGCCGTTTTCTTCCAATGAAAGAGGAAAGTCAACACTTCCGGCAAATGACGATTATTTGGCACAAAATCAGACATTTTCACACAACCAAAAGTATATGACGCCAAAACAAAATCACAAATGTGTCAAAACGCTTTGTTTACCATATGTCTAAGGGTGGTTCATGACGTTTTGGATATGTTAAAATCGACCAGCACTTACTGCTGGAGCCATCTATTGACTCGTTGCGCACCAAATACCATTTCCCCATTGTCGTAGTGTAAGGATAACTTTTAATTTAAAACCTTCCTACAATTACTGCTATTTGGTAGATCCTCTCGGTATGTTTTACTGATGATCGCTTATGTGTTACCGCGACTGTTACCGAGTACAGAACGACAGAAAATATCACTCTGTTCGGATCAATACCGAAGATTTCAAATCAATCTTGTTGCTTTTTCTTAGCAGAAAGAAGCAATAATCATGACCTGGCTTTGTTACAATGATTAGAGGAACTTATATAACAATTCGTAATATCATACTCTCAGTAAGTCACTTACATAATAAGCCACTTCGAATAAAGGGAGCATTGACTTTCCGTCTTTATTTTCATTTTCAATTACAACAAACGACATGTACAGTTTGACGAACAAAAATGGCGAAATGACTATCGGGATTCAAAAGATTTTCGAACAAACCCTAAATAGAATCAAAACCCTCCGAATCAATGAAAATTGGAAATATTAATGGTTAATAGCTTGGGATGAGATGAGATGAGATCGGGGTGCCCAACCAGCGAACGGAAAACTCGTATTGTTTAATTTTATAAAGGCAAAAGCGACACGCAAATCTGTAACAACTACCGGTCGATGGTAGAGTGTTACACATTGTAAAAATTATTCTAGTGAATGACTACAGAGCCATTATGGCCTTTGGAAGCTAAGGTCATTCCTGTCTTGGATGTTTTTCGGGATATTGAGAGAGCTGGTCTTGACTGGACGTAGCAAAAAATGTTGAACAACTAGATAACGTACCGTATATATTTAAGTAAGTAATAGGTGACTACATATTGTAGAAAACTTAAAAAAAAGCCACTTTCAAAGGAAAATTTCGAAGCATTTTGAATGATTTTTTGTAAACCTCTTTTGAGTACTCTTGGGATCAGCTTATATTTAAATAAGTGAGAATCAGCACTATAAACCGAAATTAAGAAAGTGCTTAAAAGACCCGTTTCTTGCTTTGTCAGATTAAGTACTTTTTTTCGAAATGCAAATCAAGAACATCTGCTCTTTTCTCCGAGATCTGCCAAGGACATTGACACCATCACAAAAGAGCTTTCTTGTAATTTCACAACTCTCTGTAGAATGATAGAATAGATACAACTCGATGTGAGCATAAGCTGAACAGGTGGTCTGCAGTAAGCACCTAAAAATGGGCGATTTAGGGAGATATATTTGTCTTGAACCCAGACAAGACTTGGTAGATTAAATTTTCTTTCTCGATACCAGGTTCCAGTTAAAGCCAGTCATGAGTACACGAAAACCCGACTTTGTATTTTTACACCAACCGGAGTTTCGTGGTCATTGTATGAGACGGCTTTTTTAAAAATTTTTGGTTTGAGGTATCAAAATCCATAATTCATGCCCAACTGATGGTGCAAACAGCCATCATATCTATCAAGGTATTGCAACATCCTTTGTCGTTTCGTTTCCGTCATTTGGTACGTGTTTATCACTATCAGGAGGTGGTGAAAACTTAATTCTAAAAATTTATTTAAAATTCTTCTAAGATTGTGAACATCAGTACGACATTTACCTATAAAAGATACTTTGAAGTTCCACTTTTGGGTATGCTTCATTTCACAATGTATGATAGATTATTCTTTCCATTACAACCTTAAACTAGACTGTCATTGGATTTTCTCTCCTGCCCCACATAATCATTTTCCCACAATTCATGTCCAATCAACAACATCTTCATCAGTGCATATTGCAGCAGCAGCGGCATTGACAAATGAACCATAATTGAGCACCTACTCTACTACTAACAACTGAAACCTCTTAAATTCGATCTCTCTGGTTGTAGAGGGCATCCAATATCTACTTCAAAATTCTCAAGCCGTCAACATTAATTCGTTTCCCAATTTTTCACACAACATCAGCTCATTCGAGTAGAGCTCTCCTCTTCTCATTAAATCATCGATGACACTCTTCTTCTGAAGAAAAACTTGCACCGAGTTTTCGGTCGTCTGGGCATGAATCTGCATCTCCTCCTCCACCTACTTTATCCGTATCATCAATCAAGAAAAAACAAAAAAACCAAAACCTGAATAACTATTTCCAAGAAATTAAACTTTCATCTCTAGATGCTGTCGTCGATGTTGTCGTTGTCGTTGTCGCTGTCGCTGTCGCTGTCGTCGTCATCATTCCTGTTGTCGCTGTTGGCATTGTCGTTATCGTCTTGTGTAATATTTATTCACCTCATATGCGCTCCTCCGGCATGTTGAGAACACACGGAATCTAGCACGTAAATCAGAAAAAATGCGGGTGGTCCTAGTAGTCATCTACTGTACGAGTACAAGGAACACCACCGAGCTACCATCCGGGTCGTGCTTTTAGTTGCCTCCCGTCGTTCAAATGGCTGGGAGCAGCAGACCAGTGCTGCCATATTGTGGCAATTTGTTGATGTGTTTATACCCGGGAAGTTGTAAAATGAATTGTTGCGTCAGTTTAGAACTCGACCAGCACAATGGAGCTGGCACAATATTTGGTAGAGCTCCATTTCCATTTTCCTCTCCATCTTCTATGCCGTTGTCGTCCGCAGAGAGGTTGAGAACGAGATAATAAAACTTTTCCAGACCTTTGGTTTCTAATATGAAATTTTGCATTTTTAGAATTCTCATTGAAAATTAAAATTCCTTCAACCTCAGCGTGGCTGGCTTAGTAGATAGGTGGCATTGGGGTAGTACATCCAGACCATTGTGCGTAGTACTTCATGAGGGATAGACACCCTTCTGTTGACTTTCTTTTTGGACGATGGGGCACATAGAATGAGCACAAGCATGAGTACGAACACGACCAGGACCCATGCGCCGGCAACGGAGGCGGTGGAGTTGTGGATTAGTTTTGAAATGATTGAAAGTTTTTAAAGGTTCTGGCTTCTGGATGAAGAAGAATGAATGAGGGTGGAAATATTTTCGGCCTTTGAAAAGGTTTTGTAATTAATTGCTGACGAGAAACGGATGGGGTTGGTCTTTTACCAACAGAGTGGATAAGAGCCAGACAGTTTAGAATCTTTGTACAAACTTTCCCGGGTGTATTTAATGATAAACTTTCGTGGAATTTTAATTGGAAGATAAGTGATATTCTCTGATAAGTTACTGAGTTATGGACTACTAGGTGACTGATATCCATTAGGCGAGAGTACGTCGTATATAAAGATGAAGTTGGGTATGAATAAAACTCTGCCCTAGAAAGTATGGCCTTCGTTAAGTGATAAAATTTGTCACTTATACAATGATCTAATTTTGAATGTTTATTGGTCTGAAATTGGCGTATTTCCGTGATATTTTTAAGTACAAGTTTGCACACTCACGGCAGCACTCAGATTTCATCTCTAGGCATATACTTCCGTGGGGTTAAGTCATTAAAATTTATGAGTTTTAGTAATTTCACACAATTACGCTAATTATTGACAGTTTGAATGCACACCAGCTAATTGACTGATGACTTGAGATTACATGAAGTGCTAAAGAGTTTCGAGTACAACCCACTATGAAGAGGTTGGTGCTGCTGCTTTTAGAAATCTATTTTTGCACTAAATCGAGCAAAAAATATTTCTAAAGGATGACGCAGCTATTAACATGCTAATAAATATGAAGAAAGTGAAGTGTATCGTTTAAGACCAAAGTGAATTTGTTATCTAATCGAGATACTTCAGATTCTTTTATAAATATTCCGCGAAAGTGGTTTTCCCTAGTTCGAGTAGGAAGAATGGTTGAAACCCTTGATTCAAAAAATACTTCTTGCCATTTCCTTTTCAAAGATTATTTCATGCAAATATTGACCACGACTACGTTTTAAGTGGTCCATAGGGAGAGTCCAATTTTGAATCACTTTTTTCGAGCATATTGGCTGGTGTCTCGATAATAACACGTGTAATGTTGTCTTCCAAGACAGTCCAACCTTCCGAAATACGCTTCAGCTTCGGTGATCATCTCTTCATTGGACCCATATCTCTTTCAGGCGAGCAATTTTTTGAGGTTTGCGAACGGATAACAGTAGCTGGGGCGCAAATCTGGAGAATACGGTGGATGCAAAAGCAATTCGAAGTGCAATTCATGCAGTTTTGCCATTGTTGCGAATGACTTGCGAAGGAGCACATATTTCTTCTTCATTTGGGCCGCTTTTTCGCCATTTTTTTCGTCAAAGCGCTATGGAATATTCGGTATTGATAGTTTTTCCCTTTTCAAGATAGTCGATGAATATTATACCTACAATGCGGATCCTAAAATACGGACGCTATAACCTTGACAGCCGAGTTCTGCGTTGGCTTTCATCCGTCGCTGACCATTCATCTGACTGCCGATTTGACTCCGGAGTATAATAGAGGATGCATGTTTCATCCATTGTCACATAACGCATGAAAATATTGTTTCTATTTCGCTCAAACAGCTCCAATCATCAACGCGTTACGCTTTCGCATACCCAAATGCCTCTGCAATATATGTCAGCTATCCCACGCACTTTCGCTTTACGGTTGTTCAAAACGATTTTGTGGATTTTTTTCATGTTTTCCAGCGTAACAGTCTCATTTGTGCCCGTACACCGCGTTTAAATTCATCGACCAGCGACAAATTTTTGCTTCCCACGGAGCAAATTCCTTATAACGTTTTTCAAGCCATTCTTAAGTTTTAACGGTATTTTTTCAATGGTTTTGAAAATATAAAAAGGAGCGTCACTAAAACTTCAATATCTCGATGACCAATGGTCGAAATGCCATCAAATTTTGACACGTATCGTTTGAAGGTCAGTAATAACTACAAATGGATATCTTGTGTGAGTCGCCATCTATGTGTCAGTCTGAGGGCTTTTCGAACCATCTGTTAAAACTCTTCTGCATCAAATGGCCCCAAAATTCCAGCATGGCTTCAGCCCCAGCAAATCAACAAAAGTCCAAAATCTCTGACAAAATCTATTCGTATAATCTCGAAATGCGTAAATCTTTTTTTGATTTGAAGGATGCATGAGACAGTATTTATTGTCTTGGGCTTTACAGGACGGGCATTGGCTGTTTCCACTAAAAGACACTCGTTGTGCTGTGGGGTTAACAGCCCCAACTCCTGTGCACTAGAAGTTAACACTATAACAGTGCACCATCTTCAACAAGTTTATCCATCTATTGGTTTGCCCTGCCGATTTCGACATCATAGGGCGTACCCAACGTGCCATTGTAAAACCATTTAAGCGTTTAAGGAAGAGATGTGGAAGGCAGGCCTCTAAGAAAATTAGGGCAAGGTGCAATATGTACATGTTTTTGATGAGTACTCGTATAAGTTGCAAAATATCCACCGGGAGAACTGCATATAACGACTTGGCGAAATTTGATCGTAGGAAACTGTTCCAACTTGATTCAACGCTTTATATCCGGAAAGACCAAGACGCTCCTCTGCAAAATCTTAACCCTGCCGGGGGACAATTTTGGGATGATAAGATTGAAAGACATTTCATCGCTGTACACGAAGAAAGACCCACAACCGCGAACTCTGGAAGTACTTACTCACTTACTTAGGTGGTCCTACAGTTCAGGGTGAACTTGAGACCCAATCAACAAACCTCTCTAGTTAAAAAGAACTCCCGCCAGCTGCCTTCAGTGGCGCACACCAAATTTGTCCGGTTGTATCCCTCGAATGAGAAACGACCCTTTAGCTAAAGGGTTCTTCGAGTCTCTATCACTCCGTTCAAGTTAAGGATTAGAAAGTTTTGTGCGACAAATGACAGCAATCTCCAACTGAAAACCCTTTAAATAAACAATGAATGCCATGATAGGCAGTAAAAATGTTGGGCTCAAGATGCCACATAAATAAGCACGACTCCGCAAATCAAATTGACATTGCAGAGTACACTTCTGCATCATAGAGAAAAATATTCACATGCCGCTGTCTGTGGAAATGCCCTTTGACGCAAAAACACAAGTGCTCCAGTAGCAGCGTAACGACAACGTCAAAATTTCTTTGATTCAACCGAAGAAGATTATCGAATCTTTACGGATGTAGGGGATCGAAGCTGGGGCCTTGGCGGAGAATGGTAGCATCAGACCACATTTCTCATTAGGCAAATATGTCTTTTTCTTCCAAACGGATGTTCCCGTATCCTTATTGATATGTATTCAGATAGCCCCCTATATCAGAGGGTCTATTTGCCAGTTTTGAGGCAGGCGTAGCTTAAATGGGTGGTCATGCACTCAATGAAAACAAAATAAAATGTATGCTTTGATCAAAAAAGGACAACCACGGAACACTGACGTTGGTAAAGGAATGCGTCTATTTGAGGCCAGCAGTGAACTCAAGAAATTACATCAGCGCGGAGATCAATTGAAAACTGAACGCTGTTTCTACGGGCTTAGGAAGCAATTCTGATAGCAAAGCCGTATCTCGAGCGTAGAAGAAGACACTTCACAAAATCATCGTTATCCCTGTTTGGTTTTATACGCTCTACTTGGCTGCTTTTGACGGGGTGTACAATACATAGATGGGGCAATACAACGAAGAAGTTCATATGTCGGCTGTGCAGCTACATGGATCTAGTCAAAAGGCTGTGGCTGCAGCCAGAATGAACTTTAAATCTACACCAGTGGGGCAATGCAGAAAAGGAAGACCGTATCTAAGGTGACGCACACAATTGGAAGGATATCTCATCCAGCTCAGCGTGCGTAACCGGAGGCAGGAATAACTGGCGAGATACATGTTGGTTGAGGTCTACGACCGGTCTTGTCAGCTGTCGTCCAAAATAAAGTATAAACATACATTTCTTCATATTATGAAGATTATGTGGAAATAAGAGCTAGAGGGAAAAAGATGCAGCGATAGCCAAGCTGTACTTAAATAATTGCTGTGACCACCTCCAAAATAGTACAAGAACTAAAGATTAATCTGATCCTGAAAACTGAGATACCAGTGGTCATTACCCAAATCAGCTTTAGCAGATGACAGCTGCTGTGACTGTGGCTTCCACTGAGGACTAGTGTTTTCAGTAACACCATCGTTGAAGGCAGGATTCTACGGATTTCAGACAAATCAAAAGCAAGTGTTCAGACTGCAGAGTATGTACGGGTATGCAGGAATTTGTGCAAAAATCAATGGCAAACGGCAGCATGATATCGCTGAGCACAGAAGTGTGTTCCAGAGATCACAAGCAAGTAAAGGATTTTGTCTGTTTGCTAATATTATACAACACATACGTAGCAATGGATCGGGGGGAAATACCTCATGGCCACACTGCAGCACGATGATGTATAATAAATCGGTGTATTCAAATTCTGTTATAGCTTTTCTGTCCACGCCGATTAAAAATAGTGCATAATGCAAGTGTCTACCGCCACAAGGTCCCGAATTAATTGCATTTCTGAACTTAGGCCTACTTGTTGCAGGAGCACAAAAAACAAGCTCTTTGAAAGCGCGTAATATTTTTATTAAAAAATGAAGATTCAACTTACCTTTTTTATCCTGACACATAAACCATCTCAATGACATCCTATCACGAGCACGTTCCCATTTCTCCATCAAGAATAAGCCAACACGAACAAAATATCAAAAAACAAAATCTCAGTCAAGCATTTTTCCAGAAAACCAATTAATTTTCGATTCAGTTTAGGCGGCGTGGTGAAGATATGAACTTGTCATCACAAGGATAATCATACACAAGCACGATTTAAACACAAATTAAGCCCCCCAAAATGAAGTTACAAATTAACCATTAAAATCCCAGACAAGCATTCCTGGTTGGTGATTCTCCTTCTATTTCGACTTTCGGATACGAGTATAAGAAACCATAATCACTTTTCGCTTTGCATGTCTAGCTGAGCTGTTGTACGAATATAGCTTGATAGCTCTAACTTGACAGCCTTGACTCTTGTATATGAAATAATCACCCTACGGCGTGTTTGGATATTTATGTCTTCTAAACACGCGACAATCTATCTCTATATTTTTGGTCTCACACTCGTTCTCTACTACCCTCCGATGGACTCATTTCCACATTGTCGTGTGTCAATTCATTTTATTCACCTCGTATTTCGTTTTTTTTTTTGCTTTTCTTTTTTCCTCTTCCTCTTCTCTTACTGTTCCTTAGGCTGTGAGCTTCCACGTTGGGTAGATTTTGTAAATGGAATTCCACTTCGTTTACTCGTACTTCCTCGTAACGTGTTCTGATTTATTGCCGTCTGCGGTGTAGAAAACTTGCAGACAGGCATTTTGATCCTTAGGGCAGTCCCTACCTCTTGGTCTCCCTCTCTCATAAAGCATGGATTGTCGTCCTTACCCTGCCATAATGGAATTCAAATCGAAGGTAATGAGAGGTATGCTCTACCCGGCAACCAACATGAAGTGTTGGCCAATTTTCTCCGCAGCAAGAAACCACATAAAAAAAAAATAAAGTCAAAGTTGCCCTCGAAAATCGCGCAAATCTCCTTATAAGTCGGTTTTCCACTTACCACTTACCACATTCCGCCCCCACTATCATCCTGTATTAAGCTTGCATTTTATTCATGAATAAACAGCCAAACTAAAAACAAACGGTCGACGGGGATAATCTTGCTCCTTTAGCTCCTTACGTCGGACGGGTAAAATGTTGGCACTGTCACAAGTCCTTCAGAGACCATAAACTGCTTTACATGTCCTCCTCGACTCTCGACTGCCGCAAACCATAAGCTCTTGGCTGCATGGTCTAGGACAGGTCTACACTCCATTCCACTCCCACCCACACCTATCCTACATACACTGCTGGCATGCAAGTGGTGAGAGAAGTAGTTTTTGTTATCACTGCATTTTGCCTTTCATTCCAAGCTACTTGCGGGTAGTTTATGGTGCAGAAAAACCAAAAGGATAAAACAGTGCTGGAGGACTAGTTGTATTTGTATCCGCGTGCTTTCTACGAGTGAAAGAGCAGAAAAAAAAAACATTTAACTTGGCGAAAACTGAAAAACTTTCCTCGTCATGTATTTTGAAGCAATTGAAAGTTTTTTGGTTTTCGTTTTTTTTTTTTTTTTAAACTTCCATGACTGTGCTCCTTCGTTGGCTTTCTGGGGATCTTCTCCTCGTTTTGTTTTTACCTCATCCAGTAAGCTCCTGCAAGTCCTTCAAGCCCTTAGGAATCTTAGAAAAAACAAACCTCCTTTGCGACAGTTGCTTAGAATTGAACTATGAAAAGAAGAAAAAGGGACCATCGCGACAGACGGAAGTAAACTTCAAGTAATTTGAGATACTTTTCCACTTTTCCCACCAGCCACCAACGACGAGCGAGATTCTATTTCTAGGATGTGTCTCGGTGGTTTTTCTTTTCTCGGGTTTTTTTTTTCCTCCCCTGTTTTGCACAACTTTTCCTTTGGCACATTGTGTGTTGTCCTGGGGTAAAAACTTTTCAAATATCTGCGGTTGTAGGTGAAACTTTGGTAGTAAATTTCCAAAACAATAAAACTTTACGTTTGTTTATGTATCCCACCTTATAGTCTTCATACCTTCTACCATCAGAGTGTCAGCTCGAAAACGCATTCAAAGATGCGAGGCGCAAAACTTTCCTTCGGAGAGTGGAAAAAACCGTTGGAAGTTTCGACTTTGAATATTCAACGTTGAGGTTCTTTAGTTGAGAGTTTCGTAGAGTTTGTGGTGTTTAGCAGTTTGACACCTCATTTGTTGCATCTAGACGATGATTTACATCATGTGGATGATGTGGAACGTATTCAACACAAAAAGCATTTTTTTCTGGATTTTGTGGTAAATCCCGAATCCAGGGATAAGGTTTTATTTATGAGAGCAGTTCTGTTGTGGTTTTTATGGGTATGTGCACAACTTTTTGCCGGTTATCTGAGTCTCTTTCTATTTCGCTTTATCCTCCTGGTTTTTTGTTTTTTTTTTCTGTATTTTGTGCAGGGCAAGACCCGATGTAGTTAAGTCGTCCGAAGGAGGTTAAAAACAAAAAAAAAAAATAAACGACAGCCAACGCAAAAAACTTGATAACCTTTTTCTTGCTCTCGCTTAAATGAATTCGTGTAAATTTGCTAATGAAGCCATTTTAGGTTAAAGGGGTTGGACGAAAGTAGTTTGGATGCGCCCCGAAAAAAATTGAAGGTAATGAGCGATGTTTTTACGCTTAAAGTTGTAAAGTTATGTCAAAGTGGAGGATAATGAGGAAAATCTTTTGACAGTTAAGTAATTTGGATTACCTTCTCGGAGTTAAGTTCTTAATTTATAATTTAAAGAAAAAAATTTCTGTAATTGGGAAAGTGCTCGGAATCTGGACCTTGGACCATGTGTTTGTTTTTAGAGGTTTCTTTCTTGGATTGTCAACTTCTTTAGCTAATTTGACAGCGGATTTGTAAGTAGTTTGGTTTGTCATTTCACTTTGAGTTAACTTACGCTAGAACAACGCTTGTAAATTTGTTTCGAAAATCGTGGTAAAGCGCGTAAAACTCACCATTTTACACCGAATCATAATGGATCGCTTACGCACCCCGAAGAATGGAGAGCCGAGTCGCCATCGCGTACATCAGTCGAAGTCAAGTCCATCCACGGAAAGATCTTGAGTAACGAACTTGCAAGACCCGGCTCTTACGAGAATTGAAGCCGTTTGACCATCTTATGCGTCGTACGTTCGGTTAATGGGCCAGAGACAAGATTGGCCGTGTGTTCCTTTTTGATTGAATGTCTATGTTAAGAAGCAAGAAGGAAATCCAAAAACCTTTGCTAAGATTTCATTACATCCACAAAAGGTTACTGTTTGAGTGGCTTTATGACCTGATGGAATCACTGGTCCATATTTCTCTCAAAATTATACCGATCAGAATGTCACAATCAATGGGGTACGCTATAAAACCATGATTATTGGCTTTTTCGTTCCACAATTGAAGGATATTAATGAGGAACAGTTGTCATTTCAACAAGACGGTGCAATTGTTGAAGGATACATTAAATGAACACATAATTTGCGTAATAGATCTGTCAGTCGGACTCCAAGATTGTATAATTGAACACCTTTGGAATATTTTCTGTGGGAGTATGTAAATTCACTTCTCTACGTCGATAACCATAGATGATGGACGACTTGGAAGCCAACATTTGCCGATATACGATCAAACGAGACACCCGCGGCGTCCATATGCCCGAAATCATATTTAGGCACTAATCGCATCAATTTATCTTACCACGTTTTGAGGTAGAGTGTTTGTTGATGCTTTGTATTTATGCAATCCATTTCCTTTCAGACCTCTATTCAAGCCACTGATCCGTATTAAATTTTTAGAAACAATTTCCAAAAGTCACATGTTAAATTATAGACACATTTCTAAGCTGTGATGCATATTCAAGATCTTTCAGAGTATCGGTTTTGACTCTTTGCTTTTCCATTCTTTCCAGACCAAAATGAATTTGTGAAGGACAGATCTATCATATAAAATATTAACATTTCCGCCACGCAGATGGCAATTACATTCAGATCAGCCGTATGAGGTCAAATAACCACGAACTTTGAAGTTCCATAAGGGAGTCCTTTCGGAACCCTCATCTTTGCACATGCTATACGAGTAACTGATGTTCAACGAAGAATTAGATTTCGATACTATAATACATAAAGATATCTTATATCTCGTAGTCTCTAGAGCGTTCAAAGCAAATTTAAACATATTTTTCATCTGGCCGACAAAATATATCATAACTGAACGTCGACAATTCGCCCCTTTTTACTTATGTGAAGAAGCAAATAAGTCCATAAGCGAGTTGTATGGCTTAGGAACGAATCACGACATTTCCGAATTTCTGATGAGCATTCATAGCGAGACGGGTACTACGGTTGGAGGTTTGAGGAAGCGGAATGCTACTGGTAATTTCGACGAAGCACTGGTGGTGAAAATAGTGATAGAACAAGGCGAGACAGGAGATATTACGTCGCTATTCAAGGGTGTCAATTGATTGTGTGATATCTGCATCAAGTGCAAAGAGGTATTAGGGGCACCTGTAACAAATATTTGTTACATCGCTTGAGGAAACCTAGACATTTCGCAGCATTTTTGGCGCCATCAAATATGTTGTCATTCCAACGTAGGTTGTCATTGACATACAAACCGAGAATGGAAAGTTTTTCGGTTTCGAGTGTTTGAATTTCGCTTTAACAGCAGCGGACAGCATTGTGCTTTGGAAACATTAAATTCGACTCCAGCCTAAGAGCAGGGACATGAGTCTGGGAACGATTATGAAAAGCGGAGAGTACTGTCATCAGTAAAGGAATATATTGAATTAGAAGTAACAGACAATCGCTTATTGACAAATTCCGTCAAATGCCTTAGAAATATCAAGTGCAACGATCTTGCTTTCACCAGATTGATGTACGCTTTGGTTCCACTTTTCGGTGAGACAAATCACCAGCGGACCTGTTGCTACGAAAACCGTATTGCCTTTCATTGAGAAGTTATCCTGATTTAAGATATTTCATGAGCTGAAGGTCTATCAGCGTTTCCATAACCTTGGAAAAAAAGGGCCGTAATACAATAACTTTGTAGAGGAGTGACCTTTTTTAGGAACGGGCTGGAGAAATGCTGTTTTCTATCTACTTGAGATGAATACTGAAGAATAGGATTGAGGAAAAAGCTTACGCAGTGGTTATGCCCCTTCAGAAGAAGGGGATATATACCATATGGACCAGCGGATTTGTGAATACTTAAGTACGCTTCTTACTAAACGGGTGCGAAAGTAGATTCCTCTCTCAAATGGTGGCGGACACAAAGCACAATTTGGTAGTTGTGAGCTGGCCGCAAGAAGATTGGCCTTGTCTAAAAAGCTGACAGCCGGAATATCATTATAAATGACCGTTGGGATGGAAGATGAGGCAGACTTTCTAATATTTTTGACAAACGACCAACAATTTTTACTATCTTTGGGACATTGTAGTATATTTTTCCTCAGTTTATGGTCGTATTGAAATTGTGCACTTTTTTTTTATTTTCCTCTGTAGGTTCGGTCTCGTAAGACCATTTACCCTGACAACCTCTTTACAACTGGAGTCGCACCACGCCTTTTCTTTCGGTATGATGGTCCCAATCCGATGAGGAATAAAGGGTCTCATTCTAAATAGAATAGTATCTGTGATCATATCAACAGCGGAATCCACGTCGCTATTGTGCAATGGCAACGGTATGAACTTGATTTGTTGGCGAAAGAAACACCCAGGTTATCATTGAAAATGGCAATCGATCTGTCGGTTATCGCACTGCCAATCGCATTTTCTTAAGAAGCAACATGTCTGAGCATAAAAAGATCAATTATATGGAGGTAAATCATGTTTTTAAGGATTCCGTTAAACCATTACAATACCCGAGTGTCTTTGTGAGGACTACGAGTATTTGAGGAACTAATGAGGAGAATACATATTATTATATCGAAGAGAGTTCGACAGTATAGAATAGGGTACAGCGTAACTACACCAACGTTTTGGCAGCAGAAGCAATAATAATGTGCGAAAGGTCTAGCGTTCATGTCAATACCAAAGTATTGACAGGTCAAACCCCATCAGCCGGTGAAAGTCTCAGACGACTTTCTCCTAATTTCAGACAACCGCGACGGGCAGCTATGGAGACGGATGAAGCAACAATGTAGATTGAATGAGTAATTGCTGAGCTAGAAGGAGTATCTTTCGTCATACTGAGTCGTGTATTAGCCATCGATATGCATGGAATTCCAAAGTAGCTGTCTGAAAACAACACATTGCCAGCAATTATAACAAAGTTTCTACCTAGCCCAGTCATAAATATTGATAAAATTTTTATTGCTACCATTTTAAATAAAATCTTTTCATTCTAACCGTTATTTAATCGGAAAAGATTTTTGTCTTTAGTCGTTTACAATCATGGAATGGGATGACATTGAAAATCGTATCGTTGTGATCGGCTTATACAGGTGTAATATTTCAAAAGATGATACCTTTCCGACCTTGTGACCCCTTGGAATCACACGCTGTTTTATTTATCAAGGCGAAAACCACTTAAGAGTGGCTAAACAAAAATGTATCCGAATTTATATCACCGGATGCTTGGCCAGCTGGTAGTCCGTCCGGAACTCAATCCTTTGGATTACAAGTTGTGGTCTGTTTTAGAGAGAATGGCCTGCTCTACTCATCATTCAAATATTGAGTGTTTGAAGCGACCCCTTGTCCGTTCTCGACAACTTTTCGATGAATGAGGTCCGTAATTAATTGGTAATTGATGATTCGTCAGTACGTCTCAGGTCGTGCTTTAATGCAAATAGTGGCCATTTCGAATGAAGTCTTCCATAACTTGTACCTAGGGATTTGACAAATACAAAGTATTGTATAAATTTGTTTTTAAAAATATCAGTGCGTTTTGATTTGGCATAAGTTTTTCTTTGTATCCGTATTTATGACTAGACCAGGCATCAAGGGCGAAATTTAAGTTTTTCCTATAGAGAGAGTGATAAATGAAAAAATCGCCAAGTCCCCAAAAAAGGAAGTCTTATAGAGTACGCAAAATAGTGTTAGAACGATAACACTTGGCTTTAAAAAGACGTTATATAGTCTCAGGAAGAAACTCTTTAGCTTTTATCTACGATATATGAAGCAGAGGTATTCCAAGTAAACATGTAGCTCTTATTGAGGCGCAGTTTGATGAATTAAAATGTCTCACTCTGGTGGCGAGCGATGTCCTTCCTGCCACTCTATCAACAAGAGTTACAGAACTACAATGGCGACGTTTACTGATTGTCACGTAGGATTATAAGAACAAAGCTGATTTGGAGAGAAACGCGAACATCGTCGGACGAGCATAAATAAACATTGCAAACCAGCATAGGAACGAATGAACGACAGAAAGAAAAGAAAAACAATTTCTCCAAACCGTCTCGAACGAAAACGAGAATGAGCATAGTCTTGCTGTCGAACCCCATAAACACCATAATAAGAAGACGGAGGTGCCAGTGGACCCGAAAAAGACCGAGTGGACCTAGTATCAAGCCACAACAGGTTTGGAAAGACGTGCCAGAAATCTCCAACGATCCGACATAGGCTTTGTGGAATCCAAGCGGTTGAGAAATTCTAAGACAGTGATGAGCCGTTAATTACTTGGCTATGAGCTCTTATCCAAGACGTGACTCTTTAATTTCCAGCCCAACTGACGTATAGTTTGTAAGACATGCTGCAAAGTCATACAATGTGAAAGGTTCGATCGAAACTAGAGCACGGTGTCCTCAATTTTCTTACATGGATTTCAGGAACTAATAAACATCCTTGACTACAACTCTCTTTAAAATTACTTCCTTGTAGTCCCTTGAAAAACAAAATTCCTTATTCATAACTCCTGTTCGTCATGACCTTCGCTCTCCTAGAAGTAAGGTTGAAAGATAATAATAAAAAAAAAAAAAAAAAAAAAAAAAAAAAATACAAATACAAATATAACTCAACTTTCGGGAAAGATAAATTCTACAAAGTGTCTCCTTTCCGTTGTAACAACAATTTGATTATAAAAACGAAATACTTTAAATCTTGTGGCTTCACTTACAAATTTATCACTCTTAGCGCGTACCAACCAGAGGCAATCTACTCGTATAAGTAACAACAGCGGCAACAACAACGGCTGCCATACTATAACCACTGCTTACTTGAGCAGCAGCAGCAGCAATTAATTTAACAAATTGCTCACTGCACAGATTCTTAAATAATTTAACTCAAGCAAACCAAAGACACAGAAGACTGAGTAAAAATAAAGAAAAAGTAAAAATACAAAAAATGCTCAACTACTACTAGATAATTTATTTTAATGAACGATTAAACAAGAATTTACAGCGCTGCATAGCTGAGCAGAACAAAGTAAAGTATCTGTAGCTGGCGCAAGGTGCTCGTATTGGTATTCGTATGTATCTATAGCTTGGCATGCAGCGGAATCGGGCCGCGCTGACATCGACAATCTTGCTTTTAACACCGCGTGCGGTTAATTATACGTGCCGGTGTACTCGTAGATACATGCAATTAACAAATTAATGTAATTAAATACTTTTTTCGAAATGGGCTGATATACCAGGCGGGTTGATGATGAAAGACAATAAAAAAATATATACATACTCGTATATCACATATACATATATGTATCACACTATGACGGATAGGAGAACTGTGGAAGAGGTGGCATAAATTCGCCTTCTATCCTTCGCTTAATCGATTTTCTATTTCCGTTAAATTGCGCCGACACATAAAGAATGTCCTTCCTTCCTTGCCTGGTTGAATGTATTCGCTTCGCATGAACATCAACAGATTTTCCAACGGAAAAAACTTAAGGAAGAGATTATCCCTCCATGGGCAGGAAGAAAAAGAAAATGATGCTACTACTACTGTTGTCATACCCCACTATGTGCTCGTCGTTCGGAAAGAAGTTACGGAGCATGAAAAGCTTAGATAAGACATGTGTATCCTTCCGGAAATAAAGAGGACCGAAAAAAAGGCCGAGGATGTTAGTATGTGCACAAAACAGAAAAAATAAATCCTCGAAAAGAAACAGGACAAAAAAAACATCGCAGTCACCAAAGTGGGGACAAAAGATAAAAGAAGAAAAGGAAAATCTCATAGCAGCAGCAGCAACAGTGGTATGTACAATACAACGATGACGACGAGAAAGAAATTTACTTTCGTACGGAGTACAGACTCCGCTGTGACACTCTTCCTCGATGTTGGAGATCTAGTGGTCGTCCAAGTCGTTGCATGTAGTCGCCCGATGTCGTCGAAACAAGATTTATGTCCGGGATAGCAGTACATTTTTGCACGTACTACGTGTTTGCTGAAGAAGAACTTTAGCGCGGACAAGTAAGCGCATTTGAAGGAGTAGCGCAAACACTATTCGAAGTAGCTTGTGGCTTGGCATGGCCTCGCTTTGGCACTGCAAACTTAATACAATAAATGTAAAATTAAATCTCTTACTTATCCAAGAGCGTTTCTCGTATGTCGTCTGAAGGTTGCATTCAGATGTCGATGAGAAGACGACGACGGGTGTTATGTGGGTGTTAGACGGAAAAGATGAAAGTAGTGGAAGCGGTAAATGCACAGACGAAAACGAGGGTGGCAAATTGACGTTTTTTGTATTATTTTTTTTTTTGTTTAAGAGTTGAGAGTGAGGGTGTGAGAAAACTTTAGAAAATAGTTTTTATTTACTTCGGGAGAATGGCATACAATTCGAAACAATTCTTAGCAATTCTAAACATTTCGGAACAATTTAAAATACTTCCTCCTTCACTCTCACGTTAAATTAATTCCGTTTTACACGGGAATACATTCAAATTAATTACTGATTAAAAAATTTATGATATTTCCATAGAATACATTAACAGAGACTTTCAGCTTATTAACTGCGGGTTGGGAATTTATGCTTGCTCTCTCGACAAGTTTCATTTAATGGGAGAATCGAAGTATTAGTTCCGAATCGAATTAGCTTCGTATAGTTAATTTGCATACATTGAAGGCAATAGAATAGGGGACAAGGTCTATAGGAAAACACTATTAATTTAGTGCAAACTGCAATAGCATTAACTAATTGATCATAAAAGTAAGCCTCTGGAGATGTGTCACTTTTCAGTAATGCCGTGTTCATTTAAAGCGTTGTTATGTAACATGATTTTGATTGGAAGCGATAACAAAGGAAGTTCTCTCGACTCCACGAATTATAGGGCTGGGTTAATCCGTAATCGACCAAATATTCACGGCAAACCCTAGAGAACACCTAAGAGGTCGAGATTGATACTTCTAACCTCTTTGTCGAATTTAAGTGCCGCATGCGACAACATGTTAGAGACGAACTGCACATAAAGGGATATGATGTTAACATAATTTGTCATCATTGCCAAAGTCGCCAGATTACGCATAATGACGATAGCGAATCTCAAAGAGAGCTTTGATGTCAGAAAAGTGTTTAGACAAGGTTATGCGCTGAATGGGATTTTTTCTTTTATATCATACTTGGGTACATTGGATGGTTGGATGCTGTAGGAATAGGGTAGACACTGACTGGGCATCAACCTGGCGATGTGAAATCTACACATCAATTGTTCTTTTTTTTACCTCCAAGTGGTAGCGATCGGGTACTGGTTGTTGTCCATCCGGACTGGAACTTGCTAAAGTTATAAGCGCGAGTGTAGAACAGCGGGGAATTCCCTAGACGGAATCGATGGTGTACGGCCACAGCTTCAAGTAGAAGCAAAAAACATACTTTTTCTGTGCTACTTCGACATTTTGGGAGTTTGACCGATAAAGATCTCCAAGAATAAGTCAGGTTCTTTGAAAAGAGATTCCTGACGGATTAGACATTAACGCGCCAATGGCAGCGCTAACATTCCCGAAGTGGGTTACTGACACCAGCCCCTCGTTCAAGGGATTTTCAAAATGGGACTGGCCTTCCAGGTTGGGGGTTGTGCCGTCGGAATAACTTCCCTACCACGTATAAAGGAGCTAGTTATGAGAAAGAAACCAGTCTCGGATGCCAACGGATACCCTCAGTCAAGATCACAGTATGCACCCGGAACGTACGAACACTGTACATCCCTGGTGCTGCTCAAAAACTTTAACCTGCCCTCATGTGGTACATGGCAGATATTACCCAATCTAGACGATGTTAGGATGCAGATTCGTCGTGGGAAGTCCACTACGGTCAATGGTAACTTTAAACCGATAGGCGATCGCCTAACTGTGATCCGCATCAAGGCATATTTCCAGAATATCAGCGGATCATCAAAGGGGCGGCCGAGACCAAAGTAGGCTACCAGCCACCTCCGAAAAAAAGCCCTTGGTATGATGATTAGTGCATAAAAAGAAAATGTCTTATGCTCAAGAATATCGAAGAGTCCCGCTATAGAACAACATCCCGTTGATATTCAGAGAAGCTAAGCGACTGGCAGCTGGCTTCAAGCCTGAAACGCAGGCTCTTCGAACGAAGAGGGAATAGGGAATAGTAAATGTGTCTAAGCAGCACTTCTGGCAGCTACTTAATGGGTAGAGAGGGCAAATACGGAACCCACATCCAGCCAATGAAGAAACCCCTCCCACCGTTTTGGAAGACGTTGCCTCAGCTATCAAAAACCTGAAGAACAACAAGACCGCTGGCTGCAATGGTCTACCAGCGGGGCATTTCAAGAATGGATGTGATCTTTTTGGTATTATCAAATAGGTTGGGCTGGATGAAGCCAAGCCCGATGACTGGGCTATCAGCTCTATATGTTACATCTTCAAGAAAGGCGATCCTATGCCTCGTAAAAACTATCGAGGGATATCACTGCTAAATGTATCCTATCCAATATACCGCGTGAACGTTTCAAGTGTTGCTTCCGGTTCGGCAGATCGACAATCGCCCAAAATTTTCACACTATGGCAAATTCTGGAAAAGACCATCGAATTTTAAGTCCACTAACCATCTTTTCATCGACTCTACTCAGCGATATGGCCGAATTCGGGATCCCGAGAAAACTGATCCAGCTGTGTCGCGTGATGGCGAAGGACAAATGTTAACACGGAAGGCACCATTTTAAACAAATCTGTCCAGTTGTTGGGATACGCATACGACATTGACACCATCGGCCGCTCCCAGTGCGCTGTCATAGAAGCTTCCACAGCAATCGAAAAAAAGGCGAAACGAGTTGGCTTTGAACTAAATGAGGACATAACCAAATACACGTTGTCACCAAACTAACAAGCATCTGTCCATCTTAAAACAAAACGTCACTGTTGACAACAGTAACTTCGAAGTGGTTAAGGAGTTTACCTACCTCGAAGTTAACAAGTTAACACTAACTCCACGAAAGACACCCCTAGAGGAGATTAAGCGAAGTATTATCCTAGCAAACCGCTGCTATTTTGGATTGGAAAAACAAGTGGGTTCAAAACTCCTAACTCGGAAAAACAAAAATTGATTCTGCCAGTTCTACTACCATCTGAGCGAGAGAAAAATTCTTTGTCGAATATTTGATCCCGTACGCGAGGAGGGCAAATGCAGGAGAAGTTACAACCGCGAACTCTATGAGCTATGTCAAAATGTGGATGTAGTCCAAGAAGCTAAAACACGTCGACTAGATTGACTCAACCACATCGAACGAATGGACAATAATGCTCCAGCAAAAAGGGTCTTCGAATCACAGCCCCCAGGTTCGAGGCGACATGGAAGACCGAACCTCTGTTTTAAGGACCAAGCCATCGCGGATGCCAGGGGGCTTGGTCTATACAACTGGAAGCACCCCGCCATGGCTCAAAGAGAGTGGAAGGCTGCTGTATCTTAGGCAGTCTCAGGTAAAGTAAATAAAGTAAGTACATACTTGGGAACATTATGCGAAACTAACAAGCTGACACCAAAGGCTATTTGTCCGCGAGTCGGTAAATCAAGGCCGCAATCAGTTTAATCCGCGCCGAGATCGTATTGTTGAAGCCAAATGACCATCGTCCGCGTCGAACTTCCGCATTGAAAATGATAGAAGATCCGAATTTTCACCGAAAAATTAGACGGTGCCACTTGCCACATGTCATGGCTCTCTGTCAATTTGCAGGCCCGTCCGTGGTCTGTTTTATGCCAACATGTCAGAAACTTTAGACGACTTGGACATGACGTTGTTGCTGGCATTATTGGCCAAATTATGCGAAAAAATTATGGAAATTGGATCTTGCACATCTACTCAGCCTAGCGGTTCCATGTCAGACATTTGAATGATGTCATTATTTTACAACTCATGATACATATGCTGTCAAAAAGAAGGGACGCACAACCTAGACGAATCGGACAGAATGTTACAAAGCTATAACTTTCAGGTACCTAGTTGGGGATTTTGTGTACTGAGCAATAGAGTCGTCAAAAACAACTAAGGACATAAGAGACTTATTATCGCAGCCGTGCTCTGTGGAGCAGAAGTACAGGGGCTAGCGAAGGTATATGAAAATATCCTTGCAACTTTTAAATGGAAGATGGTTTACTCTGATAAATTTAAGAAGTTGAGATAGTCATATAACAACAAACTCTACGAGCTGTACAGCGACATCAGCCCGGTCAGAAAAGTGCTCTTAAATCGCCTGATATGGCTAGGACATGTAGAACGGTTATTAATACTTCGGCTTGAACAGTCTTCGCTTGCTTGTCGTTGGTGTTCATGTAATGACCCCGATGCCAAATGTCGAAATGCTCGGGTAAGATCTTTGAGGTGAAGCTGAATAAAGTGGAGACCCCCAGCTTATGGAGAAAACCAGTTTTGCGAAAGCTGTGAAATTAGTGAATAATAGGTTTTCCGTTGGAAAATTCGCAAAACGAATAAAACTTTTGTGAGAATAGGTATGTAACAACGAACTGTAGCACCACCGCAAGAAGACAACTGAGTTACCACTAACGTAATGCTTAGAATACAGCGTGCAAAAGGCGGAAACACACAATTTCGCAACTCGTTTACTCTTCAGCTTTTTAACTTTGCAGACAAATTTTTTTTTTTTTTTTTAAATATACAACGATCTGCTAATTCCTATTCTATGGCGTAATGCCAATTTGCCGGATGATTAAAATCAATTTGGTTCGTGTTTACTGCTCAATATGTTTTATCACATACTTGAATGTACATAAACAAAATACTCGTATTTATCCTGTCCTCCCAGATAATTACATTAAATGTCCTTTCCCTTCGCACATCTATATGTTACCGCCACCAAACTTCAAAATAATGTCCTACCCTAGATTACACTCAAACAATAAGACTCATAAATCTCCAATTGGCAGCACCCTCTTATTTATCTATAAACTTAAGCCCTAACCGCCCTCTATCACTCCGCACACGTAAAGTATCCCTCAAATATCGATACAAAAGCACCATTTTATTACCCCAATATCGCTAGCAAAAACTTCTGCCAAACGATACTGCGATTATCCAGATACAGATACACAGGGAGCGAATTGGAACGCGAGCAAGCACATATAGTCCCAAACACAAGCATGTTCAGAAATCGACAAACTGCACGTTAAATTGTCCCTCGCTCTGATACGATACAGGGTGTCCAAAAATGACCATCATGGGTAGGATCTCGATGGAGCAAAAAAAAGAATAAAAGGAAAATAGAAACCAAACGAACTTGGATTGCTACTGCAAGCTGTTTTCGACTATCATCCTCCTAATTCGACACAAAGGACCAATTCAATAGGGGGATTGGGGATAGACAACCGCCAGGACATAACTGCAAAACCATTGGAGGAAATATGAAAATAAAAATAAATTGTAACAAATTGACAACGGTAGTGTGCTACCGCTCTCCACCTTATAGCAAGTCATCCTTCGTACGAGAGTACATTTTATGTTTCCCCATTTCAGAAGACTTGGGAAAAGTTTTTCGAGTTCCAGAGATTTCGTGCGTCTTTCTCTTGTTTATTTTATTATTTTTTTTTTTGATTGGGATTGTCCTCTGGAATTGGAAACGACTCTACTTTCATTGTTATCCTCCAGGGAGTCAAACTCTCGATAAATTTCTTTGGCCATCATATATCTTCTTCCGTTGGCAGCGGATGAACACATTGGCATGGGTATGACCATGGCCTCGGACATTTATAGACATGAAGGACCAACGCAGAGTAAAGAAATTTCTACAGGACACCAGATCAAAGAAAATGCTGAAATGGTAATGGTTGCGGTGGGGGAGGAGAGATCATAGCCATGGACATATTTAAATGTCTTGACTTTTCTCTTCGGCTCTCTTTCAAGACATTAGTCCGCTGAAATGCGACCAATTGTGTGTCATTGAAACGTTAGGTATCTTCACAAGATTAAGTTTCTTAAGTGATAGTAGTGCGAGAGATGAATAAAAGAAAAGCAATTTGCATTGATTAAAGACACAGACATAGGTTTCCGTTACAACGGTGACATATTGCCATATGTACAAGTCAGGAATAAGTTATATTAAATCTTTTATCATTCGATTATATCAAGTTGAAGCAAAATAAATCGAGTCATTTCTTAAGCTGTACAAGTGTTATTTTCGACTGTAACACTGCTGACCTGAAGGATACGGAATACACATACAACCAGTCGGAAGACAGATATCCAAGTAAAATAAATTTGTAATCATAAGGTTGCCTGATCTAAAGTCACGGCTTCGAGACTATACAGTCAACGATTACACAAATTGTTCAGGCCTTCAAATGATAGACCCATAACAGATGACTATCGGCTGCGATCTACTACAATACAAGAGTCATCGCCATAAAACATTGAGTTTTGGATCTTCCACAATGCTTTAAATAGTTCAGTATTGCATGTAGCCAACGCTTAAAGTATGCAAGCTCAAGCGTGGAGCACAAGACGCACAAAGATAACAACACTACTGATAAAAAAAAAATGTTGGGAGCTGTTGAGTAAACTATAAGCCGCATATCCCCATTTTGGTTATACTGCGGCTTATTTTCAAAATACTTAACTCCAAAAACACGTTGAATTTACCATGGGAATACGATCAGCATAGTCTAACTTTCAAATTTCGTTTGATCACTTTTTCGATAGAGTAGAGACGGAAGGAACCTCTCGTCTGGTTTCTATCAATGTCTATTATACAGATACAGAGCTATACTCTGCTGAATGCGAAGATCTAATAATCGGTGTTATTGCTGGATCAGATACACGTCCCGAGCCGACTCCTTACTCTGCAAAAGTCAATCGAATCGACCAGTTAAAACAATAAAGGCCATAAAATGCAATCTTGTGGGACTTCATGTTTTTTATTTGTAATTCCAAACCAAGAGAGAAAAGCGAGTGTTGGTGCTACAGCTGATAAGCTTAGGCACTGACAAACATACATACATACATGAGTATATCCCCGATGTCTTTTGTTTCAAGGCCGCAACCAAATTGAAAGAGAGAGCTAGACTTAGAAAAACATATTTCTCAAACATTTTTCTGAGCAGTAAAAACCTCAAAAACGGCGAGCATTTGGCAAATTACAAATCTTTGAACAGAAACCCAATCGAAATCGATACAAATAGTAAGATAGTCAAATAAATATAAACATCGCCGCGCAACTAAGCGAGCATTTATCTAAACGCTTAGTCCTTCCTGACGGATCTGTGACAGAATCTGCTCCAAAATTATCTGAAATCCTAATGAATACTTACTTCATTTATGCAAGAACTGGATTGTGGATTGTCGATAGTCGATTCTTACAAACCATCTGTTCCTGACGAGATTTCAGCCATAATGTGGAGACAATATGTTCTGGTTCGCTGTAATATTTTTAACATAAGTTGTCAAAGACTTGGAAGAGAGTGCGGGAGGTTGGAAAAGGTATTCAGATTTCCGTGAAAGATTTCCGGCTCAGGAGTATTTTTTTCTCTCTGTATACAATTCTTAGATTAGAGCACATTCTGGATGTCTGAAGCATGCTTACCTGAAATTAAAGTCCATGAATACAGTTGAACAAGAAGGCGTGGAAACAATTAAAATATCTTCACTAAAAACAATCTTGAAATACTCGTAGAAGGGGTAACAAAACCTACACATTGAATTTATTCAAGATTCACTCACCAAGGCAGGCGTGCATATTACACAGTGATGTGCAGAATACCCCAGAAGTCACTTCATCTCTACTAAGACTCTTAGTCAAAAAAAATATCTGAGCAAAATTCGACAGATAAGAATGTTGCCTTCAGGATTCAGTGATATCACAGAAAAGGCGTTTGCGCCACAAACTGTGGCCTTGGCGTCCACCTGAGCAAAACTGAATTGGTGGTATTTATCCCAAGGGAAAATATACCTACCTTTGATCTCGTCAGTCTAAATAACCAGCAACTAACCCTGCTATGTATGCTACGAGTATCTAAGATACAAAGCAAAATATATGTTAGAGTTGTATATGCTTATAACAAATAAGGACTTCGACCAAAATATATGGATGAACACAGTCATAGTTCGTTCTATTTCCGTCTATGGGTTTCTAGTGTAGTGGCCCAACCTAAGTACGGCTGGGTACTAATCAAAAGGCCATATTAAGGCCCTGGTCCGAGTAACCAGACAGTTAACTCGAACGTTACTCCAGCATAAAACTAGTCCCATGTACTTGCACATGTTTCTATGGCCAACAACATACCGGATGGCGATCGGTTCCCATGTCGTACACCATTTATTTGCAAAACGGGCCTTACACTTACCGTTTGGGTGATCAAAAAGGAACTGAAGATTTCAGCGTGGCCTTAAAGAGAGATTTAAGAAGCATGCTGTATCCATATAGAGACTTTTGGAGTCGTATTTCTTTTTCGAAGACACTTCTGCCAACACTATCGTTTCCAATGGCTCCGGATTTGAGTTAGGAACTATATGTATGCATGTATGTATATATGTATTGTAATGCAAACATCCAAACTGCATTGGAGGCATAATTAGACTCGTGCAATAAAGAGTATCAGAGAGGTATCGAGGTACAGTATATGCCCTATACGGTGCTGCGATAGTTAGTTATTCTAGACCTCAATTGCTTCCATTTAAGCTGCGAGCATACGAGGCGGCGCTTTCCAACGTAATATTCACACGATACCGTTCCAATATTCATACCAATTTGACAATCGATTTAGCAGACAATTCGAAAGTCCGAAAGTAAATAAATAAAAAATGGATTGCCAGGTAGGGGCTCACTCGATGTCTCCTCGCACCGAAGCATTATGTACAGGCCGAAGGACTGGGAGCTCCTACCAAATGGATTCTTTGGAAGTGCAATGGGCGGGCTCAATGAATCTGAGTTTTGGATAGTTAAGCTGAGATTAAACTTTTCATTGGACATGCACAGGACACTACAGTAAAACGGAACAAAGTCAATCCAAAAACAGGACAAAGTCATGTTTTAACGTTATCATCATCTCATATAAAAATGTAAAATCAGTTATGCCGGGATAGCTAAATCTATTTTCTGCATTTATTTGCTAAGCAGAACGATCTGCCCAATATTGCTGGATAGCTACCTATATTTTGAGACATGGCAATATCGGTGGTGATACGTCAAATCTGGCATCATTATCGTAAAGTCTAACGTTTTAAATGGTACACGTGCTCAGAACGTTTTGTCACACCCGTGCTATTTGCGTTTTTTACAGAGACTTGAAAAATTCGTCCCAGCCAAAGAATGGAACTAAATCGTGAACATTATCGTGCGATAGCTTTTGACGTGAATCAACTCAATAACAGTATGCCGATTAACTCCCTTCGACTTTTGGTGATAAAGCATCATTCCAGACCACCGTGTTTCGCTGGATTTCGCAACGTCGGCGCGTCGTTCCAGGATGAATTTCGTGAAGGTCGTTTAAAATCAAAACGATGCTAAAGTGTGATTGGGCATTAGTTCTACTCGCACACATTTGGCCGCCAAAAGGATTTCTTCGCGTTGGATACAACATCATTTGACAGTCGCTCAAAAAAAGGCTCATTGGTCCAAAGAAATGTTGAAAAAAGTCGATCGCGGCGCTTCCAAAGATGTCTGTAGGATCGTGACAGGCGATGAATCATGAATCTATGTATATTAACCCAAAACTAAATAAACGGCAGTCGACTGTATGGGTCTTTCAAGCCAAATCCAACAAAAGCTGTTAGCACACGAAACACTTCGAAGTAAATGTCGCCACAGTGACAACTAGTGTCTGATTTTTAACGTAAACCACCTGTCGTGTAGACTTATGTTTACGGAATGCCCATACATCCCTGGGGGCAAGGATACGCTTTGCCATCGCTCTCCTTCATCCCATTGGTACCAATTCGAAACTGTGTTGCCGAAACAAGTTCCATCCTTGGTATGAGTCGAGGCAGACCTAAAACCTCTTACTGCTCTTACGGTCGCAGCACCCTGTACTTATAGCAACTCTACATCGGGTCAAAACCAACAGGAAGGTCCTTTGGGTTTAAACCACAGCCACCATGACGCTCATACAAGGGGGCCTACCTATTCAAGTCAGGACCGGACCGAGATCCGGGGGGCTCCTGACTCCCATGGTACCGTGATTTAAGTCCTGGTAGGGACTACCGGTGGTCCTGGCGCCAACAAGACCTATGACCAGCAACTTGTAACTGATCAAATCGTAGCGACCTTCGGTAGCGCCACAGTGAAATTAGAGCAACGTAGTACGGTTAATTCAGAATGGCACACCACCATTTGTTTGGCAGAAGTCTTTGGAGAAATAAGGAAAAGCAACCGCCGAATGCGAATCATTCTCCACCACAACAATGCCAGCTATGACAAATAAGTGACTTTTTGACCACTCAAAACATCGAATTGATGGGTCATCCGCCGTACAGCCCTTATTATTTCGCATCAAAAATAAATTGCGAGGTCAAAGTTTTTCGACGCTTGAAGAAGCGGTAGATGCATTTAAAAATCATGTTCTGGAGTTACCTCGCTCGGAGTGCACAAAGTGCTTCGAAACGTATACAAAAGTGAATTGATCTTCATTTAGATTATTTAGAAAAACAATAAAGCCATTTTCAATGACAAACAATGAATCGACTGATTAACAAACATCGTCTATAACAAATAACGAGTACAGGGAAAAGGTAGCCATCACAGCATACCAGGCAATTAAAATACAATAACTACAGATATTGGTCTCTTAACTGCGTAAATAATGCTTACTAAACCAAACAATCATCGCTATAACTCCAATCGTATCGTTAAAACTTTTATTGCAATACATTTTTTTATCTGTTGCCAGAAGTAATTTTGCCAAAAGATAGGGTTCAATATTAAGCTATACACCAACACAAATTTAAGAAAATAATTTTTGACGTCAAAACATCCGGATTACAGAACCTACCATAAAAAGAGCTGCTTGTTTCGTCACCGTTCGAGTGAATGTAGATTATGGTCTACGAGTATACCGGGAGAGTCCACGCCGTCAATTAATTAATTTTTCTTTTTTTTTCTATTAGCCTGGCGCTGCTGGACCAGGACATCAATCAACAAATCTGCCCATGTGGTTAGGTATGCGGTAGCGGGTTCTATTTACCCAAATTAAGTTACTTGAGGTGTCTTTCCATCTTTCCACTCAACTGTGCGAAGTTTTCATTTTCTGGCTTCTACCTCCGGTACGGATTCGATATCTATTAGGTAAGTCCCAGACATTTAAACTGATGAATTCGTATCCAGGTCAATGTTCCATCCCATACAGGTTGCTAGTGTATTTTCTCTTCCAAATTTTGTGTTTTTTTTTATAAAGAAATATCATTTCCATCCGCCTGGTCCATAATTCTGCGCAACACAGCAGGACTGGACGATAAAGGTACGAGTATCATGTGGAGTTTCCTTAGTTGCTCGAAAAGGGGTTCATTTCAGTTCACAGAAACAGCAATTGAAAAACGTGATTCTTCACTGATATTAAAAGAAACGTCAGCCTAAAATACATATTTCAACCTGGAATACGTCCAAAACAGGAAGAGGCCATATTTAATTGGTTTTATTGATTTTTAACGTGCATACGTGTATGGAAGACGTTTTATCTTATTAAATGGAAATATTAAAACTATCACCTTAAATATAAATTTAAAAGAAATAAAAAAAAAAAAAAAACACTCTTTGAACTGCGGGATGCTCGGAAATATTTAAGTACAAACACTTTGTGCCTAGCTCTTAAAATTAAGAAATAAACTTTTGAAGAACACTCACCTTATCATCGTCTCCTTCACTATCACACTGCAATAGAGAAAGAAAATAAAAATCATCTTTAGTACAAATTTCGTAATTCCGCCAATGAAAATAAAAACAAAGAGCAGGCAATAAAAAAAAAACAAAAAAAAAAAAACAAAGGTCACAAAAATGAATTCCCCTCATATATGGTATATTTGTGGTTTTCGTCCAAATTTGAGTCAAGGACATGGTCGTAAAACATAACAAGACTTCTAATAAGAAGTAACAGTTATATTCCATTTTGTCTTTCACATCTTTTCAGTACTTTATATTCACCCCCTTAGCCTTTAACCTCTCTTACATATCTTTTGTAGACTCTCTCTATATTACAAGTTTTCCTTCTCCAATAAGTGTTGACACAGTCTCAAAGAAAAAAAAGGAAGCAAGTAAAAGAAATACACACATAGGAGTACGTGCATAGCCACAAAGATAGAAATGAAACAAAATCAATTGTAATAACCCTAATCGTAACCGTAAAAACTAAAAGGATACGCCCGGATAAGGGATGAATGGCAATGCCAATACCAAAAGCAAGGCAACGACAAACGACAATGACAACGGTAACGACAACGACAACGATGAGGACCATTGCCGTCATCATCAGATAATCTCATTCACAATTCAAACGATTGATTTAAGTACCGAACCGAGGCAAATCGTTATATCGAATATAACCACTGAACCACCTCAACGTTGCGCTGTCTTCGAAAAAGACCCAACACCAAAGGCATGGGCTAACTTAAAGGCTATAAGCCATCCACAACCGTTTCTCAGAGTCGTTTGTCGTCATCGTCATCATGGTCGTTTTTAGTTTAAGAGAGCCCCATAAAACTCAAACGAGGGCCGGGCCGCGCACAAAAAAACTGGAAAGTAACGCGACCGTATGCTTACGTTACAAACAAAATGACCGGAAAAAATTCAATTGGCCATTTATTCAAATGTGAATGGGCTACTTTCCACAAAAAGTTTCATTTTTCACGAGCTGCTATTTTGAAGTTATTTTCGTTTTCTTCATTCCTTTCTTAAACTTAATATATGTATATGAGGGGAAACCAAATAATCATCTTTTTGTATTTTTTATAGTAAAAGATACTTACGATATATCCTTTGCCGGAACTGCATCTACTGCTTGCCTGTTGATACAGAGAAAATTAAAAAAAAAATAAAAATTTATATATATATATAAAAATTGGGGGTAATCAGTTACGGATGAATTGGATATATCAGATTCTATAAATTGAATACGAGTATAATGGGATACTACTTACATCACTGAGTCGATCTCGGGAGCTATCCGCATCTCTAGGCGCAACCGAAGATGTCGTTAATCTTTCCGACGCTCTACCACTATCATCAGACGTACCAGCATCTTGAGCGAGTGTAATTGAATTCTAAAAAAGACAAATTCAGATTTAAAAGATATTACCAATATTTTGAATGAGAAATCATAGATATTTGTAGGCTTTGTTGAAGAAGGTATCAAATATGGAGAGCGTTGAGGGGATGCGATTTTTAGACAATGCTGAGTCTGATGAAGGTATTATTGTTAGTTGAAACAGAGATACATGATCCTAAACGGTGTTTCTTTAGTCCCCTCACAAGGAAACCTTTTTACAAGTTTTCAGTTTCATGTTCGATAGGTAGGATGCTTATCCTTTTCGATTAACAGATGCCGTCTTCGGGCCACCCCAGTGGGAATACAAACGGGTTCAGCTTTACCAAGGAACAAGGCTCACCTAATGTCGTGCTATCTGGCAGTCAGTATGCAGTCATAGACACTCGTACTTTATGATCAAGAAGTAAGGAAAAGAAGCTGATAAATTTTGACAACATTTCATGGCACTTTAACAACGATATGGCCATTCCAATATTCAAGCACAGTTTAATAGACAACATAGACATTCCCATCGATATGTAAGTGAATTTCAATGGATTCATCACTGGCTTTGGAGAAGCACGTCGTCGTTTTAGTCTTGTAGGTTTACGTTGGACCACTACGTAGACATTCAAACGCATACAAATTCAAGCGAATCAATTAACTGTTTGCAGACTTATTCAAAACGACAACAACATTATTGGATTTGAAATGTTAGAGTTAGAGTACTACTAAGTTTTAGGTTCTTACAGAGGTTCTTAAAATAACAATAGTATGATGCCCGCCTCATTACACACAACAGGGGATACTCAAAGTTGCACAATGTAAGCTTCAGATTCAGCATGGAAAAATAGCTAAAGAACAAAGTTCATCAATTTTAAACTGACTAATGATACACATTCAACGAAGATCCTACCAGATTATTTCTGTGAACCATACTTTAAACTGTCAACAAAACAATACACTGGCAAAGTCAAAGTGCCTTGAGGTAAAAAACATTTTTAGTATCAAACTTTTGACTATCTGAGTGACTTGTTGGTGCTAGACGAATTCAAAACTAGTCGTCATCACTTGCACAGCAAGTATGTTATACCACCACATTTAAATGCTTAGCAAAAGTGTAATACCCCGTTAGGAAGCCAATAAGCAACCTGCAGTCTTTTCTGTTGAGGGTCAGCAGCAAGGCCGCTGACTTCCTAGAGACGTCGAAAAGCATTCGTTTGCTTTATCTTCAACCTGGGGAGTCGTGACATTTGCAGTTGCGATTATATAGGGTTTTCCAATAAGGACTTGACAACTTTTTTTTTAAATAAAATGCAAACCATTTGAGATATTTTAAAAACTTTATAATGTGTTGAAAAATGAATTAAGTTATGAAGACAAACTATTATTTACCCTATCTGAAGTATTGTATTTATGAAATGTATTATCTATCGTTATCCTTTTCTTTCATCTCGATCTCTTTCTTGTAATATTTAAATTTGTATGAATTAACTCTTTTTTTTCACTTGGCTTTTAAACTCTCAACGGATTGGACCGAACAATAAAATTACAAAGTTTCTTTCAAGTCTTGGCCTTTCTTTAACGTTTAAAACGGGTTATTTTTTCTATATAATGGAACTCGACTTCGTTCATATGGCCACCGCGGGCACGTTTGCAGCGGTCGATTCGTTGGACCCAATTTTCAACGACTCGGCCACACATTTCGGCCGAAACGGCCGCTATATCGCGTTCAATGTTGGCTCTGAGCTCTTCCAACGTCGTCGGCGTGTTGGCATAAACCAATGACTTAACGTAGTCCCACAGAAAATAGTCAAGCGGCCAATCGACTGGCCTATTTCTTGAGATAACACACTCACCATACTTACTCTTCAAAAAATCGATTGTAGCGTGTGCTGTGTGGCTAGTGGCATCATCCTGTTGAAACCACATGTCGTCCAAGTCCATATCTTCCAATTCGGGCCAAAAATAATCGATGATCATGGCGCGATAACGCTGACCATTCACAGTAACGTGACGATCGTTATGGTCGACGAAAAAAATATGGCCCAATAACGCCGCCGGCATGCAAACCGAACCAAACAGTTATTTTTTGTGGATGAAGTGGTGATTCATGAAGCACATGTGGATTTTCACCCGACCAATAACGCATATTTTATTGACGAACCCATTGAGCCAAAAATGAGCTTCGTCACTGAAGATGATTTTGCGATGAAATTCATCATCTTGGCGCATCTTCTCCAGAACCCAATCGGAGAACGTACGTCGCTTCAAATGGTCCATCGGCTTCAATTCTTGAGTCAGCTTGATCTTGTATGGGTGCAAACCAAGATCCTTACGCAAAATACGCCATAATGCGGTCTGAGCGATGCCCAATTCTTGAGAACGCCGTGGAATTGACTGATTTGGATCGTTTGCTACAGACGCCTGAACGGCAGCGATATTTTCGACACTTCGACCAACCCGTTGTCTCACTGACACGACAACATCACACAACGAATATGTAGACTTAAATTGTTTCACTAAACTTGTTATTACCTGTCTACTAGGGCGAGAATTGCGACCGAAAATTGGAGTTAACCCTCTTAAAGTTGCAGTCACCGACTCCGAATTTCGGTAGAAAATTTTTATATTTTGCAGACGTTGCTCGTTAGTGTACTTTACCGTGATGAAAATGTTGAGTTTACTGAATAAATTGACAGTGACAGTTTGATGATTAGTGAAAGAGTGCGTTCACAAATTAAATTCAAATTTGTCAAGTCACTATTGGAAAACCCTTTATGAAACCCAACTGTCAATGGAAGCCTTAACCAAAGACGCAGGCAGACCCAATGTAGATTCGGGTTCTGAAAAACTTTCCTCCGAGCCTTGTCTGGCAAGTTCATCGTTCATTCTTTTTTTTCTTTTAAAGAACTTAACGCTCAAGTGGATATTATTGCACTTAAAATGCTTGAGAACGTGTTAAGTTTTTAGGAAAATGGGACAGACAGAGAAAGAACGATTTTTGGGCTCAGTGATTATTTCGCTCCATGTGTGGCGTCCAACATTTAATGGGGAGACTAAATTATTAGTGTACTTGGAATTGTTGTATTCTAGGGAACCTCTCATCTTACGTCAATTTAGTTACCTGAAAAAAAGAATCTCTTTCGGGAGCAGCTGGTATTGAACCCCGAACCGTCCGATTTAGAAGCGAATACACTACCACTTGAGCCACGGCAACCCACAATTTCCCGTGATCCCATTGTGAGCAGGGACCTATACTTTGTGCACTGGCCCATCAATGACGTTGTCTAATAAAAAGCGGGGGCAGAGCAAAGTACTGGTATAATTGTAACGATTTTCAGATGACGCCACCGAAGGTTGCTACGATTTAACCAGTTATAAGCTGCCTATGACAATCTTGTTGGCGGCAGGGCCACCAGGATTTCAATCACGATACCATGGGAGTCAGGCGCCCCCCGGTCCCTTGTTTGAGTGTCATGATGGCTGTGGTTTAAGCCCAAATCGCGCGAAGGGCCTTCCTGTTTGGTCTGACCCATTATAAAATTGTAAATAAGTACTGGGTGCTGTGACCCTAAGATCAGCAAGAGGTTTCAGATCGGCCTCGAATCATACCAAAGGTAGTACTCGGGAAGGCGGCAGGCAATGGTAAGGCGTATCCGTGCTCCCGTGAATGTATGATCATCCCGTAAAATCGTTGTGACCTGGGACCCCGACTTTCAACTTTCCGACTAAGTTCAGTGATGTCTTACATTCTCGAACTAGCTTGGAAGTGGTAAGAGGGTTGAGCAAGGTTCTAAGCGTAACTTGGCTTTCGCTACAGATGTAAATGCTTCGCCAACTCTACCGTTTCTTCACAATATAGTTCTTTGCCATCAGGATTATGTATATCTCGTCTTGGAAGGCAGACGCAAGTTTTGCTAACGAGGAGTGAAATCTAACGTTGTGGTCTTCCAGGAAAACACCAGCGCCGCATCTCAAATCGGTTTTTGAGCCAGATTCTGGCTAAAACCAGTCTTGGGCACAGGGAAAGTCGATTCCGTATTTTTTGTGCAGCAGAAGTTTTGGTGCGATTGCGGCAAATGGATGTTTTAAATACATATATGTACATGCTCCAGTGCATGTTTTACAAAAGATAACTTGTTCTTAAACGGAAGATAGTTTTGAGAGTGCAGCTCATAAGATGAATATCAAGGCAAAGAAGATTAATCCATGCGTCTAGAGCAGAGCGAGGCGTGCTAATGAAAGCCACCATGCAGCCGAGATAGACCGCTCTTTGGAGTCTGGGAAAAGCAGCAATGACATATTTCCGTGGGGCTTATTCCATATAAAACCGACGCATAGGCTATGTTTGGCTTTATTATAGCCGTGTAGATTCAGAGGACCCTTCTCGGTGACAGGGCCGACAGTACCGTAGATGCTTTCGACGTAACATGTATAGTCCATAGAAGTTTGCTATTCAGGATGACACCCAAATTCTTAGTTTCTTCGGTGATGACTTTAAGCAGTAGATAATTCAGACCCGACAGCTTCCTCCTTCTCATAAAGAGAACAATCTCAGTTTTGAGAGTGCACTAACTTCTAGTGCACCAATCACCGATCACGATGAGCTGCCTGCGATTTAGACAGTCGCTAGGCACATTCTAACATGCATTCAAGTATGCTTGTACATCAGAATTATTGAGCGCGTTGAGCAGTGAGCCGACCAACATGCATCATAGTAGTGGAGAGAATACGTCGCCTTGCGGGCAACCCCTGTTTATCCCCGCCACCACATATTGACCACAGTCAGCATCCACAATCAATGTCCTATTCACCAGTATTGGTTTTATCCACAAAACTAGTTGTTTGTATACACCGTGTTGTCTGACCGAGTTACACATCTCGTCAGAAGTTACGTTGTCAATGTCGATGAAAATGCCCAGGGCGTATCGTATCGTATCGAGTGCGCCTTTAATTCTGCTTACCAGATTTTGAAGCGCATTCTCGCAAGATCTTCCGAGTTGGTTAGTGTGTGGCATCACAAACAGAGAATGCATTAGCAAAGCAGCTCCTCTTCAACATTAAGGAAGTCTGAAGCTGTTTGCGAGTGTGTCCTCTTTTGCGATTTTCGGTGTAAAGGCTACTCTCACTGTTCGCCTGGTGTTTGGTATGTATGCCAGTACTAGGCTAGTAGTGAACAACATATTTAATGGCTTCATCCGTCACCATAATCGATGAGATATACCAGCTACATCGTGTTGTATTATTTAGTGCACTAGCAACTTCGTTGTGAGCTACTTCTGATTAGGTTACCTGGGAAGTGAACCTCAAGCATTAGACGGAAAGTCTCTTTTTTCGACGCAGTATAGGTGCCATCAGATTTTCTGAGGGATTCCCGCCGTTGAATTTAGCTTCTTGAATACTTTGCCAACCTACTGGTTTCACCGACAGTTTCTATTGTTTCGCAAGTCTTTATTTTAGAGGCACAAGCTGCTAATATTCTATCAATCTGTAAGACTTCCGTCTTCCTCCAAATTACTCTTAAGTGACCTGGTTTGGAAGCTTTCTGGTTTCTTTACGAATACGCTGCAGATCTGCGTTTCACCAAGGAACGGGCGAACTGCAGTATTGCTTTCTGGCTGGACATGCCATTTCAAAACACTTGGTGAGAGTACCGTTCATGTTCTGAACAACTTTCGCCAGCTTTTGTTTTGTCCTGTGCTTAAGGGAAGCACTGTTGGACTTGCCGAGCTTCACATTAAATCGTCTCCAGTTGATTACTGCGGATTCATCCACATGTTGGATGACTTTAAGTCGATATGCTTACATATGAACATACTCGTACGAGTACAAATCAAGGCCTAACTCAACAGGATTTCCAACAATAAATCCAAAACAACCACCAGGCATACATAAGCACAAAACAAAACAAATCATCGGCAACTAATTCGAAGTTCTAAAA
Organism: Volucella bombylans; assembly: GCA_949129095.1. Lineage (NCBI taxonomy): Eukaryota > Metazoa > Arthropoda > Insecta > Diptera > Syrphidae > Volucella > Volucella bombylans. The sequence goes on from OX422143.1 coordinate 152,401,548, forward strand.
TCTTCCAATCTTCAAGCCTTCTCCATTTCAACCCCATTAACTGAGAAGTTAATTCGAAAGATTCTCAAAAAGAAAAGCCTCCCTCTCAACTCAACATTGTAACTTTATTACAATTCATTTAGTTTACAGTAACAATATACACACACTCACCGGAGACACAGAACTACTTCAGTAAACAGAACAAAGGAACTGAATAAATAATGCAACCCCGAATGAGAAATTCATTTTATATCCTCCGTCATGCGTTACATTGTGAAACTAATACTCCCAAAGGACCTGCACTGTAGCACCGATATCCGACATTTAGAATACCTAATGAAATTGTTAGCAATAATGCATTTGCCACACAAATTGCCACAAGAGACCTATTCCCGTATTCAAATAATTTTGAAGCACACACATACGAGTCGAGTTACGACTTACGAGTATACTCGTAGCATCCCTGATGGTGCTGTCGGGGAATAACAATCACATCCGTCCCACACGACACACTGGGGGTAGATTATTTCGAATTCACAATTGGATCATCCAATCGTGCACATCCTGCTTCAGCTGCATGAGCTCGAACACCCAAACTCCAAACTCCAAATTCGAAACTTAAAAGCGAAACTTGAAAGCTGGGAAACTCTTAAATCTGTAGGAAACACGTCCGCATTGCAAATATTAATTCAAGCGAAGACTTAACTAAACAATAGGTACTAAACCGAATTCAATAAACATTAACGGTAACAGAAGACCAAGGACTTAAAGACAACACAATGAAGAGGCCACCTTAAGCTGGAAGGAAGCTTGTTTTGATTCCCCATAATCCCGGCAAGCACTCAAGCTAATAGTTTTGACATAATGTACTTATCAAAGGCTAAGTGCTGCTGCTCCACACGGATGGATCTATCTAAAGCCCCGGCGTCACATTAATCCATCTGAACCAAATCATAACTTCATCAAGTCATGTGTGTGGGACCATGATGATGATGACGATGATGTTGATGATAGAGATGCTAGAATACAGGATACCCAAGTCCATGGGAATGACCTTTAATGCGGTTTAATGTGGCAGGAGTAGCAAATAAATTACAATCTCCCAACCTTTGGTCCCTGTTTTCATGTCTACATCGTCTCCGTTTAACACAACACACACTCGACTCGAGAGGTGAGCACTGGCAACAGTGGAAACACTGGGAAAGTCGCAGTTCATGCTCCCAAGGAGCATGTTGAACACCAAATCCAATTGATTAGACCGGATCGAAGGCGGCAGCAGCAGTAAATGGGGGCTGACTGGATATATCTAGTGGTAGTGGAGGAATCGAGACCATCTGCACCTTTCTCGTGTGCCGACTGACTGCCGTGCCGACATAGTCATCACCGAATCAAGCCACACCACAAAGGAGGACTACGACGAGGACTCTGATGCCCATGCCTTGTAACCAGATATCGAATCTCCCCCCTCAGAGAGTTGTGAAAGAACACTACTCAACTTCACAGCTTTCCGACAGTTCCGTTCCAGTCCGACCAACGTCGACAACAACTACGGCAACGACGGTCATTCATGCCAAAGAAGAACAAGAAAATGAAAGAATCTGCAAGAAATACACACATAATACGACAACCTGGAGTGCTTGTGGGAGATTGTGGGTTTGTGGACTTATGGCCTCCTTCCTGGTGCTTCTGCCATGTCATGCCATGGCCTTTTGTGTGTCACAAAGCATGGCTCGTGTGTTTGTGTGTGTCACAGTGGAGCAACAGTGCGCACGCTTGAACTGCAAATCTTAATGGCCGAAATGACCCATGGCAACAGGGGGGATAAGTGCGGCAAATACAACAGTCTGTGAGTACTCTTCTCGTACCCTGTGAATGCTTGACGAAGGAATAATTGGAAAAGTAGATTGTGCATGTATCTGTGTGGTTCAACAGGAGAGGACTACGACGAAACGTGAGAGAAAACAGATCAGGCACACGCTCATTACGACGCATACTCAGTGCAAACATTGAGGGTACACACATCGCCCTCCGCTAACACATTGGCATAGAGTATAGCAAAGAATGCAGCACAACAGCAAACGGCACAACAATAATGGTGGCTGCCGCTGTTGCTATTGCCACTGATACTGCTGCCATCTCTGAATTGTTGCACACAATCTTTGTGCAAACTTCACACGCCAACCAGACCGAAGCAGAACCAGAAGCAGTAGAAACAGTCGAAGCAGTAAAAGCTTCGCCAGAAACTTATTTGACGTACATAAGTAAGTTGGGTTAGGTTAAGGAGGTTCGTTACTGGTTGCTGCTTACTGGTTACTGGTTACACTGCTGATTGCTGACTGAACTCTCCGGTGGTAGATAAAGAAAATCTTTTGTATCTGCGTTTCAGTTTAACGTTAGACGTCGGATCGAAAAGGTTCGTTGCAACTAGCAATATTTGTGGAAAACATTTGAAGTGAACTTTCAACGTGAAAGTTGACGAAGCAAAGTTTTTGAAATAGTTCGAGCAGTCAAAATGCAATGTTTGTCGTAAAATACTTTAGCAATTCATATCCGGAAATGTCGCATTAAATTCTGAGTGTTCGTGTGTAGAGGGAATAAATACAAAACAAAAAGTTTCTGCATCTGTTGACGGATACCTTTCTTTCGGTAGAATGCTGGGAAATACGATCACATGAAAGTACAGGAAATACAATTTTGCACTCTTTACAACGCGGCAAAAAGCTTGAATCCAAGACTGATGAATGAATATGCACAAGTTCCTCCATTAGAGGAAGGGACAATGGACATACACACATAAGTAGTGCAACTTAATTTAGAACGAAACCGTCTTTATGCATCGGCAAGGCGCAGCTTATTCCCATTGATGAAGAACTCCTGTGCACTGCGACTCGTGTTGGTTTTATTTTCTATTCTTTGGAATCTTCATTTTGAAAGACAAAACTCACCCATCTAATCTAAAAAAAAATTCTTAATGTGTTAGTTAGGAGAGCGATTTACTTTGGCTAGTGGTAGCGAATCTGTGGCAGCCATGCCAATGCAACTTTTGTCGAAAACCTTCATTATACAACACTTTTATGGGTCCTAGTTTGGCCTAGATAACAGCCTTTAAGTTACCACCAAACTGTTGTTTCGGCACCGTTAATAACATTTTAGCAAAACATTATTGGATCTGAGACGCGTTGAGAACAGATTGAATATTCGGACAACAACTTTCCAGGAAACCTGCAACTGCCTTTCTAAGACACTTTAAAATTCACCAAAGAAAGTTGTGCTGGAATTCGAAAATGACCACTAGTACAAATCTCCTGATTGGACGATGAAGAAGGAATAAGAAGGAAATCGCTAAACAGATGCAGGAGAAAAATTGGATATGCAATTTAGTAGTAAGGCCAATTAGTTTTGAGAGCTTATACTCCAACCCAAAACTAATAAAAAAAAGATTTACATCTTTCAGCATAGCAGAACTTCGAGCCATGGTTTAACTACTTCCAATCGCCTTCATCGATAAACAACTGGGATATCAGTTCATTATTACAATTGTGAACCAAACTCAATTCAAGGAATCCTACTAGAGTCAGCGCCGGCCTCTTTCCGGAAGGCCTCAATAAAAAAACAAAAATTGCTCTTAGGCTCCCAAATCATTTTGGGCCAAAGCGCTTTCCACTGGTAACGCCATACACCTTGACAGTCAGGTACTTCAAAGATTGAAGCCTGTAATAGACACAGGACATTTTGAATCGGAAAAAATAAAATAGTCATTTGTTCAATATCCTATTCAAGTCGATGATGTAACCAAACTTTGACTTGGTCAATACAACACCGCTGAGTTAAAATACCAAAGCTCCGACCGGATAAGTTGCAACGCATTTCTAAGGCATAAAGGAGAAAGCCTTTCTTTACTTACAAATGGATTTAACAGCGCGATACGTAGAATTGCGACCTTTTCAATAACTTCTTTCAGCGTTCCAGAGACGATGAAGAAAAGGTAACTATTTTGCATTTTCCGTGCACTTGTTTTCCACTACCCAACATCAGAAGGCACTTCTTTTTAACTAAACGATCTAAGGGACGACTGCATCTTCGTCTAACATTAACAATAGAATCGAGGAAAGCAGTTGGTGATAGGATCTACTTGGAATGTTGACCTACTTGCCGTTCCTTCCAACCAGTCAAATAAAAGAGTTACGTAAGAAACACCGAAAGTGCTTATACAAGACACAAATTTAAATTTCGTAGAAGACAAAAATCGTCGATGATTTCAGAACTTCAACTTCAAGATCATACCGGATGGCAGAAAAGTCCTTAGTAGATTTCCTATAAATAGAATTCTGTTTGTTGATGAATTTGGCCCTGCAGGCAAGTGCAAATCGCCAAAATCAGAAACACAAGTGGCCAGAAAACACTTGCTGCAGAGTTTTCACTCTCGTTGGTATCATGTGACGGTTAGTCCTGGCTGCTGACGCCGTCGATCATGGTTCTTTAGAGATCATGAGCTCATAAGCTGTAATCGACAAAATACGAGCCACCTATGCTCCGTAGAAGTCGCACCAAACATCCTGGAATATAAGTGGACTTTCAATGCCACAGAAGCGATTCGGTTTGGCTTGGTGAAGAGAACCTTATTCGCCTATGGCGAACTTCGATGTAAAGTCACCTTTAAAGCGGTTTAGAAAGGCTTGGAGTTATTTACACGCGATTGGCCATTTACAAACAATCGTCAATGCACTGTTTGCACTTCGTGCCGGTGTAGGTTTTTTTTTTTTTTAAGCAAAATTCGATGCGGCACGTGGTTTGGTTTGTTCTCTTGGACATCTGTAGTTGTACAACCTACTGAACGGCTGATCTGGAGATGGCCGTATCTCTACTGTTGAGCCAGTCTTCTCTAAATGAGCGACTGAATGTTACAGCGTTTGGTGAGTTGATGGTACATGACCAATGATTCGACGATGAAATCCACGTTTCGAGAATTGTAGGAGTCTTGATAGAAGAGGCTATATTCTGGAACCATGGGAGTCTTCGCTTCCAACCTAATTTGTTAAAGGTAAACCCAATTAGGGGAGCATCCCGGTGGGTTTGGCGAAGGTTTTAGCTAGGCCTTACCCTTCACCTAAGGTGAAGTTCTTACATATGACTTCGTATTGGAACATTCTGCATTTAAAATCTGTACAAAGTCCATTTCAAAGTAAACAGGACTTTTTAAAAATAGTTAATTCTAATGAGGCAATCTATTTGCAAGTATATACATGGGTCGAAAGGTAGATCTTCACTGATGTACTAACATTTCATGACATTTGGACGAATAGAAGCGGAGTTATTGCGTTTGAAGTTACAGTATGTTTGTGTCAGAATTCGATATTCGAAGGACAACTTCAAGGAGTCCAAAAAGAACAAAAAAACTCCTTTACAACATTGTGACTGGTGACGAAACGTGTTGTTTTCAATAGCGCCAGACAAGCCAATACCCAACAAATCTTGTTTGGAGAAGTCAAAAGTGCAAGGGATTTGTACAAAAAGAGTTCCTTCCACCGAGACAAACAATTAATGCACAATCCTTTTTTGGTGTTTTGAAGCGTTTGTTGCATCGTATTCATCGTATTTGGCCTGAATATCGCGCAGAAGGAAGTTGGAGTTTGTTGCACGAAAATGTGCCATCTCATCGATTGACACTTGTAATCGATTTTCTGGCTAAAGATCGCATTTTTGGAACTATGCGACTTTTAACTTTTCGGAAAAGTGCATTTGCCGATGAAAGGAAAGTATTTTATGGACGCAGAAGCCATCCGAAAGGCTTGTGCCGACATCCTGAAGGACATCCCGGCCGGCGATCTGAAACACTCATTCGACATGCTTTTAGACCGTGCAAATCGCTGTATTGAGTCAGAAGGGGACTCTTTTGAATAAAATAAATCGGTTTTGCTAAAAAACAAAAACATTTTGTTGTTCTAATTTTTAGAAAGTCCTGTTTACTTTGGAACGCACCTTGTAAATCGATCAATGAGAGCATTTCCACATGGAACAAAAGTGGTTAGAGCTTTAAATGAGGGCAAACAACTGAAAACCTTGTCTGATTCGGGTAATCAAGTGAAAAGAGCTGTGTCAAGGAAAGAAGAAGAAGGGCTTAAAATGTAAGAAGCTTTGAACCTTTGGGCACTCCGAAAAACGGCAACAAAATTCTTACCTGTTTTAGATTTGGTATATCTCAACTAAACTAGCATATTTTCCCGGAAGACTTCCAGATACTTGCCAACTTTGGAAACTAGAATCGTGGGGGTCAGTTACCGTTACCTATATAATGGCAAACACTACTAAAGTTCCCATTACAACAAGCCCAAAGGCAAAGCGAAGCTAGGAAGCTGCAAAAATGTACCGCTCTCGTGAATCCGTTCAAATTTTACAAGCTCAGCAATAAAGTAAAATTTACAACACAAACTAGATCTGTTGAACACAACATACAACTTATGGAACAAATTCAAGAACGCTCGTAATCCTTTACGACCTGACACATAAAAGGCCACATACATTCAACCATCTCAAACATGATTTCTGTCTACTCCAACTCGTAGTACGAGTATCTTCCAACACCCTCTCGTGAATCACATCAACTAACAGCATCAATAACAACAATTTCGTGTGAAAACACTTTTAAAGCCTTCACTCAACAATTGTGCAATCTCCATCCTCCACCTAATAATTTCAAACTCGCAAATCTTAAATCGATTTTCTTTCCGGAGAACAATAATAATTTTCTTCATCCAAGAATTACTGTACGCCGGGGATACGAATGACTACATACTCTCTAGGGGAAAATCTATATAAATAAATAAAAAAAAAATACAAATACAAATAAAATTCCTTCAACGGCAAGTCAAATAAACCTCCGCACGTCTACTGCTGCTGATACTGCCGCTGCTGCACTCCACTCAACCATGCACACAAAACTTATGGAGCTAATATTTTTCCCGCCATAAACTACCGCACGATATCCTCTCACTACTCTTCAATCCTGAGCCATAGATCTCAATCCAACCAATCTCACCACACAAAATCCCATTTAATTTGATTTTCCCAATAAAACTCAAACGAGAACTCGAATTCGAAAGATACTCGTACTTTTTACGTATTCGTATCTAGTGGTGGGTGATGCTGTTGTGGTTGTTTGTTTATTATTCAGTTCGGAACTGAAACAAGCATATTAATGGCAATTTTCTGCCGCCCCGATTCCGATTACCGCCGTCAGCTGCCCTACTCAACAACCATCCTCCGGGCTGGGCTATGATTTGAAGCGTTAAACGCGGCGATTTTTCATGATATTTTTTCCTGGTCGGAGGCATCTTTTTTCTTTTACTCTGTTTTCGCTGAGATTTCTCTTCTACCTTGAGATTATCTATAGCTCTATAGACGACCCATCTTTCGTTTGCGGAAAATTTATCAGCTCCCTCTTAGTTCGCATATCGGTGCCTAGTCCATTGGCAGGGTTGCCAGATGTAGACGTTTACTTCGGTTTGTGTTTGGAAGAAGGAAATAATTATGAGGAAATTGAATACAAGCCGAAGGTGCTCGTATTTAATTATTTACATTCAGTTGAGGTATTCAACATTTCGAAGAGCATAAGTGGTACTGCCGGTGCCATAGGAAGAGAAGCATTCGAAGAGTGGAACAATGCCTCATACGAGGAACTCCTCAAAAGACAGAAGGAATCTTACGAATAAATCAACAGTAGTATGCATACAATGAGTCGAAAAAGATATTTTTGTGTCAGGTCCACTTACTTAATTCTTAGTCAATAGCATGTTCCAAGCCAGAGATCACGTAACAGCAAACGATCCATAAATGGATCAATGAAAGCCCACAGATAGGGGTTAAGTTCCTCGACTAACAGTCAAGAGAGTCTGAGTTCACGACATCACTCTTCTGACGGACATTGGCAAACCTCTGAAAATGAGATTTTTTTACTTATGAATAAGTCTCCTAACCTCTTGCCATTTGGAGTAGGTAAAAAAATATAAGGTACCTCAAAATGATCAGATGAACAACACAGTGTGTGGTGGGAGTAGGCCTTGGTCTATCAATTTAATTATTTTTATTTGTTAATCATTTACTAGTGGATGGAGTTTAAAAAAAAAGTTGAATGTCCGGAAGGCATATCTGCATTAACATCATAGCCAGACACTTTTAAAATCTTTGAACTCAGTCTTTGAACGTCGCCTTCTTCTCGCCCACATTGCTAAATACCTTTACATAATTTGCAGTGTTCCTGGTTATCGAGACATTCGGCGAAATGGTAAAGCCAAAGTGCTCGCCAAATTTAGTACAATCCTAAATCTTGACTATCCATTAAATTGTGATATTAAAAAAAGGCGACGCGCTACATGTAAAATTATGCTCAAGGTACATTCAAGACTAAACCAAGACTAGACAGTTGGTCAGTTTGGATAATTTGTAACCTTACCAGAGAGATATGGATCAATTTTGATTTGAGTCCCAAAAAGGTTAAATCCATTCTAAAAAAAGCTCCTCATGATCTTTAGCTGCATACATCAAGTATGAGAAGAGTGACATTCTGAGTGATCAACAAAGGCGTTTACTGCCCTAAGTGAGCATGCTCGATTTTGGCTGCCATTGTAAACTTACACACGAAAAATATAGGCGAGAGTTGCTCTAAACCCCACATGATGGGGCATATGACTAGTAGAGGACCTAGGACCTACAGCCCTACGATTAACTCTGACATATACTCATACTATACATTTTTAGATTCTCAGTTCAATAGAAATGATCAGCTAGCAATCACCTAGTCACCAAATAGCGATCACTTCGAAATCACTCTAAAACTCCTGAAAAATCTGTAAATCGATGACCAGTTCCGGTACCTAGTGACCAGGGACAAGACGATAACTAGTCACCGCTGCATTGAAGAGTACTGTCAACTTTCTTGATAAAGGAGCCCGAAAGGACTAATTGTTATTATGACCACTACTAGGTTACCCCATCTGGAGATTCTCAAAGATCTTCACCCTAGTATCATTGATCAGGTAACGATCACCTTTTCAGAAACTCGTCATCATCTCAAAGCGCACAAACAACTTGTAGATCAGTGCGGCTAATATGAAAATGAAACCAGAATCTTAATAAGCAGTCTAATTAGGACGGAAAACACTCCCAAAGGAGGGAACAAATACGAGTATACTATAGATCATCATTTTCTCCAGAAGAAAATTAATATTGTGTCTACAATATGGCGGGAATAGAAAATACGAGTATACTTGGCGTCATGCCCTTAGATCTACAATATGCATATGAAATGGATGGAAACCAAACCCGAAAGGCCACGCCTCGATCCTTAAAAGTAAACTGCACGTACTCTCCAATACGGACTACTTAATACATCATCACGACTTCGATACACCATTCGCCTACATGCGAAGAATGGGACAGGAACCAAATGGTACCATGGTACTCGACATCAATTTTCACGGATGAATCATACTCGTAGATGGAGAGAGGAACCGGCGCCTAATCAATTGAACTTACGATGCTCACGAAGCCCGCCGGACTACAGCTTTGTTTTCCAGACTGAGATATTGGCTGTAGCAGCAACTGCTAAACTTTCACCAATAAAGGCAATATCTAACGAGGATATTACTATATTTATTGACAGCCAAGCTGCCATAAAGGCCATCACGGCAGTCGAAATCAAATCAAAGCTTGTGAAGCGCTATCGCGAATAGCTGGAGACTACGCTATGCTAGGTCCCTCCCAGGTCACAAAGGAGTGGCAAGCGAAGAGCATGCAGACAAACTACCTCGAAAAGGATTCTTCCTAGAAAGGGAACCGGTAGATCAAAGTATCAAACCTCTACTCTGCACTCTGAAAATACAAGTGGAACAAACGATACAAATAAAAGCAAATGAAAGACAACTATGGTTGCAACTCAGCAAATCCAGAAGAAGTAAGATTCTCTGGAAAAGCAGAGTCGAATTACCTACACTTGTTGGACTGCTCACGCAATAAAGCCACGCCGTTCCGACAATGACCTCTGCAGATGCTGTGGGGACATAGACTCGCGGGAGGATACCCTCCACATTTTGTGGTGCCACTGTCCGTCCCTGCCTTAGTAACTTGGGGTAATTAACTTTCAGAACTATTTACTGCTTCATTTATATCTCTTTTATTCGCGGATGCAACAAGATGGCTTAGACCCGCTCAGAGTCAAAACGAGAACCAACGAGAGAAAGAAAGCGGAAACCAGAACAATGCACCCGGCAATACAATAGGTCTACACAGACCTAAGAGATGACGTATAGAATGGATTCGGCTTCAGATACCTCATCTACCTTCGCCAACCTAACCTAACCTAATTAATATTTTGTAAAATAGAAGGACTAATGATGGACCAGAGACAAAAACTCCGGTCTCATTTTATTTCATAAAAAGGACGATGATACTCGTACCATCCAACAGAGTGGTATGAGTTTCTTCTGGATTGTCCTGACTCCCAGACACGCTAATTTTGTTGTTCATTACCCCATTGAGTCAAGAGTGAGCCTCGTCAATAGAAACGATATTTCTATAAAAAAATCAAGGCTGGATTTCAAGCTGCTCAAGAGCCCAATCCGGGAACTCCAGTCGCAAGCCATGGTCTCAAGTCTTAAGTTGCTACAACAACTGGAACATCTACGGGTGTAGGCCGAGATCTTTTCACAAAAATTTCTATACAGTGGATGGACAAAGCCAAACTATTCCGATCCACTATGAATTGACAACTCTGGATGTTTGGATTCGCGTAATGTAGAGTGTATGTGGTCCAAAATTTATCCACAACACGACATATAGCGAGCTCAGTTAGCCGTTTATGAAAACCAAGAACATCACACATGTACATACGTATACTTTGCGTGAATTGAAAGCAAGATTTTCCAAATTAGTTTGGATGATTCGAAGGCGTTCATCTAGTGTAAGACCATAAATCTGAAAGAACTGTCGAAATTGACAGAACGTTTTGAAAGCTATGTTTAAAGGAACTGTCTTGTTGCATCGACCTTTTAAGTCCAAGTGGAGTCAAACAAAGTTTCTAGACCTAAAGTTCTATTCGATAGGTTGTTTAAGGTAGCTAGGAATGCCTTTTCAAGAGATATACAGAATATCAGTTACCAAATTGTAAATACAAATTCAATGATAAATGGCAAATGCCATAAAATCAATATCTCGATAAAAATCTCAAAACCAAGCAATGTTGAGTGGGTGGCAACCATGATCACATTCTATGTACTCGTATGTATGTGTGTATGTATGTATCTTCGATGTTTGTTTAGTTATTTTTCTTAGCTGTCATCATTGATTGAAGCCGAAGATGGCTAGATGGAGTGGAAAAAAGTTTTCCCTTTTTGTGTTTTTTAGTCGTTTCTATCTCTGAGGGTGCTGAGGTAAAAATCACTTCCCACCCAACGATGATGATGTGTATTCACATCCACCAAATACTTGGGGGAGGGTAATTTATTTTATTTCTTTTCATGTTGCATGATTTTTCTCTTCCTTCTACTTCTTCGCCTTCTCCCCTGTATTGTGTGTACTCGTATTGTTCGTTCGCGCCTGATGAATTTCTGTTTATTGTCGTTTCATACAATTGTTATGTGATTGTAGATAATTTGTATATCGATAACTTGCAGCCCGCGGGTAATAAATCCGTACTATTCCTTATTCCCTCACGATTAAAATGTGAAATGTCCCTTGTTACCATTTCACATGCTAAAAATGCTAAAAACACACCACACACATTGGCGCGCGAAAAACGAAAAAAAAAAAAAAAAAAAAAAAACAAACAGAGGGCGCTCTGCATGGCATATTCGTACACAAAATGGCGCTATAAGTGGGTAAATAATAATTTTCGAACAAACTTATAATCAAATAATCTTCTCATTTAGGAACCGTAATCCACCCCTTTACTGGGCCGGAGAATAAGGACAGAGTGAGCGCGCTTTGCTTTGTGTCGAATGAGTACGACTTCCCTTTGGGAATATGGAAATGGTGTTTTTTTTTTTCTTCTTCCTCTCCTATGCTTCCTTTCGGTTTCGTTTTTTATTTGGGATGAGGGTAGCAATGGATGGCAATCTATAAGGGAGTAAAAAGACGGAAAATACTTAGACGTGAGGTTGAAAAGTTCTCGAAAATTCAAGTCTTCGAGAAATTTTTTGTTTGTGTTGTATTGAAAGGAATACAGCAGTAGCAGTAGCAGTAGCAGTAGCAATAACATCAGCAGCAGCAAAACCAAAGGCCGACAACGACTTGCCTTGCCTTAGGGGTTGAAGAATGAGGAGGAAATCCTCTTTGATTGAGAATAAATTAATTAAAAGAGCTTAATTTAGTCGAAGAGATGACTCGACTCGACTCGACTCGATTCGACTCTACTTGTCTGCAATGGAGAGTTAAAACAATAGAAGTTTGTGTTATCTTAAGACAACACTAAGGGAAGGCGATTATTGCCTTGCAGTGATTGCGTGTGCCGTGCATTATTGCCTTGCAGTGATTGCGTGTGCCGTGCCAGAGCTTTGAGGTTTAAAGATACTGTTTCTCTACGGATATATGTATGTATGTAGATAAGGTGAGGATAGTTTGAAGGATTGTGGTAAATCTATTATTAAGGGTGTGGTTATGCGGCTTGTTCAGTAGCTCCTTTGTGATATTTGTGTATTTGGTTAACAGGTTTCAATTAAAATTTCATTTGCACTATGACTAGGTTAAATCTTTGCTAAATTAAGCTTGGGAATGTTGTAATGACGTGACTAAATTACTGACTTGTGATGTTAAGTCATGGGATAAGTAATTAAAATCATTTTCAATATATTAAATTTTAAATTGTTAAGAACTGATAAGTCGTTTACTTAAAATAGGCACATTGGGCTTAGATTGGAATCGAATGAGATTCCGTAGTGAAATACTCGAGTGAATAAATCTCTGCTCTAATGTATCAACGTCAAGCCGGAAACGGGTGATAGGTCAAGTGGTGTCAGTTATCACAAAATTATAAAAAAACTCAAAAAAATATAGAGACGATTGACGATCTTTCAAGTGCTGCGACCACAAAACTTTACTTTTCTTCGATTTTTTTTAGTAGTAGTAACCCTGAGTAACTCTTCTGTAAATTACGGTCCAAACTTGAAACATAACTATATCGGTTTTAACTAAAATATTGTTTTTTTGTCCATCCATGTATCTGAAAATCATTAATCACCCAACTTGAACTAACTGTACTGACAAAAAAATTTACTATTCCATTTTGGCAAGTAATTTTAAAAGATGGCGTATTTAGTCTGGATTCCAAAATGGTATGACACTTGCTAGACTAACGCTTAATTGAGGACAAAAAAAATATTTTGTTAAAGAAACCCGATTCATAGTTAATTCTTTTTAATAAGTGAGCGAGATAGACAGTGACGCCGTGATTGAGACGGATAAACACGCCATTTCGACTAGTGTGAGTGAAACAAGTAGTGACGCATAGGCACATCGTGCAATACTGCCGTACTTTATGCTTCTTCGCTTACAGCGCATTATTCTGTATTCGTGTTGATTTCGTGCTTACAATTTTGGCTTTCTTTATTGGACTTTGACTGTCTGACTGTTTCTGTCGAACCTGGATTTCTTCTGGACTAGTGTCGATCGTTGTTACACTGCTCAGGAATATGCTAACATGCATCTCATTTATGGCGAATACATATCATTGAAAGATACCCAAATGCTCAGAGTCATCCGAATCATCGAGTGTTTGTAAATGGGCACCGGTCATTCTCAGAGGGTCGCTTTCCAAATCGAATGGTTAATGAGGGAAGACCCGTCATACCCGAAGAGGACGAAGTCTTACAAGCAGTCGCCCAAGACCCTAGTACTTCAGTACGTGCAATTGAAGAAAGTATAGGAGTACCCCAAAGTACAGCACACCGAATTCTAAGGAAAAACCAGCTCCATCCGTACTATGTGCAGCGAGTCCAAAGTCTGCTACCTCGAGACTATCCAGAAAGAGTCCAATTTTGCCAAACGATGGTGCAGAGGTTTAGAGAAGATCCGAGATTCTTCGAAAAAATTCTATGGTCGGACGAATCAACTTTTAAAAGGGACGGTTACATGAACCTCCACAATTTGCACGAGTGGCACGTAGAAAATCCACATTTGATGCGGGAAGATAGATCGCAGTACCGTTTTAAAATAAACATGTGGACGGGAATTTTGGATGCTAGAATTTGAATGCGGAGGTTTATTTAGATTTTTTGGCGAACCACTTACCAAATTCATTGGAAGACGTGCCACTTAATATATATGCATGCATGTGGTATCAACAAGATGGCTGCCCAGCGCATTATGCTCGCACAGTACTAGAGTGCCTCGATCGAGAATACTCCAATAGGTGGATAGGGCGGTCTGGTACAATTTCGTGGCCAGCCTGTTCACATGATTTAAATCCACTCGAGTTTTTTTTACTGAGGAGCAGTAAAAGAAAAAAATTATTCTAAGCCGACAGAAAATTTAAATGAGCTGCACCAAAAAATTGAAGAAACCGTATATCAACTCAGAAGATGTAGAGCTTGCATTGCCGCTGGAGGCAAACAGTTTGAACATTTATTGTAAGATACAAGATCGGTAGATGGCGTTTAGCCGCGCAACAAACAACAGTTTTATAAAGCACTCCTGAGAGTATACACCAGTGTTCTGTGTGCTCTTTGATGGGAAAAAAATGAAATGAAATGACAAGGGTTTCATCTCTATCTGTTTCGCTCACACTAGTCGAAATGGCGTGTTTATCCGTCTCAATCACGGCGTCACTGTCTATTTCGCTCACTTATTAAAAAAAATTAACTATGAATCTGGTTTCTTTAACAAAATATTTTCGTTGGTCCTCAATTAAGCGTTAATCTAGCAAGTGTCATACCATTTTAGAATCCAGACTAACGCTATCTTTTAAAGTTACTTGCCAAAATGGCATAGTACATTTTTTTGTCAGTACAGTAAGTTCAAGTTGGGTGATTTATGATTTTCAGACACATGGATGGACAAAAAAGGAATATTTTAGTTAAAACCGATATATTGACCTCGTATGTTTCAAGTTTGGACCGTAATCTACAGAAGAGTTACTCAGGGTTACGTGACAAAAAAATAATCGAAGAAGATTTCTCGATTTTTTTTGAGTGTCAATAATTTTAAAAGTACATGACTTAGTTTTTTTTTATAATTTTATGATAACCGACACCACTTGACCTATCGTCCGTTTCAGGCTTAACGTTGATTTTTGGACACCCTGTATGTATGAGTATGTATATGATGTATAATGAGCCTTGAGCTGCTATTTTGATAACATTACGAGTAGGATTAATCGGACGCACACATGATAAGAGAATCAATACTTACAAAGGACGTTTGACTGTCATGACAACCACACTGGTCATACAATCATATATGTACATCGACTACTGAGACCCTCAACAATTTAATGAAACACCTAAGGTATTTATGTGGTAGTTTCAACAAAGCCAATCGCTGTCGGAGCGCCTCTCGCACATGTATGTTTGTGCTGATACTGGATGTGAGAGATAAAGCCGGACAGATATATATGTACGTGCTTAGCTACAGGTGTACAAAAAGTCTCTTTTATGTGAATCCGTCATGTATATATTGTCAAGCTATTGGTAATCATCATTGGCTTGATTTTACTTTTTAACGATTTCTGCAGAAGTTGTAAAAATGAAGAGGACGCCAACTTTCACCCGCTGCCCTGATCTCTCCACAAAAACAAAAACACTTTTCTTCTTTGATAACCTTTAATATCTGACCAAGGTAACAGTCACTAAACTTGTCGGTTTTGCTAAAAGCAATACATGGTTCGGCATCTAAGCAAGTCTGATAGTTGCTTTTTGGTGTGAAGACACGGAGATACTTTGATCATGTCTGGCCTAAATGAACCTGTTTGATGCGGGCAGACACTAACAGCGAATGTCAGAAGATTAACCTTGACATTTCGATTTTTAAAACAATGGGTCACCGACAATTTGAAAGCTATTGCCCACTGGATAGCCGTTGTCTCCTCGAAAGCTCTACATACATTTTCTATCAGATGAAAAGTATCTTAGGGCAGAACATTAGTACGGTTTTCGCTAATCAAATTGACTTTCAGGGCAACCATTAGACCGTAAAATGCATCGTGATAACTTAAAAATAAAAACAAAAATTGGCGCCCATAAGGACATTTTTTTTTGGAGCTTATCTACAAAACCTATTTGTTGTAGAAAAAGGTGGAAGGACAATTAAGACAGTCGGCAAGATACTTTTCACGGGGCACCACATCTGGACTAATCGGATTAACCGCGACAAAAAACATAACCATAGCAAGCACGCGGTTTTCACATCATAATTTTGCAAAGAGACGTGATGACTATCAAATCAATGTGTGGCCAACGATTTCAAATTTCCGAGCGCTCAACAATGCCCCGAAGCTATCGTATTGCAGCCAAGGTATAAATCTAGATACCGGAAACGATTAGACAATGAAAAATATTGTGAGAAAGTATAAAACCGCAAAGCTACAATCGTAAACTACCGCAGTAAAGCGGCAAAGATTCAAAGACACTATCAGAACAGCCGCCAGCCAATTTTTCAAATCAACATAGCAAAAAGTACAAGGACGTCCTCTGAACCTCTGCAATCCAGTAAAAGCACAAGTAACTCGCGATGGAAAATATCAAGACGATACTCCAGGAATAATTATGGAAGTTTAACAGAAGGTGCGAAGAAGACCAACATTTTGAGCAAACCAATAAACAGGAATGTTGACAGTCTGTCAACCTAATCAAAATGAAGCGCGGGTAGCAATATTCAATTTTAAATTTGACGCTCTACTTGAAACTAGTTGGAGATGGATAGATAAGTACAATATACGAACGCTGTATCACATCTTGATCCATTAGAGGAGATCCCAATAACTGTGTCAAGTGCAAAGGCATCACACTTTCCAATTAATGGCCACATTCAGTGCGATACTAAATCAGTAAAATCAATTTTAGAATGTACTCCTTGATTAAGCGAACTCCATTGGTACTGGCTAGAGTTGTAAGCAGATAAATGCAGTGTCAGACCAGTTTTGAAAGAATGACTTGTCCTTGTGGCCAACTCTTCGCAGCAGTGTCAGAGTTTTCATTCGGTTAAGGTTTGGACCGATTTGGATATCTGGATTCAGTTGGTTCAAAAGCACATTCGATGTCAAGATAGCGCTCCACCGATAACACTTTGTGTCTGATAATTTTATTTTTCAATTCATTTTTGTTTTTGTGCAAACTTAATGATGATTTTTTTATTATTATTCTTACTTTCATAAGAAAAAAATTGTAAAACGTTATGTAATTAGGCATTTTCTGGAGAAAAGTGACCTCAAAGTCAAAAATTAGCATGGGCAATGAAAAAGGAACAGGCTTAGAAATTAGATATCTGAAGACTTAAACCAGGTATGAACTTTATTTAAAAACAGTTACAAAGGCTAGTATTCCTTCTAAAAATAAAGTCCGAAACAAAGTTTCTACCATTAGTATTAACAGAGCAATTACCGTTAACATGGGTCTTCTTAAATCCTCGATAAATGCTGTCAACATTGGAGATAGACCCTTACTGCAGAATGATTTCCCAAATTATCGTTGACGAATTAGGGGACACCCGGTATAGTATGCATCAAGCCAAGGACGTTGACCGAGGAGACTTTCTCAAAAATTTAGAACGTTTTCTAGTGGCACGTCACATCCAAAGACGTGTTATTAACACTAATTTGCCTAGAGAGTTTAAATTGAGAATGACTCGAATCTTAGGCAAAGATATGTTTGTAGAGGAAATCGTTGCACAAGAAAGTAATAAGACAACTAGGCGGGGAGGCAGAATTTGCCCTGCAAAGTAACACAGGATGACGACTTATGTCTGTATTGGATGCAGCAAGCCAATATGTCTGTAGCATTCACGTCCTTTGTGCAAAAGACTGCCAATAAATTTGCCATTTGCGAGGTGATTGTCAAAATTTTTATTTTTTGTTGCCAAAAGTGATTTTTAGAAAAAACGTATATTTTGTTAAATAAATACATCTAGTTACTAAAAATTGACAAATATGCAACCTATTTCAAAAAAGTCTGAAAAGTGCCATAATTGCTAAGTCTTTCAAATTTATATCTTTGAATACTGTGAATTATACCTCTCAATCTGAGTGAAGAAAAAACCTCTCCGTCCTATTCGGACTCCCACCCCCTGGAGAGCGAATATCGAAACCAAACACACCTGAGTTTCAAACCACTACAAAACAATTTTCCTTTCATCTCCTTCTAATTTTCCGCCCGGGCAACAGTAAAAGGGTATCAACCCCTTAGGCGCGCGTAAATTATAAAAAAAAAAACTGAAATATTTTTCAGTAAAAGAACTACATGTGAACCTAGGAGGCTGTGAGGCTCGATGCCCAAAATAGTGTTAGGGAAAAATGACGTCCATACTTAAAAGTTAAAAGGTAAGTCAACGGAAGATGCGGTCTTACAGTTTTATCCCCAAGTAATGGCACACCTCGATGGGGAAAACTGTACGGCTGGCTTATTTATTGGTTTTGTCAAAGCTTTCGACATAGTTCACCACAATTTCTTGTTGAGGAAACTGGAAAAAGAGGGCTTTCGGGGTTTCATGCTCCACGGGTCGTATCTTGAAAATAGGTCGCAAAGAGTGAAGATAGATGATACAAGGAGCGGAATAAGGCTGGCTGCTTCACAAGTCTATGTTTTAGGACCAATTTTGTTTTTGGTTTCCATAAATCAACTCTTTGACAATGAATTCTATCAGTCATTTGGACTAAATTACGAACCAAACTATGGAACCTCCAAGTACGATTGCACTTGGATTTGTTGTGTAAGCCCCCACCCGAGGGTGGAAGCAGCAATTTATTGGTTGTGACCAACCTGACCGTAAGGTGTGAGGTATTGGACCGTCCATGTTGATTGGGATCTAACTTTATAGAGATACTGGTTTGCTAAACATAATTTAGTAATAAGCTCCAAAATTAAGATAATGTTATTCAGCTTATCTTCGGCAAACAATTTGGAAGCAAATTTTTACTTCCATGCATATGAGTGTCGTATGACTGTCCACTTGCTATTGTTCGTCTGGTTTCTCATCGCCCTCTTTTTGTTATAATCTAACCTGTAGTGACAAATGTTTCCTAATGGAGAGAGTAGGCGAATTTAAATATTCTAAGATGAGTTTTGGCGAATCAAGCTGATATTTTGAAAAAGTATCTCCGATTCTCGCTGCATCATTTTTATTATTTGCGTAACATAAGCTCTACCAAGCTCTTAGAGAAAATTTACTGTGGTATTTTCCATTCGAAGTTACAATATGGAATTGCTTGTTGTGTATGTGTGGGGGGGGGGGGCGTATTGTAATTAAATACAGCCCCTTGTTGATTTTGCAGAAATATGTCCTAACAAAAAATTTCTCGTACATCTGGTAGACATTCCAACTTTCCTTTGTTCTGTGCCCTGAAAATTCCTCCCTGTTCGTCATTTGTATTGTTTTAAAGCGCTATGAAGTCTGGGAATCTTAATTTTCGTTTAATTTCCAGTTATAATCCTCGTGGAAACTTTTAGCTGTAACCAATTTCCGTATCACTGCGTTTCGTAATTTTGTTTCTGTCTTGTCTTACCGATTATGTAATGTACGAATTACTCCTTCAGTCAATCAGGACAATAACCATACCTCGAACGTTCTTAAAACGCGTAAAATTCTGGCTCTTTAGCTTTAATTATGCTGCGTTAGAATCTTGTATTTCTGATGTTTTGATGTAATCCTGCTATATTCATTCTTCCTTTCCTGTTTGCTTACTTTAATTTTTTTGAATTGAATTATGTTTCTTGTTAAAGTTGTTTAAAGTTTATCTTTTGAGTTCTTAAAGTATAATAATTTTGGTGTCCTTAAGTCAATCGGAATAGCATTCAACTCTATTTTTTTACTTTTATATGAATATCCTTAAGATGACATACATACTTGCAATTTCTCTTTATACATCTAGTATGCGCCACAGCTCTGCCAAACACGTCTAGACAAGCAGTTTTACTACAATATATTGTTTACTTCCATAGTGCGTCGGCTGCCAGTACGTGCTTTCACTGACGTTAGAATCAAAAATTTTGTGCAGAAAAAAGCTTTTTTTTTGTCTTAAGTGTTAAGTGCTAAATTTTTGATAAGCTGAATATTGTGCATTGTGGTTGGCTAGTTGCAGCTAAGAGGTGCCAAGTACCTCAAGCAACCCATCGTCGTCATTTCAAGCTGATTCCGTAAAATCTAGGGCTCTTCAAGCTAACTTTTGACCAGAATGTAGAAAACAGATGGTGCAACATAATTTGGATTTCGAGAACCGTTTCTTCGGTTTTACAACTATGGACGTAAGAAAATTGGCATTTGAATACACTGAAAAAGCAGGAATAAACCACAAATTCAACAAAGAGACTCAAATGACTGGTTGAAATTGGTTGAATCGTTTTAGAGCCCCGAACCCGAGATTGGTATTAAGAGCACCTGAACTAACGTCAGCCGTAAGAGCTATGGTTTTCAATAGGCCTCGAGTTATGAAGTTCTTCGCAATGTTAGACGAAATACTGACGGATAGACCACCGCAACGTATTTATTATATGGATGAATCTGGACTGAGAACTGTTCAAAGAAAATAAACAATTTGGGGCCTTAACTACCGACGAAAGGGGCCAACACGTAACAGTTGTCCCTCCCGCCCTAATTCCACGAAAAAATTCCAAGCCTGAGTATTTTGATGGTGCATCAGCTGAATCTTTGGATTTGTGCTATGAAAGCGGTTATACGGTAGGCCAACTTTTTTCCAAGTGGATGAAAAATTTTGTTCAATTCAATTGATCAATTTGCAACCTGGAAAATAAGTTGGCCATAGAAGCCACTGGTGTAATAATGTTGTGCTTGCATCCTCACTGCATCCACCGCAGTCAGCCTCTGGATGTTTCATTTTTCGGACCTCTTAATACGTATTTTAATCTGGAGTTAACACCATGACTTAAAAACTACCCTGGCAGAACAGTTGGGCTTTATCAGATCAGTGATTTGTTTGGAAAAGCGTATGGAACTGTCGCGTCTGTCGGGAACATAACAAGCGATTTTGCAAAAATCTATCCCTTTAATCCCAACATATTCCCCCGAACATATATTTTTGCCAAGTGATGTGACTGAGATCGAGTTAAACGTTGATGCTGATACTACTAACATGGTCACTGGAGGTTCGGAAGCGGGTTCATTCAAATGAAGCAATAGTTCTTCTAAATCAACCAATTTTATAGAACTCAGCTCCTTCATTATCAAGGGTTCTAGTAGAATCACTTCACATCCCGTATCCTTCGTCATCGTCAGCTAATCCTTTCGTAACACGGTGTAACCCTGAGCAAATGCTTAAAGCTATTTCTCCATTACCGAAATCAACTTCAACAGAACGTGCAAGAAACACTAAAAGCAAAGTTACAGTCTCTAAGAGATTCTCATTGAAAGTCCTTTTCTTAATGAGGTTCGAGTACAAGTCCAAACGAAAAATGAAAAGGTGCGCCGTAGAAGCCTAAGACCACGCAAACAAAGGAAACGTGTCACATTACTGGATAAGGAGAATGATTCTCAGCAGGATTTTTCAGACGATGAAGATGATGTGGGGTGCATTTACTGCAATGAGCTGTACAGCAGAGGAAGCACTGGCTTTGTTGCCAGGCGTGCGCAAAATGGTGCCACGCATTATATGCCGGTGTTGATCATAAGTGAATTGGCGTTTCGACAGCTCGGGTTTCACCCAGTTCAGTGACGTGAATATGGCAAATAATGTCATTGCCAGAGAGGGTGACCTACCCCCATTCATTTCGAAGGAAGAACTCCATGAGATCTTCGACACAATCAAGGCTAAGAAATCAGTGGGGACCGATGGTATTCCGAACATCGTGCTTCGACATCTTCCTCTAGAAGCGGTGGACATTTACACCACCCTGTTTAATAATGCAATGAATAATGCACATTATCCAGCGCATTGGAAAACGGCGGTGGTTCAACCTATCCCCAAAAAGGGAAAGGATATATCCAATCCGGCGAATCTCCGGTCGATAAGTCTCCTTCCGAATATCAGTAAGGTTTTTGAAAAGGTAATCAATAGAGCTCTGTCTAGGTGGGTTGAGGACAAACATATAGTTCCGGATAATCAATTCGGTTTTAAGGCGGGACATGATATCTCACATGACGCGTCTAAACTGGTTTCTGATATCCAATGGAATAAAGGCAAAAAACAATGCACTGGTGCCTGCCTTGTTGACTTGGAGAAGGCCTTCGGTTAGAGGGTCTTTTCTATAAGCTGACTGGGCTGGGGATCAGTAAACCACTCTTGTACATTCTTTATAATATGCTACACAACAGACAGTTCATCGTGAAGAATGGTGATGTGATTTCTGTTGGAATATTTCAAATTAAAAATGGTCTTCAGCAAGGCGCGGTCAATTCGCCGATCCTATTCAACATTTTTACAAGCGACTTGATAACTTCCCCATACTATTGCGTACGCAGACGATTTGATAGCGTACAGAACAGGTCCAAAAATCGAGGTCATTAATACTCTCT
The DNA here is from genome assembly GCA_949129095.1 of Volucella bombylans. NCBI lineage: Eukaryota > Metazoa > Arthropoda > Insecta > Diptera > Syrphidae > Volucella > Volucella bombylans. The sequence continues at coordinate 152,424,189 of OX422143.1, forward strand.
TGCAGCGTGACTTCGATAAGATAAGACGATTTTGCGATGACTGGAAGTTGAAAATAAACTTTCAGAAGTCGGAAACTATTCTTTTTAGGACGCCGTTGTCTGGAGCCTCTAGGGATACCAGAAAAAATTGGCGAAAGTTCTCGATTATTGGACAGCACGGACAGCCTCTTGCCTGTCGAAATGTAGTCAGATACCTTGGCATCTGGCTAGATCAGTTTCTGTATTTTGGCAAAAATGTAGATGCTGCTCTGGCCAGAGCTAAAGGCGCTTTTGTCCTTACAAAGAGACTGTTTTATAGCAGCCAACTCGATGCGAGGGTAAAGGTAATCTGCTACATGGCCCTTATCAGGCCCATGCTGGTATTTGGGTGTCCCGTGTGGTTCAATGTACGAGCAAGCTTAATGGAAAAGATTCGGGTGTGCTTGTCTTCGCTTGTACAGAACACCAGAGTCGGAGTACAAGAAATTTTATCCTAATGAGGTCCTTTACAACAGGGCGAACCTAATACGAGTGGACAACTTCGTAATTAAGCTGACTCGAAGGTACATTGCAAGAGCAATGACCTAGACGAATAACCTGATATCTGGGGCTTACTGCCCCAATTACCTTTACCACGAGAGTGTGCGCTGTGACGGCTTCGTTCCACCGGAAGCATTCCTCTACCTTGATCAGATAGGGTTGATCCAGGATAGATCAGCGATCCCGTTAATCTTCCATGTCGCTCGGACAGCTGGGGACAGGCGACTTAACTACAACAGAGACGTCGCACACGGCAGTGTTGATCGTCTCAGGTTCAGTAGGGCGGTGGGGAATCGCGATAAGAGGGATGTCGTTCGTCAGCATCAGCATTTCTGGTGGTTGAATGATGGAGAAGATGTTTTGTCGTCGTTTCCGTCAATTACGGGCCAGCCTCACTAATGAGGCAGAGCTGACCAATATATTTGCTCAGTAAATAGCGATGGCCAGCTTACATAGGTTTAGGTTAGCATTTAAGAAACATATACAAAGGTATATACTGATATATGTATATGATTGTGTATAATGTCTATGTGTATGTATGTGTGTTTTGTGTATGTAGGTTAAGTAGACTAAGGTTAATTTTAAGTTAGATATTAAGTTATTATAAAAAAAAAAAAAAAGTCCATATGCTAAGTTTTTTTCTTAACGAATATTTTTTCTTAGCCTTAAGTATAGAAAACAAATATTAGTAAAACAAATGTAAATAAAGTCGAAAGACATAGCTATACGAATTTAGAGAAGCTTAGAGTGCCTGTGTGGGGCCAGTAAGTTAGTATAAGATTGTTAAGTAATTTTAAGCTAGCATTTAAACATTTTTTGTTAGTATGTATGTAAGTTAAGGAAATAAAATGCTTTAAAACTGAAAAAAGGGAGAAAGACACATCCAATCCGGCGAATCTCCGCTCGATCAGTCTTCTTCCAAACATCAGTAATGTGTTCGAGAAGGTGATCAATAGAGTCCTGACTTCTGCCAACGCTGATATTCCACAAGGATCAACCTTTCCTTCTGTACTGTTTCCAAAAGTGAAACAGATATCTACCGAACTTTAATCCAAGTGTTTACCAGAATTGTTGGAAGAACTGTGGCAATTCAATGGGTCAAAAACCCAGCGCTTCTTTTATTTTTAAAAGCAGCCTGGTTTGTCAATGCTTGGTATTCTTTTAATTTATTAGAGTCGTCAGATTCGAAATGCTGTAAAAACTGCTGGACAGCAATTTAAATCAACACACGTCTTAAAAACCCATAAAATGAGTACAGAGGACACTACCAGCGTTTAAATTGAGAAATTTCAATTTCAATTTGCAGTTTGAAATGTCAGATTATTTTGAGATTTTGTGCGATGACAGATATTTAAGGCATTTCGAGATCGTCCAACTACATATATAGGAAATCATTCACACGCCAGATAAAACGTAACTGAATTGAAAGTTAACCAACTCATAAGTCACGTCACGACCAAACTTTCGACCTAATTTCAACGTAAAACAATTTAAACTCTCTATTGAAATTACACATGTGTTAAAAACGACAAATTTTACAATTTGTTCACCCCCCGAATCGTCAACCGACAATTTTAATGGCCTAAACGGCATTCCACCCCTATCCATTTCTAAAGACATTTATTGCTAAATATCCTATTTATCACACGCCGGACTAACCCATCTGGTTCCAAGAATACCTATCAACTTTTTTCTTCTTTTTTTTTTTTTTAAGTCATAAAAACCTAACAGCTTCAGAGTAATAAAATTCCAGATTTTTTTCGCACCACATCCGCCAAATAAAATTCGAAAAAAATCCACAATTCTTTGGTTTGTGTGAATTCGCAAAAATTTTAATTCAAAGCTGAGACTATTGTGGGCATTAGCCTGCGAAAATCAAGAATTCATCAAGTTTATGGCTACAGAGAGTCAAGGCACTACAGCCATTACAACAACAACGAAAAAACAAAAAAAAAATCTAATAAAATTCCACAATAAGTATTTTGAAGATCTTGAAACAGAAAACTTTTGTATCTATGTCAAGTTCATTAAATTCACAGACGCGTAGATTGTTGAATTACTGATGAGTGGAATGAGCGAACAATTCCGTCTGCCCGTTCGTTTGTCCATCCGAACGTCTGTTTTATAAAATGACAATTAGTATGCCGAAGGAGAAAATCACTTCTTATGAGTGAGTGACACATTCGGGTAGATGTGCTGTCGTTGTCTACGCACGACATATTGTGAATTTTGATAAGTCAATTGGAGGTATTTACGTCACTTTGCTGTCATCATTACGTCAGTGTCGAACTAAAAGTGCTAGCATGACCTTGTTTTCGATAAATGACCCTAGATCGACTGGAATTTTGTCCAAAAAGTGTGCAGAACATACAAAAAAAAGAAAAGAGTTTGCAACTGCTTATACGGATGTAGATGTCATTTGTTTGACAGTTGGTGTTAAAAGAAGGGGAGTTTTGATGAGTTTAAATGTCAAAGTGACAACATATGGGAGCCGCATGGATTGATGCGGATTTCTGATAGGAGACAGTTGTAATGGATTTTAAGTACAGGAAACTTGTGGTTGATTTATGGAAAGCAGGCTTTTTTTTAGTTTTGATTTCAAAGGATGGGCATGGTAAGGCTGACAGAGGAGATTCTCATATCATCCATTGATTTATTATTATTTTTTTTTTTTTTGCCAAAAAGAGGCTGCTTGTGCAGTAAAAATGTTGAAGGAAATATGTAAGCCAGAGTCTACAAAGAGCACTTAAATGGGAAGTCGATTAATATGACAACGACGACCACAGTTAATGCGACGCAAAACCTGACCTATGTATATCTATAGTACTACGTCCGTGAGGTCCACCTTGCGGGGCATATGGCCTCAATTACTCCGTCGTGTACGGTTTCTGGAGAAATATCTCAGCTCTCTATAACTCTTCCCCAGTTGTGCTGATTCTCTTCGACAGTTCTTCGCCAAGTACTTCTAGGTCAGCCCTTTGCCTCTCTGCGTGAGAGAGTTTCATTGCATCGCTTGACTCGCAATGCACTCGTGACTTTCGTATAATACAGTCAATGAGTTCATGACTTGTTCTCACATGAAGTTCTTCATTAGAGATACGGTTGGGCCAGAAAATTCTCAATATGTTTCGGAGACATCTATTCACGACCGTTTGCAGCTTTCTTGTGACAGCGGGTATGACTAAGTGCTGCACCCATAAAGAAGCACTGATTCAACATTGGAGCGGAACAGTTGTAGTCCACTGAATTCCTTCATTCCCAGTCGACAAGCTACATGCAGTACATCACTTATCACCAAAAGGACCAGTATTGGTGACAATATACAGCCCTGCCTAACCCCACTTTGAATTTCAAACTCCTCTGACAATCAGCAGATCGTGACATTTATATCCATCATATGTAGCAAAGCAAGTCAGATAAATACTCTATTGATACTGTCGGACGCCTTTTCAAGTTCGATGAAGACCCGCAAAGTGTTGATGTGTTCCACATAGGAAGATCCAGTGCGGAGTCCTGCTTGTTCGACGTCGAGTGTGTCTTCGAGGTGGTCTTTTATTCGCTCCAGGACGATTTTTGTTATTATCTTGGCAACTGCAGGCAGCACGCAAATTCCTCTGCAGTTTTCGCCCTGCGTGACAATCATTCCTTTTTTCCACCCTTTGTTGGCGCTACTCGTAAGAGCTCTGCGGGAATGCCGTCAAGTCCAAACGCTTTGTTGCTCTTCAGTGCTTTCATTGCGGTAAAGATTTCTTCTCTACTGGGGGATACAGTGCGTATTCGAGAATTTGTTACTACGGACGGGTCATTGGGCGTTGGGTTCACTTCACTGGCAAAAAAGCAATATAAAAGTGCAGAAAAGTACTCCTTTCACCTTTTGAGCTGGTCCTCATCCGAAACCAGCAGAGATCCGTCTGTGTCTTTAGGTGTTGTTTAGAGCTTTGGACAACTGTGAGCTCTTTGATATTTCAGTAAACGGCCCTACTGGTGGCCTCTACTGCTTCTGTAGCCAATACGTTGATATAGTTAAACAAATTTAAACTGTAATAGATATTAACCATTACTTCCCACTTCAAGAATATCGAGAAGTAATGTCATTAAAATTAAATTTTCTAAAAGAATCTTTGTATCCAAGTTCTGGGGTACGAAGGAGTATTCGTGGATGACAGAATATTGACAGATACTTGGTTTAAGCAGATGGAAGTCTGCAACGTTTTAAACTCTTTACGGAGTCTAATTATGATAGATAAATGAACTGCAGAAAACGAAAATCGCTCATTAAAAATTGCAAGGCACAGGAAAACATCCAGGAGAACTAAACTTAAACAAAAGAGTCATCCATCAAGTAAGGGTTGAGAAGCTTCTGATAGAGCCAATCAAATTTAGTGAGACTATTTCCAATTCACCGGCCCAAAACGAGAGATAAATTGCTCATTGAACTCATTTCTCAATTGGTCTATCGGTTAGCGTCGAACACCCGTCTTGCTTTGAAAAAATACGGGCGAATGATTCCGCTAGACGATAAACCGCACCAAACGGTGCATTTTTCCGGGTGCATTGCCAACTCTCGTATTGCCTGAGATTGCTCATCGGACAGAATAGACATAGACCAGAAATGAGCTTCGTCGCTGAAGACAATTTTTCGATAAAAAAGCGGATCTTCCTTTAGTTTTTCTAAGACCCACTCACCGAAAATTCGACGCTGTGGCAGATCGTTTGGCTTCAGTTCCTGCACGAGCTGTATTTTGTGAGGTTTTAGACAAAGATCCTTGCGTAAAATCTTCCACGTAGTCGAGTAACACAATCCGAATTGTTGCGAACGGCAGCGAATGAACAAATCACAGTATTCATTAACACTGACGGATACAGCAGCAATATTTTATTCTATACGTACTCTACGCATATGGGTAGGTGGCTTGAAGTTTGTGCTAAACTTGGTCACTAAAACTTGCTTAGTAGGTCGATTATGACGTCCGATTATGACGAATTTTGATAATAAAATTCAATAAATTGTAAGAGTTATTCGGTTGTAAGTTTTTCGTTTTTCCATGATGAAATGGCAATGGTAACTGAGCATGACACATCTCACGAATCACACATGACCTATCAAAAATAGAACACTGAAAAACCAAACAGCAAAAACATCACCATATAAACGGTAATAATAATAAATAATTAGAAAATTAAACATTTCTTATACAACTGTGTCTCTATTGAGATATAACTATTTTTTTAAATCTTGCTAGAACAGTCTTATTTTTTATTTCTGTCGACTGTTAAAGAATTTAATCCAGACTAGAGGGTACTTGAGTCTCTATATATTGTATTTGAAGTCTTTTTTTTTTATAATGAGCGCGCGCTCAAGGGGTTTGTGTACCCTTAAGGTGATTGTTCACAGCGTGGGCAAAGGAAATTTAGGGAGGAAGAAAAGAGAGGTACCGATGTACATTGTTTTTAAATGTTTGCAAGTTATAACGACCAGGAAATACAGATATCGGCAGGGCATTCCATAAGCGAGTTTTACGGCTTAGGAACGAATCACAATATTTTAGAGTACGTCCGAAAATGGGCTTGAGGGAATACTGATGAGCATTCATAGCGAGACGGGTATTACGGTTGAAAGTTTGAATGGGTGGAATGCTATTAGCGATTTCAGTGGAGCACTGGTGGTGGAAATAGCGATAAAACAAAGTGAGACAGGAGACATTACGTCGGTGTTCGAGCGTGTCAATTGATTGACTGGTATTAGTATCATCAATAAGTTTTATCGCACGGTTTTGAATCCTATCTAGCAGGTGCAGAGATGTTTTAGGAGCACCTGACCAGATGTGCGCATTGTACTCCAATTTTGGGCGGATGAACGCCTTATATATTGAAGCCAGGTCAGCGAGGGTGAAATATTTCTTACATCGCTTGAGGAAACCTAGACATTTCGCATCATTTTTGGCGACATCGAATATGTGGTCATTCCAACGCAAGTTGTCATTGACACACATACCGAGGTTGGAAAGTTTTTCGGTTTCGACGGTGCAACTGTCATTCATGGATAATGGCTGGGTGTTTAAATTTCACTTTAACGACAGCAGACAGCATTGTGTTTTGGAAGCATTAAATTCCACTCTGTTGATAGTTCCCCAATTGATTATGCTGTTGATATCGGAATTTAATAAGTTTAGCATACGCTGCCGTTCTCGTTCTACAGCCGAAGAGCAGGCCCGCGAGTCCGGAAACGAATATGAAAAGCAGAGAGTACTGTCATCAGCAAAGGAATATATTGGATTAGAAGCAGTAGACAAGAGATCATTAATGAAAATTAAAAAGAGTGTCGGAGACAGAACAGAGCCCTGGGGCACACCAGCACTTATTTTGTGAATATCAGACTTGAAACCAAAACAACTCGAATTGAACGTTCCGAAAGGTAATTTCTAATCCATTGAAGAAGAGAGTCGTCGATCCCAAATGCACGCATTTTCGACAAAAGAGCTTGATGCCAAACTCTGTCAAATGCCTTATAAATATCAAGTGCAACTATCTTGCTTTCGCCAGATTGATGTACGCTTTGGTTCCACTTTTCAGTAAGACATGCCATCAAATCACCAGTGGACCTGTTGCTACGAAAACCATATTGCCGGTCATTGAAAAGTTTTCGTGTTTCGAGATATTTCATGAGCTGACGGTTTATCAACGTTTCCATGACCTTGGAAAGAAGGGACGTAAGTGCAATGGGTCTGTACGGACGGGATGGACAAATGCTGTTTTCCATCTGCTCGGGAAGCGTCCTAAAGATTAGGATTGATGAAAAAGCTTACGCAGTGGTTTTGCCAGCGAGGAAGAACACCTCTTCAGAAGAAGGGGAGATATACCATCTGGACCAGCGGATTTATGTATGTTGAGATCTTTAAGTACTCTTGCTACTACACGAGTGCGAAAGTAGGTTCGTCCCATTGAAGATTCGACGCACTTAAGTGTAGGCGGAGACAAAGCACAATCTGTGAGTATTGAGCTGGCCGCAAAGTGTGCAGCAAGCAGATTGGCCTTATCCAAAGAGCTGACAGCTGAAATGTCATTGTAAATGAATGTTGGGATGGAGGATGAGGCGGAATTTCTAATGTTTTTGACGAACGACCAAAAATGTTTACTGCCTTTGGAACATTGCAGTATTTTTTGCCTCAGTTTGTGGTCGTATATGAATTTCACACGCTAAGAAAGGCGTTGCAGTCATTTCTGGCTCGTTTGAACTTTTTTCGGTTTTCCTCCGTCGGGTTGGTCTTGTAGGACCAAGAAAACATTTCTCTAACCCTGACGGCCTCTTTACAGCTCGAGTCGTACCATGCCTTTTCTTTTGGTTTGATACTCTTCATCCGATGAGGATTAAAGGATCTCATTCCAAAGAGAGTGCTGTCGGTAATCATATCAGCAGTGGCATCCACTTCGTTATCGAGGAAGCATAACGACCAGTTAAAATTCCTAAAGAAGCTGTTAAGACCGCTCCAGTTGGCTTTCTCATATTGCCATACGGTTCTTTTAGGAATTTTTTCTCTAACTGTGTGGTCGGTGTACGAGAAATTAGCTGATATGACACAATGGTCCGACGAGCCTTGAGGAGAGAGCACATCAATGGTGTACTTATCAGAGTGAGAAGTTAAAAACAAGTCCAGGGTGTTGGCGGTATGACTATCAACGTCTGGTATTCGCGTGGGCTCATTTACAAGCTGCGTTAGGTTGTTTTCCGCAGCGAAGATCTCAACACACCGTCCTTCGGGTGTTGTCTGTCCAGAATGTCGAAGCCACCCTGGCCACCTGGTCTGTACTTACAGACGTGAACGTACGTAGAAAAGTGATTTTTAGCCCGCGTATATTGGCTACGTCTAGCCTGAATTTCCTAGTCATAATCACAGACAAACACAGAAAACACAAACACCGACGATACTAAGCAAGGCTGCGAAGTGAAAATTCTGACAAACAAAAGAGCATCATTCGCAAAGAAAGTTTGACACTTTCAAGTCTTTGCATATACCATTAATGTATATTTAAAAAAAATATATGGGGCCGAGTATAGTTCCTTGTGGTACACGAGATTTTGTATTTATTTCACTTGGTGTTGAATTATTCACACTTGTCTTTTGAGTTCCAATAAGTGCGATTTGAACCAGTTAAGTACATTGCCGTTTAAACCACATTTTCATAGCTTTTATACAATATAAGTCAATTCAGATCAGCCGTTTCAACTGCTCCTTGGAAGTCCAAGAATAGTGCAATGATTTTGTTGCCACTATGTCTTTCTTCTTTCAGATTCACTATTAGTTAAAGTACGCTTCAGATGAGATGAGATATACATATTAATAAAATTGCATTGGCATCATATTAATGGGTCTAAACTTTTCACAGTCGTTTGAACCTGACTTCTTAGGCAGTGCCATGGCAGTAGATTCTGTAAGCTTATTTGAAAAGCCGCCATGACTAATTGACTCATTGACTATTTGTGATATGTCTAAACAATCTAAGACAATATTATTTATTATACTATACTATTTAAATTCAACGGATTTTCGGTATGCGGCTTCAATTGCAGTTCTTAGATCGCTTAAATTGATTTTTTTAAATTTAAGCTGACTTTGCGTTCTCTGGAAATCAACGTTTTTATTAGTTACTGGTATAGAATTACTAATCGTGTTTATGCTTTCTATAAAGTATGAGTTTAATTTATTAGCCATAACCGAACTTACTGATGCTAATCCAATTTTTCACCGAACCGAACTTAATCAATATTGCAACATATAACAAAGTCAATTAATGACTTTGACTACTCCGTGATCCTTGTTGGTTTATTTATTAAATACGCAATATTAAAGTCACCAAAAATTAATATATTGGAATTCGTATCCAGGATCATATCCAGCAAATTCGTCACATAGTTGGCGGCCTGCTAATAAATCGCTACTGTTTCCTTATATTAATTTGTGAAAATTTCATAACATACTCGTATTAACCAAGTTTTCTTAATTCAGTAAGGATTCGTTCTTTTTTTCGAAGAGGGTAGCCTTTGTACTACACACCTAGGCATTCAGCACAAATGCCAGCGGTGGTATTCCCCATAATAAAATCTCTGACGACTAGCGTGTTCTAGCAAGCGGTCAATATATCCTAGCGCACATGCCAAGTTGAACCCAGTTTGAACTTGCTCAGCAGATGGCCTCATCCAGAAGTGAAGAAGTCTGTTAAATATGCAGCGCCGACTCTTTTCTCGCCAACTCTCTCGTTGCATCGACATTCGATATCTCGTTCAAGAGATCTTTGCAGATTCCTACAATCTTTGATCTGATTATCAAGGAGTACAACGTGTTGACAGCTGCATGGCTGTCAGGTGATATAACTTTGAATGAAATTGATGTAACCTAAATAATAGGAGTTCCTTTGGCTTGGAAGATACTGAAGGGTTATCCATGCTTAATAGCAGTTAACTTCTATAGTTTCGCAGTGGACACGATATCTGTTGATGTAGAATGCTGATTCCTCCATGTTTGTCGTTTGTTAATCATTCAATCATTTGTGTCAGGAGTTATGAAAGTGAATTGTCTGAGAGCAACGAGATAGTATGGAGGAGTGACCTAAAATCAATTTCCGCAGCCCAATAACTACAATATACATAATATATCGAGCGGAATAGTGTTGATCATGGTAGCCAATAGCGGTGTAGATGTCGTCCGGATTTATTCCTGAATTCCGATGCAGGCTGTTATCTGGATTTTGATGAGGTTTGAGAGTTGTATAGCGAGCCGTATATCAGGATAGGTCTCACAAGCGCTCTATTAAACGAATGCTATACAGCTGCCTACGTAGTGCTGAACGCCTTTTTGCCAAAGTAATACCTATACTTGCTTTTTAAATATTTTGCAGCTAGTCATAAGGTCAATAGAATACCATTTTTAAATACTAGTTAAGGCCGAGGCACATATGGAAATATGTGAGCTCTTTAGCTCACGACGATCAGGGATGTTAGACTAATAGCGGCTCCAATGCTACACAATGGCGGAGAACGACTTGGGCGTTCTTTGGCCACCTGTAGAGGTAGTAAAGTTTACTCTACTTAGCTTAGGTACTCTATTATACATGAGGAAGAATGCTGTTTGGTTAGAAAACTACAAGCGGCTCTAACACTAACAAAGATATCTCATTTCTTCATCTCTAAACATCAACATTTGTCTCCAATATCGAACATCGGAAGTCGGAGGACTATTTCTGAGGAAGCCTCTTGCTATATTGGAACCAAAGTAAAACTAGAACTTTATCTAAAATCGAGTGAAGGATGTGAATGTATTGTATAAGAAGTATTAAAGGGTTTACTTTAAGAGCAGATAGCCAGACGGTTCTTGTTTCAGTTTGAGTAAAGACGTACTGATTCAGGTAAACTCTGAATGTTGCTTTAATGATTTCCCTACGATTCTCTTATAGATTTGAATTTTTTATGTTTTCATTCTCCAGTAAAAGGGTGGATACTTGTGTTACTTAAGCCTAGCACGTTAAGAGGCTTCACACACAGTCACTACAGGAACAGGAGGAAAACTGTGGGCTCTTCACAGATACATATTTACGTGCATGTTTTTGATCAGCCTACATTCCAGAAAAACGTTTCATATATCCCAAACTCAAATAGAAGTCTTAATTACGACTGCAGACAGCCTCAAAGCGGCGTTCTGAGAAATCTTCCGTATTCTAGCAATTTCATGAGTTACCCCACTTTTTGGCGAGACCTAACACCCAGAGAAGACTCAATGATTTATATCTACCGACTAGATTCAGGGAAATCTCGAGTTCTACACTGTTTTACATTAAAGAAAAATTCATGTCATTCTGTCGTACCCAAAACAGGGGTCATAGGATACTCATCCCGCAAGGATGTCAAAAACACGATACTATCGGTTGCATATTTAAAGATTGGTGTCTCTTAAATTTAAAAATACATATTTTACGTATTTTTCATGCGTTAGACCTCTTCTTAAACACCTAACACAATGATAACTTAGTCTCCTGGATCACTCTTGTTATATCAAAAGGCCTATTGATCTTTAAGAAAATCTTTACCATCTCCCGAGATTCGTCATCTAATATCTCGCTTAACAATGCTCCCTTCCTTTATATATGTATTCCCTTGTAAGTGATATTGAACAATCCCAAAATCTACTCCATACCTTGAAAACGGATAAAGATATCCTCAAGGCGTTGATCCTAACCCCACCGTTACACAAAAATCACATTCAAAATCTTTCATCCATCACACCTTTCATTCGTTTCTCTTATCCGAGGAAAAAAAAAAACAACGAAAAACCATCATCAACATGCCGCACCATTTTCAGAGGCACATTTGTTGACATATTTTCCCTTCAAGTATTCAAGTATCTCTAAATACCCATGGAAAAACGGATATCTCTGTACTTTTATATCACTTCTCTCATTTTTCATTGGTCCCTAGTTCTGCGCGCACCTCCTGTTGCCTACCGTGCTACGAGTATGGTGCTGCTGGTCCTGATGCTGAATGTTGCTCCCAGGCATTATTTCACACCATACTTCTCGAGCACATTGGCACATAGAACGTGCTGCTTCGTAAAACACGTCCGTCCTCGTACAAATGTGGGAAATCCATTCGACATTACCTCGTCGCGTACCACTCTGTCTTGTACCACATTTGTCGTCATTCATCTCTCGGATGCACATTTTAGCATACCATATTATTCTGTACGGCTAATACATTTAACCTGGCCCTGTTTATGAATATACAATTGATGTACTCGTAAGGGTATGTGTGTGAGAGAATGAATGTAAGTTTTGGGATTCAACGAGGATATGCGAGATGGGATTCTGCCTCCAAAGCCCTCTGATTGTGTTTGGGCCTTTGGTTGTGCCTGTGCCACACATCCTACTGTGTTATCGACCGAAATGGGTTACACGAAAAAAGATACTCGTACCCGACCGACCCGGTTAGTGATACCGTGTGCGGTGGTCGTGTAGTGTTTCCTTGTTGTGTGAACATGTGGAAAAGAGCGAGCACACCAACCGGCACAGGGGGAATCCTCTGCTATTTGTTATCCATCCGGTCGGTGGTGGTGGTGGTGGATGCTGCATGATGCATCTGCCTTTTGTGGAAATGTTACGTTTAAATTACGGACGCCACCCATGAGCTATGGAAAATCTCGCCATCAGCTTCGACATCGTCAGTGGCATAACATTGCATCGCATGGTATGGTATGGTATGGTATGGTGTGGCAACATAAACCAAACGTCATCGAAGCGTCTGAAAAGGAGACCAAAACGAATGACGGATGGAGAATTAAATACAAAAGGGTAAACTAGTTATTAGCTTGGCATGCGTTTCGCGTTTCTCGTATCACATTTCGTGTATTGTGATGTGATGTATCGCGAATGGATGGGCATATAACAGAGAAGTTATGTCGATAAATTTGGAAATAAGGCGCGAATATTAATTTAAGGGCAGGCACATAGTAATTGATCATTTTTTTCGGTGCAGGATATCTTCTCAGAAACCTGTTGGGTGTCGGTATAGATTAATCAGATAAATGGAGGTCAAATTTGTGGGAAGTGATCTCAATCTGCGAGCGTCTGTAGCTGTTGCAGATGCGTGCTGCATACTAGGTAAAGGCAAAAGTACTTTGTTCACATTCGGAAGTGGATGCGGTTGATTGATTGTTAATTATAAGATTTCCAGGTGCACCTCTTCAGAACCGAAACGAGCGAATCGCATGTGAACTTTAATGGAAACTCACCTCTCTTGGTAGATTCAATTAGTCTTTAGTCCGAAGTAGAAGATTGTAGAGCCAAGATATGAATAGATATAAGAAACAAAACAAAACGGTTGGAGTTGTTAACTTGCTATCGCATTTAGTATGTATGGAGAGCATAGTTTCATTAACCACAGGTTTAACCTTATTTCTTCAATTAATTTTCAGCTGTTAAAGGGGCAGCACAACTAAGATGCATTGATCATGTACAGCTCCAGACATGTGGGGCTCTGAATGGCAGTGTCTGGAACTAAAGGTAATAAGCATTTAAGTACATACTCGTACATAGTCTTATTTATACTCGTAGATCAAGACCATTTATATTTTCGAAACTTGATTGATTGCACCCAAGAGCGGCTTGATTTTGCATAATCGCTGTTTTTTCTTTGATACTCCAATGTCCTTCAATCACTTTGTAACTACATAATTATTAACCGATTCGGAAGCTTTGACCCTCTTATCAAGATTAAGGTACATTTGAGGAGAATCACGAAGAATATGATAAAGTAAACCACCTTGAGCAGTTGAGGATCGATGTCGAATCAGGCTTAAACGGTAGTCGTTGGACGACACAGCATTTACAGTTTGCATTAGTAGCCAGCCTAGGCACTTTCATACCTTCTAAAACTCATAGATGAGCATTGGAAGAAATAACAACTTTCTATGCCCTAAGACTAAATCGATCCATTTTTGTTCCCGATTGACTAAGTTTTTTTCACAATCGATCTAGCCTGCTGAACTCGAGATGATAGCCACGTGCGACTTAACCTGCAGCTTAAGGGATGATGAGCACTCATTCTCTGTTTCAAAAGGACACCGCCGATACTAAAGCAGTCTGAACAGCCAATTTATGTATTTGCCTAGCCAAGAAATTGAGCCAATTTGATAACAACTGTGTTGATTGTGCCTGATACAAACGAACTAACTACAGCAGGACCAACAGTGGACACTTGTGGAACGTTACTAAAAACTTAAGCATCCTAATGTCATAGTTTATGCAATTAAAACAAAACTAGAGAAGAGCTGTAAATAGTATGACAAAATAATCATTTTCTAAACAAGTCCATGGTTTTCTTTCTAGGGTCTCTTCCTTAGACAAATGACCCTCAATTTCAATTGATTCAGCAAAACTTCTTTATCAGTAATGATGCACTCGTATTGTACTTTTCCAATCAATATATGTATTTAAAGCGAAATTGCCTTAGCCAACACTTCTTTTGAAGTAGATTTCAATGCCTAAATTGAGTATTGAAGTGGAAATACATTCCCTTTTCATTATCTAGTCAATTGTAACACGATTTCTTCAAGAACTCTTCAAGATGAGTTTATGTAACGAACAAATATGATACACGCACTAGTTAAAAGCCTCTTGACAGCGAAGTAGTTTCGATTATAGATCGAGTATGGGAAAATTAGTTAACAGTGCGGTCATAAGTTGTTTTCTAAATTACTTGTCTTTCAAACTGATCGGCGCGAAGGAATGGAATGTATCTCTCGCAGACTTTAAACAAGTTATATACCTGAATGGAGTTAAGCAACTGAATACACTAGTAGTAGCCAGGCAACTCAACAAGGGTTTGCCGCAAGGGTAAGTTCTAGGTCCACTGCTATTCAACGTGTACATCAATCATTTGCCTGTTTCGCTGTGCAATAAATTCGCTTGCGCAGTTGACCTAGATATTTAGATATTATAACCCTAGACCATGTGGTAGCACAAATTGTCAAACTATTCCACTCGGTGACCTCTGGAAGCCTGGATCAGACCCAAAGCAGTCAAAATAAGTTTTGAATAAAATAAGACTGTGATATCGAAATTGGTTACGTTTCACTAAAAATCTTATGAGCCTCCTGTTCAATATGCCCGTTGTCATATTTCTTAAAGGCGAAATATGTGTGGTTATTCCCTTAGCCTTGCCATAAATTTACTGACTGGCCAACTTAGAGCGGGTGAACTAGAAAAGTAATTCGTTAAGACAATGATTATTTGTTAATAAAAGACTTCTTACAATAATATAGATATTATTCGTAATTGCAGCTCTGGTCGAAGCCATTGGCATAAAATACCGTGACTGTGATCAGGTATGTCTTGCCGGAAGCTATCCAGTTTACGAGCATCTTTTAAGCCCAACGGCTCGCACAGGCTATGGGCTGATACAACGCAAATTTAGTTGCCAAACGGCTGGAGAACTGC
Organism: Volucella bombylans; assembly: GCA_949129095.1. NCBI lineage: Eukaryota > Metazoa > Arthropoda > Insecta > Diptera > Syrphidae > Volucella > Volucella bombylans. The sequence continues at coordinate 152,439,690 of OX422143.1, forward strand.
AACATATACTAAGGTGATTGCTACCGAGAAGATAAATAAGATGATTGTATGAATTTGTCATTAGAGCCAGACTTAGGTAAGAAGTCCTGAGTTTCAGGCATGTGAACACATCGTTACAAACCAGCACTAAGGTGAAAGTTGCCATGATCAGCCAAAATACAATGGCACCAAGGCACCTCGGGCTCCTTGACAAAGCCATATGCTCAATGTCCAGAAGTCCTAGGAAAGAAAGGTATCACTAATTGGTAGCACAATTGGAAAATATATCCTGCACAAGACCACTGCACAAGGACTGATTAAGGCATATCGTCTTCGCTTCGGGGTGAAATATCCTGCATCTTCAGATTAATGAAGGCACCTGGCAGTCATCTGATTAACCACATTGTTCTCAGTGTCGGAATGTGTTGTTTCCCCAAGGATGATAAGAGGAAATACTAAGATACAATTTTACGCCGAAAGCTGCAGTCGCAAGACACCGCTAGAGCCCTTGACGACCAAGTGATTCTTAACATCGCTACGATACTAGCCGATATCCATTATCATTGGCGCATGCGCAAACCCAGAAACGATATAGAGCGGCCCTTGAGCTCTACGAACAATTTCAGAACTCTGTTAAACGACAATGACGATCAACTTTCCGTCGTCTCAAACCATTCGATTTCGGTAATGATTTTACCGAGATCTTTGATATTAGAAAAGGCTTCCGAATAGGCGATCCAATATCTGCAATTTATTTAACAACATATTTGAGGTAATTACGAGAAGCTCGCAAGCCAAGTCTTTCGAATACTATACGGATGCTTACCGGCAGCTTTTTATGAGTATTTCGCAAGTATTAAAACAGAAGACGATAACGAGGGTAAAACTAGATACCTAGATGCTGTTACCAAGAAAGGATGCACAACATCGACAACTCGGACAAAACGTCACAATAGACAGGTCAAATTTATTAGAAACGACACCACCTTAGAAATAATTCGAACAGTAACGCTTGCCGATTGCTACTTTTTTGGGCTCAGAAAGTAATCTATCGGAAAACCTAACTAGCGATCTATAGAACAGTGATCATCCCAGTCCTCCTATATGTCGCAAAGGCAAGGACTTTATCGAGAGATGACAAGGAGGCACTTGCTTGTTTCAAGAGAAAAGTGTTTATCTACGGTCCTATCTACATTGCCAGAGTGGGGGAGGAGATTTAATTACGAACTGCACGGCCGGTACAGCCATATACTCGTAGACGTACCGAAAAGAGTCAGAATTCAATGGCTGAGAGGTATCCATCGAATCCATCCCCTAAGGACAATGTAGCGGGTGAGACCACCACAACCAAAGTTGAATTATGCACAGATCCAACTCCACCCAACTACCTCACAATGAAACTAGACACAATCACTGTTGACAAATGCCTCTCTGATCAAAACAAAATTGATACTTCTTAAGACTAACTGAAGTGGAATAAGACTGCTCTTAAAACAATTGCAAAAGCCGGTAGGTCTCCCATAAGTCTAGGTCTACTAAATAATGCGTAGGAAATACGACAGTCTTCAAAGGAAAAATTCACCATTATGCCAACAAATTTGAAGATTGCACAACTTCTATGGAACAATTAATTATGATTATCAAGCTGTATTACGTGTTTTCAACTTCTCAAGGGCTTTGACTCTTTCGACGAAAAACTCCTTACCTCGCATACTATACCTCCATATACTCTGAGAATTTTCTCTTTGCTAAAATATTTTCTCACTCGTCGGCTTCAGTAGTAAATCAAATGTTCTACATCCTCCCCAGCACTTCAAGAACGCCAACCTTGAATCAACACATTCTTTTTTTTTCCTTAACCAGTCATCCATTTGAACCCTCCCTTGTACCATGTAAAGGAATTCCACTATTCCCTCTTGTTTAAAGTGTAGGAAATACCAGGTACCAAGTATCCTATAAGATTAGAGGCAAAAAAAAGAAGAATACTCTGCTACCACTTACCAGATGTTTAGGGCGTTTTATCCATAAAGTGAATATCTAGAGCGCAGATAATTATATTTGAAGCACCAGTTACTTCCAAGTCAATTAACCACAATTACTCTTGCTCTTTGAGCCGGGATATCCAGAATTCCTACCTACCACCACTTCAACTTCGACTTCCAACAACTGGCTTCCAAATCTTTACCCATATCCTTTTCTATAGGTTCTCGTTTAACTTACTTGCCACTCCATCACCATTGCACTACGGGTAGGTACTTCCATCTACCCACTTGTGCTCGGCGCGCACTCGTCAAATAAAGCAGCCGTTAAAAGACCCTATATACGAACTCAACAGCTCGACATGACGGAGTAGATATTCGTACTGCACTGGGCTAGAGAACTAGAGAGGACTTTTAACGCGAATCGAGATCCAAGGCATTAAATAGGATAAGAAAAATAAAAAATAAAAATTATCCGTTCTCTAGTAATTGCGAGATATTTCTGCTAATGGGCTCTCTAATACGCTCAGTGGAGATTTCGCGCCATTCCTGTCATCTTAGCCACCGTCACCGCCGCCGCCAACATCGCTTACACCGCTAGCGTGAAAAGTGTAGTAACAGTGCGGCTTAATATACTACAACTTGCGTTCCAGCGTGTGCCACAGACCACCGCCTCGTTACCGACCTATATGCCAAGATACAACAATGCCGGCGATAAAGTACGACGACTATAAGTACGAGTACTCGTAAAATTGTTCATATGCACGTTCGGATATCTCTATGTGTGTAACGCATGTGTATAATAAATGCGTGTGTGTGCCATGGTGTCAAAGACGTAAACTTCTATTTAGAAATGGGTTTCTGGTTACGAGTATGTGTGTAGCAGTATAACGAAAACCCATAAGTATAGTTGTCAACGAAAAATACCTTTTGCCATCCACCAACAACTCCGGCTACTTTATCCATTTTACCCCACAACACACCCCATTCCCCTCCCTTCATAAAAATCCATTTTCAGTAAAATTTCACAGAATGAGCAAACTACTTATGCTTACTCAATGCCACGTTTCGTGTCACATTATGATGTCTAAATGTCGTAAGGAAAAAGTTTCTTGCTTGCTTCTTTTCGTCTCTCTCTTTTTCCACATATTTCGTCCCTTCGCTGTGTGGGGTTGAGTGGTGGTGTTGGCTGGTGGGTGGGAGACTCTGGTTTCAGTCCTTAGGTGGTAACTGGAAATGGCATGGTTCATTCTGTTGTTGTACGACTAAGAAGATTTGTAAGATTCACACCTTCAAATTGGTTAAATGGAGTAAATTTACAAATCCTTTGGTAGTTACTTACTTTTTCAAATGGCATAAGAGAACAACGTCATAAGTATAAGTACGTGTAGGTATATATACGGATATACATACGGATAGTAATGAAATTGCTCAACGAAGATGAAGAAGACGGAAATTGATGGAGATTCAAAAGAAAAGGGAAAGAAAGATTTTAAGATTTCCACAACGATGAGTGTTGTGTTGTAGATGAATATGTTGCGAACCGAGTACGTGTGATGTGGTAGAGAAATTATCAAAGCTGACAGATGTTTGGAAAGTATTATTGAAAAACTTAAGCGACAAAGATTATGGCGGAAGCGGGGGGTTAATATTCGTTAAGGACTTATTTTTCCTACAGTTTTTAAGGGTCTTATGAGAATTTTTACCACATTGAAACGGGTTCAAGTTGGGGATAGGTTGGGGCGTTTCGTTTCGTTTATCTGTGAAAGAAGTAACATTATTGGGATTGACGTCAAGATGATTGTTATCATTGTTAGAGCATGTGACTACCTACCAGATCAACTTAATCACATGATCAAGTACTAGAATTGCACATGGCCTCGAGAGTCGCTTAAACATTATTGTGCAACACAATATTTCTCTGAGGGTTTGAAGAACAAGATCAGATGAACTACACTAAGATGCAAAAAAAAAACACAAATTCCTCACTCAGAGAGTATGACTTTCACCTCCTCTGTATCCTTGTTTTTTTTTTTTTTTTCATGATCGGGAAAAACCCTTTCCTTATGATTATTGTGTAATTAGAATTCTTAGTAGTCATTTTAGTCTGAGGTCGCTCTGATTTTTTAATCGTTTTTGTCGGTCAAGTAAAAAGTGCAATGAACAGGAGGCAGTTAAGAAAATTTGAAAAGGGTCAAACCTTTTAAGGAACAAGGTGAATCGATGAGAGGAATTTCTCGTCGATTAAGATTCATCGAGTCGACGATAAGGAGATTTTTAAAAAGATACCAAGAAGTGGAAGTGCACTACTCTAAGAATCGACCACCATATAAAGAGGACAACGTTGAGGAAGCAGTTCGTTGCTGCACCACAAGTAAGGAGAGTTATTGTGGAAGCCACCGACATAGACATTTCTGTGACAACAGTTCAAAGACGCTTCTTACGCCAAGAATTGAGAAAAGCCGTCTGATATAAGCAAGAGAAAGGCAGAATTGGACCCGAGATTACTGGTCATCCTCTCAAATAAGTCCAAACCTAACCTGGAATTTTCAGATGGAAAAATCACAGTTCGACGTCGACCTGGAGAACGGTTGAAGAAAAATGTGTTGCAGCTCGTCCGAAGAGATTGAAGGGTGTCATCGTTTGGAACTCCTTTGATAATGGATGGATCCAGAGGTAATATTCGTATTCTCTTTTCTAGTAATAACGATAGAAAATCTATATTCGTAGGACATCAAAAGATAAGAAGCTTCAGCCAAAAGATCAAAAAAGTGGTTGAAAAGACGAAAATCGTATAGAGACGTTAGATTGGCCGTCCCAAAGCGTGTTCTTTAATGAAGCAGAGGCTTAATGGGGAAAACAATTTACCCGGGACTTAAACCAAATTTGAAGAAGCCTAAGTTTACAATATGAGCAAAAATTAAGTGAAAGTTGAAATAAACTAAAGTAATTATAAATAATAATGGTGACTGGACCTTCTTATCTAAACATACCTAAAAAGTTCGAAAGTATTTTATATGAAGTGCTAAGCTTTCAGTGCAAGTCACTTATATCACATAGCTAGTCAACATGAATTTCTGAAAGGTAGATCAACTACTACAAACTTACGTAGTTGAGTTCGTATTCTTTGCCCTAGAAAATGGCAATGAAAACGATGTTATTGCTACAGATTTTGCTACGGCCTTCGATAAAATATCTCATCAATTGATCCTTTGCAAATTTTCGGTTTTGAGCCCATCCATATTAATAAAATGGATATTTTCTTATCTGGAGAACCGTTATTATAGCGTTCGCTTTAGGTCAGCCTTCTCAACCCCGTTTTTAGCCACTTCAGGTGTCCCACAAGGCAGCTATATTGGTCCCCTTCTTTTCATTTTAACAATAAACCATCTCAAGAGCAATATTAAACACTGCCCCCTATCCATTTACGCCGATGACACTAAGTTCTCCAAAACTATTTCATCACCCCAAGGCTCTACTCTCAGAGGAGACCTCGATAGGTTTTCCACGTGGTGTCTAAAAAATAGCAAATGTCAATCTATGACTTTGTCATGTACACCAATCAATCTCCTGCTCGACTTTATTTTCTGCATGGCCAACCTATACCCCAGGTTCAATCCCTTCGCGACTTTGGAACATTACACGATAGAGAGTCAAATTTTCGTTCGCATATTGATGCATATTGACAACAAGGTCACTTAATATTACCCGTGTCCGGGTCCTTCTCGATTAAGCCAGCCAAGTCTATTCCCCCTTTCAGCCAGTCCATATATCCCATATCGGGAACATTCAACGTCGTTTCATTCCCAAACTACTTTGGGAAGACCATTTTATCTTACCTCCCTATCGTGACCGCTTCAAATTTCTTAACCTGAATACACTCTTGAAAAACGCAGAGACGTAGCTGACATTCCCTTCATTCATCGACTGCTCTCTGATTCTGTGGATTGCGCCTCCCTTTACAATTCTATTTCCTTCCACGCTAACCCTTGCAATTTACGCTGTCCTCGTTTCTTCTATATTCCAAACCATCGCAACTCTTTTCTTATGGTTCCAACGCATCATGCTCCCTAAGGTCAGCTCAAACCTCCTAGTTTTTGATTTTAACCTGAGCACTGAGGCGTATATTTTTGTGAAAAGGTATCAGTTTGGCGTCAATTTTAATATGGAGTGTAAAAACGAGCATTTTCGTCATATTTTACTTTTTTATTTCCCTAAAGGACTGCGTTCTTTTCCAACTGATAAAAAGTTACGTGATGTGTATGGTGAAGAAGCCTTAAAAGAAAGACAGTGCCGGAATTGGTTTGACAAATTTAGTTCCAGACAAAAAAAAAAACCTTAAAAACTTGATATTTAGGTTCCACATGATTTGAAAGAAATTCATTTAAGGAAGCGCAACAATTTGCGTCGTAAACGCAACGAATCATACCTTTTTTTGAAACGAATCATCACTGGCGATGAAAAATGCATTGTTTACAGTAATGTCAAACGTCAATCGAAAACGATCATGGTCCAGGCTTGATGAGCCAGCACAGCACAATGGAAATTTTGCTCTCAATTTAGATTGGATTGGAAACGTATGGTGTATTTTGAGCTGCTTCCAAGGAATCAAACGATCAATTCGGATGTGTACTGTCAACAACTGGATTGATTAAATACAGCGATCAACGAACAACGGTCAGAATTGGTCCATCGAAAAGTGTCATTTTTTACCAGGACAACGAAAGGCCCTGAAGACGATCAACATTTGGGCAAAAAGCTGTGGTTTCAATGCCAACCCTTCCAAAACGGAACTGGTTCTTTTCCCCAGAAAGTACAAGATACCGCAATTCAAACACCCAAAACTCAACGGAGTGGAACTGTCCCTTTCGGATAGCGCGAAGTATCTGGGTGTGATTTTGGGCAAAAAACTGAACTGGAATCTTAACGTAGCGGAAAGAATCAAAAAGGCATATAATGCTCTTTTTATCTGAAAAAGAACAATAGGCAAAATTAGGGGCTTAAAACCTGCTATGGTGTATTGGCTGTATACGGTGGTGGTAAGACCCATACTTACATACGGCACGGCGCACTAGTATGGTGGAAAGCAACAAACAAGAAAACGATTTATGGAAAATTAGCGGCGGTACAAAGAACGGCTTCCATAGCCATTACAGGTGCGATCCGTACCTCCTCTACGGCAGCATTGGACACCTTTTGCACCTAACACCGCTTGATTTACAAATCAAAGAACTTGCTGGCAACAGTGCGATACGACTCACTAATCTGGGTTACGTCAAGAGCAGTAGCTTCGGACGGAGCTACTGCCAGGCAATCCAATTCTAAAGGATGAAATTCCTTCCTTGGTCAACTTCGACATTCCGTATGACATAATATATCAGGAGAAGGAGGACTGGCAAAAAGAATGCAATAATCAGGTCGACTGAAATTGCAATTTTCACAGATGGCTCAAAAACAGAGGAAGGAACAGGCTCTGGTATCTTCTCAGAAGACCCAGAACTAAGACTGTCTATAAGACTACCGGACGCAAGCAGTGTCTTCCGACCAGAGGTTCTGGCTGTCCTAGGGCAGCTGAACTAATGCAAATGAGATCGGCATCCGAAAGAGATATCGCTATCTAGGCCGCACTCAATGAAATGGAATCAACCAACGTCAACTCTGATACAGTCAGGTGCTGTCGCACAGTGCTCAAGGCACTATGCAGTCAGAACCGGGTAAGACTGGCCTGGGTGCCAGGACACTGCGGTGTTAAAGAAAATGATCAAGCAGACGAGGTTGCAAGATAAGGATGGCTTCTCGACAATACTGAGGTTGCCAACATTAAACCACCTCTTTGCATAGTAAGGGACACTATCGAGGAAAAAATCACAAAGACTGCCAACCTAAGGCGGTCAAGTCTTGAAGGACACAGGGTATCCAAGGCTCTTTGGCCTCTTTTTAACGCAAAAGATCTAGGAAGTTAGTAAAACAAAACAGGGATAAGCTTAGGACAGTAATAGGAATCCTGAGAGGACACTGTCTCATATGGCAGCACGCAAAGAGAATCAAATTGTCAGATACGGATATCTGCAGATTCTGTGGTGATCTACAAGCTGTTGAGGACATAACGCACATACTGTGCGAGTCAATATCGCGGAGTCGAAGAAAATTTTTGGGGAAATACTTTTTCGAAAACCTAGAGGAAATAGACGGCACGAACTTCAAAGGTCTTCTTGGCTTGGAAAATTGGGTGTTTCACCAGGGCGATTGTTTAGGTTTTTGCTATTTGAAGACAAATTCAATTGGTTCCACAAGGAGCGCGATGGGTCCGTTTTGGCGCCTAGCGTCTGTATGATGGCATATCCGTCACACCCCTGTTTAACCTAACCTAACATAACCTCCGCTTGCCGTAAATATGCAACGTGAATTTCGTCGTCAGGTGGGTCGTCATCATGGCTTCAGTGTGCAGGCAATTCGTCGCACCGTGGAAAATTTTGAGCGTGGGTACACTCTTTTGGATTTTATGCCGCCAACCAGGCAGAGATTGATGCGAAATGCAAAAAAATATAGCCGCCGTAGCGGCCAGTATCGAAGGAGACCCAGAAATGTCGATTCGGCGCCGATCAGCTGAATTGGGCATCGCCAGAGAGTCGACCCGGCTTATTTTGCTGTTGGATTTGGGCTTATATCCGTATAAGATAGTGCTACGCCAGGAATTGAATCCGCACGTCCATAGATAAAGGCGTGAGTTCGCTAATTGGGCGTTGGAAATGTTGGGCGGAGATCCGGATTTAGTCCAAAACATCATCTTCTCGATCTTTGGCTCAGCGATTATGTCAACAAGAAAAATTTCCGTTATTGTTGCGAAGAAAATCCACAAGTGTATGGCCAAGCATCAATGCATCCACAAAGATTGACTGTTTGGCGCAGTTTATGGCATGGCGGCATCATTGGACCTTATTTCTTTCGAAATGAGGAAGTAGACACCGTTATCGTCAATAGTCTTAGGTATATACAGTAGCGATGTTAACTGACTTTCTGTGGTCAGAGCTCGGCAACATCAATATATCCGATCTGTGGTTCTAACAAGACGGCGTTACATACCATACAAGCGACGCAACGCTCGAAGTTGTGAAGGAGAAATTTGACGACTCGGTCATATCACAGCGAGCGTTCATCAATTGGCCGCGACCATGCGTTTTGACACCACTCAATTATCTTCTCCGGGGCTACGTCAAGTCCTTAGTCTACGCTAACAAGCCAAACACTTTGGGCTCGAGGCGAACTTTCGATACGCTATTGCCAGAATGATGCCGCACATATTGGACCCAGTCATCAAAAATTGGAACAACCGCTTCAAGTACTACTAGTGAAGCCGGGGCGGCCATTTGAATGATGTGGTATTCGACACATAATCGCATGAATAGCTTCAAAAAAAACCAGAATCAATTTTCTATCTCACACCGTTGTTTAATTTTTTTTTCCTATCGTTCTTACGAGTATCTGTTCACTTATATAATGTTTCTAACTAATCACATAACTTTTGTAAGAATTAAATTGCTATAAAACCATTGGTATAATAATAATAAAAAAAAAAGCTTTTAGAAAATGGAGTGGTTCTCACTATAGCCACTACCACACGGGTGCCGAATTTCAGGACGATTCCACAGATTGCAATCGTGCTAAGACCGATGCATTGTCCACTGTTATTTTGGTAATTTTATCAAGTTTTATGGTGTTTTCACCGATTTTACCTAAGTATTTCCCTAGTTTCAAAATTGCAAAGAAAAACTAGGGATAAATTCTCTCCATTGGCCCAGAAACAGTCCTGACATGAATCCTATTGAGCACATTTCGCATCGAATGGGAATTAAGAAGTCACATCGAAAAAACTTGGTGTAAAGAAATTGACACCAGCTATATCACCAGTCTTTACGATTCAATAACAAACAGGGTTGAATCCTTATAAAATCCAAAGTCGGTCATGCGCCATATTAAACCGGAAAACATCTTCTTTTTTTTTGTAATTTTAAAAACGAAAGGACCCTCATAAAACCAACAAAGTAAAATCAAATTATAAAACAATAAATCAAACAGCCTAGAAAATCATTTTGAAAGGGTATAAAGTAATAAAGGTTTTTTTTGACCCTCGCATTGGTTAAGATTGACCTACCTGTTTCAAATAAAAACGAGATATCTCCAACCTTTCAACACCACCACAGTAAACAGAGCAGGTCAAAGTCAAAATTTTCTGTTCTACTTGAGTGCGGCTTTTTTGTTTTGGATTTGGTCATACTCGAATGAAACCATTCTTAAAAGCTCAATCGTTAAATCAGAGGAATTTCCGCATCCAAATGATACTGATATCTACAGGTTTATTGATTGCGACGTTCACATTTATGTTGATTAAGACTTGTTCTTGTTTCAGAAGATCTTTTGTGGCGATTTCAACGGTGACTCATTATCAACCTTTTCGAAACCAGTTTCGGAAGTGTAACAATCAGTCAATGCACAGGAGAACGAAGTAATCCGTTTATTCCCTTCAGATGCAAACAATTTATGGAATAGACTTTAACCTATGACGCATTAAAGAGGGACTTATTTGAATTTTAACTGATTTATCAATATAAAAACAATTTTATAGTGGTCAATTCCATAAGCCGAACATGATATGAACTATTCTCAGACCTTCGGAAACTACAGCAATGGTTTCCTCTAACAGCAGCGCTGACTATCTCTCCTATTTCATTTCAATCCCAGCATAACGAAAAGTGTCAGAAACAGAAGAATACCAAAACCAAATGTCAAATACAATATCTCTATCACAATCTTCAAAGGGTTACAGGAAATACCATATTATTCCTGCTCCATGCTCCTTTGAACCATAACTAGGACAACCGTTCGTTAACGTGTTACACATTTTTGTTGTGGTCTTAGTTCTTTTTGAATTAATATTACGTTTCATATTTGCATTACCAAATGTTCACCTAATTCACACTTCAAACGCAAAAGTCTGATATTTGCTCGTAACGAAATGTGAAACGAGGAATAAGCTTAAAAATAAAATAAGAAGGGCCCCTATAAATATTCTGCAAAAAACAACGAAACAGAAAACGGAATGGAAACATATCTATATGTAGAGAAGTCTCGTAATATACGAGTACATATCCAGATATGAATTTACCATGGAAAGAATTATGACTAACACTTCAACATTTTAAATTGTTTCATGATGTTGTGACGCATTTTTACACTCGTAGTAGAGTTACTCTCAACGTCGTGAAAGGAGAAAGATGTTGTTATAAATTCAACAATCCCGTCTTGCGTTATGCACAATTGGTATTCTAACTTAAAAATTGTATCATTCGTACCAAGGATAGAAGATTGTAACAGGAACTGTAGCTTTCTATAAAGAGGCATAAAGTGGAATGGGAATTTTTTTTTTTTTTTTTAAGTACTAACCTCTTAATTTACAATATTAGCAATGAGCCCACTTTTATAACTAGAAACCGACAAGAAGTGTTAGGTATTACTCTTGCCTCCGACAGCATCACCCAAAGACTAACAAACTGGATGGTATCGTCTGAACACTCATTTTCAGACCACAGATACATCCAATTCAGTGTGAGTGATGCTCCCCCCAGCCAACCAACTTTCCGGAAAACTGATTGGCCAAAATACAGAGGAATACTGTCAAAAACGCTATCCTCTGAACTATCAAGTCCCCCGCGTGACACCAATGAGCTTGACATGAAAATCAGGGAATTTACTCTGGCTCTCAATCAGGCTATGGCCGCTTCCTGCCATCTTATTCAACCAAGAGGCAAGAAAAAGCCAAATTGGTGGACATCGGCACTGGGACTGCTCAGAAACGCCTGTAGAAAACTTTTCAACGCAGCACAAAGCACAAGAAAAGTGACCGACTGGGACTCATATAAAGAATCCCTCAAATTATACAAAAAAGAACTGAGGAAGTCAAAGCGACAATCCTGGAGGTCATTCTGTGACAAAATCACAGAAACCTCTGAGGCATCGCGGCTAAGAAAAATCCTCTCTACAAATCCTATGATGCCTAGCTGTTTGAAAAAAACCGATGGCTGTTGGACAACCTCAAGTGATGAATCACTCAACCTGATTCTGGACACCCACTTTCCAGGTAGCTCCCAACTCGCGGCCAGTAGTAGCCGTGACCAAAATTCACGGTCTGATTACGAGAGACAAACTGCTCTGGGCACTGCATGGCTTCAAACCATACAAGTCTGCTGGTACGGACGGTATAATACCTAGCGAGCTACAGAGGTCTTCAGATATTATTCTACCAGTGTTAGAAAATATTATGAGGAGCTGTGTAGAACTTATCCACATTCCACTGTTATGGAGAGAAGTCAATGTAGTATTCATTCTCAAAGCCGGAAAATGTTCTCATGTAGTCCCAAAGGACCTCAGACCTATAAGTCTATCATCTTTCCTTCTGAAAACTTTAGAACGACTGATTGATATCCATATTGGAGCTAAAGTTGATCCAAGACTTCTGTCTACGGCTCAACATGCCTACTGTAAAGGAAAGACGGTGGAAACGGCTTTGCACTCACTGACTAGCCACATCGAACGATCCCTACAATATAAGGAGTACACAATGGTTGCTTTCCTAGACATAGAGGGCGCCTTTAACAACGTCAACACATCCGCAATCACGACCGCGCTGTCAACTCTGCAAACTGGGTGAGACTTCTGCTAAAAGATATGTCAGCAGAGGTACGCCACAAGGCGGTGTCTCAGGAAAACATCTAAATACCATTAAAGAACTCCTCCAAGTAAATCTCAACAGATTAACCCGCTGGGCAGATCGCTGTGGATTGGGAATAAACCCCCATAAAACTGATCTTGTTCTCTTTTCTAGGAAATATAAAATTCCAATCATAGACCCTTCTTCAATAAACGGTACCAGTTTAGTTTTCTCCAATACAGCAAAATATCTGGGTCTCATTTTTGACAAAAAACTAAGCTACAATAGCTTTATTCTCTTGCAAAAAAGCCATTGGGAACAAATGGGGCCTTCAACCTCGCATAACCCACTGGCTATACATCTCGGTCATAAGACCGATACTTACTTACGGGTTGGTTGTCTGGTGGACGGCATTGGAAAATGCAGTCAACCGCATTAAACTAAGCAGAGTCCAAAGAAAAGCATGTCTACGCACAAGCGGAGCCTTGCGATCTATCCCCTCTGCGGCATTAGATATTCTGCTTCACTTGACACCCCTCGACATTTTTAGCAGGCAAGTAGCTGCGACTGCAGCTATTCGCCTTAAAGCGATTAAACAGTGGACAAATAATTCATTTGGCCACGCCAATATTCTTAATACATTAGGAATCCTCACAGAGAACATCGATTACACCATACCTAAACTTTGGTTTGACAAAAACTTCCATGTAAGCTTCCCCTCTAGATCATTCTGGAAGTAGGATGCTTTCATGGAGGACAAATCAATCCATCTCTACACAGATGTATCTAAAACCGATAACGGAGTTGGTGGCGGTGTTTTCTCAGATAAGCTAAATCTAAGCCTCTCTTTCCGCCTTAGCGTGTTCCAGGCGGAAATTTTGGCGATTAAAGAAGCTCTGTCCTGGCTGAAGAAAAACGTGATATCTGCAAAGGATATTCGCATATTTTCGGATAGTCAGGCCGCCATCAAGTCCCTAGACTCGGTCTCATTATATTCTAAAACCGCCCTTGAATGCCGATCATCTCTCATGGAGATGGCAGAGCAGTTCAACATTCACCTTTGTTGGGTGCCGGGCCACACAGACATGCCAGGGAACTGCAGAGCCGATGAACTCGCCAAAATTGGAACCACTCTACCTATCCTACCGGACAAAAGTAGTATAGGTATACCAATCGTTACGTGCAAACTAACACTAGGCTGGATGCCAATAAAAGAACAGGCTTTAGGTGGACTGCTGGGCAAACATGTCTAGCGACCAAACAGATCTGGCCAAGGCTGGATCTGAGTCGCTCTAAGTGTCTGATCCTTTTAGATAGGAAACATCAAGCTTCATCTAGGAGCTTTCTTCTACAACGACCTAAACGATCTAGAAAATATAGACGTTAACAGTCTCCTACGCTTTATTATAAGCTCAAACTGGTTCCAGTAGTAAGAGGATTATAGAGCCACGTGACATCACAATGGGCCAATAAGTGGGTTGGTATTTCCAACAGCCACTCTTACCTAACCTAATCTAACCTTCGTGGAGACCAGGAAAAATTTCAGGTATATCACAAAAACTCAGCGCATTGTTTCCACAAGGACAGTTAAGGTCAAAGGAAAAATATTTCAAGATTAGTTTAAAGTAAAAGAAAATAGAGCTTCTGTTAGTTATACAGGTTTATCCAGACTTTGTAGTGGACAGCATACTATGTGATGGGATTCAATTCATGCTAGGAGATAGGACTAGCGATGAGTTAATATCACACCTGCAAAAGGATACCCACGAAAGTGGAGTTCTATTGCACTATTGTGGTTCATCATGGCCAATGACGTATTGCCGTACCAATCAGAGGCGAATTCCAAGAAAAAAGGCTCGGAAGGCACTACACCATGCCTCTCAAGAACATCGGTCTATCCAGAGAAAAATATTACCATTGTTTTCTCTATGAGAAAAGTGTGAGAAATACTCAGAAATGGCCCATTCTATAGAAAATGTCTGGCTTACTCTAAGTTAAATGCTTAGATTTCATCCTTTACGGACAACTCATTTCGAAATTTAACAAAGCCATAGACAATGGAAGGATTTTACCACTTATTCACTTGTGAGAGTCTTATTTTTTAATTTACGAAATGACACTCCGTTTGTTCACCACTAATTTCATCTACGCGATGACATAAAACTGGACAGAGTTCAACACAAGCTCAAGAAACTACAAGGACTAGGCGAGAGAAAAACTCCTCTTACCGCTGCGATTGAGGATAACGTCATTTGGATATGACAAAGGAAGCAATCCTTAACGTCTATATGCTCATCACAAAAAATGAAACACATTCCAATTAGTCATAGTCACAGCCTTTCTAAGACGTTTTGCCGTGCCAAAAAGAATCTTCTAAAATTGAGAATAGCGCAGGAAGATGCAATCAGATTATGCAAGAAAAAGTAGAATCACCAGAGCTTATACTGTAGATTTACTATACAACTGCCTCATCGGCGCACATTTCGCTACCTAGGACTCCTCTGTGTTGAGGTCAGTACAACCAAATCCGGTGCTCATTAGTACTCTAACTTGAGAATACCAAAATGGTCAATAGATTGAAAGGGTACTTTTCCACACGTTGGTAACATCTATATTTTGACAAGACGTAAGAACAGTACATTTAACAAAAGATAAAGTAATCGAGATAGTAAAAAAAATCATGAACCCAAGACGTGATTGGCGGACGAATTACATACTTTCGGAGCTATCGATGAAAGTCGGAAACCTTAATTAATATCAGTTTATTAAAGGTGAGAGAAAATGCGATTCCCAATCAATGGACAGAAGCGTTTCTGTTTCCCCTAAATAAAAGCAAAAGCATCACGAAAAATTGTAACAACTACCAATTGGTAAAACTAATTTGAAAAAAAAAAAAAAAAAATTAAATAATGAAACTTCGTGCCAGTCAATGCTGTTTTGTGGAGTGAAAGTCCATTTACGACGCGAATTAGAACGAAGTAACATAGAAATAGTGCGAAAAATCTATGCCAGTACATCACTTCATCTACCTGGAGAAAGCTTTTCACAGAGTCTAGAGAGGTGTTACATATATGGTTGGGGCATGGATCTCGAAAAGTATCGAAGATCTACATATGTAAGGATGATACTCCAGAAAAACGTTATTTTAATGATACCAAAACATAAGTAAACTGTTCAAGGGTTGTTTAATGTGATCTAAAATTTTCCATTGAAAAAACACGTTTTAGGATGTTCGAGAAATAGAAGAAATAGAATAGTACATCACAGCGATGTACACGAATGACCTACGTATTAACCGGAATCTCCATGTTATGAAACCGGAAAAAAAGGTAGAAAAGTTACAAGCCCACAAATTCGTCTGAAATATGCCATTTGATGAAAATATGTTAGAAAGGGAAGGTAGCTACTTAGGTTCCTAATCAAACTACGATAAATCCCTGTCTGTCACTTTGAAAAAACAAAAAACATCTGTAAAATGCAACAAAAATATGTTTTTGTATCTTTGTACTTACATGCGTTGAATGATTGGTAATCAATTCGATATTAGTATTTCCACTCTCAGCATGACTTATTGTGTTGATGTTACTGCTCGCCACAGTCACTGCCACAGTAACATTTGTACAATTCACTGCTGTCAAATTATTGCTTAAACTATCCACAGCAATGGCTGGTGCATTTGTGTTAACATTGCTGACAATATTGCCACCATTTGTGACAATACCTCCAATTCCACCGTTACTGCTATTGGTATTAGTGTTGTTGTTGTTGTTATTATTATTATTACCACCGGCAATAATGTCATTACCAATGGTACAATTGTTGCTTAACGATGATATCGTTGTTGTTGTGGTTTCAACAATATTTCCATTGCTGCCAACATTATTGTTGATGGTGGTGTTTCCGTTGTTATTTATATTATTTACCGCTAGAATAATATTATTGCTTGCACTATTGTTGTTTTCATTACTATTACTATTGTTGTTATTGTTGTTTATGTTAAGATTTTGATTTTTGTTGTTATTATGCACTAGGTTACTATTTTGATAGCTGTTGTTCCAATGTTCGCGGCTATTTGCTACTAAGTCCTTGTCAATGGCTGGTAAATTCAATCCAACAGCACTCACTAGACCGCCAATACCTCGAACTGGATGTGGTTGTCCTGTGTCAATAATTTTTGGTAGTTTGACTTCTTCCAGACAATACGTGCTGGTGAGTTCTTCCAGCGCCGAAAGACGTTTCTCCTTTCGCTTTTGGCCCAATTTAATGGCAAACTGAAAATAGAAAAATAAAAAAAAAAACAAAAAACATCAAACATTGAACGATCCCAGGCAGCAATAAACAAAAAAAAAAAGTATACAAACAAATAAACACTTGTAAATAAGTAAATGTGTCAAATACTTAAATACCTCGGATTGTTGTCGAATTCGAATTTCAATACGAGTATCCGTATCCGTGCCATAGCATACACCTCCTCTTCTTTCATGTTCAGCTCAAAAGATACTTGTATGAGATACTCGTACAATTATTATTACGGTTATTATCGTTCGTCGGTATCTTGTACTAGCTTCGTTCGCGGCAGTCAACTATAACAATTACAATGCCCGGTATTATGTTTGACAGGTAATCCAACAGCGATTAATTTTATCTCGTTGAACCTGGCAACTACCTACGCTAGATATAGGGGGCCAACGGAAGGGAAAAATGTGAAGATAGGTTCTACCTGATGGTAGAGTTGGATTGAATTGAATTGGATTGGAATATATGACTGCGCATGGTTCATGTGTACACTCAAAGTCTGGCGAAAAGCCAAGTACATATTATGTTGTCGCCGTCGCGCTAAGATGTCGAACAACAAATCGGAGGAGCAACAGTCAGTGGAGGAGCTCTGTTGGAGGAAACATTGGAGCAGCAATAGGACGGGGAATCAAAAGAGACAGACGTTGGGAAAAAGAAAAGAAAAGAAAAACGTAAGCTTAGCGTATTGGTTTGTTGGCGTTACTTTTTGATATCAAGTGGTTACTCTATAGTCGTATGCTGACTTTAATGGGGAGAGGGTGATACAAATACCTACCACTACCACATAGCTTGTGGAATTCTTTAGACGACGCAGACCAAAGGGGAGATGTGATACGAGTATGGTCGGCATGGAAGAGAAGTTGAAACCTGAGAAGTTTTTGGAATTTTCATTCGCATTCAACAACATTCGTGTCATGTGAATTGCGATTAACTGTCGAGCTCTTTGTGATTTGTCTGCATTTTGTCTAAAAGGGTGTATGACATGACAAGCAATTGAAATTAATTTTTATTTTCTCTCTTTTTTTTCTTTACTATTAGCTTTGCATATGCTAAATATGTTGGCAGTCTGGTTAAGTCAACTAATTGCAGATTTGTTTGTTGTTGAATAACAACAATAAGGGAATAAAGTTAATGCAAAGTTGTTAGATTGTTTTTAACACCTATTGACCTGACTCCTTATTTATAAAGGTCAATTGAAATCATCGATTCGACTAACTAGCTATTGTGAAAATATTGAAAGATGCATTTTCGTAGGTTATTTACAATATTCAACAAACTTTAGCTTCAGAAAAACCAGAATCATTCAGTCACAATTCGGGAACAGCCTCATAAACAAATTCATACAGAGAGGTACCCCGCAGGGGGGTGTTATCTCGCCTCTTCTATGGCATCTGGTCATCAAAAATATCTATAGGAGAATTCAACAACATTGGAATCAAGACAGTCGCGAACACGGAAGAAGTGGTTATTTTATTATTAGGGATGTTCCCCTTAGTGATTACTGAACTCACAGATAGGTTTCTGACTAACCTAAGCGTTTGGGCCGTCGCTTTCTACGCCTGCAGCAAGTCCTTTGCCAAAAGGTGGGGACCTCTGTGTAAGATGGTCCCCTTTGCATCAACGTCACAAAACTTAGCAAACTCCAACGAACAGCTGGCATCACAGGGGCGCTGCGATCCAGCCCGACAGAAGCTCTCATCGTGCTACTCCATATACTGCCCCTGGACTTATACATCAAATGAATCGTTGCGTGTAGTGCTATCAGACTCAGAGAAACTGGATTTTAGTACCCGAAACTCTTATCTGCTGTCTAGAGATCTGTGTTCGACCATAACTGACTACACGATACCTAAACTCGATTTCTCCTCTGGGTTCCCGGCCACAGTAACATAGAGGGGAATAAGAGAGCCAACGGGATAGACCTTCGATATCTCTCTCGCGGCGTCACTCTACTTCCCGATGGGACTCATCAAACTCTCTCTATTGCCAACTCTAAGTGGAACAGTCTAGAAACCTGTACGAAATCCAGAGAGATATGGCCTGTCTACAATAAAAATAGGACGAATGACTTAATCAACAGAACTCGTACCAAGTCAGCAAGAGTCACAGCAATTAACACGGGTCACTGGCCAATTGGCTTACATGCTGACTTACTCACTTATGGCTTACATTCCTTTTAACCCCCACAGTCATAGCTGTAACAGCTCACACATAAAGGAAACCCCATTTCACTCACTCTGTGACTTAACGGTACTAGCGCTAGAACCAGGCATCGCATAAAGGGTAAACCATTTTTCAAGGAATTATCAGAGATTTCTGGCATAAAATTCTGCAACATTAATAATTTTCTGAACTCCACAGCATGGATCTGACAACTACGCTCTTAGCAACACCCTTCAACATCCAGGTCACGTGAGTTGTGGTATCAAAACGGCGCATCCGCGGCTCCTGAAACCCTGAATAATGCCAGAAAATTCCAATGCACCCCGTAGATGGAATGAGGGTCTAACCCAAAATTGGAATAAGGACCCGAAAAAGGGCACTTACAAAGCCAGAAAATTCAACTTAGTATCAGATATAGCAAACACGTGCGGTTGCTGGACCCATAATAGCTCTCATTAGAGAGCTAACAGGTGGCCAATGCATCAAATAACATCTGGTTAAGAGCTTACACCGCTCTTTTCTTATTTCGGGCAGAAGACACATAATTTGAATAGGTTCTAACCCATTTGGACCAACACAGTATGGCCTCTGGAAATGAAATAAATCTTCTAAGCAATCGATTCCTAAACTACAAGTCAGCGCATATAGGTAGATGCAACTGCAGAGACATCACGAAAGCCAAAGCAATGCGGATAGGCACTTTGGTGGAATTATTTTTTAATGCAAAATTCGTGCAATGATGTTACCATCAAGCTTTCAAAGAATCGTAGCCCGCTAGAATGCAGAAACAGAAGAACATGGACTCTAACGATTGCCATCAATAAATTTAGATTCCACTATCGATTTTGAGTAGAAGTTTATACTTAAGACCTGTGTTAACCACATAAAAATTTTGCCATGGAGTACCATAGGGCTACATACTTTTACCAGTATTATTGCCTGTGAATGTCAATGCTATTATTTAATTGAAGAAAGCCGTGGAAAACGATATCATGCCCAAAACATTTGTACAGGAATACTCGTATATTTCTCTGCTCTAAGGCACATCCAAAGATAGTCCTTCGAACTCTAATGCTCACTTGTGTACTGGTGTATGTATTGAAAATTTTGAATCAACCTATATCGTCATATGTACGAGTAGGTTGGACAAAGTTTCAGTATCCTGATCACATTGTATCAGAGTCTAAAGGCTACTCCATTGTAAACTCTTCCATCCACTTACCAAAATCAGAGCAAGATTAGGATGCCTTAGGTGAGAACATTACGAAAGATGAGTTAAAAGAACTTAAACAGCTTGCAGAAAATCAAACTAGATGGTACGAGTACATATGCGTTCTTGATGCCCTACGTCCATAGATGGATAGAGGCACATAAGTTAGTTAGTGCAAACCTTATGTTGCAAGGAAAACGAAAAAGGATTAAGTACGCAATATTAAGAACACTAGAAAATAATACAAAATTTCGTAACCTTGTACTATTCAAACATTGTACATCCCTGAAGTTCAGGGATTTATTCATGTACTTGTACTCAGAATAAAGAAATAAGGAAATTCAATGAATTTAATGAATCAATGAAATTGACACCAAACACAGACTTTAGCGCATACGTCTTCAATGCGTGCAGACACCCTTAAAATAAATAAATAAATCACAATAACACGACTCCTTACAAGAAGCCTTACGAAAGACAAACACGAAATTGCTTGCAAATCTAAACATTCCCTTATAGCATTTAGACTTAGTATTGTTTTTTTTTTTTTTTGCTGTGACATTACAAATCAGATTACCGTCTACACAACATATGAAACGTTGAGGTTGTAAGTCAATTGAACTATGTTAAACTCAAAAAGGATACAATTATGATACTACAGCTGCAAAAAAAAAAGACTGCTCATTTTAGGATCCAATTTTGGCGTGACTTGGGTGGA
Source organism: Volucella bombylans (assembly GCA_949129095.1). Classification (NCBI taxonomy): domain Eukaryota; kingdom Metazoa; phylum Arthropoda; class Insecta; order Diptera; family Syrphidae; genus Volucella; species Volucella bombylans. The sequence goes on from OX422143.1 coordinate 152,460,740, forward strand.
AAATTATGGATAGTTTCCCTTTTCAGAGCGAAATTTATCCGACAAATAAATTGGTCGAATGCAGAATTCTGAAGTGAAGGTGGCTCGAAAACAGAACCTCGAGCGAATAGGAACGGAAAGTATTCGACCAGTTTTAGATGTACGAGTTCCTACGCAACATTTAGTAATTGTTTACCGCCATAAGCAACAACATCGAATTGAAGAAATGCATTGGTAGTAGTGAAACTCTTGGAGAGATTTGAAGTGTTAAGGAGCAAGGATTTAAGTATTAGATGAACAAAGACATATAACCAGTCCAAATACTCAAACAGAAACCATCCATATTTTCTGAAAGGTGTTATAGTGTTTAAGATTTGTTATCCGTTTTGCCCCACACAAAAAGGTCAATAGTTTTGCGACTTTCATATTCTAGGATAGGACTGGCTTCCTCTCGGGTAATGCTTAACAAAATCCGATGCTCTGTGCGTTTATGGCAATTTTTCGTCAAAACGTCTCTAAAGGATACATACACAATACCTTGTCTTTGCATATATACCTTGTCCTGCCAGTTTTTGACTTTGCCCGCATGCTATACAATAAGCAGGGAAAGAGTAGCTACTAAGTAAATGGAAAGAAAAAAATTTATTTAATGGCGCTTCGGTATGGACAAAGGCCTAGTTTCTATAGTTACTGCGTATTGTCACCCCCACGGTTTTTTGTCCACTCCGAACGGTTAAAGAATGAAAGAGTTTTGCATAGGCATACGCTTTCCATCTCGACGGTTTGCCATTGTCTATGCAAATATTTTCTAGTTTTTCGGTGTTAAGCCTAGGAATTGAACCCGAATTTCTTGCGTAGCAGTCGACGAACTTAATCACAGCCTGACGAATGACGATGACCACCAACGATGCAAGTCCGAAAGAAAAATGATTCGTTTCATACATATGTACATACTCTCTCTCTCTCATGGTGCAAATGAGATAAGTAACACAACATGTCGTAGCTGGGATTTGTTGCGGCGACGGGTGACGACATCAAATATGCAGTTGAATCCTTTGCTGGCTTCAAGACAGTGATGGCATATTATTCACTTATGGGCAACTTGACTATACAACACGACAACGCGGATGAATAAGACCAATATGTGATGGCGCGGCCCGGGTGCACTAGGTTGCAAGTTGTTTAACGTTCTAAAGTCTAGCTGTACTGTCCTGTCTGATGTCTGATGTAGCTGTACTGAACTGTATTGCTGCTCTAAACAGCAGGCGTGGTATAAATGATTAGAAATGGGCTATTAGTCAAAACTTCACAAGAGAGATGAGACTGATATAACACCATCACCGAAAACCTTCAAGGCTTCCTTTGGATCTATACGGCCACGATAAATCCAAGGTCGTTTAGTGCAACAATTTTCCATGTACGAGTAAATACGTCATCGATGCTTTAACCAGACTCCAAAGAAAGATCTGTCTGGGCTTTTCCAGGCACGCCTGCCTGCCATTGATGTTCAACCATTGGCTACAGTCTCAAAGACATCTTCCTTTTAAAATTAAGTGCTCTTTGTACAGCACAGACTAGAGTCTGACTCTGATCCTATGGACATGTCGTTTGATGGAATAACACCAGAATTCGTGCCGCTGCAAAAGTATGAGATCTACTTCCTCTACGGTCACGAATAGTATCGTGAATGTGGTTGCGTCTTTACGGATCGCACCAAAGCCGATCTACGATGTGCAGGTGTCTTTTCGAAGGATGACAACGTTAGATTTTACTTCTCGTTAAGAAAAGTTGCGCCTGCCTTCTAAGCGGAGATATGTATACGCAAACCTGATACCAATTTACAATAGTTCAGCAAGGAATCGAAGAAGGGGAGAAACACCTACGTCCTTAGCCACACTTAAGGCTTGGCTGGGCCCTCTCCAATAGTTTCAAGTCCTCTGTGGATTGATACATATCAGCATAGTATTGGAATAGTTCAATCCTCAGAAACAAAACATGTCAAAATTATGCACAAGGACCGAAGGACGACCTTGGATCAGAGTAGAAAAAAGGACAGAGATCGGAGATAAAGATCTATCGTAATACACATCTAATCATTCAATTCGCTGTAAAAAAAAAAGAATCTTCTCGCACACTTAACTGGGTTAGATAAGGAAAAATAAAAAAATACAAATGAAGGACAACATTAACCCAAATCAGACATATAACCAATATGCCTACCTACTACCCTAATCAAACTAAATCTCGTCTTATGATCACAAAGCAACTTTGTCCAGTCGAAATGCAAATGAGATACTTTTTTCCCACGAAAAGGTCATTAACCTTAACCTAGATACATACATATTCGTATGCCTGTCATCATTCAACTTGAAAGAAGCAAAAATACCATAAAACCAACAATGTCCACAGAGAAATTGCTCCACCTCCACTCTTAGCAAAAACTTTTCCATTGGGTTAATCCAAGAGTCATAAACTTTGAAACCTTTTAACTATTTTCAAATCCTCTTTAGGCTGACTTTATTACCATCACCTGTCACAAGCGTTACGATGAAGCACCACATAAGCCTTGCCCAGCACTCTCAGTAGTACACTGCCTCTTCAGTTCGTATCTTTCGATTTGATTGATTTGTAATTTATTAAAAGTCCATAAATAAATATATACACACTAAACTCAAGTGTCTGGTGCTGTAGATAACAAACGACATTACCCCCCTAAAGCCTTTGGTTTCGGGTCGCCTTACCCGTATGCACCTCCTCGCCAACGATGTGACATCATTATACGTATACTCGTCGTACATCATACAACTTCGACAGAATGAGAATGAGGAACGATAGAAGGAAAGATAAGATACAGGCAGTTGAAGTTGTTCTAAACAAATTGCAAAGGAAAACTCTTCTTCTCAAGTGGCACAAAAGATGAAAAAGAAAAAGAAAATGAAATCGACAACTCACTATGCCTTTGTGTTACCTTTTTTGGGTTTTAAAAAGGCAGGAGCAAGCAGCAATCTGACACAATTTTGTTTGGCTCCCAACGAACAAACATAGGAAAAAGAATTTGCCAAGACAGGGATATCAACTTAATGAAATTTTTTCCAGTGTTGGCGTTGTCACAGTTCATCACAAAATGTTCAAGAGGAAGTAGAGCTTTAGAGATGTAATCGTATTATACGAAAGTTTGTTTGTCACTAGCCTGTGTCAAAACGACGCAGTGCACTGAAATAAAATTTCGCCGGGACAGGCTTTATACGATGGAGAAGAACATAGGACATACAACTGTCGACTGGACGTTATGTCCAATTCGTTGATGTTGTGTATCACTTCCTGCCCATTTTGGCAGCTTCCGCTTCAATACTAGGGAACACACCCGGTGACAGCTCGCTGTGTTCTTCAATTATGTCGATATCACTGGCGTACGCTAGTAGTTGCACAGACTTTTTTGAAAGATTGTGCCTCCAGTGTTCGATAGTAAGTTGCGTGGCACATGACAGCGCCCAACCTTAACTTTTTTTACATCAAAGGTCTTGGTTAAGTCGTTGCCGACCTTGACGGAGCAGCGAGCGTTTCCAAACGTCATTCTGCGCGGACGGATGAGTTTGGCAGGGACATAACTCTATATAGCTCGTCTCTATAAATCGATTTTGAATTCTTGAGTTTTTTCCAGGGTCTGCCGGAGTGCGATTATGGTCGATTATGGACTTTCCTGGTCTGAAACCGCACTAATAGGGGCCCATCAGGTTATTCGCGAAGGGTTTCAGACGTTCTTGTATCCGATGTTGAGGAGACTTATACCTCTAAAGTTGGCGCAGTTGAGGGTGTCTTCTTTTTTGTGGGTCGGGCAATTTACATTCATCAGATATACACTCTTCTGACCAGATCTGAGAAATGAGTTGGTGCATGCTCCCCACAAAGTCATTTCCAGCAGCTTTGGATACCTCGGCCGGTAAGCCGTCAGATCCAGTTGCTTTGTTGGATTTCAGCTTAGATATTGCTATCCTTATTTCATTTTGGTCCGGTAGACGGAAGTTTTGGCTATCATCGTCTCAGTCGAATGCTCTATTATGCTTCTATTATTGGGCTTCTTCGCCATTATAGAGTCTGCACAAAATGTTTTTCCATGTTCTTAGCACCGAATGTGACTCTACGAGTACTTCGCCTCTACAGGTTTCTTTACCGGTCTTCTTCCATTGACACGTTCTTTTTACCTGTTGGTAAACCTTCCCTACGTTACTCCTGAAGCACAACTTCTCAATATCTTTGATTGCGCGCTTATTTTTCTTCTTCTGGAGAAGACAAAATTCTTCCCGTTTCACCTGCTCGTAGAGCTCACGAGCGGCTCTCGCCTTTCCTTGTACCGCCGGTTTGTACGCTTCTTGTTTAGCTGCATGTGCATCAAACCAGGGATTTCTTGGTGGTAATCGAGTGAAACCCAGCACGTTGGCAGCGTTGCTACTGGTCTTGGGTATTTGACGCTGGCCGCATAGGGGTGATACTCGTATGAGTTCGGCGAAGATTCTGGCGGTCTCTTGAGATTGCTACTTTTCTACGTTATATCTCCTCACAGTAGTTCCACATTCGTAACATGGGCGCAACAAGGCGGTGATCCGGAATGTTCGGACGTCGAGAATGCGGGAGGCATGCCTTACGACTCTTGCGTGATCAATTTGATTTAGCGTTTCATGATCAGAGATCGCCATGCCCCTTTGTATATATTGAGATGAGGAAACCGTGTGCGTGCTACGGTGATATTCTGTCAATAAGCCTAGTCCGTTGCCAGACGTGGTGTAGTCTATATTTACCAACTGTCCTCCCAAAGAGGTCATCTTTTTATATTCTGACGCTAAAATCGCCTAGTTAGCTCATACATATGTCTGGTCTAGGAGGTCGTAGAAATATTATTCTTTACCTTCCATCATTGCATGGGGGCATATTAGGCTTATGTTAGCGAATTTAGCCTTGATGCGGATTATCATAAGACCACAAGTCGGTCGCATATGGCAAATATGCATCCGGATAACTGCTGTTTCTTTTCCCTACAGCAATCACCATAACATATATCACAGTTTTTCACCCTCTTTATGTCCAGCCCGTCCAGAAGTGCGGTGCCTTCCTGAATAGCGGTAATATCTACATGATAGCAGTCAAGGGCTTCTTCTGGTCTATACATTCCACGTGCAGATCCGAAGTTAGTTGTACTTAAAACGCTTGCAAGGGTCATCAACAGTGAATCTATCTCTAGGCCATTACTTGGTTCGTCACATCTTTTTAATCCCTTCCATATAGGGTTGTGAGCCTTATGACGGAGTAGGCCAGTATTATGCTACTGGGCGAGCATGACCTTGGTATTTTAGACTATGCATGAGTAAAGGTTTACTTACGAGGGGCGTTCAACATATTCTCGGTATCGGGGTGAAGCTGTGGTTGTATATATAAATTGACTTATTATCAAGTAATACTATTATTTTAGTACATTCATGTAAAATTTCATATAAATGTGATTATTAATTCTCTAGTTAAACAGAATCATAATGGCAACTGAGACAATGATGGTGAAAATTGAGCATCGCGCTGTAATTAAATTTCTCACTAAGCAAGGAAAAAGTCAAAAAACTATTCATGAAGAGATGGTGGTTGTTTACCAGGGTTCCGCACCTTCATTATCAACTGTGCAAAAGTGGTCAAGTGAGTTCAAGAGAGGCAGAGAGAGCATTGAAGACGACCCCCGCTCCGGCGCCCCGGCTACTGCTTGTACGGGAGAAAGCATCAAAGAAGTCGAAAAACTTGTTCTTGAGGATGCCCGAATAAAGGTGAAATTGATGGCAGAGATCACCAAGCTTTCAATTGGTACCATTCACACCATTCTTCATGACCATCTTAACCTTTCAAAGGTCAGTGCAAGGTGGGTGCCACGAATGCTCACAGCGCCTCAGAAAAAAGTGAGAATCGCATGCTGTAGAGAGCTTTTGGAGATGTGTAGTGAGAACGCGGACGGTGTTATGGATCGAATTGTTACTGGGGACGAAACATGGGTCCACCACTATGACAATGAAAGCAAACAAGAGTCCATGCAGTGGCATAAAAAAGGAACAGACCCCCCGAAGAAGTTCAAAGTCACTCCGTCTGCCGGGAAGCTCATGGCCACAGTTTTTTGGGACTCAAAGGGAATCTTGCTCATTGAGTACAAAAAAAAAGGTGAAACCATCAATGCCACATCCTACGCTTCCACTTTGCATAATTTGCGGGAGGAAATTAAAAAGAAAAGACGGGGTAAACTCGCAGCGGGTGTGTTGCTTCTTCATGACAACGCTCCTGTTCACACGGCGCGAGTTTAAATTGAATTCGCATTTTCCTTCATATCGATACCGAGAATATATTGAACGCCCCTCGTATGCAGTTACGGGGTACCACCATTGGGAGGTAATAACGCAAGTACAACTTCTTATATACAATAAATAAATTGTTTAAATCCTCTCACACCCACCGCGACAAAGAGCATCACAAACCATGGCTATCGACGACGAAATGCCCGATATTAGCCTAAATTCATATCACAGTGCTCAGTCATTCAAACTATTATTTTGTTTGTTTACAAATGTCTGTACAGGTGACACCTTCTCATCGGTGAGCGCGCAATATTGCAAGTCACCGCAAATAAGCCCCAGCTTCAATGACTATTTGGAGCCGCATTACTTTCTTAGTAACTGCAAGGTCTTATAAGTTAATTGGAGTTAAACCCCAATTCATTTGAGCAGCCTTGCACGGAAGATGTATTTCTGACAAGATCATCGCTTTCATAAGACGAATATGTACGAGTATATGTTGTATATTTACATTCAAAGTGGTGTACAACAGGGTTGTATTTTATCACCTCTTTCTTTTCTACTGTTACTCATATGTTGTCTGACGGAAGCAAGTGAATCCAATGATGTTTATGGATAATGCTATGGTCTTTCACCAGTTCTTACAAAACTTAAAAGCATAACCCTTAGCCTTACAAGTTTTTTCATGGTATTTGAAGTTCCTGAACAGAAAGCAGCGTCTTGTCTAACGTCGCCATCGAACTTGGATTGAGCAGCGGAATAAGGAAGACAAAAGCTGTATTCGGCTTAATGGTCAACATTAGGGAAGTCGATGCCGAGGACCATCTGAATTGAAAATCTTCACAAGAGAAGAAGTCAGTAGATGATAAGCATCACTATATGACGGAGGAAACGGCAGCGGGTTAGCCATACCTTAAGGAGCGAAAGCAATTTCATTTTGTAAGATAGATCAGTTGAACCCTCTAAAAGCAGACGTGGGGCAAAAAAGTTCTTCTTCAACTGAATCGTGTAAAACCATACAAGATGTCTGGGTTTGTTGACATCATATGCCCTATAAGGGTTCACAGGAATTACTGAAGAGACAGACAACTGTGGCATTAACTGCCTTCCGGGAAATAAAGCCTATACGTGCTCATATTTTTTTTCTAATTTCGAATTTCAGAGAATTTTCTATGGCTTACATAAGACAGAGCGGTTTCACATACAGCATAGCTATCATAGATGTTCATTAAATCAGGAATCTATCGTCTTGATGAGGTTCATTCGCTACAGAGCTGGTCCTTTTGTCGCAGAAATTAATTAGAGCACTGAGGAAGACACAAGGACACCATTGAAATGACATGTCATCGACAAAATGGGGCCACAGTCACAAGATTTCATCTCAAATTCATCAGATCTTATTCATCAATTCGCTTACCTCATATCGGAAAAAAGATGTTGTATCTAAATGAAAAGAAAAGAAGGAAAACACATATTTTTTTCCTTCACTCAACATTTCCCTCTTCATTTCTATTTTCCATTTTTTATTATTATTTTCATTTTTCTTCTTCTTTTTTTTTTTTCATTTCTCAAGCAGTGGTACCAACCTCGAAAATTCGAAATACGAAGAGAAGAAGAATAGAGAAATGTGGAAAACATTGAAATAAAAAAGAAAAGGGTTCATCAGAGTGAAAGAAGAACAGGCGCACGGAGAAGAGATTCGAACAACTGAGAACTTCTTTATGTCCTTTTTCGATTTGTGCTGCTTTCATCCTATTTCGAGGACATTTTCCATCTCTATCTCAAATTCTCTCTTTTGCCACCCCATTCGTAGTACCAACAGTAAAATAAAAAAATAAAAAAAAATAAAAACCACTGCCAGCTGTATAAGTAGAAAATTGGGGGAAGACAGGAAGAAGCAAATTCTAATAACGATGAGGAGGACACATAAGGAGGATAGACTGTTGTGTGTGAACTAGGAACAAAATCGAGCAATGCAAGAACGAAAGAAAGGACCACATAACGAAGGGGAGGAATTCAATGAAATGAAATTTCAAGAAATTCGAAAATAAAACATAAAAATAAAAAAAACAACAAAAGAAGGAAGTTAAAATTGAATGTAGGAAAGAAAACGAGTCACGTACGACCGGTTCGGAAACTGATACCGGAAATGTCAGAGAGAAATATTTCAACGCGAAAGATTGGTAAACTCATTACAAAGAGTTGACCCCGTGTGGTCATCTCTATTCTCTACGCGCTTCGAAGGTTGAATTACCATCCTCATGGCTAGCAGAGCAGCAGCAGAAGTAGAAACGATTGGAAAAAAAGAAGAAGGAGAACCAGACCAGGGGGATAAAAACACAATTAACATTACACAAAAGAAAACGCCGGTGAGGAGTGTGTATTTGATTTTTTTAGTTGTCCCTCCTCTATTCTTGTTCTTCTTCTTTGTGTGCACACTTAAATGGTTAAACAGGCGTATGAATGGGTGAGCACGTAACATGGTTATTAAGTTGTTCTCACACACGAAGGGGGTTTTACAGCACAGCCTGTTTCTGTTTCTGCCGTTGCTGCTCTTGCGCCACCGACACTCCAGCCACAACGACGAAGACGTCGAATTCGACGGTAATGATGGTGTTGATGATGATTGAAGCCAACAAAACGTAACGAAAAATGAATGCAAAAGTCGAGAGTTAATTCGATTATTGAAACTGAAATACAAGTTTGTCTAGAATCAAGAGGTGGCAGGAGGCAGCTCACAACTCACCAATCCACCCAGTACCCAGTTAAAAAAAAAAAAAACAAAAAAAAAAAAAACAGAGAGACATTCGCAAGATAGTGGAAATGTAGGCTGGAAGGTAAATTTTAAGCCTCCAGTTGCCATCAGCCATCAGACACAAGCCAACAGGCATGGCCTCCCTTTAAAACAGCGGTGACCAACGTCGCCGCCGCGTCAGAAGTGTGTTGACTTTTTGTTATGAATTTTCGCACATACTTAGGTGAGGGCTTATGTTTCCACACAATCAGTTGCTTAAGGCTCAAAACTTGTTACGCTACCTTTATTCAATGGAGGTTACTATATGTACTTCCACTGCTCCTGCTTATGTCGATAGCAGTCTGCCAAGTGTCGAGTGCGGATTACACACTGACACTTTCTCCAGGGTGTCTAAACTTTATTGACCGACTATGATATTCTTTTCAAGAGATTATTACAGACCGGGCGCATGTATCTCTTGTTCGTCGGTAATTTGCATAAATGTCAACAGGATTGTTCAAATGGATGGAAATTGCAAATTGGTGGAAGCTGCGACGTTTCCAGAGTTTGGGAAGACATCCAGGCAGAATTTATATTACTGATGTTGTTGCTTTTGTCTTCGTTCTTTTTTTTTTATTATTATTATTGGCTAGGACCCCTTTTTATGGTTTAGAGAGGTTTTTGATGACTTGAAATTTGCATTTCTATTGCCTAAGAGAAGAAGAAAAGGATTTCGGTAATGTGAGTATAAATTAGGTTTCAAGAGATTGCCTCTCGATGGATTTGAAGTTCCTCTACTGAATAGATGTCAAGAGGAGTTGTGTTTTTTTTTTTTTTGTTTTTTTGTTTTTTTTTTTTTTTTTAATGTTTTCAGCTACAAGACCTCGGGGCAAAATCGTTCAATTAGTTGTATGACTGTGGGTTGAACACAAGTCTTAAATGGTTTTTACTACAAGCCACACTTAAGACACGTGCATGAGGAGTCGTAAATCACGCAAAAAAAAAAGACACACAAAGAAAAACAAAAAAATATAACCTGAAGGGTCAAATATCGAATAGAGGACAACGTTTCTGTTGAAGTGTGTGTCAGATTTGGGTTTTGGCAGAGATTCAGGGATTAACCTGTTAATCCCCTTCCTCAGCTCCAACTAAACCAATTTAATGAAGTTTTGTTTGTCAACTTGTCCATAATATGCTGAAGAGAAGGGCATAGGAAATACGAAAGTTGATACACTTCGATGTTGTAAGTAGTTAGTTAGTCCATATGTAATTGCTTCAACGGGGAACACTTATTGACATGCCACAAATTTACTCGCTTAGACAGAATAGATGCTGAAAACCATTCGTTACGATTATCGAAGAATTATTGCCGAATGTCATAGATATAAATCTCCGGTAAGCGTTGGTTTAAGTCCTTTTAGGACAAGGACTCTTGTGGCCATAGGGTTAATATATGTATATTCGCTCTACATACTCTAGCCACCTCAAGCCATTGATGTATCTATAAAGCTCATAAAGGCAAACGGAACTAAAAATAACTCAAAAAATATCTGCAATACCTTCATCCGCCTCCTCTAATGTACATGCTTCTGTGACATACAGCAGGACTGTGAAGATGAGGGTCTTATATATGGTCCCTTCAGTGTTTCTTGTGAATTGCCTTCTCAGGCCAAAAAAGTCGCGATTGGCAAGTGTCACTAAGAATTTTTGTCACCTTTGCTACAATACTTGCAAGCGCACTGGTGAAAGTTGGAAAATGTTTTCCTTGGTATTGGCCTGCCATTTTCGAACAATTTCTTAAGTGTGATGTGAAACAAGTAGCGCGACAAGCTTTCCAGATTTTCAGGGATGCCAAGACTAGATGTGGCTCAGTTCAGCTCGTATCTATAGATGCTTTCCTATGTGGCCTTAAAATCCATAGAGGTGGTGCGTACCAATCTTGATTCTCTAGTATGCCTTGTAGTTTAAATATTTTGTCAATTCTCAACATAACTGGCCTAGAAGCGCACTGATATTAGGAAATTAGATCATTCACAGGTGGCTTTAAACGTCCACAAAATACTGCAGGCAAGATCCTGTACGTGACTGATGGCTCTATTGTTGATCAGTGAAGATGGTCTCCTTACTTGTAGATTGGCAAACGATGCTGAAGTTTCATTCATCAGGCATACTTTGCTTTGACTAAATCTTGGAAATGACTGGGTGTAGGTAAAGGTATGCTCTCTTACAAATACCTCTACAGGTAGGCCGCTCCGTCCGACAGTCTTCTGCTATCTTTCCTTCATTTTGGTCGGATGGACTGAAATCTTGGTTTTCGCCTTCAAACACTAAATAGTATGTTCTGGCTGTTCCAACTGTGACTTTTACTGAATGAGCTCGTTTTGTTAGCGAAATGTTCTTTTATCTTTTGACAAAGCTTTCAAATATTGCTTCTAAACCTATTCATTTCCTCGATTGCTCGTTTCTCCACTTTCATCCGGAAAATCCGATGATCTGCCCGTCTTTTGCTCGTTGAGCGCATAAGCCGTTGTTGAGATGTAATAATGTGGCGACCATATTCCTTTGTGAAAAATCAATTAGATTAAGTTCTTTCCTAGACGTGTCGTGTTGGTTTTTCTATTTGGAGAAGTTCACTTTTCGACGTTAAAATTATATTAAAAATTCATAGGATTTGACGACAACAGGGGTGAATACTGAGCTCAGTTTTACTCGTGCCTGACTACATATGGATCTCTGTGTTGAATCTTTAGCTGCCAGATTTTGGCCAACCCTAGGCTTCTTATTGGTAACATATTAGAGGCTATCATTGTTGCAAAATCTATGTGAATGATTGCCAGGAAACCATTTACCAGTGGAGAAAAAGCTTTCTACTTAGTTCCACTGTATAAAGGTAAATGCGTCATGAAAAACTGTAACAAATCATCAAAAAAACATGATTTAAACCTTATGGTATTCAAAGCATCTTTGTTGGAATTACGTTATTATACGATGATATATTGTAGAACAAGGATGAAGAAACAGTGGACGGCGGTAGATCGCAACCAGCACCGGAGATCTATTTAAGAATGAATCTCGATATACGGGTATTCAAAAGTGAATGACCGGATAAATCAAAGTCAAAGTAAATGTAGCGTAAAAATTATTTGCGTCACGAAAAACGGTAACACTCACAAAAAAGAAAAAAAAAACTATTTAAACCATATGGCGCTCAAAGTGGATTTGTTGAAATTACGTAATTCTACGATGGAATTCAAAGGTATAAAGTAAGCATGGAGAAATAATAAGCGGTGGTGGCGGAAAGATCTCAACTAGTACCAGGGATCCATTTGATCGATATATACATAAGTCAGACGTATTCAAAAAGGTAAAATGCACAGTGGGAATGACCGGATAAATCAAAGTCAAAGTAAGTGTACCGCATGCCAACATCAAGAACTGCGTCACGAAAAACTGCAACAACCATCTATGAAACATTTCTTAAACCTTAGAGGCGGAGATGAAAATGTTACAGACCATGGCAAAATAATCCTGTCGGCTTATACATATCGAGTATGTCATATACAAAGAAGATTGTTGGAAAACCCCGTCCAGAAAAGGATGTTAATTACAATTTCCAACTAATGTTTATAGAAGATGGAGAAGAAAAATAAGTGTCGAAGAATGTCGAAAACCCATCGAATATATCAAATATTATGCGATGATGAAACAACCTATTCGTGAATGACTTGTTTTTTAAGTCTGATTGTTTATATCACCATTTACCAATTGCCGGGAATTCCTCATACCATTTGACTTGTTGATCGCCAGCTGATGGGTATTCCTTAGATGACTCGATCAAGATACTGATACAATCTTTTGTGAAAAGAGCTTGAATCCAAAGGCAATTGTAACCTCTTTAAACATCTCTACATCTTAAACGCCTCTTCCAAAAACATCGTAAGAACATAATCTATTCATCAGTGTTCAGAGAGTGAAACATTTCATTTCATCCGTCGTAATGAGAACTAAAACAGCTTTTTGCCAAAAAAAAACAAAAAACAAAAAAAAAAGAGCTCTCACCCTCCCACTCGAATTATTCACCCACAATTAAGCAAATAGTTTGCGGCGACTACGACGACGACGACGACTGTCGAATTATATTGTAGTATGAACATCGTACGTACAATGATGATGTTGATGGTGGTGACGGCGGCGCTACACGAGACAGCTAAGCTAAGTGTTTTCATTGTTGATGTTGGTGTTTGCCAGTAACATCCAAGTAAAGTGCTAATATCCACTGGGATTATACTGAGATTAGGGCACTAATGTGTGCTCTTGGGTACCTTGTTTGGCTGCATTCTAAGCCTGTAGCAACTTTAGAGCTCTTTGGCCTCTCTCTCACTGTGTGTCATGTCAAAACATAATTTTGTACTTTTCACTGTTAGCACTTTCTACTTCATAAGCACAATCGTTGTTGGTTGTTGGTATTATTTTTTCTCCGTTTCCTCTTCATTTCTTCCTCGACTATTACTATTATTATTATTCCTTTGCCGACACCTACTGAGGGCGTTAAGAAGACGAATGTGGCCGACGAAAGAGGGGTCGTCGGCAGACGCCGACAAAAGCAACAGACACAGAAAAAAAAGAAGAGAGAAGAGATTTTATCGCACGATGAAATGCCACGTCTCGATTGTTGATTCTATCCCCACGAAAACAGAGGATACCATAGACAGATGACAACCGACCACCAACAATCGACAGACGACAGAACAGGGTTAGATTTCCAGACCAGTCTGTGTTGTGTAGATTTGGTTTGCTCATTGGGTTACATCTTTAATTTAATTTAATTTGGGGTAATTGTTTTGGGACCTGACTGTGCTTAGGTTGTAAGGTTGTTAGATTGTATTGCGTAGGCGTCTCCATCTGTATTATTCCATTTAACGGGGTGACAAAGGAATTTCAAAATAAAAACAAATTTTCTCTCTATCTTTTGCAGGTGTTAACGACTTTCAGGTGCTGATTGTCTTTTAACACAAATGGAGGAAAAAAATACAAAAACAAAACCATATGTTGGTCAGTGAATTAGTAGCTTGTTACACACGATTGTTTAGTGCATACTTATGGCAACGGAATGGAACAAAGTTAAGTGGTCGAGTGTGAAAATTAAATGCCAACTTAGTAAGCCGATTGCAAGCCAACGAGGTGAGACTGAGCAATGGAGTCATTAAACGACTTGAAATTGAGTTCAATTGTCTAACTAGCCACTTATAAATATTGTAAATCGATACAGAACTTTTCACCAAAATTGTTAATGGATTTTAAGTATATCAGAATCGCTAGAAATGCCAAATATAAAGCAAGAGGGCAATAAAAAAAAATTATAGGGCCTTGTTCGGCTTGTTAAATGAAACTATAAACAGACTTAGTATGTATCGTCATCAAAGGTTTTGACCTTTCCAGCTGGGAACACACCTTGTTGATCGATTGTTTACAGTGGTATGCCTAGGAAATAAAAATCGTGGTGGATGAGCTTTTGACTGCTTTAAGTTATCTGGCACCCATGACGCACAGTTCTGTCGTATTCCAAGGAATACAGCTAAGCTCTTCAGTGGGTCTTTATTTCTAACTTAGCACTGGCCTACATGCAAAATCTCTGACGTACAGTGAGAGTGATTCCAATGCTAAATATTGGTCCTACTTACTACCTACTAATCCATAAAGAGGTTAGACCCATTTGTATGAGGTTTCCTGCTGAACATCATATAAAGAATAATGTGCGAGCAAAACATGACTACTAACGTGAACAAGACTTTCATTCATTCGGTCCATCTAGGCTCTGCTTAACGCTTTCAAACATTTTTGTGAATGTGCTCAGGCACACTATATATAGATGAAATTAGCTTACTGACTACAGATTGTCTGATCTAAATCGTAGCGAGCTCTAGGTACATACATATATATAATCAAAAATAAGTGCACTAGTAATAGCATTTCAGCCAGTCTTCCTCAAACCAAGGCTGTTCTGTTCACAAGCGGCCCTGTGGAGAAGAGCGAGAGAGACTCGCGGGCCCTAGAAGGGAAAAATACAGTCTCCTCAGAAGAAAAAAAAAGGAGCACGAGGAACGTTCGGAAGTTTTAAAAAAAAAAAAAAAAAATTAAACAAATTTGCTAAGGCTCTAAAGCCCCAACAGAAATCTACAAGGATGGAGAAGGAAATCTCATGGTGAACCACAGTCGGTGCAGAGAATCTGGAAATAACGGTGATGACGAACAACATCCCAAGGTCAGACAGAATGAATCATTCAACTTGGACGATGATATACAACATTTCCGTCCACCCGACTAAGATGAAGTCAGGCCATCAATTTCAAAGTTTAATTCTAACAAGGTCAATGGGTTAAATGCCGGTTTTTTTTTTAAAGCAACAGGCGATGATTGGATACGAAGCATACGTCAAATCATCTCCAAAATCTGAGTCGACGAAAATATGTATGTCCGACGAATGGAACTTCAGGATTGTTCCGGCTCCATTCAGTGTGGTATTATTACAGGAAAGTCCGCCATAGACAAAATTTTTCATATTTCGACAGAACTTGCAAAAACCAAATCGATGCACACCGATTGTAAGCTGGATACGATGGCATCTATAGAGACGAACTATGTAGAGCCATGCCTATATTGGGAATCCCTCTCAATCCCATTCGTAAATGCAGGATGTAGATGGAGAATGCACCATCAAGGTCGGTGGTGACAAAACCTAGACTTTCAATGTCAGGAAAGGACTTAAACAAAGCGATCCGTTATAGTGCAATTTTTTCAACGTCGTTTTTGAGGCACCATATTCTAAAAGTCTGTTCAGTTACTCGAATATTCAGATGACATGCTTCCATCACAGTACATTCGTAGATGCAATCATCCCTTGCATTGACTAGCTCCCGAAGCTGATCCCTGTGATAAACGTTTTGCATCGTCGTTCAAAGTGTTCTCAAACTTTCCGATTCTGACTGTTAAAAAGGAGATTGCAGCTTATTTGTAGGTAAGCCGACTTGCTTACATTTTCAGTTTTGTAATTTTCTTGATTTTCCACGACAGTCAGTCTTTGTTGGTTATAAGCACTGGTTTCATTCTCACTACCGCTTAGGTCGATTAGTGTCCACCAGAACACGATCTTTTCTGACTGTTTCATTGATTCCATCATGCGGAAAATCATAGCCAGATCTATTAGTTTTCCTCCATCAGAACTGCGATATACTAGGTGTTTTAAATTCTTTTTTATTTTATTCAATATAGTCCCCTTTTAGCTTGATACACAGCGATTTTCCAACTTCTTGATCCCGCCCGAAAAGTAATTTTCCGGAAGGTCTGCAAAATACTCCTCCGCGGCGTGGATGATTTCCTCGCGTGAACTGAATTTGTTATTGATGAGCCATCTTTTGAGGTTTGGGAAGAGATAATAGTCCAAGGGAGCCAAATCGGGCGAATACGGTGGATGCAATAGCAATTGGAGCCGTAAGTCATTGATTTTAGCCGTGGTTGCGATGCTCTTGTGAGCCGGCGTATTGTCTTGCAAAAACAAAATTTTTTTTCGCTTCATGTGAGGCCGTTTTGCACCGATTTCGGCCTTCAATCGCTCCAATAATGCACAGTAATACTCGCTGTTGATGGTTTTTATTTTTTCGAAGTAGTCCACGAAGAGAATGCTATGGCAATCCCAGACAACCGACGCCATAACCTTTCCGACCAATCGAGCCTCCCTCGGCCGCTTCGGAGCACTCGTGCCGGCTTCAGTCCATTGCCGGGCACTCATTCTCTTCTCTGGTGTGTAATAGTGGATCCAAGTTTCATCAACAGTTACCAATCGACGCCAAAAGTCCGCCCGATTCCGCATCAGCAAGTACAAATACTTTTTCGAAATGCTCTCGCGTTCGTGTTTTTGGTCAGGAGTGAGCATGCGCGGCAGGATAACTTTTTCATATGCAGAATATTGCCCAAAATATGGCGTGTGCGCTCAGTACTAATCTTTGTGGTATCTGCTAGCTCGCGCACCTTCACTTTCCGGTCAGCCAACACTATTTCATGTATTTTTTTGACATTGTCCTCTGTAACCGCATCGGAGGGCCTGCCGCTGCGGACTTGATCCGTAGTGGAGTTGCGACCACCACGAAACTCTCGACACCATTATTTGACGGTGTAATCTGACGGAGCATTAGCCCCATAACATTTATCCAACTTTTCCTTTGTTTTCTTCGCCGTTTTGCCTCTCAAAAAATAATGTTTTATGAGAGAACGAAAATCGTTTTTGTCCATACTCAACATGACGCCAAACAAAACAAAACTAAAGACAGTATCGCACTGAAATTTGGCATGTCTGCCTAAATCGGAACGGACTTCAAGGCACCATAACCTTTTATTGCAGTAGCAGCGCATTCTGGCGGTCAAGGAGGTTACTTTTCACCCCACCTAGTATGGTGTCTGTAGCAATAGTTTCATCCGAGCACCCATGCGTGGAAGAAATGTCAAGTCACTTGACAGATAGTCACTTGCTTTACGTTGGAACCTCCCATACAAGCTTAAGACCACGGTGTGTTATTATGCATGGGATTAATTAGTGCGTGAATGTAGCATCGCCCTGATCCTTCTGTATCAATTTGAAGTCATTTGTATGCATCAACTTCCCCCTGGAGGGTGAGACCTACATACAGGGTCATGGCGCCATGTATCAGTTGCTATGTTATTTGGGTAATCCCAAGTCGGAAAACCATGGTTGCGATTTATGTTTAAACCACAGCCACCATTACGCCCCCATAAGGAGGCATTCCTCTACAAGTCAGGCTTGAACCGAAGTTACACGGGCTTCTGACTTCCAAGGTCACAGAATTACGCCTACCAGTCTAGCCATCGAAAATAGTGTATCACTCCAGTCTTTGGGCTAAAATAATTTAAACTAAGAAACTGAACTCAAAGTCGTTTTACGGCGCCTTCATATGTATGTACGAGTAAGTGAAAAAATTATCTCCTAATGTACTGTGTGGAATTTACATGAATCCTATACTCGATTTCATGTTAGTCTGCTATACGTAGTCAGCAAATGAAACAGCAAACTCCTTCCAGGGTATCTGAATTCCTACCCAAATGACCATCTAAAGTATGAACACTTCATGAGTTAACTTGGTAATCGGGTACCTACTTACCGAAACCAAAAAATCAAATCGTATTGGGAGGTGCCCAAGGATGAGCTGTTGAACAAATGTCCGCCATCAACACCAGATTGTTGGTTTGGGAAAATTCTCTTCAACATTTGACTATTAAGAAAGTCAGATAAAATTGTATTACCCTCCACCTGCAAATATTTTTCTTTGTTCCGCCTCGGGGCTAAGGACCCAAATTGAAAACCAAAAAGTCCCGCAATACCAGCAAATCTTCCGTCTTCATCTCTAACCGGTAGTAGTCGTCAACGACAACGACAACATCGTCAACGTTGTGGAACATATTATTTAACCGAAAAGACAACCCTTTCTGCTGTCTTCCAATACCAGATTTTTCACGCTCTCCATCTCCTTCTTTAGATACGTCTCCTTAGCCATATACACACAACAAAACACAACACAACACACAACAGATTGTTGCCATTACACCCGAGAGATATTTAGACCTTGTCAAATTAGCCTCGAAGCCCGAAAAATGGTTAACAAAAAGCCCGCAAATAACCGACCTAAACAACACATTCTAAATACCCATGAATGGCTATAGAGCAGCACACAAGCTCTCTCCCTGATATCAGGATGCCGAGAGTGAGGGAATTAATGGAAAATGAGGGAAAGAATGAGTGGAAAAAAAAAAACCGAAGAAAAAAAAATGAAAATACGATGAAAAGAAATCATAAAAATACCAAGCGAAACCCATAATCATAAATAAAAGGAAAATAAAAATGAACGGACCGACATCGCAGCAGGCGAGTGGAGCGAGAAGGCAAAGATACCATATACGAACGATATACTCGTAGGATATAGGAATATAGGAATACAAAGACAACAGGGTATGAGAGAAGAAATGAGAACGAGGACAATCCAAAATAATAATGAAATCATTGTCATTTGTAGCAGTGTGGGATGAATAGGACACAACGAATGGGGCAGAATGGGTGGCTGGTCGGAGCAGTAGTTGGAGATACTTATATCCTTAAGGAGTTGTGTCTCACAAACAAACATATGTACGACATCTATAGATGGTGCCAGCGCCTACACCGCAGTTCCTTTATACATTCTAGTTTCAATTTGACGAAGATAAAGAAAATGATAAAACTAGAATAAGAGAAAAGGTTAACAGGAATGAGGAATAGGGCTGCCACTTTACGTTTGGTGTGCCATTTTAATGAGTATTTAGTACATACATATGTTCCACGACTCATTCAGTCGGAACCACTTGGCCTAAGAGGTACAATTTAGACTCTATCTTGGTGTTCCCACACGAACACTCTAGTCTATATTTTAATGTGCCATAATTTGTAAACCAGGTGAAACTTGTCTACAAGCCATTAAAGCGTTTTGCACTCACTCCCATCCCAATGAACGGTTCTGCTTAAGACCTCGTCGACTTGCAATCGATAATAGAAACGCATCTTCCTGATTGCCACTGCAATTTAACTGATCCAATCGCGCTTATTTAGAGCGTTATTATCCATTTGCTCAATGTGGCCTAGACTTCATTCGTCTTCGTATCACATTTTTTAAGACTACATTCACATCTTGGTGCTTCTTATAGGGCCCAAGGCTCTGTCCTCCCCTTTGTTGGGCTTTCTGCTAAAGACTACCCTGTATACGACAGAGTATCCTTCTTTCGAAAGAACTCCACATCACTATTAACTCCGGTAGGATATAAGGGCCTGCAATTTTTTCCAATAAAATACTAGAGCCAGATTAAATGCGTTATTAGCGGAAGAACTTTCTTGTTCACCTGACTTAAGGTAAAGGCGTCACGAAAGTATGTAACAATTTTAAACCTATCTCACGTACAGTGGATATTTACGAGCTAATTCAACTACTTAGTTGGCAATGTAATATAATTGAACTTCATCGTAGTTATACGGGTTTGTGAGAGGCATGACATGAGAGCTATGACGAGATTTAAAGCTTAAGGCGGAGCAACATAGAAATAATCTTCATCGATCTGGAGAAAGCATTCAATAAAGTTTCAAGCGGATGTATATATTCGTAAGAATGAGAATGTCCGATGACGATGACACATTCACGCCCAAGTTGGAGGGCACCAAAGCAGAATTAAATTCCCTCACCTTTCAGTATTTTATACTAAAGGAACACGTTGAAACCCTAAACCGTAAAAGAATGAGGAAGCAGAGGGAAGTCGTCGAAAAATCAAGTTCTAGCCGAGGTGCGATAAAAAATCAATCAGATCCCTCCAAAGCACCACCAAAGTCTTGATCACACTAACGCTGTGATTAAAGATGGAGCGAGCTATAGAATGATTTTAAGCGTTCCATAGGTATCTCAATAGCTCAGGGTCCCATATACCTCCAAATATGTTCCTATTTTGATAGTAAGCTCCTGGGCCGTAATAAGAACCGAAGTCGAATGAACAATACTGGCCTGTATCTGCACTCCCCCGACTGCATTACAGGCAAAATACTATTTCTTTTGCACACCATTGACACTCTATAACGACTTCTGGGCTCAGGAATAACAACTGGGCTCAAAGAATCCTCGCAGCTGATTAATGACAATGAATGATGTTTTCCAATTTCGACTAGCCTATCCATGCGGCTAACTACGAATACTTATTGGAGTATTCCTGATATAAAAATTATCACCGTCCGGAAAGCAGTAGTAGACTCGCACTGCTCTCAATAGAAAATGAGTTTATGAAGTGAAGCAGCCTACTATACGAGTACACTCCACTTGGTCAGACAATGACGGGATTTCTTGAACAGAAATGTAAATATTGAAATTAGAGGTCGTCCGTACCCCTATGTTCGAACCCTGGCCACAAAAAATGGTTTATCATGTCTCGGTAGCGCGATCCATTGACCGTGATCGTTTTTCTGGCCTAATTTTCGAAAAAGTACGGCCCTTATGACACCTCCGTTCTATAAACCGCACAAACAAACAGTTATGCGTTCTGGGTGCATTGACATCTCATCATCATCAGTCGTGGATTTTCGGTGCCCCAGATGCGGCAATTTTGCTTATTAACGTAGTCGCCAATCTGAAAATACACAGCATGTATGTCTTCCAGAACCCAATCCGAGGACGTTCGGCGCTGCTGGTGGCTGGCTGGTTTAAGTTCCTACGTTAATTGGACCTCATACGCATTGAAAGGCAAATCTTTTGTCAAAATTCAGTGCAGTGTGGTTGTGGAGAGGTCAAGCTCCTTTCGAGATTTTCCTTTACCGCGGCAATATTTTCCATTGAACGTCCGGGGCGAACACGTTGCCACATATTCTCGAATTAGTTCTTATTAGAAACAACACACTTATTCCATCTAACATATAGGAGGAATGCTTAAGCTCACAAATGAAGTCAGGACATCGAAAGAAGCAACTTGTCTAGACTAAAGAAAAACAATATTCTGAGTCCGCCGTTCCGCAACATAGCTCTTTTCGTGCACTTCTTGAGTAAAGGATGTGATAAGCTCTACGAAGTTTAGCCAACGGGGAGCGACCCAACCATCTCTCGTAGATCAGCTCATCAACAGTTCTGCAGAGTCAATTAAAAAGTGTCTGTCGGAACTTAAATAGATACGACAAAGCACGTACGAGTAGATGATAAATAGATCTCACCACAAGTCTAGACATAAATCTGATCTAGTCTTTCTGTGAAGTTGTTCAAAATCTTGATCACATTCTCTAAGATGAAGCTCAGTACGACGAGAGGTGTTTATTTCGTATTTCCGAAATAAAGTATATTATATTCTTCTCTGACGACCTTAGTTACATGGCACTCACTGAGGTAAGAGGCCTGCAGCGCACCAAAGGAACCAGCTAGAGTTTTTTCTCGGAGTAGAACAAGGCAGGTCTAGAAAGTTTTTGACGTCGGTTGTTTGTAATCATGGAATGGGGCTCGCTCGAAAATCGTGTTGTCGTAATTGGCCTGCAAAAATGCGGCTACGAAAAAGGCGAAATCTTTCGGAAGCTGCCTCCACTGAAAATCACACGAAACTTTGTGTATCGTACCGTGAAGTTATTTGAGAATATTGGTGGAACCCGGCCGTCCCCGCACTGTGCGAACGACACAAATTATCAAAGCCGAGTAGAATCGGGGGATGGAGAACAGCGAGGACAGCATGTCGCGCAACCGTAGTTTCAGTTTTTCAGTTTTAAAGCATTTTATTTCCTTAATCACTAACTCTTACATATTAACAAAAAATGCTTAAATGCTAGCTTAAAATTACTTAACAATCTTATACTAACTTACATCATCGTTCATAAGAAATTGTGCACCTCTGTATTGTGGAAGGTTTTGGGCTGTAGGCTCTAAAGACATAGCAAGGTTTTATAGTTCTGTAAGGTGTTTGCCAGCCCTTGCACGGTCGCAAACAGAAACCAGTAATCCGAAAGGACAGTCGCTGTCCGGTACTGACGGCTTTGATGTTATTCTAGTCGCCTCATCCACTTCTAATAGAAAAACGCTGATATCGTCAGAAAGTCGTGAAGACTTGGCCTATTCGAATACGTTTCTGATTTCGGACAATAGATGCGTTTATACAGGGTGCCATTCTAGAGCTCGGTCTTAAATGTTCACTATAAACATTTTTTTTTTTTTTCAACGTTAATTATTATCAATTTATTTATTAATTTTCAATTTATTAATTTTGGTAAAGGATCGCATAATTAGTTTTATAGTTGCCTGCATTTTATTTTCTCTAGGCAGCCCTGACACGACTAGTGGCAGAAACAACAAAAACAACAACAAAGTCCCTCAAGCCGTATAGTTTAGTGGAAGTCTTCTTCTGTATTTTTTTCCCCCCTTTTTGGTTTTTGCTTAGGTAAGCTCTTCTAGTGCCAGATTTTAGCTGGCAGAAGGACTTTCCCTTCATTTTTTCCTTTCTTCAATTTTCTTCCTTTTTTTTTGTTGTTGTTTTGTTTTGAAAGCCTCGTGCTAGTCCTCGTTCTACACTTTTCCACACCAATGTCACATATATTCATAGTTCTAGTACACCTACCCCCTGTTTGGGAGTAGGACAATTTTATATTGGAGCTAGAGTGGCTGGATATATTGCCAGATGATGATGAAGGGTGCACAAAGGGAGAGTTAAAAAAAGGGGAGGTGCGCTTGGGTTTTATAGAGCAGTTTTGTCAACTATTGATAGTGTACTCTCACTGAGATTGAGGGAAGTAAGAAACAAAACAAAAAAAAAAATTAAGTATCTCACCACCCTAGTGCTGCCAGCTTGTGTCATAACAGGGGCGACGATCGAGTGGGTGGGTGTCAGTTCAGTGAACTACAACGAAAGAAATTCATCTTACGAGTACTTGTGTCATAGTCGTTGTCGTCGTCGTCGTCATCGTCGTCGTCGCCGCTATCGTTGTAGTCGTCAACGTTGGTGAATGAATAGAAGAGAAAGGGACTGATGGTGGCAACCTGAATTAATTTTGGCCTGTAATCCCAAACAGCAGCGGCAGAATAAGAGTACTCTCTCTTGTAGCAGCAGCCATTTATTGATATTTCATGTTTGCAATGTTATTGCTATCGAAGGGAGGTAGAAGGGATCGATGAAACGGTTGCATGTGGAATCCATTTTACATTGGATTTCACTGCAATATGGGTTAAAAAGTAAATAAAGAAAGACACAAGTACAAGTAGTAAGTGCTTAGTAGTATCCGATGACAGGAAGAGGGCGGATTTTGATTTGATTTTCCTTTCAACCCTACAATTCGCTTCGAGTACATACATATTTGGTTTAAGTGTTGAATACAATGGAACGGGACGATAAGGTGGTTTGATGGTGGAATATGATGCGGCAAATGGAGTGCCACAAGGTAGTGGATTGACATTATTATTATTATTATTATTTTTTTTTTTTTTTGTTATTCGACAACTGGAAGGGTTTTCCTAAAATCAACAAACATAGACATTGGATCGAAAAAAAAACTTTATTGTTACCAGCCTTAAGAATTGTTTGGAAATTAATACTGATGGCTCCTTTACCTGGTGTAAATGGTAAATTCTGGTAATAATAAGCCAATGTCAGTAATAAACGAGGATTGCTCTTCCGGACGTGATGGACAGATTGTATGTTATTTCAAAAATATCAAAGACAGCATCTTTTATTACCTCTGTTCACAAGAAAAGGTTCTAGAACTGGCATGCTCAACTGAAGACCCATTCCTAACCAAAATCTCTCAGAATAAGGTTTATGATGCGATGCGTTTTGATTGTTAGACATTTAGCTGGAGAGCAAGGCAAGTTTCTTAAGAGCAGATCTGTGTCCAACAAACTATAAGTTTTTGGAAGTTGGTAAGGTTCCATAAGGCAACCCCTTGAAGATTCTTTTCACGAAATCAGAACTCTAAGATTTAAGTTGAATATTAACAGTTTCTTTAGATTTAAGTTTTCATCACAACACCAACGATCCCAAATTAGCGCTGGTATCATATTAAAACCGTGTTTCAACGCATTATATGGGTACATTTACGATAACATGACATCCGTGAGCCTGGGACAGGCAGACTCCAAAGTGAAAAAAAAGACGCTTAAGATGTGACGCCAATACACAATTATCTACGCAAATGCATAGAAACGTAGGCTTACTGGGACTTATCGGGTAGTCCAAAATAGAAGAATTGGTCCGACTCCTACTGTTTGACCCCATCAAGAGGTGATAGATATCATGCTTGTTTTTTTTTAATCTAAGAGGGTGTTGGGCAGATCTTCTTCTTCTGACCACTGATTCATTTTCCGTAACTTCTATCCACAACAGGTCCTACCACAACAGACGGATGGCGATGACGCATTTGAAAAAGCACTCACAGAATCCTCCCCGATCACCAAAAGAAAATACGGGAGACAACCACCTTGGTGGCATATGGTACTTAGGACTTTCCCCCGTAATAATAGAAAACGTTTTAGCAAAGTCTAAAAGCCTACGCATGGATTGATAAGAATCAAAAGAAATCGAAAGAATCTCTAATCGTGCTAATGGACACGAAATTTGAAACAGCGCATATGAGATCTCCATTCCGTGCATCTACGAGTAGAAGGTAGACTAGGTAATTAACAAGTTTGAGCTCTATAATTTCCCAAACTAGAACGGCGATTTTGTAACCTCATACATTTCCCGTCTGCTCGAGAAGTAGTCGAAGTTGTTCTCATACCAAAAATGAGCGAAACTTCCCAAAATATCCTCTCTTCTGAAAACTTTACAAAGAATTATATGTATGTTTGCAAATCTCCACATCAAAGTTTCCGTAGATAGATAAACTCTATCCAACGCTCAACATGGGTAACAAAATGATTAGTTAGTGCCCCACTGTCGTTCATTCAATCAAGAGAAGCCTCTCACCCAAAGAGTTCAGCAAGGTGGACTTTCTCAACATCATGGTAATCTTCAAAAACATTAACATTGAACGGACTTATCAGTGCCCATTGGAACCTCATATGCCGCATTGTATATTCAACAAAAAAAAAAAGCCAAACATCGGAGTACTTCGGATGCACTGACAGCAAAGAATTCCAAACCTTCAACAGCTACTCCGACTTGGTGGAGTAGAGTAAAAACCTGGCTCACAACGAAACTGGATGTCCATTAATCCAGCAAGAATTGCATCAGTACGCAGGTCATTCCAGCTTAATGAAAATGTAAGGTAAGAGCCATAAGTCAACGAATACCCCTGAGGTATCTTAGATGATTTGACACTGTTAGGTCGTTTGTACTTTAAAACTG
Organism: Volucella bombylans; assembly: GCA_949129095.1. NCBI lineage: Eukaryota > Metazoa > Arthropoda > Insecta > Diptera > Syrphidae > Volucella > Volucella bombylans. Next base: position 152,486,645 of record OX422143.1, read on the forward strand.
TCCAAAGTTTGTGTAAATTGACGGGATAAAAATGCCCGATGAAATGAGTGCCGTAATCTTCTCTAAAGACTTAGTTATTCAGTTGCTTTTCAACCCTCCTAGTTACTGCAGTTTCTTCGAAAACGAATTCTTGGCCATACATATCACACCCTGGTTATCGATAAAAGCTGTCTTACGTCAAACATCTTACCCCAGCATACGCAGTATTCAAGGCCAACGCCAGATGGTCCAGTTTAGAAGGCTTCCAATCAGAATAGAGTTCAAATTTCTAAAATCTAAAACAATACATCTCAGTGTCATCGCCGCTTTTTGTATTCTGGGCAGGCACGTCCTTAGACTCAGCTGACGTGATGAGAAGAAAGAGACCATAACTCACTTCTTCTGCACTTCCACTGCTCACTAGAAACGCGTACATACTGTTATGTGAAAAACAACTACTTTTTCCCCTGCTCTAAGCGATGTATGTAAGTAACACTTACGCGGCTAATATCCTAAAATATATTTTGGTTCTTGGCGTATCAGAATGGGCCGCGCTCCGATGTAAGTGCTATTCTCCGAAGGCCACAGTCAAACTTACTAAATAAATTACGTTAAGTTGACTTCTACGTAATGCTGGTATTAACAGGATATGGTTGCCTGCTACACACATTAACATGGCACAATAAACATCACACAGCAACCATTTGAGTAGCCACTAGACCCTCTTCTGACGGATTAAAATAATTGATTTTGATTTCCTGCACCGATTTCCTAAAAACACTTCCAAAGGCAAAACATTACTTGGAATACTGCTAGCAAGGTCGCTAATGTCTCTAAAAATAAGAAAACATAAAACTCTCACATCCAAAGTGGGTTATTTGAAATTAAACAATCTAAGAGCTCAAAAAGTGCCAAGCAGAAATGAACCACAAGCTAAGCGAATAACATCACTTCATCGACGATTATGTATTTGGAAAACAAAACTTTTGACCTTGAAAATCCGGATCAATTGCCTGTTTTGTCATTCACTCGACACAAGATCTTCCAAATAGAAAACATTTTATGCACAAAGTCCTCTCCTTCATTCCGTCTTCAAAAACTTTACCTAACTTCTCACATGAGTGCGTTTTTTTTTTTTTTTTTCTTTTTTTGTCAAATAAATACAAACAACGAACCGAAACAACTTCAAAGAATAGAAGCAGGAAAACTTCTGAAATTCTGAAATTCCTTAAGTCTCCTTAATTTTGTGTCAAAATAATTTCCACCCCTCAAGTCGAAGGAAGGTATTCTCGTACTTTTACAGGACTATCATCAAGTGCTACCAAACCAGACCACTTCAGTGTACAAACCAACAAACCACTCCCCATCGATAATTTTAAATGAAATTCCAAAACAAAACTCATTCTCGCATTAAAAAGGACGAAGCAAATACATAGGAAGTAAGAAACGAAAAAAATCAGACTTTAGAGAGACAAAAAAAAAGGGATACAAAACGGAAGGAAACCGGAAGGAAGGACACACGGAACAAACGGAAAATCAAGAAATGAGAAAAGTTTGCCCTCAACCACACACAGGACATGAAATGCCAGCCAAAGCATACACAAGTTAACAAGAGTTTACTTACGAGTGTGTGTACGAGTAAAACGTGCACACATACCAATGCCATCTCGTACAAGAGGAATACGAGAATTCTACATGCCAAGAATACACATTTACTCGTTATAGTATATTGTAATAGCGATCGAAGCCCAAGCCTTAACTATGGAATGTACCTCTAAAGATAGATATCATCGCACGGCTCTCATACATTGTCGACAACTTCATCTCCTCCTGGCTCTGGCGCACTCCTCTCTAGGAGGACTTTTCAGTGCTAAACTCGAGTTCTTCAAAATCCAAAAATCCGGGTGGGACTGGTACTAGTACTGGTCCCGGTACTTGGTATTGGTATTCGAGCTGGAGGTGTATGAAATAATAATGTTTTCCTGGCGCTTCTTGCTTTTGCAATGGCGGCAGTGGTAGTGGCGATGGCGATAGCGAGGATGGATACGGTAAGCTGTTACCAAGTTGTAGTGGTAACTTTAAGGAAACTGGATTATAAGAGGATAGAAGTGGTAGTAGTCATCGCCATCATCATCGTCATCACCACCATTTGGTTCCTTCCCTGTTGCCGGTTCATACATATCTTGCCAGAGTTATACTCCTATGTTACTCGAAAGGATGGTGTTAAAAGAATTACTTACATGTAATGCAGACGCACAAATAACCTTCTATGGAAGGTCGTACATGGTTGCAAGAATCCTGATAGGATAATAGTACATAGGCATTTTGCACTCGAATTGGATATGCGACTAGATTGGGGATCATCTGACTTGAACGATACATAACATAGAACAAACATTTTCCATCACCATTTTCGAAAGCACCTGTCAAACTTGTTGAAAGGTGGTTGGTTTTGATATTGATTGCATCCATGGCAAGGTGTATTAGCTGTCTTCAATGAACCCAGTCAGTTTATAATGATAATCTTAATCCAGATGGGGTTTTCCTACTGAAACAAAAACAGATATTCCTCCTGCAGTATTCACAGAAATTCAGAGATAATGCTCACACAATTGCAACTCAGGAAACATACGTACTTAAATATGGATACGCAACATGGGTGGCAACTAATTGGCGGTTTGAAGGTAGGCAATCAAGTGAAACACATAAACTGGAAGACACCGATTATTAAATCCTTTCGGAGTTCTTCCAAATGTATGATAGATCGCGTGTGAGTAACTAATTAGGCTCCACAGAGGAAGCAATAGGAAATTTCATAATCATTATTACGCCAGCAAGGGTTCTAATAAAACCAATTTGGAAGTTTTAAGGTTATGCCGATGTATTTAGAAACGAAATCGGCAGGAGTTTTATAACCACAATTAGGAAACCCTGCTATTCATGTCTACAGCTACGGATTAACTTCAATAAAGATGTCACGATTGGAAGATTTGGTCAAATAAATTTCGATATGAATAAAGATTAAAATGTGCTGGATGGAGAATAGAAGTGATTTACTAGAGGGTGCGCCATCTGGAGCTTCGGTATAGAAATGTTTAATGTCGCGAGTCTTTATTTAGTCTTGTAGACCTTTTTCACGCATTTGCGGACACACAATCAGACACCATCGACCAATGATGGTTTTGGAGTAAATACCGTCTCAAACGGTCATTTTTTCATCGTGCGATGGTGTTTCATGAATTATGCGAGGATTATCGGTTCTCCAAAAGCGACGACAATTTTGTTTGTTTACTCCGTCAGAGAAGGTGAAATGAGCCTCGTCTGTCATCAGAGTTCTGCTCATTAAATTCCGATATCAACAGCATAACCAATTGGGGAACTATCAATAGAGTGGAATTTAATGCTTCCAAAACACAATGCTGTCTGCTGTCTTTAAAGCGAAATTTAAACACCCAGCCATTATCCATGAATGGCACTTGCATCGTCGAAACCGAAAAACTTTCCATTCTCGGTATGTGTGTTAATGACAACTTACGTTGGAATGACCACATATTCGATGTCGTCAAAAATGCTGCGAAATGTCTAGGTTTCCTCAAGCGATGTAAGAAATATTTTACCCCCTCTGATCTGGCCTCAATATATAAGGCATTCATCCGCCCAAAATTGGAGTACAACTCCCACATCTGGTCAGGTGCTCCTAAAACATCTCTGCACCTGCTAGATAGGATTCAAAACCGTGCGATAAAACTTATTGACGATACTAATATCAGTCAATCAATGGACACCCTCGAACACCGACGAAATGTCTCGTGTCTCACTTTGTTTTATCGCTACTTCCACCACCAGTGCTCCACTGAAATCGCCAGTAGCATTCCGCCCATTCAAACTTTCAACCGTAACACCCGTCTCGCTATGAATGCTCATCAGTATACCCTCAAGCCCATTTTCGGACGTACTCTAAAATATCGTGATTCGTTCCTAAGCCGTACAACTCGCTTATGGAATGCCCTGCCGATCTCTGTATTTCCTGGTCGTTATAACTTGCAAACATTTAAAAACAATGTACATCGGTACCTCTCTTTTCTTCCTCCCTAAATTTCCTTTGCCCGCGCTGTGTACAATCACTTTAAGGGTACTCAAACCCCTTGAGCGCGCGCTCATTATAAAAAAAAAAAAAAAAAAAAAAAAAGAGTTCGCACCTAAACATCCGACTTAGTTTCATTCATTCGAGTGACGCTTTTCGCGTAACCCGTTGAGACAACTGCACTATGTATGCAAATATGCGAAGATTTTGCTGCAAAATCCTCTTTGAAGTGATCCCGCTGATGTTTAATAGCTGAGATCGGCGGCAATACGAGACATTTGGATTTTAGGCAACAATCTTCTTTGGAACGACATGGACGATGATTAATGTGTTCTTGACGGATCGCTACAAACCCGTGCTCTATGACATTTGACGCGAAATAATGAATTGTGTTGTCGGAAGGCAACAACCGATATTTTTCACGATATGCACGCTAAGTTAACACAACTGACAACAACAACAGGCATGACAAGAAATCTCCGGTTACTGAGAGATTTGCCCTTCAGAATTGGATTTCTAAAAAAATTATCTCTAAAAGAAATGGATGTGTCTGTACCGACAATCTTAGAGCTAGAGATGAACGCTTAAACATATTCAAAACTAATTCAGGCGATAAACTTGCTAGGGAAGGCATAAAGAAATATTTCTTAGAACCTAAACCTGCGTTAGGCGTTAGTAGCACAATGGTTATGTTCATTGCCTACTATGGCAAAGGGTCTGGATTGAAAACACAGGGCAAAACCAAACATCAGAAGAACTATCCTTTTGGCAAGACAATAGCAAATCTCTGAATATGAAATTTGTCTTTGAAAAAATCTATCATTCTTCCGCCGTTTAGAGCCAGTAAAAAGCCGTAAGCTATATGCACAAAATGGTAAGACGAACAATCAAATCAGTAGTTAGACCTTAATCCATACCACAGAAGCATGCGTTAGGATTATTTGCGTCTGTGGTCAGGGTTTTCATTGTTTTTTCGTGAACAAAACAGCAACGGCATGACTCTTTCGGACATGTGCAGACCAAAAGAATGCTTCCCAACGTCTCTGCTTATTGGCGTTTTGTTGCGACAATATCCACTTACTAATGCTCTATATTAAAGGACACCATTTCAAGCGATCCTTAGCTGTGAGGAAGACGTTGATATACTGGAGCACTTACCGAGTACTTTTTGAATGGTTACTAGGTGCGGATTATGTTTGCATTTTATCACCAATTCCCGTCTATCTATGAGAGACTTTTTAACAGCGTACATTACCCTTTGTCTGACTCGAACTGCAACTTTTTAAAATGATATAATTTTTTTATTTTTTGATAAATTTTATTGTGCCAAAGCAAAGAATGTTGGAAAATAAATCAATTTTCAAATTGTATCAGTAGTTTTCAATATGTCCACCTTTGGCGCGAATAATGGCCTTAGGACGGCTGCAGAAAGCATCGCACGCTGCACGCAAGTGGCTCATTTTGGCCCATTCCCGGCGAGGTGCTTGTTCGAGGTGGTCCAAACTTTGGTATTTTTTAGTGTCAACCTTCGCCTTCAAAATACCCCAGACAGAGAAATCCAACGGATTTGCATCCGGAGAATTTGCAATCCATTGTATCGAAGTAATGAAGTGTGGAACATTGTTTTTAACCAATCTTGGTTGACGAGCGCTTTGTGAGACGGTGCCGAGTTGAAATGTTGAAATGTCCACGGTCTCCGACCGAAATGATTGTTTGCCCAAGGCTTCAATACGTAATACACGAAATTCCAAACAACTGCACAATCTGCACTGAACCATCTTCATCAGACATCAACAGTTTTGAGAAGTCACAGTCAAACCTGAAGTCGCCGATGATAAAACCCGTAAATCGTGGCATCACAAGGGTTCAAACATGCATTACTTACCATTTGATTAAGCATTTGAGGTGGCAGTGAAAGCATTGAAAGAAGGATGAAGTGGGTGAAATTAGTAGCAAGCCATCCAGATAGACTTTTGGATTATGGATTAGAATATATAAAAATGGTCTTGAACATTCCATTCAAATTCAAACGAAGTGGAAGGCACAACAATCAATGGCGCACCGACGAATTTCTAGTGTTTGTTCCTTCGAACTATCTAATAACGTTTTACATTGTTTATAAAAGTGTACCTCTGTAAAGCGCCGCGATGAGTGAGGGAAAATTATCGTCAGATTGTGGCTCCTTATGCCGCCATGGAGAAGAAACCTACAAATCAGTTTTGTGTCAGATATGACTACTGCCAAATCCTTCTCTTAACAGAATCGTAGTCATTGTTATAGAAGTAATGATGACGCAGATGCTACATACATTGTCTTCCTATTGGATTCTATTTTAGGATCACGAATGTACTAGTAATGATCAGTGCTTCCAGACATTACTCGGAATCAGCTCACAAATTGGCGAAGAACAAATATTTCTCCGCCATTAACACGATATTAACTCTTCTTTGGATTCTCTGGTTACTCTCATGCAAGTATGTCTACGCATGGGGTGAAGACAAGCACTTACGATTGAATTCTTCGTAACCAACACACTCCATCTTAGAAGTAAAACCACAGACAAACTACGGTGCACAATGGCCCGGTAAGGTAGTATACAAGTCTCCGCCTTTATGATTTCTCCACTACATAATAGCATCACTGAAACATTACGTGAATGCGAACAAGCATGCAATTCTCTAATATGACCTAGGCGCCCATAAATAATTAGCAATCAACTTAACATAGACCCCAAGCCATGCGTAGACAAAGATATTCGAAGAAGTCTTAACTGGTAACTACACCATCCCTCTGGCGTTCCATTGGTTGTCTTGTAATTGTTATCACTAATGAACACGCAACTTAACAACCTGGCAGGCCCCATAAAAGTAACTCTAACAGAAGATTTTCCCTGAAGCCTATTTCACAAATAATGTTTGTCCGACGTAGAAGAGGATTTCTCTTGTGTTTCGCAACTCCTTCTTCTCTCGTACAAAAAGCAATTCACTTCAAAACAATTAGCACCTATTCAAGGCTACTTTGCTTTAAAATTAAAAATCATAAAAAAAACTTCACTCTGTACGGCGGTCTATCACTCATTTCGACTGTACACGCTCATCTCATCACAGGACTCCTCTTGAGGTAAGTAATAACTCCTCTTGCACCTTAACTTGAAACCCATTCAGTTCTCCGACACGCTATTGTGACTTAATTGGTTGTAAACATGAAAATCCAATCCCCTCCGTTATCCAAGGCTCTACAAGCCATGTATCGTATCTCGAAAGCAAGATGCCCTACCATTCGGGACAAAGGACTGAATTTTGCCAATCAACCCCAGTGACGTATGGTCAGAGGAATCATCATCCTCATTTGCTGCAACTTTACAACTTTGGTCAAGGCAATTGCGTGCGTGTTATTCGTTTCGTATTGCTGCAATCTTCATTTATTCCACTAGCAGCAACAACTGTTCCATTACTTAATCAAATCTGACCAAACACTTTGGGATTGTTCAATTTTTTGACAGATTGCAAATGCACAGGCAAACACAAGTACGCACGCACCGACTGGCATAGAGAGAATGCCATTCGTAGTCCAAGTTGTCAGAAGTACCAATCTGTTTTCCATTTGTCCAACGTTTTATACAAGTATGTCTTCCTGACAGAACACTGTTCAAAGGCATGCTGCTGGTGCTTCTACTGCTGCTGTTGTGTTATTCCCCATATCTTGCACCCTTTCACTATGAGGAGTAGATCCCTGACTGAATGACATCCAATGGCAGGTGGTACTGGCAGTGATGCATGTAATGCAACCATCAAGTTGCATGTTTTATTCATCTTTTCGGCTAAGGAAGCTGTGCACACATAATCGTACGTGAAGGACTGTTTTTGGTACATGAACAGCTAACAGAACCACCATGCCATGCCATGCTATGCCACCATGGTATACCAGACCAGGCCAAGCTACAGAGAGCACACACGCAATTTGGATTGAAGTAGCTTCTGGGTATGAGACCCCACCATGTATATAAAATTGGCCACAAGTTGACGACCGCAGTGGAGCAGATGAAGCTGAATGATTTCTGGGTTGCCATTGAGAGGCCAATGCTGTCGAGGAAGTTGAAATCTTTAACAAACTACCGTACCACTACTGAGGGATATACCGGTGACAAGGAGTTGAAATTGAAAGGCTAGTGTGGAGCATTCGGTGAAGGTTGTCACCCACCCTCACTCAGTGAAATGTCGACGAATGATTTTCTATGGGGAAGAGAAATAATTTCCAATTTCGAAACCAATTGGCATCTCTCCACAAAATGGAAAACAAGTTATCCAAACTCAATTGTAAGATTCCAGTTAGAAGATTGAAGTTTCTTGGCCTCAAACATAATGTAGACATAAGTCAACTGCGGAAAATTATGGCTTTAGAAGGGCTTCAGATACAGGGTTTCAGGTTTTTTTTTAAGAAAGTAACCACGTGGAGTTAACATGCGGGTTAAAACTCAGCATTACCTAACCTCGGAATTTTCTGGTGCCAAGCGATGAATAGTGAACTAATGGCATATGACGAGTCTTACTGTGTATGTGGAGATTGACACTAGAATCTGGGTAGAGGTTTTCAAGTGGATTTCAGCCCGCATACATATGTACATTTGGATGAGATATTCCTTTCATAAAGTTGCCTTCATCGGTCTAAAACGATTTCTTCAGAAAAAGAGCGTTTGACATAAGAGTCTTCTTGATGGAAAGAAAAAAAACGTCTTAAATTGGAACAGTGTATACCGGAGCTACTCCGACAAATTCAGAGCTCAGACATATATATGTAAAAGATGTTCCAAGGCTAAATCAGGGCGGTAAAAAGTCAACAAATGATTACCTTTGGAACGTAACAATCAATGCTAAGCCCTGCAAGAAAAACATAAACAGACACCTAGTACCACAAGGGTCCCATCGCAAAAGGATCTACTTAGTCTAGACGGCTGAACCGCTGCCCAATTTGACCATGTGCTGATCAACGGTAGATATGCCTCCTCCTCCGATCATCGCCAACTTTCTTTATCTGCAAACAATCATTTGCCATCATAATCTTCAAACAATCATTTGCCATCAACTCCTTCATACCAGATCCCTCTTACTTCAATGACGGACCTGCCAAATTACTCCGTTGGTCCCTTTCTCACTCAAAATTTCGATCCTGCTTTTATTGAAGAAAAGTTACAAAGACTTAAAGTTTAATTTCTCCTCTCGATTTTTCTTAAAAAAATGCACTTTCAAGCTTTCTCTCCCCCTTTCCTACCCATTTCGTCTATCTCTTACACAGGGAGAATTTCCACAGACTTGGAAGACCTCCAGGGGAAGTCCTCTTATACAATATAATCGATACACAAAAAGGTATCAAAGAATGAAATTATCAATTGTCGTCCCATTGCTAAACTTCCTCATATACCCAAACCCTTTGAAAATATCTTACATGTACGAAGCCTTTTGCTTCAAGTACAACCTGGTTTTCTGAAAGGCAGATCAACTACCACAAACCCAGTTGAATTTTTGTCTCTTGCAGCTTTAGAAAATGGCAAAGAGAACAATGTCATCGCATCAATTGATCCTCTTCAAATTGTCTGCCCTCGGCTTTGAACCTGTTTTATTAAAATGGTTATCTTCTTGCTTGGTAAGCCGATATTATAGTGTTAGATTTTGTTCCAACATTTCAGTTCCCTTCCTGAACTCCTCTGGGATGCCACAAGGCATCCATCTTGGCCCCCTTCTCTTCATTTTTACGATTAACGATCTTGAGAGTGTCATTTAATACTCTTCCCTCTCCCTTTACGCTGAGGACACACATTTTTTTTTTAAATTATTCTTTCTCCCCATGCCTCCACACTTTTTCCAGAAGACCTCGATCGGTTTTCAATCTGTTGCCTCAAAAACTGCTTAGAGCTATGTATTCCAAAAGCCAATCTATAACTTTCTCACGTAAATGCAACCCGTCTGTTCTCCGACATTATATTCTTTATGGTCAACCTATTCCCTTGGATAAGATATTTCTTAAAGCCAAGTCATCACTTGACTTGGTGGTCCAAGGAATTTTACCTTTGTTTGCCCCCTTGCTTGAGTATGCCAGTCAAGCTAGATTCCCCTTTCACCGAGTTCATGTCTCCCGAATCGAGGGAATTCAACGTCGAGTCTGCCCAGGAACGACCTGTTAATCTTACCTCCCTTTCCTTAGAAGAATATAGCTCACATTCTGTTCATTCATCGACTTCTTTCAGGTTCCATCAACTGCGCAACTATTTACAACTCTATTTCTTTCAACACAAACCCACGTAATTTACGGTCTTCTCATGTCTTTTATCTACCGATCCACCTCTTATGGTTACAGGTCAATCAAACCTCTCCGTTTTTGATTTCAACCTGAGTACTTTTCGTCTCAAACTAGGTCTCTTCCACCATGCAATTGGTACCCAGTTCTTAAGTCTTTTTGTTAGTTTTTAAGTCCTAGTATTAAGCTTGTATTAAGCCAAAATTCTTACAACTTTGGCACCAATCCTCGGTGTATTTCCAGCACCCTCATATCCAATATTTGAGATAGATATGAGTATTGATGGATATGGTGCGAGAAAACAGTTGTGTGCTATGCTAACCACATTGGCATCATCGGCAATTTCTATAGCCACTCAGGGCTAATGGGGACATCGGTATGGTAATGGGAGATTTCAACGACAAGGTAACAAATGACAGCACTTTCCTTAAAAAATTTATAGGAGATCAGTCTGTACACTTTTGCAATACCAACCGCCTACACATTGGAGATACGGTGCTTAAGCATAATACAATTTCTGCCAAAAGATAAGGTCGGTCTTAACTGACAGACAGCGAACATTAAGCCAGATTGATCACATTACAATCAGCCACGGCTTTGGAAACTGTATTCTAGACGTTAGACAAAACCGCGATTACCGTCTCATGTTTAACTTTTATATGCTTTCGGATGCAAGCAAACTTGCACAACAGCACAACGCCAACAATTGAGTGGCCATATTACCTTAAAAGCAGAAACAATCAGCAGCACAATGCCGAAAAACGTGGATGATCACAGGAATGTGGTGAAAATGTTTTTCTCACTGAAACACCTACAGACATTGGTTAAAGACAGAAAAGTCACCGTACATGGGTATCGATGAGTGTACAGAAATCAAGGGTTGCCTTGCAGTATCTTTGTAGAGAGGACCGAAATTGAAGGCCAATATCGCGCAAGCAACGAGGAAAATGCAGCCTAATAAGACATGACAAACGTCTCAACTAAAACAGAACAGTAGGACTTTTGATGATGTTTATGACATCACCAAAGAACTCGTTGGTGACCGGAGTTCCAAACAACATATAGATACTTGCATGCAGCTCTCGACGACGAAGTAGCAGGCATTCGAGCTGAATCCTTTTACATCGATCGTATGAACACCTAATATCGCTAAATCTACTGTTTATCGACTATAAGGACACTTGCGGCAGCTTAAATCGAGATGTCATCTGGTCAGCCTGGCACAGGAGGAGCATCCCAGAAAAACTCATGGCTTTCAACAAGACTACAATCCTGGGAAGTAAGTGTCACATCTTACACAATGGTCAGGTATCGGACGATTTTGAAGTCAAAGTAAAATAGAGTATGCCAGAGATGTTTACTGTCAACACTGTTGTTTCTAGAAGCCTTCAGCGATATACTATGTGCAGCATTGACCGAAGGTTGATTGACTATTGACTATCTACTTTCACATCGGATAATGGATCTTCATCTGATGGTCAAAAGCAAAAGCTCCGATCACTTCTAACACCCGCGCATAATGCTATGCTCTCCAAAGACACGAGAAGCAATATCTTCAACGTAGAATCAGATGTCTAAACATCATCGAAATACTTTATAAAAGAAGAGCTCCAACGTCGTGACAACATCCAGTAAATTGGCAATAATCTGGAAGTTGTATGCTGGGAATTAAAAAAGCCCGATAAGTTAGAAAGTAAGTTATTCACTACTAAATTTTTTGGCATCCATAAAGATGCATGGATGTTTAAGTTAAGAGCGGTATGCCACAGGGTTGTATGCTGTCACTACTACTTTGTGTTTAATAATTACAATGTCAAATCGAGTTCATATGGTAGTTAATAACAAGCTATGTCCATCCTTAATAGCCGAGACAACGGTCCAAGGCGCCGGCCTGGCTACTCATCCATTGCAGTACGCGCCTCATGGATCGGAAAATTTCCCACTGCTCGGACAACGGGGCGCTTCAACGACTCAATACTTGGATGTCGAGTAGTGCAAGTCATAGTCTTCAGAATGGACCATAATCTTGTAGTTTAATGGATTGAGGTCCGGCCTACCAGATAGCCAATTATTCGTGGAAATGAAGTCCGGAAAGTAGGTTTTCAGCCGTTTTTATCTTATGAGCTAGAGCTGAGTCTTGTGTAAGGTTCCATGGATTATTTCCGAAAAGTATTTTGTTCTCTAAAACGTCCGTTTGATACAGTTTCGCCGAGGTTTTAACCCCATCGTAAGCCACTCCCCACCAAACCATCACAGAACTTAGGTGGTGGCCACGTTAAACTCTCGAATCGAGTTCCGACGCATGTCGTGATGACAGTGCATGTACTCTATCGTTCTGTTTGTTGAACGAATCTTCAACGGTGAACATTTTCTCGTCAGGAAAAAGAATTCGTCTGTGACCGTTCTTCGCGTGCTGGCGAAGCAAGGCTTTCGATGTTAACTTCCGTTTCTATTTCTCTGCTTCTGTTTCTTATATACGCTGAATCGCAATCACGTTTTAAGGTGCGCGACATGCTATCCTCGCTTATATCCATTTCCCGAGACAGGATTTGCCGGTTGTGCAACTGATTTCAACGAATTCGATTCCCCACAGTTTTGATGATTTGTGGCGTTCGAACAATAAGCGGACGGCCTGGTTTTGCACGGTCGACTATTCCACCAGTATCCTCAAATAATATTCACGGTACGATACACAAAGTTCCGTGTGATTTTCAGTGGACGCAACTTCCGAAAAATTTCGCCTCTTTCGTAGTCGCATTTTCGCAGGGCCAGTTACGACAACACGATTTTCGACCGAAACCCATTCCATGATTGCAAACAACTGATGTCAAAAACTTTTTACGCGGGAAATTTGCATAAATGTCACTTGTCAAATAGCCGTCAAGTTGGAGTGGTTCTTGAGAATGAATGTGTTCATTTCGTCTACGCAAACATTTACTAGGATTTTTTGTAAACCAAAGTAAACTGAGCTCATTTACTTCCTAAATGAGTTGAAAAAGATGGGACTGAGCTAGCTGATTAGCTCTTCTTCGGTTTTCATGGAGATGGTGAGATGATTTGCAGTTTGTGCAAAGAATTCTTTAAAAGTTCTGTAGACGCAGATTCAAAAACGCTTGCAATGTCTTTGTGATAATGGCGGAGATTTTCCATGAGCTGCATCCATATAGTAGCACAGATTCAATATTAAATCCAAACTGATTGCATTGCTTTTGAACAATATGCCGAACACTGATTTCGCCTTGTGACGAAGCTGTGAAGAGCTAAGACACAACCCAAGAAACCGTACGCAATGATCATGAGTAGATGCGATAAAAGGAAGCAAGTACAAGGTGGCGCAAAATTAATCATCCAATTTTGTTTGTGAATTACTTTTTTTACTAAATAAAAAATAAAGTGATTTTGTTTGATGGAAATCTTTATTTGGATCTTTACAATTGTTTCTGTTAACTGGAAAGATCCGCCAGGTGGCTGTTCCAGTGTTGATACACATTTGTGGCCGTTTTATCGCATTTTCCATGTTCACCAAACCTCGCTCATCCAATTCCGGCAGCAAGAAGTCGTTTATCATGGCCCTGTAGCGTTCGCCAATAACAGTGACCGTATTGCCGATGGCTTCCTCAAAAAAATACGGCCCAAGCCGCACCGCACAGTGGCTTTGAGTGGATGTATTGCATCACACGCGGATTTTCAGTGCCCAAGAAATGAAGATTTTGCTATTGACGTAACCGCTTAAGTGGAAATGCGCCTCGTCGCTCATGATGATTTTCGACACAAAATCATCCTCTTCGTTGTTGAGATTGAGGATGGCTTTACAGTAATTCACACGCGACTGACGGTCAGGAGACATTAACTGTTGCACTGTTTGCACTTTTTACGGGAACATGTGTAAGTCTTTCACTAAAATTCACTGTAGAGACAGTCTGGTGATGCCCGTGCGTCGTCTGGTTGATGTTTCTTCGTTCTCAGCGACATCGGCAGCCACAGCCGCGATATTCTCGGCCGAATGACCAGTTTGGTGGCGGCCACGACCTGCATGGTTTCCTGTGGTTCCACTCTGTTCAAGTCGAGTAGTTAAGCGCCGGAATGTTTGCCCAGTTGGCGCAACGCGATTAGGAAATTAGGAAATCGACGTCGAAATTCACGTTGCGCTAACAACACCGACCGATTATTGGTCAAAAACATCGACACAATTATTCCACGCTCTTGCGAAGTATGGCGGCGCTCCATTGTTTGTCTGTTTGTATACTGCAGCTGTCTAGTTCACAAATGTCAAATATGAATGACGTACGACGCCATTTGCAAAAATTATACCGTCTTCCAATAGGGTGATTAATTTTGCGCCACCTTGTATATGAATTCAGACATAGGATTCTCTTCTCACTAAATTAGTTGATAAGATGTCTTCTGAAATGTTGGACATGATTAAAACAAACTATGGTCCCAGAAATAGTCTTGGACAGAATAAAGGAACAGATGCCCAGATGAGAAGGATAAGTTGGTAATAATACATTTATCGTCGATTTGAAGCTCTCGATTACCTCTCTTTATTGTAATGACTAATAAACAACAGTGGTTGAGTAATTAACAATTTGACAAAAGCACGAATATTGTTCAACATCGTCTGATTGAGCAACCTACATGAATACCCGTCTACACTTAACTGATTTAAAGAGAAAAAAAAACTTATTCGTAATTTATTCAATCATCGGTTTATATTGTATATCACCCTCTGTTAAGCCTGCCTCTTGACTAGTTTTATAAAATAACCACAGATAGAGACCAAAAGCAATAAATCTACTTTATTGCCTTAAGGCCGGGACCAGTTTTCAGTAGATTAACCATGATTCATGCAGACAAGCCTGACCAGAAAAAAAAAATCCAATCTGTCTGATGCAGCTAAAAAGTGAAAGAAAGCGTCAGTGGATTGAGCGACGGAAAACACAACGACTTTTTGAATACTCGAAAACGTCTCATTCAATTATTTGATGTGTATCTACTGTTCACCATCATTGGGGTTTGATTTAGAAAATATCGTAATCATAAGGCACTTAATTTTGAAGAAGTATTTTCTTGAATAGGCGCATTGATTTTAGTGAGGAGTCGACAGTGTAAAGTGATTGGTCTGCCAAAGGCGAACGACAACTAGACTGAGTGATGAAGTTAAGATCTATTTCAAAAGAATTTTACACAAATACTATAAGGTTCAGGGTCATGTAAAAGCTGAAGTGCCTATTTCAGACTCCTAAGTACTTCTTACAAAGTTGCAACCAGGTACGAGTACTTCTGAACTACGAGTAGATGTAAATATGTTTTCGTTTTCATTTAAGTCAAATAATAATTGATTTCTTCAAGATGGCAATCGAGGGATGTACTTAATGGAAAACATATTTCAAGCTGAATGATAAGGTTGCCACTGACCTATTTATTTTCAGCTCCTTGTTTACCTCATGCGCAAGATGAAATAACATTTTACGAGTAGTTGCATGTTGAGGAATGTAATATATTCCATCAAAGGACTTGTAAGTGAATTGAATATTTTCAATACAAAGTAGTGCTTGGGGCATTGGAAATGGTTTTATGTTAGAAGCAATGCTGTCATTGAAAGGGGATTCTCAACTTTTTTTTGCTTGACACATTTTGAAGTTCATACAAGAACCTCATACCTGAGGTTGAGAGCTAGGTAAGATTAGGTGATAAGAGATGTGCTAGTCCATAAGAAACAAACGTACGGCCTATTGTGATTCCCTGTTGATGTTGTGTTAGAGTATTATATTATTATTCCTACCTAACTTATGTAGGCTGAAAACACCAACTAGAGCTTTCAAACAATCTAACGAGATCCATCAGTTTTGCTTTGCCGACGTCCTCAAGTTCTCCAGAAAGTTTGTACCACAAGTGTTCGGCATGGCGTATTTGGAGGTTAGGGCAGTCTCACAGTAAGTGTGTGATAGTATCTATTCCTCTTCGTTCATACAGCTTCAACAATAATGGTGAGAAGAGGCTCCTATTCTGCTGGCCATTCTGCCAATGAAGCAGTGGCCAGTTATTACACTTGTAGCGATACGAATGCCTTCTTCAGTGCCGGAGCACGTGTTAAGTTTTTCAGAAATTGGATAGAGAAAGAGAGAAAGAGAAAAAGATATTTGGGCTCAGTGGTTATTTCGCTCCATGGATGGCATTCAACATTTGATGGGAAGACTAAATTATTAGGTCCAATTATTAGGAAGCGAATGCACTACCACTTGATGACACAGTTACTCCTGGATTTCCATGCCTTGTTGGATCGTTCTATGGCTGTAAGCTCCAGTTTGCGTTTCAGGGTCTTAATTGGTATATTTATGTCGTTGTGTGTGTCAGCTTTTTAAATGTATTCCACTTTTGTGTGTCCAGGTACCCAGCAGATATCCACTCCGTGAGATTCGCTGACTCTGCTTAGAGTTTGACGACGTGTATATACCTCTAATGATTTGGTAGTTGTACTTGCTAACGCTTTTATGGATGCTTGACTATTCACAAGAGAGCTGGCTTCTTACATAATTAGATATAGAATTTCTGGACAGAAGCGGTTTCTTCTCCAACGAAATACCAAGTTTATCAATGCAAAACAGTTTTAAGCTACTCTTACGCAGTCTATAATGCACTAAGTTATCGGTCAGCCTTGTCTAGGAACCTTGTCCGCTCAAACTGCCTGAGAGTGGTTCAGTTTTGAAGGTTCTAGAATTTTCATCAATTTAACTATCATTTCGTTATTATATTTTCGAGTATCACTTTAAGGTAGCATACAATATGTCGCATACACTCTACCCTCTGTTTGAATATCTCTGTCTTACACAATTTTCCAATAAAAATAAAATGTGTTCCGAACCTGTCTCTTCTCTCTTGCCCCAACTATGGGATGTTTAAAAGCTACATTTTCCTTGAAGTTTATTTTTCTTTCCCTTCTTTTGAGTGTAGTTTACTTTTTTCGTTTTTTTTTCTGCTCTTTTTTTGTACAATTTTTCCTTTCTATTCAATGTCCTCAATTCGTTTGCATTTTTTCAGAGTTTCTTCTGATGCGCGCGATATCTTCTTGATAGAGAAACTAGTCCTTTGAGATACTTTTCATGTTTGCAGTTTTCTTTTCTATCTTTGTCTTTTTTTCTTTTTTTTGTTTCTCTTCTCTTCTTGTCTACTTCTTGAGTTATATTTACATTATGTAACTTGACAGAAAAACAAAAAACAAGAAACAGAATAAAAGCAAGCGGAAGAAAATATAAAGAAGGTAGTGCAGGTGAATGAATTGTCTCATGGGATGCATGCTTAGTTCTAAGGTTTAATAGAAAAAAAAAGAAGAAGATAGAAGAGCCATTTTAGATACACATGTATACGAAATGAAGATGCCATTGTGTTTTAGTTGCTGTTGTGTTTACAGTGGAGGATTATAATGGAGAAATATTTTAAGTAACCAAAGGTAGTCATAGAGATATTGAGACACTAAACATCTGTTAAGGATGTCAGCAATGGCTAAGGGGGATTCCATTATTCTAACGTTCCACAATGTATGTCTTAAATAACGATGAAACGATGACATAGTCTAAGATCTCAAAGGACATACAGAAGACAAATTCTCGTGATCGTGAATCGTTATGTAGAGCTGAAATTATGGTTCAGATGGATACATATCTCGTCTTGAAAACAAAAAATCGTGTAATAGTACCCTTTATAGTTTAACAGATTAACAAAACTAACTCAATTGCTTTGTAGCTATCCGAAGGCCAAACATCTCATCAAAAATACTCTGACGCTGAGATCTCTCAATTTTCAAAGGAACCTTGTTTGTTAATTCTAAAAATGATTTAAAATAAACCGACTAACCGGCTGTGCCCGAAACGAATATTGCAACGATAAGCAAGCGCTGATCATCTACGACATGACAACGATTCTAAGACAGCTACGCACTACTCGTGTCTTTAAAAGCTGTTTGCTTATCTATCAAAAAAGAAAATCCAACTGCGACTTTGTTTTCGTAGCCTTTACCACGCCAATATGCTCGCAGCCAATTTTAGTGATTTATCTTGCCTAGGGCCAAGACAGGGAATTGGGCGAAGGATTTATTTCAATGAGAATTGAGATCATCAATGAGAATTTAGTAAAATTTGGACAGCCTCTTAGGAGTATCCGATCACAAGGTGGGTATTTCCTCTTAACTCAGTTCTCCAAACTAAATCGACCACCACTTGCAGTAAGATCTTGTGTTGCAAGCTTAGTCAACCATCTTCAAAGTTTCTTAGGAATGTTAAAAGTGATTTCGATTTAATGGTCGTTATGACGGTCCAATAAATTGTTTTTTAGCTTTTCGACCGTGTTGGATCAACTCCTAATGCGACTTTCTATCAATCGAGGTGTCATCTGTGTTGCTAAGGCTTCTAGCATCCGGGATTAGTAAACATTCGATTTGAATTAGTACACGAAACCCAGTAATATGTGGAAGGATAGGAAAGAGATGAACTTTAGTTGAACAGAACAAAGATGCAGAAACTCCTTGCAACGACTACGCTCTTACTAAGGATATTCCCGTAAGACGCAGCTAGAAACCGGATTCCTTGAAAAAATCGAAGATTCCTTGAAACAGTTCTAATCTAGGATATTTGAAACAATAAATTTCCGAGTACACACCGGTCCTCCAGTAATTGCAACCACGATTAAGGTTCGACAGAAGGACAAAGTGGTGAGCAACGACGGCATTTTTGCGTAGTTTTTTCAATCAAAAAATAATCCGAAAAGAAATCCTAAATCCAATTCTAGGTATGAAAGAAGCAGGGCTCCTGTCTGAAAGGAAAAAAGAAACAAAGATGTCTTACCTCCAACATTTGGGCTACGCTGACGATATCTATTGGCTTACCCATAAAGAATGGGCGTTAAATTTAAAATAAATCCATCCTAAACCAGAATCCATGCTTACTTCTTTTACAGATCATTGCTGGACATTAGTCGAGGATAGTTCTCCTCAATTAGTATTGTAGAAGTCTCTACTAATGGCGACAACAAAAACAACGTGGGCAACACAATCAGGAAGCAATATTTTTTGCACAAAGAACAAGAAGTGGTCGGGGGTCTTTGGGATGGGTTGAAGAGAGTTGAATCGAGTTATGGAAAACCGTACAATGCACCTTAGTGGATACTGAAAACCACTTAATTAAGAAACCATTTAGAGATAACACACCAAGGTAACCACTTTAAGAGATTTAAGCGTACATTCGTTTAAAAATACAACAGAGCCGATCAATCAAGATCAACTCAATTGGTGCTGCAAATTAGTGAGTCATCTGGATACATGGTGGTACTTGATCTGCACACTTTCAATATTTTGGAGGAGGTAAGCCATGTGTGATGTCTTAAAAGGCACTTTGACCTTTGTTTTCGTAAGTTGGATTGTGCTGTCCACTGACTGAAATCAAATTCCTGGATTAAGACTACAATTTTCTTAGCTGGCGAAAGCTGACAGCGAAAGGTGGTGTGAAGCCTTTATGAATGTGATTAAGTCTGAACCAGTGACAGGGCGCTTAACATACACAGCATTGGCACGTTGGGTTGTTTCAGTGTCATCAAGACAGAGTTTGCATGTTTCGAATGGACAAATCCCATTATGTGGGTCATGGCACCTGGTTGCAATGCAACTCCATATCGAGCAGACCAATTGGTTCCATAGCAATCCCGTGGTTTAGTACAGGTCGTAGTACACTACAACATATGCTAAGCCATGAGATGTCCAAGTTCCATTAGGACTACTCTCCCCGCGATTTTGGGTACAAACCTACAGCCAACACGCTACTCCCACAAGGGGGCCAAACTCCTAGATCAGGCCGGAACCATATTTCCGGGGGCTCCTGACTTCCCGTGGTACCAGAATATAGCTTCCGGTCGAGCTTCGCAACCTTGCGGTCGCGTCCAGTTGGGCAGCTCACTGCCCAGGACTAGCGGCCTTAGACAAAATTCTACATTCTTAAATTCCATCCGCTAGCTGCCTACTAGGTCTTTTATTAAACGCTTCTTTTGCAAAACTACGGGTTCTTTCGAACCGTACGGTATATTAATGATAACTCCACTGACATCGTAGGTCTCACCATTAAAGATGATGCCCATAACCTGCAAGTCCCTAATGTCGGAGTAATTGGGACACTCACATAGGACATGAAGCCAGTCCTCATAGCTGGCTCCACATGAGCAGCTTGCAACCCATGCTCGCATATGTCATCGCTCTCCGTCATTCCATTGATACCAATTCGGAACTGTGTTGGCGGCACAAGTTCCACTCTTGGTATAAGTCGAGGCCGACCTAAAACCTCTTATTGCTCTTAGGATCGCAGCACCCAGTACTTATTGCAACTCTACATTGGGTCAAACCAACAGGAAGACCCTTCCCGCGACTGGGTTTAAACCACACCCACCATGACGCTTAAACAAGGGGGCCTAACTCTTCAAGTCAGGCCCGGACCGAAATCCGGGAGGCTCCTGACTCCGAAGATGTTTACGATAAGATCAGTACTTTGCTCTGCGCCCGTTTATTATTAGACAACGTCATTGATGGGCGAAGCCTTAAGAATATTAACGGATAATGACTTTAATTCGTCGGCTTACACTGGGGATGTAGCTACTCTGGTATTGGGCAAATTTATTTCAGTTTCTAGAGAAATGCTCAGCCACCCACTACTACTGCCTTGTTACAGAAGGTAAGTATCAAGAAGGTATGGAATCAATACTTCCAAGACAGAGGCTGTGTTCTTCACCAACTTATGCAAAAATGTGCTCATCAATAGCTGGACTTCAAATTGGCTGCAGTGTATTGGCTTTAAGCAACAGTTGTGAGACTCATCCTGAAATTTGGTTCACTGTTCTGGTGCCAGGCCATAGAAATACATTAATAACTATTAAGTCTAGCCAAGATCTAGAGGACTGATTTCATCGGAATTTTGGGATCAATCATGACAACATCCACACTGGCATTGACGACCATGCTCAATCTCATTCCTCTGAATTTATACAGTAACATTTCAGCGACCGTGAAGGCGTGGCTTCGTTCGTCTTCTACTACACAAAAGGTAGACTATT
Source organism: Volucella bombylans (assembly GCA_949129095.1). Classification (NCBI taxonomy): domain Eukaryota; kingdom Metazoa; phylum Arthropoda; class Insecta; order Diptera; family Syrphidae; genus Volucella; species Volucella bombylans. The sequence continues at coordinate 152,508,087 of OX422143.1, forward strand.
CTGTTTTTCTGACGTCACTACCGGGGGCAATGGGATACGCCAAAAGTAAAGTTCTTTATTAGAATTCGTGCAGCAATGAGAGTTAACAAATGGACTAGCTTTCTATAAGAATGGTTGTGAAATAGAATTTTAGACGAGCCTAAGGCATTCCAAGAAACTCTAGAATTTAAGCGCTCGTTCAGTATCTTCCGAGGCAAAGCAACCCACCATTAACCAGGCAGCAGCAACTATTACTGAATATGCTCTCTATCCGGGCAGGCATAGGCGATAGTCAGATCAGTAATTGTAGAAACCTACAGGAACAACCTTAAAAAGAGCCGTCAAAGTATAATATTGTAGTTCCATAAAGCTCCGCAAATAGAGACATTGAAGAGGAAGCCATCGCCCGACCAGTAGTACTTTGACCCCAAGTTGACCCATTTGCAATAGCAAGTACATTGAGCCTGATAGACAGTGAGAAGACATTGAAGAATACTTAACCACCAGTATGTGCGGGTCGTCTTTGGTATTATCATAGGGAATAGAGCTATAGGCAATAATGCTCAGCGCTTGGTTGTCTACAATAACGACTTCTGCAGAAACTTTAAGGGCGAGCAATAGATTGAGTTTGTTAATCACATGCTGACCAACTGCCCTGGCTCCTCTAAGGAAAGAATGAGGACTTACGGTAACTAGCTTTTCACCAAATTAGTAGACTACATCATACTGAGATAGGGGACCTCCTGCAGTTTATATCTCCATCTGGGTGATTTTTATGTAGCACATAACCTAAACCACATCATGGATGAGAAATTAAATTGTCAAGGCATCTCAAACTAAATTCCATAATAAAGACAACTTCCATGGCGAACGTATTTCAAGGAAAAATCTGGAAAAATAAATAAAATTCTTGAGTGCGAAGAGCAATGCTAGAAACAGAGATGCCCATAGTCTGACCAAAAACGAGCATCATTCTAAGACTGACTAACTACGAGTATGATGATAGTGCATACGAATTGCATTTTAATTTTGCACTTGATTTAATTTTCATTTGCAAACCACCGCAGAACTACAATATACTTACACACAAATGTATATATTCGTACATACAACCACCTCCATTGCCATGCCACAACCATAGACTCGCTCAACAAAATCTAATTTAAAACAAAAACGCTGATGTCATACTTTAGCGGAAAACAATCAGATGACTTCCGATGAAAGAAATACGACCGCGTCATAAGCAACGTGAAAGCAACCACCAACAAGCCACTCTGTCTTAACTGATAACTCTACATAATCAGACAGTTTCATGACATCAGAGCAAACTCAACCGCACTATGTCAGTCACATAGTCAAAACAATTCTCGTATCATCATCAACATCCCGATTCACCCTCTGTGTCCACCTTAACATCTAATTATTTAAACAACAAAAATATTTACCCACAAATAAATTGTTGCTCTTAAAAAATGTGAAAAGTGAAAAGAATTTTTGTTTCTTCTGTTTACCATTGAATCAAAAGAGATTAATTAATTAAATTTTTCTGTACTCATGTACAATATCTATGTACATATATCAATTGCAAAACATTCATGTTTCCTTAACACAGCACATAAATTCGAAAGACTCAGATAAGACACCGAGAAATCAACGTCTTTTTTCCCGGCCGTAGTTAAGCTTAAGAGCTCATACAAGCTCTGATTTATAAACAAAAACACAAAAGCAAATATCATGCCAACGTTTAAAGCAAAAGCAAATGTGTACAGTATTTTAGTTAAATTGCCTTGGATTAGCGATAAGGGTCTTATTATCACCCTGTGTGCACTATGACTAACCGCTAGATACCCATAGTCTCATCGGCTGAAACATACATATGGAGTTTTTTCGCATCACCCAAGCGTCGATATGTACCTCCCTCCTCCACATGGTTTTTGGTTTTTGGTTTTTGGATGAACCTCGTGCTAATTGTGCTAATACGAAAGCCAACTCTTGAAAGCACTCACTAGCTCAAGAGAGTATACAAACGTTCTTAAGTTCTAATTACTTAATTAGTCAATGACAGCTGGACTGAAGAGGAGGAATCGACTTGATAGGGTGGCAGAGGGATACTGTTGTGTTGCTGCTGATTGCTGACTGCTGACTTTGCTTTATGGCCTTGTCACGAACGCCCACTTCTAGTGTTGGAGAAACACAAAAATCACGACATCCAATAAATCACACGGAAAAACGCTTATTACACTTGAAATTGCTGAAATTGTGGTAACCGTCTGGCGAAAAGGAATGCTAATGGAGCGATTCTTTAGTTTGTTTGGACATTGTAGTGTTGCCAAATCTATAAATTAAATAATTGACAGGTGGAATTTGTTTAGTTTAGCTGTCAGCGTTAGTATGTTCATTTGCTACCAAATCAAATAAGAAAAAAAAAAAAAAACAAATAAAATAAAATAAAATAATTACGAATATCAGGTCGAGTACTCGTAAAATACAGCATTCGTAGGAAAACGCTTGTGCAAAAGTGCTTCTAGTTGGTGTGGATGATGTTCCCCTAGTATCTTTGGTGTGCTCTCTATTTTTGACATACACTCGCGCTTCTATTGTAGCTGTCAATTTTTAGTAAACAGTATTTTACTGCTCTTCGTATTTGCCCTGCATTTACGAGAAAAACGTGTGCGCGAGGGAAGTGTAAATATTTTGCCACAACCATAAAGTTTGAGGAGGAATTTTATGTTTTCTTTTTATTGTAATGGCGCAGTGATTTACTTTTTTCCGTGGAATTTGTTTTTCGCAATGTCATTATTTCACATCTCCTAAAGATGTTTTTCTTTTTTGTTTCATCTGCGAAAGTCTTTTAAAATGGAGTTGCTTAGTCGTAATACGACATTAAGCAAGCGATACAGGGATGTCAGTTTGTTGTGAACTGACAGGTGTCAGGTGTCATTATTGTCTTTTAAGTTGACATTTCCGCTTCGTAAGGACATGTTATCTTTTTCCAATTTTGGGTGGCATCATATAAATGTTGAAATAAGCAGTTATAGCTTATGACATTCTCTTATTTTGAGATGTCGAACCAGAGGAGGACGACAGATGTCAAACGTCACTGACCTCATATCAAAGTTCTTACATATTATAATTCAAAGTGTGGCAGCAATTTATAGAATATAGTAGTTCGTTCGTACGTTCCCTTTATCGTAAAAGGCGGCTTAAAGAAGGAAAATCTTATGCAGACAAATTACATCAAGACTACCCGAAGTCTATATGCTTGACAAAAATACGTTTGGACGTAAATTCATATATATGCACCAGCGTCACATGGATGAAATCAAATCAAACGGAAGTACGGCATCAAGGAAGAGAACGTATATGAATACAATACGTCGACGGACCCCTCTTGCGCACACCGGGGGAGCGATCCCGAGGAGAATTCAAAAATATTCGTGGCAGAGATCTACGGTTTCAGGTGACTCATGGATACTTTCAGGTTGGTACGTTGAGACAATGACGAGTAAAATGTTCGAACTAGAAAAGGTTAGGCAACGAACCAAGTGGCAAATGCCGAAAACAGGGCTGGCTACTTGAAATTGCAAACGAAAGTATTTCAAATGTATCATTATATTGAGAGATAAACTCTTAGATAAGAACATAAGCTTCTCAACTGTCTTATGGTCAGTTCAATCGTAATTGAACATGAAACTTAGAATTTTGTTAGCACCAACGTATTGCAATAGGCAGCGGGCAATCGAAAGATAAATACGTTGATGTTACTTCGGTTTGCTTTTAAATTAGTCAAACAAATGAAGGTATGATGTGCTTCATTGGTAAATGGACACGACGGGAAAAAGAATTGCGAATACAAAACTGTCCATCAAACAGCCAAAAGAAATAGTTTCGGAAGGAGAAACTCACCGAGAGAAGGTATTCTAAGCGCACGCAACACAGAGGAATAACAAATATTGCTAGGGGGTACCAAATATAAATGGGACACGTTTTTTTTTTAAAAATCTTTAGCTTCATTCAACTAAGCTTAAAATATATAATATTTTTCTACCAACTCTGGCGGCTTAGGAATCAATTTTTCCCATCAGATTGCTACAATAGTTTATCTTACTGCATTATCGTAAAAGCTCTTCTGATGCTCTTCCAGTCATTGGAGCACAAACGCTTCCAGTGCATCGCTGTCGTCGAAACACTATCCTCCAAGCGTTTCTTTGAGGGATCCAAAAATATGGTAGTCACAAGGTGATAAGTCTGGACTATAGGGTGGATGTTCCAGTGGTTCCTATCCTAACACAGCCTGGCGATGTCATGATTCACATGTGACGTAGCGATTCAAAAATTCCTCACCTTCTTTTTGGCATCGATTGAATAATCGCTGCGAAACCTACAATTTATGTCGGTCGTGATGCGCAGATAACAGATAACCACCTAGCGGACATTTTGCGAAATCTCGAAGCATCTGTCGTGATCCGTTGAATACTCACAAGCCCGGAAAGAGCTATAAAATTTCGGACTGTCTCAATGTTGGCTCCGGTTACACTCGTCCTTGGGCGGTGATCGTGGCTCTCATTCTGGACCTTTCCCGCCCACCCGAAAATTATTTGTGCCAAGCAGAACAACAGGTTCTATACATAATGCCTATGCGAAGTAAATGGCAACTAGACCTTATTTTGACTAGTGATACCCATAACTTCACCGTAACGTTTTGTCTTTTGACTCCTCTTCTTCTCCCATTTTTTCATAACACGCACACTTCTCACAACTTACATTAAGCAAATCTTCGCAAAATGAATATCTATCTCAGGAAAACTTATTTTCATCTTGTATTTCCATTTTTTACAGTAAAATATTTAATTCTGTTTCTCTCTACGTTTCATTGCCACGTAAATGCAATCAATCTCCACCTCGACTTTATTTTCTGCCTGACCAACCTATACCCCAGGTTCAATCCCTCCACGACCTTTGAATATTGCACGATAGAGAGTTAAACTTGATGAGATAATCCTTAAAGCCAACTCATCACTGGATTTTATCAAATGATGGTTCAAAGTATTTCCCAACCCCTATGTGACCAGGCCGCTTTTTACATTACCTTTTTCTGGCCCTTTCTCGTATATGCCAGCTAAATGTTCTCCCAAGTCGGGAACATTCAACGCCGTTTCTTTCGATTTGCTTTTCGAGGACTACGCTATGATATCTCATTTATTTTACCACCCTATCGAGACTGCCCCAAACTTCTGAACATGAATACCTTCGAAAAACGAAGACGTAGCTGACCTTCTCTTCATTCATCGACTGCTCTCTGATTCGGTGGAATACACCTACCTTTACAACTCTATTTACTTCAATACTAACCCTCGTAATTTACAATGTCCTTGCCTCTTCTATATTCCAACCCAAGGCACATCTTATGGTCTACTACAATACAAAAGGTCAATTCAAACATCCACTGAGCATTCCTCGTCTCAAACTACACCTTTTCCTGCATTCCCTTGATTCCTAGCTCTTACGTCTTTTTGTCAGTTGTAAACTTACATTAAGCTTGTATTAAGCCAAATAAATGGGAGCCTTAGCGCCCATTGACTACCTTCAAGCAAGAGCGCCAATTAATTATCGTCTATCCTGGAATCACGCGAAATGGCGAAGCGAGTAAAAGGATTTAAAGTGATCTTTGATGGACCACTAAGAAGTCAGCAGACAGAATTTTTCTTGAAGAAAGCAAGAGAAAATAAATTAGCACCACTTTATTAGGGAAAGAGGCCAGCTCTGGGCGCTTAATGCCTTAAACCAGAGACTAAACATGCAACGCATGTGGAACAACTTCGACGAAAATTGCAAGAATACTGCAAAAAACTCTGCTCGGTATTTCGAAACGCTGGCTCCTGATAAATAAGGAATATGATGAAACGGTGAGCGTAAGAAACAACAGGCCAGACTTTCAAGCCTGGATATAACACAGCGGAAATAACAAAGCCGCTAAAGCGCGTCTTGAGTTACACAACAAATGGTTCCAAGTAACAAGAAAATGAAGAAGGCAGTAACTGCGTGGTAGCTATAGAAGCTCTGTAAGTGTATAAGCGTTGTAAGACGTTCGCTAACGAGTAACAACAAGGGAGAATCATATGGAAGGCGATAAGATCTCAAAACATATATAGCAATTGTATGCGAAATGTACGATGGTGTTAAAACAAAATGTACATCGAGAATTACTGGAGAATTCGAAGTTAAAGTTGGAGTACACGAAGGCAGTGTTTATGCTGTTGAATGACGAAAAATTTTCTTTTAAGAAATCGATGAATATGGAATGTTATCTCATTTTTTCGCCAAAGATTAGCTGATGATAGCTTTTTTTAACCGCAGACGCAACGATTTAAATACTTCGGCTCTGAAATCAACCACCGAAGAAAAAGCGATGGCGATGCCGCACATAGAACTAACGACGGTTAGCTTTAATTGCTCAAAAACTCCGCAGAATTTTGCGACAAATTCGGATATCTTTATATGTGGCGATTTTATTTGCTTTGCATCGATACATTTTCGAAAAAAAAAAGGAAAAGCAAATGTCAGACATGATTTCTACATAGTTTTGACATATGCTATTCCAGGAATGTCAAATGTAATGATGAAGATTGTAGTTTGGGTTATCGTAATTCTTCATAAGCCATAGCATATCCCCGTTGTATGCAACGAAAACTAATAACTGATACAACATCGGATAACCGAACTGCAATAGATCGTTATTTTAAGTAATTGACACATTATTAAAAAAGAAAATCAAAAGGGGAAATACAGTGAAAACTCACCTCTAAATCCTCGTACGTCTTAAATTCGAGAATCGCAAATCCATCGATAATCTCCTCCTCCAGCACCGGTGATTTTGGCAATTTTCTTCGCACCGGTGGTGGTGGCCGCGGTGGCGGTTTATCCCTTGGCAATAGCAACGTTGACGACGATGACGTCGATAATAGATCTTCATCTAAACTTTCGCCTTCTGAATCACTGGGTGCCTCCATTAGTCCTGTATGGCCCTCAGGCGAATTTGGTGGATTCAATAACAACGAAGCGATACTATCAGTTGGCGGAATTATATTACTACCACTGCTGCCATTACTATTGCTCGTCGTAAGAATCCCACTGGAATTATTACTATCATCACCAACGCTACCAGCTAAACCGCTACAAACTCGATTATCCCGCTCAGCTTGCATACGCTGAGCTCGTTCCCGACGACGTTTCTGTTGTCGCTGCTGTTTCGAATTCAAACCATTGCCATTTGTTTGAGGATGATGCGGCGGTATACTCCCATCGGCTGTGCTACTCGTTAGCTCAGGATCTGAATCAATAAAATCATTACCAATGTTATTTACATTGTTGGAGATGTTTGTAACCGTCGGAGTTGGCGGTGGTAATTGTAAATGATGTGGGAATGGTGTATTTGTTGTTGTTAAAGCGCCAACAGACGAATTATGTGGCAGCGGTGGTGGTAAACTTAATTGATCATGTGAATGTTGCTGCTGCTGCTGTTGTTGCTGTTGTTGTTGTTGCTGTTGTTGTTGCTGCTGCTGCTGTTGTTGTTGCTGTTGCTGCTGATGCATTTGCAGCGTTTGTGTATGATTCGGTGATGGTTTCATTTCTGAGGGTTAATTCTGTGAAGAAGATAATTGTCACCGTTGAAGTTCATGGCTGATTTCCAACCAATTGTACACCGAGTTGATGAGTTCATGAAACAATCAGTTGACGAATTGACTACATTACACCACATTCAGATACTAAAAGTGAAAAAAAAAAGAAGAAAATTATTCAAACAGAATGTCAAAATAAACAAATGGTTTAGTTGATTAGATAGTTGTTTAAGTTAGTTTGTTTAGGAGCTTATTGTGTGAGATGTGTGTGTGGGCGGAACATGAGACAGCCATTCAATCTTTACTCATGCATAATGGACAACTAATTGAGGTCATAAATTTCTTGACGAAACTAAACTACTCGTATGCGGCGCTAACGATTGTTTTATGCAAAATTTCGATTGTAATTCTCAACAGAATTCTGCGAACTTAAGTATGAATACGAGTATACTCTTTTTCGCAATTCAATTGTTATCTTTATAATGCAACAAGAGGCCTCAGCTTGTCGGGCCTAGAGTAAATAATTTATTTTATTAGTTGACATTACAATGCTAGTCGATAATTATTTTATCTAGATTCGTTGAAATCAGTCCTAAAATACGGCAGCAATTAGGATCTACGCATGTTGCAAGAACTCGACGATTAGATAAGACTTTTAGGGGAAATCAGTTTAATTGGTTAGTTGCTTGTGTTATAGAAAGGTAGATTGACTTTCAGATTACTTAATTTGTTTGATGGCACTGCATTATTTTCGAAATCTGAGAGTACACATACAAACATGTAGACTGATTAAAGTAACTCTTCTAGTAGAAGGTGTTGATTTGAAAGCAAGATTGTTTGATTACGTTTGCATGTTAGTGACTCAGCTTGTAGATAACCTTAACAGGGTTAATGTTTTGAGATTGGGCTGATTAGTATGCAAAAAAATGTAGAAAAAAGGAACACATGCGTGAAAAAAGGAACAACTCCTCGACAGTTATTACTGTACGGACACGTAGACCTGATAATCCTTCTACTGGACGATAGCCACCTACTTGGTGTCGATTGGTGATCGTACATCAAGTAGGCGCCTTAAAACCGCCGTAGGTTTTGCAAAGAAAGGCTTTAGGTAGATGGTCATTTTGGAAATTTCTTCTATGCTCGTTCAAAGCGTGTCAGTAGGAAAAAAGCTTTAGATGGTTGTGGACAAATGCAAGCGGCTGTGGGACAATTTCCGCCAAGAGCCTCACTTGCATATGCACCCACGTAGACAAGGACAAAAGACAGCATCACCAAGTTTCCTTCATAAATTTTTTAGTGAAAAATATATGTCTCCCGACTGAGCAATCGGACTTCATGGTGGGCCGTGGAAATTCTTCACTATCTAAGCAGTACACTTGTTTGGTTTACAATCTTCCTGACTTAACTTTGTGTCAATGTATGCAAAGCAAAGCAAGACTATCGTAGCACCAGTAGAAGTTCCTTTCAAACACAAGGAATTTTGAAGGGTGGATAAGTTGAATTATGAGAATGTGGACACTAAACAGCCACTAGGTCCGACAAAAATGCTCCTTATGAACGTACACTAGACTAACATATTGACAAGCAATACAGGGGTTCTAGTTCCAATGTCCTGCGGTGCAAGAGTAAGTTCCAATTCACTGAATTAGGCATAGAGAACTTAGGAATATGTTACAGTGAAACATTTACTTTTTCTCGTTCATGTCACAGAGAGATGGTAATACCTACTCACAGGTTCAAGCAGCATGTTAAATGTAAAACATGCACAGATAGAGATGGTAAACTATTACCACTGTCAATGATATACATTGGCTTGCCGCACATAGGTGGCTTCCTTTTATTAAATAAACAAGAATCCACAGCAAAGTTTCACAAAGTTGTGGGAAAGACGCCTGTTGTTTACACGAGTGGTTTCTCCACTCTTAACCTTTTGTGGAATTTATTTCCTTCATTTGTAGTAATTATTGTATCTTCGATGTAGAGAAGGACTCAATTCTACAAAAAGGAGTTGTCAAATGCTCCTTAAAAAGGCATCAAATGCATAATGCTCTTCCAAAACGTTTGGGAAAAACAAATTTTCAATATGTGCTGCCCTATCTACATTTGAAGTGGAGGACATGTATCACATGTATCACTTGTAGCTCTTTAAGTCGTGCATCATATGCAGTTTAGTTGGCGACAAAGCCTCAGCCAGCAGGACGGTGTTGTGGTGGCGTAGATTCTCAGAAATAAGAGCGGATTATCTACATTTTCTTATTGTGAGATGTAGCACATATACCCCTCAAACGTTTGCTGGAATAGTCAATACTTTACACGAAATGCAATCTTCTGTAGAAGACATGCCACATGGTAGCCATTTAGGATCTATTGTATTATTTTTATTTTTATCTAGGCTAATCGTCAGATGGGTTCATTATGTAAATATATTTTTGGTTGTTAACGATATTTCCTGATAAAACTTCCACTCTTTAGCATTCATATTAAGGACACGAACTCATTTTCATTTACAAAGATATGGTGTTCGACATAACACGCACTGAATTACTTAATTACTTTCAGGTTCAATGTTTTGGATCCCCGATAAGAAGTAATTGAGAGAACCGATGAGCTTGCTGGAAAATGTTCTAAGGAGGACTTCTTCGGGTCTGACTAGGTATAAGTGACACCACTTTCCACGATTCTTGGTGTAAAAATTATGACTGCCAGCTCAAGCTGGTTGACAGTATTAAATGACAATGTGCTGGGTACTGTTACGAGATCTCGTCTGCCGTACCACACTGCCCCGGATCTTAAAGACACCCATCACTCTGTCATGTCTTTTATTGGCACCCCCGCCAGACTATTCTGATTGTGCAGAATGATTTTGAAGATGATGCACAGTCAACTGACATTTTTAACATCAAAACTGTGCAAAACTCTAAAACCCTTCTAAGAGTCGATGCAAATATTTGCGCACGCTGATGATATTGATTTAATTGTCAGAGCGCAGTGAACTGTCACAAGATCGTTTGCAAATATTGAAAGAGAAGCGAAAGCTTTGAATGAGGGTAACATCGAGTACGAGTATATGCCTTCAACGAGAAGAAACGCACAACCTTGACGAATCGGACGGAACGTCTCAGTATCAATCGGAGCGTAACACTTGCCAATATTTAGCCTAAAAAGGCAAATGAGTTACAAAATCTTATCAAAGTTCACTAAACAGACAATTTATCTTATCATTCCAAACTAGGTATATGACGCAGAAGCATGGACGTTAGTAAAGACGGATGAAGGTATCGTTTGTCTGTTTGAAATTAAGTTTGAGGCGTTTGCGTTGATGGGCTGATATAACAGCGAACTCTACAAGTTACATAGCACTCATAAGTACTCCGCCGCAAAAAAAAAAATCCGCCCAATCTGCCACAATTGAAAGAAGACCTCAACCATCTTGAAGTGAGAAACTGGAGACAATTGACCAAAGACCGCGCTTAAAGCATAAGTTTCTTGTTTGTCGTATCTAAGTCAGTAAGATAATGAAACTGTATGTACTATTGCTCAACCCTTCTACGAAGGATTGATAAAGGACTAGATTAGATAATCACTAATCTTTTGTGGAAATTTTTATTCAGAAAACCATGTCTGAGTATAGTCTGTGTGGTTGTGGGTTAATTCTGCATAACTACTACAGAAACATGACATGACATGTGATAGTTATGCGAACATACAAATCCTCGTCAAAATTGCTTCGTAGCAATCTACAATATCTGGCTACATTGAGATTGGTGCTTTTTTAATCAAAGCATCCGTGAAAAATAGGGAGTTTCAGCCTCGTACGTTTTGAGGACATTTGGGGGAGAACACGATTTCGTAAAACTCTACTAAACCAGCAAGTATTGAAGCTTAATAGGTAGGCCTTGCAGGTTAAACGTCAAGATCAATCTTTGTAAGAAAGAAAAATCGGTAGACATTATTGTAACACTATCGGCTACGCATATTTTGAATTAGTTGACTCCTTTGACACGTGGTATTAAGTTCTAAGATAACTGCTAATTTCGGGATTTCCATAATGTTTCACCAAAGCAATAAATTTACACCTACTCGTACCGTGAAGAAAATTTATTACACTCGACCAACAGAGTAAAACTTAATGAAAGCAATAAAATATAAACCAACTCAAAGGTGATTTAAAGTATTTGTAGAGAAGTGCTTATGACGACGCAAAGGTCGGAACCATCTCACTTGTTGCTGGAGTTTCCTCAAATGGGAGTAAACATTGTTAAATAATAAATCAATTGGAGTATTTATTGAGAATTTTAGTGATGAAACTGATAAGCCTGGCATTTTTAACTTTTTTTTGTTGTATAATAGTCAAACAAGATCAATTGGCTTGATATCCTGAAAATAACTGCTCTGGTGTAATGCTAGAATTGAACATGAAATAGGTTTTAATTTTTCCGCCAACTGTTTGAACTGTTACAGTGTAGCAGATTCTACCGATACGGCTCCAAGTTCATCATCAAACAACTGCAAAACTGTTTACTAATCATGAAAGCGCGATCATGAAGTTACGATCTTGTGAAAACAAAAATAAAACAAATCTCTCCCCTTCAAACAAAGATAAGATTGATGTCGATAAATAAGAAAAGATATTTGCCAATATAAGCCAAAGTGACAATACAAACGCTCAAGGCTTATTGAATTAAATAATCTCAAAACTCAGTCTTAAGATGAAACTCAGTATCTTTTGTAGGGCAACATCAGCAACCCAGCACAACCTGTAATTAATAGATTCAAAATGATAACATCTTATCTCATTTATAGGAGATAACGCCAATTCAAAGGAAAAGCTTGACCTACTAAACTAGAAGTGATGTGCTGTAGTCACTTAATTTGCAAAAGAAAGAAAGAGATCTTCGAATGGAAGAAACATGAAATCGCAGATGCGCAACTATTGAAAGAGTTTAAATAAAAAGGAGCAACTCCATGCAACACCTAGTTAAGGTTGAAACATAGATATCCAGTTCCTGTGCTCCATATCATCCATATCACTATATCAATGCTGAGAAAATATCTGGAAAATTAAGCCAGGAAAGGCATTTCAAACCAGAAGTTTGAAGGGAAGTCATGCTCAAAACTGTAAAATCTAAGCACACAAAAGCAAACGATCTTCCTTTATGCTCATCCTTTATGCTCAAAACCATAGAGCAACGAATGGAGGCTCACATCAGAAGCTAGTGTAGCACTGAATTCTGAAAGGTACCGCTCTACGCGGCCTAGTAGGGAAAATTGAAGAAAGTCAACACCTTGACGAGCGAGTTTCGAAGGTAGACTTAAAATGCAGAGCTACTAAGATCGCTTTAAAAAAAAAAACACCTGAACAGTAAGCAGGGCATAACAAAATAGATCTGTAGTATGCTTGCAAGCAGAAACATAATCTGCTCCCTTGTTCTTTTAGAATATCGGTAGCCAGAGGAAGACCACTCTTGTAATCGACAATAACTTAAAGAAACTTAGTCCAACAGGAATTAGTGACACAGCATATACGGGTGATGTTGTCATGAAAGAAGAACACTTGTTGACTCAATGGGAACCCATTCAAAACAGAACCAGTCCTTTCCACCAGGAAGCTCAGAATACAATTATGCAACGTCGTCGAACTGGTTGATGGACAATTACCATTTACGACAGCGTGAAATATCTTGTAGTGATTCAGGACAGGATTCTCATGTTTGACCGGAAATAAGATTTAGGATAGGAAACTTAATGCACTGGATATAATAATAAGAAGGCTCATCAATTTGAGCTACTTCAAGGGTTGCAGCAATAGACTACTAGCAATTATAGGCGGGCGATACAGTAATCACGTACATACCCCGTACGACATATAGTGTTTTCCAATAAGGACTTGACAACGTTTTTTTTAAATAAAACGCAAACCATTTGAGATATTTCAAAAACTTTATTATCGGCTTGAAGTACAATCAAAACATTTATGAATGGAACTCGACTTCGTTCATATTGCCACCGCGGGCACGTTTGCAGCGTCCGATTCGTTGGACCCAATTTTCAACGACTCAACCACACATTTCGGCCGAAACGGCCGCTATTTCGCGTTCAATGTTGGCTTTGAGCTCTTCCAACGTCGTCGGCGTGTTGGCATAAACCAATGACTTAACGTAGCCCCACAGAAAATAGTCAAGCGGCGTTAAATCGCACGAACGAGGCGGCCAATCGACTGGCCCATTTCTTGAGATAACACGCTCACCATACTTACTCTTCAATAAATCGATTGTAGCATGTGGTGTGTGGCTTGTGGCATCATCCTGTTGAAACCACATGTTGTCAAAGCCCATATCTTCCAATTAGGGTCAAAAATAATCGGTGATCATGGCGCGATAACGCTGACCATTCACAGTAACGTGACGATCGTTGTGGTCGACAAAAAAATATGGCCCAATAACGCCGCCGGCATGCAAACCGCACCAAACAGTTATTTTTTGTGGATGAAGTGGTGAGTCACGAAGCACATGTGGATTTTCACTCGACCAATAACGCATATTTTGCTTATTGACGAACCCATTGAGCCAAAAATGAGCTTCGCCACTGAAGATGATTTTGCGATGAAATTCATCAGCTTGGCGCATCTTCTTCAGAACCCAATCGGAGAACGTACGTCGCTTCAAATGGTACATCGGCTTCAATTCTTGAATCAGCTTGATCTTGTATGTGTGTAAACCAAGATCCTTACGCAAAATACGCCATAATGTGGTCTGAGCGCCCAATTCTTGAGAACGCCGTGGAATTGACTGATTTTGGTCGTTTGCTACGAACGCCAGCGATATTTTCGACACTTCGACCAACCCTTTGTCTCACTGATACGGCAACATCACGCAACGAATATGTAGACTCAAATTTTTTGCACTAAACTTGTTATTGCCTGTCTACTAGGGCGAGAATTACGACCGAAAATTATAGTTAACACTCTTAAAGTTGCAGTCACCGACTCCGAATTTCGGTAGAAAATTTTTATAATTTGCAGACGTTGCTCGTTGAGTTTACTTAATAAATTGACAGTGACAATTTGATGATTAGTGAAAGAGTGCGTTCACAAATTAAATTCAAAGTTGTCAAGTCCTTATTGGAAAAACCTTTATATTATTTCAAGAAAGGCATAAACAATAACAAAGCCAAACAGTGAATGCATCATTTACGGAGATCCTGACCTGAACGTTTTCATGCGACTTCCGATCAAAAACAAGCCGTTCTTGGACCGGCAGTACTAATACGAATAGGATCAAAATCTGTTAGGAATATCGCCATCTACATCGATAGCAAGGTTGCACCCAAGACACTGGAATCCACTTACATCAATTCGTATATAAGGTAGACAGGTGGAGTCGGAGTTGGAGTTGGAGTGTTAAAATGGATCACAGGACACTGCGGTATAGGAGGACATAAAACTCCCCTTAGACTGTTATCATTGTTTGCTAAGAAAACATGCCAAAACGCTTAGACTGGGAGAAGAGTTCACTTAGAGATTCCCCGTATGCACGCATTTTCTTTACGAATGCAAACATGTAGTGCGTTCTTTCAACATTTAGAGGAAATAGATTATAAGAACTGGAAAAGGCTGTTCAGTTGAAATTTCAATTGGTTCCCTGAGATCGCAATAGATACTTTCGGTGCTTAATACTGGCCTAAACCTTAACGAAATCGATTCGATAGAAGCAAAATCATCTTATACGAATGAATTCAATCTTCACTTCTTCAGGAAAAGAAATATATACGATGAAGAAGGCCAAATCGTTTTTGGTCGAGCCTACATCTACTTGAAACCCAGTTAACGAAAATCTAATTCCTTAAAACTATGATAAAATGGCTTGTACTACAAACTGAAGCAACTTAGAAGTTGGACCGAATGTGTTCTTCAGAATCAACGACGGTGACTGTACTGAGGTCAGCAGCTCATCATAAACTAAGTACGTAACTTCCAAATATCCAAATTTCAGTAAAGAACAAATTTTATACGCTGACTCATTGAAATTAAATAAAATCCTGACTCCTAAGGTTAAGGTTGTGACATGAGAGGAAGATATGTGGACAAAAAGACAAACATTCCTTAGATCTTAGATCCGAGAACCCCTGGGAAGAGATTTAAGTTTGAAAGGAAGCATTCACAAAAGATCGCCAGAAACTTTACTGATCGCCTTTTTCTTTTATGTTCAGCGCCAAATCCCGCCAGTATCGAGTACAGAAAACCAATGAAAACAAAAAGCCAAAAACGCCACATCCATTGTACTGGATTCCACCAAGTCAGTACTCAGTAGCTATCCCAACCAATAGAAAAAGAAAATTAAATTACAAAGGCGGATACAAATTGCTGATTCGAAGCAACACTAGATTACACTGGATACTACTTTGTTGGCTACGACAAGGAGCAGGACTTAACTACACTTTTTTTTCTGTGGGAACACAGCACTCAGACAAAGAACTAGTCCATTGTACTTCTTGTAC
The DNA here is from genome assembly GCA_949129095.1 of Volucella bombylans. Lineage (NCBI taxonomy): Eukaryota > Metazoa > Arthropoda > Insecta > Diptera > Syrphidae > Volucella > Volucella bombylans. The sequence continues at coordinate 152,524,181 of OX422143.1, forward strand.
TCCTTCTCAGTCTTTCGAAGAAACACGAGTAAGGGCTTCAGTGATAAAATGCCTACAATACCAGCACTGCCGTGTGGCAGCGTCATGTATCTGCAGCGTTATGCGAGCGTAAGACTGACATTAACAGAGTTTGTGCCCCATGGTGTCGTCATCACTTTTACATTTAAATGCTTAGCAAAAGAGTAGTGCCCCGTCAGGATGCCAGTAAGCAGCCTCCAATCTTTCTTACTGAGGCACATCCGAAAGGCCGTTGTTATCTTAGGAACGTCGGGAAGTATACGTTTGGTTTGCCGGCAACCTTAGTGCTCATTTGAAACCCAACTGTCAGTGGAAGACCTAACCTAGGTTCGGATCCTTAAAAATAATCGTCTGAGCCTTGCTTAGCAAGTTCATCGGCTTGTAAGACAGATGCAAGTTTTCCTAACGAGGAATGAAATTTATCGATATAGTCCTCCAGAAAGACACCAGCGCCGCATCCTACTTATATCGGTTTTGGAGCCATCCGTGAATACGCAACTACATCCCTTTCCTGGCTGAGATTCTAATCAAAACCAATCTTGGGCACAGGAAAAGTCTATTTCGTATCTTGTCTGCAGCAAGAGTTATGGTGTCGTTGCATCAGACGACATGTCCATAAGACCAGAGTCAAAAGACTTCCGGCTCGCAAGGTCATCAAAGCTCCAGTGCGTGTTGTACCAAAAGCCACTTCTCTTTAAACGGAAGATGGTTTTGAGAGTGCAGTCAATGATATAAATATTAAGGGGAGGGAACTACACTTCATTTTTAGTAAATTAAACATTTAAGATGTCTTGTCAAGCGTTGTAGGAAGATGATGAAAATATCGTAAGGAATCTCATTATCAAAGTTATGAGGTAGAGCACAAGAAATCCCGATACACTTGTGATACCATGTGAATCTAGAAGTAGCTTCTCTCTCCCTTATTGAACCCCTTATTGACTTCTTTGAGTTCATTATGGTAGAATGGTACCATATGCAATTTTATGCTCACACAAAGATGGTAGGAGATATTATCCTCCACAAAGACTTGACCTGTCTGAGAAAAATTCTGCACCCACTCCACCATTTTCTCCAAAAATTCATTCTTCTTCTCAGAATGGTCTGAAAGGAATGGTGACTTAGAAGTTTCTGTTGAGATGTAACCTATTTTGTTTGCAAGAATCCTTATGGTCTAAGGGGTAATTCGAATTTTTACTCAATCAAATGGTAGCTCAAATAGGATCTGCAATAACAGGTCTAATGGAGGTTTGGGGAAACTTTATGAGAGAAAAAATATGATACAAACCACTGGCTTCGTAAACGGAAAAAGCTATAGGGAAGGGGTAAATCTTACCAAAAGCTAAAGACTATATGACATTGAAAGGCAGTGGGAGGAAAGAAGATCGTATTCTAAATGCATTTAGCCGAAAACCAAATTCACAGTCTCTCCAGCCTTATCAAGCTTCAATTATGCCGAAAAATAAAGTGTTACGAATTTTTCGTTGAAGCTGTCTTAAGTGAAAGAAGTTGTCGTGAGTGGTTTCAGAAGTTTAAGAATGGTGATTTTGACGTCGAAGTCAAAGAGCATGTTGGACACGATATTGGATGAAGATTAGTGTCAAACGTAATAAGGACTTGCAGTTGCATTTGGAGTAACTCAAGAAGAAATTTTCCAGCATGACAAGGTTCGAACACATATTACACGACCGGCCAAAATCTACTTGCAAACACTGAACTGAACTGAAACTATTGTACATCTTCCATTTACAAAGTCCGTGCCAAAGTAAGCTGGACTTTTTTAAAAATATGTATTTCTAGTGAGGCCATCTATTGGCAATTACATGCGTCGGAAAGTTAGATCCTTCACTGATATACTGTCATATTTGGACGAATAGAAGGGGAGTTATTGCGTCTGAAGTGACAGTATGTTTGTGTCATTAGTACAAAAATGAGCATCGAGCAAAAATCGCTCAGAATTAAATATTCGAAGGAAAACCTCCTTTTACAACATTGTGTCTGGAGACGAAACGTGGTGTTTTCAATGTGATCCAAAAACCAAAAACCCAAGTACAGAATGGAAGGCGCCAGACGAGCCAAAACAAGGGAAAACAATGCTCATTTGCTTTTACGATTCCAAGGACATTGTCCACAGAGAGTTCGTTCCACCAGGCCAAACAGTTAATGCACAATTCTATCTTGGTGTTCTGAGGCGTTTGGTGCATCGTATTTACCGTATTCGGCCAGTTTATCACGCAATTGAAATGATAATGCGCCATCTCATCGATCGTCTCTTGGGACCGATTTATTGGCTTAAAGTCGTATTTTAACTGTCAACCACTCCCCGTATTCGCCTGATCTGACACCGAAGAAGCATCCAAAAAGCTTGTACCGACATACTGAAGGACACCCCGGCCGACGATCTAAAACACTCTCTCGGCATGCTTTTAGACTATGCAAATTGTTGTGTTAAATTGGAAGGGTAATCGATTTTGGTAGAGCCTTAGAGGAGAATATCTGAGGGCATTGCACCAACATATAACTTGCTCTCAGATATTTTCGAATATAAGGGTCCGGCTGCAGGAATGAAAGAAATGGAAAAGAAACGAACAACATCCTGCGTCTTTGCGTTGAAGTGGTGACTAAGAAAGATCTTCTCGAACAATCAAAGTAGTACTCTAAAAACCATAAATAATTCCATTTTCTGTTTAGAAAATCATTCGGAACATTTTCCTTCCGAGACGGCTAAGTGCACACTTTACATTTTAGCGCTATAAAGTAACAATAGGAGAGTTGTCGCTTTCTCAGCTCAAAGTCACAAGGGTTAGCAGGAGTTACTCTTCATATATATACAATATATATAGACAGAATATGAATCCAAGCACCATGGACAATTGGAACTTGTAGACTGCATGAGAAAGAGCGCTCCAACTAAAAAAAATTTGTGAATCCATTCCGGAAAGAAAAGGACCTTAAAGATTTTGCAATGTTCACGAACCGATTGACTAGGTTGAAGAGATTTGTGGTTTGTGGTGTATTTCATTTTCCAGCTGTAACACCTGTAACAAGTAAGTAAAAGTAGGCCCTACAACATAATAATAGTAAGCCTTGCAGTGCTGTCTTTCGTATCTCAAAAATCTATAGCTCTAACTCAATGGCTTGCGTCATTTTCTAAGAACGTAACCAGAGAAGGTTTATTAAGGTTGAACCAGTGATTGAAGCCACAGACTTTGCGGAATGAGAGTATATTAGCAGTTAAACCAGTGACCGATTACAAAGAAATCCCAGTGTAAATGAATGTAGCAAACACCGTGATAAAGGATAACATAACTTTACCGACCGATCAAAGTTTGAAACAAGTTGCAAAGGGCCCATAGGGTTTTCTGATGTGGTATCGCATCAAAACAAAGATGCAGTCACTGTTTCTCAAGTGAAAGCCGATCATAGTTACTCAAGAGGGTAGGTAACATTATTCAAATTCTTGTAATGGATATCAGTTAGTTAGTATTTTAAATCAGCTTTAGAGCTGCTATAGACCAAGTTCCAGTTTGTACCATTTAACTGGGCTAGGAGTTGAAGTGCATAAGTGATTGTGTATACCGCAGACATAATTCAGGACTCGATACACACATGTGGACACACTTTCTTCAATAGATATCAACAGCTTACTTACTGCTCCAGGATTCAGTGTTAACTTTGATGAACATTGGGTTCATTACCAACTCAAGTCCAGCCATCGAAAGATGAAGCAGTCACCAGTTAGGACTGCTGTAACGATACGGATGTCTTCTTTGCTGAGCCCGAGAAGAGTACGGTCTCTCCCGCTGTGAGATAATACAATCACTCCTGTAGATCCATGATTTGTTGGATCGTTCTATGGCTGTAAGTTTCACTATGTGTTTCAGGGTTTCAGTTCATATATTTATCTCGTTGTGTGTGTTGCTCCTGTGCAGAGAGGCATCTTCTATTGCTAGTTTATCCGATTTCTCATTCCGTATTACTTTTGTGTGTACAGGTACCCCGCAGATATCCACTCGGTGTGATTCGCATACTCTACTTAGAATTTCACGGCATTTTTGTACCTCTATTTGGTAGTTTGGTAGTTTCACTTCCAACACTTTTACGGCTGCTTGTCCACAAAGATAGAGATCTCTGAGGGATCAAGTTCGAATAGTAGTATGTACAGCCTGTGCAGGTGGTTCCAGTACTTTTCTCCATTTTGGAGCCGTCCGTGTGGAGTTGGAGTTTTACATTGATGGTGGCAGTGTTAGATAGCCAATCATGTCTGTTGGGAAGTGATGTAGTCACTACACGTCTTCAGTTTTGATGGTTCATACTCCTGTGTCCTGAATTTTGATTCGTCCATAGGCCAGATTCTTCTAGTCTAATCGAGCCGTGCATTTAAGGAATGGAATTCATTTAAAGGAAGGAGGTTCAGCAATATCTCTAGTGCAGCTTGAGGACTAAACCTTAACGCTCCTTTTACTTCCACACACGCTAGTCAAAGACCAAGTTTAGCAGCAATAGCCCTGCCTTTTTTCGATGGCTGGACTTGAGTTGGTAATGAACACAATGTCCACGAGAGAGGCCCTTCTCAAGATTATTTTTGAAGCTCTAGGAGTGAAGAGCAAATAGAGACTATCACACACTTTCTGTACGACTTTCCTAACCTCCAAATACGTCGTGCCAAACACCTGTGGTACAGGTTTTTTGGAGAACTTAAATCCGTCAACTAAGCAAAACTGATACATCCCGTTAGATTGGTTAAAAGCTCTGACTGGTTTTCAGTCTACACAAGCGAGGTAGGAATAATAATATAATACTCTAACACAACATCAACAGGGTATCACAATAGACCAATAAGCCTCCGTGTAGGCTTGCCTCTTAGAGACTAGCACATCCCTTATTTCCTAACCTAACTTACTATGCTTGGAAATATACAATTGGGAAGATCCATTTCTTTCAGGATGAACAGAATATGTACTATACGATTCCACGAGAATCATGTAGTTTGGTGTATGTTCACAATATATTTTCACACAATATACGAGTATTAAAGACCTCAGTTACTCGTCTGCTTCAAAAACTTTGAATTCTGAATTGGGTGGGACATTTTTTTTGTATTTTGTATTTTGTATTTATTTATTCATTATTACCTTACTAGCTAACAATAGGTAATTCTTTAATTTAGGATGAAAAAAATTATTTTACTAGTAAAAAATGATGAACAAATTGAAGATCCTTCTAAAACCTAAGTTTGTGTTGAAAGATCCATGGAAAATATATGAATAAATGCAAGAATAACTGACGTGGGGTACCATCAGGTGTTCTTTAGTTACAACTTTAAAAATTTAAAAGATAAACCGAAAAAAAAGAAAAAAAAATATAATAATTTCAATGAGAGAAAGAAAAGAAAAAAGATAATTATTTCAATGAGAGAGAAAAAAAAAAATAATAAATAAATCTTTTTGCATTTTTTTAATAAACTATGTATGTTATAATTTTCAACAGTAGCTCCAAGCTTAAAGGGTCCATAGTAAAAAGCCAATCTTTAAGTGATTTTAAAAAATATTGAGAGTTTTGTTTGGCTCGTATAGACATAGGAAGTTTGTTAAACATTCTACGCGAAGTAACTATATAAAAATTCATAAAATGTGTTTTGTGCACGTGTGGAATGTCAAAAAGTACCATGTTGTTTACTCGCAAGTTATAAGTCGAAGAATTCCTAAAAGGAACATTACCGCTTCGTTTAAAGAACTCTTTGAGTACCTTGAAAACGTATAGATTCCTGAGTGGCAATACTTGAAGACTTGTAAAAAGTGGCCAACTTTCCGTATAGCGATTTTTGCCACACATAATTCTAATTATATGCTTTTGGGCAACGACTTGTGCACTTAGGGTACTGGTGCCTCCCCAACTAACAATCCCATATTGAAGCTTTGACTGGACTAAGCCATAATAAAGCATTGAAAGTACTCTCTGCGAGCAGTATGGCTTCAGGAGATACATTTTCCGTGTTAATAAAGTCATATATGATTTTAACTGTAGGGCTTGTGCCTTCCAATTTAGTTTGTTATCAATGAGAACTCCGAGATATTTGAAAGACTTGACTGCTTCAATATTAAAGCAGCATGTGGAACAATTATCAATAACGCTGAAGTTTTGCTTCCCACAGGTGTGTGGTAAACAGAATTTTTGGCAATCGCTTGAATGAACAACTAACCCAAAGTTATCTAAATTATTTTGGCATAGCTTAAAGTTCATTATTTTTGTTTTTTCACTAATGATAAGCTTATGAAAGGTGAACCAAATTCTAAGAAAGTGAAGGTCGTTGTTAACTTTCGCAACGCATTCATGTAGCGAAGCGTCAGTGTATGTGAAGGCGATGTCGTCTGCAAATGCGCTTTGATTTCCGTAAAAGTTCTGGAAGAAAAGTGAGTTTATGTAAACAAGGAACAGTACTGGGCCTAGCACAGAACCTTGGGGAACGCCATTTCTAAGCTTAAGTGAAGTACTGTAAAATCCATTGACCAATACTCTTTGCTCCCTCTCCAGTAAATAAGACTTAAACCAATTGTATGTCATTCCTCTGAAACCAGCCTTATATAATTTTGTTAAGATTATATTTAAGTCCACCATATCGAATTCTTTGGTCATGTCAATGAAAAGAGCCATAGTACAATGGCTTTTGTTAACTCCACTGAACAAATCGCAGCAGACATTTAAGATTGCATCCTCCGTGGATCTCCCAGGTCTAAAACCATACTGTGCTTCTGAAAAGAAGTTACTTCTTTTTAAAAACGTCAGTATTCTTGATTTCATTAATTTTTCGAAAATTTTTGATATCGTGGGAAGCAGAGAAATTGGTCTATAATTGGCTATATTTTTACAACTCCCTTTCTTAAATAACGGCAGAACCTCTGCCCTTTTTAGAGCCGCCGGAAACACGCCGCTGTTTACACTGAGGTTAAAAAGATAACACAAGATATCAATAATTTCCCAAGAGATTTTTTTCAGGGTTATGGCAGAAATACCATCACTTGTGCAGGTTTTCTTGTTTTGCAAAGTCATAATTGTCTTGAGAATTTCACAGGAAGTAAACTGGTGAAAAAAGAAACTATTACTCTGCCATTTATCTTCAATTAAGCTCGATGAGATATTGCAGTTACAACTGGAAGGTGGCTTGGAGGGTTTAATAGTATCAGAAATATTGACAAAGAAGCTATTGAATGTATTTGCTATAGCACGTGGATCGGTCAAGGTTGAGTTATCAACCTCTATGTTATGAATATCATTAGACTTCTTTTTCCTACCTAAGATATTATTTACTAATTCCCATTCCCTCTTTATGTTTCCCCTGGCTTGAGTTAAGCGATTGGAGTAGTAGCTATCACGTGCTTGTTCTATCATAATCTTTGTTCTATTGCACAGATTATTGTAATAGCTTTTCAGACTAAGATTTTGTGGCTGTTTTCTACATTTTTTTGCAATTTCTTTTTTACGCTTTATTTGATTAAGTAGGCGTAATGTCATCCAAGGCTTTAAAAACGAGTCACGCTGCCTGATATTTAGGATAGTGGTTGTGCTATGGACATGATTGATTAAGATCGCAATAAAAGCATTGTAGGCCACAGAAGGGTCGCTTTCCAAGAAAACTGTTTCCCAAAATTCATACCTGAGTTTTTCCTTCAATGCTTGATTAGTCTATTTGGGCTTTTTGCCTGCTAAAATTTTTCGTGGGCGAAGACTCCATTTGAAGACTAATTTCACATAAATGGTGATCGGTTATTTTATAGTCGTGCACTTTACAATTAAAAACCATACTAATATTTTTATTAAGTCTTAGAAATATATGGTCAATGCAGCTACTGGTTGAGCATGTTATGCGGGTAGGTATATTCACCATACTTTTAAGACCATACGAAGCCATCAGTAGCATATAATCTTCACACTCGGAATCAGAATCGTCGAGAAGATCTATATTAATGTCGCCTATCACTATTAAATTCTTCGTTTTTATACTTAACACGGTATTTAACTCCTCGGTAAAAACACTCTTTCGACACCAATTTAGCCGGTAAATTGTCCTTGTCTGAGAATATCCCAGCAGCTCACTGCTTGAGTGAGTATAAATTGAAGATATTTGCATTCCTTAACAACGTCAACAATTGTATTGTCTGTTGCATCATCGCTCCAAATTCTGCCAGAATGACAATGTCAACGGCGTACGTCAAAAACTTCAACTTCGGTCCATCAAACAACATTCCTCTAGGTGAAGATAAAGTGTGATCATCTAAGATAAGTTAGATTAGACCATTTAGGTCTGTTGGCCCATCGAGATGCGGGGTAGATCTGTGATGGTCCTACTCTTGGAATCAATTTGAGCTTCTGACAAAACATTGGAGACTGTTAACATCTATATTGTTTAGATTGCTCCTCAGTGCAGTTTTCTTCTTTGGAAGAGAGTTGTACATGTACAGAGCATGTGGAGGATTGTCTCTTCCGCCTCATCGTCCATGCAGCTTCTGCAGAAGTCGTTTGTAAAAACGCCAAATTTGTTTGGTCGCTAGGCATGTTGATTCAACAGCCCACAAGTTGTTCTTTTAGTTGTATCTAGTATACCGATGATACATTTTCCAGAAAGGATAAGTAGAGTGGGTCCCATTTTGGTGAGTTCGTCGGCCCTACAATTCGTTGGAATATCTCTGTGGCCCGGCACCCAACGTAGATGAAAGTTGAACTGCTCCGCATTCTTCCTGAGAAATGATCGGCAGTCAAGGGCGATTTTAGAATTTTGTAAGACTGAGTCCGGGGATTTGATTGTGACCTAAATTTCCGAAAAGATGCAGATATTTCTAGCAGCTTTCACGTCTTCCTTTAGCCAGCACAAGACTCCTCTACTCGCTAAAATTTTCGCCTGCGACAGGCTATGCTGATGGTAGGCGCAAGGAACGGCATAGGTTAAGCTTATCTGAGAAATCACCGCCACCAACCCCATTGCGATTGGCTTGTCGTCCATGAAAGATCTAGAGGGAATGCTTTTTTTTGTCAAACCAATGTTGGGACTTGCGATCATTTAAAAATAAGGAAAACTAAAACAGACCTATGTAAAAGGCAATATTGTTTCACTCGCATGAACGATGGGTGCATTCGTTGACATTGTCAATTGTACCAAAAGCAGTTTTGAACTCAACACAGGACGGGTATTTCCTTTCCCTTGTCAAGATATGCTAGATACACTATCTAAGTATTATGTTCATACTAACACAGTTGGTTTCAAATGTGCTCCACAATGGTATGACGCTCGCAAGAAGCTGATTGAGAAGTTGTTTCGCATGATATGAATCTTTCCTACTACAAGTCAGCCAAAGACTTCGAAAATAATCTCTTGATCACCATCAAACTAGAGTCTACGAAATCAGTGACGGAGGCCAAAAGGAGTGCACAAAGCATCAGCACTGCTTTGCTGTCATCTTGTTGGGAATTCTGTTTCGTCTTCTAAAACAGGACAGCAGTTCGCCAGGACAAAGTTCGCCAGGACAAAGTTCGCCAGGACAAATTTCGCAGCTTATTTACCACAGCTAGGGGAAAGAAAAAGTGAGAATACCGTATTCCGTGTCTTTCTACCATGTTGCAGTGGTAGAGTCAGAGCACAAATCGGTCACTGCACCGGAATTACTAGGTAAGTACTACCTACATCAATAGATTCAAAACTCTCAGCAGAAATGTGTTAAGGCCTCGAAATAGGAAGGAGCACGTCACTTTATTTCACCTTATTTAGAAGATCGCTAGGAAATTACTGAAAGATTATTTATAAAATGTAAATCAGTCTTAAGGGATTCCTGCAAGCATAGGTAAGTCTTTTGATGACTGAAGTTATAAAAAACTGTCTAGAAATCTGCAGGAAATAGTTGTAAAAAGAATCAATTTGAACAAAAAGCGATACTCGGCGATGCCACTTTCTTAGCTTGCATGCACAGAATCATAACATCAAACCTTTTTGGCTCACGTTATGCCTTTGAGAAATATTGACTTGAATTGACTGGTTTTCATTGAATTTTTAGACGGCAATTGAAGGATTTGCTCTCCTGCTGCTTGTTCAGCAAACCAGTAGCAGACACTTTTGTAGATAGAATAGCATTAGGAGTACATGTGTATTCATCATTATTTTACGAAGAAACACCTGTAGATACAGGGAAATTTTTTAATTTTTCTATAAAATTTGTTTAAAGTTCCAAGTAACAGTGTCATTTTTGACAAGCCGAACGAAATCAAAATAGAGGGAAAACAACCAAAAACCATTCACAATAGGAAGCAATATTTGAAATTTGCTAAAAATTTATAATAAACAAATCTTCGATTTTAAGCAACTGACTCATATTGTTTTGATCAAAAATCCTAACTCAAAACAGTTTTTGTTTTTTTCAATATTCACTTTAAGGATACCCAACAAAACATCATTCCTCCCAATTGCAATCAATTTAAAAATGACCTTCTCGAGTGGTGTAGGGACACCTCTGTTCAGAACAAAATTAATTTTCTGACGCAAATTAGGCTCTGCCATCGTTCAAGGACAATCGTTGAAGCGAATAACAAAACGGGTATGAGTGAGAAGAGCGCAAAAAAAATAACATTGCACTCAATTGATTTAATTTCATTCATTAAGCACCCACTGCCACCCACCGTCGAAAATATAAAAACAAATCGCAAACTAAAGAAAATTGATTCAAAAAAATAAAAATGAAATGAATAGTCGGCTCGAAAGCTTACGCCTCCATTTGGACAAATCACATATTTCTCAAAAATTTCTCAAAAAAATTCCCAGAATTAGAAATGGAAAGCAAAATAAAAATAATAACTATTTCCAAAAGAAAAAGAATTTCTTCCTAATTTGTTCTTTTTTTTTAGCGCTAGAATGCCATTCTTCTGGATTCCGCACACCAAACTCACAAACACACAAAAAACAAACTCACATACACAATAAAGTTCCGCGCATGTGCTACAATATTTATACACACACCTTTTGATGATTTTTTTTCCCTTCCACTACTTCTACTTCTCTGCTGTTACTGCTGCTGCTTCTACTTCTACTTCAGCTTCGTTCTTTCTTCTATTCCTCGGGAGTAGGTACAAATCGAGTACAAGAAATAACGAAAATAAATGAAATCCTCGTTTTTTTTTATTTATTTTTATTTCGTGTGCGTTCCTTGCGGTTGTTGGCTGGTATCACAAATGAAACCAAATTACCGTCATTCACGAGATAGAGATGAGATGAGATTATTTAATCCTTCGTAGCGATCGAGCCGAATCGGGCTTCCATTCGAGGAGGTTATCGAAATATAAAACTATCGACGAACACAACAACGATGAGGATGGCACCGACAACGTAGTCGGACCGACATTTTTTTATTTTCTTTTTCTGCTCTCTTCCCTTCTGTACTTTACAATAATTTACTCCTTTTTATTGCCTTGCATGCGTTGATTATTATTATTTTTTTTTTTCGTTTCTTTCCCGACGGACTATTCTCTATTGCTGTTCACACAACAGAAACGACAACGACACATTCCGAGGATACCACACAGATTACTCAAAAGAAAGAAGAAAATTCGTATAATGAACGGAGGGATGGAAGGAGGGTGATTTCTGAATTCCAGAATTTCTAAAATTCGATTTCCTAACCTAACCCTGCGGGGTGAGGAGATCTAAACGTTGTTTTCTTCTTGAAAAACTTTGATTTCGAAAATCTGCAATTTTCAATTTATCCTTTTTTTGGGGCTGTAATCAAGATTTGGATTTTTATTATTATTATTTTTTTTGAAAAAAAAAAAAAAAAAAAAAAACTCTGACTGGAATGGAGAGAAACACAACACACATGAGCTAATCCACACAGAGATGTACTCTCGTCAGATTTCGTCTTTTTCTCTATTTCCTTCTCACTTCATCTCTAAACAAAATACGCACGCACACACACTGCACTTTGGAAATTCTGCACAAAAAATTTATGAACAATTTTTTTTACTATCAATTTTGTTTCCTTCTCTTCTTCTTCTTGGTCGTTTGCAACAACAAAATTTGTTTAATTTTGACTTTTCATTCAACAATAAATTTCGAAGTTGATTTTTTTTTCTCGTCTTCGAAATTCGAATACGAAAAAAATTTGGTTAACTCTTTCGCGCACGTTAACACTTTAGCCAGAGCATATTCAGATTCACCAATGCTCAACGCTGTATGTGCGTGTGTGTGTGTGTCAAAAAAAAAAAAACAACGAACCGGTGTGTGCGGGGTGAACGCAACAACACGGGATAAACGAAGACGACAGCAACGGCGACTACATCTACGACTACCAACGAATCCACGAACACGACTCCGACTCCGAACGGACGACACGACGGCTAACGACAGACGACGAATGATACTAAACACGACGTGAGTTTATTAACCGCGAATTAACACACACAATCGCAAAAACTCACGGAAATGTATGTTTTATTATTTTTATTCGTGCTCTGCCTCTTTTAAACTTTTTTTTCGCTTTTTCCTTTTTTGTTGCTTCTTCCTTGCTTTTTGTTTATTTATTAGTTATACTTTGTTATTCTTTTTTCATCCTTCTCCCCAAGGACCACTGAGTGTTGAGCACTTTTTTTCCAAAGACGTGTTTCCACATTCAATTCACTGACTTGAACGCACTTTTGCAACTTTTTCGAACTCACGAAATAGATTTGATCGAAATCCCACTTAGATTTTCGAACAGTTCACCCCCGAATTTGCAACAAAAAGAATCCACATCGCCCTCTTAGATCACCAGCAGGAGTATATTTAATTTTTTCTTCAAATTTTCCTGTTTGGATTTATGTGTTTTATTTATTTTTTGTTTTCTATGGTCTTCGTGTCACTCTCGGAAGGAAAACTGCGATTTTGACAAACAAATTTCACGTAAATCTCAAATATGTTCGTATATTCGAATTTTCGAACTTTTCTGTCAAATGGCGTGAGGATTTTCCCCTTTTATTTTTGTTTAGGAAAATTTTTTGATTTCATATTGTAATAGTGGGCCAGATGAGGAAAACGAAGACGAATACGAGTAAAACACAGAAAAGAAAGAAAAAAACCGAAAACAGAGAAAAACGAACTTTCAAAAAAATTTCAAAAAGGGGGTTGTAGGGCCAAAAGGGGCGACAGATACTCGAAGTCTAAAGAAAAAAATTTACATCACATGTGCGTGTGTGAGTGTGCCGTAGTATTTTGCAATCTCGTGGGTACATAGGACACAGAGATCAGCCCCGAAAATGCACAAACCTCCACGAATTTCCTTTCTTTTTAAAATGGGGCTTTTTTTTTCTTCCACGGTTTAAGAAAACAATTTTCCTATTTCAATTTTCTTTTGTATTCCTTTTTCTTTGATTGGAATCACTTGAATTTTCGAATATTTTTGTTATATGCGGCTACTCTGGATCTCTTCTAGAGACATCGGCCATTTCAGTCGCCCGCAAAACACTCACACTGCAGCGAAAACGAGACCGAATGACAAAACGACGACGACGGACAAGGAAAAATCACCACACGACGGCGACGAACGACGAACGACAAAGATGAGAAAGACGAAAAAAAAGGAGAATCGGAAAAAAACCTCTGAAACGACTGAACTTCGGTTTTTTTTTTTACTTCAATTTTCGTTGGAATTGTTGGTTGGTTGGACAAAAAAATTTTTTTTTTGTAATCACTTTTTTGAGGGTGAATTTTCAACGGAATTCAGAGTTTTTTAACACACACATACGCGGAATGAATTAAATTTAATGATTTGATAAATTTTTAGCGAATTATTTAGTGTTTTACCGATGAAAACATTGAAAATCTCACGAGCGAATTTAACGAACACACATCACACTCCAGTGGTAAATTCTCTCCTCTAAAGGGAGATTTTTTTTCCTCGTCGTCGTTCTTTTCTTGTTTCGCTTATTTTCTCAGTGGTGCTGGCTCTACTGGCTGATTTTTGTCATCGGCTCACCTATTGTTGTCTTACTTTGATGGGGTCTTCTCTTTTTCGCAATACCATGGGTTTTGTGTGGGTTTGTGTGATTGTTGACAAGCGGCAGCTGCTTGTTGGTAGTTTTGTCTCATTTTAACTTATTACTGTGCAAGCGTATAGGGATCAGGTTGGGTAACTGTTGTGGATGAAAATTTTTCATTTTCACAAGCAATGCTGCCAAACTTGAGAAAATCAAAGAAAAAATTGACAATGGATGGATGTCAGTGTGTAAATGAGGAATATTTCTGTTTTTTTTCTGCTTTTTCGTTCTTTTTTTTTGTTATTTTATTTTAGATGACGGGCGTCACCACATATAGGAAATTTTCGTTCAAGAGAAAACAGAAATTAAGTAGTGTGTGATACTGTGAGTACTGGTGAGGTAGCGGTGTACCTACTCCTATCTTTGCATCTCCTCAGAGGTTTGAGTTCATCATTCTTTTGTTTTGTGATTGTTATTCGTTGCAAGTTGTGAGTACATATTATTATTATTATTTTTTTTTGAATTTTGTGCATGTGCAGTAGTTTTTTCTTTATTTACTTTGTTCTTTCTTCTTTCCATTTATGCGGTTATTATTTTGATCTGAAATTCAAGGTAAAGGACTTTTGGGATTTGATATGTCATGTTTGACATAAATACGAGTATACCTTGGGAAATTTGTTTGTTTTATCTTTTTTCACTTTTCCACTTTATTTCACTTGTTTTTAGAAAACACCGTGTGGATATGAGCTAATCTGTTGTATAAATCTTAGTTGACGTGTTTCGAGGGGGTCAGCAGTTTGATGTTGGGTCTAACGGTCATTTCATAGTCAATTAACTGCTGTACGATTTGTAGACATGTCATCCCTCATTACTCGGTAGCTGCTTTAATTATTATCATTTATATTTTCTACAAAATCTGATACCTGTTCGACAGTAATTGTAGTTCCATGATTAACAAGGTCATTTGACATTTCTACGCTTAGCCGGGGGCCCCTACTTTTGTTTGTAATCTAATCACGTACCTAGCATAAACGGGGTGCAATGTTGATTGAGTTTATCGCATTTCGTTGGAAAATGATTAGAGCTTTCTCGATGGTTTGGAAGTTTTATGCAAAGTTCTGATTGACAGAAGTAGGCGATCAGATTGGCATAATGATTTTGACTTTGACTGAGACAGCCCACGTATAGGTTACCTATCCAAAGGTGAATAACATTTTGCGTAAATGTGCTAGATGTGGGTAGCAACCGACATTTCTTTTATGATTTTTGGAGTTGGTTGGCTGATGGTCCAATTGTCATGCCAGAGATAAGAGTATCTAAAAATTGAAACCAATAATCGAGTATGTGACAGAAATAAAAGATGGCATGACTGTGCCGACTCAAAAAACCCCAATCCCTATTTCCTTTACTTAAGATGGCGCTACTGTCCGGAGTGAACCAGGACCATCAAACAGTTCCTCTTTGTTGCCTCCAGTTGCGAACAAGAGATTGAACGCAACGTTAATATTAATTTTTTCTAGATGTCCGACATCTCAGTCGACTGATTTATCTGATCAGATTAATATCGCCGTACAGTTTGCACAGTTTGCTGTTATACATATCTCCTCCTCCAAAGTCCGTCAACGCAAACCGAACCAAAAATCACTCGAAGAATTTAGGGTTCGAAACGGCCAATGATATCTTAAACCACTTTTGATAAGGACCATGCTTCTGAAAACTTAGTGAATTCCATACTTAATGAATTCCAAGCTGGTCTTAGGGTAGGATATTCAACGATATTCAACGTAAAAAGCAATTTTTTTTTGTTGACTTTAGAGCAGCTTATGACTAGATAGACAGAGGTGCTTTGATGCATAAACTATTTGCCAAAGGAATGTCTCCAAAGCATTTATGGAGAAACGATGTAACTTTATTGTAATTTATAGATCAGAGCATTAAAGTAGGCGATTTCTTTGACACATTAAATGCATGGATACCGCAAAACTTCACAAACAATAAACACGTAATAATAGTGGGTGGGACAACCTAGGGTGGATTGGTGGATTCAACTCCTCCAATGGCATGGAAATGCACATACAGGGTAAAGTTCTGAACGCACTCAGCCAGGAGAGGTGCCAGATACGATCCCTGTCACTGTACAGTTCAAGCTGACATACAGCCTCCACGTAGCACCCCTGAATAGCTATCTCCGCAGCCGCTGTCTGTCCCGACCGGATTTGGCGGTTGTTTTTAAGGTTAACGGCCCAACAACGTAAAAGAAAAACATTGTCACGAGAGAACTAACTGCCTCGGAAGACAACGACCGATTTAAAACGACGACACGACTCGAAAAAGGATAATGATTTAGGAGTATGCTTTTGGAATGTTAGAACATTATACGCTGCAGGAGCTACCCAAAAACAAAAAAATATCCAAAAAACATCCCGTATAAGGCGGACATTACTGCGATCCAGGAGGTGCGCAGGATAGCATCAGGAATGATGAAAAGAAAGGAGTGCGATATATATTACAGCTGCAAACAAAATATTGAACATATTAGGATGCGGATTCGTCGTGGAAAAGCGGCTGAGATCGAAGGTCATCGATTTCAAACCAATTAGCGATCGCGTGGCTGTGATCCGCATTCAAGGGAAATTCTACAACATCAGTCTTATATGTGCACTCACACCTACTAATTAAGCTGAGGGCCTTATTAAAAAGGATTTCTACGACCTCTTGGACGAAGGCTGTCGTAGTCGGGGTCTTCAAAGCCAAAATTGGTAAGGAGGGCATCTTTGGCGGAGTGGTCGGAAAACACAGCCTCCACATTAAGACAATGGATAACGGCTTCCAAATCGCTGACTTTACGCCAGCTAGTAATACAGTGATAAGCAGCACACGATTCCCTCATGAGAGAATTAAAACAGCAACCATCTACCCGGACGGTAGAACCACCAACCAAATTGACTACGTGATGATTGACGCAGAGCACTCGGCAAATGTCGACTCTGACCACTATTTAGTTGCAGCCCGATTCAGAGATCAACTATTCAATGAAAGAAAGCTGCGCCAAACAACAAAAAGTAGGTACAACATTGGATCCTTGAGCACACCGCAGATTTCTATAGACTACAGAGAACAGCTGGACGAAAGACTCTGCAATATGCCATTGCCTACCACAAACGCCAACAACATGTAGTTACAATGCTGCACTACTATTCAGGAAGTAGACGAAGCAACTCTAGGCTATCAGCCACCCCTGACAAGAAATCCATGGTATGATGGCGAGTGCATGCAGAAAAAGAAGGCAACAGATGAAGCAAATAAGAAGACGTTACGAGTAGATGAGTACGGAGAGAACAGAGAACTCAGGCCCTTCGAAATACTGGAGGTAATCTTGTCACCGATTGATTGTTGAAGAAATCTCAACTCCAATTCATGAAGTACTCGTAGTTCTCTCACCCAGCCTAGGCGAAGTTAGCGCAGCCATTACAAATCTGAAGAAAAATAAGACCGCGGGCTCGGACGAATTGCCGTCAGAGCTCTTCAAAGCTGGTGGCGATGTTTTGGTAAGGAGCATGCATCAGATCATCTGCAAAGTATGGGAGGATAAACGCATGTCCAAAGACTGGACTATCAGTTCTATCTGCCCCATCTTCAAGAAAATCGATCCTATGTCTTGTAAGAACTATCGATTCATATTACTGCTTAACGTAGCCTACGAGATCCAGCGTACTGTGTGCACCACACTCATCAGCACAGAGGGTCAGGTTCAGAGGGTCTCTTTTGTTGATAATTGCACAAACAATGCTAAGGTTCCATTCATCGGGCATACTTTTGTCTGACCATATTTTGCAGATGAGTTGGTGTATGCTCCTTACGAAATCATCGCCTGCCGTTTTGAAGAGCTCGGCAGTTAGGCGGTTCGCTGCAGCAGCTGTGGGTGGATGGAATTGTTGGGCTACATCGTCCAGGTTGAAAGGTTCATTCTGCTTGACAACGGTATTTGGTTTGCCATTGCCGTTAGTCTACAGTCTACAGAAATGTTCTTTTAAAATCCTCAACATCGACTGCGACTCTACTAAGATGTTCCCTTCCCTCTACAGGCTGCAGTTCGGGGCAATTTTGTTTTTTAGCCTTTGGAAAAACTTTGGAATCTCATTCCTCTCAATTTCTTCCACAGCGCACTTCTCATGCTCCTTCTTATTCGTCCTGAGAAGCCGGTGGTCGTCTCTCCTCTTCTGCTCGTAGAGCTCGTGAGCAGCTCTATGTAGCGTCGTTTTGTATGCATCTTGCTTAGTTGCATGTGCTTACTTGCACTCGTCGTGGCCAAGTTAAACCCAGCACATCAGAAGCGGCATCTTTGATGGCCTTTTGGCAATATTGCCGCTGATCTTCGATACTTGATGCCATAGGGAACGATCGAAAAAGGATTTGGCGATTGTAGCCGTCCGAACTTTCTCTCAGTATTAGCCTGCCTTTGCGATGTTCGGGATATCCGCAACCGTACCTTGGCTACAACAAGGTAATGATGCGATTCGATTTTGGCCCCTCGGTACGTTTGGACATCCATAATACTGGCGGAGTCTCTTGCGTCGATCGCGATTGATAAGGAGTTATCCAAGTCCCCTTGTGAATATTTAGATGCGGGAACGCTTACTAGCTACGTAAATATGTCGCGCCGATTAGCCTGAATCCCTTATCGGAAGTGGTGTCCTGCAGGGTATACCTTCCAAGAGTACTACCAAAGATGCTCCTTCTTCCTAGCTTTGCATTAAAATCGCCGAGGACAATATGAATGTCATAGCTAGGGCAGACGTTATACCTGTAGAAAAAGTGAAGAACGCACAGACGCCAGACCAATGGAGACCAATTAGCATGCTGCCTACTTATGACGAAATATAAAAAGTCGTTGTTTGTAAGAAACTCACTGAGTTTATCGAAGAAAAGAGACTTCTTTGTGTGAAACAATCTGGCTTTAGACGGGGTCACTCTTATGAGACCTTTTTTAAGTTGGACAATTAATAAATGAAAAAAGGAAATAGAAAAAGGCAACGTTAGTTGGCCCTAATTTTGGATCTTTAGAAACGATGGATAGATACAGTTTAACACAGTTTATTCGAGGTTTGATTGGCTTATGAGTTACCTGTCGAATAGAACACAATGAGTTGAGACAGATGAAAGTCCACAAGAAATAGTCTCACGAGGGTCAGGATTTCCTTCTGTGTACTATTGATTCTGGAAAAATTCTATCTCGTTGTAAGATTTGTCTTAGATAGGTTTCCTTAGTAGAATCTGGAAACGTACGAGTTCATCAATTATATATATTAGGGTGACCGTGGCAATGATAGTTTTTCCAACTGTTATGTTTCAGCAGCTGTCAAAGTTACCAATGACATCCAGCTGTCAAAATATGCAGTGAGGTTTGCCATTTCATCATGCGCCATTTTAGGCTTGACGAACGTGCGGAAATTATTAAAAAAATATTTTCGAAATTCCGGCTCAGTTGTAAATACGTAACGTGAATTTCGTCATGAGGTCGGTCGTCATCATGGGTTCAGTGCGCAGGCAATTCGTCGCACCGTGGAAAAGTTTGAGCGTGAATACACTCTTTTGGATCTTAAGCCACCAACCAGATAGAGATTGGAGGGAAATGAAGAAGACATAGCCGCTGTAGCGGCCAGTATCGAAGAAGACCGCGAAATGTCGATTCGGCGTCAATCAGCTGAATTGGGCATCGCCAGAGAGTCGACCCAGCTTATTTTGCGGTTGGATTTGGGCCTACATCCGTATGAGATTGCGCTCATGCAAGAATTGAAGCCGGACGTACAACGCCGTGAGTTCGCTATACCTTGGTATACTTTTCACTTGAGATGCAAACTACAAAAGGTCAAGACCGAGATAAATCCGACGTGGAGAAACCGTTTTGCTAAGAAATTCATAGCACTTAACAGTAAGTTTCGTGTCTTTGAAGCGGTGGCCGAGTTAACTTTGTTGTACGAAGCCTAGGTATGGAGTGGTAGTCACTTGGAGGAAGTAGAAAAACTATTGAGGTTTTACAACAAAGGGATATTTAGTTTACCACCCAGCCTCAACCTAATTTCGTTCTTGGTGACGTCTGCATGCGTTACATTTGTAAAACATAGTTTACACTATACATAGCTCAGCCTATTCGACTTTTCGACGAGAAATATAGGCTCGTATCTGTTAAACTGCGAAATAACGCTGTTAGGTAGCACATGCCATTAAAACTTCATTCCACTTGATCAAAATGAAGTGAGGATAGCAATATCCAGGCAAATCAATCAAGTCGATGGAGAACACCTGCTCCTCCATCAAAGTCGGCAGAAACATCACCGAACTCTTCAATGTTAAAAAAGATCGTAGATAGAAGACTTGCCTGTCCGACTTCTCACATTTGCAGATGAGAATGGGGCATAGGCAAAAGGCAGCAAAAAGGATATGGCGATCAAGGAAAATAAAATCGAATATTGTATGTTCTGTCATCAAAAATGGACAATCAATACTGAGCCAGAACATAAGAATGAGCACCAAAAAATTTAAGTAACTCACTCTACAGTAAACACCTGTAATGACATAAGCGGGGCGATAAAGTAAAGTGTAGCTCTTGCCAACTGCTGTTTCTGTACTATTTCGAACGACGAAGAAGACGCTATACATGGCCCTCATCATCCCAGTCCTGCTGTACGGCGCAGAGCCATAGACACTCTAAGGAGCTGTTGAATGCTTTTTTACATGCATTGAACAAAAGATTCTCCGTAGAGTTCAGGAAGGAGTTATAAAAAGGACTAAACAAAGAACTATAGCAATTGACGAATGTGTCGTGTCGAGTGCATTGAAATTAGTACTCCAGCTCGAAGGATCTTCGAATCCACCAGAGTGGGAAAGCGCAGTATAGGAAAACCTTATCTAAGGACGCAGTTGAAAGGCGAACCAACCAACTCGGCATGCGTAATACGAGGTAAAAAACTAGGAATCGAGCTGACTGGAGAGTACCCTTAAAATGCTTGCACCCAGGGAAGGAAAATTGGGTAGAAAAGAAAGAGAGGTACCGATGTACGTTGGTTTTGAATGTTTCAAGATTATAATCACTAGGAAATAAATAGCTCGACAGGGCATTCCATAAGCGAGTAGTACAGTTTAGGAAAAAATCACGATATTTCAGCGTATGTCCGAAACTGGGCTTTAGAGTAAACTGATGAGATTTCATAGTGAGACTGGTGTTGTGGTTGTAGGTTTGAAGGTGCAGAATGCTACTGGCAATTTCAATAGAGCACCGGTAGTAAAAACAGCGAGTAGAGCAAGATGCGACAGGAAACATTTCGTCGGTGTTTGAGGTTGCAAATTGACTGGTTTTGAATCCTATTTAGCAGGTTCAGAGATATTTTAGGGGCACCTGTAAAGATGTAGGCATTGTAATCAAATTTTGGGCGGATAAATGCCTTATATATTGAGATCTGATCGGAGGTGGTGAAGTATTTCTTACATCGCTTGAGGAAACCTAGACATTTCGCAGCATTGTTTGCAATATCGAATATGCGGTATTGATGTGTGCCAAGAGAGTGGAACGTTTTTCGGATTTGACGATGCAAGTGCCATTAATGGATAATGGCTGGGTGTTTAAATTTCACTTTAATGACAGCAGATAGCGTTGTGTTTTGATTTTATTTTGTTGATGATTTTACTCTGTTGATGGTTCGTAAATTGGTTATGCTGTTCTACAGCCGAAGAGCAGGAACATGATGGAATAGCAGACAGCAATGTCGTCAGCAAAGGAATATATTGGATTAGAAGTTGCAGACAAGAGATCAGTTATGAAGATTAACAAGAGTGTCGGAGACAAAACGGAGCCCTGTGGCACACAAGGTTTTATTTTATGGATATCAGGCCTGAAACCGTGCAAGACAATTTGAATTGATCGTTCCGAATAGTAATTTCTAATCTATTGAAGATGGGGTTCAACGGCCCCAAATGCACGCATTTTCGACAAAAGATCCTGATGCGAAATCGTGTCGAAGCGAAATATCAAGTGCAACTATGTACCTATCTTGGTTTCGCCAGATTGATATACGCTTTGGTTACATTTTTCGGTGAAACATGCCATCAAATCACCAGTGGACCTGTTTATCTTGGCTGGGATGTCATTGAAAGGAAATTATGATAAAATTAAGTTCTATGACTAACTTACTTGAATTTATCATCGATGGGTTGTCCTGGCAAAAGTATGACTCAAAGCGAAAGACCCAGTTGTCCAAAAGCTGTGTTAGAATGATTCCCAAGATATTCAATTCAAATAACTTTAGAGGCCTTGTACCATAATTTAGTAATTTAAAATGAAACCACTCAATCAAACAAAGTTCTTAAAAATAAGAAATCTTTGGTAAAAAGTGCGTATTTATTTCTTCTCTAAATCACGGAAAGTGTATTTGAATTTTAATCAGAAAAAAACATTCTACTCGTATCTACATAGCTACAAAAAGCCAAAGGCAATCTTGATTAGAATTTGTTTTTAGATAAGTCTTGAGTGCTGTATATCTGCGTCCCCAAGTCGAATATGTAGAAAATAATATTTTAGTCTACTTTATCAGTTGAAGTGTCGATTACATTCAATACTTTATTTACACGTAATCGGCGTTTGTATCTATTATTAGTATCTTGAAAAAAAAAAAAAAAAAAAAACCGAACGTGGGGGACTGTTTACAGACATAATGCACTGAAGTGTGCCGTAGAAAATCAAAAGATACGAGTCATGTCATACACATTAACATTATGATTGCGCGAAATTACGAGTTAAAAAAAAAATAAAAAAAAAACAACAACATCTTTGCATGTGAGCTAATCTGAAACAAGTTCTAGCAGATAGCCCAGTAGATTTTGTAGCAAAGTGCATCAGTTGATATTGAAATCTTATAGTGCGTGCACTTGTCTTCGATTTGCTTTTGATTTTCCTTCGATTTGTTTCTTAATGCAATTCAGCAATAAAATCACGTACACACGCAAATGGTGAGATAAATAAAATTAAAATTTGTAAGTTGTCTGTGCTTCCAGTTGGATAAGTATTTTTTTAGTGAGTGCCTTAGGAATGAATGACTAGACGGGTTTTCACATTTGATTTGATAAAAGCACTAGCCGACCTCTACGAGTTTTACGGTGAGTATAATGTGCGAGTATATCCCGCTGGTGTCAAACGATCAATATTTTTAATAGTATAAGCGATTTAGTATGTGGCTCCTCTATTTCTTCCGATGATTTCAACATTGTGTGCACGATAGCACAACGTCGTGCCTTAGATCTCTCCCAAAATTGAAGAGGTTAGCGACCATTCTATGACGGAGCTGCGATATTTCTCATCTACTCATCCAACATATCTTGACTTGTTTGAGAGAGATCTCAAAATATTTTTAATTTTTGTAAAGAAGTCTTTCGCAGAAGGATGAGTAAGGGCTTCAGTGAGCGTCGAGTACCTTCAGCCTTATGCGAGCGTTGGTGTCCGCGCTGTCGTCATCTCTCAGAGAAAGCAGGATGCCAAGCACAAAAGCATAGTGCTCTGTCACGATTCCAGTGATCAGTCTGCAATCTTTCTTACAGAGTGACAACTGGAAAGTCGCTGACCTCTTAGAGACGGAGGCAACTTGGAATGTTATGCCATATGAACTTACTTACGTACTTAGGTGACGCTATAGTGCGAACTGAACCTGGTCGTCAACCAACAAGTCTCTCCAGCTGGCGCGATCTCTCCCCAAGAGCATGCAGTGCCGCACTCCAAATTGGTTTAGGTGCCGTCCGTCGAGGTTAGAATCGAATACTCTTTGGACGCGTAATTAGACCGATGTCCCTCTAAAGCCCGTACCAAGGTTAAATCTCCCGTCAATACACAAACGGAACTGCAAACCACTCACAGTAAATTTATCTCGAAACGGCCAAGAGCTTTTCCAACCTCTTTCGACAAGGGCCTAGCCAGCCTCTCGTCCATAGAACAGGATCGGATTGATAAGGCTCTTGTATAAAGCCAGTTTGGTCCTACGAAAGAGGGCCGTGTTACTCAATTGCTTCCTGTCTCCAAAGGAGTAATTATGCGTCTGATTACTGCTCTAGTGTCATTGCTGATTGTAACTGTAGAGCTAAGGTGAATGAAGTCTTCAACTACTTCAAATTTATAACTACCATTGATGACCTTCTGGCCAAGCCGTCAGTGCTGTGTGCGTCATTTTATGATGACACCATGTATTTTGTTTTTCCCTCGTTTAGCGTCAGACCCAGACAGCTTCATTGACGGCTCGCTGTGTTCGCGCAACCACAAAAATATCACGCGCGTTCGCAAGTACTATAATTGTACGGATTTAAAAAATATCGTGCTTCTTTCGTTGGTCACAAGACAGTTCGTTGCCTTGTCTTAAAACTTTCTTGACTTCAAAAGTCTCTGTTTATTTAGTACCGACATTGGTGGAGCAGTGAGAATTCATCATAGCCATCATGCACAACCCGACGAATTTGGCAGGGATATTAAAACTAGACATGATACTCGCCTTTGAAGTTGACAAATAGTTGGTGAGTATCGATCTGAAATTCCTGGTTATTTGCCAAGATCTGCAGTAGTTTAATTTAATGGGTGGATTTTCCTGGTTTCAGATGCTCACATAGAAAAGATCTTATAGGCGGTTTTGTTCTTCTCGTTCTTCATCTGCGTTTATGTTCATATAAAACTCAATTGTCAATACTAAGGTAGGCACGGATCCTGAAAAAGTCACCTTTGAAGCTGTCCTAGCAGATTCATCGGTGATTTAATTTCCAGTGATCCAATTGTGACTTAAGCCCCAAGCAAAATACAGTGCATTCACCACTGACTACTTTCAGTGAAGATCTGCATTCTCAAATTAGCTTGGAAGTCGTAAGACGGTTCTACTTTACAATTTAGTTTATTGCCAGCAGCTTGGAAGTCAGACGCAAGTTTTCAGTGAAATCTAACGTTGTCGCCCTCCAGAAAAACACCAGGGCCGCTTCCTAGATAGGTTTTGGAGTCATCCGAATACAATATTTGTGTTTTGTACCAATGGCTCTGAGAGAGTAGGTCATGGTATGAGTGTCAAAGAAAGAGAGATTCACCAATGCGTCTGGAGTAAACCCAGTCGTGCCAGGGAAAGCCCCCTACAGCCCACAAAGAACGTTCTTTAGGATCACGTCAAGGCAGTAGAGATATATAATATTTTCATTCCACCAGTGAACCGACGCATAGGATTAAATTGTTATCGTGGTTGTGTAAGTCTAAAGAACCCTCCCCGGTGACAAGGCTCATGGCTTGCCGAATGCTGCTTTACACTACCAATACACCGACGCATCCATAACCTTTAAGCTCTAGTTGAGTCAGCTTGCTCCTTCTCTTATATAGAACAACCTTGTTATTGGGAGGATTGGGTGAGAACCCGTTTCTATTTCATCAATCACGTCCAGGGCTGCGTTAGAACAGACAGTCGCTAGGCATGATACAACAGACAGTACAGTGAACAATTCTTCAAATTTTGACACGTATCGTTTGAATATTGGTACTAACAAAAAATTGCATGAATATGTTGTTTAAGTTGCCATCTATGTGTCTGTCTTGGGAATCACATGTTATACCTTCTGCATATATGTTTCTGAACGTAGACATTGGAACTATTGAGAGCGTAAAGCAGTGAGTCGACCAACATGCACCCTAGTAGATAGGATGCTACCTTACGGACAACCTCTGTTTACCCCGCCATCAGATAATGTCCGCAATCAGCAACCATAACCAGAATCCTACTCACAAAACATTGCTCTTATCCACAAAGCAAATGATTCGCCTACGCCGCGCCGTATTGTCTGGCCGAGTAACACATGCTGTTAAAAATTGCATTCGTCTTCAAATGACTGTACAGCATTACATTCTTACATTCTGTTTCCTTTGATCTGCAAAGATTCCAAAGTCTTCCTCCAAGTTAGTTTTAAGTGACCTTTAAGTTTAGAAGTTTTTGGGGTTCCTTACGTAGTACCTAGCTGCAAATCTGCGTTCCACTGTGGAACGAGCGATCTATACGATTGCTTGACATTTCAGCACAAAACACTTGGTTAAGGCACCGTTCAAGTTCTGGATCTGAACAGCATCCTGTAGATTTTGTATTGAATTATAGAGCATCATTAATAGGCGATTTATCGGGAAACTGCTGAGCATCATATAACATGGTTTGGGCCAGCAGCACCAGTTCGTAGCGAACTGTTTGCCTTACCTCCCAGTGGTGGTTTCTCTGGGATAAACCCTTGCTCATGCAGGCTAAAATGGCCAAGGTATGCCCGGCCAGGAGCATTATACCATCCTACGCCCTCATAAGACTCACAGCCCTATACGGTAGAGATTACAAATACGTGCCGGACCAACTAATGGCCTCAGATAAAATTGGACTAATTTTTTTTGACAACCCTAGCAAGCGTTTCAGGGACAACGATCTTCCGATCTGAACGCGAAATATTCGGACCCTTAACAGGCCACGTGCAGCCGAGCAATTAGCATATATACATATTATGCAGATATCATCGCCATCCAGAGAGTACGATGAGATGGGCCGGGGATAAGGATGAAGAAAAACTGTGATATATACCTATACTATGGTGATTGCTATAGGGAATAGAAACAGTACTTATTCGGATGCAGATTTGCACATGCGGCAGACATGTGCAAGAAATCTTGAGCCTCCGACACGTGAGGCTAAATTCAGTAACATAACGATGCCACCACATGCAGAAAATTAAGAATTCTTTGGTAGGAGAGTTGGTAAGCATAGTCTACATGGCACCACGTCTGCAAACGGACTTAGGCTTATTGACTTTGAGGCGGGAAGAAATATCACTACAGCAAGCACACAGTTTCTTCATCTCAATATGCACGAGGGGACATGGCGGTCTTCGTATCATGAAATGAATCACATTGATTGCGCTGTGATAAACGTAAGGCGCGTCTCCAGTATTCTGGAGGTCCCAACGTTCCGGGCAGCCAACATTGACTCGGATCACCGCCTTGTTGCAGCCAAGGTTCGTATGAGGATTTCCCAAGCGTTGTTGTGGCGCTGTGGAAGAACTAATTTGAGAAGATATAACGTAGAAAAGCTGCACTCGCAAGAGACCGCCAGAATCTTCGCCGAACGCATATCACCCCTATGCGCGTCAAATACCCAAGAACAGTGACAACGCTGTCAACGTGCCATCAGAGACGCCGCAACTGATGTGCTGGGCTTTACCCGAAAACAACCACGTAATCGCTGCTTTGACGAGGAATGCCGGCGAGTACATGCAGGTAAACAAGAGCTCTACGAGCAGAAGAGACGGGAAGAACAACGGCTTCTCCAGAAAAAGAAAAAAGAGTGCGAGAAGCGCACCAGGAATGACGTACGGTAAAAACAACGTGTCAAGACAAGACAACCCATGCAGAAGCCTGTGGAAATGAAGAAGGAAACCTTCTAGTAGAGTCAGAGTCGGTGCTGAGAATATGACCAAAATGAAGGATAGCAATATCTAAGCTAAAATCCAACAAATCAACAGGATCTGACAGCGAACCGGCCGATGTATTCAAGGCTGCTGGAAGTGACTTTATGGAGAGCATGTCCCAACTCATTTCCCAGATCTGGTCAGAAGAGTGAGCTAAATGAGTGTAAAATTAAGTATATGCTATCAACAAGAAAGGGCATAGCATCGAAGAATTGGACATAACGTCACAGTTGACAGCTATAGTTTCGAGGGAGTAAGGGACTTCTCTACCTTGGCTGTGCTATAAGTTCTGTCAACAATACCTCAGCAGAAATAAAACGAAGAATTACTCTTGCCAGTCGCCGTGTCTTTGGGCTAAGAAGTCAATTGAGTAGTAAGATCCTATACGGAAGAACTAAGAAGACTCTATAAAAGACGTTGATCATTCCAGTTCTACTTTATGGCGCAAAAGCCTGGACCGTATCAAAAGCGGATGAAGATATCGAATGGACACCAATGCTTTGGACCGCATAGTCTTCGAATCTAACCCCTAGGACAAGGCAATAGAGGAAGTTCTAACTTTAGTTGGCGCGCACAAGTTGAAGGGGACCACAACCGACTTAGAGTGCGTAACTGGAGGCAGTTAGCTAAAGACCGGACTAACTGGAGAGGCTTGCTTTTTGAGTCCCAGGTTCACCCCGAACTGTAACGCCACCTAAGTAAGTAAGTGTTAACACGCTTGCTGATCTCCTCTTTAAAGCGTGTCCAGTTGGTTTTCCGTGTACACTTTCTCCTCAAGAAGGTCGAGACCTAGCATCCAATGCTAATTTTGATGTATCTATGTACATGTACATGGAAATCTGCGACGTTAAGTCAATTATTTCGTATAAAACGTTGGCTGAGAGTCCACTGTTTAGAAGGTTTCTGGTTTTCTTACGTAGAACTTACTACAAGATGTTGTGTAGATCAGGCACACAATGTCAGCTCAAAAGAGTTGCTATTCGGGTTTTCAACAGGGGATACTCAGCAGGTGTTCTTTCTGCTCTTTTAGTGCATGGTGATTGACTCGCTGCTCACAACTTGATTTACATAGTCTTGCATCAAGCTATCAATAAATTTGTGTAGTCGATTAGGCCTTTCCTATTTAAACATATTGCTTCACTCACAAAATCCTAGGCTCAGTATTGTTAGCGTGACTTTATTTCGATTATTCTTGGTCATGTGCATTTGCCACGCATATCTTCATCCCTAGGTAGAGGAGTTCCGGTGTTGCCTTATATTATATTAGCGTAATTTATTGCTTTCACCTTCTTTGAACTGAATACGAGTACCTATCAGCTCCCGAATTAAGGATGCGATCAGGTGAAAAAATCCGCCATGTAGTCCGTAGTCACCGATTCAAAAATTCTGCATATTGCAGCACGGAAGTTGACTTTATGTTTAAGCTCTTAGCATTTCTTCAGTCCAGAACATACCCTAAACGCATTCGAAACACTCCAATTTGTCTGGATAATATACTGCAGTAGCAGGCTCAATACAAATGGATTCGGTTTATAGTCGTACCGACAGCCATAAGAATCGAATCTAATCCCTCCGACGGAAGACTGCCCAGGTTTAGGTTGGTATGCTCCGGTTGCTCTCTGGCATTAGCTCCTTTCAAACAATTAAAGTGCGGCACTATTTTATATCCTCATGGACTACTTTTACTTACATTTCGTGATCCTTCTTTCAGGTAAAAATCAAACATTGAGTTAATTTCTAATAAAAGAACTATGCAGTCAGTTCAAGGTCTTTGAACAAAAGCTCCGTGAATATTCTTAAGGATTAGGCATATTCGTAGCAAGCAAAACCTAGGAAAATGTATCTCAATAATTCCCGTATCAAAAAATAAATTTCCATCCCTCCTCCAAGAAAATTCAAATGCGAACTCACCCTGTCCATCCGAAAAGTTGGCTCAAATTCAACGCCCTAGATGTCTGTCATTATTACTGAATTTCACTTACGGATTCAATCTGTTTCTATTTTTTTTTTTTTTTTTGTATCAGAGAGACAAACTACAAGACACAAGTCCCAACTGTTGTAACGCACAGAACAATATCCGCAGGCAGTAAATTGGTTCTCATTGAAAATTCCATAAAATTTGCATAACAATGAGACATTTGCGCTGCGTGAAGTGGTGCCTGGCGACTTAAGCCCCTCGCTATACATGTACTTACACTGCACAATCGAACGAGCCTTGTCTATAGGTATACCATGATGGTACATCAGAGTATTGGCATTTTCAACCCCTTGATAACCTGGCCCTGCAACTTATACAGAACAAAAAGTTTTTACAGATACTTTGTACATCTAGATTTTCGTTTATTTCCATTTGATTCATAGAAAACAATTGAATCTCACAACTTCGCCTCGGCGCTCTCTAGGCCTTGTGAATGCTGGCAGGAAGCTGAAAGTAGTCGGAGGACATTTTTCCTATCTTCGACGATGTAGAGTGCATTGATTATGAAGAGCATTCCACCGAGAAATTGGACGACTACAATGGAACTCAAAGCGTAACGCAGTGCCTCGAATTGGTTGGTCAACTTTGTGTGTTCTCTGTCGGATAAGTTCTTACGCACCCACTTTACTCGAAGCTGTTCTGAGATTAGG
This sequence comes from Volucella bombylans, assembly GCA_949129095.1. NCBI lineage: Eukaryota > Metazoa > Arthropoda > Insecta > Diptera > Syrphidae > Volucella > Volucella bombylans. The sequence continues at coordinate 152,554,307 of OX422143.1, forward strand.
CCGACCAAATATGGACTTCCAGCATCGCCCAGGGTGTGGCTGATTGCAATTTGAAAGGCTTCGGCTGATGAACGGGCGTCCGGCACAACAACAGACAATAGAATGTCTGCTACTACCGTCCAAATGATATTCATAAACAATTCCCCAATGAAGACTGTGCCATATGTGACTTTGGTGGACTTGTTGGAGTAGACTAGGGCCAATATGATTAGTGGTGCACTTGAAATCAATCCAAAAGCGCAGATAATAGGATCTATTGAAGGATATCTCTTGTGTAGTTTTTTAGAGATGAAAGCCCCTAGTGGTGTTCCAATTAGGCCTGTTGTGATTGCTATAATTCCGAATGCTCTGGCTACTTCCGGGAGACTTTTGTGCTCTTGTCCCGGTATTAATCGATATCCTGAGTGCAAAAATTGTGCTCCCCACCACGATAGAGCACCGGTTACAAAAGTGACAGATGTGAATCCCAGAGTTGATAGAATGTATGACCGATTCTTATACAAGTGCCTCAAGTTGTCCTTATACTTCAAAGTCTTTCTGGTCAGTGTACCTCCAGATTCTAAACATTCCCGTTCTCCTCTGATCGGATCCTTTGCAAACCACATCAAGACACAACAAATTACACACATTACTGGAGTTACTCGTAAGCCCCAACACCAATGACCGCCAATATCAGCTGCTGTCGAACTCACCACAAATGCTAATCCTGCGCCGATTGGTATTGCTGTATAGAATAGTGCCAAGGAATTGCTGCGGTTCTTTCTGCCTGAAATGTCATAGATGACAGTGGGAGCGATTGTGCTAAATGAAGCTTCTCCAATTCCAACAAATGTTCGTGAAATGAAGAATAACCTGTAAGTTGTCATGAATGATCCAAAAACAGTAGCCGTCGTCCAGAGAAGAACGCTAGAAATTATAATTACGCGACGAGGATACCGATCGCCGAGATACCCAAAAACTGGTGCAAAAAACGTATACGCAAGGATGAAGGCTGTTTGAAGCAGGCCGCAGTAATCGTCACCAATTTCAAATTCATTCTTTAGATCAACAAGGATTGCAGCAACACTAAAGCGGTCTATGTAGTTCAGGATGTTGATACAGAAAAGTAAAATAATCGTATAACGTTCTTGCCTTGTCAAACCGGGCGGCATTTTGGGGAATTTGGCGAATTTGAATAATTTTGCGATCGGTCCTAGTATATGCGTTTTGGTTTTGATGAATCCAGTGAACAAGATACAAATTTGAGAGTCATTATTTGAATTTCAGCTTTGACGTGACAAGAATCTTAGGTCGAATGGAAGTATGACCGACAGGTGTATTGATTTAGTATTTGCTGAATAGCAAAGTAGGGCTGCGTAGACAAGTGAGGTGCGTGGAAAACTCAATCAACATTGTGGTGTGGGGTTTTGGTAGCCGCAATTCGTGGTGCAGAAAAACTAGAACCGTCTAGACAAACTCTCCCACACTATTGTTTGATTAGTCTTTCAGGTCAACAAAGAGGAGCTAACCTAATATTATAGAGTGAATTAGATATTTTTTCTCGTTGCTATCCGTGCAGCTACTCCAGAATGTGTTATATGGGATACCTATAATGCCATAGAATTATATATCGACGTCAAATCTGTTCAGGTGCTCTGCGGTTTTAGAATGGTTATATCTGGGCCATAGCTTTCTAGATGTAGTGCAGCTCGTAAACGTTTGCCATCCGATATTGGCTAGCTTGACAACGTACTCTTGTACCTAGATCCTATATTTCGCCCTTCAGTGCTCCTAGTGCTTCGTCTAGATATATAAAGCTAGTAAGGACTAGCCAGCTTGTCCGGGCTTTCGTTCTCCTCAATGTTATTATGCCCTGAAACCCAGATATTGGTAACCATAGATTGGGAACAGAGAAGTAGCTGAATCAAATGCTTGGGTTATAGTCTGGCTATCAGTACAGAAAGCGATATTTGCACTGCCTGTGTTAGTAGGTCCCCAATCACAACAAGTTTCGTCTAGTTTGTAGTAAGTGAAAGGACATTGACATCTGCAGTTTCTACGTATAGATACTGAGAGACTTTTACAATTAATTAAGATAAAGTTAGTAAAATTGGTCAGAGATGCAACCGAATTTGAAACTGACGTTTCAAATATGGGAAACTTAGATATCGAGTTCCACGAGATTTTCAATATGTCTCCCCAAAAAGTCTGCTTTCGGAAACTATGCGCAGTTAAATAGGATTTCACACCATCAACGGAGCAGAGCTAACAGCGACAAATTTTCTCGTCCTTAACGTGTTACCATTACCAATGTTTCAACCATCCACTCCTACGCCCTCTCGAAATAACCTTCCTCTCACCTTCTACTATCAAAACGTAAGAGGACTGCGATGGTTCTAATTGTCTGGGTGTCCTATTGGCCGTCCACAATGACCTAAACTCTTCTCCAATCGCTGTTTCTACTTCTTCTAAGCTTGACTACGTTTCAATAAAGATAACACTCACCTGCAGGTCCCTGTACGTTATTTGTTTTTACATTCTACCGGCGCAACCTATCGAATGCTACCAACTCGCTATCTATGCAATTGATCAAATAATTAACTTATCTGATCCTCTCGATGATATCATCGTATTCGACGATTTCAATCTACCTAAACTGCACTGGACTCAATCAGAGGATGAATCTTTTTTTATCGCAAACCCTAACTCGAGTAAAGAATGCCTCTTCTTGGATAAGCTCACAGACTTTAGCCTGTGCCAAGTTAGTGGGGTCTCCAACTATATGGGTGGGCAATTAGACCTCATTTTCACCACTGACCCCATAAACTCTTCTGTCTCCCTCTGTCCCCTTTCACTATCGATCACTGATAACTTTCACCCGCCACTTCTTCTTTCTCTTTTCCACTACTCCTATCCAGCATACCTCTTCTGCAGCTGCATCCTCTTACGACTTTCATAAAGCGAATTTCCGCAAAATTAACGCATAACTTAGTAAGTGTTCTTTTAATTTCGCCAATACGTCCCAGTGATGCTCTCTCTATCTTCTACAGAGAATTATTCAATTCTGTTTCTCTCTATGTCCCCCTTTGCGCAAGAAAAATCCTTCTACGAGCCTCTCGTGGTATAATCGTAAACTTCGCTCTTTACGTAACAAGAGAAACAAATTATGGACAGTTTTCCTTCGATCCAATTCCTTTGCTGACTATTCCAACTACCTCGGGTATACCTTCAATTCGCCCAGCTTTATAGCGTTCTCGACCAGCGATACCTTGATAGTGCGCAATCAAGGCTTATAAACGGTCCTAAGTCTTTCTACCAATTCACTAACTACAAAAACAAATATTCCCCCAACCCTCTCATACGAAAATATATCATCAACCGATCCGCATACCGTAGCCAACATTTTTGCTACTTTTTTAAAACAATCTTTTGCCGATAATTCCTTTGTACCGGATCCCTCTTATTTCAAATACCTACTTAACAATATCTCAAAGTATTGATCATACAGTAATAGAAAATAAGTTACAACAACTTAATGATGAATACTTACCCGGCCCAGATGGCCTTCCATATTTCCTAAAAAGTGTTCCTCGACACTTCCTCCCACCCCCTTTCAGCTATCGCTCTCACAAGGGGAATTTTCACAGATATGGACGTTTTCTTTCATAACACCGATACACAAAAAGGGATTAAAAAGCGAAGTCACTAATTACCGCGCCATAGCTAAACTTTCACATATATCTAAACTGCTCGAAAGCATTTTGTACGAAGCCTTCTAAGCTTCCAGTGCAAATCTCTGATTTCCCCTAATCAACACGGCTTTCTGAAAGGTAAATCAACGAACACTAACCACGTCGAATTCGTGTCCTCTGTTCTCTCAGCCTTAGAAAGTGGTAAAGAATTTGACGTTATAACAACTGAATTCAGAAAGGGTTTTGACAAGATATCCCATAAACTAATCCTGTTCAAATAGTCCGTCCTGGGCTTTGAACCCATTCTGCTAAAATGGTTATCTTCTTACCTGGATAATCGTTTCTATAGTGTTCGTTTCTGGTCTGCCCTATCGACCCTTTCTTGGCCACTTCAGGTGTTCCTCAAGGCAGTCACCTAGGTCCACTTCTCTTCATCCTAACTATTAACGATCTTGAAAGGGTCATGTAGCACTTTCTCTCTATGCTGACGATAAAAAAAATTTTCTAAACCCATTTCCTCACAACATGACTCCAGCCTCCTTCAAATAGATCTAAATAGTTTTTCCACCTGGTGCATCAAGAACTGCTTAGAACTCAATGTCACCAAATGTCAATCGATTACCTTTTCACGTAAGTCCAACAAATCTCCTCCCCGAATTTACCTTCTCCACGGCTAACCTATATCCCTTGTTCAGTCTGGGAGCTCATATTGATGAGATAATTACTAAAGCAAGCTCATCACTTAGCTTCGTTAATAGATGGTCCAAAGGATTCTGCAACCCGTACGTGACCAGATCACTATACATCACTCACGTTTGCCCCCTTCTCGAGCACGCTAGCTAGAGTTCATGTATCCCGTATTGAGAGCATCCAGCGTCGTTTTCTTCGATTTGCTCTTCGAGGTCTACCTTGGAACGATCCTCTGATCTTTCCTTCCTAACGAGACCGTCTCAAGCTCATTAAACTAAACACCCTTGAGGAAAGAAGTTACACAGCTGACATTCTTTTCATTCACCGACTCCTCTCAGGCTCTGTCGATTGCATGTCTCTTTACAACTTCATTTTCTTTTATACTTACCCTCGAAATCTACCTTGCCCCGTCTCTTTTATCCACCAATCCACCGCACCACATATGGCACTAACGAACCAATCTCCCGTATGCTGCGTAAGGTAAACTCTAACCTCAAATTTGATCTTCTTCGCCATTCTTAGTGATAAGTTCTAGATATTGCTAAACCTTAATTTTTTTTAGTTTTTAAGTCCTAGTTTTGAAACTTCAACAATTAAATTCAACAAGGCCGGTGCTACGCATCCGTTCTGAATTCGATGTACCTATGATCAGACATACTCGTACCACCAAGAAGTTCCTGGAATTTATTTAGAAAATTAAAAATACAAATTTATTCATCTAAATCTATATTGTCCCCTTCAAAGTAATCCCCATCGACTGTAACACACTTATGCCAGCGCTGGATCCAATCCTCGAAACATTTTTTATATTCGGTTTTCGGTATGTCCATCAGTGTTTCCTGCGATTTTTCCATTACTTCCTCTCGGCTGCTGAAACGCGTTCCCGTAGTGGTTTTTTTTAATTCGATTGAACAGAAAGAAGTCACAGGGAGCCAAATCAGGTGAATTCGGTGGCTTTGTATTTGTTGCATTTTTCGTCAAAAAATTACGAATAATGATGGCACTGTGCGACGGTGCGTTATCATGGTGCAAATCCACGAGTTTTCTGCCCACAATTCTGGCCTCTTTCGGCGAATTGCTTCATACAAACGTCTCATAACGCCCAAGTAATACTCTTTGTTTATTGTCTGGTCTTATGGCAAAAATTCATGATGCACTACACCGTTGTATTCCATGAAAACCGTGAGCATTGCCTTCTTTTTTGACTGAATACGACGTGGTTTTGCCTGATGTCTGGATTGCGTGTCGTACTCATAAACCCACGTCTCGTCTCCAGTAATGATCCTTTTGATGAATGTGGGATCAGATTCAGCCTCGCAAATCATCTCTTTTGCGACGTCAACACGGTGTCTTTTTTGCATGAAATTGAGGTATTTTGGCACCAACTTTGCTGCTACACGACAGAAACCCAAATCATTAAACAAAATGTCTTTGACGGATCCATAGGCAATGTTCAAGTCCTCCGCTATCTCTCTGATGGTTAATTTGCGGTTATTGACCAACATTTCTTTTACTCCATCAAGGTTTTCGTCGGTTTTCGATGTCGATGGTCTGCTACTACGTTCATCATCTTCGATTGACTCACGACCACTTTTGAACCGATCGTGCCACTGGTAAACGACCGTTTTCTTTAGAGAATCGTTGCCAAAACACTTTTCCAACATTTCTAACATTCGCGCACCATTAAATCAGTTTTTTACGCAAAATTTAATACAAGTTCTAAAATTGTAAAAAATCGCCAACACACACAGAGATAGATGTAGTCTTGGCTACGTAACTTTTGCAAATGTCAAGCTATGACGCTAAGATTTAGAGGGAATATCAACAACAGATTTACCTACTTAACAAAAAAACAGAACTCAAATCGGAACAATGGGAGCACCACACGGTGGTTATTCCGGGAACGTTTTGGTCAAGATGGTATTGTATAAGCGTCTGATACCCCTTTCCAGCCTGTAATCAACTTAGCGTTCCTGTTGGATAACAATAAGTCGATGTTTTGCTGTCTCACTTTCGTAAAAAAAGGTTGGCTGATAATTAATATGTCTTTACTTGCATGTATCCGATTCATTGGTCCTCAACAGCTAAGAAAAAAATAAGGGAGAACATTCAATCTTTATCATTCGCGACGCAACAGTTAAATCGAGAACTGAAATTCGTCAGCTGGATGTCGCAGATATAAGCTAATGCATGCAATACGTCAGTTTCGAAAATGGAAAATAATTTCAGGGTATCTTAAAGATAAAACTCTCTTCTGTGATTTCGAAGACGGAATCAAGTTCTTCCCAATAACTCATGTCCTTACGTCTTCGAAAAGAAGACAAACATAGTGAAGACATAAGAAAAACTTGAACTCGCGTGGCTAAGCCTCATAAAAATAAAATTAAGAGTATGTGTCTGACAGTTCCCAACTATGCGTATGTAGGTATATTATTCTCATCGCTTCTTCATGATATCCATTTAAATCCTTACAAAGACGAAACAACAACAACCAGCGATTACTCTAATTTAAGAGTCAAGACATAATTATATCACTGGTTCAGCTAATAGGGTATAAATATTTGCATAAACTCGTATAAATAAATACACGTTAGAATATAATTACATACTCATGTTTTATACTCAAGGAACACAGCATTTAAAAGCAGTGGAAGATCCTTCTGCCAGCCACCCCGGAGTATGTTGTATCATATTGTGTCAGATATGTGCTGCAGGCTATAACATACATCCCTTCTGTGTGACACCCCTTTTCCATAGAAATACGTGTTTAAGGATTTAGAAAGGAGGGTAGCTATATTTATACGAGAAACTGAAAGAAGGAAAATGCAAACTTAAAAAAATCACGAAAGGAAGAGGTAAAACTGGAACCAAATACTCATCGAATTGAGCAAAAAATAGACAGATTTACTCTGTCTTCAGATACAGGATTTCTGGTTAAAGTTTAAACGAATCAAACTATTTCACAAATTTTCAAGTTTCAATATAAATTTATTGTTATTTCAATTTCACCAGTTCTACTATTTTCTGGTCTTCGTATTTACATCTCATTGTTAGGGATACTTTAGAAGTACGAGTATGTATTACTTCGCATTTAAATACAAAAAGGATTTTTTTCCTCGGTCATTACATTTGCTTACTTCTTGGCATAATTCCATTTCCGTTGAGTTACTATGATAGTAACATAACACCATATGTTTGTACAGAATTTTAAATGTGCATTCTTAAACGATGGGCTTACAAATAAATAAATTTGGCAGAAATACCATATTGAATGCAGTGCTTTGGTGTTTTGTCTGTGTTTTTTTTTTTTTTTTTTTTTTGACTGATAGATCTTTCAGGACGGGTCTCTCATATTCAAAAGCTCTTTGACATACTGTTGGACAAGCCATTATGAATATCTTAATTAACTTATACCGTCTTATGGTGACCTATACGTACTGGCCACATCCGGGCACACCAAGCCAATGTAGCCCTATTGTGTAAATTACAGATTTATTAACTGTGGAGTTTTAAAAAATAAAATTTTATTTTACTGTTCTGTATGAGATCTAACTTAGAACTAACTTAACATTTTCAATTATACCGAACTCGTAGCATTCCCATGCACTCGTCGCTTGCTTGGTCAGCAACGGATGTTTTCTGGAGTTTCAGGTGTCGCCCTGGAATTCTGCATATGACACCTTGCACACGCTTGATGTTTCTTGCTGGTGGGAATGATGACACGAGATACCTGCATGTTCAGGTAGATGCAAATGTTGGATGTTGTCTCGTGGGTATCTTATCACGCGTTGTTTGCATGATGAAATCTTTGTGGCGTTAACTCCTCCGCCCTTAAAATCGAACGTCCTCGTGAGATGTTGTTGACGTTACTAGATTAGGAATGTCTTTTATGCCAATGGTGGTTGATGCTGGCTTTTCAATAGTCAAAACCGTGTCTCTAATTGTGTTATGGCTTCTTTTATTTGGCCTTTTGCATGCGAATATGATGATGGCATAGAATGATGTTAACTGACAGGTTGATTTCATGTTTTGTTTCCAATAAGTTAATTTTGTTGGTTCAGTTGACGTATAATTCTTTGATCATCTCAAGCGATAGAACTTCTTCTATTTTGTCCGGTCTATGTGATGGTTGCAAAATTGCCGGAAGGGGTTGGTATTTCGTAACTTCTCGAGCCACGATTGTTCTTCCGTTGACCTTAATCGTACTATTGAAGTGTTTGATGATGAAAGTACCTTTCAGCAAAACAGTCTCGTTGTTAATGAGGACTGGACCATTGAATTGATTCAAAAGCAAGATTCCTGGTGAGATTTCTTCCACTTGTGGGACGTGTTCATTGTTGGCGATAGTGCAATTGGCTTTCTGGCTTCTTGTAAGCATTGGGATACACGACGAGTTTTTTTCATCTAACTATGTTATTATCGTTACATATTGCTAAATTGTTATAAGTTTTACATTTCTTGGAAATACCATATATATCATTCTTACATTCTAATATTGAATCATAGTTTATCTTAGTTATTACTTTATTTATTTTGGCAGGCTTAAGTACTGATAGGTTACAAGTTTCTTCATTGGTAGTTGGAAAGCTTAAAATATATATAATATTCTTATTATTTGAAGCTATTTTCACTTCTGCAAATTCTAATGCCTCATCTATATTAATATATGGAATATTTTTCGCTTTAAACAGTGTTTCGGTAATATTTATTTTTGTATTAGATAAGATAAAAGAGTTTACTATATTTACTTTCGCCCAGTGAATGGTGTATGCTACGTTTGCTAATTCTTCTTTAATTACATCTAATTTATACTTAATTTTCATAATTGTTTCAGTGTCACTTTCTTCTTTTTCTTTAAAGATCTTAATTATATTATTCGTTATATTCGTTAATTCATTAATTTTATCTATAGCCAATTTGTTAATTATAACTTGTTTATTGTTGTTTCTTAATACATTATTAATCTTACTTGTAACTACTTCGTAGTCGTGGTGGTCCGGATTACCCGCGATCCACTTCCACGCACTACCTATGAAATCTAGTGATCTCTTACTTTTATTATTAATTCTTAGTCTAGATACATATGTTTTTATTTGTGAAATTTCATAGTAAAGGATGGGATACAGGATATGGCTTTGGGGAATAGATGATTCTAGCGTAACTTCTAGTCTTTCGATTGTTGTCTCATAAGCTTCTATTTCGATCAGGTGGATGATCTTAAATGACCCGTTTTGTAGTTTCGCACGACCTGCGTTGATCTTTATCACTCGTGAATTGGAGTAGTCCAATATCTGTGCCTCTGCGTTACATAAAGGCAGTAGTAACCTATTAAAAATGTTTAAGTTTTTATCAGACATTTATGAACAATTCTTCCGGATTGAGTTTTAATTGTTGAATTTCGGTTTTCAGCTACGATTTCTTGTTTATATCTGGGGTTAAGTTTGTTACCTATTCTTTTGTTTGTTTTGACATAAATGGTTTCACCTACAAAATAATTTTTTAAAGAATTTTTCGTCCTATTGTGGTAATCAAGGTCAGTTTGTTGCTTAGTTTTTATTTTCTCTATGTTTTCCTGTCTTACGCGTTCAAGTGCTTCTGGATTGTTAAGTAATTGTCTGCCGAAAAATATGTCAATGGGTTTTCTGTTTGTAGTCGAATGTATGGATTGATTGTATTCATAAATGCTTCTGTCTAGTAATTCAGAAAAAGAGCTATGGACGTTATCTGTTTTAAGACACCGCATTAATTCCGAGAGTGTCGAATGGAATCTTTCGACTTGCCCATTTGAAGAACTAGTGTAAGGTGGTGCTTTAAAGACATTTATGTTGAACATGTTTTCCATCATGAAAGTAATAGATCTAGAGCCTAATGACTTTTCATTGTCTATAACTATAGTTTGCGGGACACCAAAGGCTAATATCAGTCCTCTTAGTGGTTCTTTTATATCCTCTGATGCTCTTGATTTTATTGTTTTGGCTAGGGCATATTTTGAAAATTTGTCTATGGCAGTTAAAATGATCTGTTTGTCAGTAAAGTAAATATCTATGTGTATGATTTGCCCAGGGTATTCAGGAATGGGGGTTGGTTGTAGCTCGGGTTTATTCGGATGTCTGTCGTATTTATGTTCTTTACAAACTCTACATAATTTGGTAATTTTTTCTATTTTACTTTTCATATGGGGGAAATAAAAATTTTGTAAAATTTGGGTTTTGTTCTCGCGAGCATTGCGATGAGCCCGATTGTGTTCTTTTATCATTTCTGCTTCCTGTAGGCTTTCGTCAGTGAGGTCAGTAACTATTTTTCTAGCGAAACGCGTTCGGTATTGCCTAAAATGTGCTGGGTATATTTCCTGTATAAGGCCTAAAATTCGTTCTTCAGTTTTGATAGCATTGGTAACCGATGGATTAAGATATTGTTTAAGAATGTTTATTAACTTTTCCTGAGTGTAGTTGGTCTCTGTTACAATGTGTCTGTGATAAGTGGGGAAAACTATTTGAAATTCATATGATGAAGTTTCTCCTAAATGAAGGAAGATTTGATTTTTAAATGCATTTATTGGTGCATCTACAATTTGTATAAGGTCATGGCCAGAACTTTCGTCGCTGTGTTGGGTAACTGTGAGCGAGTTGACTTCGCTACTTTTGGGAGGTCTTGACAGTGCATCAGCAACAACATTGGATCTTCCAGGCTTATATTTGATTTCATAGTTATACTCTTCGAGTATCGCCTTCCAACGTTTCATTTTATTATTGGTATTCTTGTTGCTTAGTGCATAAGTCAACGGTTGATGGTCTGTGAAAATAGTCAGCTTTATTGAACCGTAAAGGTAATTTCTCAGTGCTTTCAGGGCCCATACTATGGCCAGCATTTCCTTCTCATTAGCGGCGTAATGCTTTTCTGCCTTATTGAGTGTTCTGGAAATGAAAGTTATTGGTTTATTATCTTGCGATAATACCGCTGAAGCATCAGTTGTCAGATAGAATTCCTTATTGAAATCCGGATAAGTAAGGAAAACGTCTTCGGAGATGAGAGAATTTTTGACTTTATTAAATGCCTCTTTTGCTGCTTCAGTCAAATGATTTGGCTTTTTACTTGATGTTGTTTTGGATGTTCGTCCATCCTCCCCTCTTAAAAGAGCTGTTAGGGGTTTTGCCAATTTAGCATAGTCTTTAATGAATCTGCGGTAGAACCCGGACCGTCCGCTTTTTTTTGGAACGATCCAAACAGGAGAATTATACGGTGACCGTGAAGGTCGAATAATTCCGTCATCTAGCAATTGTCTGATTTATTTATCTATTTCCGTTTTTAATGACATAGGATATGGGTAGTGCTTAGAATAGATGGGATCTTCTGTAGAAGTGCGAATTCTTCCTTTTACATTTGTTGTATAGGTCAGTTTTTCGTTTGGTTCGCCAAACAAACTGTAGTGATCAGCAATTAAGACGTTTAACATGGCCTTTTGTTCTTGAGACATATGATCGGTTCTGATGTTAATGCTATTTACCGATTCGGAAATTTGTTCTTTCAACTTTACTTTAACTTTATTGTTGACGAGCATGTAATTTTCTTTAGCGAAAATTACTGCTGACAGTTCTTTGAGGCTATCGTTTCCAAGAATCGCGTGGAACGATTTAAGGGATGGTAAAATGAAAAACTTAAGTTTTGTGTCGAGACCAAAGAGATTTATAAGGGTATGGTGCGAAATTTCAACGTCTCCACACATAGAGTTTGCATTAAATTTTTTATTATCGGAAATGGGATTTAGGACAAGGTTAGGTTGTATATAATTTTTATTGGATCCGGTGTCTACTAGGAATTTAAGGATTTTGTTATCTTTCGTCCTACACTCGAAATACTCATATTGTTTGTTCCTTTGTTATGGAATGAGAATCGTATGTACCGCTGAAATTAGAAGTAAGCCGAAGGAACCACCGACCAAGCGAAGTAAAAAATGACCACGACCAAGATTTTATTGGATATAAATGATTTATTCTTGTATATAAATGAAGAAAGTTGGTTTCGCCCTTGAGGAAGTCACAGCTAGACTGCTTACCAATATCAACGACTGCTTAAATACAGCAGTGGCGCCAGCACATCACTCCACCTCGCGATTCAGTTACAAACGGCACTAGCCACATTAAAATGCTCCATATTATGTATGTACTCGTACGTTGAGAATGCCGTTGGCGTCTATGTATCAAGTGAACGTCACTCACTGCGTGGCGAGTCAATGGGCGAGAGGATGAACTGGCGCTAGCTGAGAACATGAATGAACCATGCATAATACGCGGCGAAGAAAAGCGCTGGCATGACAGTCGGTGGCTGATGGTAAGTACATTGACTAATTGATATGTCTGTAGGTATGTATGTCGGTCGATGAAAAGAAATGCCCTTGAATCTCAGACATCCTGCCCGGTCGAACCTCCGCGTTCGAAATGCTCCGCCTCCAAGAGTCGACAAAGTTTCTGGACCGCCCGATTGAGCAAGCCCTGGGATGTCTGCAAAGTCACGTTACGAGCCAGCCCATCGCCGCCCGGATGAACTGCCACCACACGTCCTAGGCGCCAATGCGTAGGGGGTAGGTTTTCTTGCCGGACGATAACAATGTCGCCCACCTGGATGTTGGGCTCTCGCTTGCCCCATTTGCTGCGTGTATGGAGGGTGGTGAGATATTCTTCACTCCACCGGGTCCAAAACTCTTGATGGATCTGACGCAGCCACTGCCACTGCTTTATGCGGTTCCTGGGTACCTCGGCAACCCCTGGCTCCGGGACTGCGAGGAGAGGGGCACCGATGAGGAAGTCTACTGGTGTCAGTGCGAACTTGTCCTCCGGATCGTCATGCAGTGGGATGAGAGGACGGGAATTGAGACATGCCTCAATGCGTGTCGCCAATGTATGGAGTTGGTGATACCAAAGCTGTTGTGCACCCACCAACCGAGTCAAGTGATGCTTAGCGGACTTCACTGCCGCTTCCCACAGGCCACCTTGATGGGGAGCACTGGGAGTGATGAAGTGCCATTGAGTTCCAGTGTGAGCAATTGCCTGTTGATTGTGCTCGCTGTGCCAACCAGCCAGGTCTTGTTTGAGGATGCGGTTGGCTCCGATGAATGCCGTTCCGTTGTCGCTATATAGATCCCGACACGGACCTCTTCGGCTAATGAACCTCGTGAAAGCGTCCAGGAATGCTTGGGATGAGAGGTCTTCGACCACCTCGAGGTGTACCGCCTTCGTCGCCATGCAGATGAAAATTGCCAAATATGTTTTCACGGTAGTACGTGATCGCTGAGTGCCGATCCGCAAGATGAACGGACCGCAGTAATCCACTCCTGTTGAGATGAACGGTCGTGCCGGATTGACCCGCTGCCCGGGTAACGGCCCCATCTGTTGTCGTAGGACAGCGCCTCGATGTCGACGGCAGATGACGCACTTGTAGAGGTACGTCTTCACGGTTTGCCGCCCATGCAATATCCAGTAGCGATGGCGGAGCGTCTGCAACATCAATTGTATCCCGCCTTGCATCGTCTGCTCATGTGCCTGCCGTATCAGTAGCCAAACCAAGGCCCCGGCCTTCGGTAAGATGATGGGAAACTTCTGGTTCAAAGGGACGGTAGCGTTGACTAGGCGGCTTCCCACTCGCAGAAGTCCGTCGTCGCCCAGTGTTGGGTTAAGAGGAAGAAGTCGACTCGAACTCGACAGTTTCTCCGCTCCTTTGCGAATATTGTTCAACTCAACCATGAAGGCTGAGGCTTGTTCTATCCGTAAGAGCACGTCCAAAGCGTTATTTATCTCATCCGCTCCAACGATAGATCGTTGTCGGAGTAGCTTGTGGCGGGGACACCATCGTAGTAGGTATGCCACCGTTCGAAGTAAGCGTGGCAAAGAACTGAATCGCTCAGTCAATGGGATAATGTGCCCATCCAATCTGGTTGTCGTCAGGCCAGTCTTCACAGAGGTCACCCCAGCCTTGATAGTCGCCCGAGATTCTTTCTCAAGATATGCGACGTCCTCTTCCTTCAGTTGGATTTTATTGTGGTTCGGAGGGGTGATATCTGCAGTTAACCACCCTGGGCCTTGCCACCATAGTGAATGCTCCAATAGTTCCGGAGCGCTGATGCCACGGCTTGCGCAATCAGCTGGATTCTCTGCCGAGCGAATGTGATGCCACCTTTCCGACGACGTCAATTCCTGGATCTGTCGTACCCGGTTGGATACGAAAGGCTTCAAAGTCGCCGGTTCCTTCTTCAACCAGCACAAAACAATACTCGAATCGGACCATAGCTGATACGGAACCTCTCCGGCATCTAAGGCGCTGCGAACTCGATCGAGAGTGATAGCCAATAAGTGCGCTGCGCAAAGCTCCAAACGTGGAATGGTAGCACCTTTGAGCGGAGCCACCTTCGTACGTGCCGTCAGTAGGGAAACACGAATCTGATTGTCCACACCCACTGTCCGGATGTAGATGACCGCCGCATAGCCGCGGGAACTTGCATCGCAGAACCCATAAAGTGTCGAAGAATCTCCAGTCCTCATTCCCAGCCATCGGGGAACCCGCAGTCGATTGAGGGTTTCAAGACCCCCACGGAATCTCCACCAGTCATCTCGCAGTTCGTCTGATAGAGGGGCGTCCCAAGTGATGCCTGCAGCCCAAAGTGTTTGGATGAAGATCTTGCCGCGGATAACGACCGGAGCCAGTAAACCAGTCGGATCAAATAGCTGCGCCACCTCGCTAAGCACACGTCGTTTCGTTGGTGGAACGCAAGCTGTGTCCAACGTAACCAGGAAGAACAATTCATCCGATAGAGGATCCCAACGTAAGCCCAACACAGTCGCGGTTGGAGAATCAATCATCAGCTCTGGAGAACACGAAAAATTAGTACCAGTGATATGACCAATTACCTGTCTCAAATTCGAGTTCCATTTCCTCAGATGGAAGTGGCCAGATGACAAGATCTTGTCGATGTTTGCGGCCAAAGTCACTGCCTCCGTGACCGTGTTGCAACTGGTGAGTAGGTCGTCCACATAGAAAGACGTCAGGATGGTCTTCCGTGCTGCTGTTGCCTGCTCCTCCTCTAGCACGCATTTATCATTGTCGAGTGCACATTGATGGAGCGCACGTACCGAGTTGTATGGACTGGATGCCATACCGTATGTCACTGTAGTCAGCCGGTAAACCACCAATTCATCAGTCGGTGATTCTCGCCAGAGAATGCGTTGGAAATCCCGATGCTGTGGGGCCACCAATATCTGCCGGAACATCTTCTCCACATCGGCCGTAAGCGCCACTCCAAAGCGGCGGAACCGAAAGATAATATTCACCAAGGACTCCTGGATCGTAGGACCAACCAGCTGGATGTCATTCAAGGAGACACCCGTAGAAGTCCGCGCCGATGCGTTGAATACCACACGGAACTTAGAGGTGACTGCATGATGTGGTATGTAATAGCCAGCAGTGTGATCGTCTCGTTGGTCGACACGCTCCATGTGGCCTAGTGCCGCATACTCACGCATGAAGTCCACATATTTCTGCCGCAGCGCCGGATCGTTAACCAAACGCCGCTCCAAACTGTGGAACTGCCGCAGGGCATTCCCATACGAATCTCCAAGCGCTGGGGCGCCAAGGCGAAAAGGTATTTGCACGACGTAACGCCCTTCCACCGTACGAAAGTGCGTCAATGAGAAGAATCGGCTGCATTCATCATCAGCGGGCTCATCCCCTCGATCCTCCTCCAATGTCCAAAATTTGTGGACCATCTCCTCCAGAGGTGGGTCAGTGCCCTCATCCATAAGGTGCGCACTGAGGGTCTGCACCGGCCTGCCTGTAGAAGAGGCCGTCACAGCTGGACCAAACACCACCCAGCCTAGTTGAGTACGTTGAGCGTGGGGCTCGTGAGGATTCCCATGAATGACCTCACTTTGCACGATGCTTCCCCAGACGTCAGCTCCAATAAGTAGGTCGATACTGCCTGGGGTACCGAACCTTGGGTCTGCCAGTTGCAACCCATCCAAGTGTCGCCAATGACGACCATCAATGCGCACCGAAGGGGTGGATGATGTGATCGATGAAATGATGAGTACCTTTAATGTGAAGGCGAACTCTGTCCAGATAGACCGAAGCGTGAGCATTGCGCTGCCCTTAGTACGTGTTTGCGCCAAAGCGCCGATCCCTTCAACAGCTACTTCGAATCGATCCCTATGAAGTGATAAGAGGTTAGCAAAACGTTCGGTGAGAAAGCTTACCTGCGATCCAGGATCGCAGAGGATACGAGCCATGTACTGCGACGTATCCCCAACTGCCCAAGCGGTGGCGGTGGCGAGCAGTACGGTCTGGTCATGCTGTACGAGGAATGATATAACGTTGCTTAGTCAGGCCGACTTATGAGCAGAAGGGCCCCCGGCCCGTTGCTGCTGCGTTGAAGTAGTTGAATGCTGTTGTAGCTCTCGACCCTGAGCTTCCGGAGGGGGACCCACAGTCGCTCCTTGTGACCGTGAATCCCTACACAAAAGTGAGTTGTGTTTGCGTCCGCACTGCCTGCATCCACTGGAGGGGCACTGGTGCAAGCTATGACCAGGCTTCAGACAGTTGAAACACAGTCCGGTTTGGCGGATCGCGTCGTATCGTTGGTCTATCCTTAAACCCAACAGAATGGGACATCTTGTTGTCCGGTGTTGGTTCTGGCAATGTGAGCACCGGACGTCGTCAGCGGTGACCAAATGGGACCGGATTGGCCTGTGATGCGGTAGTCGCTGATGTTGATCAGATCGAGTCGAAGGCCGCACCAACTCCGTCGTCAAGCTATGAGCCCTTTGTTCCAAGAATCGCAAAAGGTCACTCAGGCGGGGGATCTCGATGGGCGAGCCGGTCATGCTCCACTCCCTCTGCGTAATTGTCGGAAGCTTCGATATAACGATCGGAACGGTTAAAGCATCCCAATGTTCCACAGGTAACTTCATTACAGTAAGCGCCCACAGAGACTCGTGCACGGTATCGACGATAGCCAATAGGACCTTCGGCGACTCCTCAGTCGCTGGCTTGATTTGCAGGAATCGGGAAACGTGGGTTTCAGCCAACAATTTAGGGTTATCAAACCGCTCCTTCAAGGCTTTCCATACCGCATTGTATCCTCCTGAATACATTTGGCCAATCAGTGGGACTGCATTGGCGTTGACTGCCTGTCGTAATTTTCCCAGTTTGTAGGCTTCTGGGAAGTCTTGAGTGTGCACCAACGTCTCAAACATATCCTTGAATGCTAGCCAATTGTGTAAGCTCCCGTCGAAGTGGGGGATGGCAATGGGATCCAGTCGCAGATCCATCCGTGTCGTCGTCATCGACTCTGGGTGTGGTGGTAGTTCAGATCGTGCGTCCAACGTGGACAGCACCCTTAATTGTCGGTTTAAGAGGATGCAGACCTCATTATACTCCTGCTCCACTTGCTCCCAGAGTCTCTCGTGGGCTTCTAACTCCCTTGGCTCCGCCTGAGAGACCAGCACGTCTTGATTCACGGAAAACTTCTCAAATTGAGTGGTCACTGCACGGAGCTCCTGTTCCAACTGCGATCTATCGCACACCTTTAAGTCCGCTGATCGCGTGCGTTCATAATAACGATGCACAGCATTGCAGGCCGCAAGTCGAAGATTTAATTCGGCCATCGCAATAATCCACCAATCTCGAGTTCACACCTGCTGCAATCACACAGCCACTAGTACATCCAACACGTTCACAATATGTTTATTGTCCTCACAGGAGGCACCAAAATGTTTGTTCCTTTGTTATGGAATGAGAATCGTATGTACCGCTGAAATTAGAAGTAAGCCGAAGGAACCACCGACCAAGCGAAGTAAAAAATGACCACGACCAAGATTTTATTGGATATAAATGATTTATTCTTGTATATAAATGAAGAAAGTTGGTTTCGCCCTTGAGGAAGTCACAGCTAGACTGCTTACCAATATCAACGACTGCTTAAATACAGCAGTGGCGCCAGCACATCACTCCACCTCGCGATTCAGTTACAAACGGCACTAGCCACATTAAAATGCTCCATATTATGTATGTACTCGTACGTTGAGAATGCCGTTGGCGTCTATGTATCAAGTGAACGTCACTCACTGCGTGGCGAGTCAATGGGCGAGAGGATGAACTGGCGCTAGCTGAGAACATGAATGAACCATGCATAATACGCGGCGAAGAAAAGCGCTGGCATGACAGTCGGTGGCTGATGGTAAGTACATTGACTAATTGATATGTCTGTAGGTATGTATGTCGGTCGATGAAAAGAAATGCCCTTGAATCTCAGACACATATGGTAGAGACGAATTTGTTAGTCTAAAAAATGCACGTCGACGAAGTCAGAGGGTTTCGTGGCAGCTTCATTTCCACTTTGTTGGTCAACATAGTCAAAAAATGTTTGATCGCTACATGGCTGATCTATCATTGCTGAGATCATAGCGTTGTAATTGTTAATTTCACTTTGGGAATCAACTGTGGTACGACTATTTGGGGTTAGGGAATTGGTCTGAGATGCATCGGTAGAAATTTCAATATGAAAATTCCGTTGTACTTTATTTGGGATTGGATGCTGTTGCGAAGGAATCATTGTTCGCTTTGGGGCTGGTGGCCAGTTCTTTCCCTGTGGCCTATTGGCGTAGTTTACATCATTTGTCCTAATGGTTGAAGCATCCATAGGTTCCGATCTTGTTTTTGGTTTTGGTGTAAAGGTATTGGGTTGCTGGATATTCCGATGGGGATACGTATTCGATTGCTGATTTGGTCTTTGGTAAGGTTGATAATTCTGTGGAAAATTCTGTGGATAATTCTGTCCTTGGGGTATCTGAAGTTGGTTATATGGAGGTTGGCTCAAATGATATTGGGGTAATTGTGGTAAATATGCAACTTGTGGATAAAACTGCTGGTTAGAGTTTTTCTGAGGAGGCATTGGTGTAGCAGGCGGTGGTTTTCTATTATGACCAGTATTATTAACAGTATTATGGTGCGCGTAATTTGATCTATACCGTTGGTTTTCCAACTTTTGGCAGAGATTAAGGGCAGTCGGCAAGTCGGCTGGTTCCCTTATGCCTAAAAGCCTAGGCAGATCGCCTTTTAGGCCCCTAATAAAGGTATCTAGGGCTTTTTCTCTGTATGAAGCTGTCAGATGGTATAGCGCTTCAGGCGGCAAATCCATGCTTCAAACTTTATTAAGAATCAGCGATAAATGGTTATATACCGACTGGTAGTACGTTTCGATAGAGTTATTCCCTTGAACAAGTGTGGTCATCTGGTACTCTAATGTTCCCAGAACACGTCTAATGGAGTGTTATATGACTCGAGGACCGCATCCGCATTTCCAACTATTTTGTTCCTCACAACATTCAAAATACCGAAGTATCTTGGCGTTCCTTTTAAACGATTGTAAACTGTTAAAATCCTGTCGACACTCTTGCGCCAGGAACTAAACTCGCCAGGGATTCCGGAGAACTCTCTTAGACAGCGTACCACGTCTGGTATCTTATCTAGACCGTTCAAATCGGACCTGTGTTCGGGATCAATTGTTTGATCAACTCCTCTATGGAACGAGGTGTCTTGTTAAATTTTGCTTATAAATCTTATATTAAGTTACTTCTACTAATTTCAAATTAAATATTTGTTTTAAAATCGTATACCTAGTCACTGTTATTAATTTTTGAATTTAATATTTATTTTAGAATCTTATACTTAGTCACTTTTATTAGTTTTTGAATTTTATATTTTGTTTAAAAATCGTGTACTTAATCACTTAATTAAAATTAGCTTAACAGTAACTTAAACTATCTTACATAAAAATGATGACTCTGTGGTACATCTTCCAACGCTGGTGAAGGGGCTAATTCCTTTTTTTCTTCTTTTTGAAGTGACTCGGGCTCCTTTCTTCACACTCCCTCGTTGGTGGCAATATCTAAAGATTCTTGCCTGGGTTCTAATTTGTTTGACCCTGATTTGCCACAACACTCACTACACTGCACTTTCTTTTTTCGCGGCGAGCTAATTTAGGTCGACTTACACGGTACGCGAACTTCTTGAGGTCGGTTTGTACGAATATGTAACAGTGGCGTTTACTGTGGTTTCACTCTGGCCAAACACGTTGGGCGCCAATTACAGATTTATTAACTGTGGGGTTTTAAAAAATAAAATTTTATTTTACTGTTCTATATGAGATCTAACTTAGAACTAACTTAACATTTTCAATTATACCTAACTCGTAGCATTCCCATGCACTCGTCGCTTGCTTGGTCAGCAACGGATGTTTTCTGGAGTTTCAGGTGTCGCCCTGGAATTCTGCATATGACACCTTGCACACGCTTGATGTTTCTTGCTGGTGGGAATGATGACACGAGATACCTGCATGTTCAGGTAGATGCAAATGTTGGATGTTGTCTCGTGGGTATCTTATCACGCGTTGTTTGCATGATGAAATCTTTGTGGCGTTAACTTGTATGACCTTATAATGACATAATTTTATGTGCTCTGACGTTGGTATTTTGTACAGGCGAAGACAAGCTTCTTCAAACTCACGAATCTTTTCCAATAATCTTACCCTCACCGTGAACCAAACTGAACATCCAAATATAAGCGCAAGCTGGATAGGGACAATGTATTGTAGTATTATTAGTTCGTATGCTATAAAAAAAAAAACTCCTTGTAAGGCCAAATGCTCATTTGGCTCTGACCAAAGACACATCTATATGTTTTCTCAAATAAAGATTTGATCGAGCCAAATCCAAAGGAATCTGACTAGATTTCAGAAATCAAGTCGCTACCTAATTCTTTATGGTATCCCTAGAGACCCCAGAAAAAATCGTCCTAGAAAGAGTATTTCCCCACTTCTGAAAGTTGACCTTTAACTTTCAGCCATCGCAATACTCGTCTGATTCAATATTTTCAAAGTCACGTTGAAAGTGAATATTAATTACCTCGATCCTTGGACTTGATATGTGTGATCGTACATGTTTGCTATTTATATTTATTGTACCGAAGAGTGTAAAACTTTACATAATAATATAAAAGCAAGCTAACCCGAAGAAAATTCACTGCTGCTGGCGTTCTCATCATTTTAAATTCTAACCACCTCCTCTTGCCGTTTCGGTGAAAACATCTAAAGTTCGCAGTCTTAAGTGTTCTTTTTAGGGGGTTAAGGTACCCACCCCTAAAATGTTTGCACACAGCGCGGGCGAAGGAAAATTAGGGAGGGAAGAGAGATAGGTACCGATGTATGGGGTTTTCCAATAAGCACTTGACAACTTTTTTTTTAAATAAAACGCAAATTATTTGAGATATTTCAAAAACTTTATTATCGGCTTGAAGTACAATCAAAACTTTTATGAATGGAACTCGACTTCGTTTATATGGCCACCGCAAGCACGTTTGCAGCGGTCGATCCTTTGGACACAATTTTCAACGACTCGGCCACACATTTCGGTCGGAACGACCGCTATTTCGCATTCAATGTTGGCTCTGAGCTCTTTTAACGTCGTCGGCGTTGTGTGGCTTGTGGCATCATTCTGTTGAAACCACATGTCGCCCAAGTCCATATCTTCCAATTCGGGCCAAAAATAATCGGTGATCATGGCGCGATAACGCTGACCATTCACAGTAACGTGACGATCGTTATCGTCGACGAAAAAATATGGCCCAATAACGCCGCCGGCATTCAAACCGCACCAAACAGTTATTTTTTGTGAATGAAGTGGTGATTCATGAAGCACATATGGATTTTCAACCGACCAATAACGCATATTTTGCTTATTGACGAACCCATTGAGCCAAAAATTAAGATGAAGATGAAGTCATCTTTGCGTCATCATTTTTACGATGAAATTCATCATCTTGGCGGATCTTCTCCAGAACCCAATCGGAGAACGTACGTCGCTTCAGATGGTCCATAGGCTTCAATTCTTTAGTCAGCTTGATCTTGTATGGGTGTAAACCAAGATCCTTACGCAAAATACGCCATAATGCGGTCTGAGCGATGCCCAATTCTTGAAAACGCCGTGGAATTGACTGATTTGGATCGTTTGCTACGGACGCCTGAACGGCAGCGATATTTTCGACACTTCGACCAACCCGTTGTCTCACTGACACGGCAACATCACACAACGAATATGTAGACTCAAGTTTTTGCACTAAACTTGTTATTGCCTGTCTACTAGTGCGAGAATTACGATCGAAAATTGGAGTTAACGCTCTTAAAGTTGCAGTCACCAACTCCGAATTTCGGTAGAAAATTTTTATAATTTGCAGGCGTTGCTCGTTCGTGTACTTTACCATGATGAAGATGTTGAGTTTACTGAATAAATTGACAGTAACAGTTTGATGATTAGTGAAAGAGTGCGTTCACAAATTAAATTCAAAGTTGTCAAGTCCCTATTGGAAAACCCTATACGTTGGTTTTAAATGTCTGAATATTATAATGACTAGGAAATAGAGAGCACGGCAGGGTATTCCACAAGCAAGTTGTTCGGCTTAGGAATTAATCACGATATTTCAGAGTATGTCCGAAAGTAGGCTTGATGGTATACTGATGAGCATTCATAGCGAGACAGGTGTTACGGTTAAAGGTTTGAAGAGCACTGATGGTGGTAATAGCGATAAAACAAAGTGAGACACGAGACATTTCGTCGGTGTTCGAGGGTATCCATTGACAGGGACAATGGATAGGAATTTGGGCTCTTTTGGGCGGATAATCGCCTTATATATTGAAGCCAGGTCATATTTGTTACATCGCTTGAGGAAACATAGACATTTCGCAGCATTTTTGGTGACATCGAATATGTGGTCATTCCAACGTAAGTTGTCATTGACACACATAGCGAGGATGGAAAGTTTTTTGGTTTCGACGATGCACCATGGATAAGGGCTGGGTGTTTAAATTTCACTTTAACGACAGCAGACAGCATTGTGTTTTGGAAGCATTAAATTCCACTCTGTTGATAATTCCCCCAATTGGTTATGCTGTCAATATCGGAATTTAATGAGCTTAACATACGTGACGTTTCCGTTCTACATCCGAAGAGCAGGGCCGTGAGCCCGGGAACGAATATGAAAAGCAGAGAGTACTGTGGTCAACAAAGGAATATATTGGATTAGAAGTGGCAGACAAGAGATCATTGATAAAAATTAAAAAGAGTGTCGGAGACAGAACGGAGCCCTGAACGTCGATCCCAAATACTCGCATTTTCGACAAAAGAGCCTGATGCCAAACTCTGTCAAATGCCTTAGAAATATCAAGTGCAACTATTTTGCTTTCGCCAGATTGATGTACACTTAGTGGTTCCACTTTTCAGTGAGACATGTCATCAAATCACCAGTGAACCTGTTGCTACGAAAATCATACTGCCGTTCATTAAGAAGTTTCTGCGTTTCGAGATATTTCATTAGCTGACGGTTTATCAGCGTTTATATGACCTTGGAAAGAACGGTCGTAAGTGCAATGGGTCTGTTGGGAGAGGGAAGCAGATTCGCCTTTTTTGGGGGCGGACTGGACAAATTCTGTTTTCCATCTGCTCGGAAAGAGTCCTAAAGAGTAGGATTGATGAAAAAGTTTACGCAATGGTTTTAAAAGCGAGGAAGAATACTTCATCAGAAAAGGGTACTCTTGCTACTACACGAGTGCGAAAATGGATTCCTCCCATTGAAGAATCGACCCACTCAAGTGTAGGCGGGGACAAAGCACAATCTGGGAGTGTTGAGCTGGCCGCAAAGTGTGCAGCAAGCAGATTGGCCTTATCCAAAGAGCTGACAGCTGGAATGTCATTGTAAATGAGCGTTGGGATGGAGGATGAGGCGGAATTTCTAATGTTTTTGACGAACGACCAAAATTTTTTACTGCCTTTGGGACATTGCAGTATTTGCCTCAGTTTTTGGTCGTATTGGAATTTCACACCCTTAAGAAAGGCGTTGCAGTCATTTCTGGCTCGTTGAACTTTTTTCGGTTTTCCTCTGTTGGGTTGGTCTTGAAGGACCGAAAAAACATTTCTCTAACCCTGACGGCTTCTTTACAGCTCGAGTCGTACCATGCCTTTTGTTTGGTTTGATACTCTTCATCCGATGGGGAATAAAGGATCTCAATCCAAAGAGAATGATGTCGGTAATCATATCAGCAGCGGCATTCTCGTCGGTATCGAGGAAACATAACGACCAGTCGAAATTCCTAAACAAGCTCTTAAGACCGCTCCAGTTCGCTTTCTCATATTGCCATACGGTTCTTTTAGGAATTTTTTCTCTAACTGTGTGGTCGGTGTACGAGAAATTAGCTGATATGACATAATGGTCCGACGAGCCTAGAGGGGAGAAGTAAAAAACAAGTCCAGGGTGTTGGCGGTATGACTATCAACGTCTGGTATTCGTGTGGGCTCATTTATAAGCTGCACACCGTCCTTCGGATATTGTCTGTCTAGCCACCCAGAATTGTGAATATTGAAATCGCCCGTAGGTTTCAGTATGAGGATACATGGATACAATTCTTTGAATTCAGACAGCGCATCAAACTCGTTAAAGGTCGAATTGCTGTCCAGTTTGGGGCTTCTGTAAATAAAGCAGTAGTGGATAATCTAATTACGGAGATGGAATTTTAACCACATGATGTTGAATTCCGGATTGGAACATGGATCACATTGTGTTGGAGTTTGGTAAGCTACATCACTACCCACGTAGTGATATCGACTTTGTAGCGGTATAGGGTCTCCGCTAATTGTGCTGCCATATGAACATAAGTGTTAAGTGTTGGAAAACAGTCCATCAGTTCCATTTCCGAGAGTTTATAATCGCCACCGTTGATTCTTCGAGGTTTTCATTAACAACTGTGTTTTTATTACACCATCTCCATTCTTATCCTTGTAGGCTTTTTTGGCTTCTTAAAAACCTTTTGATCGTGATTTCGTCAGTTAAAACGGAGGTTGAGCAATACTGGTCTTATCGTAATGATTTTCAGATTTTAACGGCACTGAAGTTTACTACGATTTGACTAGTTACAAGCGGGCTGTCATAGGTCCCCCTTAGTGAGGGTGTCATGGTGGCTGTAGTTTAAATCTTAAGTCGGAGGAATATTCTTCCATGTTTGGTTGAACCGATGGAGAGTTTCAATAAGTACTGGGTGTCTAGGTTTTAGGTCGGCCTCGGCTCAAACCAAGAGTGGAACCTTTTTCCGAATGGTATCAAAGTAATGACGGAGAGCGCTGGCCAAGTATATCCTGGCGGCCGCCATGAATGGATGGGCATCCCGTGAACTTAAGTCAACATCGCAGATATTCACGACAAACACAGAGATACATATTTTTGTTTTGGAAATCTCGATAGTAAAAGCTGTGGCAGCTCTTTCTAATCGCAGTCGTTCGTTTCCTTGTTTTAACATTCAGTATGCTCGCATAATTACCTTGCAACAAAACTTGGCTTCAAGTCAATGGTAGCTTTTCGAAATGACGGACTTCAGCAAACAAACCGACCACATCAATGTCTTGCTTGGCATAATAATCGTGTTTTTACTCAAGAGGGACGTAGAAGCCATTTGTAGTGTCTGCAATATCTAATTTAGCCTTCAAGGATTACATAAATATACTCAGACCTTAGAACACTTAAGTTATTCATATTTCCTTTCTCGGCCTATCTCAAAATATCTTCTAAATGATTATGTGCGCTGGGTTCGGACTTTAGTCAAAAAGAGAGAATTTTCTGTCTTAAACTTTCCTCCTTAAGCCTTTAGTTTAAAATGCTTGAGTATCGACCTTTTTACTAGAGTTTGAGGGTTTCTTACTTGAACGTTTTGCACAATAAGATGTTGTCTGTGGGCATGACTATCGATGTAAGACATTGTACAATAGAATGCATCATATCTACTCCGTGTGCCTAATGAACTGATACCAACTTCAAGTCGCTGTTACTGTCAAAATACAAATAATTCTGCCGTGTACGGTTATCTTTTACTGACGACGAATTTAGCCGGAAAATTGCAACCAGCTATCATTCGTGAGCTGCAACGTTTGAAAGTGAACGAAATGTCTGTTTTCCCCACCATAACATGTTTCAACGATATCGGCAGTATTGTTCAACCTTGTGGTCGTGGTCGGAAAAGAAGTTGAAACTGATCCCGCAATGGTGCAAAGGTTAAGAAACGATTAAGATTAAGAAACGAGCGTCATAATTATATCACTCTTGTGATATTAAAAAAAATAAATAAATAAAATTATATCACTCTTGTGATATTTGAAATAAAAGAAAATAATTATATCACTCTTGTGATAAAAACACAACTTTTATTTAATTATATCTTCGAGTCCTTTTTTGGACTTCGCGTGTTCGAATCTTTCTTAAGACTAACTTACTTATTCCTATTTCTGTCCACCAAACTTCGTAATCAATCCGAATCAGAGGGATTCGGTTATTGGTCTTTTCCATAAACAATTTTTAATGACCCAGTTCTAAATAGACGCTGGGTAAGGGATATTTCACTTATGTATGCAATCGTGTTTATTTGGGGCATGCATGGTCATTGATCCAGGCACTTGATCGATGACCATTTGGTTGGATGCTTCGTAAGCGGTTAATATAATTGCTTCGATTTTTAGTGGAGTGCGCATTAATGCTTCATAAGCGGTTATTATAATTGCTTCGATTTTGGGTGGAATGCAATTAGAGAAAATGTAATTAAATTGTAAAATATGTGACATGCTAAGTTGACAAATATATGATGCAATCAAATTGTGAAATATGTGACATGCTAAGTTGACAAATATATGATGCAATTAAATTGTGAAATATGTGACATGCTAAGTTTACAAATATATGACATGCGCAAGATGAGTGCGCATTAAATAATTGTGGGTGCGGGGTGAGCAGTGGTAACTATAACACCCCCAACGTTAGATTGAGGCACCGACGAAATTTGAAGTAGTTGGTTACTCCGTTTGGTGGTTACAATTACGAGTATGATAATAATTAATAATATGGATAAGTCCGTACCTAGACTTATTACATTTGAATTCTTAGTAATATACGACATTTGGTCAATATTTTTTTCAAAGTCCAATTGTTTCAAATATAAGTTTTCTAATTTCAAATCAGATATTGAGGTATTTTCTTTAATTTTTGTCATATAATTTGGCAAGATTAATTTATCGTACACCTTAATACTAGGATTTAAATACTTTTTATTCATTATTTCGACTTTACAATTTTCAAATTTTATCATGAAGGTTCCTTCATTTTTAATTTTTATTTTGTTGCAATTATGATTTATTGTTTGATTATATATGTTTTTTAAAATTAATACACCTTGTAATATTTCTTTTACCTCTTTTTCTAGGAACATTTTTGTATAACAATGGGCTTCTTCATAATTTAAAATGTTTTTTATACATTCATTATTGACTTTTATTAAATTTTTCATGAGGTTGTCTTTTACATTTGTATTGTATATGTTATTATTTGAATCTACTAACACTTTATTTGTTTCAAGGTGTAAAGACTTATTTTCCCTGTTTGGGATGGGTTCAAAGGTGATTTGGGATAGAATTTGATTGGAATATTGAGGAATGAGTAGGATTATGACAATATTTGTTTCATGAAGTGTAATAGCGATCTTTGTGTGCATGTAGCTATCATAGTCTTTAATTAATTCTAGTTCTGTCTGTGTCAAAATATCAGTTGGGATTATACCAAGTTTGCCAGAGAAAACGATTTGTCCTATACCGTCGATATGATTTCGTAAAAGTGTAATGTCGCTGTCTACTTGATAAACTTGTTGTAAAAAGGTGAGTTCGTCTTCTATTGTCGCTATTTTATTTTGTATTACGTTTTTGAAATCGTTTAAGTAGTTTTCTATAGTTTTTTGTTGTGTGTTTATATGTAAAGTTATATTCTGTATTTGGGAGGAAATAGTATTGCTAATTAGAGTGAGTTTGTTTGTTGTGTCTGTCAGATTGTGTTGATTTTGTGTTAAGGATTCAAGTACTTTAGAGATTTCTTTTTCGTCATCACTGTCCATGACACCTGCTATGTATTTCATTCCTTTTCCAATTACATTTATCAATCCGCGTTTTTGTCTAAAATGTGGGATTAAATAATTAAGTTTTGCTTTAACTAATATAAGGTTTTTGTCAATAGAGTCTATAATTGGTGTTACGCTCATCTTAGATATCCTTAGAGTGTTAATGTTGCTTTGAATGATCTTAATCGTTTGTTCATACTCGGTTGTATTGATGATGTGCAGAACTTTAGTGTAGTAGTCTATTGTTTTGAGTTTCCCTACATTAATTGGGATGTATCCATGGTTGTTTGTAAGGTCTTGGACGTCAATCGTTTGCATTTCCGTTAGGATGAGCATTGCACAGAATATTAGTATGGTAGTTATAAATTTCATTTTGGTTAATCCTGTAAGAAGATAATAAATCATACTGAATTTAGATTAAGGTTTAAAGTTAAATAAACATGTGTAATGATGATAGAAACGAATGGTAGGGTAAGTGTTTGTTATGTGGTTCTTCCAAGTTTAATAGTAGGATTCTCCTTATTTTGAAATTTTTTCCTTTGTCTCACATGGTTTTTGTAATATTTTAATCCTGTCTTTTTGTCATTTACATGATCATCATCGAGTTTTTCGGCATCGATCTTCCTATATTTGGCATGGTTTTTTCCGCCTCGTATTTCTTTTATAAAGTTTGGTCCAGGTGTAATTGATGTATCAACTCTATTGAGATTCAATTTATTGATAACTGTTTCTTTCTTTTTGAGGATGTTTTCATAAATCGTTGCATACTCTTCTTCTGTTATTTTTCCGTTTATAAAGTCGATGGGTCTTTTATTGGTTGTAGAGTGAATAGTGTTATTATAGAATTTTATTATTCGTAGTATTTTTTCCTCTACAGTTTCTAGGTTGTTTTCATCGTCATGTCTTAATAAACGGATGTGTTCGTTTATCGTATTATGTAGTCTTTCGATATCTGCATTCGAGGTGTGATTACTGTTCGAAGTATATTGAATGTCTATATTTTCCTTCCTTAGGAACTCACGAATAGGTATGGCTTTGAATCCTAATTCGTTATCTACTACAATCTTTTTCATATTACCATGAGTGCTTATATATTGTAGGACCTTTGCTTTAAATTCTGTCCAAGTTCGGCCATTAATTTTGTAAGCTTGAGCATATTTAGTAAATTTGTCAATAGTTGTCATAAATAATGTTTTCTTTAAGCTATAAAAAACATCTATATGTATTATTTCGTTTGGTTTGGAGGGTGTTTCTGTTAATTTATATTGGATTTTAAGTGGGTTTCTGTCATACTTTTCAATACAGCAGATTTCGCAATTATTTATAAATTGGGTGATTCTAATTTTTAAGTTAGGGTGATAAATTTTGCATTTCAATTCCTTAAACACTTCTTCGATACCTCTGTGATTATTTCTTTTGTGTTCTTTTTCAATAAGTTCGGTTAATTCTTCCTCACTCTCGATATCTTTTAATTCTTGAAAACATCTTATGATTTTGAAATTATTGTTACTTGAAAATAGTTGATTAAACGTATCGTTCAGTTCTGTATAAAATTCTTCATCTATCATTAGGGCATTCAGTTGCGTTGGATTAAAATGTGTTTTTAATAGTGTAATAGCGAATTCTCTATCCATTGTCTTTGTGTATATTATCTTTCTATGATTTTTGAATATGTTTGAATTTCGAATTTTTAGTGAGCCTGACATAATTTTTTTTATAATTACTTGATTTCTAAATATATTTATTGCTGACTCGGTGGTTCTTATGGTATTGGATTGTGTGTTTGGAATTATTTCTGAAGTGTGGACTTCAGTTTGAACAATTCTCGATAGAGCATCGGCGTTACTGTTTTGTGTCCCTTTTTTATATTTTATTTCATAATCAAACTCAGACAATTTTAATCTCCATCTTACTAGTTTTGAGTTTGGTTCTTTAATGGAAAATAGCCATGTTAGTGGTTTGTGGTCGGTTTCTATAGTGAATGTTCGACCGAATAGGTACGGGCGAAAATACTTTGTTGCCCAGACGATGGCTAGTAACTCTTTCTCAATTGTACTGTAATTCACTTCATGTTCGTTTAATGTACGACTTGCGAAACAGACAGGGTGATTTTCTTGAGAAAGGACGGCTCCAATTGCGAACTGACTTGCGTCTGTAGTCAGGGTAAATTTTTTCTTGAAATCTGGATATATTAAAATTGGGTCATTTACAAGAAGTCTTTTTAATGTTTCAAAACTGTTCCTATAATTTGGGTCAGATATGTTAATTTTGGCATCTTTTTTTAAAAATTTAGTCATTGGTTTGGCAATCTTCGAATAATCCTTAATAAATTTTCTATAGTACCCGGTCAAACCGAGGAATTGTTTTATTTGTTTAGTTGTTTTGGGAATTGGAAATTTGAGAATACACTCAATTTTTTGTGGATTAGGTTTAATACCGGTTTGAGTGACAATATGTCCAAGGAATTCGGTTTCTCTTTTAAGAAATTCAGACTTATCGAGTTGAATTTTTAAATTAACTTCTTTTAATCGTTCAAATATCTTGTTAAGTGAATCAATATGTTCTTGCAAGGACGTTGAGAACACTATGATATCATCTAAGTACACAAAGCACCTTTTATTAATAAAATCTTTTAAAACGTTATTCATAAGCCTTTGGAAGGTTGCAGGGGCTGTCTTCAGACCAAATGGCATACGTAAAAATTCGTAATGGCCATTTTCTACACTAAAGGCTGTTTTATGAATATCTTCTTCTGCAATCTCAATCTGGTGGAAACCTTTTGCTAAATCTAAGGTTGTAAAATACTGACATTTACCCAGCTTGTCCAGGATTTCATCCATATTTGGAATTGGGAATTTGTCATTTATTGTCACATCGTTCAGCTTACGATAGTCGACAACTAGTCTCCATTTTTGTTTGCCACTGGCATCGACCTTCTTTGGTACGATCCATATTGGTGCGGAATATGGGGAGTTACTAGGGCGGATTATTTTACTATCTAACATTTCTTCAATTTGTTTTGCTACTTCATTTTTATGTATGTATGGGTATCTATAAGATTTTGCGTAAATGGGAATTTCGTTAATAGTACGAATTTTATGCTTAATAGCGTTGGTAAATGAAAGGTCAGAGGTTTCTTGATAAAATATATTTGAGTATTTTTTAATGACTTTCAGAAGCTGTTGTTTCTCTTCAAGGTTTAAATGATCTATTCGAATCTGTTCGGATATACATTTTTGATTTTCTGAAGGGGTATATTTGGGGACTGTGTAATAAACATTACCGTTTACTTCTTTCGGTTCACTTACCATGTTGATGACTACCTCTTGGTAATTATCGTTATAGACGCTTTGGTTTATGGAGTTAGTATTACTCTCTGAAGACTTCTGCTCTGCTTGAGTAAATTTTTCTACTGAACTGGAAGGATTCTCAGACCACTGATTTGTCTTCTTTTGGAAAATTAAAGGAATCAATTCTCCTTCTATTTCTAGTTGATTATTCTTATAATCAATTTTAGCATTAAGACGCCGAAGAATATCATTACCTATAAGTCCGTCATAGAATTCATGGAATTTAATGACAAGAAATTCTACCAATTCCTCCGGACTACCTAATTCACTGAATAAAGGAATTCTAACTCGATCTTTTATTTCAATTGAGTGTTGAAGTGTCTTAAGGGTTAATGGTGGAGAGAGTATTCTCCATTTAGGGTGACATATTTTAGGGTTTATGATGGAGTGCGTAGCTCCGGTGTCAATCAACATTTTTAAAGGTTCTAATTTTGTTTTTACCACTATATATGGGAGGTCCCTTGTGAGGCTGTTGAGGGAAAATTTTCAACAATCTTATCAGTGTAGTTTTGGTTAGCAAAATGTTGATGGTATACTTGTGAGGATGTTGAAGGGAGGTGTTCAATAGTCTCACATTTGTTTATGTCCATTGGTTCTAGAGGTGGATGAACATGTGTGTTCGTTATTCTATTCCCGTTATCATTTGAATACGGGTTACTATGTCTATCATTGTAATTCTGATTGTTAGAATATTGGTAACTGGAGCTAGATGTTTGTTGAGATTGTTGGTAATTGTTGTTTCTTTGAGGCTTATTGAATTGTTGTTGATTTGAATGTCTATTTGTACTTGAATCGTTTCGGGAATTATTCTTGTTTTGTCTAAAGTCTAATTGGTTTCGATTACCATTGTTAGTCGATCGTTTTCGAAATTGTTCAGTATTTTTTTCTTGTTTGTTTGTTCTAAAATGTTGCATTTCATTGAGACTAAAATTGGAATAGCCTGCTTGGAAAAGAATATCCATTGCAGATTCTAAAGTTTCGGGGTTCCTACAAGTAAGTATTGTCTTCATTGGTTCTGGAATTTTAGATTTGAAAATGTTTAGTGCTGTTCGCATATTATTCTGAGCACACGTGTTTGTTTCTTCGCTTGAACCTAATATCACTAGTGTTCTGTTGTTTAAATTTCTTAGTTTCCGTTTAATGTCGTTAAAAAAGTCAATGGTGGTTGTCTTGAAAGTGGTACCACGTAATTCGTCAAAGAGTTCTTCGCAACTGCGCCTATCTCCAAAACTGTTTTGTAATATAGTTTTAATTTCTGCCCAGGAAGTAGCCTGGCAGTTAATTTCTAATGTCTCTCGCGCTCTACCCTTAAGTTTACTTTTAATGAGGTCCGAAAACAATTGTTGGGACAGCGCATCGTAGGCTTGTAATATTGGATGTACTCTGTCAACTAGACTTATAAATGTTTGTAGTTCCCTACGATCGCCACTAAATTCGGGAAGGTTGTTTAGGTATTTGAGGGGATTGATAGAGACTGAAGGAGGGTTTGCCATCTTAATTAACTTAATTTAATACAGATATTCTTAGATGTAATAAAATCCTATATCTATATATACATACACATATATATTATTA
This sequence comes from Volucella bombylans, assembly GCA_949129095.1. NCBI lineage: Eukaryota > Metazoa > Arthropoda > Insecta > Diptera > Syrphidae > Volucella > Volucella bombylans. Next base: position 152,587,606 of record OX422143.1, read on the forward strand.
TTATTATTATTACTATTTATATATATATATATTTTTTATTTTGAATACTTGCTGTTTTTATCTACTGATGATTCGGTTGCTATTTGTTGACCTTCTTCTGGATATTGTGCTCAACAGGTTGATTTGTAGACTGTTTGTTGATGAAGTTTTTGTTGTTTTCTTCCGGGTTTTTTTTTTCTTTTTTTTTTTTTTTTTTTTTTTTGTCACTTTTGGATTTTTAGAACTAGACAATCACGGTAGTTTTTTTTTTTCTTCTTTAAAACGTTTAATTGGGCAACTATATATTACAATTTTTGACACTTTACGTTTGTCAAAACAATATATATATATATATATGCAGGTGCACGGAATAGTTAAAACACCAATTCTTCACTAATTTTATTAAATTGTTAGGACACCGACTGTTTATCACGTTGCTTACACACCAATTTTATTGTATGTATTAAGACGGAGAAAAAAAAAATTTTAACTTTTCGCGGGAACAATCTTATGTTCTTAATTTTGCAGCGATACTCGGTAAAGTGTTAAAACACAATAACTTTTATATTCTTATATTAAGATACCCGAGTATCCTACCGACTGCGCCAATTATATCACTCTTGTGATATTAAAAAAAATAAATAAATAAAATTATATCACTCTTGTGATATTTGAAATAAAAGAAAATAATTATATCACTCTTGTGATAAAAACACAACTTTTATTTAATTATATCTTCGAGTCCTTTTTTGGACTTCGCGTGTTCGAATCTTTCTTAAGACTAACTTACTTATTCCTATTTCTGTCCACCAAACTTCGTAATCAATCCGAATCAGAGGGATTCGGTTATTGGTCTTTTCCATAAACAATTTTTAATGACCCAGTTCTAAATAGACGCTGGGTAAGGGATATTTCACTTATGTATGCAATCGTGTTTATTTGGGGCATGCATGGTCATTGATCCAGGCACTTGATCGATGACCATTTGGTTGGATGCTTCGTAAGCGGTTAATATAATTGCTTCGATTTTTAGTGGAGTGCGCATTAATGCTTCATAAGCGGTTATTATAATTGCTTCGATTTTGGGTGGAATGCAATTAGAGAAAATGTAATTAAATTGTAAAATATGTGACATGCTAAGTTGACAAATATATGATGCAATCAAATTGTGAAATATGTGACATGCTAAGTTGACAAATATATGATGCAATTAAATTGTGAAATATGTGACATGCTAAGTTTACAAATATATGACATGCGCAAGATGAGTGCGCATTAAATAATTGTGGGTGCGGGGTGAGCAGTGGTAACTATAACACGTCATCCGCAACAGTGCCCAAAGAGCTGCGTGTAACGGACAGAAGCATTCGACGCATACTAAAAAAAAAGTGTGCTTCACGTCAAGCCGCACAAGATACAAAAGTTGCACGCTATCAACGATAAGAAGAAGAAGCAGTGTTTAGAAAAAGCGATGGCATTGAAGCGCCTTGTTGTTAGTGGTGTATTCTGAAACATCGTCTTCTCTACTGATAAAACGACTGCGTTTGTTCAACGGAGAGATTGTACGAAAATTGGAGCGCTTGGATGTCGACCAAGTTGCAGAGACTACATTCTGTGATGGTGTGAGCCGCAATCTCCACTGACATTCTTGTCGCTTGGTCGAGATTAACGCAATTGAGTACCACGAAAAAGTGCTGGAAGGAGCATTGAAGCCGGTTGCAAATCGGATGGACTTCTGAATTTAGAGTATTTTAGAGGCAAGGGTCAGCACTAAAAAATATGAGAGTGTGGTAGAAAGCTTCCTGTATCATTGGCGTTAATGGCCATTTAGACAGATCAGTTTAAGATACGGTTTTTTAAGACTCCAATGGCTTGTGGTCAGTGTCTGCACATCCATCCCTATAGGTTAAGATGAGCATGAAAAGCGCATTGGTCTGAAGACTTCCTCCACTTAATAGCTGCTGGAGTCGGCCTGTGAATTATGCGGATTTTAGGGCCAAGATGGCCAAAAATCTTTATCAGAAAACGAATCGAGATTCGATAGATCTCCTAGTTTGGTGGCAGAGACAGTACATGTCGCATGAGAGCTTGTCATGCCATCAAATCAAGAGCTGGAGGAATAGGAAGGGCTAGTACCTACCTACCTACATACATACATACTTAAGTATGCACACATACATACGTACTGATGTTGAATCGATGAGGAAATACAGGGCATAACTAAAGAAAAGTTTGTTAAGAGCAAACTAAATACCTACGTACATACTCGTATTAGGCAAACTCCCTTTTGAAAAATGTCTCAAAGCCAAACCCAACCCAGGCAAATAATGTAGACGTGCCTGTGGCCGTGTCGAAGCCACATTCCCATTTTAATTCCCTTTTGTCTGTATTTCATTTAATGACCATGCAACCAAGTCTAAGAAGGTCTGAACTCCCCCAGATGTTATCATTTCAATCTCCTAATTAAGTACAATTCTGAATAGCGCCTTCTCGGTTTCAATCTTAATTTTATTACCAAATAAAGTAACTTCCATCATAAAACCGAATCGTGAATTCGCTGAGCATGCCTTTCGACCATGCTATAGGTAGGTAGATACGAGTATACATGTATCTATCATTTTAGCGTCTGTTAGTCGAAGCCGATTAATAAAATATTAATTCAGGTCAATTTTTGATATCAAAGCGCCCATAAAACAGTTAATTTCCCCTTGGAAGATAAATCAGTTTCATCGAAGGATACATGTACAGCATCACTACCTACATATATGTATGTACGTAGTACTCGACCAGGTAAGAAGGTTGAAATCGATGAAATTGGATTTTCTCCACCTCTACTTTGCTATCGGCGGTGAACTTCTCTTCGCACTCACTTTCAATCGCAAATATCCCTCAGCTTAAGTCGTATGTATCATCAAAAGGACATAAATCAATCACAGAGGTGAACCGCTTTCCGCTTGTTCGGCTAGAAATTCAACTACAAATGACATCTGAGTCTCTGAGCAGCTCAAAGAAAGAGTGGCGGGCAACAGCTCGGCACCAACTAAAATATCTACAATACTTCATGCCCCTACTACCATTACCTCCCTCGATGATCATCGTTCTTAGTCCTTCTTTCACTTAGTCCTTGTTTCATTAATAATTCATTGCGCAATTTTTCTTTCATTGCACCTTTCATTAGAGATGACCGTGGACGACGTTTGCGTTGTCGTCGTCGTCCTTCTATATCTTCTCGTATTCATCGCGAGCGGATACAGGGGATTCCCCTATCCAAACAACAAATGCTCAACGGGGAGGCAAACAAAAACGTCGAACAAAAAGGAGCCGCAAAAAAAAAAACAACAACACGAAAGGTACAAAACAGAATTCCCATTGTGTGAATAAATTATCATAAATTTTGCATAGGGTATTCGAAAACAAAACGAAAAAAAACCGTTGTACTCTCGGTATAACGGAGAATCTGAAAAGTAATCCAATAGGGGATAAAGCAGATGGAAGTAGCAAGGACTGCCAGCGCTATATGAGTAAGAGTATCGAGAGACAGGTGGAGAGTAAAAGTGCCGCATCAAGCACATGCCAAACACGCGCTGAAAAATGATTTTTGTCTCTTATACAGCTCTTAGCTGTTGGCTCTAAGCCCTTAGTTTGTATAATACTTTGTAGCTGTAGGCTTGTCGTCTAATTAATTTCTGAAAAATCGTTCAACAAGAACTCTGATTTGATTTTAGATTTCGATTACGATTTTATTTGTAGATCTTCGTTTTCGTTTTGTTTAATAATTTTCGAATTCGATTTCGTTTTCGTGCCATTAATTTGGCGCAGAGATTTCGTTGAATGCATTGACAGTTGATTATGGAGTAGGCGTCGTCGCCTTTTTGTGTGTGGGCGAGGAATTCCATTGTAATTCATTTTTTGACCTTGTTCTGTCATGGAGAGATTTGTTGCTAGGGATGAACCATTCGAAATGCCACGAGAACTATATTAAATGACAGCCTTGGTAAACACTGGGATTTTTCCGGGGCTATTGCGGGTATCAGATGAAGGAATAAGTGAGTACTTACCTCTTCCTCCTTGTAGATAAAGTAAAGCTATATCAACATATTTTATGGACCATTTGCCTTTGCCAAGGTTGTTAGAAAGAGCTGATAGAAAAAACGGAGATATCCTCGGGGATAGACAAATGATATTTCTAGGCTGCTAATGCATGCATTTCTAGCAACTTTACAATCTTAAATACAAAAGTTCAAATATCATGACAGAAACTATGGAACCATGTGGAAAAAAATGCGTTTTTTTCATACCACTGTACCTACGACGACCGATTTGAGAGACCGAGAACTTATCCGATTGTGTCGTAGACTAAGTTGGTACAAATGTCATACATACATATCGTGCCACACATTTATAAAGTGTTTTCCAATAGGGACTTGACAACTTTGAATTTAATTTTTGAACGCACTCTTTCACTAATCATCAAACTGTCACTGTCAATTTATTACAATTTACAGTAAACTCGACATTTTCATTATGGTAAAGTACACGAACGCGCAACGTTTGCAAATTATAAAAATTTTCTACCGAAATTCGGAGTCGGTGACTGCAACTTTCAGAGCGTTAACTCCAATTTTCGGTCGTAATTCTCGCCCTAGTAGACAGGCAATAACAATTTTAGTGCAAAAATTTGAGTCTACATATTCGTTGTGTGATGTTGCCGTGTCAGTGAGACAACGGGTTGGTCGAATGTGTCGAAAATATCGCTGCCGTTCAGGCGTCCGTAGCAAACGATCCAAACCAGTCAATTCCACGGGGTTCTCAAGAATTGGGCATCGCTCAGACCACATTATGGCGTATTTTGCGTAAGGATCTTGGTTTACATCCATTCTGGAGAAGATGCGCCAAGTTGATGAATTTCATCGCAAAATCATCTTCAGTGGCGAAGCTCATTTTTGGCTAAATGGGTTCGTCAATAAGCAAAATATGCGTAATTGGTCGGGTGAAAATCCACATGTGCTTCATGAACCACCACTTCACCCACAAAAAATAACTGTTTGGTTCGGTTTGCATGCCGGCGGCGTTATTGGGCCATATTTTTTCGTCGACGATAACGATCACTGTGTCACTGTGAATGGTCAGCGTTATCGCGCCATGATCACCGATTATTTTTTGCCCGAATTGGAAGATATGGACATGGACGACATGTGGTTTCAACAGGATGATGCCACAAGCCACACAGCACACGCTACAATCGATTTATTGAAGAGTAAGTATGGTGAGCGTGTTATCTCAAGAAATGGGCCAGTCGATTGGCCGCCTCGTTCGTGCGATTTAACGCCGCTTGACTATTTTCTGTGGGGCTACGTTAAGCCATTGGTTTATTCCTACACGCCGACGACGTTGGAAGAGCCCAGAGCCAACATTGAACGCGAAATAGCGGCCGTTTCGGCTGAAATGTCCAACGAATCGACCGCTGCAAACGTGCCCGCGGTGGCCATATGAACGAAGTCGAGTTCCATTCATAAATGTTTTGATTGTACTTTAAGCCGATAATAAAGTTTTTGAAATATCTCAAATGGTTTGCGTTTTATTTAAAAAAACAGTTGTCAAGTCCTTATTGGAAACCCCTATATATAGCATCATTATTCGCACAGCCTTATTATATACTGGCGATCACTAGGATAAGGCCATAAATTTTGCAATCAATTTTCACTCTTTATACCTGTGGGAAATTTTGTACCTAGAAACTTTTACTACCTGGGAACAGGTACATATTTTCTCAACAGAAAGTCATAAAATTAAAGGGTAAATAAGAAACGACCGTTGGAATTTCCCAAGATGAAACAATGAACTGCTTGAAAACCGGGTAAAAAGACGCGTCACAGTAAGACTGTTGTAAACAGTTATCTTGCGGATCCACAACACTCTTGGACAAATTAAAAAAGACGCACGGCGGAAGAAAGAGCATTGTGAGAAAATCGGTTAATTCTACGGCGTACATTAAATTCTACTCTACCAGCGACTAAAATAAGGGCCAACAGCAGAGAATCAGCCAGCATAGCAACAGTCCGAAGCATAATACGAAAAAGTAGTACTATACAGAGAAGAAAACTTAAAAAGAAACCTCTTTTGAGGCAAGTACACAAGGAGCATCGAATGAATTTTGCAGTAGAACATGTCGCTTGGAGCAGTGATTGGAAACGTGTTGTCTTTTCGGATGAAAAAAGTTTAACCTTGACGGCCGCGATGGTTACAACTCTTATTTCCATAATCTAAGAATGCCTAAGAGCCTATTTTGGCAAGAGATCACAGCCGTACATCAGGTGTAATTGTGTGGGGAGCTATTACCTACCATGGTACAATCGAGTTGGAGTTTTTGTCCACAACAGTAAACGGAAACAACTACAAATGTTTGCTGGAACGGTGTTTTCCAAAAGTGAAAAACATTTTCGGACCCCTGCCTTGGATATTCCAACAAGACAATGCCCCTCAGCCACACCGGACTTAAACATAATCGAAAATGTTTGGGCAGGTGCATGTGGCCTCTTCCTAGTGGCGCATCTTTTTATACGCTTTTCAAGAAGTTCATTGTTTGATCTTGGGAAATTCCAACAGTCGTTTCTTATTTACCCTTTAATTTTATGACTTTATGTTGAGAAAATATGTACCTGTCGCAGATAGTAAAAGTTTCCGGGTGCAAAATTTCCAACAGGTATAAAGAGTGATTGCAAATCGACCAATCCGTTCCCGATAAGTACGATGAAAAGATTAACAACTGGAAAGTATTTTGGGAGTTTTCCATGTCATACCATGGGTATAACGAACTCCGAATGCGAAGTCTCGACTGTACTCGAAGAATGCAAGATAAACCAACTCGAGGAGCTGGCAAATTCGTCAAAACTCCACCTCAGCTCAAGACTAGACAGAAGGTATGGAATAACTATTCGGTAAATATGACTATTCACCCACCAGGGGACATGAAAAACTTCATATGCTCAAACTGTCCTGCGAATGTATTCTCTGCCTAAAATGCACATTCATACCACGACGGATTGATTGCCCTTAAAAGTCGCATGTGCAGAATTCAATGTGCACTCGGCAAGTGAATGTGCGCGTTGTGCGCCCTAGGTAACATCACTTTTGACAGCATGTGCAGCTCTGGCAGTCTGCCAAATAACACGTTGTCTACAAATCACTAGCAATACTAGTGAACAGTGCATTAGTTCCGGGATTGGGACGTCATGTGTCAACTGTAGTGCACGGTGGTTAATTCACAAATTAATGTCTACTGGATAATTCTAAAGAACTTCTTTCTCCAGAACGTAGGCAGCTTTAGAATTATCTTCAAGTGTTGTACACCAGAAATGGGTTTTCATCATGCTTAAAGGCGTCAGCATCCGCATAGCAATCTTTTTTGTACTAAACTTGTAGCAAGTCTTCCAAAGTGCTCTCGGCCTTCTGGTAGTGTAAGCAAAAATGTATGGAAAAATGTAGGGGGAATCCTCTGAATCTCCGCTTACAAATACGCTGGACTGGACGGAATTATACCAATCATGCTTCACCGTTCCTAAAAAGACTATTCAGCAGTAGCATCAAGTTCTAATATGTGCCAAAATGCTGGAGGCATGTAAACCCAGCCATACCTATCCAAAAAAATACGGGCCAATAAGCGTAATATCATTCATTTTAAAAAATACTTTGGAAAAACTGCTTGACACTCATATTCAAAGTAATATGCACCCAGAACACTTAGCCTCAAATCAGCATGCATATACAAAAGGTAAATACATGGAACCGGCCCTACATGAAATTGCCAGCGCTCTTATAAAACGTCTTTACAACAAAGAGTACGTATTAGCAGTGTGCCTGGAGATTGAAGGAGCCTTCAAAAATGGCAACATTCCCGCTATAAATAGAAACTTAGGAAATGCCGGAGTACATCCTGCATTAACGAACCTAATAACCTGTATACTCCGCAACAGGAACATCAATCCAACACAGTATTGAGGGTAACCACCTCAAGAGGCACCCCTCAAGTAGGGGTGATATCACGTCTGTGGACCCTAGCTGTTAACGAAATACTTCTGAATGTAAAAAGGGAAGGAATAAACGCCACTGTATACCTGGCCACCGCAAGTGCCTCTCCAAAATCATTGAAATTTTAACCCTTAGAATCCTTGGAGAATGGGCCAAACTCTGTGGGAAGGGAATGAAACCGCAAAATAGATGGGAGAATACTCTGACTATCCAACAGTGCTAAATATCTAGGAAACTCAATGTCAAAGAACGTGTAAAGAAAGCAATGATCGCCTTCTATGCTTGCAGCCATGTACATGCTTGGTATAAAATGGGAACCTAACCCCAAGACTATCCTATGAATGTTCGTTGGCCACGTCTATCGGTAGACCCATCTTAACATACGGTAGCTTAGTATGTTGAAAATTCACAAATAATACTACCAACCTTAGGTTAATGACAATAGTGCGGCGGATTGCATGTATAGGCACGACTCATGCCATGAGAACGACGCCAACCAACAGCGAAGATTTACTTGGTCTCTTGCTCCTAGAACTATTTGTATATACATGCAATAATCTCCATCAAAAACACTTTAAGATAGTGTCAGCTTAATGGCTGGAGACCAAATCTGAAAGGCAACGTTTCAATTCCTACAAGTGAACTGGGCTTATACTCCAATATGGACTATATAATACCCCATCACGACAAGCAGAGAAGAATGGGACAGGAACCAAATGATACAAGACTCGATATCCATTTTCACGGATGGATCAAAGATCCGAGATCTTCATCGATCAATTGGGCTTACGATGCTCACGTCGTCTGCCGGACAACAGCATTGTCTTCCAGGCTGAAATATTGGCTGTAGCAGAAGCAGCCAAACTTGCAGCAATACACGCAATACCCCACGAGGATATTACTATATTTATTGACAACCAGGCTATCATTAAGGCAATCGTGGCAGTCGAGATCAAACCGAGGTTTGTAAAGCGCTGTCCTGAAGAGCTTAAGGCTCTTTGCGTTCAGTATAAGGTTACACTATGCTGGAACCCTGGCCACAATGAGAGTGCAGATGAGCTAGTTCGGAAAGGATTTTCCCTAGAAAGGGAACTGGCAAATCAAAATATCAAACCTCCACTCTGCACTCTGAGAATACAAGTGGAGCGAACCATACAAATCAAAGCCAATGAAAAATGGAAAAACCTTCCAATCTGCGAAACCTCAAGACAGTAATGGACGGAACTCAGCAAATCCAGGGCAAGTAAGATTCTCTTGAAAAGCAGAGCTGAACTATCTACGCTTGTTCGATTACTGACAGGCCATACTTTTCTGGGGACAAACGCAATAAAGTTGCGCCTTACCGACGAAGACCTCTGCAGAGCCTGTGGGAACATAGGCTCACGGGAAGATACCCTCCATTTTTTGTGTCACTGTTCAAGTATCAGTAATATGAGACAAAGAACTTTAGAAAGTTAGTACTTCCACGACCTCTCAGCTGCTCCACTTACATCTCCTTTTAAAGCAGAAACCAAAACTAGGAACCGCAATCAAATTCTCACCCCTCCCAATTCCCCCACCCGACGATTAAAATGGGTCTACACAAAGCTAAGTGTGATGAGGTGTAGAATGGATTCTGCTCCAGATACCTCATCGACCCACTGACCTAACTTGATCTGGGAAACAAATATAGGGTTTTCCAATAAGGACTTGACAACTTTTTTTTTTAAATAAAACGCAAACCATTTGAGATATTTCAAAAACTTTATTGAATTATATGGCCACCGCGGGCACGTTTGCAGCGTCCGATTCGTTGGACCCAATTTTCAACGACTCAACCACACATTTCGGCCGAAACGCCCGCTATTTCGCGTTCAATGTTGGCTTTAAGCTCTTCCAACGTCGTCGGCGTGTTGGCATAAACCAATGACTTAACGTAGCCCCACAGAAAATAGTCAAGCGGCGTTAAATCGCACGAACGAGACGGCCAATCGACTGGCCCATTTCTTGAGATAACACGCTCACCATACTTACTCTTCAATAAATCGATTGTAGGGTGTGCTGTGTCGCTTGTGGCATCATCCTGTTGAAACCACATGTCGTCCAAGTCCATATCTTCCACTTCGGGCCAAAAATAATCGGTGATCATGGCGCGATAACGCTGACCATTCACAGCAACCTGACGATCGTTATCGTCGACGAAAAAATATGGCCCAGTAACGTCGCCGGCATGCAACTCGAACCAAACAGTTGTTTTTTGTGGATGAAGTGGTGGTTCATGAAGCACATGTGGTTTTTCACCCGACCAATGACGCATATTTTGCTTATTGACGAACCCATTGAGCCAAAAGTGAGCTTCATCACTGAAGATGATTTTGCGATGAAATTCATCATCTTGGCGCATTTTCTCCAGAACCCAATCGGTGAACGTACGTCGCTTCAAATGGTCCATCGGCTTCAATTCTTGAGTCAGCTTGATCTTGTATGGGTGTAAACCAAGATCCTTACGCAAAATACGCCATAATGTGGTCTGAGCGATGCCCGATTTTGAGAACCCCGTAGAATTGACTGATTTGGATCATTTGCTACGGACGCCTGAACGGCAGCGATATTTTTAACACTTCGACCAACCCGTTGTCTCACTGACACGGCAACATCACACAACGAATATGTAGACTCAAATTTTTGAACTAAACTTGTTATTGCCTGTCTACTAGGGCGAGAATTACGACCGAAAATTGGAGTTAACGCTCTTAAAGTTGCAGTCACCGACTCCGAATTTCGGTAGAAAATTTTTATAATTTGCAGACGTTGCTCGTTCGTTTACTTTACCATGATGAAAATGTTGAGTTTACTGAATAAATTGACAGTGACAGTATGATGATTAAAGTTGTCAAGTCCCTATTGGAAAACCCTTTATAATAGGATCCTCGTGGGTGGCTTAGAAAATGATCTAGAATCTGACGCTGGTATCTTAATGGAGGACAACAATCTTAGATATCGCTCCTCGTGAGGTAAACTTGCGTCTGTTCTCTGAGTGAAGACTACGCAATCCTGATGGCAATGAACTATTAAATATGTTGTAGTAAAGGGAAGGGAAAGTTTGAGTCTGTAGCAACAGGAAAGTTGCGTTAAAGTGACTTGCTGAACCCTCTCATGATCTCCAAGCTAGTTTTGAAAAGCTTCCCTGAACGCAGTCGGAAGGCATAATTCACTGAGTTTTTTCAGGGTCCCAGGTCACAATGCGATTGTTGCCAATGAATTAGACAAGCCTTAGAAGAGGATTTCTCAGGACCTGAATTTGCGTTGAGAGTGTCTATGTCATCGATTAGAGCTTTAAAGGGAAGTTTGCTGTGTTTTGCCGATAATGCCCATGTCATCTTCATAGGTAAGAACTAGTATAGACTTTTGAAAGATTGTGTCTTTGGTGTTGCCTTGCGAGTTTTTCACAATACTTTATTGAAGAAATCGTATGACAGATCCACTGTATTGTCGGTAGCCCTTTTTGACATCAATAAATTCGGTAATTTTCCAGTAACATTGCTATCGATTTCTTGCGCTAGGGCGTAGTTTAACGTCTTGGCTTGGGTATTTTTTGAAAGGAGGTTGGATATATTTTTTTTTTAATATTATATTGTATTAAACCTTCTATTTTCCTTTCTGTTTTTATTAGTTTACTTAGTTTCAACACGTATTCCCCTAACTCAAACTATCAAAAAATACTCCAGGGATGACAGAAATGTCTATCACACGTAAAAATAATTAAAATGTTTCATAATTTATCTCGAAACTTAATTTTAATAATATTTCTCTTGACACAGCCAAACCCGGTAGAAAATAATGCTCGTACAGCTTATCACTCATGTAATAAAAAGATTAATAAGATATAAGATTTTCCTTTATCGCATTATCCCTCTGAGGTGGATTCGAAGACGCTTTATAGTTCAGTAATTTTTCCCTCGGAAAAAACCAAAGGCACATTCACCAGTTTTTGATAAAGGCTTTGATTCCGTGCAATACAGTAGAACTGGGACTGGGACCTTCATCCTTTTTTCTAAGAGTTGGTTTCTTAGTCCGAAGAAACAACGATTTGCAAGAGCAACTTTTCGCTTGAATTCTACGGTTGTGTGGTTGCTGGAATTTTTATCGGAGCCCACACAGATGTCTTAACCAACAATTGTTTCATATTGTCGTATGCTGTACGAGCCGTTTGTGTTGTGTATCTTTTCTTGTCGATAGTCAATATACGCGGGCTAAAAAGTAATCACTTTTTTGCGTACGTCCACCTCTCGCGGTCTCGCCATTTACGTTTGTAAATGTTCCAATCCGGAGTTCAACTTCATGTGGTTAAAATTCCATCTCCGTAAACAAATTATCCACTACTGCTTTATTTACAGAGCCCACACGAATATTAGACGTTGATAATCATACCGCCAACACCCTGGACTTTTTTTTAACTTCTCACCCCGATAAGTACACCATTGATGTGCTCTCCCCTCTAGGCTAGTCGGAGCATTGTGCTATATCAGCTAAATTCTCGTGCACCCACCATACAGTTAGAGAAAAGATTCCTAAAAGAACCGTATGGCAATACGAGAAAGCAAGTTGGAGCGTACTTAACAGCTTCTTTAAGAATTATAACTGGTCATCGATAACGACGTGGATGCTATTTACAATTACATTTCAGCTCTCAGCTCTTTGGACAAGGCCAACCTTGCGACCAGCTCAATATTCCCAGATGTGCATTGTCCCCGCGTACACTCGAGAGCGTCTTCAATGGGATGAATCCAATTTCGCACTCGTGTAGCAGCAAGAGTACTTAAAGATCTTAATATACATAAATCCGCTGGTCCAGATGGTATATCTCCTCTTCTTCTGATGAGGTGTTCTTCCTCGCTGGGAAAACCTACTACCTACCGTCCTACTGTTTACGACTCTTTTCGAGCAGATGGAAAACAGCATTTGTCCAGTCCGTCACAAAAAAAAGCGAATCTTCTTTCCTCACTTCCTACAGAGCCATTGCACTTACATCCCTTCTTTCCAAGGTCATGGAAACGCTGATAAACCGTCAGCTAATGAAATATCTCGAAACGCGAAAGCTTCTCAATGACCGGGAGTATGGTTTTCGTGGCGCAGGGACATAAGTCTCCGGGAGATAAGTCCAACTTTTACTTTTGTGATTTATGTTCCACTTAAGTGAGGTTTTCGTAGCAACAGGTCCACTGATTTGATGGGATGTCTCACCGAATCTGGCGAAAGCAAGATAGTTGCACTTGATATTTCTAAGGCATTTGACAGAGTTTGGCATCAGGCTCTTTTGTCGAAAATGCGTGCATCTGGGATCGACGACTCTCTTCTTCAATGGATTAGAAATTACCTTTCGGAACGTTCAATTCGAGTTGTCTTAGATGGTTTCAAGTCTGATATTCACAAAATAAATGCTGGTGTGCCCCAGGGATCCGTTCTGTCTCCGACACTCTTTTTAATTTTTATCAATGATCTCTTGTCTGCCACTTCTAATCCAATATATTCCTTTGCTGACCACAGTACTCTCTGCTTTTCCTATTCGTTCCCGGGCTCACGGCCCTGCTTTTCGGATGTAGAACGGGAACGGCAGCGTATTTTAAGCTCATTAAATTCCGATATTGACAGCATAAGCAATTGGGGAATTATCATCAGAGTGGAATTTAATGCTTCCAAAACACAATGCTGTCTGCTGTCGTTAAAGCGAAATTTAAACACCCAGCCATTATCCATGAATGGCACTTGCATCGTCGAAACCAAAAAACTTTCCATCCTCGGTATGTGTGTCAATGTAAACTTACGTTGGAATGACCACATATTCGATGTCGTCAAAAATCCTGCGAAATGTCTAGGTTTCCTCAAGCGATGTAAGAAATATTTCACCCCCTCTGACCAGGCTTCAATATATAAGGCGTTTATCCGCCCAAAACTGGAGTACAACGCCCACATCTGGTCAGGTGCTCCTGCAATATCTCTGCAGCTGCTAGATAGGATTCAAAACCGTGCGATAAAGCTCATAGGTGATACTAATATCAGTCAGTCAATTGACACCCTCGAACACCGACATAATGTCTCGTGTCTCACTTTGTTTTAATGCTATTTCGACCACCAGTGCTCCCTGAAATCGCCAGTAGCATTCCGCCCCTTCAAACCTTCAAACCGTCAAACCGTCAAACCGTCAAACCGTCAAACCTTCAAACCGTCAAACCGTCAAACCGTCAAACCGTCAAACCGTTAGACCTTCAACCGTAACACCCGTCACACTATGAATGCTCATCAGTTCCCTAAAGCCCACTTTCGGACGTACTCTGAAATATCGTGATTCGTTCCTAAGCCGTACAACTCTCTTATGGAATGCCCTGCCGAGCTCTCTATTTCCTGGTCGATATCACTTGCAAACATTTGAAAACAATGGACATCGGTACCTCTATTTTCTTCCTACTTAAAAATCCTTCGCCCGCGCTGTGTACAAACATTTTAAGGGTACTCCAATCGCTTGAGCGCGTGCTCATTATAGAAAAAAAAATGTACATACTATACTTTGTGGAATCCGTATTTACGACTTAACTTATTTTCGCCATTTTTACTTGAGTGATTTCCTCCCATAATGTCGATGTCGTCAAAATATTGTGCCTCTGGTATTGCCTTTCAAGTATGATCTTGAACAAAATTGACAGCGCGTCACCTTTTCGAATTCCTTTTTTCACATGACATTATTACCGATTCGTATTGAGCAGTGAGTGTTCTCCATTGTTTGACAGGAATGTCAAGATTTTACAGAGCTCGTCTCTATATATGATGTCGTGTTCAGCCTTAAAATAAATGGACAGGTACGAGTAGTGTGTATCCTAGTTTCTTCCAAGAACTGGCATAAAGTTAATATCTGGTCGATTGTGGACTTAACAGGCCAAAGAATAATCAAGAATCGAATAAATGCTGCTGACATTCCATTCAAGGGAAATATTTTCACCAAATTTTATGGATCTTTAAATAATTCATCATTGAGTCCGTCATTTCAGCAGATTGATTCCTTTTTAGTTTAGACATCGTTGTTCTGTCCGTTTTTTTGAAGGTGGGGGGGCCATTTTGTTTACGTACCCAGATAGATGGAAATAAGCCTCATCACTCAGATTAGTTTTAGGTAAAATACCACGATCTTGATCTTTAATTCCCAGTACTGAATTAGCGACAGTACGGCGTTTTCCTGGTCTGCTGGCTCCGAATCTTGTGTCAACTGGACCTTATAAGCATGTATGCCAAGATATTTATGCAAAATGCGGTGCAAAGTGGTTGCGGATAGGCACAATTCAAGTGATGGTCTCAGATGAACACACGTGGGTTTTCAACCACACTTTTGGCTACGAGTTGAAGTCTTCACATCACCTATCCGAGACGTTGTAAATTTAACGATTCAATTCAACATAGTTGTGCAAGAAGGCGCTTGATGATGAGCAAAAACAGTACGAACTTTACGAAACGTTTCTTTTTGTAGTGAATTCTCACTATTTCAACACGTTGATCGAGTGTGTATCGATCCACATTTAAAAACCTCCTAGTTTTTGCTTATCAAAAGTCATCGCAAAGATAGTTGAGTATTGACAGTTCCGAAATGTCGCGAAATATCAAATGATACCTCTTATTGGATGACCCTCTAGAAATAAGCACTTGTAGCTTGTTGAAAATAACCCGAATGCCTTTAACGGATCACTAGTGTAAAGGACATCTTCCCAGAATTTAAAATGTAAGCCGTTTCTTAGGGCAATAATCTCTTGGTAATCTGCAGCCAAAGCAGTGAAATTTTGTACCAAACGGCTGCTGTGGTACGGCCACGTGTCCCACAACTATACCGTGTTGTTGAAGAGTAGGGCGATCCACGATTCTGCTACGTGTTTCTGTTTACTTCACAAATGTAAGGATCGACCAAAATGAGATCACCTAAACGATGAAGTGATGACTCTGAACCACGTTTTATTGGGGTTAGTGAGCGGACAGATCAACCTGGCATCACCTATCCCTGAGTATACAAAAATCAGATTACACTCAATCTTTTGTGTGGTGTTGTGCCCGTTTTCTCCTTATTCAAGATATTATCTAATTCACACATAGAGCAATTCAACAGACACAATCAGATTTGCCAAAATTACGATACATTTCACTGCATATTCTTTGGAGTGGAAAAGTAAATATGCAGCTGTATCATTGCATATTTATTGGCTCAATTGGATATTCAAAGCAAATCGTTAAACAGCGTTTTTCGCTTTTGCACCACCAAATACAAAAATATATCATCTACCAACCAACCCCCTTGATAAGGGATGGAAAATTTAATTTTTCCATCAGACAACTGTGTCTGGCAACACACACAGTACAGTCAAAATATGTTAAGAAGACGTGTGGCTCAACAAATAACAAAACACTTTACAATCATAACAATTTGAATTCACATTACCTTCGACTCAATGACGTGAAATGTCAAAGCAATTACACCCGATAGCTTCGAGCGCAGTCAGATTTCATAATAATAATAATCCAAGTCGAATACACATAGATACGATGCGAATACCTGTATGTATGTATGTCCACAAGTATACGTACGTATTCACGTATATTTATTCATCCTTGCGTGGGCGTCAAATGTCTACAGCACGCCTTCTCACCATCGTCGGTGAGACCCATAAGAATTTTAGTCCGTGCGCCGCAACAGTGTTCCAGCTGTTTATTTACCTACACGTTAAAGTGCTTTATTGCCGCCGCTGCCACCGTCACCGTTACCGCCACCGCCACCGCCACTCTCGTTGTCGATCGATAAAATTCCCGTCACCATGGCATAAAGTATCCTTCCTACCTCTTTCCATACAAGTGTACATATAGCCACCCACTTTGAGAGCACCCCACTTACAGTAGAGATTGTAATTCCAGTGTATGTTTCAGTTATCTCTTGCTTCTTGTAGGATTCACACAAAATTGGAAATCCTTCACATAGCCGTAAACCAGAGGATAACTTGATTGTATCCGCCGTCATCATCGTAGTCGTGGTATTCATCGGAGTGGTAGTACTCGTACTCATAGTCAGCCGTAGTCATTGTCGCACTTTGTACGGTGGATACATCACTTGGGAGCTTCGTATTTGCATTGGAACACACAGCAACCGTGCTTCTTCAATCTCCGGCTATAATCCTCGCCATTGGTCATTCGTATCCGGGATTAATCGGGGAACCCGCTTAAACCAAAATATACGGCATAGAGCAACAATTCACATCCAGATCCAGATCCAGATTCAGATCCAGATTCAGACTCAGATTCAGAGCTAGAGAGAGCTGCCACCACAAAAAACCATGACACGCAGTGACGATGGTAATATCAATCGACATGTGTCTTCCTCTCCAGCAAAACACAAAGGCAACCTGGCAACGTTGACTTCAACTTCGACAACGATGATGACAACCGTCAACTCCAGCATCAGTGCGAGAGCCCGTACGCGTACAATCGGGCCGTTGCTGTCGAACACTGTCGGAATGATATTAACCTGCTTAATTGGATTAGCTCTATCAGGATATGCGACGTATGTGGAAATCCAAGTGGAAAAGGATGATGACTATCACGCCATGTGTGATATCAGTGAAAAAATTAGCTGCACAAAGGTCTTTGCATCCAGGTGAGTTACGAATAGTACGATATACGAGCATATGAGATACGAATACGGGTACATACTCGTATATGGCAAGTGTTAAAGTAATCTTATCCATAGAGTGAGTAGTGAGTTTGTGTATACGCTTATGTCTGGTGGTCCTTTGAAAGGATTTTTGTGTGGATTCCAGGTGATTTTTGGATTTGTTTGTGTACCTGCTCGTATGTTGTGTGTTTGTTTGCCCTTTTGTATGTATGCCATCCTTGCTTATTTAATCCTGTGAAAGCGAAACACCATGAATGCGAATGACATTAAATCGAGCCCTTGCCAGTTTGATAAATACAAAAGGGACAAGAAGCCTGTCCCGAGGTAATTAATATTTATTGAGAAGTGCTTGTTGGTTATGTGAGGTTGTTGTATCGTGTTATTTTGTGTTCTTATAACCCTCAGTCCTTAGGTGTGCGTGTTTATCCTAATTGTTTATTTTTGGTTTATTTATAGGTTTGGCAAAGGATTTGGAATTGTTGGTTGGATTTTCGGTGAGAAGTCGCTACTTAACACACCCAATGGTGAACTGGGAATTGTTTTTTATATTTTGATCGGCATATTGAGTAAGTATCTTATGAGTTAAAGGATAATCGAAGCGATAAAATTCTTTTGATGTTTTTACGAAAGCATTTCACAGGGGGGCATACTTGTTCTCGTACTTCTGATTTAAAATTCTGCCACACAGGCAAAATACCTTTTAGCTTTTGCGACAAGAACCTTTTAGATTTATTGTACCTATATTATGTTCTTTATATTAACGAGCATGATATTTGGGGGTTTAGTGGGGAACCTTTTTTAATTTATTTGATGGGTTCCGGGGGAATTTTAGTTTAATCTAAGCCAACCCAGGCCAACGATATAAATAATGTTTTCGATTAGGGAGATTCATTTTGAAACTGTACATTTCTGCACATGTACATAAGGTTTGTAAGTATACGTGTGAAGCGACAAATCATGGTAGACATGGATAGGCCTGAGATGCTCTTTGAGCTACTAGTTGAATCTACACTTTTAGGCAACAGTAGCTGCCATGGGTAAACCCACCTAAAGAAGTTGGAGATGGGTCATACTTACTTTTTTTAATACTTGTTTTACTTAACTTTAGGTAACGCTGCAGTTTAGGACCTGAGGTCCACCGAAAATCCTTTTTATCCAACTTTAAATAGCTACCTTCAGTTACATACAATTCAGTTGGTCGAGGTCCCCTTCTACATGACCTGAGTGGACGTCTTTCTTTTTTCCACGATTCGAAAATTCCTCGAACTAGAGCAATGGTATTCATCCAGTCTACTTGCCCCAGCCAACGTAATAGATGAACTAAATTAGATGGCAAACTTTCCAGATATTGGGAAACCAAAACCGGTTTGTAACTAATCGCCTCTATTCGTGTGACTCTGCCTGCGAATACGTGTGAATTGAAATCAATGGCAATTTCTCTTCCATTTTACACAAAAAACGTCATCCACATTACACACACGCATGCAAATTGCTCTCATTCTAGCAAAATTCTGACTTACGTGTTTCTTTGCGAAAGTTAAGGGCTTGCAAAAGTATTAGTAGAGTTTTCCATCTAGGTTAGGTCATCTATGGCCAAGGTAGTCGTTGTAATCTAACTTCTCTGACTAAGTCTATTTTGCTGTACGTTGTTATCGTTCTCTTCTTCCATTCATTGTGTACGTAGACGGTACCAAAGATTATTCGAAGGATTGTTCTCACAAAATAGTCCATAGCGGTCTTATTTACATTTAACGAAGCTCATGCTTCTGTTCAGTGCTCAGGATAAAATGGATCTTATATAAGGTGGATCAAAAGTAATGTCATAATGTGAATGTGCCATAATTTTTGCAAATGGCATCAAGTATCATTGTGCCTTCACAATTGTGTTGGAGATAGATAGAGCATTAGTTCACCATAAGCCATAGACTAACTATACCTAGATATCAAACTTTCCAGATATTGAAAAATCAAAACCGGTTTTCTACTGATCGTCACTATCCGTGAGACTCTGTCCGTGAATACGTGTGAATTGTGATCAATGGCAATTGATCTCCTTTTTTTATACAAACCACGCCCATTTGAACCAAAAAACGTCATCCACATTACACACACTCGTGCAAATCGCTCTCATTCTAGCAATTTTACTTGTAAATTGCTCTCATTCTAGCAAATATTGACAAAGTTATAGAGATGCAAAAGTGTTAGAATTCACTTACAGTGTGTCTGTGCGAAAGTTAAGGGTTTGCAAAAGTATTAGTAGAGTTTGACATCTAGTTTAGTTCATCTATGCCATAAGCAGTGGAGCGATACACACCTGAAGAACGGGGAATCATTGTTACTGCTTATTTGGCCAATTTCTCGGTCTGTTGTTTTAACGCAGCGTGGATTTCGTCGTCGTTTTCCTCTTCGTGCTGCACCATGTGCGGGAACAATCAAGCGTTTGGTTGAGCGTTTTGTGCAAACTGGGCCCACTAGATGTCGCAAGAAGTGGCCGGTTCTGTATTACTCGTTCGACCCAGAATATAACTGCTGTGGCCGAGGACGTCGAAGAGAGTCCACAAACATTGGACGAGACAGCGATGTACAGAATTTGCCATCAGCAGATGTTCGTTGCGTCGAATTTTGATGAAAGACCTAAAGATGTTCCTTTATAAAGTGCAAACCGTTCAACCGTCAAGCGAGGTTAACTTACTCCCATGCTCTATCAAACCTGATGCAAGAAGACGATGATTTCGTATCCAAAATCATAATGAGTGACGAAGCCTATTTTTACTTAAGTAAAATAAACAAAATTGTTGTTTCTGGGGCACGGAGAATCCACATGAAATGCCATTGAACCCCCCTCAATGTGACTGTTTGGTTTGGCATTTGCATTTTGAAAAAGTGGTTGGCACTTAGTTTTTTGAAGACGCCGACGACATCATCGTAACCATATATGTTGAACGCTACAGACAGATGTTAGACGAGTTTTTTTTTGCCGGATTAATTCTCGAGCATTGTTGGTTCCAGCAAAACGGAGCAACAGCTCGGGCAGCGATTGAGATTTTGAATCACCAATTTCCAGGCCGTGTGATCCCCAAATCTGAGAGAGCCAGACATCTTCCTTTGGGGCTTTTTGAAATCTCGCTGTGGTTAACGCAAAAAACCACACACCTTGCAAGTTTTGAAAGTCAAAATGGAAGAAGAAATCACCAATTTGGAGCCAGATGTTTTGTCGTAAAACGACGTATCATCTTAAGAAGAAGTCATTTGACCGATATCATTTTATCAACTTAATGTCATCAATTTTACGCCTGCAAACAAAATTTTCGTGAAAGCAGAGCCCAATTTTTTTTCATTTCTATTAAAATGGAAGCCAATTCATATTATGACAATACTTTTGCCCACTTGTACATACAGGGTCTTCCAATAGGGACTTCCGAACTTTGACAGTTGATAGCGCCCATATTGGCTGCAAATCACTATGGACGGACATAGTATTCACCAATAAGTGCAAACGATAAAATTGTTTCATCAAAATGGGTGTTCTGTTCGGGCAACGTTCCGCGCACTTTGCCCATTTTACGGTCGCTAATCGTCCTATTGAGAGGACTACTCGTATTCGCAGTGTGGTGGATGAATTTGAGTCCACTGGTTCAGTAAATGATAAACCAACATCTGTACGTCGACGAAACGCAAGATCTGCCGAAATCATCGCCGCTGTCCGTGAGAATGTGCAGGAGAGTCCGAGGCAGTCGATTTTGCTTCACTCACAAGGACTCGGCCATTTGCAGACTACAGCTTGGCGAACTTTGTCTCGTGACTTGGGCCTACACACGTGTGTTCGCTGAATGGGCTCTGGAGCAGCAGTTCGAAACTGACCTTAATTTTCATCGAAAAAACATCTTCAGCAATGAGGCCCATTTCTGGATGAAAGTGGAACGTCAACAAAGAAAATTGTCGAATTTGTGACTATACCAATCCACATGAGATCCAAGAACGTTTGATGCATCCCGAAAAAGTCACTGTTTGGTGTGGATTTTGGGCTGATAGCGTCATCGGTCCATATTGCTTTGAGAATGACGTTGGATAGGCCATCACCGTTAACGGCGAGCGCAATAGGTCGATGATTGCCAACTTCTTTTAGCCTGAATTAGATGATACGGGCACTAACGACATGTGGTTTCAAAAGGACGGTGCTACGTGCCACACATCTCACGCCACATTGAAAATTCTGCATGAGCGACTCGAGGGCATGGTCATTTCACGTGGAGGTGATGTGAACTGGCCACAGGAGGTTAGGTAGGTAAAACCCCTAATTACTTCAGAATTACATATACGAGTATCTCTCTGAAGTAACGTTCTCTCCGAGTATTAAATGATCTAATTCTTAGACAGCATATCCTTCGTTTTGCCTTTGCTGAACCCTGGATCCGTCTTCGCCGCTTCAGAGATATTTATGAACACGTTACAGACATTTCACCGAGTTCATCCGGTTATGTTAATATCTGCGTTTGCGAGTAATTGAGTGGATTTTTCAAAGATTGCGTCTCTGGTATTCGCTTTTTTTTCAAGAACGATGTCAAAGAAATCGCATCACATGCTTTAATTCTTTTATGTTATTGAAAGGTCAGGTTATCTACCTTCGTGTAGCAACGTGCATTCTCTATTGTTTGACAGGATACACATTGCTCTACATAGCTTGTCTCTAAAAATGCCATCATACGCGCCTTTGACGTCGATAAAATCGTGTTGTATGCGTATCAATATGAAATCCGTGGATTATCTTCGGGATCTGGCGTTGTGTGAAAGGCATATCGATTTGGGCTAAAAGGTTTTTGACGCCCATACGCTACAGCAGAAATGATCTTGTAGGCGATACTGAAGACGGTAGTATGTACCTCTACAGTTGCCGTAATGTAAATGGTCTCATTTCTTGATGATCGGGCAGACAAAATTACATTTATTAGGGGTATTTTCGTTCGGCCATATTTTCCAGATGAGTTGGTATACCATATGCCCCTTAGGTAGGTAGGTAGAGGTGGTGGTTCATCATGAACCCAAGTAGCGCTGGAAGGTGCCTTTTTGTTACCACGAATCGTGTGACCTGGTTGATGATATGTGCTGTTCAGGATGTGAGACAGTCAGTACTTAGATCCAGCCTGTGTTGTTAAGAAAACGAATTAGGTCTCGTATTCCTTTACCCGAGATGTGGTTAAGGTCGTCGAAAAATGGTTGGTTAGGTGCACGCAGTCTGGAGAGAGTAGAATGAATGGAGCTTGGACATCTCATGGTTCAGCATATGTTGTAGCTTGCTACGGCTTATGTTCAACCGTTTGATGGCTATCGAACTAATCGGTCTGCTCGATGTGGAGTAGCATTACAACCGGGTACCATGACCCATAGACTGGCTGAGGTATTAGATAGGCATCGACCCTTATTCAAAGGGGAAGGTCGTGCCTTACACACGACTTCGAATCTGGTACTGATGGTGCCGTGAAATAATGCAAAATGCAAAAATTTCACAAAACAAAATTTCAATTTCACTTTTCATCGTTTTGAATTTTGCTTACCCGATATAAATCAAGTGTCATCCTAAGAAGACTGACATGATTAAAGTGAACACATTTGACTCAATGGGTTTCTCGTTTTATTTTCAGTGCATAATACAACAATTTAGGGCTTTAGGTGTATGTCAACAACTGTCAGACAGGCGCCTATGTCTTACAGGTACCTGCGTGGACCGCAGGCACAACTCACTCACCTCGCTTTCATGAAGTGAAATTAAGTCAAACGTTAAAATTTGGCCGTATTTCACTTGGCTTTTTTTCAAGTCACCGGTGGTATTTGTACTAACCGAATGCATTGTTTTGATATCTAGAGTCATCGTAGGATTTAGCCTTCACGGCAGCCACCTACGTAAAACACTGGTGACATCTGCACCGCTACCATTCTACAAGCTGCTCTATTTTGAATCACCCGTCTATTGTGGACATGAGTTTGCTAGTGATCTTGCATTCGAGTGATCTAAATAAGGAGACCTACTACTGAGGGACATCAGGATAGCCGTTGACTTTTTAGAGACACTGGAAAGCATTAGTTTGATCTGCCGGCAACCTGAAGAACCATGTTAACTGCAGTTATGCTCGTATGAAATCCATTTGCCCGCAGGTAGTACTCAGGTAGTCCTAACGCAGTCTTGACAATTTCATTTCTCGTGGTCCGATTGTGACCTGGGACCCAGACAAGACTCAGTGAATTAGCTTTTCTATTGCGTTTAGTGAAGTCTTACATCCTCGAGCTTGAAAGTCGTAATCGGCTTCACCAAGGTTCTAATCGCAGCTTGGCAAATACAAATGATTCGCCCCCTCCACGGGTTTTTCATAATATAGTTTGTTGTCATCTGGACTACGTATATCTCCGCTTGGTAGACAGACGCAAGGGAAATCTGACGTTGTCATCCTCCAGAAAGGCACCAGCGCCGTGTTCTGGCTCCTTGCTGGCTCAGATTCTGATCGAATCAATTCCTGGTCACTGCGAAATTCGATTTCGTATTTTTTTCCGCAACAGAGATTCTGGTCTCATTGCATTAGATGGTATGTCCTTATGACCAGAGTCAATAGACAGTCGACGCGAGTTAGAGGTACTCTACTTTAGGAGAGGCAAATCACGTTTTCCCACATAAACTTTTGATAGGTATTTCCTAGTTGAGAAGATAATCTATGTCCTGTAAGCCTTCGAATCAGAATGAATTTGCTATTCTTTTTTTGTAAATAGAAAGCGCGAAATTAAAGCGCCCAAATTCTGTGTTATCAGCATTTTTATTTAGCCAAATAAGAATTGGTCGATGTGGATTGTAACAGCGTTGGAATAGTTGAATATCCAGGTGCAATCATTTTCTTATTGAAGGATATTGAAATGAAGGCTACAGAAAGCTGAATTCTACCTAGTAAATGATGTAATGCTTTTGTTAATATGCAGGGCACCTAACTCACGTAAGTTTATTCAAACTCTAGTGCCGCGTATTGTACCAAAGACAACTTTTTTTTTAAACGGATGATGGTTGTCAGAGCGCGCGCAGCCTATGATATAAATGGCAGGGGAAGGGTTATTTATCATTGCATCGAGAGCAGAAAGCCGCATACAGCTTATACATACTATTCTTTAGAGTCTTACAATAGCAGCAGTGACGTATTTCCGTAAAGGTTTTGTTCTCTAGATAACCAACGCATAGGACATAAGTGACCTTATTACAGGCGCATGTCTTGCCGAAAGTGGACAGTTTACAAATTTCCGAAGTAACATGTTTAGCCAGGATGATTCCCACACGGGATGTCTTTAAGCACTAGATGAATCAGACTAGTCAGGTCCTTCTCGTAAAGAGAAAAACCTCAGTTTTGAAAGAATTGATCCAAATGGCAGTACAGCTAAATTAACAGCCATCGAGTTTAATATTATTGCTTTGTCTTAAGCTCCCCTGTGTATTTTTTTAATATGCCCCATTAGCTTCGCTGAACGATAAGTGTTGCAGTTTCTCGTGTCGTCTGTGCCTTTATACAGTGAAAAAAAGGAAGCTCTGTCTTCACTGGTTAGGCATCTGATAACCTCTCATCATTTTATTGAGAAACAAAATGTGAGCCATTAAATCCAATATTTTCGATTGTTGTCCATACCTCGGAGGGAATTTTATCCGGCCCGTTGTTTTTATTACTTGTGCTTCGATAAAATCTGACGTTTTCTCTTTAAGCGCGCTGGCCGAAACAATGTTACTTCTTTCTCTCTATATGTTAACTTATATACTAGACAAAAAGGCTTAAATTTAATTTGACAGCAACAGTTTCTGAATTTAGCTTACTGGCTCTTACCGAGCGCTCTAAACTTAACGATATTACTACAAATGATGTCTTTTGACATATTGCCGATGGCGTCCTCAAAAAAATACGTTCCTGCGTGAACGCCACACCACACAGTGGCTTTGAGTGGATGTAATGGCTCTTCGTGCATCACACGCGGATTTTCAGTGCCCCAGAAACGAAGATTTTGCTTATTGACGTAACCGCTTAAGTGGAAATACGTTTCGCCGCTCATGATGATTTTCAACACAAAATCTTCTTCTTCGTTGTTGAGATTGAGGATGGCTTTACAGTAATTCACACGCGACTGACGGTCAGGAGGCATTAACTGATGCACTGTTTGCACTTTGTACAGGAACATGTGTAAGTCTTTCACTAAAATTCGCTGTAGGGTCCGTCTGGTGATGCCCAATTGTTTGGTCCGTCGTCTAGTTTATGTTACTTCGTTCTCAACTACATCGGCAGCTACAACTGCGATATTCTTGGCCGAACGACTAGTTCGGTGGCGGCCTCGCCCTGCATGGTCTCCTGTAGTTCCACTCTGTTCGAAGGGTTACCTTTAGCGTCAATATGGAGAAATGCTTCAGGCAGGATAAGGCCAGATTGAAGTTTACTCTCGTGGTACATTATATTGGGGTAATATGCCCCCAAGGATAAGGCTATTATCGCTCGTCATTGCCCTTGCGATGTGCCTTCGAATCACCTTAATTAGAAAATTGTCAATCTTATTGTATAGGACTTTGTTGGGATAATATTTTATGTACTCTGACCCTGGTGTTCTGTACAATCGGAGACAGGATCTAAGACACTGTCTCTTAAATACACAAATCATTTCCATGTAAGACGGCGCTACATTAAACCACACCGGACAACCATAAGCGATGATTAGGGCCACGTAAAATGATTTTCTTGTCAAAGCTAAACCCTTCTTGGCCACATCCAGACAAGCATCTATATGTTTATCAAAATATAAATACTTATCAAGCCAGATACCAAGATATCTAACTGCGCTTCTCACCTTGGGGTGACCGTGGTGTAGTGGTACTAGCAATCGCTTCTCACTCGCAGGGTCAAGGTTCGAATCCTACCCATTGACAAGTTTTTCAAGTTTCTCACTTGTGTAATTGGAACTCAGACAGAAAATTTGGCTGTTGTAGAGTTTCAAGCACAAAAAAAAATTGTGTGAATTATATATAACTTTCGAATCACTCTGAGTGAAGAAAAAACCCCGTCCTATTCGGGCTCCCACGCCTGGAGAGTGAATATCGAAACCAAACACACCTGAGTTTCAAACCACTACAAAACAATTTTCCTTTCTCTTCCTTCTACCTTTCCGGCCGCGCCCTGGTAAAAAAGTGGTAGTCTATGATGTCCACTGATGGCCAAATTTCACCAGTTCTTTCTGGTATCCCACAAGGCCCTTCTCAATGGATAAGATTGTTTCTGACTTTTGGAAATTAATTTTCAATTTCCAATCATCGCAATATTCCTTAATATGATCGAATTCATGTTGCAAAAGGGTGTTATTGACTTCAATTTTTGTTCCTGATCTATACGCCACTAAATCATCTGCATATGTTATAGCGTGATTGAGGGTACCCATGAGATCACTCGTGTAAATATTAAACAGTATCGAAGAAATAACTGACCCCTGTTGTAAGCCATTTTCAAAGTTAAAAACTTTTCTCGAAATCACGTTGCCACATTTGACAACGAACTTCTTTCCCATAAATCATATGGGATACTCTAACCATACGGTGTTAAAGGCCTTTTCTAAGTCAACCAGACAATTGGTTCTTGCATTTGTTCAAATGTATGTCGGAGATCAGTTTTGACGGCGTATGAATGGTGTCGTGCCGCGCCCTAAAACCAAACTGATTATCCGGAATTATATTGCGTGAGGTGAGGGATACTCACCCATTTCAACAGCGCTCTGTTGACTACTTTCTTAAATACTTTGCCAATTCTCGGAAGTAGACTGATTGACCGAAGATTAACAGGGTTGGTCCTAATTTTATCCCTCTTTGGGATAGGGTGTACCACTGCTATTTTCCAATGCGCTGAATAATGCATAGTGAACATTTCTACTGCTCCCAGGGGTAGATGTCTCAATATGACGTTTGGGATACCGTCTACTCCCGCCGACTTTTTGTTCTTCAGTGACTCAAAGATGCCCAGGAGCTAATCTTTTCGTACGAACAAGTGACAGGGCAGCTTGTCCATCGGCAACGATGACGTTTGCCGCGTTTTCATTATCAAACAGGATAAAACCGTATGCACGGTTTTGAAATAAGCGCCTAGCAACTCGACTTTCTCCTGTGCGTCTTCGACCACAAAGATACCGTCTCCTGAGCCGACACTTTCTGAGCTTATACCCGCGGCCAGTAGATCAGAAAACTGTCTGTTTTCTGCGATTCGAACACACATGGAGTCATTGTGATCTTTCCGCCTGAATAATTTATTTATCTGCGGAAACATACTCGGTCTACTGGATTTTATAGGCCGGATTTTATTGCCCCATTACAGACTTATGGATTTACTGAAATTTTCTTTAATTAGTTGTTTCAGGTTTCATAGTAGGTGCCGATCGTCTTCAATACATTTCAACGATTGAATCTGTTGTGAGGTTTTTCTTGGTTCAAAATATTCACTCCGGTTCGCGGTTGCACTTCTTCATCTACTATTGCGGTTTGTTGGGCATTTAATTTTTAGTATCCCTTGTTTAATACAGTACAGAACCCTTAATAATTCTTTCACTTAACCTACTTAACCTATTAGTTTGAAGCATGTTTTAACTAGCGCCATCTATTTGCTTAAATCGAAATCATTTCTGACTTGCCTTAAATTAGTTCTGCGGAAGTTTCTGATTTTAATTACCTAGAAACCTTTTCCGTGACCTCTTTATTAGTAGACTGTGTCGGTGTCCTTCTTTAGTTTCACAATAAGGTACCGTCTTAATCTATAAAGTCTGCACACTATTCAAATAATCAACGCCATAACCTTTTCACAATTTTCTTTTACTCTCCTTCTAAAGTACCCCAAGGGTAATACAGTTAAAGTGAGAAAACTTCTCTTTCCTTCGATTTAACTAGGGACTTGGTGATTTGTATGTCTCTGTGTCATTACTTAGATTGAAGTACGAGGATGGAGACAGTTTTTGTTCAACATCAAACCGACTTCTACTGAATGACAGAAAAAATAATGAAAGTAGAAAAATGAAAAGGATATCTGCTTTGTGATGTGCGGATAATAGAACACAGACATACTTCTCGTACACTTCTATGTCGTATCCTTTGGCAGAATAATTTAGTGTCGTCTTTATCGATAGAACATGTCTGTGGGTGAGGTATAATTTTCATAAAAAAAAAAAAAAAAAAAAAAAACACTGATCCCTGTCTGGTAGTACTTTGTTGTCTCGTCTAAAGTTTATTCTTGCCATCGGCAGCAACATGTGAGAGACTTGGAATCCCAGGGAAGGACTTTTTAAGACTTGAGTGCCAACTGGTTAGTTAAGTGAATAAATATTTGCTTTTAGTGGTTATTGGTTAGCTTTTAATGTGTGAGGGAATCAAATGGTGTTAACGCCGATGGAACTATTGTATGTCCACAGACCGCCTTATAAAAGTTTCTAAATTTTTAGTCTAAGCACTCTTATTTTTTAATGGACCATTAATAAAGTGTTCTTTCTGTTTCAGGTCTCTTTAGAAGTCAGTTCCTGGCAAAAATTCAATTAGCCCTTGCTATGCTATCAAATGTCGCTTCCATCTACCTGGCATACCTGCTCTACTTCGTCCTGCACAACCTGTGCCTGGTCTGCGTTGGAACCTACTTTGTGAATTTCTTTTTACTGATTCTCACCTGGCAACGCTTGAAATCGTTTGATGTCACTATTGAGCATCCGTACTCAGCTAAACTAGATTAGAACGCACCTTGTTTGAGTTATAAATAAAAGTCTATAAAGCTATATATATACTCGTACCATACGAGCTTTTATCGATGTTTGAATTAATTGAGCATTCTTTCCACGAATCTTTTACATGACTTGATTGACATCTTTGCAGCAGCAGCAACAGTAGTAACGACAGCGGAGCATACGCTAAGATAGACTATCCTCGGGGTTTGATGTTCACAAATTGATGTTGCGAATGCGGTTCACCTTGACGCAATGACATAACCAGATGCTGCGGTTTTGTGGCGCTTTTCAGCGATTTTCACTCGTTTGCTAGCGTACACTACAAAGGGAAATCGAACAGAGATCAATGGAGCTGAGTACAAACAGACTGGCATACATAGAGCCGACTACATATAAGTAAAGTTGAAGGGGAGTGTTACGAGTGGATTTCAGAAGAAATGTAACAAAACCGCACGTGTGATGTCACCAGGTTTCTGGGCTGTCATCTGCGCGCAAATTGTCAATAAATTGAATGTTGATCCGGGGTTTGGATCTGGTGCTGGTGCTGGTGCTGGTGCTGGTGCTGTTGCTGGTGGTGGTGGCTGTGGTGAGTGTTGTAGAGATGTGAAGCTTCTTACCGCTCGCAGGCCAATTTGGAAACTTGAATTTTGATGTGGGCCGGGGTTCAGAAATGTGCTAATGATATGGTGACCTTGAATACGAATCTCTATTTGGGACGTGTTTTCATTTTGGCTCTGTTTGGTTTCTGTTTATTCGAGGGAAAGGAACTAATTTTGTTATTTCATAAAAAGAGAAAACAATTCGAACATTTTAATTGAGTCAGTAAATATTGCATATTCCTTGGTGGAGGAGTAGGAGGGAGTATTTTGGTGGTGAATATTAAAGCAGCGAGTATTTGTATCAACACGAATTTGAAAACCGTTCGACACGTGTATTATCCCGTTTAATAAACTCGATGTCGTATCAGCTCAGGGTGAACCATGAACTGTTCAGTCTTTGGTAAAAGCAGCCTGTAAAGCCGTGCAGTTATAAAGGAAAATGCTCCGCGGTGTCGTTATCAACCCTACAATAAGTATCACAGGATGATGTAGTATCACTTATGGCCAGCACATTAGGAAGATTTTCTATTCAAAGATAACAAGAGTGCTGCAAGTAATGTCCGGAAGCATTTGCTTTTATCCTGGAGAGTCATAACATGTAGAAACCCAAATGTCAACATAACTATGCTTTGTTTTAGATCACCACGTTAGCAACTGGTTCCTGGTTCTGTCTAACCACTTCTATGCCCTCTATACGAACGACCTTACTATTGACCAAAAGGTCAACGGAGTTTGGATCTGCACATGGACCGTTCGGGCAACTAACGGGTGCCCTAGACTACTACAAAGCAGGAATCACTGCCACCCAGAAGGTGAGATGGGATGGATCGGATAAAAGGAGAATGAAATATTACAACATATGTATAGTTGGATCGTTCCAAGAGAGAAAAGAACCAGCGTCCATTTGAGAGAAACTTAAGAACAATGCCCTAAACATGACGTTAAAATCATTTTAGGTGATTTAAACTCTAAAATAGAAAAGCAGGACATCTTTGGAAGTACAATCGGAAGCATAGACTACACGAGACCATGTATGCAAATGAACTTGGGCTAACAATATTGCTGCGTACTGGAAATCCCTGTAGCTAGCACACGGTCACATCACATTAATATCCTCAAAGGAACGTAGAAGGTCACCTGATCATAAAATCGTCAACCAAATTCACCAAATTATGATCAACTGGAGAAGTCCTCCAGAATTATAGATGTCCGAATATTTTGATCAGGCAATCTTCACTCGGACCACTATATAGTTGCACGAAAGATCTTCTACGGAAATCGGAGACGCCTCATTACCGGAGAAATAGTGTGAAGAGATTTAACCTTGAACGGCTGCAATTGAAAAAAAACTCGCCAGAACCTCTGCCGATCGCGTATCTTCAACCATCGTCAATGCCTTTACAACATGCATTAAGCACTGAAAATCAGTGGTATGATGAAGAAAGAGCATACAACATCAATTCACTGTTTAAGTAAGAAGGGAAGTAAGCCCGATGATTGAACCTTAGCATGCTATATCCGATCGCCATGAAGGGAGACCCTCAAAAATACGCAGACGTGTGAAAGTCTGGAACCATTTATCAACGGTCTGTTCGAGCAGGTAAATCCACAATTGTCCAAATATTCACACTATGTCAGATCTTAGAGAAGGCACAACTGGTTCAGATCGGTACTAACCATCTCAAGGGTACAATGTGCAATTCCTCCGAGATCTTTGATGTAAGAAAAATGTTAAAACAAACCTGAGAAAGTTGTGCAAAACTTGCAAGCCATCACCGGAGGCATTTGCATACACTGATGGCATCTTCCCTAGCCTTAGAAGGTAATTACTAATAAGACCCAGTTTACAGCTATGGGACTCTATATAAGACTCTACATTTTTCATTGCTGCTCTACGGCTTAGAAGGTTGGACGTTGCTCAAGGTACACTAAAATATCCTTGACCTTTTTGGATGCAACAATTTTTGGGTGATTTTTGGTCCCGTCTGTATGGACGGGATTTATAACAGCGAACTATGCGAGAAACATCCCTTGTTCTGCTGTTAAGCTGTTTAAATCTAAAGAAACCTAGCAAGCCAGGAGCTTCACTCATTTTGTGAACAGAACAACAATATGAAGTTGTAAGAGGAATGACCAAAAGCTTCAGACATGAACAATCGATTGCATCTGTGCAGAATTTTGAATCCGGCCAACGTCGTTTTGATAGTACGTTTTTCCATTTTACGATGAATACGAGTAGATTAACGCCAGAACAACGCGTGCAAATTGTGCAAACTTATTTTGAAAACCATGGTTCGGTTCGCCAAACTTATCGACAATTTTACGGTCGACATAATCGTCTGACAAACAGTGTGAACAGAAGAAGTTATTGCCGTTGTGAAGCGCAGTGTTGAGGTGAATCCGAATGAGTTGATTCGCCATCGTGCACAGCAATTGGAGCTATGCCCATCCACTTTGTGGAAGATTTTGCGGAAAGGTCTTGACTTAAAACCCTATAAAATCCAGCTTGTGGAAGAGTTGAAACCGCGTGACCATTATACGCGTCGTCCTAGGTTCGGTGAATGGTCCGAAAACATGATTCAGCTTGATCCTCATTTTCAACGTAAAATTCTGTTCTCCGGCAAAATTGCCGAATTTGAAGTGGAGAAAACCAAGAAGCCTTTGTCGAGACGCCCTTAGGTTAGGTTAGGTTAGGTAAGAGTGGCTGTTGGAAATACCAACCCACTTAGGCCTATTGGCCCATTGTGATGCCACGTGGATCTATGATCTTCTTACTACTGGAACTAGTTTGAGCTTATAATAAAGCGTAGGAGACTGTTAACGTTTATTTTTTCTAGATCGTTTAGGTCGTTGTAGAAGAAAGCTTCTAGATGAAGCTTCCTTCTCTGAGAGAGAGCTGGGCATGTGCAGAGTAGGTGGGGGATTGTCTCCTCCTCTTCCTCGTCCATGCAGCTTCTACAGAAATCGTTAGTAAAAGCGCCAAGCCTTCTTGCGTGCTTGCCTATGAGGCAGTGTCCGGTAATGACACCTATTATGGCGCTGAGATGTTTCCTATCTAAAAGGATCAGACACTTAGATCGACTCAGATCCAGCCTTGGCCAGATCTGTTTGGTCGCTAGACATGTTTGTCCAGCAGTCCACCTAAGGTCCGTTCTTTTATTGGCATCTAGCTTTAGTGTTAGTTTGCAAGTAGCGATTGGTATACCTATACTACCTTTGTCCGGTAGGATAGGTAGAGTGGTTCCAATTTTGGCGAGTTCATCGGCTCTGCAGTTCCCTGGAATGTCTCTGTGGCCCGGTACCCAACAAAGGTGAATGTTGAACTGCTCTGCCATCTCCATGAGAGATGATCGGCATTCAAGGGCAGTTTTAGAACACAATGAGACCGAGTCCAGGGACTTGATGGCGGCCTGACTATCCGAAAATATGCGGATATCCTTTGCAGATATCACGTTTTTCTTCAGCCAGGACAGAGCTTCTTTAATCGCCAAAATTTCCGCCTGGAACACGCTACAGTGATTTGGAAGGCGGAAAGAGAGGCTTAGATTTAGCTTATCTGAGAAAACACCGCCACCAACTCCGCTGTCGATTTTAGATCCATCTGTGTAGAGATGGATTGACTTGTCCTCCATGAAAGCATCCTCCTCCCAGAATGATCTAGAGGGGAAGCTTACATGGAAGTTTTTGTCAAACCAAAGTTCAGGTATGGTGTAATCGGTGTTCTCTGTGAGGATTCCTAATGTATTAAGAATGTTGGCGTGGCCAAATGAATTATTTGTCCACTGTTTAGTCGCTTTAAGGCGAATAGCTGCAGTCGCAACTACTTGCTTGCTAAAAATGTCGAGGGGTGTCAAGTGAAGCAGAATATCTAATGCCGCAGAGGGGGTAGACCTCAAGGCTCCGCTTGTGCATAGACATGCTGTTCTTTGGACTCTGCTTAGTTTAATGCGGTTGACTGCATTTTCCAAGGCCGTCCACCAGACAACCACCCCGTAAGTAAGTATCGGTCTTATGACCGAGATGTATAGCCAGTGGGTTATGCGAGGTTGAAGGCCCCATTTGTTCCCAATGGCTTTCTTGCAAGAGAATAAAGCTATTGTAGCTTTATTGACTCTTTCTTGAATGTTAGGTTTCCAGTTTAGTTTCCTGTCAAAAATGAGACCCAGATATTTTGCTGTATCGGAGAAAGCTAAACTGGTACCGTTTATTGAAGGAGGGTCTATGATTGGAATTTTATATTTCCTAGAAAAGAGGACAAGATCAGTTTTATGGGGGTTTATTCCCAATCCACAGCGATCTGCCCAGCAGGTTAATCTGTTAAGATTTACTTGGAGGAGTTCTTGAATGGTATTTAGATGTTTTCCTGAGACGGCTATGGCAACGTCATCCGCATAGGCAATCACTCTGCTACCACCCGCTTCCAGGTATATCAGTAGTTCGTTAACCACTAAGTTCCAGAGAAGGGGGGAGAGGACACCGCCTTGCGGCGTATCCCTACTGACATATCTTTTAGCAGAAGTCTCACCCAGTTTGGAGTTGATTATTCTGCTTGTTAGCATTAGATTAATCAGCTCCCCAAGTGAGCCGTCTACCTGCAGAGTTGACAGCGCAGTCGTGATTGCGAATGTGTTGACGTTGTTAAAGGCGCCCTCTATGTCTAGGAAAGCAACCATTGTGTACTCCTTATATTGTAGGGATCGTTCGATGTGGCTAGTCAGAGAGTGCAAAGCCGTTTCCACCGACTTTCCTTTACAGTAGGCATGTTGAGCCGTAGACAGAAGTCTTGGATCAACTTTAGCTCCAATATGGATATCAATCAGTCGTTCTAAAGATGATAGACTTATAGGTCTGAGGTCCTTTGGGACTACATGAGAACATTTTCCGGCTTTAAGAATGAATACTACATTGACTTCTCTCCATAACAGTGGAATGTGGATAAGTTCGACACAGCTCCTCATAATATTTTCTAACTCTGGTAGAATAATATCTGAAGACCTCTGTAGCTCGGTAGTTATTATACCGTCCGTACCAGCAGACTTGTATGGTTTGAAGCCATGCAGCGCCCAGAGCATGGTCTCGTAATCAGACCATGAATTTTGGTCACGGTTGCTACTAGCCGCGAGTTGGGAGCTACCTGGAAAGTGGGTGTCCAGAAGCAGGTTGAGTGATTCATCACTTGAGGTTGTCCAAGAGCCATCGGTTTTTTTCAAACAGCTGGGCATCATAGGATTTGTGGAGAGGATTTTTCTTAGCCGCGAAGCCTCAGAGGTTTCTGTAATTTTGTCGCAGAATGACCTCCAGGATTGTCGCTTTGCCTTCCTCAGTTCTTTTTTGTATAGTTTGAGGGATTCTTTATATGAGTCCCAGTCGGTCACTTTTCTTGTGCTTTTTGCTGCGTTGAAAAGTTTTCTGCAGGTGTTTCTGAGTAGTCCTAGTGCCGATGTCCACCAATGTGGCTTTTTCTTGCCTCTTGGTTGAATAAGAGGGCAGGAAGCGGCCATAGCCTTATTGAGAGTCAGAGTAAATTCCCTGACTTTCATGTCGAGCTCATTGGTGTCACGCGGGGGACTTGATAGTTTAGAGGATATCGTTTCCGACAGTATTCCTCTATATTTTGTCCAATCAGTTTTCCGGTAGTTCCGGAAAGCTGGTTGGCTGGGGGTCTGAAAAGGAGTGTTCAGACGATACCATCCAGTTTGTTAGCCTTTGGGTGATGCTGTCGGAGACAAGAGTAATATCTAATACTTCTTGTCGGTTTTTTGTTATGAAAGTGGGCTCATTGCCAATATTGCAAATTAAGAGGTTAGTACTTAAAATATAGTCTAAAAGTGACTGACCTCTATCATTGATGTCGGTACTGCCCCATACCGTATGATGTGCGTTAGCGTCGCATCCGATTATGAGGCCAGTTTTTTGCCTTCCCGCTTCCAGTACCACCCTTTCTAGGTTATCACCAGGGAGAGGGCCCACTTGGTCGTGGCCAAGGTAAGCCGATGCCAGCCAGTAAGAGCCTTTGGCAGTCTCTAATCTGGCAACGGTTAGGTCGGGGTCACTGAGGTTGGGAAGTAGAAATACATTAAGGCTACGTTTCACTAATATGCAAGTTCTAATCTTACCTTTGTCTCTTGCATAGAGCGGAACGTATGAGGGTGTCCTAAGTCCACGAACCACGCCTTCTGCAATCCATGGTTCCTGGATTAGAATTATGTCTTCTGCGCTTTTGGAAAGACGCAGAATGAGTGCGGCCGAAGCCTTTTTTGAGTGGTGTAGATTAATCTGGAGAAACCGTATCATTGCTACAGTCTTCCAGAGTCGCCTCCACCACGGTGTTGTTGAGGTCCTCCGATTCTGAAGATGTGCCCAAGAGCTCATCTTCTATCTCTGATCGTGTAGAACCTCTAATTGCTTCGTCATCGGTTTCCATTTCCGACAATGTGTCAGAAGAGGAGACCGACGGCTTGGTAGTCACCTCGGACAGATTGGAGTCGTCGCTATCCAATTCTGGAAAGGATATCGACGCTCCAAGATCCAAGGTTGTGATATCAGGTGTTAAAGGAGGAGGAGGTTGCTTATCAGCATCCAGCTCATCCTTTTTGTACACCCTTAAGTGAATTGACTCGAATCCGAACCGAATCATGCCTTTCGTCTGCGCCAGAGGATTAAGGGATTCCTTATTGATCACAATTAACGCGCATCTATAAGAACCATTTAGTTCCTCCAGTTTCGCGACTTTCCAGTCATGAGTCGGAAGAGTCGGGTTGCTGAGCCGGATGATTTCCAGGATACTTTCTGGAGAGGAGGGTTCGGCTGGAATCCAGGTACGAGTTCGAGGTCTACTAGGAATGTCTTCCTTAGATACGACCTCGAGTTTTGCACCTGGCCAAACCTCTCCTAAACCATCGATGGCCTTGGTGAAGAGATCGAGAGATCTCTGGTTGGAGCAAGCGATGAGCTTGACATGGCCTTGGTGCCAGCCAGCGTCGCTTGTGATAGGAGGTGGTCCTGGGTTCTCCCGCATGATGGCCAAGAAGTTGCTCGAGAGCTTCAACTTGACCAATTGCCACCGTTCCGGTGTAATGGAACCGTCGGTATCGCTTCTGTCGATCACCGCGATCACCAATGCGTCCTTTAGGACTTCATTATAAGACCTCAGAGATCTGCTGTTGGATGGCCCAGGGGTTGTGGAACTGTGTGTTTTGGGCCTCTTGGAAACCGGTACGGTTTCCTCCAACGATCTCTGACGCTTAGAGGAGTCTTTTGACGTTTTGGGAGCAGTGGAAGCAGTGGGAAATCCGTCTTTTAGGATGTTTTTAGCCCACTCAACCTTGCTCTTTATTTCCGCACTTCTCTCAACCTCCGGAATGGATCCGAAGGTTTTGATGATGCGTGAAGCATTTCGGCGTCTTATGTAGAGCGCCTTAGATGGAGCTTGCCGATG
The DNA here is from genome assembly GCA_949129095.1 of Volucella bombylans. Taxonomy (NCBI): domain Eukaryota; kingdom Metazoa; phylum Arthropoda; class Insecta; order Diptera; family Syrphidae; genus Volucella; species Volucella bombylans. Next base: position 152,625,071 of record OX422143.1, read on the forward strand.
CGGCTGAGCTCCAGATTCCTCTTTGGAGGGAGGAGTTTTGGTAGCAGCAACAAGTCCGTGGCCTGCCACAACGACGCCCTTACAACCATTAAAACTCACTGTTTGGTGTGCTTTATGGGTTGGTGGAATCATCGGCTCATAGTTCTTTAAGGACGATACCGGCCAGAATGTATGTGAGGTCACTAGTTTATGCCGATAAACCAGAGACGTTGGACGATTTGGAAGTCAACATTCGACGTGTTATTGCTGATATACCGTCCCAGTTGCTCGATAAAGTTGTCGAAAATTGGATTTCACGATTGCCCTTCATTCGAGCTAGCCGTGACGTGAATATGGGCGATATCATATCTGAACACTAATGGCATACAAATATCTATTAAATAAAGCTAATATCATAGACATTAACATTAGCTGCAAGTATTTTATTTCATAGTGAATTTGTATAACTCTAAAAAAAACATCCTTTAGATTTCTTTCGGCATTTGCTGAGTAGAAACCAGAGCTGCTTTTCGTCTCAACTACCATCCTAGGATGTGCAAATAATATAAAAGTCGTCCTTTGTTCTCTTCGAGAATGAAAAATTATGAGGCCAAATCTTGTGAGTGGAAGGAAAGGTTTGTCGAGGTTTGTTCCAAACAACTTAGAGTTGACACGAATGTCAGAAGATTGAGTTTAAACATCTAGAAGCAGCGAGTATGTGGCCGACTAGCTAGGATACAAGCAATCAAGCTTTCGGAAAATGTTAAGAAGCCTTCAAGGATTGGTGGAAGAATTAAGAACGGATTACCAGCACTTCCTATGCTTAGTCGATGAATCTTACTCGTAGAATTTCCACTAATCATATCAGTGTCGATCACTGCTAACTATATAGAAAGATGTGATGCGATCGTAAAATGGATACTAATAGAGAAGATGTTTCAATATTGCAGTGTTGTTGTCAATTCCACAAGAAGCGTTGAAAGGTTTAGCTATTTAAAAACGATGTAAGACATTCATCTATAGCTGTGAGTGGTAACCTTAATCTAGGCAGCTTATTAGACTTATTTTGGGCATTACCCATAGAGTTATAACGTGTCGGAAGTATCAATGAAGACTCGATCCGTAGCTTCACATCCTTGTATAGTTTTAAAACCAAGAATATTCGATGTCATTTCGTTTTTGGTTCAGATTGCAGTCCAAATCATCGCCTAAATTGACTTCATAGACAAGGATCAAAGAATAATCGATGCAAGCTCTCAAATCTTAGAGCCAAAGTTAGAGCTGTACTGCAAACCGTTTCGATAGAATAGAACAGGTCTTATTGATATCATGTAAGGTAAGCTATTGCTTAACTTTAGTTTCGATATTGCTGTCCTGCATTTTCCTAGTTAATATTATTTCCCTTGACAGTAGCAGTCATTGTCGTGGTTAGTTCCACTATTGATGACTTTATGGCATCGGTGTCTCCTAATCTACTTTAATTGACGCAGGTCGAGTGGGATTTTATCATAGGTTGACGAAGGACATTTTTTTATACCCCGGAAGGTGCAGATATCCAGAGTTTCTGGAAGAGTTTCTGGATTCCACAGCGACTGGTCGACAATCCATCCTTCCAAACCTTCCCTAATCCATTCATGGCTTTTATATAGAGATCTTTTGTCGGCACAAGCGATAAGCTTGACGTGGCCTTGGTACCAGCCACTGTTGCTTGTGATGAGAAGTGGTCCGAGGTTTTCCCGGACAATGGCCAAGAAGTTGCCCGAAACCTTTTGCTTGACTAACTGCCTCCGTTCAGGTAATATTGACCCATCGGCGTCGTTTTTATCGATCACCGCGATCGTTATTGCGTCTTTTAGGACTTCGCTGAAAGACCGCAGAGATGTGACATTGGTAGGTCCAATGGGGGTTTTCAATTTTTAATTTTGGGACTTTTGGGACGGTTTACTCCAATAATTTCAGATGTTTGGAGGAGTCTTTTAGCATTTTGGGAGCACTGGGTAATCCATATTTAAGGATGTTGATGGCCCAATCTGTTTTGCTCTTCATGTCCGCAGTTAACTCGACCTCCCGAATGAATCCAAGGGTTTTGCTTATGCGTACAGCATTTCGGCGTCTGATGTAGAGCGTCTTGAATGGGGCTTGCCAACGCGAAATTTTGGTAACAGCAGGAAGACTGTGGTCTGCCACAAACTCGCTGCAAGAAGACGTGGAATGCCACAAACTTGCTGCTGCTAGGGTTGGAGGAAGTGGTAGGACCATGGCTTGTCACAGTCTTGCCACTCCATGTGGACTTTGATTTTGGCTGCCGCCGTAGCTAAGAATGTGGTTGAAAACCCATTTTTTCCATTTCGAGGCGATCACAGAAATTTTGCATATGCCTATAAGGTCCAGTTGACACAAGAAGTGGAGCCTGCAGATCACGCATAATGCCGTACTTTCGCTGATTGGGTGTTGTAAATTAAAGAACAAGATAATGGTATTTTGCGGAAAATTATTCTGGGTGATGGGGCTTATTTCTGTCTGTCTGTCTGTCTGTCGCAGCTGTGGCTTCGAAAATCCGAGAGAAATAGTGGAAAAACCTCTCCATACACCACAAGCGACAGTTTGGTGCGCTTTTTGGGCTGGCGGTGTCACTGGGCCACATTTTGAAATGGTGGGATCGTTTCAGTGAATGGATTGTTGACTGACTTTTTCTGGACTGAAATTGATGCTATAGACGTGGACGATGTTTGTTTTACAACAGGACTGTACCAAATGCAATACAACTCGTCAAACAATGGCTCTGGACGTGTGATTTCTCGAAATGGAGACTGTAGTTGGCCGCCGAGATCGTGTGACTTAACACCATTAAACCACCAATGATTCAAGCACTACTCGTAAAAGAAAATGTCAAAGCTGATATTCGCAAAATACGGCCACAATTATGCGAGAATGTGATGAATAATTTCTGCAAAAGAATGACTATTTGTAAGCTGAATCGGGACCGAAATTTGGCAGATAATGAATTCCAATACTAACCCCAGAGTCTGTACTATAGACTGAAATAAAAATATCACCACTTTTCGCAAAAGTATTTCATCTTTTTATCGATTTAAAATGACACCTCTTCTTGAATGACCCTATAGAATCTCACTGAGCTGCTTTGCTGTTTTCCGAATTAACAGTGGAAACTCTGCTCTCCGATTCGATGCACGGTGAAACCCATTTTAATTGATTCCTTTCCCACTAAAGGGCCCACAATTTTAGACGTTTAAGTATTTCTGAAACAGAGTCGTTTTTTTACCAGACGCTATAAACCCAAAAGATTGGTTCCAGCAACCTGGTTTGGCAAAAATGTCTAAGATCGTTTCGTTTCCTAAGTCCATTGTAGATTAACCATATATCACACGTTTCACTAATTTAATTCTACAAGGATATTTCCTAGAACTTAAAATTTGTACGTGCGGCGGATTCATTTGTCCCTTCTACCTGTTCTATTGTATTTACACAAGAACCTTCGCCTTTGGGCTTGATATTAAGTTCATATAATTGGATAGCTTAATCTTGATCGTTTATAGCGATAATTAATGGATCACCATCGGAACTTCCAAGAACTAATCTCTTTTCGAAATCACCACAGCAAATACTTGTACGTGCTGCGAATTAAAGCCATAACTTAGGGTCCTCGGTTCTCCTGGACAGTGCCCAGTGCTTTATGTACAGTCGACAAATAAATTAGAAAATTCCCGACCTCAATAAATTACGTGGCCAGAGAAGCCATAGCACACACAGACACTTGCACACAGTATTTTTATGGCTTGTGAAGTTCGCTTGTTAGTTGAACAAACTTTAGGAACGCGTATCTAAACACCCATTGACTTCGACTCATAAGACCGAATCTTAATTCAAAATCATGAATCAACAAATAACCTGTCAATTGTTGGAGGAGATCGTTATTGGCTGACTCGAAATTTTTCGGCAGATAGTTATCGTAAATATGAATGAGATTTTTGTGTTTTTTTTTTTGTCAGTCTTTATGTATGTATCTTAAAGTAACTTCAGGGAATGTGCTGTACATAGAAGTATTGTTCCTCGGAATTGTATGACACAGTGAAAGTTCACAGTTAACCCATTTGGATAAGGTACTCAACTGAAAAGTCACGTTTGTTCGGAATTCATTGTGCCAAACGGCCAAACAAGTGTTACTCTATCTTAACTCGTTTTGTCATGGAATTCTTGAAAAATGTTTAAGGTTCTCGCTTGAACTGAGCTTCATTGAGATTCATTCCTACGTACGACTAGGAATGGAGTGAGTCAGAATCTTTAGAAGCAGGGAAACTATTATCTAAATTTTGCAACCAAGTGGGGTTCAGACTTCCGGTGGAATTTTTTAGACCGAAGTTCCATTGTTTGGCGGATTGTTGCTTGTCATATGCAACTTGAGATGATTGATGACAATGAATTTGGGTGTTTGGCAAAGTCCCCATGGGTAGGTGTGCGATTTAAGGCACTATGTAGTGCCATTATTGAATCATCTTCAAGTACTTAAATAGAATTTGGAATGAAACATCTAGATTATCTGTTTTGCTCTGACTAGTAATATTGGAATGCTTCGAAAAAGAAAATTGCTTCTAGCAGAAGTGGCGACCATAAGAAGAAGTAGCAAAGATAAAAATGAGAAATACGCCACACTTCCCAAACGTGGGTCAGATCTTAACATCTCTCGAGCGAAAGAAGGCTTTTTTACGCAAGCATAAAGTCATTTAATACTTTTCTTCAAAAGCCAATTGAAGATTTAATATCAAGAAAGTAGTAACCGCATACAATAAAAAATGAAACGTTTGGCAATATCAACAAATCTCACCTGTAAAAGTGATACAATTGTTTTATTCTGCAACTGGCTGCGACGCTGCAGCTTAGCACATTGCAGCTTTGCTAGTAATCTCAACTTCATGTCTCGTCACGGCGCCTCCGGTTATTGAAAACAGGCAGAGATCAGATACTGGACTTTGAATCACGAAAAGAAGGTCCCGGTCATGGGGTATAAAATGGGCTTTTTTTCAGGTCAGGAAAATTCAACAGTCGGTCGCCGATGTCTATCCTTCGCTAACCAGGAATACTGTCATGCTTCATGCTATTAAAGCTGGATGCCAATAAAAGAACAGACCTTAGGTGGACTGTTGGACCAACATGTCTAGCGACTAAACAGATCTGCCCAAAGCTATGTAGATCTGAATAGCTCTGAATCTTCCTAAACAGGAAACATCTCAGCGCCGTCATAGGTGTCTTCACTGGACACTGGCTCATAGGCAAGCATGCAAGAAGGCTTGGCGCTTTTACAAACGATTTCTATAGAAGCTGCATGGCCGAGGAGGAAGAGGAGACAATCCTGCACTTTCTCTGTACATGTCCAGCTCTCTCCCAGAGAAGAAAAGTTCAATTAGGAGCTTTCTCCTAAAATGACCTAAACGATCTACGGAATATAGGCGTAAACAGTCCCCTACGCTTCATCTTAAGCTCAAACTGGTTCCTTTAGTAAGATGATCATAGATCCATGTTGCATCACAATGGGCCAATAGGCCTAAGTGGGTTGATGTTTCCAACAGCCACTCTTGCTTACCTACCTATACTCTATCAAACTAAATCGAAACTGGGTAAGCGAACGGCTAATGCTTGCATCAGCAGCACAAAAGGCCTCATTTCATGAGACCTGCATAGAGATGGCATATTGACGGAAAGAGCAAGACAAACTACCAATATACTCGTACAGTGGTGGATGCATGAACGATAGGTTCAACTGAAAATAAGGAAAACAACTTCTAACGCGAACTAGGTCTCGCTTATAACCTTACTCCTGACGGTGACATCTTAATCGCAACGGAAGGTTTCATCGCTAAGGTACGTGTGATAATACCGCGCTGAAACAAATAATGAGTATGCACCATCTCGGGGATTAAAGTGAGAGGTTTGTCAATTTCTGCAAGTCAATCACCTAGTCATCGAAGTCGCATTAGTTAAACAACCACAAAATTGATCACATTGTCTTTTGGGCTAAAACGGGCTGGAAAGTCAATCTCGATCTTCTGGTAACTCTAGTACGCTTTTTTAATACATTTGTTTGTAGCAACTGCGCCGGCAAATTTTGGACTCCGTTTAGACAAACTACAAAATTTAATGAACTGTGGGCATCCACTGAAAACCTGTGAAAAATGTTTTCGCAATCGGTGGTAAAAGATACGAGTACTCGTGTGTTGGTAAGAAGCAGGGAGATGTGATTATCAGCACATATCTGGTATATGGTAGACGGATTAAGGAGTATATCTCACTGAAAGCTCAAACTGCAGTAAATTCACGAGTAGAGAGTAGCACAGTGACGGGTGAAAGCAAGGAATTACATGCTATTACCAATGAGGATACTAGAGAAAAACATTCCATGACAGTTCCCTGCTAATATTGGATGAGGATCAGCTCGGGAAATGGAGGGAATATTTCGCGATTAAAAAATCTGGGGCCAGAGCGATAATCCGGACTATGAATGATCTCTTCAAAGTAGAAAATTACCGAATGCGTACCGCCCCTGGTAATAAATTAATTATAGTCGTGATTAAGGTCCTCAATAAGAATAAGAGACACTGACGACATATCCGCGGAATTTTACCGAGCTACGTCAACTTTATCGGCCCATTATATGTAGCAAGTGGATAGGAAAAATGTAGGTTGGATCGTCAAGCTGCCGAGATAAGGCAAACTGATAGATTGCGGAAATTGGCGGGAAATATGTGTTCTTTCGGCTGAGATCAAAATTAAAGGAAAGTCTTCCTGAATTAAAGAACACCTGGATTCAATTCTTGATATGATATGACATGAATCAGAAGTTGATATGGAAAGCCTTGAACAGAATGTAAAATCATCGCCATTTGGTTAGATGCTTTTGGAAGTCAAACTGGAGTACGAAGTCTGTACTCTATCAGGACTTCCTTTCAGCAGAACTGTCGGAGGAACATTTTACCTGAAGCACGTGGAAGGTTATAATCCGAGAAAAGTGGAAGAAATATTTAACTTTTTGGTTTTGGTAACTCAAAAAGGATCCCACACCTTCAACGGAGCAGAGCCGACAACGACCAATTTTTTCGTCCCTAACGTGCTGCCATTACCAGTTTTTCAACCATCCACTCCTACACTATCTTGAAATAACCTTCCTCTCACCTTCTACTATCAAAACGTGAGAGGACTGTGATCTAAAATCCGCGCCGTCTTGCAAATCTCACGATCTCCATCATTTGAGGTCTACGCTCTGACCGAAGCTAATCTAATTCGCGATATGAAGAATCAGGAATTATTCCCCCTAGTTTCAACGTTTTTCGAGACGACGATCTTACCCGTCCAAAAGATGATTCCAATTGTCTAGGTGTCTAGGCCTAAACTCTTCTTCAGTCGTTGTTTATACTTATTCTAAGCTTGAATACGTTTCAATAAAGATAACTCTCCCCTGCAGGCCCCTGTACGTTATGTATTTTTACATCCTACCGGCGCAACCTATCGATGCAATTGATCAAATAGTTAATTTTTCTGATCCTCTCGATGATATCAATCAGAGGATTAATCTTTTTTTATCGCAAACCCTAACTCGAGTATAGAATGCCTCTTCTTGGATAAGCTAACAGACCCTAGCCTGTGCCAAGTTAGTATGCTCTCCAACTATATGGGTCGGCAATTGGACCTCATTTTCACCACTGACCCCATAAACTCTTCTGTCTCACTCTGTCCAATTTCACTATCTATCATTGATAACTTTCACCCGCCACTTCTTCTTTCTCTTTTCCACCACTCTCCTATCCAGCATACCCCATCTGCAGCTGCATCTTCTTACGACTTTTATATAACGAATTTCCACAAAATTAACGCATAACTTAGTAAGTTTAATTTCGCCAGTATGTCCCAGTGATGCTCTCTCTATCTTCTACAGAAAATTATTCAATTCAATTATTCAATGTCCCCTTTTCGCGCAAGAAAAGCCCTTCTACGAGCCCCTCGTGGTATAATCGTAGACTTCGCTCTTTACGTAGCAAGAGAAACAAATTATGGGCAGTTTTCCTTCGATCCAATTCCTTTGCTGACTATTCCAACTACCTCGGGTTATACCTTCAATTCTCGAAACTTTATGACGTTCTCTACCAGCGATACCTTGATAGTGCATAATCAAGGTTTACAAACGCTCTTAAGTCTTTCTACCAATTCGTTAACTACAAAAAAAAATCGGACGGTTTTCCCCCAACCCTCTCATACGAAAATATATCATCAACCGATCCGCATACCGTAGCCAACATTTTTGCTACTTTTTTAAAACAATCTTTTGCCGATAATTCCTTTGTACCGGATCCCTCTTATTTCAAATACCTACTTAACAATATCTCAAAGTATTGATCATACAATAATAGAAAATAAGTTACAACAACTTAATGATGAATACTTACCCGGCCCAGATGGCCTTCCATATTTCCAAAAAGTGTTCCTCGACACTTCCTCCCACCCCCTTTCAGCTATCGCTCTCACAAGGGGAATTTTCACAGATATGGACGTTTTCTTTCATAACACCGATACACAAAAAGGGATTAAAAGCGAAGTCACTAATTACCGCCCCACAGCTAAACTTTCACATATACTTGTACGAAGCCTTAAGCTTCCAGTGCAAATCTCTGATTTCGCCAAATCAACACGGCTTTCTGAAAGGTAGATCAACTAACACTAACCACGTCGAATTCGTGTCCTCTGTTCTCTCAGCCTTATAAAGTGGTAAAGAAGTTGACGTTATAACAACTGAATTCAGAAAGGATTTTGACAAGATATCCCATAAACTAATCCTGTTCAAATAGTCCGTCCTGGGCTTTGAACCGATTCTGCTAAAATGGATATCTTCTTATCTGGATAATCGTTTCTATAGTGTTCGTTTCAGGTCTGTTCTATCGGCCCCTTTCTTGGTCACTTCAGGTGTTCCTCAAGGCAGTCACCTAGGTCCACTTCTCTTCATCCTAACTATTAAAGATCTTGAAAGGGTCATGTAGCACTTTCTCTCTATGCTGACGATAAAAAAAATTTCTAAACCCATTTCCACACAACATGACTCCAGCCTCCTTCAAATAGATCTAAATAGTTTCTCCACCGGGTGCATCAAGAACTGCTTGGACCTCAATGTCACCAAATGTCAATCGATTACCTTCTCACGTAAGTCCAACAAGTCTGCTCCCCGTATTTACCTTCTCCACGGCTAACCTATATCCCTTGTTCAGTCTGGGAGCTCATATTGATGAGAAAATTACTAAAGCTCATCACTTAGCTTCGTTAATAGATGGTCCAAAGGATTCTGCAACCCGTACGTGACCAGATCACTATACATCACTCACGTTTGCCCCCTTCTCGAGCACGCTAGCTAGAGTTCATGTATTCCGTATTGAGAGCATCCAGCGTCGTTTTCTTCGATTTGCTCTTCGAGGTCTACCTTGGAACGATCCTCTAAACTTATCGCCCTATCGAGACCGTCTCAAGCTCATTAACCTAAATACCCTTGAGGAACGAAGTTACGCAGCTGACATTCTTTGCATTCACCGACTCCTCTTAGGCTCTATCGATTGCATGTCTCTTTACAGCTTCATTTTTTTTACACTTACTCTCTAAGTCTACCTGCCCCCGTCTCTTTTATTCTCCAATCCACCGCACCACATATGGCGCTAATGAACCAATCTTCCGTATGCTGCGTAAGGCAAACTCCAACCTTTCCGTTTTCGATTTTAAGGGCATCACTCTATCCCTCAAATCCGATCTCCTTCAGCATTCCTAGCTTTAAGCCCTAGTGATTTTCTTTTAGTTTTTAAGCTTGTATTAAGCCAAATAAATGGGGGCATTTGGCCAAATTAAGGTAAATGCATTCAAATCAAAGGTCCATAGCCTTTGACGTTTTTCCATTCATTGATTAATCTGATTGACGGTTGATTAATCAAGAGTTTCCAAGCCCCTTATGAATACCGAGATGCTGGAATTGCGTGCTAACTACGACAATGTTTCGTCCCGCCACAAAGCCGATTAGCCTGAATCCGTTATCAGAGGTGGTTCTGTGCAGGTTGTACTTTCCGACAGTACTACCAAAGATACCCTCTCTTCCTAGCTTTGCATTAATATCGCCGGCAAAGAACTAGTCCATTGTATTCCTTGTTTGTCCCGTTTATTGGAATGTCTCATCCTTCCGTAAAAAGATGAGTGAGCGTTGCAGTGTTAAAGTTAGTACAGTACCAGCACCCACCACATCAGCGTAGAGCACCTGCAGTGCTCATCATTCTTACAGCAAGCGTCACAGGATGTTGTATCACATATGTAAAGCATACTTTGGTGCTTAGCAAAGCCTAGTGTCCCGTCACGACCACAGTACGCTGCCTCCAGTCTTTGCTATAAAAGTACAACAGGAAAACCGCTAACCTCCTTAAGATGTCGGAAAACATTCCTTTGGTCTGCCAACAATTTGAAGACTCATACCATATGCAGTTATGCTCATATGAAACCCAACTATCTCAGTGAAAGCTTATTCTATTAGACAACTGAGGCAAAGGCTATAATTGGCCTTAGTCGTGTAGATCTAGAGGGCCTTTCTCGGTGACAGTCCAACAGCGTTATGGATATGGGATACGAGCCAGGCCAGTCAGCGGCCTCTTTCTCGTAATAAGAGAACTAACCAAAGCCTATTTCTAGTTCATCAATCGTTGATCACGTCTGGGACTGTCTGCGTTTCAGAGCGGTAAAACTAGAGATATCCTCTGTTGTTTTGAACGCAGTATTCTTCTGCTGATTTTTGGGCTCGTTTACTTTGGTGGGTGAGGAGATATAAATCCAAATCAACATAATTAGAAAAGTGCGCATCATATCTATTCCCCTTTCGAAGTTTTTTCAATTCCCAATCGTAGAGACAGTGTCGAAAAGAGAGATCTCGCATTAGGTACTGTCCCAAGCCCGGATTTGTCGTCCGAATAAATGATGTAATTTGACGATAATGTGCATATATATGTGTGTTTATTCTCTGCAAACGTATAAATTATAAATTGAATTCTAGCTTGAAATGTCATTGCTGTCAAACAGGTAAACGTCAAATATTACTGGGTGTGTTCACCAACATCGGACGTAACCACATAAGCCACCGATTACATTATTCGAATCTAAAACATTAGTAAATATTTTTAACAGGTACCGTGCACAAACCGAAAAGGACTTTATCCAATTTGGAATGCGTAACTGGATGAAGTGGACCAAAGACTAGGTTAACTTAACTGTCACAATGGTGACAATGTAAGCAAGTGAGTTTGCCTAGATCTAGAAAAAATATCTATACGTCCGTGGTCTATGTGTCGAACAATTAATAAAAGCGTGACAACCACCACTTCACAATACAATGCAGCCATCTCGAATGACAAGATCCAAAAATTGATTTCAATTTTATGTACTTGAAGTTGACTATAGTATTTGAATGTCACGTTGACAATAGAAGTTACCTGGTATCCAGGGTTCATTTCTTACGACCCTCTTCTCCACGCATCCACCGGGTTTAGATCTTCACTCTTGAAGGAAGAAAAGAGAGGTACCGATGTACATTGGTCTTAAATGTTTACAAATTATAAAGACTAGGAAATAGAGAGCTCAGCAGGACATTCCCTGAGCGAGTTGCACGGTTTAAGAACGAATCACGCTATTTTCAAATACGTCCGAAAGTGGGTTTAAGGGTGCACGGTTAAAAATTTAAAGGTTACCAGCAATTTGAGGCCGCACTGGCCAATACATCAGTTACGATTGCCGCGTCATTGATTACCTCTCTGTCTTAGTAGTTTTTATGGCATATAGCTCTGTTCATATTTGTTCTAGATAGCCGATACAGTTTCTCAAGAGCATCGTATTTCAATTTTAATTGGTGCCCTTAACATTCAACCTTAGATTTACATACCATTGTATGTATGAACAGGGGTATTTATGCCTTAGCAATTACCGTCTTATTATAAGTAAGCAAAGTTCTCTAGAAAGCCTCGATTTTTTTTGCTAAAGCAGTCTCACCAGCCTCGCAGCAGTATCTAACACATGGCATCTTATATTCATTGGATCTATGTAATCATCTCATTGTCGCCATTTTCACGATATGGCCCTATAAAAGCTTTGCGCCTTCTTAAGAACAAATTTGTGGATAAACTTTATGTGCAACTATTTTGGATGCGACATCGACAATAGATATTACAATTACAATTACAACTGACATATGATTTAATACGTCAAGTGTCAAATCACATTAAACGTACAAGTACGAGTAGCTTGTCATAACTTAACTGTGTGCCAGTATCTCATTTATACTTCCTAGAAGACTCAATTCAGTGTTTCTTCGCTACCTCTTTTCAAGCGGAAACATATGACCTACTCATAGATACTTATATACTCTCTGAGTAAACCGCACAAGCATTAAACACACGACAAAGTGTGATTTTATTTTTAATGCTTAAACTTGAAGCTTCTGGAAGAGACGTTGGACGGATGCAGCCAGTGGGTTTGTTTACAAAGCTAAATCGTACAAAATTTGTACGCAAGAGAGCAGCAGTAGATATCGCGTTAATAAAAAAAATACAGGTGTAAACTCCCCACCCAAATGTGGAACGTGAGAGCATCGTTTGATCGCACAAAAAGCTCACCACACCAGACAAAATTACGAGTATCTGTTAAGGTACGTAGTACCAGCGGAGAACAAAAACATACTCATCTAGATGAATCGCTTTGTTAGGCCAAATCGATACACAGATACATGGATGTCTGTATGGAATTTACCCGAGTACAAGTTGAACTAAGTTTGGCCCTGTCCAACACGGTGGCAATACGGCTGTCCACTTAAGTCGCGCTACTGCTTCCCAAAGTAGATACTCCCCAACTCGACTCGACTCGTCTATCTGGGAGATGAGATTTTGATTAGGTATTACCCGCTTTGTGGAATGTATCTGCGTATTTTTATTTAAAGTTTCACGTTGAAAATTTTAACGATTTTTTTCGCGCTGTCCGCTGTGGCCTGTGTGACTGTCTGGCTCTCTGACTCTCTGATTCTCTGATTCTCTGTGATTTTTTCGAACCACAATTCGCGCGCGCTTAGCATGATCGATGTTTTGTCTTTCAAAAAGATATAGCCAGACGCTAAATAAAAAAAAAAAATTAAATACAACAAAAAAAACAAAAAAATCAACGACAACATCGACTTGTATTGTATCTGTATCTTAGCCTGATCATCGAGTTCGCACTTGACTGGATCGCTGTGTTGTAGACTTGTGTGGACCATATTTTGTGTTTGTATCAGCACAGGTAGATCAGTCGTGACGCGATTTTTGCACGGTCTACACGATACGAGATATACCACTACTGTGGGGGTCTGAATCTGAATCTAAATCTGAATCTGAATTTGAATTCGAATTTGTAATTGAATTTTGTTTTTGTTCGTTGAGAGCTCTTCGTAACTTAGTGCCTGACATTGAAGGAAATCAAAAAAAAAATCCAAAACCGAATTTATTGAATCGAACGGCGTACTTCAGGTCCGCCCTCATAATCCGTGAAGGTCTCGCCTTAAATTCTCCACCTGCCGAATTGGAAATTCCTCAAAACCGACCAGCTGTTTCGCAATAACTAAAACCTAGTGCTGCAAATTATCGTAGATACAAACGAATACCCACGATACGATCGTACTTGCTGTTGCATTATTTGTCAGTTTTGTCAGATTGTCTATCAGTTCATCTGAATATTCATCTATCTGTTTATCTGTACTAAATTTTGTTTAGTGTTTCTACATTTTTTTTTGTTTTGAATGTTACGCGCTAGTGCCTTATGCGTCAGGCATTACTCAGAAATCCAAAACAAGGCTTCGCATCTGATTATCTACTGCAATAGCAGCTCCACCAGTACGTATCGCGTCGAGAGATGTAAAGTGGATTTATCCTAAACGAGCCTCAATAATGATGTCAAATTAATTCAGTGCCTGTGTAAATGGTGTTGTGCGGTACGCGTGTGTGACGTATTTAGTTATACGAGTACCCGTATCCTACGCGCGTTGTTTTTCTGTGTCACAGAGGAAGCTCAGATTAAAAAATAAGTTAAGGAAAAAAAAAGTGAAAATTAATTAATCGTTGAGTGCCTGGATTGTAGATTAATCCAGAGGTGATAATCGTGTGTTAAGGGGTTAAAGCTACTCGCTAATGTGTTTTTGAGATTGCTGATTACTGATTGCTGTGCACAAACTTTCCGGGATTTTTATTTTCATCTGAGAGAGTTACCAGTGATTGGGAGTTCTTGATTAATTGCAGATATTTTGTGAAAAAAAAAATCGTGTGTTCTCTGGTGTCGTTTATTTTGGGATTACGGACGTCAAATACATGCCTTTGAGCTCATCAATTTCGGCGAACGGGTTTTGCTTAATTTTTGGTAAGTTGCATGAGTTTTTTTTTTCCCCCAAACAGCAGGTATTATCGTGTTTGACTAAATGCTGTGCAGATACAAGTGCTGACCGTTTTATGTTTAAGGGGGGCTTTCAGATTTTATACTAATGACAGTTCTGAGAAACTGTGTTCTTTTTTTTTTTTATAAATAACTATACATCCGGGTCTGGTATTTAGGAGTATCTATAAGTAGTCTGAGTGGTAAAATTAAGCGCGAATGATTCACTAAATATGTTAGCATGTGGTTAGGAATAATAACAGCATGTGTGAAAAATTTCAAAATTTGGGTGTGTCTACCATCTAACAAAAAGGTGCTGTAAGATTTATGGAGACTTACTTGTCGTAAAGGCAAGATAAAAGATGATCAAGTCGTTACGTTTTGTGTTGCTAGACATATTGGAAGAATACGTCTCATGCTGAAATGATCACTGTCTTGATTATATTTTTGGTGTTTTTTTCGAAAATATCCATCAATCAATGTTCTGGTCTGCACATTACTTGGTAGTTTGCAAAGCAGGAGGTCTGCTAAATGTTTTTCGTCACATAGGGTATATGGCATGGTAAACGAGGGTAGGGCAAAATCACTGCGATAAGATTGATCTATTGTGTATCTTTCTTCCATTTGTTATTAAATCAGTTCTTCCTGAAAGGTCGTCTTTAAATCCTGTCGGATAGCTGATGATTTAGCATTCCCTAGACTCTTTAGTTTTACAACCAATTCTACATGTTATAGTGGATATGATTCGCAATCTGTAAAGATGTTTATTACACGAAAACGGACCTGTCGGTTCTCCGCACAGTAGTCTTCTCTGGTGGTTCCTATCAAGGAGATATTTATTTATTTATTTTAAAATAGTTTCACGGTAAGATTATAATATCTTACAATTTGTGAAAGGCTTAAGAAAAAATTCAAGTAGTAACAAATCTAAAAATTAAAAATTTTAAAAATTATTGAGCCAAGTACAACTTTTAGATGTTGAAAAAGCGAACATTTTACAAACCAAAAGTTGATTTTATTTAGAGTTTATTGTGTATCACTGGCCAAGAAGTCCTTAACCCTTATCCTGTAGTTAAACAAAACAAAAACGCACATGGTATTTGTGGGTCAAATTTGCCGAATTTCATTTAGCAATCACAACTTCCACTTATCATTTTTTATTCGGAATGGTGTTTACAAATTAATTATAACATTTCGAAATTATAGTGCTCTAATAAAGTACTCGTATTTGCTCACAGCGCGGGCGAAGAAAAGTTAGGGAGGGAGAAAAGAGAGGTATCGCTGTATATTGGTCTTAAATGTTTGCAAGTTATAACGACTAGGAAATAGTGAACTCGGCAGGGCATTCCATAAGCGAGTTTTAGTATTAATAAATGAAAAAAAAAAAAATAAAATTAGACTGTAAGATTCGTCGAAAGACATAGTTTAAGTGTTAGGTTTAACTTAGAGTGCCCGCATGGGGCCAGTAAGTTAGAATAAGATTATTTGTAAGTTATTTAAGCTAATTCTTAAGCGTTTTTTTGTCTAGCATTTAAGAGTAATTTAAGTTGAAAAAATAAAAATGCATTTAAACTGAAACTGAACTCCATAAGCGAGTTGTGCGGGTTAGGAACGAATCACGATATTTCAGAGTACACCTGGTATACTGATGAACATTCATAGCGAGACGGGTATTACGGTTGAAGGTCTGAAGGAACGGAATGCTACTGGCGATTTCAATGGAGCACTGGTGGTGGAAATAGCGATACAACAAAGTGAGACAGTAGACATTACGTCGGTGTTCGAGAGTATCAATTAACTGACTGATATTAGTATCACCTATGAGTTTTATCGCACGGTTTGCCATGCCAGATATGGGCATTGTTGTTGTCGATAGTTTTTTATTTGCGCTGAACCACTGATCTTCCCGGAGCACTGTGTGGAAGAGAAGTTCAACGGGAAAATTCCCTAATTCTTCCTAAAAAATCCTTCGTTTGAAGTGTTTTGCTTTATTCCAATTTCAAAAGATAGATATGTATCTCACCAAAGCATTATAGGCAGATATATCTAGAAGGTTATAAAATAACGTCTGTAGCCACCAGCTTGTTCTACGCTTACATATGTAAATAAATGCGAATAAGTTGGTCAAGAATAACTAACCTGATTTTTTAGAGTTGTAATATTTTATTATTTCCGGGTTATATAAATTTTTTTCCAGAACATATGGAACAAAAGCTGTATGGTTGTCATTATCAAAAACGAAATGGGTCAATTTCTCCGGTTTTCCCTTGAAATCTTAAATTTGTGGCGGCAAACATCTTTTATTTTTCCACACTGCTCCAACTACAGAAAGTTTCCTTTCGATTCCTAATTCGTCTGAAGTGAAGAAATTATCACATGTAATATTTCTATCTTTCAAGTCTTTTATGAGGTCGATAGCTTTGATTTCATACGTTTCTACAATTTCTATCCTTACTGGTATAAACTTGCAAAGACCAGGTAAATCTTGTTGTATTATCGCATAGATCCCATACTTTTATACCTGGCTTAGATGAAATGTACCTATTGCTTGGAAGAACATCTCTTACTTTATGTTTCTAATTGTTCATCTCATCCCAGCTACTCCAAAAAAAAAATCCATTATTGGAGCGAGTTTATCCCGAGCTCGTCGTCACACTTTTTATCGAAATGTATAACTCTGGAAATATTCTGGAATCTTCGAAGACTTATTGCAGCTTGAAAAATTGACTTCCTTGCAGTCATTCCAAAAATTTTTAGGGCAAACAAAAGTATTCCGATATAGGATTCCATCAACTCTAATCCAGGTTTCCCTAAATAATCTTTCTCCTAACAACACAAATTGATATTTAAAAACAATTATAGGAAACAATACACTGTTTACGCTCAATGTTTGTCATGTTAACAATAATATCGATGATATCAGGTGGTAGAAACTAATGAAAATCCAATTTTATATCGGTAACACGAGAGACGGGATAATGAGTCAGCCCTGAGAAAGTGTTCATAACATTTTCTGTTCTACGCCGGCCAATCGAAAAATCTCTTGCTGGCCATCTAGACCATTTATAATTTCCATCCTTCGAAAGAAATTGTATTTACAAATAATAAAGTAAATTATTATCAAAAACATTCGTTGAAAAAACATATTAAGCAATTTTGACCCATGTGTACAGGATAAGGGTTCAAAGATTGGTTTTGAATTTGTTTGCGCTTGTGACTCTTCTGAGTGTCGTGGGTAATGAGTTCCATAAGCGAGTGGCGTGGACGAAAAATGTATTGTACGTTCAGATTGCAGATAATTGAATCTGGGGCTGAACCAAAACAACTGTTCTCTGTGAAGTAGTAAAAGTTAGTCTGCTGTATAAATACTCCGGCTGAACTTAATAAGGTTATCAAAACTGATATAGATAACATTGAGTTTTCGTCGAGTATTGTAGTCAACATTGCAAAAGGCTTCGCACCCTTAACAAGTAGTAGCTTGGTTTTAATAGGCACAGATCTTTGGGTGAACCATAACAAACGGAGCCCATTATAAATTTTTCCGGTTTTGACAGTTGCATGATCGGTCCAAGGTAGGGTATCATTGAATACTGTCCCCAAGTTTCTTGCCATATGAACGTATACAATGGCAGATTGTCCCAATTTTACAGGCGGGAAACTGGATGTATCCGTTTTCTGTTAATAAATACATAGAACTTTCGATTTCGCTGGATTAAGGGATAAGTTGTGATTTAGTACCCACCGCTGGATAATTTCCATGTCTTCGTTTATATTTTCTATAGCGCAACTAGTTCTGTCTAGCGGATAGGGAAGATAAAGTTGGACATCGTCTGCAAACATATGGACACAGCAATGTTTTACTAGCTGAGGGAGTTCATTTACATAAAGCGAGAACAATAACAGCCCGAGGATGGAACCCTGCGGTACCCCTGCAGCCGATCCAAGAAAGGAAAACATTTTATTTCCAACTGTCACACATTGTTCGCGATTTATAAGGTAGGATTGCATGAGTTTGACTGCAGAAGGAGAGAATTCGAAACTATACAGTAGCTTATAGCAGAGAATAGTGTGATCCACCGTGTCGAAAGCTTTTGAGAAATCTATAGACAACTGCCAGAAAATCACACCGCCCAATAAATCAAAATCTTGTCGTTTCAAATTCGACATTCCCCGTAAATACGAATGGCTTTTCGAAACCCAACTTCAGAGATTTTCCAACTCGATGGGACGAAGATGCAGATTTTTAAGGATAACCAGATCAAGAACAAAAAGGACTCTTAAGTCTAGATTTAACTCCGCTCATACCTCTAAGTCACCCAACCAACCCAAGCTACCTGAGAACCGCAATCCTACGGATAAGCCTAAACACAATATACAATCCAAGCCCTCCCCTCTAGAACTGGATTTTTAAGGTTGGCTTATTTCCCTCGTTTTCTCCACAGAATCATTTGTTTTCCCTTCCTCATGTCATCCAAGCAAAAGAGCATAAAGATGTCTCCCTCCCGCTATCCGAATTTCATCCGCTCCCACACACTTAATCCTCCGTCATCCACGTTGGCTGTTGACATAATTCCTCCAATACTCTCGAAATCCCAAACTCCACAATTCTTGACCCCTTGCTTCCTCCCGCAGTTAAACTAACCAAGAAGCTAGCCGACGTGTGAAATGACGTCCGCTATGTCCTTTCCCGCTTGAGGGACCGTCGGCTATATCAACACGTGCGACTCTACCTTGCTTACTTGCTTACTTGCACCATAAACCCGATTCTATCTGCATCGATGGTACCACTCGTACAAATCTCATGGTTTCAATCCAACAGGAAGCACTCCCCACTGATCCTAAAGATCTTCGACGAATTTTTATCGATTTTCACAACGATTTCAATATCTCTTCTGCAAACGTCGATAACGATCTCTCCTCATACGCCTCTCATGTCTCTTCCAAACATCTCTTGTATCTCCAAAAAATGCGCTCTAGTTTTAAAAACTACTGTCGTCCCTATCATGCCCCACAATCCAGCAAACAATCGTCTATTACTCTACTACCAAAATGTGAGGGGGTTGCGTTCAAAAATATCTTCTATTTTTGCTTCAACCGAAACTAATCTAATATCTAATATCAAGGATTCGGAACTATTCACGCCTGAATTCCGGTTATTTCGCGACGATGGACGTGAAAATAATGACGATTCTATAGGACGTGGTGTACTTCTGGAAATCTAAATTCGGCTAAACCCTGAGCTCCCTCCAAACACAAAATTTATATCCTCTGTTGCTATGTTCGCCCCTCGCAACCACTACACAGTTATCAGCTCGCGACTAATGCGGTTGATCCGCTCTTCGAAATCACAGATCCCTGTGATGAAATCATTGTTCTCGGTGATTTTAGTCTCCCTCAACTCCAATGGACTCACTCGGATGAAGAATCCTATCTTGTTGCCACAAATGCAACTTCTGACAAAGAAATCCTCTTCACAGATTGCCTCACAAACTCTGGCCTTTTTCAAATAAACCCAATTTCTAACTTCATGGGTTGGAAACTAGATCTGATCTTTATATCCGACACTACGAACTGTCTTGCTCTCGAGTGTGAACTTCTTCTTTCGAAATTAGACCGTCTCCACCCACCTCTCCTCGTTATTTATTCATATGATAACAATAATTCCTTGAGGCTTTCAGAAACTCCCTTCCACTTCGATTTCCGTAAAACTAATCACACTAAGCTCAACAATCTTCTCAAAAATGTTGACTTTAGTTTTCTTCAAAACAGTAACTTAACAGCAGATTCTGCTGTAGCTATCTTCTACGATAAGATTTTCCACTGTATAAGGCAAACTACTCCTTTTATTCGACGCAGAAATCCTTCGTCATCTCCTCGCTGGTATAACGAAGAAATTCGTACACTTCGTAATAAGAGAAACAGGTTATGGCAATAATACGTTAAATCTGGTTCAGACTTTGACCAACAAAAATACCTCCTAGCTTACAATCACTTCTCCCAACTTGCTGAATATCGTCACCAAAGACCCTAAAAAATTCTAACAATTTATTAACACAAAAACAAAATCCGATTGCTATCCATCAACTTTCAATTTTTCTAATATGCTTTCCGATGACTCAACAACCATCGCTAATCTATTTTCGAACCTCTTCAGTCAATCGTTTTCGGCTCAATCTGATGACATCGATCCTGAATACTTTTCTTACCTGAACAACTGTTGTCAAATATCTCCCTCGTCAGTTGTAATTACTTCAGCGCAGTTACTAGACAAAATACATAAACTGAAAGACGATTTTTCCCCAGTCCCTGACGGATTGCCCGCAAATGTGCTGATAATCTAATTAATAACCCCACTAGTATTTTCAAACTATCTTTGTCTGAAGGGCTCTTTCCTCATTTGTGAAAAAGCGCTTTTATTACCCCTATTCACAAAAAAGGATCAAAGCACGATATCTCCAATTATCGCCCCATTGCTAAACTATCGTGCATCCCCAAGGTTTTTGAAAGTATTGTTTATGATGCACTATATCTTCAATGTAAATCTATACTTGCAACCAAGCAACATGGTTTTCTTAAAGCCAAATCAACGATCACCAACCTCATTGAGTTTGTTTCTAGTTCACTGTGCGCACTAGAGCAAGGGAAAGAAATTGATGTAATCGACACGGACTTCAGTAAGGCCTTTGATAAAATCTCGCACAAGTTAATTTTATTCAAACTCAAAGCTCTTGGTTTCGAACCTAGACTGACCTCTTGGATTAATTCCTACATTAAAAAACGCTCCTATATTGTTTATTTTCGTTCCCATTTTTCTGATCCAATTCTCGCCACTTCGGGTGTTCCACAAGGCAGTCATCTCGGCCCATTAATTTTTATTTTAACTATTAACGATGTTATTAACGTCATGAAGCACTCCCACATATCTATCTATGCCGATGATATGAAAATCTATAGACAGATCTCAAGCCTCTCTGACTCTCAACCTTTACAGGATGATCTTAATGGATTCTCGATATGGTGCCATAAAAACTTTCTCGAGCTCAACATAGAAAAATGCCAAGCCATTTCTTACTCCCGGAGGCGTTTGACACTTCCAACCCGCACCTACTATTTATCAAATCAAAGAGTAGCTGTAGTTACTTCAATGCGGGACTTGGTTGTCATTTGTGATACACAGCTTAATTTTCGCAACCATATTGACTCCGTAATTAGGAAAGCTAACTCCGCTCTCGGATTTGTTAAACGATGGTCAAAAGAATTCTCCGACCCCTATGTCATCAAATCCCTGTACATAACCTTTGTTCGTCCACTTCTCGAGTACGTCAGCGAGATATGGTCTCCTTACTATGATGTACATATTCTGTGCATTGAAGTTGTCCAACGTAGATTCCTGTGTTTCGCATTACGTGAGCTACCATAGGCTGACCACAATATTTTACCCCCCTATGTAAATCGACTAAAATTAAAAAACGGGAGTCCGCCGATATTCTCTTCATACACAAACTCTTAACCGGCATCAATTAATGTCCCACAATACTCTCCCAAATCCCAATGAATACCAACCCGTGTCATTTAAGATACGTCCACCTTCTTCGTCCGAATAATCACAGGACAACTTATGGTCTCAACGAGTCATTGTGTCGTATGCTACGTCAAACAAATCGGATACGTCAAGTGTTCGATTTCCACTGCAGCAGTCCAGCACTTCGAAATTCCCTAAATAACCATTTTTGCCGTCAATAGACCTTAGCTTAAGTAGTTAGAAGTAATAGTTTTAAGTTTAGTTTGTTAAGTTATATGTTTGTATTAAACATTTTCAATAAACTGTGCGGGGTTGACCCGGGCCTCAAATCAAATCAATCAAATCAAATCAAAAAATGTTCGACAGATTGTGTCCATGGCTTTGCGAAATATCATCCACGACCAGTAAAAGTACGGTTTTGCAACTCCTTTTCGCACAAAACCCGGACTGGGAAGTACTTGACATTTGTTTTGAAATTGTCTTCTCAAAAACATTCGACAAAAACGGCAGTATAGCAATCGGTCTATATTCGGGACTGTGAGTATCGGTAGTATTTTTCCACAAAACTGGGTATTCGCAAGTGGTTAGAATAGAATTAAAAGTATGCGTTATAAAGGGTTTTCAAATAGGGACTTGGCAACTTTGAATTTAATTTGTGAACGCACTCTTCCACTAATCATCAAACTGTCATTGTCAATTTATTCAGTAAACTTAACATTTTCATCATGGTAAAGTACACTAACGAGCAACGTCTACAAATTATAAAAATTTTCTACCGAAATTCGGAGTCGGTGACTGCAATTTTAAGAGCGTTAACTCCAATTTTCGGTCGTAATTCTCTCCCTAGTAGACAGGCAATAACAAGTTTAGTGCAAAAATTTGAGTCTACATATTCGTTGTGTAATGTTGCCGTGTCAGTGAGACAACGGGTTGGTCGAAGCGTCGAAAGTATCGCTGCCGTTCAGGCGTCCGTAGCAAACGATCCAAATCAGTCAATTCTACGGGGTTCTCAAAATTGGGCATCGCTCAGACCACATTATGGCGTATTTTGCGTAAGGATCTTGGTTTACACCCATACAAGATCAAGCTGACTCAAGAATTGAAGCCGATGGACCATTTGAAGCGACGTACGTTCTCCGATTGGGTTCTGGAGAAGATGCGCCAAGATGATGAATTTCATCGCAAAATCATCTTCAGTGACGAAGCTCATTTTTGGCTCAATGGGTTCGTCAATAAGCAAAATATGCGTCATTGGTGGGGTGAAAAACCACATGTGCTTCATGAACCACCACTTCATCCACAAAAAACAACTGTTTGGTTCGGTTTGCATGCCGGCGGCGTTATTGGGCCATATCTTTTCGTCGACGATAACGATCGTCACGTTACTGTGAATGGTCAGCGTTATCGCGCCATGATCACCGAATATTTTTGGCCCGAATTAGAAGATATGGACTTGGACGACATGTAGTTTCAACAGGATGATGCCACAAGCCACCCAGCACACGCTACAATCGATTTATTGAAGAGTAAGTATGTAAGTATGGTGAGCGTGTTATCTCAAGAAATGGGCCAGTCGATTGGCCGCCTCGTTCGTACGATTTAACGCCGCTTGACTATTTTCTGTGGGGCTACGTTAAGTCATTGGCTTATGCCAACACGCCGACGACGTTGGAAGAGCTCAGAGCCAACATTGAACGCGAAATAGTGGTCGTTCCGACCGAAATGTGTGGCCGAGTCGTTGAAAATTGGGTCCAACGAATCGACCGCTGCAAACGTGCCCGCGGTGGCCATATGAACGAAGTCGAGTTCCATTCATAAATGTCTTGATTGTACTTCAAGCCGATAATAAAGTTGTTGAAATATCTCAAATGGTTTGCGATTTATTAAAAAAAAAATTGTCAGGTTCTTATTGGAAAACCCTATACAATATATTTTAGAAGAAAGGTGAGAGAAGACGTTTCAGAAATGTTGGATTAATTTCGTCTAAGCCTGTTGCATTTGATTTCACAGACAACAGGGCTGCAACAACGTCTTCATCTGTAAAACGAGCGAAGTTGAAATTTCCTTCAATACTATTTACTGTACTCGTATGCGCCCATAATTCCAGGAATATGATGATTTTGGGATACCTGGGCAGCGACAGATACAAACTGCGTGTTGAGGACATTGCAATCTACGTCTGTCGGTGCACTTGATTTTTGTCTAACTTCGGCAACTTTTGTCAAAGATCTTTTCCAGTTTTTCATAAAATTCTCTCATCGTAGTTTGGATGCGTAGGACAATCAATTTTCGAATAGAGCTCTAGATGTCGTAGAGCACATGGAATTTATAACGTTTCCAGCGAATATAGGAAAGATTACGTTTATGAATCAATTCTAAAATACCTCTGTTAAACCAATGAGAAGAAATAATTTTAATTGTCCTAGGTCATGGCGGAACGTGTCGATCGAAAAGTGTTTTCAACATCGATCGAAAAGTGTAAGAAAATACGGTTTCGGTTGCAACTATCTGTATCTCATATGTTAATTAGATCAAATCGTGTTTCTAGGAGCACATTGCTATTAGTTGAATGTTGAGTTGACTGTGAATTTCTTTGAGTGCCTAGGTCCATCTAGTTCGTACCAGTATTTGACTATCGTAGTCTTGCGCCAAAGCTTAGGTAGGGTGCGATAAATGAACTTCTTGCACATTTTTCGGTCTACCAGCGTGGCCCTCATTCCCTGGTACCTATCGTATTAGTGAGACTTTGTTTAAGTTGTCGGGGCTTTAAGTGCATCATGACAAGACTTTGATGAGTACAAGTAGGTATCTAGTGCTTTGAGAATCGATAGATTATCTGAATCTTGCATATTTCATTTTGTTTACTTAGAAAAATTCATACAGCAACTTCTAGGCAGTGAGTTTCGCCTGAAAGATGGTGGGTTCGAGATCCTACCACTCCTGCTCCTTTGAGCACTTTTCTCTTTTGTGAATCATCGTCCAGCCATATAGGATTTCTTTCCCATTTTCCCTTTTTGGAGAAGTTTAATTTTTACTATTTATTTTATTTTATTTTCATATTCTCTTTATTATTTAATATACGAGTAGGTGTACGTTTCACTCAAAATAATCCTGGAAAAATTGATATATAACAGAATAGATAGTGAGATTTTGTTTTGGCAATAAATAGAATTACATGTCTGTTCAACAGTTAAAGATACATATTTATTCCAGTAATTCATTGGTGGTGGGATAGAGTAATTCAAAATTGTTATTCAGCGATAAGAAAAGAAACAAAAAAAAAATAAGATTCTAAAAAAAAAACAACATAATAATCAAAATAATTTGTGTATACGAGTACATAGTTAAATAGTTCAGCTATTGAAGTGCCACAAAATCTCGACATCATTATGATTGAACTCAAGACGCCATATATTTATTTTACCTAGAAAAATGTGTAAATTCCTTAAGATTCGTATATTTAGTGGGACCCTCCAAAACAAACTGCGGAAGACAATACTATAAAAATTTCTGTATAAAGTGGTTCGAAATATGGGAGTACTAACGAAATAACTTGCCTTTCTACGTAGCTTTTGCGTATATATGTAGTAGTGAGCTCTATATTCCTTAATATTTTCATAATGTGGGTTTTTTTTTACTTCTACTGTAATAATGTACTTATCGACAGCAAGTCATTCACGTGACTTCATATTACAACGGTAAACCTTGACTGCTGCTTTGTTAACAGTGCATCAATTGGTACTGAATCTGGTACTTTTTCATGCGAGCAAAATAATAGCAGTGCATATTAGTTTTTCGGGTAAAAATTGTGTTTTTACCTAAATTTTGAATTTAAATTACAGAAAAGCAAGTTAAGAGCTTCTATTTTATGTTCTCAATCAATTTTGTAGTAAAACCGATTATTTTTGTTCTGCACACTGGAGAAGAAAGGTTGAAACACGCGGCCGGAAGAAAATTTTGCATCCGTCAATGGTGAAACGTATTGCATCTTTCTTCAGCAGCCTGACATGTGGTGTTCACGCTGTTAGAAGACGTCTGAGGGAATATAATCTCAATTCTGGCAGTTCACGTAATGTCTCACTTTTGGAAAAAAAAAACACATATTAAATAGGTTGAAGCTTGCGTAAGAGCATTTGTCGTGGTCGCCTGAGAAGTGGAGGAATATAATGTGGACAGATGAGAGCAAAATTGTTCTGTATGGCGCAAAGGATGTCGGCAGTATGTCAGGCGTTCACCCAATACAGAATATGATCCTAGGTTCACCACAAAAACCATAAAACGTGGTGGACCTAGTATCATGATTTAGAGATGCTTTTCGTGCTATGGTGTTGGTGCAAAAGGTATAATGGATCAGCACTCATATGTCGACAGTCTTCAGAACATTATGCTGCCATATGCCGAGTATGAAATGCCACTAAAATGGGTCTTTCAACAGGACAACGACCCGAAGCACACCAGCCGAACAGTTAAGCAATGGTTTCACGACTATAGGATTGAAGTCATGGAGTGGCCTGCTCAATTTCCTGATCTTAATCTCATTTAAAATCTATGGGCCGATGTAAAGAAAGATGTCTCCGTTAAAAAACCAACAAATAACAACAAGTTGTGGGGGGCAATTAAGCAGTCTTGGAGTGCACCGAACCGAACACCCGAACGGTGTCAGCGTATTGTTGACTCCATGAAACGGCGTTGCGCAGATGTTATAGACAATAAAGGGCATGCCACGAAATATTATTTTTGTGTGTATTACAAATTAGTGAAATCCAGTATTTTTTTTATCCATTAAGTGGGAAAAGGAATAGCACTGCTACTTTTTTGTTCGCTTTTTTTGAATGTCCTCTTTGAAAAAATGATTTATTTAAGTTTAATTTAATTAAATCAAGAATGAATAACATATTTTATCCTAATAATAAAAATTTTCAAAAACCACTGCTTAATGTTTTTGCATTTTTGATTAATGCTACTTTTTAAGGTGCACTGCTATTATTTTTCTCGCCTCTGTACATATGAATTTAGGCACTGTCTGTAATCACCCTTTATAAAGGAAACGTTAATAAATTTAAAAAGTGTCTCAGAGGCTAAACCTCTAATGCTCTAAAAAGATCTATACAATGAGCTATGTAAACGACAAATTTTGCCATTAGAGATAATGAGTGCGATTTGAAGAAGGGACACTCTATACCGAAGATGGAAGCGATATTGACGCGCAGACATGTATAGAGACTTCAAAATTATCCGAAATCTTGTAACAATGTTTATTCGGTCGGTTAACTATAACTTTGAAACCAGTAAATTTAAATTTAACAACAACCGATCCTCTAAGATTCTACGGACTCAAATTCGTAATATTGTCCTTATAAAAATAAAGTATTGACGTAGTCGAACTAAACCGTAGGGTGACAGCTCCTATTACTACTCCATTGCCGAGTATGTTATATAAACAAACTCTTATACACAACGACAGAAATGATACTATTTTTCTGTCAGTAGTTGATGATTATATGGTTGGTAGTGCTATCTTCTTTATAAACAACAAATTTGTAGGCCTTGACAACATTCGTCCAGACTTTTTAAAAATACTGCTTCTTCTTATATTTCCTTATATCACCTACATCTTCAATACAATTACAATGACATCAACTTACTCTACTGACAGGAAAAAAAACAAAGATTATCCTAATCCCTAAGAAAGGTAATTCTTCTGACCTTTTGACTTCTAGTCCTATCCTTTCTTTCCTGTTGAAAACATTTGAATCAATTCTGAGCACCCAAATCAAGGAATACTCGTACATATATTGAAAAAGGAAAACTATTCAATTCTCTTCAGTCACGCTGCCGGCCTGGTTATAGCTGCGTCTCGGGTTTCTGATGATATAAGGCAGGCAATTGATGCCAATGAAAAAACTGTTATAATAAGCTACTTTGATAAGGTGATTACAAATTTTGTTCTAATACATCCTGTAAACTGATTTTTTCATATTTGGCTAATCGCACACAAGTTGTTTTTTGTAAGTTCCCCAAGGATCCATTCTCGGTCCACTACTTTTTTCCATATTTATCAATACGAACTGTGTTACTCCATTGTCGTCATCATATGTATGCCGACAATGTCTAACTATAACTCAGTTTTCCCACCGGCATGATTGAAGACGAAATATCCAGAATTAATCCTCATTAGTAAACTGGTCATCATGCAGCGGTCTAAAAACTTAACCCACTTAAAGCTAAAGCAACACCTATTTTCAAACATCCGCCACACCTTTCAAATTTTTCTCCAATTCAAACTGACAATTCAAAGTTAAACTGAAATTGGTAAAATCGCCGATTGTGACTCTTATTCAATTCATAGGCTTAAGGTTGCTTTCCCTACGATTGCTCGGTTTGTATTTAACCTTTGCAGATTCGATTATATCTTAACGGAAACGCGTCATCTTCTTAGGTATAGCTTAGACTATTTTTTTAAATATCGGTACTCAGTTGAAACAACCTGACTATCTGTTCCACAAAATAACTTTCTCTGCATCTAATGATGTACCGATCATTATAAGACCACTCAACCACACCTACTTGACATTGCGAAGACAATTTTTCATAAGTGCTGTCTGCCAAATCATGTGAAGTCTTTAATCGAGTTCAGATAGTTTTGCTTAGCTTTCGCGAACACTTCTTCAATTTTAACTCAACTTGCTTCTTTTTTCCCTTAATTTTCACAATATAATATCTCTTTAAACCGTTACAAATGACAAACTGTATCTATATCAATCAGCTCCATGAAAGAATACATCTAAGTATGTACGAGTATGTCCGGATACACGAGTATGTACGGATGCCATATCGTATGTCGGCGATTAAGTCCAGTGGACTAATGTAGCGATATGCAATTCCCAGGTCATCGGCAAATGTGGTGACCATACCGATAAAAGGCAGAGAGAATAAAGAATTTATATATGTGCATCAGGAACAAAATTGGACCGAGTGCTTTTTGTTTTTTAATTTGGTGGGGGCTTATTTATTTATTTTGCTTAATACAAGCTGAAACTAACTTAAAAACTAGGATTTCAAAACTAATAACAATTAAGGGTTAGGAAGTAGGGGAATGTTGGAGGAGATCAAGTTTAAGACGAGAAGTGCTTAGGTTAAAATCAGAAAGGGGGAGGTTTAAGTTGACCTTATGGAGCAAGCATGCGGGACAATAGTTCGTTAGAACCATAAGAGGTGCTGTGGGTTGGAATATAGAAGAGACGAGGACAGCGTAAATTACGAGGATTAGTGTTGAAGGAAATAGAATTGTAAAGGGAAGCACAAACCACACAACTAGAGAGCAGTCGATAAATGAAGAGAATGTCAGCGACGTCTCTGCATTTTTGGAGGGTATACAGGTTAAGAAGTTTGAGTCGTTCGAGGTAAAATAAAGGGGTCTTCCCAGGGCAGTCCACGAAGGGCAAATCGAAGAAAACGACGTTGAATGTTCTCGATTCGGGATATATGAACTCGCTGAAAGGGGTACAACACTTGGCTGGCATATTCGTTAAGGGGCCAGACAAGGGTAATTTCCTTGTCACATAAGCGTTACAAAATTCTTTAGACCATCGTTTGGTAAAACCGAGTAATGAGTTGGCTTTAAGGATTATCTCATCAATATGCGAACGGAAGTTTAACTGTCTATCGTATAATATTTCAAGGTCGCGAAGGGATTTAACTTGAGATACAGGTTGGTCATGCAGAAAATAAAGTTGAGAGGGAGATTGATTGGACTTACGAGATAAAGTCATAGATTAGCATTTGGAGATATTAAGCTCAAAGCAATTTTTTAGACACCAAGTGGAAAACCTATCGAGGTCTTCTAGGAGCAGATTAGAGTCTTGGGGTGAAGAAATAGTTTTGGAGAATTTTGTGTCATCGGCGTAAATGGATACGGAGCAGTGTTTAATAATCCTCTCAAGATCATTTATAGTTAAAATGAAAAAGAGGGGACCTAGATCGTTGCCTTGTGGGACACCAGAAGTGGCTAAAAACGCGGTTGAGAAGGCTGACCTAAATCGAACGCTATAATAACGTTTCTCCAAATAAGAAGATATCCATTTTAACAATATGGGGTCAAAACCGAGGGAAGGCAATTTGAAAAGGATCAATTGATGCGATATTTTATTGAAGGCCTTATCGAAATTTGTAGCAATAACATCGATTACGTTGCCATTTTCTAGGATTGAAAGCACAAAATATACGAATTCAACTAAATTTGTAGTAGTTGATCTACCTTTCAGAAATCCACGCTGACTGGGTGAATATTAGTGATTTGCACAGTAAGCTTAGAACTTCATATCTAAAACTTTCGAACATTTTAGGTATTCTTTCATTCTTTGATCCCTTTTTGTGAACCGGGGGAATTCCCTTTGTGTGAGGGACAGATGAAATAGAGAGGAAAGTGGGTGCGAAAGATTGGAGGCACACTTTTTGAGAAATATTGCTGGGAAACCATCTGGACCGGGTAAAAATTCATCATTGAGATTTTGTAACTTTTCTTCGATAAGGGGATCAAAAGATTGAGAGAGAGAGGGGCCAATGGAAAAATTGGAAAGGTACTATGGGGTCGGGGACGATGAAGTTGTCTGCAAAAAATGATTGTTTAAAAAAGTTTACAAAATAGTTGGCAATAGTATGTGGGTCGACCAATGATATGTATATTATCGAAGAGAGAGAGGGGATAGCCGTTTAATTTTCTTTTGTAGTTGACAAATTGATAAAATGTTCAAGGATCGTTGATAAGGTTTGCCTGCTCTGTGTCGAGAAAGCGCTTATAGTAGCAGTTATAGAGCTGGGTGATTTGGAGGTAGGATCACCTTTTGTGATCATGAAAATAAATCCTCGAAATCCTTCTTTATGTAATTTAGCTAAAAGAATATTATGGTTAACCATTTCGAAAACTTTCGTTATGTCAACAAAAAGTCCAACCTGTTTTCATCAAGTCCTTTGTATATTGCAGAGAAAATATCATCCTCAATAGAAAGCCCAGCTCAAAAACCGAAAAATATATCTCTATTGAGGTAACACAAAATTCGGGACTTAACAGAATGATTCATTGAATTATCTAATGACACGTTTTCGGGTAAACAGTTGCATGTCGCAGATAAGTTACGGATATTTGATGATGATGACTTCTCGGCCGAAACAAAATACTCGCTAAATTCATTCGCTTCAGATGTAGGATCTGAAATATACATATTTCAATCATTTAATGTGGTATGACCATTAGAGTGATTCAAATTTTGATTGGCAATATCATTTATGACTTCCCATTCCTTTTTCAAAAAGTAGCTCATTATTCAGTTTGTTAAAGCTGAATTTAAAAAGTTTGAGATAAGATAAGATAAGCCCATATACGAGGGTTGTCCCAGAAGTACCCGACCTAACAAAGAAAAAAAATTGGGGCAAAATATGCTTATTTCTTTCAGTAGTCTCCTTTTAGTTCAATACACTTTTTCCAGCGATATTCAATAGTTTCGACAACCTGTTTATAATGAGAATCGTTGAGCCCCTTAAAATAGCCATCAACCTCAGACTCCACCTCTTTACTCTTGGCAAATCTTTATCTGGCGAATAGAGTGTATGAGGAAGCAATTCAAATTGTAACAATTGACTTTGGCCATAGCGATGAGGGATGATTGAACTCGTGCATTGTCTTGATGAAACAAAACTTTTTTCTTCGCCAAATGCGGCCGTTTTTTCTTGATTTCGCATAATACACGCCGTTGATTGTTTTTCCTTTCTGAAGTTGATCAATGAAAATTATCCCACGTGCATCAGAAAAAACACCGACGCCATGACCTTGCCTGTAGATGGAACTCTCTTTGCCTTCTTTGGAGTCGATTCTCCCCT
Organism: Volucella bombylans; assembly: GCA_949129095.1. NCBI lineage: Eukaryota > Metazoa > Arthropoda > Insecta > Diptera > Syrphidae > Volucella > Volucella bombylans. The sequence continues at coordinate 152,656,911 of OX422143.1, forward strand.
TTGAGTCCATTGTTTTGACTGTTCCTTCGTCTCGGGTGTGAATTGATGGACCCATGTTATCCATGGTTGTGAATCGCCAAACACTCGATTGAAACATCCTCCGGACATGAACATTGTGAGTGATCGCGGCACCCATGTTGCGTACAGCTTTCTCATGTCCAATTTTTCAGTCAACATGCAATGTGCAGCGCTTTTTGAAATGCTTACCATATCTGCTAGTTCACAAACTTTCAATCGACGGTCATGCAATGCCATTTTGTGAATTTTTCTCAACATTTCTGATGAACTCACCTCATTTGGTCGACCTCTGCAATGTTCGTCTTGGAAACTCGTACGGCCTCGCTTAGACTTTGCTACCCAATATTTTATTGTTTGAAACGAAGGAGCAGACTCCCCCAGAGTAGAATCCAGTTCCGTTTTGATGTTGGTTGGATTTGAGGCCTTTCAAATGACAGTATTGTATCACAAAACGATGTCCAATTTTTTCAATATTTAAAAATTCATTGAGAGCGTTCACTATTGATGGCTGCTGAACAAATCCTAAGCAACATAGCGTCGTCAAACTCCGAATTTAAGCTTTGCAGGGTTGGTACATTCTACAATAGTCATTCTTTTGAAACAACAATACGTCATCTATACGTCAGGTCGGGTACTTCTGTGCCTACCCTCGTATTTTTCCCTATTTGTTTCAATGCAAAAATCAAGCCAGGCAGTAATCCGTTATATTAAGATCTATGTTAACACTAGCTGAAGCATTCGAAAGAATTTTGTCGGAATGAAAGAAGATGATGTAGGTGTTTCATTTATACAAAACAAGAGCAAAATAAGAATCAGTCGTAGGGTTCAGGTCTAAGATATCTTTGTTAAAATCACTCTCAATCATTACTCAAAAATTGAGAAATTTCGTCAATATACAACTGAAGCCTATATAAGCAAATGAAATTAAATTGGTTATTACACAAACTGATAGTAATTTTTATAATATATGTACTAGTGAGTTTGTAACGTTTTACGTCACCTATCCTACCTGCAACATACGAATCATTGGGACTTGCATACAAATTGTAATATAAGGAATTTTGTAGTAGACCCTAGACCGCGTTTAAGAGAGGGGCCGAATTGGTCGAAATTTTATCGAGATTTTAGAATTTCCAATTGACCAATAAGATTACGTTTTGAAGTGGTTTGCCCCATGCAGTGTAAGTGTTATATGGCTGCTTCCACTTGAATTGCTACCTGAAGCTGAGCTAGGTCCAATAACGCCTCAACGCCTACAATTGGAGTTGTTCTCATAGCTGATGTGTACAGACACGCAAGCCCTGTAATCCTGATCAATTTCATCATTGTTGACTTTTGTTTGGTCTTGCGCCACTACACTACCGCATCGTATGTCAATATGTCATATTGGCGTTGAGGCTCCACGATTTGCCTAATTACTTGATCAAATGGTTTTTCTATCTAGGGTTACAGCCTAAGTTACAGGTTAAGTACCTCTTCCTTTAAGTGCACTACAATCCCATATACGAGTATAAAAGGTCGAAGAGGTTCATCTCTATTTTCCATATGAATGGAATAATTGTTGTTTTGCTGGGATTAATTGAGAGCCCTTCTTTTTTGCACCAGTTCCAGGTAGTTGTTAAGACATCTTGCATGAGATCCATGATGGTAATCGTATGGTTGCCTCTGATGGTAATTGAGATATCATCTTTATATCCTATAATTTTACATACTTTGAGGTTCATTTCATTTGCATGATGTCAATAACTAGCACAATCTACAAAAGAAGGGACAGTACTCCACCCTGAGGACAGTCCTTTACAATAATGATATTCAATTTCTTATGGCCTAGATCTCTAGATTTGTTCGCGTTTTCAAAAGCACTCTCTATGCATAAATATGCAGAGGGCTTTAGAGTCGAATGCTTTTTCTGTATTGAAAACGGTGTGTAGAATTCTGGAGATTCTTGGGGATTGTTGCCTTTCTTACATATGAAGATTACCTTAACTGCTCTCCAAGTCAAAGGAACGTGCATATTTATTCCAGTGTGAGGTTGGCTCTGAAGTTTCGGACTAATGTCGAAGTGAGTTTGCTGGTACCTCTAGACAGAAGTGCTGGGAAGTGATTTATATGATTTAAATGATATTACTACCCATTTTATTGGTTACTATGGAGACAATCTGTTTCTAATGATTTTGCAACACATTGTCCAGTGCTTCTCGGTCCTATATGTTAGCAGTAGGAGCTCTACTGTGAGGTCCCCTTTTTGGACTTTTCAGTGTGCCTGTATATCCTTTCGAAAGGTACTTTTGTATCCTAGCAGTGGCAGGAATGTCCGTTAAGTTCCTTTGTTTTTTTTTTTTTATAAAGTATCGCGCGCTCAAGTGGTTAAGGTACCCTTAAAATGTTTGTACACAGCGCGGGCGAAGGAAAATTAGGGAGGGAAGAAAGATAGGTACCGATGTACATTGTTTTTAAATGTCTGAATATTATAATGACTAGGATATAGAGAGCTCAGCAGCACATTCCACAAGCTAGTTGTTCGGCTTAGGAATGAATCACGATATTTCAGAGTACGTCCGAAAGTGGGCTTGAGGGTATACTGATGAGCATTCATAGCGAGACGGGTGTTACGGTTAAAGGTTTGAAGGGCTGGAATGCTACTGGCAATTTCGGTGGTGAAAATAGCGGTGAGACAGGAGACATTACGTCTGTGTTCGAGGGTGTCAAATGACTGTGTAATATTGTCATCACCTATGTGTTTTATCGCGCGGTTTTGGACCCTATCTAGCAAGTGCAAAGCGGTCTTACTTAGGAGCACCTGGCCAGATTTGAGCATTGGACTCCAATTTCGGGCGGATAAACGTCTTATGCCATATATTGAGGCCAGATCAGAAATATTTCTTACATTGCTTGAGGAAACCAAGATATTTTGCATCGAATATGTGGTCATTTCAACGTAAGTTTTCATTGACACACATACCCAGAATGAAAAGTTTTTCGGTTTTAACGAGTACCATTCATGGACAGTGGCTGGGTGTTTACGACAGCAGACAGCATTTTGTTTTGGAAGCATTCAATTTCACTCTGATGGTGGTTCCCCAAGTGGTTATGCGGAATTTAATGGGTTTAACATACGCTGCGGTTCCCCGAAGAGCAGGGACGTGAGTCCGGAAACGAATATGAAAAGCAGAGAGTACTGTCATCAGTAAAAGAATATATTGGATTAGAAGTGGCAGACAAGAGATCGTTGATGAAAATTAAAAAGAGTTTTGGAGACAGAACGGAGCCTTGTGGCACACCAGCATTTATTTTATGAATATCAGAATTGAAACCATCCAAGATAACTTGAATTGATCATTCCGAAATTTCTAATTCATTGGAGAAGAGAGTCTTGGATCCCAAATGCACGCATTTTCGACAAAACAGCCTAATGCCAAACTCTGTCAAATGCCTTAGAAATATCAAGTGCAACAATCTTGCTTTCGCCAGATTGATGTACGCTTTGGTTTCACTTTTCGGTGAGACATGCCATCAAATCACCAGTGGACCTGTTGCTACAAAAACCAATTTGCCGGTCATTGAGAAGGTTTCGTGTTTCGAGTTTCGCGTTTCCATGACTTTGGAAAGAAGGGACGTAAGTGCAATGGGAGAGAGAAGATGATTCACATTTTTTAAGGACAAATGCTGTTTTCCATCCGCCCGGGAAGAGTCCTAAAAAGTAGGATTGATAGAAAAGCTTACGCAGTGGTTTTGCCAGCGTGGAAGAACACCTCTTCAGAAGAAGCGCAGATATACCATCTGGACCAGCGAATTTATGTATGTTGAGATCTTTAAGTACTCTTGCTACTACCCGAGTGCGAAAGTAGATTCATCCCATCGAAGTTTCGAGGCACTCAGTTGTAGGCGGAGACAAAGCACAATCTAGAAGTGTTGTTATACGTTGTGAGGGACTCTCAGTAGTTCTCCCAGTTATTTTTGTCTTTTAACCTTTTTGAATTCTTTTCTAGTCATTTTAATAGTATGCTGTTTAATGTACCATTCTCGTGGAGGATTTCGTCTTCGGTGGACATAATGGTATGACGATATAAACCACAGAATTCTTCTTAATACATTATATTGCGAATGTTCTCGTGGTTTTATACACAATTTGTTTTGGTCCTGCTTTAGTATTAGAACCTAAAACGATAAAATAAATGATTCTGTAAGTAGCTCGATGACTTTGAGTTTAGGTGTGGCCCAAGGTTCAGTTCTTGATTCAACTCTGTTTCTTATCTACATAAATTTAATATTTAAACAGAAATTTTTAAGGAAAATTACAGCCTTGGCTAGTGATCTAGGTATTGCATATCGGTCAGGTAGTTTTTTAAACTATACAATCGTATAGCTTTGGTACAGTTTGAGAAACTCCCTACAAATAACTTATTTTATAGTGCACCAAAATGCCTCAGGAAATGCATAGAGGAATCAAACAACTTCTAAATAGGTCACACAAGACCGGTATTTATTGTAGCCAGCTGGCTGGTAGCAATCTTGAAAAAGGTACCTAAACTAAGTAGAGAGTATAGGCAGGCGACTGAGACCATGTGTGAAACTCGCCTCCCAAATAAGCAGATTTATACCACTTCCCGTGACTACAAATGCAAGTTTCCTTTTCCTTTTTCATAGATACTACAAGGTTTTCATTAGATGCGCCTCAATTTAAAATAACTGCAGTTAAGCGCAGAGCGGAGACAGTTCCGACAAAGTGTATTTTATTTTACTTCTGGGCAAAGTTTTTTTTCATTATAATAGTGAGGTCAACTGTTTTTTATTTTCGTTTTCAATTTTTTGTTATTTAATTGCGTTTCGTGGTTTAGTTTGTTATACATCGAGATTCTGACTTTTTGGAACTTCCGCTAAAATCCGGCCAAAACCGATAATCCCAAATAACTTTTCAGTCGAAGCAGATCTCTAATTGACAAACATGACATCAACTGACATTAAAATCTGTCTTCCGTCCACTACCCGTCCATCGAGTCGTGTTCTAAACCCATCAGTTGGTGGTCATACGAATCTTTTCGGAGAAAAAGTCAGAAAAAATCTTCAAACGCATGCGTGAATTCCACCAATGTCAATATCATTGTAGAGAAAGTGCTCGTGGAGAATATTCCTCCAGTAGAGAAGTCCGATGCTGCACCAGCTCCCGAGGTCAAAAAATCACCAACCAACTCAATTTCGTCCAATGACAGCCAACAACGAAGACGGGTGCCACCAGGTGGTATCTCGTCTGGTGGATTTTGGTAGAGAGAAGGACGTGCAGGAAATCCACCTTGCTCCATTATTTCAAGTCCTGCTTCCAAATGCATTTAAGCGGTTATAAGAAAATTTTCTTGTTTTTCTCTCATTTCACTGTTGCTAGTCTCTATAATCTGCTACTTTAAGTTATTTTATGTTGCGCGCTTTAAATTTCCGTTTGTGTGTTTGATGATTGTCCAATAATGTCCAGAATACCTACGTCGAGTCACGTTAAGATCTTCCTATTCCATATCCTTCATCCCACATCACCACCCATCGTAATTAACCAAGCTCATCAATCGTCGATTTATAACACTCACAACCCATTCGAATGCAAATTAACGTTTATTTGAATTTTAAGATTCTAAAATACCCAACTGGTCGAAGGAGTGTCGGTTCTGTTTTGTGGGGCTACTAAGAACCCTACGTTTCCTCGAACAATTTGATCAGTATCATTTCATATCACATCATCATCAGATCTCAATTGTCAAAGCTTTTATGTGAATATTTAAAAAATTTTTTTTGTATAAGGTATCAATAAGATCGTTATTTTGGATTGAAATATAATTGGTATGAAGTATGACTTCAATCAAATGTCTTAAAAAGAACCGATCACATGAGTAAATCTATCTTCCATGGCTTTTTCGCATATAATCCGCCGATAATCCAGCGATTTTACGTCTCCAAGTCGTGTAATGTTTCTGACTTGTTAACATAGACCAAAGAAGTAATGTCCTTAAGGTGTAAACCACATGAGCTGGGCGGCCCATTGACAAGGCCTTTTCTGTCGATTCGCCCACATTAAAGGGGTTCTACAGGCCTCCTACTTTGGATCAGCCCGTTAGTTAAGAGTTTGCTGATATTTTTTTCATTTAAGTAATGGTCGTTAGACCAGTACTCCAACTTAAATATCAAATTTTTCGGGTACTATCCCGCTGAGCTTTCATTTTAACGTCTTTGTACATATCACTTGTTGTTCTTATATAAGTCTAGGGTACATTTTAGCGCCGTCTATGTACGATCTCTGTGAAATCTATCGGGGACAGTTTTTCCAACTCGACGACACAGTATGTCTCTCATAAAATCGCATTCACTGCCATGTATGTGGCTAAATAATATTGCGCTGTCAACTGTCGAGAACTTACTTGTATTTATAATTTCATTGAATGTAAAATGAACTTCACCGGTCGGTAGTTGATGTCATTTGTCCTGTCGCGTTTGTATTTATACAGTGGAACAAGAAAGCTGGTTCGGCATCAGCTCGCTTTTCATCACTTAATTAAATGAAATCACGAGCTATTTAAATTCAAGGTCGCTTACATTTTGGAGAGTATGTGATTCGGTTCGACTAGACGTCCTCAGTTATGATATTCATTTTTCTTCTTCTTTTTCTTCTTCTTCCTCTGCTTAGTTGACTTCGGCTTCCGTGAAAAGATTAGTTTCATATCTGAGTCGCGACCTTCTCGTTGTGAATATATTTCGATGACCCAACTTCTTGTGAGTTTTTCCTTCACTATGCCGCAATCTTGAAAATATTATCTTGTTTGCCTGTGTTTCTTCTGTTGTTGACACCTGTTTATGGGTTGTGAGGGTACCTTCACATTAGTCTTTGCAACGTTCGTATCGGTTTCGCTGTTTCTGGTGTAGTTGGTCCACGTTTGAAAGACTTGCCTTACTGTCACTTTTGTCTCAACGTAATGGTAGTTCCTTTATTTACTCGTATGTTGAGTCGGGCTGTTGAAACACCGAGCAGAGCTTTTACACTACTTTTGCAATATTCATTGTAGTTGTTCCACACCCTGGATGATTAGTTCTTCCCCTTGATTTGTGTTATATTAGAGATATTCCTCCTTATTGGAATTGTGCCATTTTATTTAAAGCTCATCTGTGAATGGATATACGAGTTCTTCACTTTTTTTAAAATGTTGGCTTTGGAATGCAGCTAGAATTCATATTCTGTCTTTATTTATATTATTTCGAGTACATTGCAGTTTTACAACTGTTGCTTCAATCTTTTCACCTATTGTAAAAGATACCAAATCGGGCCAAGAACGCTTCCTTGCGGCACAACAGATCTTCGAATTGCGAGAAGCCGATTCAGGTTCTAATGCGGAATAGCCTATTTGTGAAATATATTTTCAGTATTTTATACATCCTGGCATTCATACTGAAAGCCTAGCTTATCAAAAGCTTGCGGGACATAAAGAAATACGCTTGAGGAAATATTTTATTCTTCGAAAGCTTTCACGGTTGGGTCGTTGTTTGAGCCATAGTTGTTTGTAGCCATGGTTTTCTGTTGTTGTGTACTGTCTGAGCTGTTGATATTGTGTATATTAGCATTTGTGTTACCCTCATTTCCGAATGGCTGCAAACGCTCCAGTGACAGCTTGGTAATTTTTTCCATGCTATCAATGTCATCAGCGGCTTTTGATGTGTCTTATGTCATGTAGAAATCTCTTGATTACGTGTCACTTTGCTTTCCTTCTTTGACGTCAATTATCGTCACTATCGACTTTTATGAAACAGCGAGCGCTCTCCGTGGTCATTTTGCACATGCTGACAAGAAGTGATGCCAAAAAGAACAGGAACTGATTCCGAGTTCCTCTTTCTTTTCCAAGCATTCTCGTAACATAAATATTTGGTCGATGGTCTTGGCCAAAAATCAACTCCGCTGTTTCAAAAGCGAGTTTTTATATTCTGCACATATAACGTTGACTTATTTCGTCTCACAACACCGACAACATTTAAGTTCAGGGATTTTTCCTCCATTAATAACGACTTATTGCAATATGATGCGAGCCTTCTACCTTGGGAAATATGTTATTTTGCTTCCTACGTGAATGACAAATCCTTGTATTTGATTTGACTTGTAGTCCATAATTTTAGAATGTTCCTGAACAACAAAAAAAAAAAACAGTTGCAATACGTTATAAAAAAATGTCCATGGTTCACATATTAGTTAGTTAGTTAGTTTTATTTACTAGTTTCATAGAAGCTATTTAAGTTACATTTTTCGTTTACAATATATTAAACTTACGAGAAAAGTACAAAGTTTGTTTCATTTTTTGTGTCGTAGGCAAGGTTGTTAAATAATTTAAAACCCTTATAAGTTAAGGAGTTCTGCGTATTAGAGCTTAACATTAAAGGTGGTCTCATGTCATTTCTATTTCTTAGTCGGTAGGGTTGAACTTCTCTTACATATTGCACATAATTTAAAAGATATTCTGGCATTAAATTGTTTCTTATCTTAAATATAAATAATAGGACATTCATTACAATTCTTTGTTTAACGGACAACCACTTTAATGATCTTAACATGACATTAATCGACACATATTTATTGCACCTTAAAATACATCGCATTGCCTTATTTTGCAAAACTTGCAGTCTTTGTATTAGATTATCGTTACATAAAAATAAAATTGTTGAACAATACTCAAAATGTGGTTTTACAAGTACATTGTAAATATTTATTGCACTTAATGTTGATATATTGTTTCTTACTCTTTTTTTAAAAAAAAAACCTATTTTTTAGAGATTTTTTTACATTCATAGTTAATGTGTTTTGTAAAATTTAATTTATTGTCAATAATAGTTCCCGTCAATCTTCAGTCTTAAATCCTCTCTATCTCTCACTAATTATCATTCTTTGCGTCTTTTTTACATTAAGTTTAAGTCTATTTTGTTTGAGCCACAAAGAAACACTTTTTAAATAATTTACCATTTTAATGTGACAGTCTTGAAAATTTTCTTCCGTTTGATATATAACGGCATCATCTGCAAATATCGCAATTTTCCCACTTTTTAACACCTTTTGAACACCTAATAAATAATAAATTTCCTAGCACTAATCCCTGGGAAACTCCAAATGACACTTCTTTTTCCTCTGACAATTCGTCATTCACTTTAACCACCTGCTATCTATTATTCAAGTACGTATTAAACCAATTCAATTCACCACCATTAATTCCGTACTTTTCTAGTTTTTGTAGGAGTATTTTGATTTATCAATCGTTTCAAATGCTCGTTTAAGGTCTAAAAAAACACAATAAAGTCTTTTCTTTTGAGCGATTTGTTCTTTCCACCCTGTAATCACTAGGTTTATTGCACTTTCGCATGAGTGACTCCTTCTGAACCCCGACTGTATCACAGTTATAAGTTTATTTCATTCGAAATATTCGTTAAGTTGACTAAATACAATTTTTTCTAAAACTTTTTCATACAACGGTAACGAATTAACAGGACGAAACTCTTCACATTTTTTCGTATTGGCTATCTTCTCAATCGGCGTCACTATACTTTGCTTCCATGTTTTAGGGAAGACTCCTGTTTCCAAAGATTTATTAATTATGGTTAATAAAGCTGGTCCGACGCAATCAAAATTATCCAGGTATGTTTTAGGGCACATATGCTTAAAGTCATTTTTATTTTTCAATTGTTTTAAAACTTTTTTCACATTTCACATTCTGTAACGAAACACTTTCAAATCTAAAGTCAACATTATTCGCATTAACACAATTTACAAATGGTACACATTGAATTGAATTATTAATTTGGACGTCCACCTCCGTAGTGGAAAGCGGTTGTACAGGGTGTCTGTCTATGCACCTAAGGCTACTCAATCCAACTTATTTATCTCAGAGCTCGAGACACTTTTCCAATTTCTGAGGCTGGAATTGGAAGACAACTATTTTATTATCGGCGGAGATTTCAACGCCAAACATAGTAATTGGGGAAATAATACACCAAATACTAGAGGGAACCTACTGCGGTGCGGTCTCAGCACCGAAATAACTGTTCCCAACGAAATTGCGGAATTGGATGAGTTTGTTCAAAGGCATTCCTACAATTATAGTAGGGTGCGTTGGACACACTTCACCAGAACACTGACTAGAGCACTCTCCTCGAATTCGCTCTACCCACCGTCCAACAGAAATCTGTCAAACGAGGAGATTGACAGGTATCTAAGACTAATGGATGAGACAATCCAACGAACAATGGACAAAACGATACCTCGGTACCAACACACTGACGAAGAAGACTTATTCCGCAACGCAACTATTGACGCACTGCACCGACAGAAAAGTAGACTGCTGTCAAGACTAAAAACCTTGTACAGACAGTTTACTGACAGACATAATCCGGAGATCATGACACTGAAGTCGTCGATTAAAAACCTCCAAACATTAATAAAGGAAAATTACAGAGCAGCTGTAAGTTTGTATTGGAACAATAAAATTCGGGCTGTAAACACCAGCAACCCGAATATGTTCCCGCAAATAAATAAAATATTTCGGAAAAATAATCAGAATGACCTTCCATGTCTTAAAATCGCCCGAACGACGAACAACGAACAAATACTGGTAGCAGCGGGCATAGATCCAAATGAGGCTGTTGATGATGACAACTTCTTTGTGATCGAGGATCCGCAGGAGCAGGTAGAGGCTATAGGAGCGACTTTCCAGGAAGTGTACAAGGCAAATGCTATCATTGGCCCGAACCACGATCTGGAGAATCGAGTCCTTTTGCGCAATTTCTACCTTCGAAATGAAATTGTGAATTGGCGATTCGAGAGCTCGGGTTTCACCCAGTTCAGTGACGAAAATATGGCAAATAATGCCATCGCCAACGATAGGGTACTACCCCCGTTCATTTCGAAGGAAGAGCTCCAAACGATCTTTGAATCGCTTAGAAGTAAGAAATCAGCGGGAACCGATGAAATACTGAACATTGTGCTTCGACATCTCCCTCTAGAAGCGGTGGACATTTACACCACCCTGTTTAATAATGCAATGAATAATGCACATTATCCAGCGCATTGGAAAACTGCGGTGGTACATCCCATCCCTAAAAGGGATAAATACACTTCCAATCCGGCGAATCTCCGATCGATCAGTCTTCTTCCAAACATCAGTAAAGGTGATCAATAGAGTCCTGACTAAGTGGGTTGAGGACAAACATATAGTTCCGGATAATCAGTTCGGTTTCAAGGCGGGGCATGTTATCATTCATGCCGCGTCTAAACTGGTTTCTGATATCCAATGGAACAAAGCCAAGAACCAGTGCACTGGTGCCTGCCTGATTGACTTGGAGAAAGCCTTCGATACCGTATGGTTAGAAGGACTCTTTTTCAAGCTGGACAGGTTGGGCATTAGTATACCACTCCTGTATATTCTTTTCGATATGCTCTCCAGTAGACAGTTCATCGTGAAGAATGGCGATGTGACTTCTGCTGGAACATTTAACATTAAAAACGGTCTGCAACAAGGTGCGGTAAGTTCGCCGATCCTATTCAACATTTACACGAGTGATCTGATGGGTTCACTTCACCATGCCATAGCGTACGCAGACGACATAATCGCGTACAGATCAGGTCCAAAGATTGAGGTCATTAATATACTTTTGCAGCGTGACTTCGACAAAATTAAACGATATTGCGATGACTGGAAGTTGAAAATCAACTTTCAGAAGTCGGAAACCATTCTGTTTAGGACGCCTTTGTCGGGGGCCTCTAGGGACACCAGAAAGAATTGGCGAAAGTTCTCGATCGTGGGACAGCAAGGGCAGCCACTTGCTTGTGGCTAGATCAATTTCTGTATTTTAACAAACATATAGATGTTGCTCTGGCCAGAGCTAAAGGTGCTTTTGCCCTTACAAAGAGACTGTTTTATAACAGCCAACTCGATGCGAGGGTGAAGGTAATCTGCTACATGGCCCTTATCAGGCCCATGCTTGTATTTGGATGTCCCGTGTGGTTCAACGTGAGAGCAAGCTTATTGGAAAAGATTCGGGTGTTTGAGAGGGCTTGTCTTCGCTTATACAGAACACCAGAGTCTGAGTACATAAAATTCTATCGTAATGAGGTCTTATACAATAGAGCGAACCTAATAAGAGTGGACAATTTCGTCATTAAGTTGACTCGAAGGCACGTTGCAAGAGCAATGGCCTCATCAAACAACCTGATCTCCGGGGCTTACTACCCCAATTATACAGTGTTGGAAAAAATAATAGAAACAAAAAGTTTTACATTTTTAAATTGCGACATGGTGAGCATGTTAAAACGAAATTAAACGAAAAAGTTATAAATATTTTCCTTAAATATGTTTGAAAAAGTGTCTTTTATTTTTTCAATTATTAAAATAAATAGAATTAAAAAAAAACTGATAATTCAATCACATTCACGGTTTTGATCTGGAAAAAATAATAGAAACAAAGTCAGTCCTTAACCTTTTTTTGTGAGTTAATGAAATACCTTATTATGAAATGGTTTTTATTTTTCTAATATTTTGTTGTAGCACCCTTTTTAGCTAAAACTGTCTCGCATCTCCGATGCATTGAGTCAACCAGCTTTTCACAGGTTTGGTTCGGTATGGAGTACCATGCATCCTGTATGTTTGTCCACAATTCTTGCTTGTTTTTATGTTTCAACCCTCCTATTTTGCGCTTTAGAACACCCCAAAGATGTTCTATGGGGTTTAGGTCAGGGGATTGTGAAGGCCATTCCATAACGTTTATCCCGTTTGTTTGAATCCAAGCTTTAATTAGTTTAGATGCATGCTTGGGATCATTATCCTGCATAAATTCCCATTTTAAAGGCATGTTTTCTTCAGCAAATGGCAGCATTATATCACTGAGGATCTGTGCATAGTCCACGGCACACATTTTGTTTTTTATCCAGAAAATTGGTCCTACTCCGGATGAAGAAAAACAACCCCAAATCATAAGGCTGCCACCACCATGCTTTACTGTTTTTTTTAGTAAACCTGGGATCAAACTCGGAGCTTTTTGGCCTTCTTACAAACATTTTTCCGTCAGAACCGAATAGGTTTATCTTAGTTTCGTCTGACCATAGGACATTTTTCCAGTTTTTTCGGTTGAGGTGTTTGTTAGCAAAGGCCAGCCTCTTCTGAATATTTTTCTTGCTAAGAAGAGGAACCTTCCTTGGACTTCTGGCCTTAAGACCAGCTTCAATCAAACGATTTCTTATCGTTCGACTTGTCACTGTTGCACTCACCTTCGTTTTGATCTCCTCCGAAGAATAAAAGGGATTCTTTTTGGATTCCCGAACGATGAGCTTGTCGAGACGGGCGGTTGTTTTCCTTTTTCTGCCTCTTGTTTCCTCTTTTGGAAGAGAGTGAAGAGCAGTAAACACCTTTTTTTTGGAGCACTTTATTCATTTCGCGATTTCATCCATTTTTTTGCCGTCGTTCCTTAATCCGCGAATCAATGTTTTCTGAGATTCGGTGCTGTGAAGACCGCGACCCATTGTTGGTAAATAGTGCACAAAAAACCCGGAAAAATTGTGTAAAATCTATTTGAAAGTTGTATGCAACACGTTATTAAACAAATTAAAACAAAACAAAGCCGTCCTTACCTTAGAAAGTACTCGTACGAAATGCATACTTATTTTGTTTCTATTTTTTTTTCCAACCAAGAAGTAAACAATAAACAGTTATTTGCACACCGGGCAGCTGTTTGCAAATAAACAGGAGTAATATTGCTCTTGATGAAACTACAGTTAGGTGACTCTTACATATAGCCACCGCCATTAAAATAGACTCACTATAAATAATAATTTTTTAGCCCTTAAATATGCTACCGCATCTGTTTCTATTATTTTTTCCAACACTGTATGTATCACGAGAGGATGGTTCGTCGTCGAACTCCTCCAGTGATAGTTAGCTTCATGTGAAGCACGGTGGGCCAGCCTATTTTTTTTTTTTTTTTTTTTTTTTTTTTTTTAACCATGGCCGGCTTACATAGTTTTAGGTAGGTTTAAGTTAGATTTTAAGAAAAAAAAAATATAAAAAAATGAAAAAAAATATATATATACATTTATATATTATGTATATATATATTATGTATGTATATATATATGTATTTATGTATGCATTAGATGTAAGTAGGTTAAGTAGGTTAAGATTTATTTTTAGGTAGATTGTAGGCTTTTAGTTTTAAGTTTTATAAAAAATTTAAAAAAAGTCCAGATACTAAGTTTTTTTGATTAAAATTTATTTTCTTAGTTTTAGTATTAATAAATGTAAAAATAAAATAAAATTAGACTGTAAGATTCGTCGAAAGACATAGTTTAAGTGTTAGGTTTAACTTAGAGTGCCCGCATGGGGCCAGTAAGTTAGAATAAGATTATTTGTAAGTTATTTAAGCTAATTCTTAAGCATTTTTTTGTTTAGCATTTAAGAGTAATTTAAGTTGAAAAAATAAAAATGCATTTAAACTGAAAACTGAACTATTAATTTGGACGATACTGTCAACAAAAAAGTCATTAAACCTGTTAGCAATATCCTTGCTTTCTTTGAACGCCACAACCACTAAGCACAATATTTGATATTTCACTACCTTTTTCTTTTTTTAAAACATATTTCTTTAAGTTTCGCCACATATCCTTTTGATTTCTTGCATTTTTCACTTTTTTCCTTACAAATTCGCTTTTTTTTCTTGATTTCTGCCTTGTATCTATTCCTACTCGCCCGATATGCCCATCAATCGTACTCCGCATTTGTAAACAGTGCTTTCGTGTAACAAATAATTTTTGATTTCTTATATTGCTCTAGGTTTTCGTCAAACCATTCAAATACTTCATATTTTTGGAATCTTTTCCGTGTGAACTTCTCAATCGTTTCTCTTATTCCTTCGCGTAACAGTTCACCCATCATACCAGCATCCATGCCAATGGAAATTTTTCCTATTTTGCTTTTTTCTAAAGCACTCCGGAGTGCGTTGTTTTGTGTAGTTACTTTTCTAACCCATTTGCCTTTAGCTAATTTTTCTCTTTTTGAATTTATATTAATTTTTACTGATATCGTTTGATGGTCACTGATCTTCAAACCACTATCATCTTCAGCTTCAATTTCTTTAACATTAGTAATTAGGTAGTCGATTAATGTTCTAGAATCTTCCGTTATCCTTGTTGGTTCGTTGACGATCTGTTTACAACTACTATACATATTTAGTCTACACATTTTCTTCCTGTATGTATCCCCCTCTTTCAACCAGTCAATATTAAAATCACCCAAAATCACGCAGTTTTTTCTTAAGTCACATAAATTATCCATAAGTGCAGCAAACTCCTCACAGAAAGTCTTTTTGGAAGACGTCGGCGATCTATAAACCCCTACTATCATAAACGTGAATGAACTACAACTTATGCAATATCCTAGCCACCAAATATCCATCCCTTTTGAGTAATTTTTTGAGTTATAAGTGTGTATTTCTTTCCTTGTATAAATGATAACTCCTCCTGTCCGATTTGAAATACAAGTACTATTGCACCTTTCCATTTTATAATTTGGCATATTTCATCATCACTAATATACTTGATCACATGAGTTTCTGAAAGCACCACTAGGTCATACTCCTTTTCCTTTATAAGAGTTTGTAGCTCTTCGAAATTGTTAATTAGGCTTTAAACGTTTAAATAAAATATACTTAGATTTGGTGGTTGCTAGTACGATATACGTTTTCTTTGGAATTCTACTTTCTTTACAAATACTTCACATTTATTACTCCGACAGTCATGATCAACATCTAGATTTAACCCTAATTTTTTATTTGCTATCACACAATTATTGCACTTAAGATTTAATTTATCACAGTTCCTTGTATCGTGATTCTCGCTACATTTAGCACACACAATACCGTTTTTACATTTTGCAGCTTAGTGGTTGAATCCCCAACAATTAAAACACCTGTTAATGGTCACATAATCATACACCCAACATCTGTCCCATCCAATATTCAAATGTCCTCTTTCGATTATTTGATTATAATCCTCTTTCTCCATTTCCACTATTACCTTGTAGCTTGTGAAGTTCACCATGCGATAAAAATTCACAATAAGCTATACGCTATATGGAAAATGAGTTAAACGAGTTGGAAATGGGAGAAATGTTATCGGGACCGTAATAACTCCAGCCATATTAGTAGAGGAGAAAAGAGGAGATATTGAACAGGAGCTCTGACCATATGTCAAAATACGCTCAATTGGTCTTGGAAAACAAACAACTGTTGATAACACCCCCAATTTAAATGACCTGAATAATCTCTAGGACTTTTAATAAAACAAGTTTATCCCCAATACTGACCTCACTTTCGACTTTGTTTTCGATTTTCCGAAGCTATGTAGGCGATACAGTACGCAATTTAAAATGCAATGCTACAGGAGAAGATGCTGTATTTATTAGATTTGTAAAGGTGATTCTACCTCATATCTTAAATGCTCTAACACACATCATAAATTTCAGCATTACTACTCCAACTTTTCGTGATAGTTGGAATGACCCGAAAAACCTTCCTCTGTTTAACATGTCTGTCAATAGTCTTGGAGAGGATCTTGACAAACCAAATTTCCACTTTCATAAATGAGTCCCATCTGTTATCATCTGTTCAATCAGGTTTTCGGTCAAGTCATAGCTGTTCATAGTCATAGGATTCAAATATGTCCATAATGATGTTTTTTTCTAAAGTCGGCACTTTAACTGCAGGAGGACCTCAGGGGTCAATTCTTGGCCCAATATTATTCTGTCTCTTCATCACTGACTTACCTATAGTATATTCGAATGTTCAAATCCACCTCTATGCTGATGATACCCAGATTTATTTCTCCAGACCCATCGGTCTGGAGCTTATGTTAATAAGTAAAAAAACATGTTGACAAGGACGGAATCCCACAAGTGTTTCTAAACGGTAGACAGCTTGATTTTATAGATACGGTTATTAATCTTGGGCACAAAATAAATAGTTCAGTCTTTGCTGTTGATCATGCGAACTACGTGGCTGGTCGTATCAATGCTGGACTATGTAAATTTTGGCCCTCATCCAGCTTCAATCTGATAGGTACAAAGCTTAGACTTGTTAAGGAGTGGCTTTTGCCTATTACGCTGCCATTGTTTACTGCAAGCTTGACTCCCATTCGCAACATAAGTAGCTTGTTGTTTTCAACGATATGATCAAGTAAAAACAAATTGCAAGCCTTATTTGTACAGTTTTTGAAATAAATAGGAATTTAATTGAATTTTTTGAATTGAGTCCTATCTATTTAGATGTCTTCTTGATAGATTGGCGAGCTTCTTGTCGATCATAGTCCGCGTCGAATGGTTCTGCTTTGCGACGGAATGTTGGTTCTTTTCGCCGTGAAACAGTATGCTTTTTCTTTTTTCTTTCTGAGAAGCCGATATTCATTCCATCTTCTTTAACTGTCATTACTGGTGGGCCCCTGCCCAATTATCAAGGCTTCGCAGACCAATGTCTAATAAAAATGGAGGCTCTCGGATCTCGGTCCGGGCCTGACTTGGTAGAGGTAGGCCCCCTTGTGGGAGCGTCATTAAGGCTGTGATTTAAACCCAAATTGCGGGAAGGGTTTCGGCCCAATATAGAGTTGCAATAAGTACTGCATGTGACCCCAAAAATCACTAAGAGGTTTTAGGCCGGCCTCAAATCATACCAAGGGTGGAACTTGTGTTTCCAACACAGTTCCGAATTGATATCAATGGATTGACGGAGAGCGATGTCAAGGCGTATCCTTGCTCGCATGGATGTATGGGCTTGTAAGCTTAAGTCTACCTGACTGGTGTTTACGTTAAAAACCAGAGACTATGTCACTACTGGTGGGCCCCCGCCCAATTATGAAGGCTTCGCCCATCAATGACGTCGTCTAATAAAAAGTTGGGGCAGTCTTATCGTAAGGGTTTTCAGATGATGCCACAGAAGGTTGCTACGATTTGACTAGTTACAAGTTGCCGGTCATAGATCCTGTTGGTGGCAGGACCACAGGTTGTCCATATCAGGACTTAAATCACGGTATCATGGGAGTCAGGTCCTGGGAGCGTCATGGTGGCTGTGGTTTAAACCCAAATCGCGGGAAGTGTCTTCCTGGTAGTTTGACCTAATGTAGAGTTGCAATAAGTACTGGATGCTGTGACCATAAGATCAGTAAGAAGTTTTAGGTTGGCTTCGACTCATACCAAAGTTGGAACTTTTGCCTCCAACACAGTTCCGAATTGGTATCAAAGTGAATTGACGGACACCTATGGAAAGGCATATCCTTGCTCCCATGGATGTATGGGCATCCTGTAAACTAAGTCTACATGACAGGTGTTTACGTTGAAAACTTAACACTATGTCGCAATTGGTCGTATGCTGTTGATGCCGGCATTAAAAGACTTCTCGAATGAGTTTTTTTATTTTTTTTATTTATTTATTTATTTATTTAAGTAATCATTAAGTACAAGTAAGACTTGGTCTTTTTAGAGTACTAACAAAATAATTTTACATTAGTAATTCACATAGATACATATTTATATTAAAAGAAACTAAGAAAGAATTAAAGATTAACTAAAAGAAAACTACTGCTGTTCAGAGAAATATTTAAATATAGCTATCCTAAATTGAGTCGCTCCCGTTGATGTTCAGATAAGGAATTCCATAGCTTAATGGCGTAAGTAAAGAAAAGACGCGACGAATGAGTGTAATTAAAAGGTTGAATTATAATATTAGATATTCTAGCCGACTGTGTAAATTGTAGTGTTTCATAAAGATACCGTGGTGATTTCGAATATATGATTTTATGCAAGAAAATACAGTTTCTGGTATCTAGATATTGTGTCAGCGAACGGCCTAAAATACTGTTTTGGTAAACAGATACATGATCATATTTTTTGAGACCATATACATATCGAATCATTCCATTAAAAGCAACCTGCAATTTGTTTTTCGATGCAGAATCAAGCTTGCAGTATATTACATCACTGTAAGTTATAATGCGAACTAACAACGTTTTCATTAATTTTAGCTTAGTAGCACGGGGGATAAAGCGGGCACATGTCCATAACTTGCGAAGGCAGCCATAGATACATATTATATAATTTATATGGTCATTACAAGAGAGATTACAGTTTATTATAAAACCTAAGCTGGTGACTTTATCAACAAATTTAATTTGTATATTCGATAACATAATAGGAGGTAATATTTCTGGCTTATAAACCTTTTTTGAAATTAAAATTGCCTGAGTCTTAGATGGATTTAAAGTAAGTTCATTTTCGATAGACCATTTGTGTATACCTTTGAGGTCCTCATTTATTCGATGGAAAAGATCCTCTACTAGTCCAATAGGTCTTGACAAATAAATTTGGATGTCATCGGCATAAAGGTGAAAAGATACACTATTACATACATAGGTTATATCATTTATAAAAATACAAAAAAGAAGAGGACCTAAGATAGAACCTTGAGGTACACCTTCACGCAGATATCTGATATCTGAAAAATCTTCACCAACCATAACTCTCTGGGAACGATTGCTTATATACGAACCTATCAATTTGACTGCGCTATTACTAAAGCCAAAATAATGCGGAGCTTTTTACATAAGATGCTGTGGTTAACCCTGTCAAATGCTTTGGAGAAGTCTAGCAAGCATAGGACCGTCAGGTTGCTTCGATCATACTGTTGCCTTATATCATCAAGAATTTTAACCATTGCAGTAGCACCGTTACTCGTATGTTGGGATCTAAAACCTGACTGAAAAGGACAAAGCAGAGAATTTCTATTTAAATGACCGATTATTTGTTTTGCCAGTATCTTCTCAAAAACTTTTGACACGGTAGGAAGGATACTTATAGGCCGAAAATCAGTAGGAAGTGAGGGCCGTGATTTCTTAGCAACAGGTATAATTCTAGCAGCCTTCCAATAATCAGGGAAAGTAGAAGAAGCTAAGCAATAATTAATTATATGCGTTAGTGTACGTAATAAGTGAGGGAGAATCATTTTTACAAAGCGGAGGGGGATGCCATTTTCACCCACGGCATTCGATTTAAGGGCAACTATACTTTCAACAACATCATTCTCGTTTACTGCTTCAAAATCATAATTAACATCGCATAGAAGTTCTTCTTGTAAGGAGAACTTAGGATTGTTATCTGTACTTGTTAGAAAAGAGCAATAGGGGTGGCCGTGGTGTAGTGGTACTAGCAATCGCTTCTCACTTGGAGGGTCCAGGTTCGAGTCCAGCCCATGGCAAGTCAGTTTTTCATTTGTAATTGGAACTCAGACAGAAAAATTCTGCGTGTGAAGGCATAACACAGACACGTAGATTTGGATGTTGTAGAGTTTCAAGCACAGAAAAAATACTGTGAATTATACCTCGAATCACTCTGAGTGAAGCAAAAAAACCCTCCGTCCTATTCGGACTCCACCCCCTGGAGAGCGAATATCGAAACCAAACACACCTGAGTTTCAAACCACTACAAAACAATTTTCCTTTCTCTTCCTTTCCGCCCGCGCCCTGGCAACAGTAAAAGGGTATCTAACCCCTTAGGCGCGCGTAAATTATAAAAAAAAAAAAAAAATCAGAAGCACAATTTTTACCAACACCTATTTTACGTAAGTTTGTCCAAAGCTGTTTGTAAGGAAGCGAATCGCTTAATGTAGATTCAAAATAATTACGCTTACCACAGCGAGTGACAAAAGTACATTGATTACGGTATAGACAGTAAATTTCTATATTTTTTTCTGCGGTTATTTTTTGCATGCAGTACTTCGTGAGTGAACCACGGACATTTCAAATTTCTTATTTGCCTTATCCGCAGCGGCACATGATTATTAAAAAGATCCTTAATTTTCAACTGAAAAAAGTTAAGCTTATTATTAGCATTGTCAAGATACAAACAGTGTCATGGTATTGCACATGCTTCCCTGTAGTGAGTGAACGTCAATAGATTTAAAATCCCTGTAGGTGTATGTATGCGGGATTGGAAAAATCATGTGAAAAATCAATATTATAAAAACAAAACAACAAATCATGGTCAGATATTCCTTCAAGAGTAAGTTGATCAAAAAGGAGAACTTTAGATGCATCAGAGACTACGAGTATTAACAAATTTAATAAACTAGGATTGGCGTTTGGAGAATATCGAGTAGGATGAGAGTTTATAACAACAAGACCATTGGATAGCACCAGGTCAAAAAGTTTGTGTGATAGAGCAAGATCAGTGTTAAAATCTCCACATACAATGATATGTTCATATAACTGTGCGAAATTGGCTAACGCCGAGAAAAACGGATCTGTCGAAAAGCGGCTACTTGGGTTATACACACAAGATACAATACATTTAACACAACCATCTGACACCTCTGACATTAAATATTCAATTCCATTATGTTCGGATTTACCAATCACTTTACACCTTAATGTTGATTTGAAATAGATTGCTACCCCACCTCCAATTGTGTTTGTTATTCTGTCATTGTGATATAACTTATAACCAACCATATCGAAGATATGATCCTGCATTTCTGGCTCAATCATGTCAGAGATATGATCATGGATATCAGGCTTAAACCACGTTTCACTCACACAAATGACATCAGCATCCGAGCCCTCAAAAACAAATTTTAAGTAATCTAGCTTATCAGAATTAAGACTACGTGCATTGAGGTGACACACCAAGAAATAAGCAACGGACGAACGACTCAAAAGGAATTCAAGTTTTTGAAAATGAGCTAAACAGCAGAAGATGAACAAATATATATAAAAGTTAAAGAAAAGCAAAAATATAAAGATTGTAATAAAACTAAGAAAATAAAAAAATGAAATAAGATTTAATATTTTTTCTTTCATAGTTAATTACGATGTTGTTTTTGTTTTTTTTCCCGCAGCAGCAATATTCATTGAGCAGTCATCAGCAGTTGATTTTACAAATACACTGCCGAATTTTGTGTAAACACCACACAGCTGATTTTCGCGTTTGAAGGTCATTGCACGTTGTAAAATCGCACGGTTTTTCCTCGTTAAGCTGTCGTTTATGTATACTAGACCATACGCATCTATTCCAGCATCACGAAGACAAAGCTGTTTGTTGTACTGTTTTCGATAACCTGCAACTGAGCCAAGAACAGCGTTTCTTTCTTGTGGGCTATTGAATTTAATTATTATAGATGAGATGGTTTTGTTACGTTGCCGTGGACGAAAGATTTGTTTCAGTTTGGGAGGACCGCAGTCGATAGTGAAACAAAGTCGATTGAAGATCTCTTTGAGATTTTCCTCTGGTTGTTCGGGGATACCAAATAGAACAGCATCAGCAGCAATATCTTTGCGCTCTAATATATCATGTTGTTTTTGTAAAGAGAGAAGCTCTTTTCTTATTGTTAACGTATTATCAGTAGCTTCAACTTCAACTTTTTTTTTTTTTTTTCATTTTCATTTTTATTCATTCATTCATTTAAGCCCATTTTACAAATTTCATAACAGCTATATATGCACTTAAATTTGTAAGAAGGTTTTATGAGTGGATTTCAATTAACAAACTTAAGTTTAACATAAAGGCAATTACATAAATTCAAGTACTTATTTGTACAGTGTTTTTCATCAGTGAATGAATAAATAAATACATTCTATAGTTAATAAAACTAGTGCCGAATGAATTGAGTCAGACAATAACAATATAGAAAATTTTGGATTAAAAAACAAAGAAAAAATATATTGTGTGGTGGAGAGAAGAAAAAATTCATAATAATTAGATGTAAGTACTAGTAGATGCTACTAAATAATTAACTTCGATAGATTATCAAACTCATTGAAGTCAAAATTAAACAGCCACTTCTTGACCGCTTTATTAAAGGAAAAGAAATTACTAGAGCGCCTTAATTCAATGGGTAGTTTATTAAAGATACGAGGAGCTACAGAAGAGTAATAACTTAAGAAGAGATGAGTATTGTGTGAAGGAATGAAAGCAAGATTCATAGAAGAGCTGCGAAGACCACAGGTATTCGGATCATGATTTAATGAGTATCCGCTTCTTAAGAAAAAGTTTTTTTAATACGAGTACTTTATAGAAATAAAGATGCTTTAGAGGCAATATAAAAGAATGTGTAAAGAGTGGGAAACTATGTTCATGGCGCCTTTTTTTCCAGATAATTCTCAGCACATATTTTAGTAAAACAAGCAAAGGTTGCATTTTGTTTTTGTGTGTTCCGCCCGAGCAAGTTAAACCATATTGCAATTTGGATTGAACAAGACCATAATAAAACGTTTGTAAAAGTTTTTTTGAGCAAAAAAGTCTCAAATGGTAAAGGGTTCTGGTTGTTTTCAGTAGGTATTTCCTTAAGGAAGTAGTGTGAGCATTCCAATTTAACCTGCTATCGAACTCGAGTCCTAGATACTTAAAGACCTGTACGTTACCAATGACCAAACAGCTAGGTAGGCAATCTATGGAAGTGTTATATGTACAAGATCTTTCGGAAAGCGATTCACAGCAATTGTCAGAGTTTATCAATATATTATTGCAGTACGCACTATGAAATGTAAAAACTGGAAGTTCTAAATGCAAAGAAGTGTTAAAATACATAATTTTTGTTTTGTCACTAATAACTAGCTTGTGCACACGGAACCAATGTCGTAACATTTCTAAATCATGGTTGATGTCAGCTATTAGATCTAACCAAGAGTTGCTGGAATATGAACAACCTATATCATCAGCAAACCCTGTAAGTTTTCCTTTCATATTAAGAGTAAAAATTGAGTTAATGAAAACTATAAAGAATATAGGTCCCAGAACAGATCCCTGAGGAACACCAACTGTAATATCGCAGCACTCACTAAACATAGTTCATATTCGAACCATTTGTTTCCTGTTGGTGAGATAGGACTCAATCCATTTAAGAACAAATCCCCTAAATCCAGTTTTATTCAATATATTCAACAAGATTTTATGATCAATAGTATCAAAAGCCTTCGTTATATCTACGAAAAGAGCTGCAGTAACCTTCTTGCTATTGATGCTTCCATAAATTGAACTGCTGAAGTTAAGTAGTGCATCCTCAGTAGATTTTCCAGCTCGGAATCCATATTGTCTATCGTTAAAGAATGAGATACCATCAAGATAGGACAACATTCTTTTTTTGATTAATTTTTCGAAAACTTTAGAAAAAACTGGGAGAAGAGAAATAGGCCGATAATTGTTGAGTACTTTTTTGTCACCTTTTTTGAATATAGGTATAACTTCAGCAATTTTAAGCATTTCAGGAAATATACCACATAAGATACTTTTGTTAAAGATATGAGCCAAAATATCTACAATATAAAATGCGATGCTCTTAATAAATGCATTAGAATGATCTATGAGTAATGGAGGTCGAGTTGTTCAGAGACATACTCGTTTTATAGACCTCAATTGATGAAATTGATTCATAAAAAAAGCTATGAGGCTCTGATCTTTCCCTGTTAGAACACTCAAGCAAACATCTACTATTATTATTACTAGGTGTTATACCTGCCTCAGTTATTGTTTTATTTGCAACGCTAGTAAAAAATAAGTTGAAGCTATTAGCTACTGCCTTTAGATTTATAATATCCTGATTTTCATGCCTAAGACAAGATGGTATATCATTAGTACTGTTTCTGTAAAAAATCTCATTTACTATTCCCCATTCCTTTTTTAAATTACCTTTAACCTTTTGAAATTTGTTAATGTAAAAATTTTCTTTGCATAAAGGCACCTCAATAGCAATTTCCTTACAAATTTTATCATATGCACTACGAAGATGATTATTATTAGGTTGCTTTTTATATTTCACTCTTTCAACACGTTGATCTACGAGTATATCAGCGATAGTTTTATTTACTGCATCAAATCTATTCGACCAGAACTGTTGAATGGTTTGAATTTTAGAGAGAAATTCATCGCGAATGATATTTATTTCCTCTGATATGTGGGCAGTTATCAAAAGACGATGTTTTTCCAGGCGGTCATCAAGCAATTCGAGCGTCAGATTAGCAACACCATAGGTGGATTTGGTCGTTATAGGGGAAATTGGTTGTGACGGTGTTGATGCCTTACTTTGAAGAGCTTTAGCTCTGGTTACAATTCCAGCTGAATGCGAGTGCGACATAATCAGTGGCGAGTAAACAAATGAGACTCAGAAAGAGAAGAGAAGAGTGGCGAAGAGATAAGACGATGAAGCACCAAAAACAAAAATGTCGGTGGAGATTTTCTTCTTTTTGTAAATAATTTAACACTGCACACAATGAATATAATAATAATTATGTTTCTCCGTAAGATACTTCTGATTTTTATTTATCGTTAGCGCTCACTATTAAATTCAACTAGGGATCATATACCCGAAAAATAAAATACAATTGCGGACGGGGTAAAAACTACGACCTACTCATGCGAATACATTAGCGAGTTTAACAAATTCGATTGAAAAGGCTCCATCAGCTTCGTGTTATTTGAAGTCCGATTTTCTCAAAATACTTCTTTCATGTTGTGGCTTTTAGGGTATTTGCATTCGCACTTTGTTTATAGAAAGGCAGTGGTCTGGCCCGATGTTGGCTCTTCGAACCGTTCAGACATCTAAAATACTAGATATTTGCCTTACGTCGATCGCAACATGATCCACCTAGTTTACTGGTCTGGCATTTTTGAGTATGTGACTGTCAGGTGCTTTTGAGAATGTTACGGCGTGGGAAACGTATGCTGTTTATCGTAAGCCGTGAAGTCGATTAGCTTTAGTTAATTTTTAGAGCTGGTGTCGCTATCTAACTTATCATTAAAATCACCAAAAACTCTCTTAACTTTGTGTTTAGGACATTCCCCAAAAGTCTGATCCAATAGTCCGTAGAAGCAATCTTGAACAAAGTCGATTCGAAACAGGCCTTCACTCAAATGCCACTTCTATTAGGCATTTCTTCTGCTCTTTATAGCAATAGATGTGCATAGTAGATACCGCAGTTTTTGTATCTTTCTAAATATGCTCATATAACGTACGCGAAACAACTGGGTCGGCTCTGACTGTGGATATGTATTGGTTTAAATGAAGGGACCTTCTCGAGAGCCATCGACGGCAATTGTAACAAAGTATTCCAAAGCTCAATCGACGCTATACCAATCACTCATTAACCGTGAGAGTCCTTCCTCTTTTTATTAAATAAATTTAACGCTTTCAACATCTTTATTGTGACACTTAAAATTTATTAATTTAAGTTTTACTACCATTTCATGAGTCAGTAATAAAGAGATTGCCATTAAAGTAACGATCGTCCGACGACCGTAAGTGCTATACATTTTAGTAAGCCGTCAGCTTACATTATCACGATTATATTGTAATATTAAAATTTTCACAGTTTTATATGAATTGCTTTCGTCTACGATAATTCGAAATCTTTGTTACTTTGAATTCTTTCTTAGATTCCACTGTAAAAATTTGAAATGCGATGAAAGGCAGACGTTAGGTTGACAATTGAAAAGAAAAAAGAGAAAATCTCTGTCGAATATTGGCAACTCTTTGTGTATTGAACGTTTATTACAAGTAATCACGTGGGAAGTGTACGAAATAAGTCTTTGTCATGAATAAGTCAATGAAAAGTCTTAACAGAAACCTAATTCTCTAGGTACGGGGTTCTAGAACTTCCAATTGATGATGGAAGTAGCCAAAAATATAAGAAAATAAAAACCTAAAGATACATTTGGAAAGAGCTTAATATAGCTCGGGGAATTTTGAGGAAATTGCTTACAAAGCGAATGGGGTTTCGATATTCAAATGATTTCGAAAAAAACAGTTCAGACCTTCGTGTCAATTGTTTATTAAGTTATAAGTCCTTGACTTGGGAGATTTTTTTAGATAGCCAGCTGCCAGCTTTTTATTTGTTTTAACTATCTTACGTTAGATGCATCCAGGATGGGTTGAATATATGAAATCTTGCACTAACCACCTGGTTGAGTCTCTTCCTACTCGAATGCACAGCTTAGGAGAAGGTCTTTTTTAAGCACGTCGGTCCTCAAGAATGGATTAGATATGTTGCTCATTATAAAATATGTTCCTTTTACTGGAGTTTCTCAGTTCTTCATGGAAAGATAAGTAAACGCTGCAGTAGTAAGGTGCCAACAGTACTTACTTACCAGCACCCGTTCACACGAATACCTGCAATCTGATGTTAGCGTAGTGTCCTCATAGAAATACTCGTAGTGCTTCGCAGCGTAGACATCACAATCATCACAAACGCCCCGAGAGATATTCTGCTACTCATGCCTAGCACACTTGGGTGCTTGTGAAAAGCGTAGTGTTCCGCCAGTC
The DNA here is from genome assembly GCA_949129095.1 of Volucella bombylans. Taxonomy (NCBI): domain Eukaryota; kingdom Metazoa; phylum Arthropoda; class Insecta; order Diptera; family Syrphidae; genus Volucella; species Volucella bombylans. The sequence continues at coordinate 152,684,274 of OX422143.1, forward strand.
CATGACGTCAATAAGCTATTTTAGGTTTTTCTCACTGATGAACTGATGAACAGAAAAGTCGCTGACCATTTTGGGATGTTGGGAAGAATTCGTTTGGTCTGTCGTCAAACTGGAGGGTCATCTGTATATCTTCATACAGTAAGTACTGGGTAAGTCATTTCTTGTTTGCATTCATTTGGAAATAAAGTGAAAATTAACTCTTCCAAACCTTGTTTCCTCTATCCTTACACTCTCTGTGAGAATAGATTTTCTAGTCGGAATTCTGAGTTCTAGATATGAAGACGCAACAACCCATCCTCCATTTCTTTAAACGGAATCCAGTTTCGGTACGGTGAAAAGTTAAGAGTGCTTCAAAATTCACACAAGAAATAACACAGGTTTTTAATTAAAAATTGCAAATTTCTTATTGATTCTTAATGGCTGATTAAGTATTGCTGACACATAACATTGTCGAAATTTTCCATGACAGTTTTTGTATAAATGTGGCTGAGTTTCGTTGATACAACGCTCAATTTGCTCATTCAAAGCGGGGGTGGTCATGGGCTTGTTGGCATAAGCATAAGTGAAAACCCCGAAAAAAAAATCCAATCGCCTTATTTCGCATGATCTGGGCGGCAAACTCGGATCACCAAAATAGGAAATTACGCGACCAAGAATTAACTCATGCAGTAATTGAATTGTTTCATGTGGAACCGTCATGCTGAAACTACACGTCGGTCGTCCACATCCATATCTTGCAATTTAAGCACAGAAAACTGGATTATCATATCGCGATAGCGAGCACCATTAACTGTTATTTCCTGACTAGCTGCATCTTCAAAGCAGAATTGTCCGAAAATGCCCACAGCCCAAAAACCTTACCAAAGAGTGTCACGCAGTTGATGCATCACAATTTCTGAACCCCAAATTCGACGACTTCAAGATGAAAATAAGCCTCATCTCTGGAGATGATTTTGTTTGAAAAATCAGCATCCACTTGTTGAATGTCTATAGTGCATTCAACGAATCTTTTCGTTATGCATAGTCAGTAGGCTTCAGTTCTTGAGTCAAATGGACTTTGTATGCATGAAGATGCAAATTTTTCGTCAGAATACACTGTACAGAGCTTCTCGAAATGTTGAGAATATGTTCCTGGATTCTTAGCAACACTTGTACGACCTGCTTCGATGTTTTGTGTTGAACGACTTGTTGAGGTCACTGATTGATCGGGTCTCCCTGAATTTTTGAATTAGTCTTTTCACAGTTAATGAAGTTAAATTACTATTCCGACAATATTTCGGCATCCAACTGTATCATTTCTAAAATAATATTTGCTCAGCAAAATAAATATTGCTCAGCAATGAAAACGGGTTGTTCTTTCGTCTAGCGCTAGTAACTCTGAGCTGTCAGTTGTCTTTTTTTTCGTCACTTTACTACACAAAGGGAGATCTTCTGCACAGACTTGCTTAGTTACTTCAAGAGTTTGCTACGTTGAGCACTTCACTTCCGTTTTCCACATCGCAGCCCTTTGCTTGAATGCAAACTTTCTCTGCTTTAGATAGATTACACAGTTGATCAACACAGTGGTTGCACTTAGCGAGATTGGCCAGCCTTTCCAATTCGGAGCATCTTTACAGGTATACCGGTCTCGTCCCCTTTGGCATTTAGACACTGATCGAACTTCAACTTTTGCTGGTTGAAACAACGCTTTTAGAGAGGGGATCGATTTGACCGTATCAACCGAATTCAGTCCACCAGAACTACGACTGCTAGTTGTAGTGCCGACATTATCCGGACATCTTGCAAGGATAAAACCACCGTTGATTTCGTTTTTGTCAACAGGTCTGATATTTTCATCCAATTTCTGTCCATTAGAACTTTAACCTCCCTTGGTTGTAGCACCGATATTATCCGGGGATCGTGGGTGGGGAAATTTATCAACAGTAGGGTAGTACTGCCAGAAACTTTCATTACTGGCTCTGTTTCAGACGGAAGAATATAAGTTCTGTGAGCTTGGCCGGATTCACTCGCTTCAGTCACTTCCATTGATAGGTTTCTCTTCTCTGTTATTGCTCAATGAGTCAGACACTAGCACTCGTGCCTTTGACAGCACTTGCTGTCTCTTTGTGCCGTGCTGTCGTAGCTGTCATCAAATTCGAAAGATCTAGCAACTAGCGAGGGGTTTTGTTTTGTATGTTGTTTGTTTGGCCTAAATCCATATTGATAATGAGCTATACGGATATACGATATCCTTAAGCTTCTACAGCCCGCGCAGGTATATACGCTTTTTTTCCTTAGGCTAAACAATGTTGAGATTGCATTCAGCTTCGAAACTTTACACAGGTCATGATTTAGGACTTCTCTGTCCTAAAATATTATCTAGTTCAAATGGATTGAACAACTTTCGAACGTCATCATCGTTAAAAGGATCATTTTGCATATCAGGCTAACGCAGGTCATCATTGTTAGAAAGGAAGAGAGATGAGAGAAGAATTATGTTTCTACACAACAATCATCATCGTTGATAAGTCGCATATTGTAATGAATAAGCACGGACTGGGTCTGTACACGAGTTTATTTATATCTTTCTAGGTGTTCGCTCAGGCTGTGTTCTGACACTTTCTTTCTAATAGCCGCTTCATCCAGCAATAACTTTGATTTATAGGCTATCCTGTGGCTCCTTTTTTCGGAAACGACGATATTCTTCCCTCGAAGAGTTCTCCAACTGCTTGGGCTTGCAATATTTCTAGTTCACTGAAGGTGTTTGTCTTTGATCTTTATTAAATCAGGGACTTTATTATTGTGGTCGACTGAAATTAAGAAAATCAGACATATTGTAGTATCTCTCTTGCCTTGCACCAAGTGGAAGCGTAGTACTTCTCGATCTGTTTTTTTGTTCATTACAGTTCTTCGACGTATTGGTATATGTCCGCGTTCGTCCTTTGTCTTCAACATAGTAAACGTACTTGTTAATGTCGGCTTCTTTGAACGTTTGGGGATTGAAAATACTCAGCCTTGTGTAGAATTTTTTGACAGTCAATTCCCAATAAGATGAATTTGATGATGACGACTCGTTGAACAGAGTACGGCCAGGTCCATTTCTTACTCTTAGGTTGTGCCAACCTTGTACAATGACACGGTATCCCACTGCAAAGTCCTTTACTTTAGGTCCGTTTTCAGAAGTGGTATCGTCGCATACTGGATGTCTATGACACAGAAGGTGATCTTCACGTGAGGAATTACAATAACACTTATAATATACATATAAACTGTTCACTAGTAATGTCCGTCAACGCGAAGGATTATATGCTTTGAAGAATAGTGCTGTGAGGCCACTACGGGATATTTTTTTAAAGTCCTCACCTATCAATTTTATGTCGAATTTATGTACCACTTTGATCAAACAGTTCCCGTGTGGCGCTCCCATTGTTCCAATTTGAGTTCTGTTTTTTTTTTTGTTAAGTAGGTAAATCTGTTGTTGATATTCCCTCCAAATCTTAGCGTCATAGCTTGACATTTGCAAAAGTTACGTAGCCAAGAGAAGAGTACATCTATCTCTGTGTGTGTTGGCGATTTTTTACAATTTTAGAACTTGTATTAAATTTTGCGTAAAAAACTGATTTAATGGTATGCGAATGTTAGAAATGTTGGAAAAATGTTTCGGCAACGATTCTCTAAAGAAAACGGTCGTTTACTAGTGGCACGATCGGTTCAAAAGTGGTTCTGAGTCAATCGAAGATTATGAACGCATTGGCAGACCATCGACATCGAAAACCGACGAAAACATTGATGGAGTAAAAGAAATGTTGGTCAATAACCGCAAATTAACCATCAGAGAGATAGCGGAGGACAGTGGATAGTGGATCCGTCAAAGACATTTTGTTTAATGATTTGGGTTTCTGTCGTGTAGCAGCAAAGTTGGTGCCAAAAGACCTCAATTTCTTGCAAAGAAGACACCGTGTTGACGTCGCAAAAGAGATGGTTTGCGAGGCTGAAGCAGCATCTACATTTTTGCCAAAATACAGAAACTGATCTAGCCAGATTCCAAGGTATCTGACTACATTTCGACACGACAGGCAAGAGGTTGTCCATGTTGTCCAATGATAGAGAACTTTCGCCAATTTTTCCTGGTATCCCTAGAGGCTCCAGACAACGGCGTCCTAAAGAGAATGGTTTCCGACTTCTGAAAGTTGATTTTCAACTTCCAGTCATCGCAAAATCGTCTTATCTTATCGAAGTCACGCTGCAAGAGAGTATTAATGACCTCGATTTTTGGACATGTTCTATACGCTATCAAATCGTCTGCGTACGCAATAGTATGGGGAAGTGAACCTATCAAGTCGCTTGTAAAAATGTTGAATAGAATCGGCGAATTGACCGCACCTTGCTGAAGACCATTTTTAATTTGAAATATTCCAACAGAAGTCACATCACCATTTTTCACGATGAACTGTCTGTTGGTTAGCATATTATAAAGAATGTACAAGAGTGGTTTATTGATACCCAGCCTAGTCAGCTTATAGAAAAGACCCTCTAACCATACGGTGTCGAAGGCCTTCTCCAAGTCAACAAGGCAGGCACCAGTGCACTGTTTCTTGCCTTTGTTCCATTGGATATCGGACACCAGTTTAGACGCGGCATGTGAGATATCATGTCCCGCCTTAAAACCGAATTGATTATCCGGAACTATATGTTTGTCCTCAACCCACCTAGACAGAGCTCTATTGATTACCTTTTCAAAAACCTTACTGATATTCGGAAGGAGACTTATCGACCGGAGATTCGCCGGATTGGATATATTCTTCCCCTTTTTGGGGATAGGTTGAACCACCGCCGTTTTCCAATGCGCTGGATAATGTGCATTATTCATTGCATTATTAAACATGGTAGTGTAGATGTCCACCGCTTCTAGAGGAAGATGTCGAAAGCACGATATTCGGAATGCCAACGGTCCCCTACGGAGGTAGGTCACCCTCTCTGGCAATGACATTATTTGCCATATTTTCGTCGCTGAACCGGGTGAAACCAGAACCCTCGGAACGCCAGTTCCCTATTTCATTTCGAATGCAGAAGTCGTGTCCCAAGACGGGATTGTCCAGGTCATAATTAGGGTCAAAGATATCAATGGCCCTGTATACTTCCTGGAAAGTCGCCCCTATGGTCTCAACCTTCTCCTGTGGATCCTCGATCACAAAGAAGGCGTCATCATCAGCGGCCTCATTTGGATCAATACCAGCTATTGTCAGTAACCGTTCGTTGTCTGTTGTCCGGGCTATTTTAAGACACTGAAGATCGTTTTGATTTTTTCTCCGAAATAGTTTATTTATTTGCGGAAACATATTCGGGTTGCTGGTGTTTACAGCCCGAACCTTGTTGTTCCAATACAAACTTACAGAGATTCTGTAATTCTCTTTTATTAGCGTTTGAATATTTTTAATCGACGACTTCAGTTTGCTAATCTCCGGGTCTTGTCGGTCAGTTAACTGTCTGTACAAGTTTTTAAGTCTTGTCAGAAGTCTACTTTTCTGTCGGTGCAGTGCGTCAATAGTAGGATTGCGGAACAAGTCTTCGTTAGTCGTACGTCGATACCGCGGTATTGTAGTGTCCATAGTTTGTTTAATTGTCTCGTCCATTTGTTTTAGGTAATTGCCGATCTCCTCGTTTGACAAATTCCTATTGGACGGTGGGTGGAGCGTGTTCGACGAGAGCGCTCTTGTCAAGGTTGCGGAGAAGCGTGTCCATCGAGTCTTACTGTAGTTGTAAGAATATCAACTACAATTTCGCAATTTCGTTAGGAACTGTAATTTCGGTGCTAAAACCGCAATGGTCGCTGTCATACACGAATTCGTACCTGTCAGTCGTATGCGTTCGTCGTACAGCAGTAGATCCAAATAAGACCCGCCTCTGGGAAACGACGGGATATCCGTCGCTTTAAGACCGAGTCTGTACATGACATCGTGCTGACACCACCAATCGAGTAGTAGGTTCCCTCTAGTATTTGGCAAATTATTTCCCCAATCTCTGTGTCTAGCGTTAAAATCCCCGCCGATTATAAAATAATTCTCCCCCGATTCCAGCCTCAGAAGTCGAAAAAGCGTGTCGAGCTCTGTAATGAATAGGGTGGATTGTGAAGTCTCAGGTGCATAAACAGAGGCCAAGTACAGCCGCTTTCCACTGCGGAGCGGGATGTAAACGACGACTGCCTCCAACATCCGGAACCTGCGCAACACGCCCTTGTACACTCTGTGAAATTTTATACCTTCTTTAATGAAAATCGCGACACCGCCTCCACGTTTGGATCTGGGCCGGTTTCTTCTTCTAACAATATAATTATTGTACTCCAAATTGTGCTTATCGGTTAGCTTAGTTTCGCTAGCGAAAAGCACATCAGGAGTTTGGTCTTGTAGCAATTTAAACATTGCGGCTCTTCGTTCAATCCTAATCAGTGAATTAACATTCACCTCAAGGACCTTCAAAGTTTGCTCCACCATGTGCGTACAAATTACGACATGTGTTGCGTTAGGCCCGGCAGCAGCGCGTAGATCTGGTCCACCCGCTTGGCCTGTTCTTGCACCTGCTTTTGCAGCTGAGCCATCTGCCTTGTATTGCGAGCAAGATAGCCAGCATGTTAGGTGTAGCTTCCGTTGTTCTCGGCGTTGGCGCCGGAGAAGCAACAGTCGCTTGCTGTACCGTAGCCCCCCTACCTGCCGCCATTTGGGCGTAGGAAATTTGGGACGTGACGGCTGGTGTTTGAAATCTGACAGGTGAACGTTTGACCTCCACCTTCTGCTGCCGAGTAAGTTTTGTTTTCTTAATGTCAGCGAACTTAGGACAACCCCGATAGTTTGCGGTGTGTCCCACGTTTAAACATAACACGCACGAAAGCTGCGACCTATCGGATGCTCCGTCAACACCCAGAGCACACTCCTCAGAACTGTGGTTCTTAGCGCACTTCACGCATCGAGGCTGCATTTGGCAGTTCGACGCGGCGTGCCCGAACCTCTGGCAGCGAGCGCATTGTACGAGTATAACGCCTTCGCTCCTTTTTAATTTTTCCCAGTGAACCACCTGGTAGTCTAGGACATTGATACTCCTTAGACTATCCAGACGGCTTTCGGGACTGAGCTGCACCAGGAAGAAGAACGGCAGACTGTATTACAGTGGATGGCATGGCGATCGTTCCCCAAACGCTTAATATTAAAATTACTACCAATGACCTACTTACACGAGTCCTTGGTTGCATTTACCTCTAGTTTATAGGTCTTGATCGGAGGCACCTTCTCCTTCTTCTTCTGCTGCTATTGTTGTTGTTGTTGTTGTTGCTGCTGCTGCTGTTGTTGTTGTTGTTGGTGTTGTTGCTGCTGCTGCTGTTTTGTCAGCTGCTGTGGTTTCAGCTGCTGTTGTTCTTGCAGCAGTTGCTGCTTTTTCTGCATTTGTTGTTTCGGCTGCTGCTGTTTATGTTGTTGCTGCAGTTGTTGTTTCTGATATTGATGTTGTGAGCTCTCTACGTCTTGTTGCTCCCTCTGCCTGCGTGCAGTTTGTCGGTGCTTAATAGCAAGCACTTTTTCATTAAGCATTCGTATGCTGCTGTTAAGCTCTTCTATTTCTTCATCCTCATCTTCAGATTCAGATGCCGCTAAAGAGGCAAAGTTATTGTTGTCGCTCTTATAATGGACCTCATCAGTGATGTACATGAACGTATCATCTGACTGCTTTTTATTTTGTTGTGTTGTTTTTGCTGTTTCAGCTATGAAAGCAGCACCCATTTTTAGTTTTGTTAAGTTCGGAGTGGTTTTTAACGTCCTCCTCCTTTTAATGGCTTTCGCCACGGCACCGGCAACACCATTGTTGCCTTTTACAACTCCTGTTATGGGAAGAGCGGAACGCTCTCCACCATCCATCACGTGATTTTGTTAGGTACTGCTTTTTGCTTTTGTTTTGATAACAAAAGTTCCAAGCAGACCGGGGATCGAAGCCGTGTCTCACAATTTGACGATCGACGCCGCTAACCTCGTGACTAATGAGTCAATTAACAAACAGGCAACCAATTATCTTTACTACGAAATCACTATGTTTTTCACTCTAGTAAAAGTCGAAACACGTTTATTCTCTGCGGAGATCTGCGAACGACTGAAATTACGAGTACATTTCAGTATGTATGGCAACCTAAATCTCGATTTTGCCTTGGTTCGGCAGACTCCTGTGACTTTGCGATAGTACAAGTTTTGGTAATGTGATGCTACTCTTCTAAAAACTGGCTTTTGGCATTGGAAGCAAAGTAGTGGTTCGAGAGTAAGACATAATAATACATAGTCCTGTTAAAGTGCTATCATTTCGACAAGCCTTCAGATGGACCTTACTTACTAACATTCTGTATCATTAATTTTCCATTTCAATGTGTAACTTCTTTGCTTGTGGTCGCATCATTATAGGCTCGAATAAGAATGACTTCACCTAAGATGCATCCGGCAGCACTAATAACTGTGTGGACATGATTTTTCCCTCGCTTATTGAACTCTTCAAGGATGAGTCGTTATCAGTGACTCAACTTCAATTCGCGGTCGCAGTTCCTTGTTATCAGAAATGATCTGATTCTGCCTTAACAACACGGTGGTTGTGCTTATATCACGCCTACAAATGTGAGTTGCTCCATTAACACGTCGTATTCTTGACAATGGTGCCAATGACTCTTTCATTTCCCTGAATTTTTCTACAGCTCATTGCCAGCAGAATTCTCATGTTCACATGTTATGTCTTAGATAGCCCGTATCGCTTTCATAAATAATTTTTTTCATCATCATCGGAGGACGTACAAAGGTGTGGTCTCTCGAGATAGCAGTTTGATGTATATATCTCAAAGTGCTTTCTATCTAAATGAATACCGCTCGCTTTCTCTTATTCTGTCGACAGTATCTTGCATATTATCACACACGTTATAAACATTATAACCCTATGATGTTTTTTTAACGTCACTTCCTCCTCTTTCTGCCCTGCCAAAAATGTAAAGAATTACAAAAAGACAAATCTCACATTCAACCATTTATTTGCTGCCTCAACGAAAATATGATTTACACATCTTTGTACGTTTAACCGCGTAGCCTCCTGCAGTCTTTAAATGTTTAAATGTACCATGCTTCACTCTTGAGAATCATAAAAAAAAATTATTACCTGACAATATTGCTACCTTTTTTATCCATCTCATCGACAGATACACGATACAAGAGTCTCTTAAGAGAACCAAACCATCATGGACGTAACGTTAAGCATCCCACAGAGCAATTCATAAATTTTACGCTTGCTGCTGCAAATTGTTGGCAAAAGAAATTCGCTGGTCGTAAAATAAATTTGCATGCTCTTTTGGAAATTTTATTGCGAAAATGTTGTTTTGCTCTTTTGAACAAAAAAAAAAAAAAACAAAAAACAAAAAACAAAACTTGGCAATTATTTAAGGCTCTTGTTGTAGTAAGACGGGTTATGATTTTTTTTTTAAATCAATTTGGTAGCGCGAATGTTGAGAATTGCTATCCGGTAGCATTTTATGAGCAAGAGTTTTGATAATTATTAAGGAAAAACTTTCAAAATATTATCTCGGAAGTTGTGACTTTAGTATTGCAACCGAATATGTGGCTGTGGATCATGGCCAACATTTTTTTATATATTCAGTTCCCATTCAATTGAAAAATGCTAAGTTTTATGTATGAGCCGTGGTGTGCCAATAATTGACTTTGTTTATCCATGTAAGCCACTTACCTGATGATTTTCTTGGTGCATTTGGGAATGCTACTTAGACAACAAGTGCAATCTGTGATGAAAGTATGGAGCAGGTCAATGAAGTTATGACCATTGATATCTAGAAACATGGGTTAAAGAAGCTTTAGAAAATTTACTTGCTCCGTTCTGCAGGTTAATAAGATAGTGGGCAAGATGACTTTCCCACAATTTGAAGTCCGGATCTGTGCCTACGAAGAACATGGCCAGACGATAATCCAATGGATCTGATGTGTCAAATTTTAATATGCTACGACTGTATGCTATATGCTCTCGTGGTACCTTATCGGTAACTTCATTAGGGTCGTTGCAATGCGATTTGGCTCATGAATTTATCATTAGGCGTTAAAGATACCCGCTGGCTCGCTTAGAGGAGTTCAGATACGCTTTTATTGCAAGGCAGCGCGGTTTGCAGAAATACTTCTTAAGACAGCCAAATTTGACTCGTTCTTGTTTCTCCCCATCTTCGGATGCGTTCCACAACTACTCGTATTATCAATACGATGTACTCGTAGCTGGCCATTTTTTAATCACATTTTTCCATATACATATAAAAGATACAAGGATTATGGCATCGTTGGAAACTGTTCAAAATCCACTGTGGGCTCGATTCAGTAAACGTTTTACTTTTGCCGCGCTTGATATATGTATTGGGTTCTGCGGTTATTTTCTTGCAAGTAGTGTTTATCATTTCAGAAAATCTCTGTGTATAGGTACCGTTATGAAATTTTTGTTGTTTATTCCAATAGGGAGGGTAGGCCTTTACATTGTTACGAGAATTTGTTGTGATCGGACGTGTTTTAAGTGCTAAATTTTTTTTTTTAAATATAGGATAAGAAAGTGCAACTGCTTCTTTTTCCTTTAAGAAAACGGTGTCAAAGTGACAGAAGGGCAACGAGAGATTTGCAGCATGCATGGAGATTCGGCTATAAGCGTCGACACTTCTTAGAGTGGATTTATACGCTTTCGTTCAGGAAAATACAGACCTTGCTGATGCTTTTCGCTCTGGACGTCCACCCACCACAGACGTCGATTAAATCTTGGCTGCAGTTAGCATTGACAGGGGTTTGATGACACGGGAGATCGCACAGCGGTTTAACATCGCCCAAACAACTATTTCGCAGAGACTGAAAATTCTTGGAGGTGGATGTTTGGATTCCTCATGAACTCAGTGAAAGAAACATTTTGGATCACATAATGGTCTGTGAATCTTTCGTGAGATGGAACTCGTTTGAGGCTTTTCTAAAACGAGTGGTTACGGGAGACGAAAAATGGGTGGTTTACAACAACATTCGGTATAAGGGTTTATGGTGCGCTCCTGGTGAAATACCGAAATCGGTCGGTAAACATGATTTGCATCCCAAAAAGGTCATGTTGAGCATTTGGTGGGACTGGCGAGGTGTCCTTTACTTCGAGTTGCTTCTACGCAATCCGACTATAAATGCCATTAAATATTGCTCTCAGCTCGATACTTTGAAACGGGCAGTAGAAAAAAACCGATCAGAGTTGACGAACAGGAAGGGCGTTGTTTTCCATTACGACAACGCTAGACCACACATAGTTTTAGTGACAAAACAAAAGCTGAATTCATTTGACTGGGAAGTTATGCAGCGCCCACCGTACTTTCCAGACTTTATACTTATTTAACCTAAAAAAAACCGCAGAACTTACTAAGCAACCCAATAGTATTCGTATATTAGAGCGTGTAAGAGTTTTCGATTTTATTCAGGCCATCAATAACTATTTTCCATTCCTTACAGCGAGTGTAATCAATAGTCGATCCCAAGCCCAGGGGCACAAACAGCTGGATTCGCTGAGAATAACTACCACCAATATTCTGCAGTATGACGGGTCTAACTTCGTAAATGTAGCTGAACAATCGAAAGTGTATATTCCTATCTACTTGTTTCTCCTACTCCAAACCTTTAAACCCCAAAAAAAAAATTTAATTTTGCAAAAATTATAGAGGTCAGAAAAAGCCACATTTTTTACCAATTTATTTCAACAATTTATTTAACTTGCATTGAAAATCATATTTCAAAGGTTTAAAGTATAGCTAAAAGCGTCAAGAAGATCTCCTTAACATTTTGGAACGATCGGAAAATTATTTTTTGTGTTATGTTGCATGCTGTTACGAAAAATGCTGTTTCGAGAAAAAGCGATTTAAAGTTTTCGGAGCAAACAAAAAACGACAATTTTTCGACTTACCGATCAGCCATTCTAGGGGCATACAAAATTCCTACTGATTCATCTAGAGCTGCTCTTCCTTGTTTACGAAGTGTACGGGCTTTTTTTGAGGCCATAAATGCCTCTTTGTTCTGCTAAGAAAAGGAGCAGGCGTACCGTCCCTTGTTCATGTAGTCAGAACCGCCCGCTGTTCCCACTAAAATCGATCGTGCACCTGCGGTCGAAAATACGCTGCCGAAACGAATAAAGATTTTGCTTTGAAATTGTAAGGAGATATTCTTGAGATGTTGTAGAATAAGTAGAAAAATTAAAAAATAAAATAAAAAAATTTGGAACCTTCCCCCTTAACACCCTATCTGGAGCATAAATTTTCAACAAATACACAAGTGTATGGCTGTTTATATGGGAACACAAAACGTTTCGAACCAAAAATATGTCATGACCCGGCCTTCTTGAATTAAGTGATATATAACACTTAGTAATTGACACCTACCTCTATAAGATGGTTCAAAATCCCATGGCATTTTAACAAATATATATTTTGTAAAGCGTCTTTACACCCTTTCAATACTATCCGAGTACGTCAGATAATTTGGATTCTAGATAACATCGACCTCACTAGGGCGATGAAAACAGATAAAAGCGTGTAAGGATCCGAGAAGTCTTTCGAGCTTTTTTTAATGAAACTTACTAGTGAATTAGCCTTCGCAACTTTTTCGATATGAGAAATGAACATTAGTTTTATATCAATGTATACACCAAGATCTTTAATTTTGATATCCCTTGTTAAGGTGATGCCTTCAACAACAATTGGACAAATAGAAACGAAAGAGCATACATTAAGCAGTGACACAATTTGAAATGGCAAAATGAATAAAAAAAAAAATGAAAAGTTGTGGCCCAAGATGACTCCCTTATGGAACATCATAAATACACGAGATTAATCTTGAATAATTTTTATCGAGGCAGACCATCTAAAGCCTATCAATTAAAAATGAGAAAATCCACTTCAACATTGCTGAATGGAATCTAAATCTTGTTAGCTTCTTTATACGTAACACATTGTCCACAGAATTAAAGGTTTTGCTGAAGTCCGTAGAAACAGCGTCAACAGCATTGATTACAAAAGATGTAGAACTGGCAAAATTTGATGTTGCGGAGGGTCCCTGTAAAGTCGACGGCAAATAACACAAATTTGTTAAATCTGAATTATTAAAAGTATTTATTCAAAACAAAATCTCAAAGGGCAGAAGGCTAACAATAAAATATAGACGTTCGTAATCGTTGTCGTCGTCGTTTTCTTTAAGTATCTTTTCGCTATCCCGTCTGTCGGCTGACTGCGATACTTTTTAGTTTTCCCTTCTCGCCACCTGGATGTCATCGATATGAATTAAGTAAGGGTGGGTGAAAATGTTAAGGGTGTCAACATTCCTCCCCCCGTGAATCAACTCGGGATTCACCTTCTACTGACAAAACGGCTAGTTTCGTGACCGGTCGACGCATTGATCCCTGAGTTGTCTTCACTTCGGCCACACGGACGTGACCATCTTTGGCAGGAAAAACTTTTATAATTCGTCCCTTTTTCCACTGGCTTCTAGGTAGGCTGGGATCACATATGATCACTAAATCGTTGACTCGAAGAGGAGTGGTCTTGTCATGCCATTTAGGTCGCTGAAGGAGTTGAGGCAGGTACTCAATAACCCATCTTTTCCATAGACGATCCTTTAGATTTTGAGCAATTCGCCATTGTTTTTTGAGGCAGATTTCTGTGCCAGGTGGTTGTGGAGTCTGCGTAGAATTAACACAGCCTAACAAAAAGTGGTTAGGAGTGATTGGCTCATCTTCTTCAGTCGATAGGGGAATATGTGTCAGCGGACGAGAGTTAATAATATTTTCTGCTTCAATCAATACGCTCCTAAGCGTCTCAACTCTCGGCGATGTTTCATGTAAAGTCTTCGAAAGCAGGCGTTTAACAATTTGTATTAGGCGTTCCCAACATCCGCCCGAGCTAGGATTCAGTGGGCAATTGAAAACCCATTCGATGTTGTGCTTCGTTACTTCATCGTTGATTACATCAGTATCTAATAGACGTGCGGACTGTTTAAGTTCTCTCTGGGCCCCAATAAAATTCGTGCCGTTGTCACTACGAATTCGCTTTGGAGTTCCACGTCGATTTATAAAATTTCGAAGGCAAATAATAAAGGCGTCGGTTGACAAGTTTTCTGCTAGCTCCAAATGCGCAGCCCTTATTGTCAAGCAAGTAAAGATTACGGCCCATCTCTTCTCTCGTCGCCGACCGATGGAAACATTAAATGGGCCAAACAAGTCAACACCTGTATACGTGAAAGGGCGAACGTAAAGAGTCACTCGGTCTTCAGGTAATTGTCCCATAAAAGGTGGAATAGGCTTGGCTCTATCGATTTGACAATGTTGACAGTTATGTCGCACGGATTTCAATACTGCTTTGATGTGTGGGATCCAGAATTTTTGTCTTGTCTCGTTTATTGTCACAGCCGTATTTTGATGGTGACATTTTACGTGAAAGTAGAGGACGATCAGCTCCGTAATTCTGTGTCGCTGTGGCAAAACTATAGGACGCCTGGCTTCAAAAGGTAAGCAGAAAGCTTCGTCCATTCGACCATGAACTCGCAGAAGACCTTCTTCATCCAGATATGGCGAAAGAGAATAGATCGAACTACCTTTCAAAACTCTTCTCAATCTTTTTAAGGCATCTATTTCTTCGTGAAAGACTTCATTTTGGACAATTTGACATAGGAATTTTTCAGCGTCATCAAGGTCCTTGGCAGTAAGTGGACCCTTTGGATTTATATTACTGCTCAGTTGCTTTTTCATCAGGCTTCGAAATCGTAATACCCAGGCAGTCATTCGTTTGAGCTTTAAATATGAAGAAAATCTATTAAAATCAATGAAATCATTACTTGCCTTAAGATGGAATAGTGCACAAGTTTTAATTTCCTCTTCTAGTTCTTCTGGAGGTGGTTCTAATTGTGATGTTGGCCAATATTTTTCTTCATAATTTAAAAACGCAGGACCTCTTATCCACGAACTGCTTGTTTCAAACTTAGGTGGTATTTTGGGATGAGTTGCAGCATCGGCAGTGTTTTGGCTAGTGGGAACCCATCGCCACTGACTGGGACTGGTACTCGTTATTATCTCAGCTACGCGATGTCCAACAAAAGGTTTATACTTCCTTCCAGTTGAGTGGATCCAGTAAAGCACCGTTCGTGAATCACTCCAAAGAAAAACACGATCCACCTTCACTTCGTGGTTTCGGCAAATCATTTTTTGAAGACGTACCCCAAGTACGGCAGCTTGAAGCTCTAATCTAGGCACTGACATCAGCTTTTGTGGGGCTGTACGTGTTTTTCCCATGACGAAGGCAACATCTACTCCGTTTGAAAATTCGATGCGAAAATACCCAACTGCGGAAAAGGCAACTTGACTTGCATCAACGAATATATGTAGATCTAGTTTGACGGCGACCAATAAATTCGGCGAGTAACAGCGATTTATCATAAACTCTTTTACATTCTGGAACTCTCTCCACCAGGCAATCCATTTCGTATGCAATTCGGATGGAATGGGATCGTCCCACTCAAGGTTGTATTTCCATGTATGCTGCACTAAAAATTTTGAAAATACCAAGAAATCAGCTAGCAGGCCATATGGATCGAAGACAGCCATTACTATGCCAAGTAATTCACGCTTTGTTGGAGCTCGAACTTCTTGCAATACTTCTTGTGGAATCCGGTGGAACTTGGTCTGGAACCGAAAGGTGTCTGTAGAAGTATCCCAGAACATTCCCAGGACTTTATCTGCTGATGCTTGTCTTTCCATAGTAATGCAAATACCTTTTTGGCGACTGGAACCATTTAAAGTTGTTTCTAAGAAGTTTGAATTAGATATGAAACTCCTTAAATTGAACCCAGCTTCGGCATTAATGTCGACGACTTGACGGCATATTCTCTCGGCTTCTTGTTCTGATGAAAAGCTCACTACAAAGTCGTCAACATAATGTTTCTCCTTAACAGCTGTTGCGGCTTCAGGAAACTGTTGTAGATAATCTTCAGCATTTCGATTCTTAACATATTCCGCACTGCAAGGAGAGCACACGGCTCCAAAAATCATCGAGGTCATCACATATTGCTGAATGGGCTGTCTGCAATCACTGTCTCTCCAAAGGAATCGTTGCGCGTGTTGATCGGCGGCACGTATCTTTATTTGTGAAAACATTTCACATATATCGGCAGCTACACCTATGATTCCTTGTCTAAATTGAAGAAGAATATTAATTAACGGTTTTGCTTGTTCCGGACCCTTAAGAAGCATGAAGTTTAGAGAGACATCATTAATAGTGGCGGCAGCATCAAATACTATTCGAAGTTTGTCCGGCTTATGTGGATTTTGAATGGCGAAATGTGGCAAATACCATACTGGCTCTGTGGTAATCAACTCACCTGGTAATAGACGTCTTGCATAAGACTTCTCAAAATATTTCGTCATTTCCCTTTGGTACCGCTCGGCAAATTCGGGATCGCGTTGCATCCTCCTTTCAATGTTGACAAGTCGTTTCTGGGCCATACCATAACTGTCTGGAAGTTCAGTCACATCTTTCTTCCAAAGAAGTCCTGTTTCGAAATTCTTGCCATCATCAAGTCTTCGCGTAGTCGTCTCCAATATTTTTCTGGCTGCAGCATCTTCTTCAGACTCCAATATCGTCGATGTAGCATTAACTCCAAAGTTATCAGTTGAGAAATACTCCGCTACAATCTGATTTAACTCATTCAGTGAACGATGCTCTCGAATATGGAAACTAAAAGAACTCGGGGAGGCAGATGCTGGCGTTGGGCCATATGCCACCCAACCCAACTTCGTCTTAGCGGCAATCGGCAATGATGCGTCGGACTGGACAATCGTAGATGACGCTCCGAGATGAACATAATCTAATCCCAGCAACATGACAGGCTTGGCGTTTTTATAATCGATAATGGGAACTGTTTTCAAGTGACCAAAATCCAATTTGCGTAATGACTGAACAGGTAGATCTAGGTTGCGAATTGTTCTAATATTCTTGAGGGCGAAACGATGTTCTTTTTCATGTCCCTCGATCTCCAGATTGACCTTTGAAGACTGCTCTGATGTTATTTTCTGACCGTACCACTGTAAAGACAAACGCTGAGATGGTCCCTTAAGTCCGAGTTTGTTAGCTGTACGTTCTTCCAAAAGAGATACTGCAGATCCTTCATCAAACATTACAAATACCTCAGCTTTTCCATTTGGACCAAATAATGTGACTGGTAATATTTTAAATAACTGGCTAGAACACCCAACTGCAGCCCGGCAACTGTGCAAACGTCTGGCACTGTCTCTGTTTGCAGATTCCTCATGAAGGCATGGATGATGGTATCGCTGACAACCATCAACACCACAAGGTTTCTTAGTTCGACAATTCATCGAATTATGTCCTTTACTAAGGCAAGAAAAACATAGTTGTTGACTTTTGACTTTATCCCATCGTTCCTGGATAGAAATCGACTGATGAAAATCTTTACAGTTACCCAGTTTGTGGTCTCCTCCACACTGATAGCATTTCAGTTCCTTTCTTGGACTATTTTCATCCGCATGCATTACTCGACGTATCTGTTGTGGTTGTGAACTGGCTCTTATTATGGCTTGACTTGACAATGGCATTAACCCAATAACTCTGGCAAGGTCCCTCAACCAGATTGAAAAATCATGAATGGTCGGAAATGGTTTTATGGAAGCGGCATGTCTTACCCATTCGAACTGTCTATTTGTTGGCAATTTCAAAACAAGCTATTCCAAAAGCGACGGGTTTGATAAATGTTGTTGGCAGTTTGCAGATGTTAGAAATACAACTACATTGCGTACCTTCGTCGAGAATGAAATTATTTGTTCCACTTTGGCTTCACTGATGGATGGAAATTGTTGTATCTTGCTCAATTGGCACCTGACGAGCAGATCTGGTCTGCCAAAGCGAAACTCCAGTTCTTCCATGGCCTTAGGAATGTCATCTGGATATATTAACATCGACTCGACTGAATCTTTGGCCAGACCAACTAAACATCTCTGTAGTCGCATTAGGTTATGCCTGTTGTTGTACCTAAAGGCGTCAGTTGTATCTCTAAAACTTGCGAGAAACAACGGCCATTCTTCTGTTTTTCCCGAAAAGATAGGTAGGTCATACAACCTTGACTCATTTTGTGAAACCATTGTGGCATTGGATATATGATTTGATGGCTCCGGAATTGAAAACTGTACTGGCTGTATGGAAGATGAAACTAAACATGGTTGTACATACCCTGGTGCTGAAGCTGTAATCTGCCCTGGTGTTGGCATTGACTCATACACTGACGCTGACACTTGAGCTATTGGCGAATGCATTTGTCCATGAGCAGGCGCTGGCGCTGGTCCTAAAACTGACATTGGCATTTGTCCTGGTGTCGCTGATGTATAAGGCGCTGACGACGACATTTGTCCATGTGCTGACGCTGGTCCTAACACTGACATTGGCATTGGCATCTGTCCCAGTGTCGACGCTGGTCCTAATACTGACGCTGATGCATGAGGCGCTGACGACGGCATTTGTCCATGTGCTGACGCTGGTCCTAACACTGACATTGGCATCTGTCCTGGTGTCGACGCTGGTCCTAATACTGACGTTGATGCATGAGGCGCTGACGACGGCATTTGTCCATGTGCTGACGCTGGTCCTAACACTGACATTGGCATCTGTCCTGGTGTCGACGCTGGTCCCAACACTGACATCGGTCGTCCTTCAATACTTGAATCATTGAATCCACTTGGCATGCACTCCACTTGGCTTCGAATGTTCCTAATCTCCTTTTGACTCTCTGCTGTGTTATTGCGCAGTTCTTGAACAGATACTTTCAGAGCATCAATACTCGACACTAACACAGATATTAAATCCCTGTCAAAAGATTGCGACGGTGGGGTTTTGTCTACGTTTTCCATTACTGTCACATCTAATTCATCATCCGAGGATTGATTTTCCTTGGATCCGCTTCTTAAATTGTACTTTTCCATTTTTGGCGTACGTGATCAAGCACAAAACATAAACCCAAAACTCCCTCCTTTTTTCGGCGTCTTCCGTTGAGATTTTAAAAGATACTTTTTTTTTTTGGCTTAGGTATATATATTTATCTCTTTCGCTCTCAGTACAGACGAGATAGGAAATTAAAGAAAAACATGTAAAGTCGACGGCAAATAACACAAATTTGTTAAATCTGAATTATTAAAAGTATTTATTCAAAACAAAATCTCAAAGGGCAGAAGGCTAACAATAAAATATAGACGTTCGTAATCGTTGTCGTTGTCGTTTTCTTTAAGTATCTTTTCGCTATCCCGTCTGTCGGCTGACTGCGATACTTTTTTGTTTTCCCTTCTCGCCACCTGGATGTCATCGATATGAATTAAGTAAGGGTGGGTGAAAATGTTAAGGGTGTCAACAGTCCCGAAACGGGAACTCTGATATACCTATGCTCTTTTACGAGTATACTCGTGCAAATAGTTTAAGCACTCCTTTGGAGCACCTTGTGTGATTTGTTAGGTGCGCAATAAAGATCGTTTGTTGTTTGTTGTTTGTCAATAGATGGCTCCAGCAGTAAGTTCTGATCGATTTTTACATATCCAAAACTCTATGAACCAAACTTAAACATATGGTAAACAAACCATTTTGACACATTAGTGATTTTGTTTTGGCGTCTATATGTCGTCTTTTGGTAGTGTGAAAATGTCCGATTTTGTGACAAATAATCGTCATTTGCCGAAAGGGTTAATTTTGTTCTTTCATTCGAAGAAAACGGCGCCTGAAGCGCATCGACAGCTCCAAAATGTTTACGGTGATGCTGCTTTAAGAGAAACAACGTGCCGTGATTAGTTCCGTGGCTTCAAAGACGGTGATTTCGATGTTAATGAACATCCGTCTGAAGGAAGGCCAAAATCCTTCGAAGACGCGGAATTGGAGGCATTGCTCGATGAGGATCTATTCCAAACTTAAGGAGAGCTTGCCTCAGCATTATGGGTTACCTACCAAGCCATTTCTAAGTGACTGCATGCGTTGGGAACGATTTAAAAACAAGGAACTTGGTTTCCCTATGATTTGAAGCCAAGGGACGTTGTAAACAACTGCTCCAGTGGCAAAAAAGGAAGGGTTTTCTCCATCGCATCGTGACGGGTGATGAAAAATGGATTCATTACAGCAACTCAAAGAGAAAAAGGTCATGGGGACTGCGCGGTCATGCTTGTACGTGCGTCGTCGGTTCGGATATTCACGCTGCGAAGGTTATGCTGTGTATTTGATGGGCCCAGGTCGATTTTATTTATTATGAACTGTTGAAAACCAACGAAACAATCACTGGGGAACGGTATCAACTTCAATTGAGATACGAAAAAGTGATTCTACAGCATGACAACGTTCGGCCTCACGTTGCCAAAACCGTTAAAACCTACCTGGAATGGAAAGTTTAACCCCACCCACCGTATTCTCCAGACATTGCGCCTTCCGATTATTACTTGTACCGTTCGATGGCACATAGTCTGACTGAACAGCAGTGCCGTTCAAATGAAGTCATCAAAAAATGGCTTGATTTGTGAATAGCCTCAAAAGATGAACACTTTTACCTTAACGGTATTCGAGCTCTGCCAGAAAGATGGGAAAAACTTGTAACTAGCGATGGGCAATACTTTGAATGCACCTTTTTTTTGCACCATACATCACGAGAGCAATCTTGGAATTGTTTTATTAATGTCAGAGTTATGATATAATTTCTATTTCAACAGTATACCCAAAGGAAAGCAAAAGGAAGCCATTTGGCAAGTGACAATCTTTTATCACACTTTTAGCATGTTGCAAAAATATTAGCACTTTGAAACAGCCTAGTTTAGCAGCATCTTTTGCACACATGCACTGACAGTTTTCATAACTTCGCGAAGCACTAAGTGACAATATTTTATGTAAAGTTAAGTTGGTTGCCTTCTGTGGGTTTGCAGAAACCGACTTGCTAACTTGGCTAATTATGGACTAACCTCAATTTCAAAGCGTAAGTCCAACCCTACTGGACTTACGTATAGGTCTCAAGAAAATTTGGTTACAAAACCTCTTCAACTTCACTTTGAAAATTTCTTCCTATACCTACACGCGATTTGGTAAAAAGTCGTCACCTCTCACCAAATTTGCTCGAAGTCTTGTTCCCGACCCTCACTAGACACCCTAAATGGCAACTAGCTTCCAAAACTTGATCTCTGTTCAACTGTACCTTCTTACATAGCTTCTCCACTTACAGACAATAACTATAACAAAAATATCTCTCACTCAGCGGAGGTGTGCATAAAAGTCGAACTCAAAATACTCCCATCCGTACATAAGTAAGTAAAAAGGCGTCCATTTCAAGGCGAAGAACTAACAAAACGAACTCTCCTCCCAATCAACAATACAACAATTCGTTGTGTTTGTTTGTTTTTGTTTTATTTTAAATCGAACAAAACTAAAATGGAAATACGGGGACAACCATTCAACAAGTGCTTCCCCTACACGTCCGTAGACGACGGAATGGCCATCAATATGTTTAAAACAAAAAAAAGATTTAAATAATAATAAAAATGAAAAATGAAAAATGAAAAAGCGAACGCGAACGCGAGTGGGTCGCGTGAGTTCGCATTGAAACTATGTCCGCGTTTAGATTGGAAATTGAATTGAAAAATTATTCCAAGCGATTGCTCGTATTCCTGTCGGCAACAGGCCAATTTTGGTAAGTTGCTCTTGTTTTCGGAAGGAGTAGGCTGGTGGTGATTATTAATTTATGTAGCGCAACAAACCATGTTAAGGGCTACACTTGACTCTTAACGAGTTGCCATGAATTATAGCGCTTTAATGATAATTTGTTTCGTTTTTATTTTAATGTCCCCTACTCAGTTTTGAAGTTGTTTCTTAACCCTTTGAGGCGTATTCGTATTCGTACCGAGTGGATATCATGTGTAACTTCAGTAACAGGAAAGTGTCGGGAAAGTGCGTACAAATTTCCTGGCATACTCGTAATTGGAAAATAAAGTTGAGCAGGAAATTGTACGTAAGTGGCATTGAAACGTTTTGGTAATGGGGACAACTGGGAGTGTGTTATTTAGTGGAGAGATTGTTGGATAAAGATCAGAATGATTTACTTCCCGACAACTTCGAATTGTGACCCTATATCGATCGCTTGCTAACTGGTTTACTTACAAATCCTGACAAGACGCTAATGATATATACGAGGGGCGTTCAACATATTCTCGGTATCGGGGTGAAGCTGTGGTTGTATATATAAATTGACTTATTTATCAAGTAATACTATTAATTTAGTGCATTCATGTAAAATTTCATATAAATGTGATTATTAATTCGCCTTTTATCTCTACTTAAACAGAATCATAATGGCAACTGAGATGATGATGGTGAAAATTGAGCATCGCGCTGTAATTAAATTTCTCACTAAGCAAGGAAAAAGTCAAAAAACTATTCATGAAGAGATGGTGGCTGTTTACCAGGGTTCCGCACATTCATTATCAACTGTGCAAAAGTGGTCAAGTGAGTTCAAGAGAGGCAGAGAGAGCATTGAAGACGACCCCCGCTCCGGCGCCCCGGCTACCGCTTGTACGGGAGAAAGCATCAAAGAAGTCGAAAAACTTGTTCTTGAGGATGCCCGAATAAAGGTGAAAATGATGGCAGAAATCACCAAGCTTTCAATTGGTACCATTCACACCATTCTTCATGACCATCTTAACCTTTCAAAGGTCAGTGCAAGATGGGTGCCTCGAATGCTCACAGCGCCTCAGAAAAAAGTGAGAATCGCATGCTGTAGAGAGCTTTTGGAGATGTGTAGTGAGAACGTGGACGGTGTTATGGATCGAATTGTTACTGGGGACGAAACATGGGTTCACCACTATGACCCTGAAAGCAAACAAGAGTCCATGCAGTGGCATAAAAAAGGAACAGACCCCCGAAGAAGTTCAAAGTCACTCCGTCTGCCGGGAAGCTCATGGCCACAGTTTTTTGGGACTCAAAGGGAATCTTGCTCATTGAGTACAAAAAAAGGTGAAACCATCAACGCCACATCCTACGCTTCCACTTTGCATAATTTGCGGGAGGAAATTCAAAAGAAAAGAAGGGGTAAACTCGCAGCGGGTGTGTTGCTTCTTCATGACAACGCTCGTGTTCACACGGCGCGAGTTTCCAAGGCTGCTGCGCTAGATTGTGGTTTCGAAGAAATTCAACACCCACCCTATAGTCCAGACCTTGCCCCTAGTGATTATTTCCTTTTTCCGGATTTGAAAAAATGTCTTCGTGGAAAAAGATTTTCGGATGATGAAGAACTCAAGTCGGCAATAAATGGGTATTTTGCAGAGAAAGAGGAAATTTATTTTTTTGAGGGTTTAAAAAAGCTTATCTCAAGATGTAAAAAATGCATAAAAGATGTAATAAATAATTGCATTGTTAGGGGAGATTATATTGAAAAATAAAAACAATTTAAATTGAATTCGCATTTTCCTTCATATCGATACCGAGAATATATTGAACGCCCCTCGTATATATGATATATATATATCCTGTTTTTTTTACGACTGATTTTGTTGAACGTTAATCCTCGAAATCTCTTTTCCATATTCAGGACATCCTGAAGTCATGTCCAGAATGCTTCGCGAAGTCAATTCCATTCAACCTTTGTTTGAGTTATCACTAAAGTCCAGTCCAGTTCTATTCTTTCTATGCCTCTCGTTCTCTGCGTATCTAGAATTTTTTTGTAGTTTTTAAATTTACAATTTAAGTTATTGCTTGTTGTGTAGTATAAAGTTGTCCAAATTTGGTTCGGGCCCAACAATACAAAACTACTAACACTAGCCGGATTACTCACAAGGCACAATCACCTGGAAGAACATGCAAGTAGCATCGCCTTGGCAATCATAAACTCTGCAGAGACGAAGACTACTCTCCAATTAGAAGCAGAGAACCACAGGAAGGTGCTACTTTCATGTCCTCGCAGAGCTATCTGCTGTTTCATTTGTTTATCTTTGCGGATGCAATCAGTTGACTCAGACTCACTGCGATGGATACCCCATCACCATACAACCCAAACCAAACCATTGCATTGTACCAAAGCATATTTACTGATTAGTGTCTTGTTTAAAGTAGAAACACACAATCTGTTTATCGAGTTTTAAGACTCATATGACAGAATTGAGCATCACGAGCTATAGAAGAGGATAGTTTTCCACTCCATCGATTTTGTTTTCTTTTATAATTAGCTGTTATTCATATCAACAAAATGTTTTCACACAGCGCGGGCGAAGGAAATTTAGGGAAGAAGAAAAGAGAGGTACCGATAGACGTTGGTTTTAAATGTTTGGAGGTTATAACGACTAGGAAATAAAGAGCTCCGAAAGCTCGAATGTGAGCTTGAGGGTATACTGATGAGCCTGAAGGTTTGAACTGGCAGAATATAGCATTCTGCATTCAGCATTCCGAGCACTGGTGGTGAAAATAGCGGTGGAGCAAAATGAGGCAAGAGACGTTACGTCGGTGTTCAAGTATGTCAATTGACTGTGTAACATTGGTGGCACCTATGAATTTTATCGCACTGTTTTGAATCTTATCTAGCAAGTGCAAAGAGGTCTTGGAGGAAATTGACCAGATGTACTACAATTTTGCTTTAGAGGAGTATATTGAGGCTAGATCAGAGAGGGAAAAGTATTTCTTACATTGTTCGAGGAAACCTAAAAACTTTTTAGCATTTTTGGCGACATCGTATATGTGGTCACTGCAACGTAAGTCATCATTGTCACACATACCGAGAATGGAAAGCTTTTCGGTTTCGACGATGCAAGTGGCATCGTCAGCAGGCAGCATTGTGTTTTGAGCATTAAAGTCTTGTCTGTTAGTGGTTTGCCAATTATACGAGCATATGCTATTAATATCAGAATTAAATGAGCTCAACATACGCTGCCGTTCCCGTTCTACAACCGAAGAGCCACGACGTGAGTCCGGAAACGAATATGAAAAACATAGAGTACTATCGTCAGCAGAAGAATATTGATGAAAATTAAAAAGAGTATCGGAGACAGAAAGGAGCCCAGCATTTATTTTGTGAATATTAGACTTGAAAAAATCCAAGGCAAGTTGAATTCAACGTTCTGAAAGATAATTTCTCGGCTATGCCCCCTGGAATTCTATTTTAAGATGTATTAGGTACTACTAATCTAGAGGCCAATAGGACAGACAAAAGAAACAAGTTTTGAACTTGCAACTAGCAAGCCAACAGCAGAGGTATTCGTACAATTTTCCAAAAGTCTGTTTAACTACTCGCATATTCCAATGATGTTGATATCGTTGGAAGCTGCAAAATAGATTAAGTTATGGATGAGGGTGACATCAAGGGTACGCGGTTAACAAGATTGACCCCATATACCTCACAAATCGGACAGAACATCACAATAGACAGCTATAACTTTGAGGTAGAAAGAGATTGTGCCTACCTCAACAACGCTATAAACTCTGATAATGACACCTGCCAAGAAACACTAAAAGGAGTGATATAAAACCTTGAACATTCTAGTTCTGCTCTATGGCGCAGGGACATAGGCACCAGCAATCACAGATGAAAATATTTCTCATTGTTTTGAATATTTTGGTTCAGTTTGCGCTGACTGACTTTGGAGAAATAGAAAAAGATTTCAAACCGAAGTTTATGAGCATGTTCAGCGACATCAGTCGACTGGAATAGCTGCAACATGGAAAGCGAAAGGATATCAATCTCAAGGTCCAAGGAGTTTTATTGGTTAAGACCCAGGTTCACCTCGGGCTGAAGCGTAGTAGACAGCAAGTAAGTAAGTATGGTGATGTTCACAAGGTTTAGGCATGTTCTACTTCAAGATGGGGTCCAACCTGAAAATTCAACTATTTGAGTGAAAGACCTGTAAAAAATTTAAAGTTCTGTTTGCTTGTCTAGTTTTTGATAGCATTTTTTTTTAACCCTTATCGGCCTTAAATCCATCTCTGTGACTATATCAGTAAAAGCTGATCATTCGTTGAACAGTAAAGTTTCAACTGTTTTCCATCACTACTAGTAGTTGAAGTCAGTTTAAATTTTGACAGGCTTATAACTTATTTTCAGTATGTTAAAGGAAACGGAGTTAATTCGGCGAATATGCCGCATTACTTTTGATGGCATTTTACAGACTGGAGCGGTCCTGGGCCTCAACCGATATAATTCACCATCCAGGTCGATATCTACCTAATTGTCTCCAGTGTCGCATACCAACTTGAATGGGGTTCCCTTCAAACTGCGTGATCCAGATCAGGTAATTTCTTCCTATACTGCGTTGCCCCACTGGGATAGAATCGAAGGTCTTTCGTACCATGAGTTCTATAAGACGTAGCCATCGTAATCGCTGTTAGTAAAGCCCTCTGACCAGATCCAGGTCATTGTACCTTCTCCTCCACACTCCGTCAACGCAAATGGGGCTATATAACACACGGAAAATTTTGCTTCTGCGAGAAATTGAAAAGATTTTTCAAATATTGTGGCTCTCGTGTTGGCCAGAATGATGTTAAAGAAGTCGCGTGATAAAGCGTCACCCTCTCTGAAACACTCTTTAACGTCAAAATATTCGGTGATGCTTCATCAGACTTCACACTCATTTTCTCTACCGAGTTTGGTACAGCTCGTCCCTCTATAGCATGTCATATGCAACCTTAAAATCCATGAAGAGGTGGTGGTTTTCGCTGTGATACACTCGGGTTTTCTTCAAAAAATGCCGCATAGTGAACATGTATTTCTCTAAATAAATGCTGACATTCCCTCATAAGATAAGCCTCTACTGAGGATAGAAGTGACAAATGTCATTCACAATTTGCTAAATTCTTGTCAAATTACTACACCGATTGTGAAATTGCAGTGGAAAATTTCATAGCTAAATGAACAATTCCTAAATTGACACAATTATAAACGGCAATTTGTTATTACTGCTCCTGTTTAAATACCACACCGTCAGCAACCTTATAATTAACAACGCCAACATTTCGATCCAATTTCTTAGATTTTCCACGATTCATCATTTTGGCTGCACTGTTCAAGATCTAAATTACTGTCTGGAAACATGTGATAATATCAGTGCAGAGCCTGTACATACAATCTTTTCCCCATACTACAAATGCAATAGATTACGCCTTGCTACCGTCTAATTATACCGTAAGCTAGAAGCAATATTCATAATTACAGTGTAAACTGCACCTGTGTTATGTTTTATGAAAAATCAATTTAAAGTATAAAGTAAAATGACGTAAAGTGCGAGGTAAACGAGCACGAGGTACTTAGTGCTACTCGTAAGACTGCTGTGATTTGATTCAAAAAGAAGGGACTTAGAATTTAAGCTCAAAGTTTGGTAGATATGTACTGAGATCAGATTTCAAATCGTTGTTGGATGTGCTGTCAATTACTTTTCAAGAGCATTATGAACATCCCCATAATGGTTGATGGGGATGTTCGGAACATTGCAATGGTTACGTCAGTGATTTCTGTTGTTTGTTGAGTGCCCTCATTATCTGATGCTTGGTGGCATCTGCAATTTAAAAGGCGTCAGCTGTCAAGTGAGTACTGTGCTCAGTTTTCACCCCTTGGGATTTATATTATTCTCAGAGATTTTTAAAATACCAAAAATCAGACTTAGCAATTACGGCAGATATCACAAATACGAGTATTATACAGTTTTAGTATCATTTTCGCTGATTTAAACTTCAAGCAACTCACGCGGAAGTAACATTGATGTTTCTTTTTCTCTGACAGTTTTTGAAAAGCGATTGTAAAGTTTCCCATGCTTCCGTGTTGACCTGCAAACCCACCAAAGGCACAAACAACAAAGTTACGAGTATTACCCGCCAAAAAGCTATTCAAGATCACTAGCCGACGACAAGTTTGTGCGACACAACACAAACATCATGAATGGAGTGCATCAACCCAACCAAGAGGCAAGAGGCAACAACTTCAAGTCAATGTCACTGACTAATTGCAAAGCCATCTGAGATTTGAGGGAACTCATTTAAATGTCATTGTGTGTTTTGAATCAATAGCGCAACGACTGGTAAGCGGTGGCGTGGCGGCGGCACATTTCTAAGATCTCTGTTGCGGATTTTCCTCTTTCTCATCTTCGTTTATTTAAGATACAAGTACGAGACAAATACGAATACGGCTTGCGAGTTACGAGTTACGAGTTATTGAATAGTGAGTCGTGTTTGTCGGCTGACTTTGAATTGATGACAAAACTAGTATAGGGGGTGATCTAATCGCCATAAACAGTCAACCAATAGACGTACTCGTATGAGATGACACATCGCTGTCAATAACAAGCCACATTGACAAAGGCAAATACGAGTAACAAAACAACACTTACCTTGGACTTTACCAATTTCTGCATATGACTTGTATTATGCATATTTAAGACATAGTCAGCGTCGCAACGATTTTGTTTAGTGTTTACACATGTTGATTGGTGGTTGATGTTTGACTTTGGGTATTGTCATGCATTAAGTGACAAGGTCAACGCAGTTTCAGTACTGAAAGCATCAGAAAGACAACCAGAGAGAAAATTTAAATTCCTTTCAGTGTCTGAAAACCGAAAACCACACACTGAAACCTCGTCCAAAATCCCAGATATGAGAAACGAGAGTAAAGACGAAATTTCACTTTCATCAAGTCCACAGAGTTTCGCGCATAATTACCGAATGGCGTGTGCATTGGCTAAATGGCCGCACGTTTATTGACGTTTAGTGAATTGTGCCATACAAAACGGTCAAAGGCAAAGTAGCAGACCCAGATGGCTCGTTGACGTTTATGCGTAATTTGATGTCGATGGTATTTGTGGTGGTGTTGTTTGACAGCAACAGAAATAGCAGTGTTAACGAGTCTCAAAACATGTTATGAAGAGTTTGCCTGCAACTTTGTGTCAATTAAACGCGTTTCACTTGAACAGAGCGAAGGATAGAGCGTGGGATGGCCATTAGGCATTTGTGTAACGGTGTAGTTGAGGTTAATTTCAATTCTAATAATTCCTCTCTCTCTCTCATTCTGTTTCTATTTTTTTTTTCTTCATTTATATAGAGGAAATTACAAAATCACCGCACGCACAACTGACCCACGCTCAGGGACGTCCAATAAATTATAATCGCCACCGCCTTCTCTAGCTAAGACTAACGGGGGTAGGCCTACAGCATAAGATCGTAAGACCGTAAGACCACACGAATTAATTGACTGATTATTGGAGACTCGTGCAAAATGTGGAATGCTTTTCCGACCACATAAAGAAGTCCTACACAAAGTTTTGTGTGCTTTTTTTTTTTAAGAGAGTGGATCGTTCGATGATGACGATGACGGCGACGGATTGTACGACGACATCGTAAATGGGGGAACGACTATAACTCTAAAAGGCAAAGACAAGAAGTTTAACTTCACAAATAAAACGTCGACAAGTCTACTTGTAGCCTGAGCGGTCTTCCCACACTCTTTTCTTGGCCAGAGGTGGCCAGTTTCAGTGTTCAGCTTTGGAGCACTCATTCAATCGTTCAGTCATGGAAGTGGTTGAATTTTTCTTTGTTTGGACGTAATGCGTTGGATTTTATGTGATTTGCATTTTTTTTTCTCTCATTTTTTTATTTGCTTTTTGGCTGAAAAACAGGGGTAAGATTGATAAAGAGAGTCTGAGGGGACGAACGAAGGCAAATATGTGTTTAAGATGACTTCTAATGGCCGGGTGATTGGAAATCCTTTTTGGCACACACTAAGTGGTATGCAAAGATACGAGCGGAATAAGAAGAGATACTCGTAAATTTACGACACTCGATGGGGAATAAATTTACAATTTTTATAAACTGATGGAGTCTTGCAGTTTATGGACATATTTTAGGTTGTGCTGTGGGTTATGGCTTGATTTCCGGGGCTAATAAGAAGTTTGGCATCGTAAAATCCCAATTATAGCATGTAGGTGAGATTTTTACACAGACGATAAGGTTTTATGTGGTCTTCGATTGGGAGGAGTTCTTATGGAGATGTTTGTGAGGTTGTTGGTATCTGGAATGGAGATCGAACGCAAATGTGGGACAGATCACATACCTGAACTGCAAAGTGTCCTTCACCGAATGATGTAAGAATGCAGATGTTTTCTGCAGAATTTTAAAATGTGATTTCACCTTCACCTTGAGGTCATTGTACAAGAAGTTGTTTTGATTTCTTCGTTGTGGAAATTTGAAATATCATACATACATTAGCACATTACAGAGGGTTGGTAAATTTTTTCAAATAGATGGCTCAATTCATAAGAATTCCAAAGCAATAGGAATTTTCCAGAGGAACCTTTACTGCGTTTTGTTTTGGGTGGCGCCACCGTGTCGTGTAGGCTGCAAATGATCCATACTGAAACTTCAACGGTGCGAGTATGTAGATGTTTTTCATCGCGACTCTTTCTGTGAAATAATTTTTTTTTTCTAGATTGTGAGAGAGCCCAGCAGAACTGGGCTATTCTACTATGCCTTCAAAACTGCTGCGTTTAGCTTTAGTGTGTTTTTTTTAGCTCGCGCTGGTGGCGCTAGTGAGAAAGGATGTAGTTAATGTACATCTCAAGTGTATGTGTACATCATGTTGGTAGTCTACTCTCCAGGTGAATCATGTGTGTCGGCGGCGTATTGACTGGCAGTCTCAAGTAACTCAGAAGTTTTTAATAGATGGACCTCAATACTTCTGTAAACATCTGTAAACTTCTTTAAAATCTTTCCAGCTGCAACTGGTGGTTTTGCTTTTAGCTTTACTGAGTTTCTCGGAAAGGTGAAGTTTAAACGAAAAGTTGAACGTAATGGCAACTCAAAGGTAATAATATTTTTTAACTTTTCCCAGGTTCTTATGTTCCCATTGTTATTTTTTGCCTCTGCCTGACACTGCCCTTTTATTTTTGGCTTTTCATCATTTACTTTAAGCATCCACAGGTTTGTTTCTCGTAACTGCGTTGTATTTGATATGTTCGCTAGCAAAACCACACCACTCACATGCGTATTTAAATCTGTGTCTGGTGTGCAAAGTATGTTAAGTCAGAAAAGGTAATTTTTCAGGAAACACTGTTGAGCGTTTGATATCCATAGATCCACAAGGGCACATCACAGTCTTCTGATCAAAACGCGATAAGCCAGATTGATCAAATTGTCATAGGCGGAAGGCAAACACCGAATATTCTTGATGTTCGCACATTTTAAGGTGTCAATTTTGATTCGTACTACTACCTAATAGTAATTAAGCTACACATGCCGATATCTTGGGAGGTACAGTGAAATCCACTGTTGACAAGTAACCCCGGAGGAGAAGGCTCGAGCAAAAACATTCCGAAATAAGGGAGTTCCAAAATTGCGATCGGTATTTTGGACCAAAGTTAGTAATATGAATTTGGTAGAGCTAATTCTGTACACTATTAAGCGGAAAAATCGACGTACAGCGATTTATCTACTAGTTCGTATCCAGAGAAAGATCACGAGCACTATTCTCCACCCGACCGAAACGAAATGACTCAGACTGAAACTCAAGTAACCCGTAGGAGACAATGGTTTGGGCGCCAAGTCAACATTTCATTCATTTTCAAAGGTGACTATGAAGCATTTACCAATGCATCTGTAAATTGGTCGGTACAACGCATGCTCAATAAGTGAAATATCAGTATCGTCTATCCAGTCTTGAAGAAGGATAGTCCTTGAAGTATAAAGTAGACCCTACAAATCAACTTCGCTGAAGATCTAGGAGAACATCCAAGAGTTTCAAATCTACACTAATCGTCATCTCTGGTTTTAACATCCTTGATAAACTCATTTGATTATGCAGAATGACTACCGTAAATTTGGTAGCAATCCTCGAAGCCTTCGATGTCAAAATCGGACTTAGACAAGGTGATGCATATTCTTTCACATCATGCGCTTCACTTGGAAGACTGAATCAGAATAAAGCCATCTACATACCTAAGCTCTGTTGTGAATTCCAAGCGAAAAATAAGACTTGCCAAGCTCTTTTCGAGAAACTAAGAAGACACTGCACAATAACCTCATAATCGTGCAATCCGCTTTTACGGGATGTAATGAAAACGCTAAAACGTTGAACTATTACAGATCCACTACACACGAACAACGTCTGCAAATTATAATAATTTTCTACCGAAATTCGGAGTCGGTGACTGCAACTTTAAGAGCGTTAACTCCAATTTTCGGTCGTAATTCTCGCCCTAGTAGACAGGCAATAACAAGTTTAGTGCAAAAATTTGAGTCTACATATTCGTTGTGTGATGTTGCCGTGTCAGTGATACAACGGGTTGGTCGAAGCGTCGAAAGTATCGCTGCCGTTCAGGCGTCCGTAGCAAACGATCTAGATCAGTCAATTCCACGGCGTTCTGAAAATTGAAAATTGAATTCTAAATTTGAAAATTGTGGCCATATGAACGAAGTCGAGTTCCATTCACAAATGTTTTGATTGTACTTCAAGCCGATAATAAAGTTTTTGAAATATCTCAAATAGTTCGCGTTTTATTTAAAATAAAAGTTGTCAAGTCCTTATTGGAAAACCTTATATTATGTTCACCCCACATCATTTTCACATTATGAAAATTTCGCACTCTGCATGCTTCAAAGAAACGTCAAAGTTGCTCTGTCGTTGACGATCTCTGACGCCCCCATTTTCTATGGAGTTCAAAATTATTCTTTACCCAATGCCATTACAGCCGACTATATCACGTCAACTAACTCTCGACTTCGTGGTTAAGTTACAAAAAACAAGAGAAAATATTTCAAAACTCATTAATTGAACACCTCTTTGAACCATAAATTTATAATTCAATCAAGGATTTACCCTTTCCTTAAAGTGGCAACAAATTCCAGACCAGTACGCCCCATTAGACATTTTACATACCTAAATAGGTACAAAGGGCACCTTTGCAACTATGTAATTTCATTTATAGGTCAAACCCAAGTTAACTCCCTATTAACTTGTCCTAGACTCTCCTCCCTCACATTTAAAACAAACAACTTTACTCATTCACAACAACAACAGTAACAACACACAGAAAAGAAAAAAAAAAGAATTCCAACCGCCCACCCACGCCCATAGCAAACAACCCTTCTCCGTATAAGCAGCCATAAAAACCCAACCGCGCATTCATTGAATATCATGCTGCCTACTTAAATAAGAGTGGAGAGGAAAAAAAACAAGGTGCAATCAAAAACGGAATTAAAAAATTATAATGACCTGGTGGCAACTCCAGAGCTAGCAATGAAGCGAGTTCCGTTCGTTGAGTACATCGAGTGTGACTCCCAACTCCTGGCATACGAGTAGTACGGCCAAGTACGACGAGAGTGTAAGGAACGCTTTAATCGACTTATGGAAGTCATTTCACCAACCGACACTCATTCGCCATTCATAAGCAAAACCTCAATCAAACCACTACAATGGTGCACCACAACTCTAGTCGTCGGTACTCGCCACTTGCCACCACTTATGCCAGTCTACATCACCACCTCCTGCCAACCCACTAACCCCTCAACAAGTGCGAGAACATTGCACAATACTGCAATACCACAGCGCCAACTACGAGGAGCACCACAACGGCGCGGCGGCAGCAATGCCAAAGTCCGAAGTATACAAAAACAAATCCACTGCATCCGTCGTTTCGTCCATTCGTGTGCCCACCCCTGGAGTCTCTGCCTCCATCTCTATTTACAATAGATTCCCAGATCTAGCTCTAGTCTCCCTCTGAATCCGGCCCAGTCGACCTGACAATAAATAAAAACAAATAAATAAGCGATTAAAGCTGCCATGCCATGGAAATCGCATCACGTCCATGTCCATACTCCACATCCACATCTATGTACAATGTACATATATCCAAGTCGACATCCACGTCCATGTCTACTTCCACGACTCCGGCGCGTCCTTGTGTGAAGCTCGCGCCCCAGACCATTTATGGTCATAGTGACGCTTGACGCATCTAGCTTCGAGTTGTCGTCGTTATTCAGTGTACGAGTATGAGCGCAGTTTCCAGCTCCCTGGGTGTGTATGTGTAATGCGCTAGATGTGACACTACAAGGTACGGGAACCCAGCTACAATACACAAGTACTAGGTACTCGTACACAGTACATTCGTGTACGTGTAGGTGGTTTGTAAATTATGCGCGCTGAGAGGTAGATGGATGAATAGAGCTGGAGCTAGAGTTGTGCTTCATTGTGAGCGCGCTTCGAACGGACGTTCGACTGAGTTATTGCGTTTATGGATAATTCTGACGTCTGGCCAATGTCAGTCAGTTGATTTGGTTGGGGGAGTACATTGAAGAGATGGAGGAAGTGAGGCAATTACTATGGCACGAGTCGTGTCATTGCGTTTCTTAAACACTGTGACTGACTGACGGATGGCTGCGAAGATGATGAAAGTGGTGTTTTTAAATTGACAGATGTGCATTGTCAGCTGAATGAAGGGCTGCGAAGAAGTGGGTAGTACGAGAACAATCGTGGTAATATGGGTAATTTTAAGGAATAAGCGATTTGTGAGGTAATGTCAGGCGTAACAGAGACGAGTATGAATTGTGTTTGCATACGGAGTGTGTTCAGGCTCGCTTTTCCTTCGTGAACTTATAAATGACGACAATGCTTAGGCATGTTATAGCATCCTGCTACTAAATAATTTTATCACACTTCTTACTCAGTCCTTACATCTTAGTTCATAAAATAAAAAAGAGACACGAAAATGACTATCTATCTACATCTATGACATTCTTCCAACGTGACACAATGTCAAATATTCCTTTTTCGTAGAAGTGCTAATTTTTTGAGGCAATAAAATCTTCAAAGGCTTTTATGACCTCTGCTCGGTTCCGGGAGACCTTCTGCCGGCAAAATGAATCCAGAATGCGGAAAATATGGTAATCCGTTGGGGAAATATCAGGAGAGTATGGTGGATGCGGAAGAATTTCAAATCCCAACTGCTATAGTTTTTGCACCGTTACTTGTGAGGTATGGGGTCTAGCATTGGCATGCAATATATCGATTTCCGCACAATATTTGATAGAGTTTATCGTTTCTTCTGATTGAAGAAATAAAAAGTAGATTAGTCCTTTCAATGTACACCAAATTGTCACCATTAGCCTTTTTTGGGTGAAGATCGGGCTTGTGGATGTGTTTTGGTGTTTCATCTGCATCCAACCACTGCTCAGATCTTTTACGATTATCATACAGTATCCACTTTTCATCACAGGTGACTATCCGGTGCAAAAACAATTCAGTTTGGTTTCTCAATGTAAGCGATGCGCAGATTTCCAGGCGCCGTAGTTTTTGGGATTCGCTCAGTTCATGGGGTACCCACTTATCGAGTTTCTTTACCTTTCCTATAAGAGAAAGGTGTCGACTTATTTTCACTGGGGATACACCCATACTTTGTGCAATCTCACGCACCAATTTCGTTGAGTTCGCATCCACCGGCTTCCCACGTCAAGCAAACATACAATTTTATTTTATAAAAAAAGAAAATTTAACGTTCTGGCACAGATGTTCACTCGAGAATTTCTTATTTCCGGCTGAGCGAATTGGACATTTCATGTGGTACAACCCAAGACATAAATTCACTGATGGTAAAAGGTCAAATTCAGAGGCTCGTATGCCGATATCCAACACCTTGAACTCAAGACTTGTAAAAGAATGCCATCTCTGTTGAATATGTCTGGTCTTTCTTATATTCCAGAAACTGTGTGATTGATCAACCTCGATGAGGGCGATAGCTGGTAAGATACCAACGATGTCAATGTCAATTTCCTTTCCATCTAGCGCTTTACCCTATATGACTTGCCAGCTGACCTATATACAGATGTTTTGGTAGGATACGGTGTACGACCCATACCGCCCAATATTGATATGCTCGGCGACTGGGCTATTAACTTTGTAGGCCCCATCCATTAAGAAGTCAATTATGGTTTGTGAGAAGTATTGAAATATGTCTCTGCTGAATGTCGTATTCAAGTTCCTGTCTAAAATACTATTCCTACGTGAACATTAAGGCATACCTGTAAGACCTTAAGTGACATATAACACCGTGAATTCTGGCTCAACAGATCCACAAACAAAAGTCTTGGATAAAACCAATGAAATATAGAGACTCACCATATTTTTACCAACACTAACGCCGCATATTACGTATATTAAATACCTTTTTACCCGATGCCGAATAGGGTCTGGTCACCCAATTAGACCACCCTTATAATATCATAGACGTTGTATTGCGAATGTTTATTCTTTTCGCATTACTGCGACCACTTCGGCGCAACAGATTGAACCTGCTACGCTTTTTTGATCGTCTAAATTTTATAAACTTACAACCCCTTATAACATGTCTTGAAGTTGTTGACATACTAGTACTCTTTGAGTTACCTCATTGAACATTAATCTTAGGCCTGTTCCTATCTCCCATTTTATTCTTCACCAAACGAATTATGGATACCTTGAACCTCTCAAATAGATAGAACTGCCTAACCTACTCAAGTCTATATCAGATTGGTGGAACACCTAATGCAATGAACAGACAACTTGTGTCTTCACATCCGATTCAGATAACTGTATCGTTTAGAGGAGTGATCATCTTCTTTCTACCCTATGAAAATGGCAACACATGTGTCGATTCGGAAAATTCATTTTCATTTAAATTCCGAAGAACAGATTTTAACAAACTTAAAAACCTCAGCGGCATACCTTGGCCTATCAAGGTCAAATCGGTTCCATATACCTTCCGAAAGGACTGTATGTCAGCTGTTCCCTGGTACAACAATGAGTTGCGCTACAGTAATTATCGACTGGTATATTATCGTTTTTCTGAACTTTGTGAGTCTCTTTACCTTGAGTACCTCTACCGCATACAATTTGGCTTTTTTCTCAGACCCTAAATGCTTCTAGTAGTTTGTTAATACCAAAATAAAGTCAGACGGCTACCCATCTACTCTCAAATTTCTTAGTGAATCTTCTCCCGACCCAAAAACCATTGCAAATTCCTTTGCCTGTCATTTTAAAAAATCCTTTTCTAAGAAAACAGCTGATCCTAGTTACTTTAGCTATATGAGAAATTGTCCTGAGACGTCATCCATTTCGATAAATATAACAACATCTTTAGTATCTGAAAATATTACCAAATTTAAAGATGATTTTTCGTCCGGCCCTGTTGGCCTTCCAGCTATTGTAATAAAAAAGTGTACAACCCATCTCGGTCCTCTTCCTTGTGCCCTATTTAACTTGTCTGTTTCAACAGGTACTTTCCCTTTTCTATGGAAGGAATTTTATATCATCCCTATTCATAAAAATGGAAGTAAGGCCGAAGTCGATAATTATAGGCCCATAGCAAAACTCTCTTGGATACCCAAACTTTTTGAAAGCATCGTCTATCAACAACTGCTTCCGTACTGTAGGCCAACGGTTTCATGGAAAGTAAATCAACGACCAATAACCTAACAGAGTTCGTCTCTAGAACGCTTCATGCTTTAGAGGACGGTGATGAAGTCGATTCAATTTCCACAGATTTCAGCAAGGCATTCGATAAAATTTCTCACCAACTTATCATTGTTAAATTAAAAAAAACTTGGCTTTCCCCTTCATTTTGTGGCATGGACCAAATCCTATTTAGAAGACCGAGAATATCGGGTCATCTTCAGATCTTCAATATCCGACCCCATTAAAGCAACATCTGGTGTCCCTCTGGGTAGTCACCTTGGACCAATCATCTTTATCCTAACAATTAACGATATACATTTCATTTTAAGGAATTCTAATCTTTCTATTTTTGCTGATGACATGAGAAGTCATCTCATTGCCTTCTGACTCCCATTGCCTGAAAGATGACTTAAATAAGTGTTCGGTATGGTGTAAGCAAAAATGTTTGGAGCTTAATGTCAACAAATGCCAAGCGATAACCTATTCCTGCAAACGTCTACCTCCCCCTCCAAGAAACTATTTCATCTGCGATGAGCCAGTTCCTTCTACTACCCAAATACGGGATCCAGGAATAATTTATGACAGAATTTTCCAACCCTTACGTTAAAAAGTCCCTGTACATTACTTTTGTAAGGCATCGTCTCGAATATTGTAGACAACTTTGGTCACCCTATTTACTAATTCACATTCAAAGATTTGAAGCAGACCGACGCAGGTTTATCCGTTTCGCACTTCGTGGTCTACCTTGGGCCGACCCTTATGGATTATGAAAATAGGCTAGAACTAATTAGCATAAATACCCTAAAAAAAAACGTCGTTAAGTCACTGATGTACTAGGTGGGGTGAAAAGTAATCTCCTTGGGAATGAAAAAAACTTTATTTTTTAAATGTTTTTTTTTTTATTTTATTCAATATAGTCCTCTTTTAGCTTGATACACTTATTCCAGCCATTTTCTTGATCCCGTCCGAAAAGTAATTTTCCGGAAGGTCTGCAAAATACTCCTCCGTGGCGTCGATGATTTCCTCGCGTGAGCTGAATTTTTTATTGATGATCCATCTTTTGAGGTTTGAGAAGAGATAATAGACCGAGGGAGCCAAATCGGCCGAATACGGTGGATGCGACAGCAATTGGAGCCGTAAATCATTGATTTTAGCCGTGGTTGCGATGCTCTTGTGTGCCGGCGCATTGTCTTGCAAAAACAAAAATTTTTTTTCGCTTCATGTGAGGCCGTTTTGCACCGATTTCGGCCTTCAATCGCTCCAATAATGCACAGTAGTACTCACTGTTGATGGTTTTTCCTTTTTGGATGAAGTCCAAGAAGAGTATGTCATGACAATTCCAGAAAACCGACGCCATAACCCTTTCGACACATCGAGCCTCCCTCGGCCGCTTCGGAACACTCGTGCCGGCTTCAGTCCATTGCCGGGCACTCATTCTCTTCTCTGGTGTGTAATAGTGGATCCAAGTTTCATCAACAGTTACCAATCGACGCCAAAAGTCCGCCCGATTTATCAGCAAGTCCAAACACTCTTTCGAAATGCTCTCGCGTTCGTGTTTTTGGTCAGGAGTAAGCATGCGCGGCACCCAGCGGCAGGATAACTTTTTCATATGCTGAATATTGCCCAAAATATGGCGTGTGCGCTCAGTACTAATCTTTGTGGTATCGGCTAGCTCGCGCACCTTCACTTTCCGGTCAGCCAACACTATTTCATGTATTTTTTGACATTGTCCTCTGTAACCGCACCGGAGGGCCTGCCGCTGCGGACTTGATCCGTAGTGGAGTTGCGGCCACCACGAAACTCTCGAAACCAATATTTGACGGTGTAATCTGACGGAGCATTAGCCCCATAATATTTATCCAACTTTTCTTTTGTTTCCTTCTCCGTTTTGCCTCTCAAAAAATAATGTTTTATGATTGTCCATACTCAATATACTTTTGTTCATACTGAACATGAATCCAAACACGTCAACAACAATCAGCTGTCAAAACAAAACTAAAGACAGTATCGCACTGAAATTTGGCATATCTGCCTAAATATGAACGGACTTCAAGGTACCATAACCTTTTTTGCACAGATTTTAACAAACTTAAAAACCTCAGCGACATACCTTGGCCTATCAAGGTCAAATCGGTTCCATATACCTTCCGAAAGGACTGTATGTCAGCTGCTCCCTGGTACAACAATGAGTTACGCTACAGTAATTATCGACTGGTATATAATCGTTTTCCTGAACTTTGCGAGTCTCTTTTCCTTGAGTACCTCTACCGCATACAATTTGGCTTTCTTCTCAGACCCTAAATACTTCTAGCAGTTTGTTAATACCAAAATAAAGTCAGACGGCTACCCATCTATGCACTGAAATTTGGCATATCTGCCTAAATATGAACGGACTTCAAGGTACCATAACCTTTTTTGCAGTAGTAGCGCATTCTGGCGGTCACCTACCAAAGGACAATATCGGCTTTTTACTTTTTTGACTCGGCTACCTGAATCGAATAAATAACATTGATTTCAGGGTCCCATTAGTGGATCCAACCAACCCGCTGAAGCGCTGGATAACACTAGACAAAAGGTAACGCCGGGAACCTTTAATTTGAAAAACAAAATTGATGTGCTGGCATGTTACTCTTCAACATTATACCTATTAGAAAGAAAACAAAAAACAAGAAAACACAACCAGCATCAATCAGAGTTGGATGGCATATACTGAGCCGTTAATCTGATGCATCGGATACTTCGGATGAGTTTGCAAGGACATGTTAAAAGAATGAAGGCCCACGCGTATGGCCTCAAGTAGAAGGGAGGAAATTAAATCCTGCAAAAGAAAGTAACTAAAAGCTCACGAAGCAGCTCAGTAAAAATTCCACAGCAGAAGAAAAAGATCGGAGGTTTGCACGAAGCTGAGCTAAAGCCCGAACACTTTGTGTCCCATATAAAATGCTCAACAAAACTGATTACAGTGATACTGTGCAACGTGGAAAAGCATTCGCTGTGTTGTGTAGAAAATTACCGAAATCTTCTCCTCAGGACTTTTCCGAGTAATTTCTTCAATTTGCTGCTAAATGGGATAACTAAAAGGGATAATGCCCTGGTCAAATATTAAAACAAAAGACGCCACCTTCTAACGATATCAGTATTAGATATAGGTTACACGCAATATCGTTCTAGAAAATTTTACAATAATTTAAGATACGAGTACATCTTGCCGATATAAAAAAAATGCAAAGTACATACTCGTAAGCTGCTTA
The DNA here is from genome assembly GCA_949129095.1 of Volucella bombylans. Classification (NCBI taxonomy): domain Eukaryota; kingdom Metazoa; phylum Arthropoda; class Insecta; order Diptera; family Syrphidae; genus Volucella; species Volucella bombylans. The sequence continues at coordinate 152,725,021 of OX422143.1, forward strand.
TCGCTTGGGAGAAAATATAACTGTCGACATTTGTAACCTTGACGCAGTTAATAAATTTAAATACTACCCAGTAAACGAAAGCTTTTTATATTATAACAAACTGGATGCTAAGTAACCGGGATCAAGAAAGATCTTTTTGCCTCAGTACGTTCAATAGATTAGGAGGCCAAAAGATCGCGGGTACAAGATGCGGAAATGAAGTTTGGTGGAGTCTCTATTTTCCTATGGGTATCAATATATGATGACGGGGGTGCGCTATGGTAGATGTTGATCGTCTCTTTGATTAATGCTATCAACATATATCTACTACCATTAGCATATTCAACATGAGAGGCAATCATCTCCTGGATTTCGTACTATCGTCTGACCTGTTGTCAACAATGTTGGCTTTCAGAGAACTTTTGTTACGAGAGTAAAACAGAAAGTAATCGACATAACGTTATCCATCAGGCATGGGACCACCGCGCGCGTGTACAAAAAAAAAAAAAAAAAAAAGTGCAGTGCAGTGGGAAAAAAAAATATCACACAGTGCTGGTATCCTAAACCTACCTCTCCTGCCATTAATGTATTACTGATATTCACAAAATAAATGCTGGTGTGCCCCAGGGCTCTGCTCGTTCTCCGACACTCTTTTTAATTTTCATTAATGATCTCTTGTCTTCTAATCCAATAGATTCCTTTGCTGATGACAGTACTCTCTGCTTTTCATATTCGTTCCCAGACTCACGGCCCTGCTCTTCGGCTGTAGAACGAGAACAGCAGCGTATGCTAAACTCATTAAATTCCCATATCAACAGCATAATCAATTGGGGAACTATCAACAGAGTGGAATTTAATGCTTCCAAAACACAATGCTGTCTGCTGTTGTTAAAGTGAAATTTAAACACCCAGCCATTATCCATGAATGGCAGTTGCACCGTCGAAACCGAAAAACTTTCCAACCTCGGTATGTGTGTCAGTGACAACTTGCGTTGGAATGACCACATATTCGATGTCGCCAAAAATGATGCGAAATGTCTAGGTTTCCTCAAGCGATGTAAGAAATATTTCACCCCCCCTGACCTGGCTTCAATATATAAGGCGTTCATCCGCCCAAAATTGGAGTACAATGCCCACATCTGGTCAGGTGCTCCTAAAACATCTCTGCACCTGCTAGATGGGATTCAAAACCGTGCGATAAAACTTATTGATGATACTAATGCCAGTCAATCAATTGACACGCTCAAACACCGACGTAATGTCTCCTGTCTCACTTTGTTTTATCGCTAATTTTCACCACCAGTGCTCCACTGAAATCGCCAGTAGCATTCCGCCCATTTAAACTTTCAACCGTAACACCCGTCTCGCTATGAATGCTCACCAGTATACCCTCAAACCCATTTTCGGACGTACTCTAAAATATCGTGATTCGTTCCTAAGCCGTACAACTCGTTTATGGAATGCCCTGTCGATCTCTGTATTTCTTGGTCGTTATAACTTGCAAACATTAAAAAACAATGTACATCGGTACCTCTCTTTTCTTCCTCCCTAAATTTGCTTTGCCCGCGCTGTGAACAATCACCTTAAGGGTACACAAACCCCTTGAGCGCGCGCTCATTATATAAAAACAAAAAAAAAAAATGCTAAGGAGAGAAGGGAAGTATTATCGGAGGTCTCCATGTCTGACCATAGGTCTGATACATCGAATTTAGAATCGGATGCTAGGTCTTGACCTTGTTGAAGAGGAGGAATCCACAAAAAAAGTCAATTGGACACCACAAAACAAAAGGACAAAACAAAAGCTAGAGGAAGCTGTTTAGAAACTGAACAGTGCCTTCACCAAGTGTTTTGAACCGGCTTGTCCAGCTAGAAAGCAATCCTGCTGATCGTCCGTTCCTTGGTGGCACTCAGATCTACAGCGGCTTTTTAATGAAACCAGAAAACTTCTGAACAAAAAAAAAAATAAGACGCTAATTCAGATTTCGCAGAGTGCCTCTTACAAAGACTTACGAAAAGATCGAAACTGTCGGTGAAACTGCACTAGTAGGTTGGTTAAAGTTCTCAAGACGGAAAAATCAACCTGGCTGGAATCATTCAGAAAATCTGGTGGCACCTGCACTCAGTCGAAAGCAGGGACTCCCCGTCTCATGCTTGAGGCTCACTTCCCTGGTAACCTAATCAGAACCAGCTTCTACTAATGAAGCCGTTAGTGAACTGAATAACACAAAACGTCGTATCTGCTGTGGTGACAGATGAGGCCATTAAAAATGCTGTTGCAAGTAGCCTTGCACCGATGGCATGTATCCAGTTATGTTACAAAAAAGTTTCGACCAGCTGCTGGTAACTCTGAAGAGAATCTTCACTACTAGCCTGGCACTGGCATACATGTCGAAACCCTGGCGTACAGTGGGTATACCGAAAATCTGAAAAGAGCCTCAGACCTATAAGTCTTCTAACTGTTTTCACGTTAAAGAAAGACTCTGCTTTGCGAATACATCCTCTGTCTGAGTAGCAACATGTTTACCAACGATGAAGATCTTGCGAGAGTTCACTTCAAAATCTGGTAGGCGGAATTAAACGTGCACTCGACAGGAAAGAATACGTACTGTTCATTTTCATCGCCATTGAGAGTACTTATGACATCCCAAATTTTGACGGCATGTGTAACTCGGCCAGACAACTCGCCGAACCCGAATCACTAGTTTTCTGGATAAAAGCAATGCTGGTGAATACGACACTGATTGTGGCCAATATGTGTTGGAAGGGTTAAAAAGAAGTTGCCCGCAAGGCGGTGTTCTGTCTCCACTGCTACGGAGCAAGTTAGTCGGATCACTCGTCAACGCGCTTAATAGTTCTTATGTCCATGCACAGGCATACTCAGATGATGTAGCTGTACTGTCTGTTGTCCGCAGGCGCAGGCAGCCCTGCACATGATAAACGATTGGTCCGACTATCAGTCAATCCTCTCAAAACTGAGGTTGTTCTTTTTACGAGAAGGAGAAATCTCTCTGGCCTGACTCATCTAGTACTTAAAGGCCTCACCATCCAATTATTCGAAGAAGCTAAGTATTTAGATCTCATCCTGGATAAGAAACTTCTCTGGACTAAACATGTTACGTCGAAAGTCTCCAAGGCGCTGTCGGCCTGTTGACAAAGGAGCTGGCGACAAGAAATGCGGCCCGTCATCCAGAAGTGTTCTTTGGATTTACAAGCCTATGATAAGGCGGATTATATCCTACGCGCCGGTTGTGTGGTAGAACAAGCCCTTACGAAAAAAACGTTATTGCTGTCTTTACCAGACTTCAAAGAAAGGTCTGTCTCGACTGCATGGGGGCTTTCCTTATCACGCCTGGCTCCGCTCTAAGTGCATTGATAATTCTCCCTCCCCTTGATATTCATATCATGGGCCGCACTCTCAAAGCCATCTTCCGTTTAAAAAGAAATGGTCTTTGGTATTATAATATGCAACAGCCACTGGAGCTTTGGTGACCATGTGCGCGGGCATAGACATGCCGTCGACATGAAGTCGATTTTCCTTGCGTCCAATCTGAGACAGGAAAGGAATTCAGTCGGGTCTTTACGGATGGCTCTAGAACCGATTTCGGATGCGGCGTTGGTGACTTTCTGGAGGACGATAACGTTAAATTTCACTCCTCGTTAAGAAAACTCGTGTCTGTCTTCCAAGCGGAGATACTCGTATGCACAATCCTGATAGCGACGAGCTATATTGTGAAGAATCGGTGGAAGGGGCGTGGCCTTTGCATATGTAGCGACAGAGCCTTGCTGAGCCCCCTTACGACTTCCAAGCTAGTTCGAGAATGCAAGTATTCACTGAACACAGTCGGAAGAGAGAATGCACTGAGTCTTGTCTGGATTTCAGGTTACAATGCCATCACGGCAAATTAATTCGCCGATGAACTTGCTAGGTAAGGAGAGTTTTTCAGTACCAGAACCTACGTTAGGTCTGCCTGCGTCTTCGGTTAGGGCTTCCTGTGACAGTTGCGTTTCATATGTGCACAACTGCAGATGGCATGACTCTTCAGGTTGCCGGTAGACCAAACGAATGCATCCCTGCTGTCCGTCAATGGGAAAGACTGCAGGCGACATCGTTATGGGGCACTAAACTGTTGCTAAGCACTTAAATGTGCTGAGCATAAGTAATACAATATCCTGCGAAGTTTGAGGTGAATGTGATGACGAAACGGCGGAGCACTACCTCTGTGAATGCACGCATTAGGTTGCAGGTACTTGGAGTTGAGGTGACCGTTGCTTACTCGTCTTTCTTCGAAAGACTGTACAATTCCATTAAAAGGAGGTTACAAGGAGTACAATGGACTAGTTCTTTTTTGTCTGAGTGCAGACTGAGAGGAGAACGTTTTATGACTTGAACTCATTTTAGGATTGCCTTAAGAATGTTGACTTATTACTGACGTCTTAACTGGACACTTCCGTTTTGCTTAGGATCACAGTGTGATAGTTGTAAGCGACAATCTTTAGCCTCTAGGACTAGTATGAATAGGTGAGCTCGTAGCGGAGTGATTCATATCCACAGAAGCGCGCCTACTTCCATGTACTTGCCACTTTTTTCTTCTTTTTCGAAATCTTCTTAGGGATCAAATATCAAATGATATAGGCCTGCTAAAATGAGACAATTGGATCGCGGCCCTATTTGCTAACGAGCAAATGGTCATACGATTTGGTGAATCTCATCAAAAACAGCAGACTGCAAGTATCCCGTATTGCGTGAAATGTGAAGTTAAGTATATGTAAGATGTAAAAACGTGCTCTACCATGAAATGTTGGCAACATAGCCTTCTCTGTCATTCGAATTAGCCAACTTTCCCCACAGTCTTCTGAGATAATAGTATAATCCCATTTGACTCCAATTGTCTTATTCTTTACAAGCCTTTGTGTGCATGCTCTGTCCAATTATCTATAATTCGATCAAATTTCAGTTACAATTGCACGGTTGTCTAATGGTCCGCTTAAACTGCTTTTTAAGGTATTTCACTCCCATAACCTATGATCCGCACTGTCATCTCAAACAAAGAAATTTCTTGCACAAAAGAGCCCTAAGCAAAGCCCAAAGACCTCTGAAATAACTGTTACAGCCATCGGTGTTGTAAAACGCAATACCCACCGCCTTAAGGTATTCCTGTTCATTCGTCCGACTACCATAAGTGACACAGCCAACGTTTTAACCAGCCAAACCGACATACGTCGACACAACAATAATAACTTCTGTGCCAAATAGTTGCCATTTGTGTTAATAATCATTCAATTTACGACAATTCGTGCCCTGGAACTCCAAAAAGTACACCATCCGAGAGGTTGCCATCGCTACCGACGACAGACGACAGACGACAGACGACGGACGATGGACAACCAACAACCGACGAGACTATGTGATCCCATCAAACCCTGCTCCAAAATGGACTACGAGTACTCGTATTGTATCACCCGCAAGGTAACCAAATGACTCCGGACGAGAAACTATCTCTATACTCTGTGCCAGATGATTGCCTAGGGTTACGTTCTCCTCATCAACCGCAATATCCAACGTCCAAAGTTGTAGCCAGAGCTAAGGCTGAAGCTGGAGTTGGAGCTGGAGGCGGAACAGTTAGTTATGTAGATATGAGCATATTGGAGCAGCAGGTTACAAGCAACAACACCGTAATTCGATTACTGCAGCATCGTGTAAACTCTGTTCGATTTGCTTGCACCGAATACATATACGAGTACATAGTGCAACTGGGAGCTGTCGCTACATTCAATGAACTGCAGAGATGCAGCTCTTGTGCTCGAAAATCGAATCCGAATAGGAATGCTACATAGTTAGAGTATGAGTTTGAGTATCTTTGCCCTAATGATTGTGACACATTGTCCGTAGTCGCCTCTCGTATGAAGGGAATGGGGCGGGGAAGCTATTATAATATGGGGATTCGATTTCGGACCACATACATAGATTTCCTCTTGGAATTGATTAGCATCTTACTCATGGCTAAATGACAGATTCATTTGAATCAATATCTAAACGTAGACCTGGGACTACACATGGATCTAGATGTGCGTATGCCTATCGGAGGCGATGAAATAATCGAATTTGAATTAATTTATGCTAATACAAGCTAATTTAATGGAATTCGAGTTGACGCTGGCCTTTGGTTATGCCATGGATGATTTGCTGTCAAATTTTGGCGTTTTCACTGTCAGTGGCAATGACATTAATAAAATTTTGTCTGTGGTCACAAAATATGGGTTAGTCGGAAGCGCTCACATCGATTTATCAGCTCTAATTTATGCCAAAAATAAATTAGCATTTCAGATAGTTGACAGTGCGGATGGATGGTTTGTTTTACTGAAGATTTAATGAAGATAGTCAGACAGTCAAAGCTGTCAAAATAAAAGAGTTGGACCTGATTTTCAGTTGATTTCCTGATGATTGTGTCTGCCCTTTTGATCAAGGTGGGGGAGTATTTTGTGCGTAAACTTGAAATTTGAAAGGCGAACGCATGATACTGGTTTGGAAGATTTGTGGGGGTAGACTGTCTGATACATTGAACTCTTTGCAACAAGCTGCCATTGTTGTTTTTGGTAGCTTTTATGTTTGGATTTAGATTTCGGGTTTATTGTTTTGAAAATTATTTTTATTGGTTTTGAGATCTTTGATTCAGATAGACAGCTACAGTTCTATTTATAGGGCTTTCCAATAGCTTGACAACTTTGAATTTAATTTGTGAACGCACTCTTTCACTAATCATCAAACTGTCACTGTCAATTTATTCAGTAAACTCAACATTTTCATCATGGTAAAGTACACGAACGAGCAACGTCCGCAAATTATAAAAATTTTCTACCGAAATTCGGAGTCGGTGACTGCAACTTTAAGAGCGTTAAATCCAATTTTCGGTCGTAATTCTTGCCCTAGTATACAGGCAATAACAAGTTTCGTGCAAAAATTTGAGTCTACATATTCGTTGTGTGATGTTGCCGTGTCAGTGAGACAACGGGTTGGTCGAAGTGTCGAAAATATCGCTGCCGTTCAGGCGTCTGTAGCAAACGATCCAAATCAGTCAATTCCACGGCGTTCTCAAGAATTGGGCATCGCTCAGACCACATTATGGCGTATTTTGCATAAGGCTCTTGGTTTACAACCATACAAGATCAAGCTGACTCAAGAATTGAAGCCGATGGACCATTTGAAGCGACGTACGTTCTCCGATTGGGTTCTGGAGAAAATGCGCCAAGATGATGAATTTCATCGCAAAATCATCTTCAGTGACGAAGCTCATTTTTGGCTCAATGGGTTCGTCAATAAGCAAAATATGCGTTATTGCTCGGGTGAAAATCCACATGTGCTTCATGAATCACCACTTCATCCACAAAAAATAACTGTTTGGTTCGGTTTGCATGCCGGCGGCGTTATTGGGCCATATTTTTTCGTCGACGATAACGATCGTTACGTTACTATGAATGGTCAGCGTTATCGCGCCATGATCACCGATTATGTTTGGTCCGAATTGGAAGATATGGACTTGGACGACATGTGGTTTCAACAGGATGATGTCACAAGCCACACAGCACACGCTACAATCGATTTATTAAATAGTAGGTATGGTGAGCGTGTTATCACAAGACATGGGCCAGTCGATTGGCCACCTCGTTTGTGCGATTTAACGCCGCTTGACTATTTTCTGTGGGGCTACGTTAAGTCATTGGTTTATGCCAACACGCCGACGACGTTGGAAGAGCTCAGAGCCAACATTGAACGCGAAATAGGGGCGGTTTCGGCCGAAATGTGTGGCCGAGTCGTTGAAAATTGGGTCAAACGAATCGACCGCTGCAAACGTGCCCGCGGTGGCCATATAAACGAAATCGAGTTCCATTCATAAATGTTGTGATTGTACTTCGAGCCGATAATAGAGTTTTTGAAATATATCAAATGGTTTGCGTTTTGTTTTAAAAAAAAGTTGTTATTCGTGGATGTGTTTGTGTCTATATTTGCGTGTGCTCACGTCGCTGTGGAAAATCTTGATTTTCACCACCCTCCCTGCGAACCTTTCTTATTTCGCGGGGGTGGTCAGCAGTTTCTATTTATTATTATTTTCATTATCATTTTGCCTGCTTTGACGCTCGAGTCTGCCTAGTTTAATGGGGTGGCCGTCACTAGTTGGCCCACTTCACTCCATTTTTCCTCTGAGAGGGTCATTTCGCTAATACCTAGTCCTGCAATAAGTTCTGTTACACAATTTCCAGTGCTTGTCGTTCAAAATTTTTTGCGGGTATAGAACCATTAACTTATTTTTCAGAACACATGCACTGATCAGTGAAGAATACTAATCAGTTTGGTTTTAGTTTGCAAACTATTAACATGGAGTGGGGCGTTAAAGAGAATATAGTCGCGGTAGTAGCGTTGCATAAGTGCGGAAAGAGTGCTGGCCAAATTTTCGATTTGCTAAAACCAATCGGAATATCAAGAATATTCATTTGTCGGTCTATTGCTCGCTTCGGCGAATTGTCTGGAGTAGAGGACAAGCCAAGAAATGGTCGTCCGCTTGTCGTCCGTACGAATGCGGTAGTAAAGGCAGTGAGTGAACGAGCTCCGATAAATCCCCTGAGGAAGCAGAAGATTATGTCCAAGGAATTGAATATATCAACCAGATCCATGTCTAAGCTGATTCGGGATGATCGGCATATGAAAGCCTATCGTTGGTCCACGGGTCATCTTCTAACTCCTCAACTAAAAATAATTAGGCTGGAAAGATGTAAGCGACTTTGGCAGCGGCACGCGGACAATTGCCATGAAAACTTTCTGTTTACGGATGAGAACATTTTTACCGTGGAAGAAGTTTTCAACAAACAAAATGACAAAACTTCATCTAAGGAAGCCACTTCATCTAAGGAAGCGAAAAAAGTTGTTGCAAGAGTTCAACGTGGACATCATCCGTGTTGTTTGATTTACGACACAATATCATTTACACAAAAAAATAAGGGGGTTGAAGGGAATGTAGGCAATGTAAAATAAATTATTATAAATGAAATGTATATATATTTTCTTTTCAGCGAATTTAAATGTACAATAAATACTTATGATAAATTGGTGGTTAGTCTCCGATGTGGTGCTAGCTGCGACCAAGATCCAAATGGACGAGAGATGTTCGCAGCGGCAGCCACCAACTTTCGCATTCCACATCTGTACATATGTACATATGTAATCTTTAAACAAAAAACTGTATTTCTCTTGCATATCAATAATAGATGACAAACATCTCCCACGAAAGTGTGGGTTACCGAATATATGTGCGAAAGTAGTGGTTGGTGGTACCGCTGCGAACACTTGTTGGAGAGAAACCGTACACCGGCTTGTGTAAATCATCGCCAATAAACGAAGAAAAAGAAAAGAGTATGCATCGGCTGATAATAGTGTTCGATATGTAATTATGTAAAATAAATACCAAATACTGGTGCGTGTGCAGTGACTCACCACAGAGTTCTTACAAAAAATGAATTACTAACAAATTTCAAATAATTAAATTCTTTAAATTCGCAACAATGAATTCTTACAAAAAAATGGATTAATGAACAAATTTCAATTAGGTTCTTTAAATCCGCAACATCCCGGCCCCCCTGGACTAGTTCAGGAAACAGGCAGTACAGCAATTTTTGTGATAGGTCGGGTGAAGGTACCCGTCGCCGTTTTCACTGATACCACCCTCACACGGGAGTTAATGGATCTAAATCGGAATCTGACATTGAACATAGAGGACGGGAGTTTAATATACCCTCGATTTGACATAAAATGGTACAAAGGTCTTCAAACACGAGAACAGCAGAGCCAATAACGCGACGTAAGTGAAATTTCACCGACTTCACGCCGGCTTCCCATAGTCCGCCAAAATGTGGTGCTGAGGGTGGAGAAAAATGCCATGCGATTTCGTCAGCAGCGAGTTCAGCCGCAATGAGATTATTGTGGGCTTGCGACAAGGCCAGCTTCTGCATTTCGGAGAGACAGCGGCGAGCCCCCTGGAAATTAGTGCCATTGTCGGAATATATGTTGCTGCACTTCCCACGACGAGCGATGAACCTGCGTAATGCAGCCAAAAATGCGTTCGTAGTGAGATCGCTCACCAACTCCAGGTGGATAGCCTTTGTTGCCATACAAACGAAGAGTGCGATGTAGGCCTTTGATGTTTTGGCGTTTCTGGTTTTCGACAGCTTTATGGTGATTGGCCCTGCGTAGTCACAACCCGTGTTCATGAAGGGCCGACAAGGCTGTATCCGACAGGATGGTAAGTTTCCCATCAGTTGATGGCTAGTTTCCTTCCGTTGCATAAAGCACGTCATGCACTTGAAGATGATATTGCGGATGAGGTTTCGGCTACCCAATATCCAAAACTGTTGACGGACGATAGAGAAGGTTTCCGAGACTCCAGGATGTAAATATCGGCGATGGAAATCCGTCACGATAAGAGTGGAGATCGGGTGTTTACTGCAAAGAATAATTGGATGTTTCATATCAATGGATAGGTGAGAATGTCGAAGTCGTCCACCAACTCGAAGTATACCATCCTTATCGATGAATGGCGCATATTTCATAAGCTTAGATTTGAGTGGTAGGGCCTTGCTCCGTTTGAGAGCCCTGATGTCGTTTGCAAAATCAATGTTTTGAGCAAGTTTAATTATACGAAATTTTGCCCCGCGTAGCTCCTGGACTGAGAAGGTATTGGTGAGACGAGGACGACCAAGTATATTGAGGCGGCAATTCGTACGAAACCGAAGACATGCAGCAATTACACGACACAAGCGCGACCATGACGAGAACTTACGAAAAAGAGAGTCGACCAATTCGAAGTCTACGGTAATTTCAGGGTCATCATCTGTTTTTTGGTAGGATTCTTCTTCATTAATAGATGCCATCAGCGAATGTTTGGGATGCAACCGCTCCTCAAGCTTGTCGATGTTGACCTCTTCAATGTGGAATTTCGATTGAGGCCAGGAACTACGATCTGTGGAAAGCCATGAGGGTCCAGTCCACCAGAGACGATGTGACGGGAGATCAGATGGAACGACACCTCTCGAAGCGCAGTCTGCTGGATTTGACTCAGACGAAATGTATTGCCAGCAATGGCGTGGAAGGTCCTCCAATATGGCAGACACCCGATTAGCGACGAAAGTCACCCAACGGCTAGGGGATGACGATAACCAATGTAAGACGATTTCCGAGTCACACCAGGCGAATATGCGGCTGGGCTTAATGGTGAGGGACGAAGTTATAAGATGGAATAGACGAGTCAATAACAAAGCTCCACAGAGTTCCAAACGCGGAATGGAAATTGTTTTAAGCGGAGCCACCTTGGTTTTGGCCGCGATGATATTAACACGATAATCTCCTCTACTAGTCTTGTACCTGCTATAGATAACAGCCGCGTACGCTCCCGATGATGCATCCGAGAATCCATGCAGCTCATAGCCCTCTGATGATGCGAAGATATGTCTTGAAACTCGAATTAACTCAAGGTGGTAGAGTTCCTCACGATAATTCATCCAACGTTGGGCCAAGGGAGAAGGTAGCGGATCGTCCCAACCCAAATTCAAGGCTGTCGACCAAAGCTCCTGGAACAACATTTTAAAAAGGATTATGGATGGGGCCAGCAGTCCAAGGGGATCGAATATTCTTGACACCTCCGAGAGTAGGGTACGTCGAGTTGCGGAGATAGGTGAATCTTGTTTCCATGCACGAAAGGAGAACTCGTCACTAGAAGGGTTCCAAAACATTCCAAGAACTTTGATAAGCGAGTTTGATGCTTCGAGATCAAGCGCAGAGTATTCACAGTCTACCGTTGGGAGCGTAGAGAGTAAAGGCCAGCAATTCGAGCTCCATTTACGAAGCTGGAGACTTGCCCTAGACAGTAAGGATACTAGCTCCGACTTAAGCGCGATCAGCTCATCTGCGGAATCTGCGCCTGTCATTACGTCGTCAACGTAGACATCCTGTAATAATACTTTAGACGCGTTGGGGTACTCAGCTTGATAGTCTTCTGCCAATTGTTTTAACACACGAACGGAGAGAAATGGGGCAGAAGCGGTACCATAAGTTATGGTGCGCAAACGATAATGTTGAATATTCTGAAGCGGATTTTCACGCCACACGATACGTTGAAAATCTGTTTGTGTTTCATCGACCCAAATTTGGCGAAACATTTTAACAACGTCTGCCGTGAATACAAACGGTCTCTGCCGAAACCGAAGGCACACCCCGAACAAATCACGCTGAATTGGTGGACCGACTAACAACATACTATTTAATGAAACACCGAGAGAGTCTTTGGCCGAACCATTGAAGACGACGCGAATTTTCATGGAAGAATTGTCCGATTTCACAACTGCGTGATGGGGGAGATAGAAGTGCTGACTGCGATTCAGATTCACTTCTTCGGGGGGAACCAAAGCCATATGCCCGAGGTGGAGATATTCGCTCATAAAGTCCGAATACAACCGTTGTAACGAGGGATTTGAAAGAAATCGACGTTCAAGTGACCTTAATTGTGCGACCGCGGATGTAAGAGTGTCACTAAATGAGGGATTTGTTACCTTAAAGGGAAGCGATACGATGTATTTGCCATCCGGGGCACGACTGACGGTTTCACGAAAATGTTTCTCTGCAGGATCCTGAGAAAGAGTGTCCGGATTTGGAGCTGGAACCTCTTCGATTGCCCAAAACCGACGCAGCATGCAATCGATGTCTATGCTTGAGTGAAGAGAGGCCAGTGAAGTGGTGTGGGGATCAGAGTATTCGATGACTTCTCCAGTGACGACCCAACCGAAGGAAGTATTGTGAGCGATTGGAGTACCCTCCGGTCCGTTTATCCGATCGCCTTTTATTATGCCCCAAAGTTTGTCAGCACCTAGTATAATTTCGATGGGAGAGGACACACTAAAGTTTGGATCAGCTAAGGTCAAACCCTCAAGATGAGGCCAGCAAGATGCATCTAGCGATTTCGGTGGAAGGTTTGAAGTCAGCTTGTTCATAATATATGCATCAATGAGTAACGACGCAGAGTTAACGAGCGAGGATAGGTGAAGGGTAACTCGACCCCTTGTATAACCTGCATCTACCGACGAGAGACCTAGAATTGGAATTTTAGCATGAGTGCGTGGATAACCGAGTTTTTGAATAAGTGACTCAACTACGAATGAAGATTGCGAACCAGAATCTAGTAATACTCTACAAACGATAAGGTTGCCCAGACAATCTCGAATTGACGCAAGTATAGTTGGTAAGATGGTTTGCTTCCTACGAATCGAATAGCGTGATAGATTATTAACGATTGGTGATGATTGTGGGTGCGAATTTGAACTCGATGTTGTTTGGAGCGAAGACGAGGTTAACGAAGAAGTTGAATCCGTAGCGGACTGCATCGAAGTCAGTTTGTTGGTATTCGATTCATCAGAATGGACGAGAGAATGATGACGTGATCGACACACGCGACACCGAAATGTAGAACGGCAATTGCCCGACGAGTGCCCATTCCGAAGGCAATTAAAACAAAGAGATTCAGTTTTAACAAAATGACGACGCGATTGAGTGTCTAAAGATAGAAATTTAGGACACCGAGATAGATAGTGGGAGTCTTTGCATTTAGGACAATGCATGTTTTTACCGGTTTCAACCACGTGTGCGCGAAGGGACCCTGACGACGATACCGATTTTGGCCGTGAAGACGATGGACGAAGATTTAATTGGCATGATTCGAGTGCGTCACATCTAGATTGAAGAAATTTGAGGAGTTCATCAATGGTGCACTCATCACGAGAACCGATATGCTCTGCCCAAGCCTGATTGGTCTCATGATCGAGTTTGTTGGTGAGCAAATAGATAAGCCACGGATCGCGACTGGTTTTCTTTAAGGCTTTTAAACCGCGCACTACCTCATCTGCACCGTCACTAATTTTTCGTAATGTTTGGATGTTGCTGGTGATCATTGAAGGGAGGGACAAGAACGTTTGGATAAAGGATTTCACAATTACTTGTGAACGATTGTAGCGCGCCTCTAAGCGGTCCCATGCTTCAACATAGTTCGCATCACTGACTGGTATGTGCTTAATAATATTGGCCGCATCATCTCGCAAAAATGATCTGAGGTATTGAAATTTCTGTGTCGGCGTCAGGGTTGTCTTGTTACCGACCGATCCGAGATAAAGATCGCGAAATGATGGCCAATCCTTATAGGTGCCCGAAAACGAAGGGATCATTATCTTTGGAAGACTAACGTTCGAACACGTGTTCGATGAGCAGTTCAACCGCTCCAGAAAACTCACTTGGTCACTAGCAATTTGTTGTAATATGGATTCATTTGCATCCACGCGCGGTGTCGATTTTCGATTCTTTATCTCGCGAGAAAGTCCCGAATGTGCATGATAGTATTTGGATTCATAGTCCGCGAATTCCCGTTCAGCCTCCTCGGAGGTTTCACCATTCGGAATATATCGCAAACACTCAACATGCAACGCACAAAGGTTATTCCACGCTTCATTTAACTTCTCTAAACGGATTTCTAATTGTTCGACAGGGGTGGACTCATCGATGGCATCGACGAAGTTGACCGCGCGCGTAATCTGTCCCTTGGCATTCGACCGCCTGAGTTTAATTAATTCCATTGTCCGGGTTTTTTTTTTTTTTTAATCAAAATCACTTAAAATCCGGCTCGAAGGACCAGTATGTTGTTTGATTTACGACACAATATCATTTACACAAAAAAATAAGGGGGTTGAAGGGAATGTAGGCAATGTAAAATAAATTATTATAAATGAAATGTATATATATTTTCTTTTCAGCGAATTTAAATGTACAATAAATACTTATGATAAATTGGTGGTTAGTCTCCGATGTGGTGCTAGCTGCGACCAAGATCCAAATGGACGAGAGATGTTCGCAGCGGCAGCCACCAACTTTCGCATTCCACATCTGTACATATGTACATATGTAATCTTTAAACAAAAAACTGTATTTCTCTTGCATATCAAGAATAGATGACAAACATCTCCCACGAAAGTGTGGGTTACCGAATATATGTGTGAAAGTAGTGGTTGGTGGTACCGCTGCGAACACTTGTTGGAGAGAAACCGTACATGCACCGGCTTGTGTAAATCATCGCCAATAAACGAAGAAAAAGAAAAGAGTATGCATCGGCTGATAATAGTGTTCGATATGTAATTATGTAAAATAAATACCAAATACTGGTGCGTGTGCAGTGACTCACCACAGAGTTCTTACAAAAAATGAATTACTAACAAATTTCAAATAATTAAATTCTTTAAATTCGCAACAATGAATTCTTACAAAAAAATGGATTAATGAACAAATTTCAATTAGGTTCTTTAAATCCGCAACAATCCGTAATGGTTTGGTGGGGGGTCTCTCACCATGGTGTCACATCCTTCCATTTCTGTGAAAAAGGCGTAAAAACTGGTGCAAAGGTTTACCAAGAAGATGTGCTAGAGGGTGTTGCGAAGGGTTTGACCAATACCCTTTTCAATGCATACAGATGGGTCTTCCAATATGACGCTACTCCAGCGCACAAAGCCAAAACCACGCAGGAGTGGCTCAGAGTCAATATTTCTGGCTTTATAGCAGCAGGCCGTCTAGGAGTGGATATCTAAATCCACTGGATTATAGTTTGTGGTCAGAATTGGAGAACATGGCCTGCAAGACTTCCCACAGAAATTTGGAACTAAATTGAAACAGTACGTGCGGCTATAGCCCAATAGCCACACCGTTTGGAATCTTGTGTTAAAGCAAAAGGCAGTCATTTCGAGTGAATCCAATTTTTTTTTATAATCAATATGGTGGTCTAATAAATGAAACAATTTTGAATACAATATGTGTAGCGTAATTTTAGTTTTTATAGCGTTTTATATTTGTAACAGAACTTATGGCAGGACTAGGTAATAAAGCTTGCGTGTGAAAAGTCTACTGAATTGTGGGCTTTAACACCTTAATTATTATTAGTTTTTAAGTCCTAGTTATTAAGATTGTATTAAGCTTAATTGGGCGTTAGCCCAATGTTTCCCAATGTAGTCTAGATGAGCCTTGAGTCTAAGCCTGCTATCAATCATAATGCTTAGGTACTTTAATGTCGGTTTTGATTTTATTACTTGATCTATCATGTATTCAACGGCCTTCCGGCTGGTCATATGAACTGCTTTTGCTTTATGTTCTGCTAAATTTAGGCTTACTGTCTCAAGCCGAATTTTGATTCGAGAGATCGCTTCGTTTGTTGCCGATTCTGCTTCATGGAAATGCTTGGTCAAGGTTACGATAGCGATATAGTCCGCAATTTTCACGTTTGGAGGCATTGGCTGCCTGAGGCCACTGTCATACATAATATTACACAGTAACGGACCTAGTACGGATTCTTGTTGCGCACCCGCTATAACGTCGTAGAATATGGTACCCTCGTCATCGGTGTTATAGCTTAGCTTTCTGTTCCTGATGTAGTTTGGTACGTCCATTCTAGCAAGAGCATTCAATATAAATGCCCAGTTTGCCAAATTGAAAGCATTTCTGATGTCTGATGTGATCACTGCAAAGTACTCCTTGGTTTCGAATCACCATCGGCATCTGTAGATGGCTGTGCTTGCTATTTCAGTCACTAATTTCATGGCGTCTACTGTGGAGAAGGATTTTTGAAACCCAACCTGGTATTCTGACAGTGCATTGCTCTCTTCTACTATTGCCAACGATCTGTTGTAAATGGCCTTTTCTACAATTTCTCCTACGGTATCCAGAAGGTAAATGGGGCTACACGACGAGAGAACTCCTAGAGGTTTATTTCTTTCAGGGAGAATATTCGCTCTTTACCACAGCTGTAAATTACTTCTGAAAAGATGTCTGGTCTCGACGTAATTGCTGATCTATCCGGGCCTGGAATTTTCTTGTCGCCAAACTTTTTGCATGCCAGCAGCAATTCATCTTCTGTCACAGAGGGGTCTCGTCATTTACAATTTCTATGACTTTGCGAAAATGGTTCGGTTCGTTCTTATCTTGTCATCCTTACATTTTGATTCATTTACATTTTGATGCTTCTGCCTTAATACAAACTCATAAATGATCCACTGTCAGCCCGTTGATCTCTACCGTCTATATCGATGTTGTTTACAGGAATGACAAAACCAGATATACGAGGGGCGTTCAATATATTCTCGTTATCGATATGAAGGAAAATGCGAATTCAATTTAAATTGTTTTTATTTTTCAATATAATCTCCCCTAACATCAATGCATTTATTACATCTTGAGATAAGCTTTTTTAAACCCTCAAAAAAATAAATTTCCTCTTTCTCTGCAAAATACCCATTTATTGCCGACTTGAGTTCTTCATCATCCGAAAATCTTTTTCCACGAAGACATTTTTTCAAATCCGGAAACAAGAAATAATCACTAGGGGCAAGGTCTGGGCTATAGGGTGGGTGTTGGATTTCTTCGAAACCACAATCTCGCGCAGCAGCCTTGGAAACTCGCGCCGTGTGAACAGGAGCGTTGTCATGAAGAAGCAACACACACGCTGCGAGTTTACCCCGCCTTTTCTTTTTAATTTCCTCCCGCAAATTATGCAAAGTGGAAGCGTAGGATGTGGCGTTGATGGTTTCACCTTTTTTTTGTACTCAATGAGCAAGATTCCCTTTGAGTCCCAAAAAACTGTGGCCATGAGCTTCCCGGCAGACGGAGTGACTTTGAACTTCTTC
Source organism: Volucella bombylans (assembly GCA_949129095.1). Taxonomy (NCBI): domain Eukaryota; kingdom Metazoa; phylum Arthropoda; class Insecta; order Diptera; family Syrphidae; genus Volucella; species Volucella bombylans. Next base: position 152,742,745 of record OX422143.1, read on the forward strand.
GGGGGGTCTGTTCCTTTTTTATGCCACTGCATGGACTCTTGTTTGCTTTCAGGGTCATAGTGGTGGACCCATGTTTCGTCCCCAGTAACAATTCGATCCATAACAGCGTCCGCGTTCTCACTACACATCTCCAAAAGCTCTCTACAGCATGCGATTCTCACTTTTTTCTGAGGCGCTGTGAGCATTCGTGGCACCCACCTTGCACTGACCTTTGAAAGGTTAAGATGGTTATGAAGAATGGTGTCAATGGTACCAATTGAAAGCTTGGTGATCTCTGCCGTCATTTTCACCTTTATTCGGGCATCCTCAAGAACAAGTTTTTCGACTACTTTGATGCTTTCTCCCGTACAAGCAGTAGCCGGGGCGCCGGTGCGGGGGTCGTCTTCAATGCTCTCTCTGCCTCTCTTGAACTCACTTGACCACTTTTGCACAGTTGATAATGAAGGTGCGGAACCCTGGTAAACAGCCACCATCTCTTCATGAATAGTTTTTTGACTTTTTCCTTGCTTAGTGAGAAATTTAATTACAGGGCGATGCTCAATTTTCACCATCATCGTCTCAGTTGCCATTATGATTCTGTTTAACTAGAGATAAAACGCGAATTAATAATCACATTTATATGAAATTTTACATGAAGGCACAAAAATAATAGTATTACTTGATAAATAAGTCAATTTATATATATAACCACAGCTTCACCCCGATACCGAGAATATGTTGAACGCCCCTCGTATGTAGCTCTGTCCATGTCGACAGTTAAGGCATCCTCTTTTCTTATTCTCGCATTATGTGCAATTTTTCGTCATTTAGTGTCATAATATAGTGTGTTGAGGAACCTCTTTCCTTGCATTCGCGTAAAATAGCTAAAAGTCATCAACGTGAAATCAATCATTATCCAAGCCAAGGTAGTTCTTTCGGTAGTGGCCAACTTTTGGGAACGCAGAGTGCTATGCATAACCTAAACTCAAGACACTTGACATTGTGCACTTAGAATTAAGGCCCCCATAAATAAGGATGGCTGCTGAGAACCATCACAAGAAGGTAGAGCAAGCAGAGTTACTAATTCGGTTTGGTTCAAAACCAACCGCCACCCCGATCCTCAAATAGGCAATGGGCATCAAAACTATGATTTACAAAAACAGCCTGACCCTTGGTAAGGCCTTGGTAAGGCAAGCACGTAAAATGTAATACTGACCTCAATAAGCCTATTAGCAGCTTTGTGAAGAGATAAAAGTTTGCTGTGTCTTCGACAGTAAACTGTTCTCTTACCATGTAAGCTCATAACTATCAATCATTTTGTAACTAATGATCAAGATTCAGCATTTAGCTTGAGAATGAACATTTTTGGAGCCAGGGTCTTTTGAAATATTGTGTAAAATCATTTTTTCTAAAAATAAGTATCTCACCTAAACAAAACTCACTACTGTTTCGTTCATAAACCCAAACAGGTTTTTGTTGATTTTGTGAATAATATAGGTAATATTGTTTACAGTCTGAAAGTAATCCACAAAATAATCTCGTTTACGTCGTTTTCGTCACCTACATACGAGTATACGAGTATATTTGAATTGTTTTTGGACACGTTCGGCCATTATACATTGAAAATAATCAATTTGAAAACGAAATGTTAAAATTCAAATGGCATTGAGTTGGTTTAAGTGACCACTTCGTAGTCACTCTGCGTTATGAGCAAAACAAGATTCCATTTAAATCATTACCGTTGAGCTAACAAGCTAACACTAAAGCGTGTTAATTTAGTAATTGACAGATGTTCCTTGTTTTTGTTTTATAACAACATTAATGCACAGTTAAACAAATTAATCACCGCTAAATACCATTTATTTGCTTGTGTTGCTCTGTTGCATTGTATTGTAATTGGTACTCGTAATTTGAAAGAATATTGTTTATATCGTACAATATCGTAAAATGTTGCTAAGCACTTTTTTCCCTTACCTTAGAGTATGCAGTGAAACTGATTTTAAATTCTGATCAATTAATTCATATTTATAATAAATTAGAGCATACCCTGCGGCTAACTAGAAAACAAATTAATTTGAAGGCGCGAACAGTATTTAATGAATGTAAGAATAGGGCGCGATAAGCAATTTAAAAAAAAAAACAAAAGGAAACAGGTGTACCGACGATTTGGCGAAAATTACAAAATTCCACGCAAGCAATATTTAAGGCGGTCGAATTTTAAATTTATCACAGATTTAGCCTTAAACAGGGAACGACATGTCCTAAATTGGGATCCAAATTTCTTCAGATTACCATTAAGTAGGGTCCCTATTCCAACAAAGTGTAGAATCTCTTTTTTCTACTGATCAATGATGTTTGCAGCTCTTGCGCGTTAGAGAACATGACAAAACAGACATTCGATATATGTATATAACCAATGTCCATCGCTATCCTTGACCTCTAAATCCTGTTATTAAATGTTTTGTGAAGGACTTATGATAGAGCTGACGTCAGCAATAAGAAGAAAAGTCAATTGAGATATACCGACATCGAAAATAAAGAATTTGGAACACCATCCTCGTATCTTCGAACGTTTACTTTAATATTCCTGTTGTGAAGATTATTTTCGTCTCACCACATCCTAGTTAACGTGTTATCTTATATATGTAAATTTCCGGTACTTTTTAGGATTTAGACACCATCCAAATAGGAGCCCTTGGAAGCGTGTAAAATACTTTCTCAAAACCGATTAAGTGCATATAATGGCGGGTCTTTTGCGTTGGTGCAATTTTTCTCATCACTATCTATAATTTTGAAGGGCTTCAGCAGTCGACTCGACTCTCAGAAGGACATGTACTACTACTACTATAAAGTTTGATTATTTTGCTTTGTCTAGAACTCGCTCTTAAATTTTCATAGTCACCGACATTAGCTTCATCGAGCTGTTACAGTTTTCCGAGTCATTCGTTGGTGTAGAGGAGATTTTCCCATAAATTTTTTGAACTTCACTTCAATACTAGTACCCACTACCAGCAGTCTAATGTGAGCGCAAACCGGACATTAACGGAGGATATCCCACATGGTGTAGTGGTCGCTAGGTGGTGTCGCTTATACGTTTTCGGTTCTTATCAAAAGCATGGTGACCCGTTCAAACGCCAGCAATAATTGTACAGCTCTTCCTGCTGATAGATATCAGAAATGACGGTGTCTTTTTAGGGATGTCCAGAAGTATTTGTTGGGTACGCTTGCATCTTGTATAGTGAGTCGTGTCACCTGCAGTTGTGTTAACAAGAAACGGTGTTGTCGATGGAAGACTTAACTAATTGCTCACATAGTTCTAGAGTGAGTTAAGGTCCTGGGAAGTACCCCTACTAGCTCTCGACGATCTCGTTTTCCGAGATTTCATGTCACCCACGCAAGACTCAGTGAATATAGTCTTGCATACTACAATAGAACTAGTATGGAGTACAAGCAACAACCACATCAACCAGATCAATGCAGATTGATGCGAGCGTATCCTGGACATGGACGGAGATAGTGCTTCGCGGTGTCGTCACAGCAAAGCGAAGAAAATTGTGTTACTTATGCCGAGAACCCTAAGGTGCTTAGAAAAACCGTAGTGCTGTTCACGGCATTAGTAAAAAAATCTACAATACGACAGCAAGAAAGTCGATGACCTCTTAGAGACGTTGCGAAGTACTCGTTTTGGTCTGCCGGTAATCTGGAGAGTAATGCCATCTGTCGTTATGGTAATATAGAACTCAACATTCAATGGAAACTCTAACTGAAGACGCAGGCAATACTAACGCAGTCCTGAGAAACTCCGTTTTGAGCTTTACCGAGCAAGTTAATTGCCGATTTTCAATGATCCTACTGCAACCTACGACTCAAATAAGACTCAGTGAAATCAGCCATCTGAATGCATTCAGAGAAGCCTTTAATTAGATTGGAAGTCTGATTTAGACGGGGCATGTAGTAGACAAAAGTCAAAAGACAGTCGTCGTGCAAGTTTATGAAAACTTCAACTCGTGTTGTACCAAGACATAAGATGGCTTTGAGAGTAGAGCCTATGATATAAATATCAAGGTGCAGGGGGATCTACAAATGCGTCTAGAGCAAAGCCAGGCGTACTACGAAAAGCCATGCAGGCGAGTCTAATAAAAGCAGCAGTTACATATTTTCCTGAAATGTTGTTCCACCAGACATCTGACGCATAGGATAAAATGTATCTTATCTAAGCTGCGAAAGGCTAGAGGACTCCCTAATCCCAAGCCCATTTCTTGTCGAAAATCCCGTTAGATTGCCAGAAACCCGACAGTAGTTTGGAAGTTTTCGACGTAGTGACGGATTTTAGAACTAATGTTTAGGACCCGTCAGTTTCCTCATTCTCAGCAAGAGAACCGCCTCAGTTGACTGAAATCCCATTGCTATTCCACCAATCGGCGATTTTGAAAACGGCTGTATGTGCTTTATAGCAAAGCGGCAGGAACTTCAGCTACATCATCTGTGTGTGCCTGAGCAGAATTAGAGCTTTTGAAGGGGTTAAGCATTGAATCGGCCAACTTGCACCATAAGAATGGATGCCGCATTCAATTCTGCGTAGCAGATCTTCCGCATTGGTAAGCATGTTGCAGCTAAGACAGAAGATGCATTCGCAAAAGAGTTTATGCTCAACCAGTCTCTCAAAGCTGTTTGGCAAGAAAGAAGTCAAGCTAATAGGCTGTAGCTCTTGATAAGAAAGTAGTCACCGAGTTTTGGTATACTCTTACTGTTTGTCAGTTATTCAGTATGTAGGGCAATGTCAAGATAGGTATTTAATATTTTTTCCGGGTTGGCCTGCGCGGCGATTGATCAGGAAACTATTGACTCTCCTATAACTTGGCTTGGGACAGCAACGCAGCAATCAAGGATGTAGCGAAGCGCTTGTCTTACCTCCCAATGATGGTATCATTGCGGTAAACCTTTACTCAAATATGCTAAAATAGCATGATCATGCTGGGCCACTAGCATAACACTGGCCTACGCCGTGGGCGCACAACCCTATACTCAACAGATTAAAAAGATGTGATGAACCAACTAATGGCGTTGGATAAAAATGGATTCACTTTTGACGACTCTTGGAAACGTTGAAAGGAAAGCGACTCGGATCACTACCTTGTTTTATACAATGTGCGAATGCTGGCTTCCCAAGCGCCAACAACAGAGAAAATTGCTGTGCGAAGATATAAAGTAGAAAATATTGAACCAAACGTGTATCTGATGAGCTGGATTTCACCCGAACACGACCACTCTGGTTTGACGAAGAATGCCGCAAGCACATGCAACTAAACAACAAGCGTAGAAAGCGGCAATACAACAAAGCTGCTCGTGGGCTCTACAAACAAAAGAGACGGGAAGAACAATGGCTTCTCGCGATTGAAGATATTGAGAGGATGTACTCCAGGATTAACGTAAGAAGGCAAGGCAAGAAGACCCGTACAGAAGTCTGTAGAAATGAAGGAGGAAACCTTGTAGTAGAGTCCTAGTCGACGCTATGAATATGGAAAAACTTTTTCTGCAGACTGTATAACGGCGAAGAAGCCCAACATCCCCTAGTCAAACAGAATAGACGATTCAATTTAGATGATGATAGTCGAAGCTTTCATCCACCTGACTAGAACGAAGTAACGTAAAGTAACGAAGTAACAACAAATCAGCTAGATTGGACGTCTTATCGGTCAAGGTATTCAAAGCTGTTGGAAATTGTTTGTGGGAAGCATAACTCATTTCTCAGACCTGGTCAGAAGAGTTTATGCCTAATGAATGGAATCTCAGCACCGTATTCTCGATTAAGAAAAAGGAATAACCTCAACTGCACCGTATAAGTTTCATTATCGCATACAAGATCTTATTTGCAATATTGTGTGAACGTCTGAAACCTTTCCCCAACAATCTGATTGGTCCCTGTCAGTGCGGTTTCAGACAAGGAAAGTCTACAGTCGACCAAATCTTCACACTCCGGTAGATGCTGGAAAAAAATTCAAGAAGTCCAAATCGATGCCCACCAACTTTTAATCGATTTTAAGGACTTATATGACAGCATTTATAGAGACGAGCTATACAGAGCCATGTCTAGTTTTGGCATCCCTGTCGAAGGAGTTTTCGTTTTGCAGAATGACGATTGAGAATGCTCGCTGCTCTGTCAAGGTCAGTAAAGACTTAACCGATACCTTTGATGTCAAAAAAGATTTTAGACAAAGAAAGACTTGAAAGAATTGTTGCAGAATTCACAAGATACACTAGAAGTACAATCTTTCAAAATTCCGTCCAACTACTAGCGTAATAATACGAATATCGACATAATTGGGAGAATTCAGTAGGCTGTCACCCATTCATTTGATAGTATTGAAACGGAAGCTGCCAGAATGGGTTCATCAGTAAATTATGGCAAAAATAATTTTTATGCTGTCAACAGGAAGGGACGTACTATACAACATCGATGAATTGGACAGAACGTCACAGTAGTAAGGGACTTTGTCTACCTTGGCTCTTCTGAAAAACTAAAGAGACTCGATATAAGATCTTGATCATCCCGTCCTACTTAATGGCGCAGATGCACGGCGCAGAAGCATCGAAAGCGGACGTCCATAGTCATTTCGAGGAAACATCCTTCGAAAAATATTCGTTCCCGTTTGCGTTGACTTTGGAGGAGAAGATTCAACAACGAACTATACGAGTACGCAATTGGAGGTAGTTAGCTAAAGACCGGGCTAACTGGAGAGGCTTGTTTGTTGAGGCCCAGGTTCACTTCGAACTGTAAGTAAATAAGCTTTAGCTGATTTATACCATTCTCCAGCATAACTTAGAACATATGTTATGATGTAAGTGATCTGATATCATCAAAGGACACAACAGTGTCTTATCCGCACTAAGGACTGATACCAACTTTGGTTGGTTATACATACTACTAAGTTCGCATCAAATTTCAGAGATAGGAGATTGTTTTGAGCCGGTTATTATCTGGTTGCTTGTTCAAGTTTAGATGCAGAGAGTACATTCAACGCAATGAGATATCCAAGACTGACGTTTGTGTATTGATATCATGTGACTACTGTAGTTGTACACGTTTGGCTTTACCACCCTGATTAACGTGAAGCCGACCTTTCAAAACAAGCAATGCTTTGACACTATTCTGGCCAAAGTGTTTTACACAGCTCGCGTTCTAAGCAACACAAGCAATGTTTGACATCCCACGAGATTAGCATTTACCTGAATAATTGCTAAAATTGTCTCATTAGTCTCTGAAGCATTAGAAGCTTCGTTACGGAGTCATGTTGTGCACCTGTTTGTATTTCGCAGAGACCACAGACATTTGGCACATTACTGCATCAATTGGTCAGTTAAACCTTACATTTCTTGCCAACCTAGTGCCTTACGGATTTTTCATGGGCATTCGGAATTTTTGCCTTCACCTTCTGAAGACTCATTTGTCTTTTATGGGATCGACGTTTGACGTTGAGTAGGGGATCGAGCTACCAAATAGGAATCAGCATTAACAGTACCTTCAGCTCTAAACCCTGTGAAGTTGCCGCGTATACATCTAAGCATAACTTTCGTGACGAAAATTGGTTTTAAGTATTCGTAGTTTATACAGAGCTTGGTTTGCCACTCTATAATCCATATTGTTCGGCTTATGCGCGAATCACGGAATTTGGCGGCTGCCCAAAGTTTTAGGGAGAACTAATGAGCATTCGTAATTAAACTTGTTCTAAGGAGTTTGAAGGACAAAATGCTTCTGGTAAACAGGGGACTTATTGGAAGATTCTATACGCTCAAATACAGGCAGAGACTAGTGCCCATTTAGAAGTATTGTGCTTGCAAGAAGATTATAGTAAGGGCTACCGATGGGCTTACTGCCAGAATGTCAATGAATTCTAAATGGACGAGGTACGTCTCCTTAATATTTTTTCCTAAATAGGCCTACTTTCCCAAGCCAGTACTTCTTGCCTTAGACGATCGGTACTTGGGCAATAAGCCCAAAAAAAGTTCAAAAAGACTTCCAATAGCCGTTACAAGTACGCTCCGTACCACCCCTATGGCAGCATTAAACGCCTTTTTACACCTAACACCGCTTGATTTACAGATCAGATGGCTGGCAACAGTGCGATACGACTCATTAATCTGGGTTACTTCAAGAGCAGTAGTTTCGGACATGGCACGATCCTAGCAGAGCTACTGCCAGGCAATCAAATTTTAAAGGATGAAATTCCTTCCATGGTTGGCTTCAATGTTCCGTATGATATAATATATCCGGAGAGGGAGGACTGGCAAAAAAATGCAATAATCAGGTCAAATGAAATTTAAATTTTGGTTCAACAACCGAGGAAGGAACAGGTTCTGGTATCTTCACAGAATACCCAGAACTAAGAGTGTCTATAAGACTACCGGACGCAAGCAGTGTCTTCCAATCAAAGGTTCTGGCTGTCCTCAGGGCAGCTGAAGCTGAACTAATGCAAATGAGATCGGCATCTGAGAGAGATATCGCTATCTACATAAATCGATAGCCAGGCCGCACTGAAGGTAATGGAATCAACCAACGTCAACTCTGATACAGTCAGGGGCTGTCGAACAGAGCTCAAGGCACTATGCAATCAGAACCGGGTAAGACTGTGCTAGGTGCCAGGATACTGCGGTATTAAAGTAAATGAACAAGCGGACGAGCTTGCAAGAAAAGGAGGGCTACTCGACAATACTGAGGTTGCCAACATCAAACCACCCTTTTGCATAGTAAGGGGCACTATCGAGGAAAAAATCACAAAGACTGCCAACCTAAGGTGGTCAAGTCTTGAAGGACACAGGGTATCCAAGAGTATTTGGCCGCTTTTTGACGGCAAGATATCTAAGAAGTTAATAAAATTAAACAGGGATAAGCTCTTGACAGTGATATGAATCCTGACAGGATACTGTCTCCTGCGGCAGCTAGCAAAGAGACTCAAATTGTCAGTTACTGATATCTGTAGACTCTGCGGTGATCTGCAAGCTGTTGAGGACATAACACACATACCGAGTACTGTGTGAATGCGAGGCAATACCGCGTTGTCGAAGAACATTTTTGGGGAAATACTTTTCCGAAAACCTAGAGGAAATAGACGGCACGACCTTCAAAGGCCTTCTTGGCTTTCGCAAGAAAATTGGGTGTTTCACCAGGGCGATTGTTTAGGTTTTTGCTATTTGAAGACAAATTTATTTGGTTCCACAGAGACCAGTGTCTGTGTGATGGCATATCCATCACACCCCTGTTTAACTTAATCTAACCTAATTTCTTGCCTTAACTATTGGTCATATTGGAATTTTAAACATTTCAGAAGGTCATGACTGCTAGCCGCGATTCGTCTGGAAATTGCTCGGTTTTCCTGTCTAACTACCAAAGTTACAAAACTTCGTTTCTGTTTGGGTCGTATCCATAACTATAAAATACCCAGAAGTGCAGGGAGTTAGTTAACAAACCTTAAAGTGTTGCACGTCAAAGTTAAAACACCGATGTGTGATCACACATCGAGTCGTGACAAAGGCCACAGGGCATATCACGAAGTAAGATCTAGAGTATCTCAACCCTAAGTTGGGCAACCAAGTTGTGAGATATCTGTTCATTATCTTCTTATTGGTCTTCATCACTCTCAGGAAAGCAGCATTCCCAATTCTCACATATGTACTCGTATATGCGAATACCATCCAAACCTTCTACAATATATAAACTCAAGCTTATTTCCTATTTTTTCTTTGTAGGAATTGACAACAACCTATTCAAGTTTAGATAATGACATTGTAGTGAATATTTATGCCAACAAATATGACTGAAACTGTGCCACCACTTATCACTAAAAATCACATACAACGTGCCACGACACCTGGTAGTCCGCTAGCAGTGAAAAAATTCGAAGGATTACCACTTGAACCACCGACAAAGGATTTGGTGAGTACACAGACATTTTTACTTTTTTTTTTTGTTGAAAATATTTCCATAACCACTCTTAGCCTGTCCGTGTGCAACTAACAAGCCTCCAACATGGTGTCCTCTCGTTGGAGTATTTTTTGTTTTGCAAATTTCAGCTGTCGATGGTGCCGTATCCGTACGTGGAAATCAAATTCGTTTTCGACTTAACCTGAATCATAGTCCTGTCCACATCGATTGAGTTGCATTCGTACATAACTACGTACGTGCATGTGTATGTACCTCAAAAACTTGCTGAAAGGAAAACCCATCCATCTAAAGCTTATCCAGGTGAGATCACCATATAGACGTCGACTTCCAAATAAAGCGCAGAGACGGCGCCTGGACATACCATTTTCTATGATCCGTGTAATGAAAAGTATCTTAATACTCGTATCGTAACTACGCGTAACTAGTCTCGAAGCCTGACACTATCACCTTGAGAAGATCTCATTCAACACGCACCGAAGAGAGAGAAGACGACGACGACGACGATGAAGAAAAATAATTGCAAATAAAACTGGATAAAGATATGAGTACGAGTACGAGTACGAGTGCGAGTGCGAGTGGACCTGCGTTCGGTTGACTATGGTTTCCCACGAATTTCTCGGTCTCGCGTGCAAAGCTAATTTCACCTTCGTCCGTATATTACGAATACATGGTTCCAGTTGAACTGAACCATTTATGAGGGAAGTCTATTTTGGAGCTGGTAATAGACCACCCCACTGGGACATGAGTAGAGTTGTTAATAGAGACGGACTTGTTGTGGACGGACGCACTCGGATTTGTGGAGGAGGAAAGATGATGATGATGATGATGACGGACGGTGATGGAAAATGTGTAACAACATCCACTGGGTCTGCAATTTATGAATGATAAAATGTTGCGATAAAAATCGCGGCTCACACACTGACACAAGGTCGGACATGAGTCATTGCTGTGGTGTTATATTTCATCGGGATTGATGCTGTTGTTATGGGTACTACATACGAGTTGAGCTGAAGTAATAAAGGCGCTGGGATTGAGTACACTGACTCTTGGAAGGTCAACAAAGTGATTTATTTGTTGAGTTTTATTATGACAGAATCAGTTTATATTTTGCGTCTTCAAGAGCCTGGCTTATTCATCTCGATTCGTCTGTTGCTGCCGTGCATTTTGCTTTGTTTATAGAACTTTAAGAAATTTGTTTTGATTGTTTTTGACATATGACATACCTTCTGATCAAAAAGCTAACTAACTAACTCGTTTGAGTTAGTGTCAAAAGCTTTTAATTTTTTTATGTTGATACATCTGTCATCTGGTGCTCAAATATCTGTTTCAGCGCCATTTGTCAGGAGTTTTTGCGTGGCAGCCTTGTATGCAAATCAGTTGTTGTTGTGTTCTGCAAATTTCGCAATATCAAATTTACTTGAGCAAAATGTTTGCCTGAAATTTTGTGTTTCTAACCAAAAATAATGTACGGGACCGTTGAAAATGTTAACAAGAGTACGAATGGAATGGTACAAAGAGTTTAAAGCGAGCCGTACTATGGTTGATGATTTGCCTCGTTCCGGTCGTCCATTCTTCAAAATGACTGACGTAAACATCGAAAAAGTTAAGAAAATTGTTTTCGCAGATTGTCGTGTGAGCATCAGGGAAATAATAGCCGATTTTGGTGTCTCGCTGGGATCGGTGCAGAGCGTTATGCATGATGTTTTTGGAATGAGAGGAGTTGAAGCGCGGCTTGTGCCGAGGGTACTGAATTTGCTGCACACACATCTCATCTTGTACGCGACTATTTGATCAAAAACAAAGTTCATACCCTTCTGCAAGCTCCGTATTCACCTGACATGGTTCCTTTTGACTTTTTCCTATTCCCACGACTCAATGTACCATTTCGCGGAAAGCCTTAGGCGGTGGATAGATGCTGGTTTGTTTGTTGATAGGATGTAGGTACTTAGTCTTGTCCTCGTTTACGTCAAGGCCAAAAAATTTCGCCTGTTCTTCAATCGCCGTGAAAGCCTTTACCGATGTGAAGAAGTCACATGATAGCGCATCATTGCACATTGCAGCGCGTGTTTTCCAGTGTCGGGCGACACATCTGGATCAGTTTTGCCGGTATCCTGAATAGAGCTCCTGACGATGAATACTATCATATGCGGCTTTGAAAGCGATGAATGGATGGTGAGTCTCGACCTGAAATTCCTTTGTCTTTTCCATGATGTATCTTAGTGTGAGAATGTGGTCTATAGTCGATCTGCCGGGCCGGAAGCCACACTGGTACATGTGGATTAGTGTGTTGCAGAACGGTTTAAGACATTAACACAGTACGTTGGATAGGATCTTATATGAGATATTAAGCGGGGATCGCCTTTTTTTTTGACTGGATGTGGGTTCTCTTCTTGCCCTATCCGAAATGCTGCCTAAATACTCTGCTTCGGTGACTAGGTTTCCTTCGCACTTTCGAAGAGCCTGTGTCCCGGTCATGAAGCCAGGCGCCAGTTGTTTGGCCTTCTTGTAAAACCTCCAGATGTTGTTTCGATTGCGGGACTCTTCAATCTCCTTGAGCTGGGATGCTGCGTAGGTCCCATTCTTTCTACGTAGGATCTTCTTCTCCTCTCTTCTCCTGGCTCGATAATCTTCCCTCGCTGCCTTTGTTTTGCGCTGCAGGGTTTTCTTATGTGCATCTTCCGTCACCGTTTTCCGGTATACGCATTCATCATCATACCACGGGCTCTTTTTCTGGGGTAGCTGGACAGTTCGCAGCTTCTTCTCGTTGGACAGTCGCGCTCTGAATTTAGTCGCAAGAAGAAAATGGTCAGAGTCGACGTTTGCCCCTCGGAATGCGGGCACATCGTGGATGTTGGATGCATGCCTCGCATCGATTAGCATATGCTCGATTTGGTTGGCTGTTCGACCGTCTAGATAACGCCAGATTGTCACTGTTCTTGCAAAAACACTGCAGTATCTATCAACTTCTTTTTTGCAATGTAGTAGGATGGTGAGTATCTTCAACAAGTACTACCCCAGAGGATCTGGGTTAAACAATCTTGAATTACAAGCCGAACAACACATTTAGAGGGACGAACTAGGTCGTTGTCTGTTTCCATTATTCTCATTTTTATTGTCCAACCACTTGATGAATTAGACCAGTGTCTTCTTTAGCACACTTAGGTCCTTGTGGACCCATTGTGATACTCTTCTGTGGAGTTATGATGGCCTTTGGCACCTGTAAAGGCAGAATAGGGAGACTTTAGAAAGTTTTTTTTTTAATGAAGATGCAAGTGATCTGTTTCTGTGGCAGAGAAAATAATGAATATCTTCATGAGAAAGCGAGAGGACGTACCACCTAGTTCTGTGAAGTTTGTCATATTTTTGGCAGAGTTTTCGTAATATTTCGCAGGTGATTAATACCTAAAAGTATGTTGAACTCTTTGCAATAGCGACGAACTAGCTTGTATTTTTTCTTCAGTAGTAGGACTGCTTTTATGGCCATTTGATTGTCAATGAAAATGAAAATATCATTAGGCGCTATTGCCATCCGTAATAGTCGCAGTATTAGCTTGGAAGACACTGATGTGCTCAGTGAGCCCGATTGAGTTATGCATATCTGACTCCTCTGAGAATAAGCCGACGCTGGTGGTTCATTTGTGTAGAGAGATACCTATTTCGTCTATATGGGGTGTTTTATTCCTCTCTGTTCTAACCCATATTAGTTCAGAGAGGCAGATTTTAGTCTGAGTTTACATCGCACCCAATGTAATTCTTCAGAATCCGCGCATAAGAGACGTTGGGAATAAGCGGAGTCTTAAGCCGTTTTTGGTAGCCAATTGCTGCATGTGTTGACGTCAAGGTAGCAGTCCATGGTTTGGTGTGGTTCTCATTGCATTGCTCCTTTATATACTTATCTATACTCATCTTAACCAGATGTTAGTACTACGGTATATGTCCAAAGAATAATTATGTTCTATACTTTCTGCCAAAAATTCGGTTACATGTATAGAGTGCATTCGCTGCTTTCTTTAATCTGTCGTTGACAATTTGTTTCCAATTTAGTGTTCTTTCGTGAATTAGTCCCAAGTATTTTGCACTCACTGTAGTAGTCATCGTAGCATATGACAGTTTTGCATCTTTGTTTTGTCTTCTTTGGTGACTGCTTCAAAGTCTATTGGGTGCGTATTTGTTGTAAGGGCAGAATTGGGCAAAAGGTGTAATGCTTTCGGCACGGGAGGATCTGCATTATGATTAAATTCATCAACGTCAGCGTAATATACGCTCACCAAAGAAATAGACGATGCAACCAAAGAATGTATTAGCCATGCTCTAATTATGAGGTTAAAATTGTTGTATTTGATTTTAAGCCTAAAAAAAGAGAGAATCTTTAGTATCGGAAATATGAGACTACATCTGCAAATGGAACTGGCTAATATGTAGTCCACAGATCATAAAGAAGTCAACCACTTTGATCATGTTGCAATCTACGGATTAGAGTGTTTTAGAGGTCCGAACACTCTTTCTGTCTTCTCCACAACAGCGGAAAAAGACTGTGAGGAGATTTAACTGCTGGAATCTTTGCCAATTGCATTTTCCTCAACCCCTCGTTAAGGCCCTTGCAACTTGCATTAAATTCTGAGGATTAGCGATATCGATGCAAAGAAGGCACCTGAAATTTCACAACTGATGTGGTGGCCATCCACATGGAACTTTTCATAAATACTGCAGATTGGGGAAAAAGAAAGCCTGTGAAGCGACGCTGCATAGAAGAAGGAAAGCACTACAGGAGCAAACTGAAAGGAAAGAGCATTGGCTTCTATGAAAAAAAAAAAAACAAAGAACGGGAGAAGCAAGCGATCAGAGAAATGGAAAGATGATACTAGATTTTAGGGGATTGTTTTTTGATTTTTTTAAGTGTATCTATTTCAATCATATAATATATTAAATATAAAACAATTCAAGTTACTAGAGAAAAAAAATATAAGAGAGGTTGGTGGCATTCAGTATTTACATATATAAAAGTCAAAATAGAGTTGAATTGGTTTAAGGAAAATACAATTCAATTTTTAGGTGTGATGATCCTTTAAGAATTCAAAAAATAAACTTTAAACAACTTTAACAAGAAACATAATTCAATTAAAAAAAATTAAAGTAAGCAAACAAGAAAGGAAGAATGAATAGAAGGATTAGTCCCAAACATCAGAGATTCTAACGCAACATAATCAAAGCTAAAGAAATATATTTTTACACATTCTAAGAACGTTCCAGGTAAAGTTATTGTCCTCATTGACTGAAGGAGTACATTAAATAATCGGTAAGACAAAACAGAAAAAAATACCATACGCAGAAGTAAAAATATTGGGTTCAGACAAAATGTTTGGCAGGATTCCACGAGGATTATAATCACAAATTAAACGAAATGGCAGACTTCGCAAAGAATATTAAAATAATACAAATGACGAACAGGGAGAAATTTGCAGGGCACAGAACAAAGGAAAGTTGAAATGTCTATCAGATATATGGGAAATTTTTCTTAGGATATATTTCTGGAAAAGAACTTTTTTCTTGGCCAAATGAGGTCGGTTTTTTTTCAAATCGTCATTGAATCGGTCCAATAAGTTGGCATAATATTCCCCATTGATTGTTCTTCCCTTTTGAAGGTAGTCAATGTGGATTATCCCGCGTGCATCCCAAAAAACAGTCGCCATAACTTTATTGGCTGACAAACCCACCTTGGCCTTCTTTGGCACCGATTCACCCTTAGAAACCCACTGTTTTGACTGTTGTTTGTTCTCTGGTGTGTTGTGATGGATCCATGTTTCGTCCACGGTTACAAAACGGCGCAAAAACTCCTCCATATTGCGATTAAACAACGCCAAACCTTCCTGTGAAGTTGTTACACGAAATTCACTTTTTTCCATTTTCTCCTCAAATTAGTGAGTAGTCTGATAAAAATAGCTGTCAAACACAAACTAACTGACGCAGCAAGTTTAAATTTTGACAGGAGTCAACTGACAGATGCCTGTTGACAGGAGCAGTGTTGCTGTTTCAGTAAAGAGGTCAGAAATTCAAAAAGTCACGGACTTATTGACCCACCCTCGTATCAGCGTGATTCGCAAAACTTATCCTAGAATCAAGGGTAAGCTCCAAATATTTAAATTCGTCTACTCCTCACTGTTGTGAACAACAATGTCAGACAACAAACAGATGGGTTTCAAATGGCACAACCAACGCTGCGCTGTAGTGTCACACACAAATTGTAATTCTTACACCTTTTCGAGTAAACAATTGTTTCAAATGACACACGTGCAGCGTACGACACAATTTTTTATATTTTGTGTGCTAGAGTTCCCGCAATAATTTTTGTAAAATATGCATAATTTTAATATAGGGTAAGGCTCAATACGCCCCACTTTTTTAGAATCTTTAATAAAACAAAAAATTAAATAAAAATAACAATTCTTTTATTAAATAAAAAATAAACAGTTTTTTCTCATAGGTTTGGCATATCAATTGATACAAAAATATCTTAGCATATACTCGTATTATATAAAGGGTCCGCCATCTAACGTTTTTTTTTTTCAACTAGTGCTTATTTCGTGAATGGTAACACTTAGCTCATGTCTGATTTGACAGATAATTAGTTTTATCCTTCCGCTGAACGAATATGGTTGTGTATACGCTTGAACAACGCTGGGAAATATTGCCTGCGATCGACTTAGAGAAGATACCGATTTTGCCAAAAAAATATCTTTTCAGATGAAGCTCATTTTGATCTTGTCGGGTATGTAAACAAGAAAAATTGTCGCATTTGGGGCACAGAAAACCCGCACGCATAGATTGAAAAGCCGATACACCCAAAACGAGTCACTGTTTGTTGCGGATTTTGGTCCAGAGGCATAATTGGGCCATTTATCTTCGAAAATGAGCAAGGAGTGGCCGTTACAGTCAATGGCGATCGTTATCGGGCCATGTTGAACGAATTTTTGTGCACAAAAATTGAAGAGGAGGATATGAAAACATTTGGTTTCAACAGGACGGCGCTACGTGCCACACAGCCGAAGCTACACTCGATGTTTTGCGCCCTGTTTTTGAAGATCGCATTATCAGCCGCAGAGCAGATGTCGTTTGGCCACCTCGGAGCTGCGATTTGACACCGTTGGACTATTATTTGTGGGGTGCCGTAAAAGATAAGTGTTACGCCGATAAGCCAGAGACAATTGACGCTTTAAAGGACAATATTCGTGAAGCCATTGGTGAAATACAGCTGCACACAATCGATAATGTGCTTAAAAATTGGACCGATCGTGTAGGCTACTGCATGGCCAGCCGAGGCAGCCATTTGAATGAAATTATTTTCCATTATTAACGGGAAGTATAAAACTAATTATCTGTCAAATCAGACATGAGCTAAGTGTTACCATTCATGAAATAAGCACTAGTTGAAAACAAAAAAACGTTAGATGGCAGACCCTTTATATTTTTTTTTTAAAAAAAGTTTAAGTGGGGCGTTTTGTAATGCGGTTTTTGGGTAAAAAGCCTCACCTTAGTGACAAAACGCCCCACTTAAACTTTTTTTTTTAAAAAAATATATATAATATATGCTAAGGAAAAAGTAGGACAAAGCATTAGAATATATGAATATATCGCTTCGCTTTGCGGCCGCAGCTGTTTCAATTTGGTATGTATAGCGTTTTCCAATAAGGACTTGACAACTTTTTTTTTAAATAAAATGCAAACCATTTGAGATATTTCAAAAACTTTATTATCGGCTTGAAGTACAATCAAAACATTTATGAATGGAACTCGACTTCGTTCATATGGCCACGTTTGCAACAGTCGATTCGTTGGACCCAATTTTCAACGACTCGGCCACACATTTCGGCCGAAACGGCCGCTATTACGCATTCAATGTTGGCTCTGAGCTCTTCCAACATCGTCGGCGTGTTGGCATAAACCAATGACTTAACGTAGCCCCACAGAAAATAGTCAAGCGGCGTTAAATCGCACGAACGAGGCGGCCAATTGACTGACCCATTTCTTGAGATAACACGCTCACCATACTTGCCCCTCAATAAATCGACTGTAGTGTATGCTGTGTGGCTTGTAGCACCATCCTGTTGAAACCACATGTCGTCCAAGTCCATATCTTCCAATTAGGGCAAAAAATAATCGGTGATCATGGCGCGATAACGCTGACCATTCACAGTGTCACAGTGATCGTTATCGTCGACGAAAAAATATGGCCCAATAACGCCGCCGGCATGCAAACCGCACCAAACAGTTATTTTTTGTGGATGAAGTGAAGTGGTGATTCATGAAGCACATGTGGATTTTCACCCGACCAATAACGCATATTTTGCTTATTGACGAACCCATTGAGCCAAAAATGAGCTTCGTCACGGAAAATGATTTTGCTATGAAATTCATCATATTGGCGCATCTTTTCCAGAACCCAATCGGAGAACGTACGTCGCTTCAAATGATCCATCGGCTTCAATTCTTGAGTCAGCTTGATCTTGTATGGGTGTAAACCAAGATCCTTACGCAAAATACGCCAAAATGTGGTCTGAGCGATGCCCAATTCTTGAGAACGCCGTGGAATTGACTGATTTGTATCGTTTGCTACGGACGCCTGAACGGCAGCGATATTTTCGACACTTCGACCAACCCGTTGTCTCACTGACATGGCAATATCACACAACGAATATGTAGACTGAAATTTTTGCACTAAAATTGTTATTGCCTGTCTACTAGGGCGAGAATTACGACCGAAAATTGGAGCTAACGCTCTTAAAGTTGCAGTCACCAACTCCGAATTTCGGTAGAAAATTTTTATAATTTGCAGACGTTGCTCGTTGAGTTTACTGAATAAATTGATGGTGACAGTTTGATGATTAGTGAAAGAGTGCGTTTACAAGTTAAATTCAAAGTTGTCAAGTCCCTATTGGAAAACCCTTTACATGGTGCAAAACTCTTGCAACCAACCCTGGCAAGATATGCACTGAATCCAGTATTCTGAAGAAACTGTCTTGTAATAATTTTCAGTGCATTCAATGCACTTATTACAACTTACTTTATCTGAAATTTCATCTACACTTGTGTTTATTTTGTTGCCTATTCATCCTTACTACGTTCAGAAGAAAGTTTTCTATTCCTTCGTCTCTTTTTCTTTGTTTCAGCTTTTTTCTTTATCTCTAACTTCTGGTGTTTTGCTCGTTCTTTGTTTTTTTTTTTTTCCGCCATAATTTTTCGTTTGTGCGTGTTTTCTGGTGAGGTAAGTACAACTGTCTTTTGTTTTCTTTTTGAAGTGATAAGCGGTATTTTCGGAACTGGACGTATTTCCGTTAATATTTTTGAGGGACTGATTCCTGATGGACCGTCTTGCGACTGAACTTCACCCAATATTTTCAATGGTGATATCTGGAGTCCAGATGTCCCCGTTTCTGGTTCAGGTGTATTTTCTTTATTAGTTTCAATCAAGTTCTGCTCATACAATGCATCTGACAATGAAAGAAAGTGATCTGGAATAGCACTTGGGTCGAAAGGATATATTCCTGTCGATTTGAAGGCATAAATACCATTAGACACACTCGCTGATTTTTCCCAAGCTTTTCCAATTAATTAAGATACATCGTACTGAGATAGTTTTTTATATTTGTTGTTAATCATCCAGTTTTTAGCCTCCTGGAAGAAGTAGGTTTTTAAAGGTTTGAAAAAACATCTATCGAGTGGTTGTAGAGCGTTAATAGTGCGGCTAGGAAAGCACAGTAGTATAACATCGTTCTTTTCCGCCATCTCCAGCAACTGAATGTTATTTGAATGTGAGCTGTGGCCATCAAGTATAAGCAACGTTTTTCCTGGAGCTTTCTTGCGCTGAAATGTTTTTGTTCATGTACATATCTGCCCCAGGTGGGAGACCTTCAAAAAACTGAGGCTTGGTGTAAGTGCCTTTGAAAATTAGAAGCGGTGGCAAAAAGTTACCTTCAGCATTGCAACAGGCTATCACAGTGATGTTTTCTCCTTTTTCGGAACTTGTGAGTGTGTAAACATCCTTAGCTCCTTTGGAAGCCAAAACTTTTCCTGGTTTGTTGTTTACTTAGATTCCTGTCTCATCCATATTGTAAATATTGCCAGGGTTGGCTAAAAGTTCATGCTCTTGGTATAGAGTTTTTAATGTGTCAAAAAATTCGTTGACGTCGGCCCGATTCATGTCGTGAGGTCTTGCTAGAGATAGACCTTCGGATTTTCTAGTTGAAATCTCTGGATTGCGCTTTAAGAAACCATTCAGCCAAACATTACCAGCAGCCTTAGTGTTGTTTGAGAATCGGTGTGCTAATCCAAGATGATCGGCAAACTGATAAGCGATTTATTTTACATCTTTTCGGTCCGGAGCAAAACCAACTTTTTACAATTTTTTTATGTGTACAACTAATTTTTTGTCTTGCTCCAACCAAAGAGCAGTTGACCGACCAAGCAATTTATTAGGCTTGCCTTTTAAGATATGTCTTCTCAGGGTTCTGTTGTATGTTGAACTCCCTACTTGCTTCATTCACTCCCAACGGTTTTGTTTTTTACATTCTTCATTGCTTCATCCATGTCTTTTTCAGACCATGATGTCCGCAATGTTGTCCTTGTGTGATTCCGTGGCATTTCTATAGACAATAAAAAAATAAAAAAGCGCTGGTAAGTGATATATTTATATAGGTATAAGTTAGAGTAAGAAAATAAAGTTTTTTGAGTTGTTCAACACCTACAGAATACAGAAATATAGAGTTGTTATTTTTCCCCCACCAGCGGTAAGGAATAGCAAATCTACATGGGTCCCTCGACAGTCAACAAACCATCGACATTTAGCATTGGTAAATAATGATATAATGATATTTATACAAATGAAATATTTGATGAGAATGTTTTTGCTGTTTTCCGTTGTGATCGGTTTGATTTGAACAAAAGCTGTGGAGGTGGCGTTTCGATTGCTGTTCGTCGCAAGTTGACTGCTTTTAAGATTCCCATTGATATTGTTTTGGTGGATGGCGTATTAAATATCGAGCAAGTATTCATTCGAGTGACTGCTGCCAATGCTGGAGATTCCGATCTACTAGTATTCCTTAGTTATTTTTCTGTTTATGATAAGCACTTACAAAATATAGATATAGTCAATTCAAGTTTCGTAGACCAACGTTCCATTAACATTTGTGTTCTTGGTGATTTTAATTTTAGTAAACTCGAATGGTTTTCTGAATGCAATAAAGTGCTACCGTATCGATTGAAAAGACTACACTGGATTTTCTCCAGTTATTAGATCTCTGCCAATTTACAATTTAGTAATGTTCGCAATTCTTTTAATAATTTGTTGGATCTTGTTTTTGCATCTGATGATATGAATGTTTCTGTTGATTCTAGCTTACCTTTGATAAGAAATTCTGTGTCACATAATGCTATTATTATTTTCATCAAAACTTACGTCCATAATAATCAAATGTTGTTTAGTGATTTGACTGAATCATTTTTAAATTTAATAGTTCCTATCTGAAATTAATGAGTGATCAGTTTGCGGCAGTGAAGTGGGGTGATGAACTTCGGAATATATTCAGAAAATTAAAAATACAAGTTTATTCATCTAAATCTATATTGTCCCCTTCAAATTAATCCCCATCGACTGCAACACACTTATGCCAGCGCTTGATCCAATCCTCGAAACATTTTTTATATTCAGTTTTCGGTATGTCCATCAGTGCTTCCTGCGATTTTTGCATTACTTCCTCTCGGCTGCTGAAACTCGTTCCCCGTAGTGGTTTTTTAACTCGATTGAACAGAAAGAAGTCACAGGGAGCCAAATCAGGTGAATTCGGTGGCTATTGGATGGTATTTGTTGCATTTTTCGTCAAAAAATTGCGAATAATGATGGCACTATGCGACGGTGCGTTATCATGGTGCAAAATCCACGAGTTTTCTGCCCACAATTCTGGTCTCTTTCGGCAAATTGCTTCACGCAAACGTCTCATAACGCCCAAATAATACTCTCTGTTTACTGTCTGGCCTTTTGGCAAAAATTCATGATACACTACACCGTTGTAATCCATGAAAACCGTGAGCATTGCCTTCTTTTGTGACTGAAAACGACGTGTTTTTTTTGGTCTCGGCTCATTTGGTGAACACCATTCACTTGCCTGATGTCTGGATTGCGTTTCGTACTCATAAACCCACGTCTCGTGTCCAGTAATGATCCTCTTGATGAATGTGGGATCGGATTCAGCCTCGCAAATCATCTCTTTTACGACGTCAACACGGTCTCTTTTTTGCATGAAATTGAGGTCTTTTGGCACCAACTTTGCTACTACACGACGGAAACCCAAATCATTAACCAAAATGTCTTGGATGGATCTATAGGCAATGCTCAAGTCCTCCGCTATCTCACTGATGGTTAATTTGCGGTTATTGACCAACATTTCTTTTACTCCATCAATGTTTTCGTCGGTTTTCGATGTCGCTGGTCTGCCACTGCGTTCATCATCTTCGATTGACTCACGACCACTTTTGAACCACTCGTGCCACTGGTAAACGACCGTTTTCTTTAGAGAATCGTTGCCGAAACACTTTTCCAACGTTCGCGCACCATTAAATCTGTTTTTTACGCAAAATTTAACACAAGTTCGTTGTTGCAAATTTAAATCCATTTCTAAAATTGTAAAAAATCGCCAAAACACACAGAGATAGATGTACTTTTGCCTACGTAACTTTTGCAAATGTCAAGCTATGACACTAAGATTTAGAGAGAAGGTCAGCAACAGATTTACCAACTTAACAAAAAAAAAACAGAACTCAAATCGGAATAATAAGAGCCCCACACGGTGGTATATTTAGTAATATTTAGACATTTGTTATCAGGATATTTTTTGCACTTTGTTTTTAGCTATAACTTTATTTAAAAATGATCTAGATAGCCAACGCTCAAGCCTTTTAACCAATTTTTTGGAGTGCAGAAATGAAGAACAAGATAAGATATGCTTCTCCAGAAACTTCATTCTGAAATTTCTCGAAAAGGTAAAAAGAACGTTAGATGTAGAGATACTACATTAAGTAGTGGAGTCACAGTCGGTGCTGAAGACATGAAAGACCATTATAGAATAGCAACTTGGGCGATAAAAGTCAAGATCCATGCTAACCATCCCAAAATGAAGCAAGGACAGCAGTATTTTAAGTAAATAAAGGGTGTTTTTTTTATAGATTTGGTTTTTAAACTGGCAACGCTGTTTCTACAGATTGTCAATTTGACAATTGAAAGTTGATTTGTGGTTAGTATGTTTTGCCATATTACAATGAATAAATTAACGCTAGAACAATGCGTGCAGATTGTGCCAACTTATTTTGAAAACCATAGTTTGGTTCGCCAAACTTTACGTGCGCTACGTTCATTTTACGGTTGACATAATCGTCCATCTGAGCAAGTTATTCGGAACACAATTAATCATTTTCGCACCACCTATAATTTAGTGGATAATACGCATCCCCAAAGACGACAAACAGTATGAACAGAAGAAGTTATTGCCGTTGTGGAGCGCTGTGTTGAGGATAATCCGAATGAGTCGATTTGCCATCGTGCACAGCAATTGGAGCTATGCCCATCCACTTTGTGGAAGATTTTACGGAAAGATCTTGGCTTAAAAGCTTATAAGATCTAGCTTGTGCAAGAATGGTAACCGCGTGACCATTATACGCGTCGTAGGTTCGGCGAATGCCCCGAAAACATGATTCAACGCAAGATTTTGTTCTCGGATGAGGCCCATTTTTGGTTAAATGGATAAGTAAACATGCAAAATTTCCGAATTTGGAGTGGGGAAAACCCAGAAGCCTTTGTTGAGATGCCCTTACAACTATTAAAACTCACTGTGTGTTTTATGGGCTGGTGGAATCATCGGCCCATATTTCTTTAAGGATGTTACCGTCAATGGTTTCTAACTTCTCCGTTCCTCATTTGAATGGCATTGGCGTGACAGAGATTTAGTTTTAACAAGATGGCTCAAAATGCCACATAGCGCGAGACACCATCAATTTATTGCGGGAAACATTTGTTGGGAGCATAATTTCGCGTAATGGACCTATGAACTGGCCTCCACTATTCTGTGATCTCACACCTTTAGATTACTTTCTTTGGGGGTATGCGAAGTCACTAGTCTATGCCGATAAACCAGAGACGTTGAACAATTTGGAAGTCAACGTTTGTTACAAATGTACAAATCTCCATTCAATTTTCTTCTGACCGCAACATTTGTTCAATTATTAGCTGTAGGTTTGGTATGTCACTTCTCCATCCCAGAAAGCATTTGCAATGTAATATTGCATGCTCTGTGTCTTCCTTCTTTCCTCAGTCTGGGTAAAAAGGAGTGCTATCTTGCCCGAAGTGGAGTTAATATTACCTATAGCCCCCGTGACCAGATGGGAACTCCGTTAGATGATAGTTACAGTCCCCGTGTTTTCGATTTATCCAGTCTTGGATTGTAGGTATTAATTTACACGTCCATTTGCCTTTTGTTGTATTAGTCCAAGGAGCCTACCAAATAGTTATTGAGGCTGCCTTTTCTTCAGTTTTAATCGTCTTGATGTCGTTGGCGTCGTGTTGGCTTAAGATTTTTCTATTGTATATTCTGAGCGCCTCGTCTGCAAGGATGTCAATGGGGACCATTCTTGCTATAATAAAGGCGACTTCGTCTGAGATTATTCAAAAAAACTTGTCGACGATAGTCTTCTTTTAGACTCCTTCGTTCTCAGTGCCTCTGCCTGGACTGGCGCGGCATACAGAAGGATTGATATTGTTACTCTGGAAAGTAGAATTCTCCTAGTGTATACAGGTCCATTCATATTAGACAATATTCGCGACAGAGCTGCCTGTGCTTTCGAGGCTTTTTCACATGCGTTTTGTACTGCTGTTTCTTGCCCAATACAGCTTAATTGTTTCTCTGGATCGATGGTTTGATTATAGATCTGAAAATTGGCGAATTCAATGGTTTTCAGATTTGTTATGAAGACTGTTTAGGTTTTATGATCGGCCAGTTCCAATCAGGCTAAGATAAGCCAGTCTTTTTGTCTGAGCGATTGCTTCATTTGTGGTTGATTCCACTACATGAATCTGTCATGACAGGAATGTCGTCGGCGAATCCAATTATCGTTATTCTCCTGAACTGCATTAGTCATAAAATTCCGCGGGGCCCCCTCAGTGACTCTAGTATTTTACACCTATATCCGATTTGTACCTCTGCTTCCTGTTGTTAAAATATGTAGTTCGGCACTTATTCTCAGCAAATAGTACGCTGGATCCATCCTAATGGATAACCAGCGTGCAGAGTTAAAAACATCTATTGTAACTACTGCACAGTACCCCTTTG
Source organism: Volucella bombylans (assembly GCA_949129095.1). Lineage (NCBI taxonomy): Eukaryota > Metazoa > Arthropoda > Insecta > Diptera > Syrphidae > Volucella > Volucella bombylans. The sequence continues at coordinate 152,768,032 of OX422143.1, forward strand.
TGCCGTAGATGCATCATTCTCCCTCGATATCACGCTTTGCGATATCGCATGGCATCAACAATTGAACGCTCTTTTCTAAAGCCAAATTGGTTGTCTGAAAGGGCTCCTTTCTCTTCTGCTATAATCTATTATAGATTATCCTATAGAGAATTTTTCCTATGGTGTCCAAGAGCCATATTGGATGAGAGCTCACCAGCGGGCTTCTTTGCTTTGGTAGCAGAACCAAATGCTGTGTTTTCCATATTTCGGGTTCCTACTTTTAGGCACTTTTGTATTGTTAGTATGAAGAGGTCCAGTTCGTTTTTGACAGCCGCAATTTTTGCTTTATTCGGGATGCCGTCAGATATAGGGGCTTTGCTGTCGCATGCACTTAGCAACTTCTTCATGATGTTGCACATAGTGTTTGCGGGAAAAGTTACTCTACTATAGATCTCAGCATTTTCGAGGATATTATTGGAGGGTCCTATAGCCTTTTAGTTTCGCCATCACCATTATGTTTTACATGGGGTTCCCATTCATTTATATTAGCGTCTTGCCAAAGTCATTTGAAGTATATGGTTTTGCTTTCTTTGATGGCTCTAGTTAGGTTGCGTCTCGCATCCAGCCATTGTAGGAAGTCTGGCCCCTTTCTTGCATGGTGAACTTTGCGTCGAGCCTATAAGCATTTTGCCCGGAATGCCTTTATTTCATCGTTCCACAGTAATACCGTGAGACCTTCCTGTTTTTTGCTCTACTAAGCATTGATGCATCGCACCCTGCTATGATGATAGCTGTGAGATGAGAAGCATAGGCTTCCACAGTCATCGTATAACATCAAGAATTGCTATCAAAAGATCTATCATTCGATTAAGATCAACTCCATGAATATCGCCTGATGAGAAAATTCCTCACTGACCCTCCACTTGATTGTTCCTAGAATAGAGTTGCTCGTAAAGGTCATATCGACTATTCCGGCTCTCTGATAATTGTTAGCCCTACCCACATTAATGACACTGTCTGTAGTAGGGTCTGTTCTCTGATGTTAGTGAGTCTGCTGCCCCACTCTATGGCGCATGCATTTAAGTCGACTCCTATAAGCGCATCCGCAGTCAGATTGTCCAGCATCAGTTGGTATTCGCTGGCCGTCAAGCTGGGTCTTGCATAGCAGCTGTAAAATGGACCCCATATATTTTTCCTCGCACGAAGCCTTCTGTTTGTTCGCTTCCACATGTCAAAATCGCTGTTTGTTTTGTCTTACCACAGATCTAGTTATTGTTTTGGTCGGGACACTTATAAGGCTCGCTGATCATGATAACGTCCACCCTTTCGCACTTTGCCGTTTGTCAAAGGATATCCTAAGCCATTCTATAGTGGTTCAGGTTTATTTGTATTATCTTCGTAATCTCTTGTTTGTAAAGCTCTCTGGAAGACTGGATATCTGCTGTTCAGTGCTGTATTCGCCCGCGCTGTGTACAAACATGTTAAGGGTACTCAAATCCCTTGAGCGCGCGCTAATAATAAAAAAAATCGTCAGGATGCTCTTCCTTGCAGAACATGCAGGATGGGCCCTTATCGCAGTTCTTCGCCTACATAGCTTGGAGCGATATTCTGTGCTTCTACATTATGTTGGTATGTGGCCGAACTGAAGGCATTTGAGGCATTTTTCAGCAACGTCTTTTTGCGGACTCGACAGATAACCCAGCCGATTTTAATCTTTCCTTTTCTGATGATTGCAGTTCGTGTTCCGCCGCATGCTTTCCCTAGCTATAGAACGTCAGAGAGTAACGTGGCTTCAATTTTGCACTGCCTTTCTCGGATATCCTCTTTGAGCTCGATGGAAGTGCGATCGTGTGCTTATTTACCTGTCTTGTCTTCTGTATCTTGAAGCTGGATTACGAGTTCTCCCCGTAACAGTCTCTCCAATCGCCTCCAACTTCGCGTCTATGGCAGTAGCACCAGGTTTTTCTTTGGTTTATGTAAACACCTGACCATTTGATGACGATTTGATTGATCCTATCAAGCAAGCCAACACCAGGGACAAAATTTTCAAAAAGTTTGTGCAACTACCTATACATTGATGACATGATCCAGTTATCAGTGAATACTAACGCTTCGGCCCGACGGATTATGTCGTAGAGGTGGCATGAACAACTACCTTGGAGTGCGTAACTGGGGGCAGTTAGGCAAATGTTGCAATAACTAGATAAATTTATTGTAGTGTTTGAAGTGAGTTTTCTTACAATTCACTTGCTTTGTATGGACTGCGCATGTGATACTCTGTTTTTGGATTTCATAAGTTTTGTCAATGATAAGGGCTCACCATGTGGCGTGCAGACACTCTTAGACCAGTTCCACCTATTCTTGCAGCGATATTTCTTTCATTGAAAAGATTCGTAATTACGAGTAGATCATTGAGTATTTGGTCGACGTTGGAGTTCTTCAGTGCCATTTTAACTGTCCACGTTTTCAAACTTTTGAGTGCTTTTTCAGAGTCTAGAAAAGGAGCTAGTATTCTTCTTTATAGACTTCTGTATATTGCTAACGATATTATGGAATGTTGTTTCTCTTTTCAAGTCTTTTATATTTTCGTTTTGAGATGTAGACATTTCTTTGTTTTTAAGGATTATACCCCCAGGTAGCTGCTAAAAGTGCTGTGTTAAAATATCCAGTATTCCTTGCAATTCAGGAAATAGATTTCGTTCACTATTTAAAGCCAATTGCTTTCTTGCAAAATATATTGTAATACTATTTTTTTAAATAGCGGAATTAATGATTCTTCGCCTGCCCTTTTTTCGGAAGTGTGCTTCATGTGCTACCCGTAGGCATTTTCTGCATACTGCTTGCTACTAACTATGCCCTCATATACATGGAGAATCACTCAGCAATGGAAAGCCGAGTGCTCACGCTACATCGTAGTCTGTACCGACCTTCAATTTGTGAAAATGAATTCAGTCCAGAATTTAGCCACCTTATCATAAGTGACAATGCAAAGTGATTTTCAATAAAACCATTTCCTTGGTTCATTTCTGGCTGAAGCGAGGTTTCGTCTGAGGAGCCCAATATACAACAATTCATCAGTCTACTTATATACTGTAGGGTTTTCCAAAGATGAAATCTCAGTTATTCGTCTGCTTGCGTTCAATACTCTTAACAAATATTGCAATCATACAGATAGTCAAGCGTGGATTAGATCTCTCCCTTCGAACATCACAATATTCAATGTGGCTAAAGACTACGCTGTATCTCTCAACGAGATACACAGTAGAGAATCACAGCAGGAACAAATAGTAAACAGCTTGTCAACGTCAAGCCACCTATAACTTAATCCAACAGGATAGATTGCCTGGATGACTAAGATACCTTGATTCAATTTGGCCGATCTCAAACGATCAAGAGACCTGGTGAAACTTACTAGCGCTGATATATCCAAATTTACAAGTATAGCCACGGGACACTTTTTAATTGGAAGACACGATCAAGTATTCCTGACATTAATTATTGTAGAAACTGCAGGGATGTGGAGGAAAACAAATAAATCTGCTCTGCTCTAAAAGGCATAAGGCTGCAAAATGTATGGAGTCACCATTACTGGGATCAAAAACTGTATAAAGATCCCAGATTTTGACAAATTCGTCATAAACTTTATATGGCTTCAAGGATCGACCTTCCTTGTGGTATCAGAATAGATCTCCCATAAAACTAATCTAAGTACCCTCAAATAAACAGCACTCCAACCTAACTTATTTTCCGGCGTGATCTGTTCAGCGAAGATGTTTTTTTTTACCGATTTTGACATTAAGGTGTTGTTTTGACTGATGACATGTAGGTCCAAGAGGCGACTATTAATTAATCAATTTTAGATTGACCAAGCTCATAGTATACATATACAGTAGCTATGGCCTAAATTAAGCTAATCCATATTAAAGACTGCCATAGCTGGTACTACGTATTTTTACGTTATAGTGCTTGCACGGACCTTTACAGAATATTTTTAACATACATTCAGCTAGCATAAGATTGATTCACGATTCCCAACTATTTCATATAGGCAAAATATTTCACGAATTTTCGTTAGAGTAAACTGAATACAGATATCAACTAGGGCATTCCGCACAACAGTTGACTTAATAACCAGCAATATTGAAAGTTATAGGCGTTTGAAAAAAAAAAAATAATATAAAAAGTGCAATAAAGTACGTTAAGCACATTTAAACTTACAGAATATCAGCGACATTTTTATGGTAAAACAATTCGATTTACTATTCCGTTGACGTTTTCCCGGTCGACGCCAAAGAAAATTCAAAATAAATTTTCACAATTTCAACGTTTCTGTTCATTCTGGCGTAAGATAAAATCTAGATTGACAGCTGTCGCTCGGTTAAAATCTAAATTGTAGGTAATGTCATACTAGAGCCAAGTTGTAAACATTCAATTTCCACCTAAATTCTTGCCGCGCCTTTACCATAAATTGAAAATTACACACACCGAGTTTAGTGCAACTTCAAGTGAGCGGAAGCAGCTTACTACAAACGCCTACTTCAAAAGCATATGATATTGCATGCAATTCAAAAGAACATGTGCTATAAATTTTGACATTTGACGTTTGATATTTGGTAGGAAAATGTAATGAACTCTTCCCATCAAAATTTTGATGGAACAATTCAAGAACTCCTTCTCATGACAGAATAACAATCTTAATTTCAACTTTTCTAGACACATCATGATTGCATGACAATTTCATCACAGCTATAACCGTAAACAGCAAACAGTCTCATGTTTACGACCACGACCATCAATATAATTCAATTTCATTACAAACTTCATGTTAAGATTTCATGGCATGCCAAATAAACAAAGCAAAAGTATCTTCAAGTGACAAAGTGTAAATTCAAAAGAAATTCCCAACAAATCCATAAAAGCTTACTAAATATACACTTACGAGTAATGTACATTACCACTAAGTTCACATCCTCACAAGACTCCCATCGCCCGGGTCCCTGGTCGCAAGACAATGGCTCATAAAAATAACCATCAACCAGCTAAGCAAACGCCAACAACGACACGACAACTTCAAACTCATTCATTCCACTCACTCGCAATCGTAATGAACCCACATTGGCCCCCTATGTTGACCTAATTAACATCTAAGCCACGAAAATATGCCCATTTGGGGCAATTACAAAAGCGAACAGATCCAAAACGAAAAGGGAAAACTCTACAACAGAGCAACGGTTAACAAAGGTCAGTATCAGTTTATGACCGTAAGTAAGTAAGAAGTCTCCAGGGAGAGAGTGGTCACATGGTCACATCTACTCGTATGTAACATACAGGTACAATACTACCAAAAGGAAATGGAAGAAACAGCAAAATCCCTAGTGAAAATACCGCTAAATGCAATCGTGTCATTTATATTGTAAATATATCGCCAGCTGTCATTAATCCGCGCGTACGTTTTCAAATGTCATTTGTGGGTGTCTGTCAAATATCTTCGTGACGTTTGTAAGGAAACATTCTTCCATAATAGCGTAGGTAGTACAACTATGCTCATTGTGAATGTGAATTGGAAGTGGAAATGGAAATCAGTATGGACAATGGGGAAAAATGTTGTGTGCTGGCTTTGATAGATATCTCTTTGACCGCCTAAATGTCGCCATCATCTTAATTTGGTCAACAAAATCAATTCACTTTGTGCTATTCTCCAATTAATCTCTAGAATAAACCAAAGAAAAAGGCGTCAATTCGTGGCAAATGTCGCCGACAAATCATAAATCGAATGACAAAAATGTACTTGAAGGCTTTTCGGAGTAATGAAACTTGAATCAGTGCTGTGTTGTGGATGGCTAGTGCCTACTGGTGCTGTGCTGAATGGAATCACAGACGTACATATATAGTGCTCGCTGAATGACTGACTATTTATGGCCGCTTTAGTTGGCTACGTAGAACCCTTTTTGGACAATGCAAGATTGTATGTCATCGAATTGACGTTTGACTGTCATCGATTAATTATTATAATATAGGTTGAATGAAATGCGATTTGCAGTTAATTAAAATTTGTCGGACTTAAAGAGAATGCGGTATATAAAACAAATGATTTCTGTCAATAGTGATGTGACAGGTTAGTTTCAATGTGAACCCACACAATCAGTGTTGTTCGGCCGCTATGAAAATGTAGATGCTATGAAATTTGTTACCAAACTCAGACAGATCCCAAGTACAAAAAAAAAACACCGTTCTTTATTTGAACAATTTAATTCAATTTAAATATCAAGGAATTCAAACAAAATGATTTGGCAAGCAAAGTTATGTTAATCGATCGTGGTTAAATAGCAACTGATCTGTAGTTACATGATTTCTTTACTTTGAACTCTAATTCGATTATATGCTCAACTAATACACAGATAAACATATAAGAAAGCTGATATGTATTCCTTTATTTTTTAACATCCTCCGGCGCGCAATTTGTTTCACGTTCAGATATTTCTAGAGGATATAATAGTTGAACAGGTCTTCGAAAAATTATTGATCCATTAGATAGTCGAAGCTCACAAGCTCGAACTTTTCCATCTCGGCCTGGGAAAACCTTTTGTATGATGCCCAAATGACAAAGAATTTTCGGCAAAGAGCGATCCTCTATGAGTACCACATCCCCAATAGCAAGATTAGATGATTTCTGATGTTTTGAATAATGAAAGGATCTTAGTTGTTGAAGGTACTCAGTGTACAATCTTCGCTTGAAACTCGATATAAATAGCAGTCGTTCTTTCCACCTTAGACGTAAGTCTTTCGATGAATGGCTAATGATAGTTTCGTTCACCACATCCTTCTGTAGTGTAGCTGATTGTGGACCTTGTAGAAGTTGAACAGGTGTAAGTGGAAATAAATCAAGAGGATCATCAGCAATGTATGTAAGCGGTCTGGAATTAACAACATTTTCGACCTCTATGAGAAATGTGTTCAGTGGATCAGTGCTTAAAGTTGCTCTTCCTACTGCTGCTCTCAAAGCTGACTTTACGACACCTACAAGCCGCTCCCAGAAACCTCCCCACCAAGGAGCACGTTCAACGATATGTCTCCAACATATGCGCTTGTTAGATAAAACCGCCTTGAATTTTTCATCTTCGAGGTTTGCGTTAAGTAATTTTCTGGATGCCTTCTTAAATGTCGCTGCGTTGTCAGATCAAATGATTGAAGGCGTCCCTCTACGAGCTATAAACCGACGTAGACCCCTCATGCATCCGTAGATAAATCAAGGGTCAGCTCTAGATGAACTGCTCTAATTGAAGCGCATGTAAACAGCATAATGTAAGCTTTTTTCTTTTGACCAAAGTCATAAGTAAAGAGAGGCCCAGCAAAGTCCAGCCCAGTGACGCTAAACGGCATGGAAAATGTGATACGATCCCTTGGCAATGGTGCAAATGGTTGAGTAGCAGGCCTGACTCTTAGAGTTTTGCAAACGGTACAGCTCTTCACAACAGAACGAACTAATTGCCGCCCTTTGATGATCCAATACTTCGCTCGCAAACGAGCTAAAACTGCCGACACACCTCCATGGAAAAGCCCCTCATGTCTATTAGCGACTATTAGCCTTGAGATATGAGAAGACTTCGGTAAAACAATTGGATGTGCATTAATTGATTCTGAGATCAAGTGTAGTCGTCCTACCACTCTTAGGTAACAGTTTTTCGAATCTAAAATGGGATAAAGCGTTAGCAATTTAGAATGTAATGGCATACCCTTATTCTATTTTAGTGTTTTTATTTCAACAAAGAAATGCAGCCGCTGCACTTCATTTATCCAATAACATTCTGCGTTTTCGATTTCTGTTGCTGACAAAGATGGGACGTCGTGTACGGACTTGATTCTGTTACATCGTTTTTTCGCCTTGAAGACTTGAACCACTCGAAGACAATAAGCCGTGACACGAAGTAGTTTTCTCCATCTACTGAATTTTGTGCAGTCTAAAATTGGTTTCATACAACTCGATGATTCTTTCTTGTCTTCTTCCAAGTCGACCAGAAGAGACACTGTTGGAAGCGTCTTAATTGTGCCTTCTTTAGTACATGGCCATGCGTTTTCTTCATTCCTTAGCCAATCCGGTCCCAACAACCACAGTTTGGACTTCAGAAGAGTTAAGACATCAATACCTCTCGTCACAAGGTCTGCAGGATTCTGAGAACCAGGACAATGTCGCCAGCTAGAAAGTTCACACAGCGCTCGAATTTCCCTGACTCTGTTCTCCACGTATGGTTTCCAGCGTTTTCCCACACCCACTATCCAACATAAAGATATTTTAGAGTCGGTTCATAGAAACTCTTCATTCAATTTTATTTGCAAATTTGATCGTAGGTATTTTAGCAACCCGGTAGCTACTAAAGCAGCAGTAAGTTCCAGTTTAGGCACAGTCAATTCATCATGGTCTGCGTTTTTGAGTGGGGCTACCCTGTTCTTAGAACATATGAAACGGGTGCAGATGTTTCCTTCTCCATCGGTAGTTCGTAGATATGCCACTGCTCCGAAAGCATATTGGCTTGCATCAGCAAAAATGTGTATCTGTGTTGAGTTTGTTTCCGTAAATACACAACGGGGTATCACTAATTGCCCCATTTCTTTGATATCTGCGATACAATCACACCATACTTTATTTAGCTCTTTTGGAAGTTCCTCATCCCAATCAAGCTTTCGACGCCATAATGACTGAAAAAGAATTTTAATGCGAACGACCCAGGGACCTAACAATCCTAGGGGATCATAAATTTTAGTCATTACCTTTAACACATTCCGCTTGGTCCCACTAACAGTGTGTGAAGTCAAAAGGGTCTCTAGCGCATTGACGTCTACGGCTAATTCGTCCGAGTCCAAAAACCAACGCAGCCCTAATACCTTTTGAACAGGCGGTGTAGGCGCTTCAGACGAGATTTTATTTTGAAGAAGTAGGCTATTGGAGTTCCATTTCCGTAGACACATTGAACCAGTCTTCATAATTGCCACTGCCTCACGTCTAACGTCTTCTGCTGTCTTTTTGTCATTAACACTTACTACCAAGTCATCAACGTAGAAACTATTACGCAAAATCTTTACGACTTGGGGATGTCGTTGTTCTGAATCATCCAGTATTCTAGAAATTGTTTCTCCAAGCAAATTGGGACTACTTGTTACTCCGAATGTAACTCGAGTCATCCGATATGCCTGCACCGAAAAATCCGTTCGTCTTTTGGTGGAGTTAAATAGTTCCTTAAACCAAAAAAATCGATGGCTATCACGATCGGGTACTCTTAACCCTACCTGAAGAAAGGCTTTCTCAATGTCAGCTATTAAGCCAAATCTTCCACAGCGAAAATTTAATAACATAGTCAAGATTTCTGGTAGAAAATTTGTACCTACTTCCAGGTGATCGTTGAGAGAGAGATGATCTGACGTGCGTGCTGAAGTGTTAAAGACAATATGAAGTTTTGTGGTATCCTTTTCATCTCTGTACACTGGTTGATGAGGCATATAGTAAACACGAACTGCTTTTCCTTTATTTTCGACACGTTCAGCTACGCCACTTTCAATCATCTCCAACATTGCAGTTTCATAGTCATTTAGCTTGTTTGATGTTCTTAGCCTGCGCACTAAACTATGCATTCGATGGAGAGAGCCAGAACGATTATTATGAAGCAATGAATTAACATCCTTCCAACATCCAAAAGGCTCCCACTTTTCGAACATTTACACTTGTGATAATACTCACTTTGTTTTCGCTGGTGATTCCTAACGCTTCAAGCTTCCAAAATTGTTGAAGTTCCTCGTAAGCGCAAGCATGCAATGACGTGACGTTGGCTAAATTCACTACAGCTGCACTATCTGAGACAACAGAAGAACGACCTTGTAACGTCCACCCCAAGATCGTGTTAATAGCTGTTCCTTATTTCCGAATGGAATTATTTTTAGTTCATGGACACTGAGAATAGGAAGATTTAATTGCCGTGCTATACTTGATTTGACGAAAGACATTTGATTGCCACCATCCATCACAATTCGCACATACGAGTACATAGAATGACTGGAGTTTTTCCTCGAAGCAAATTCAAATGCGGTTTGTAAAAACACATGATTTTGAGAAAAAGAACTGTCAGAGTGTGTGGTGTACAAGTTAATTGACTGTTGTTGTTGGTTACCGCTCGTTTATGGTGTTGACAAAATTGTATTTGTGATCGATGTGTCAGGTGATCCTTTCTGTCTTATATACTGCGGGTCGCACATTGATGTTGCATGCCGTTCGTTACAACTTTTGCACATAAGACTAGATCGCCTTTTACAAACTTTAGAGTAGTGGCCTTTTCTTAAGCATCTGTAACATCTTCCATCCTCCTTCAACATTTGCTTTTTTTTCTGGCAATGTTTTAGCACTTTTGCAGTCTGTTTCATTATGATGTGTAGCCTTACAAAAAAAAACACTGATCATCGTTAGCGCCAGCTGTAAAAATACCAACAGCCGTTTTAACTGGTTTGTGCCTATATGTTTGTAGTTGCCCTTTATTCATGTTTTGTCTCGCTTCATTCACCTTTTCTAATGCTTCTATCTCTCGTTTGAGAAATTTTAACAAGTGCCTGACCTGCTTGTTCCCAATTCCTCCAGCTGTTGACACTGTGGTAGATGAACGAGCTCATGTTGTCTTCTTCCCCACCTTGGATTTGAGAATCATCAGGCTGATCATAATAAAATCTGTGAAAATTCTCAATTCATCAGGTATGCATCTCAACAGCACGCCTTTGAGCATAACAAAATAATTTGATGTAGGGATTCCAAGAGCGGACAGTGACCGGGTGGAAGTTAGAACTGAATTATAAAGAATTCTCAAATCTGTAACATCAACCTTTGAGTGTACTGGCTGGATCGATAGCAAATACTGCATTGTGTTGTCCACTATCTTGTCTGTATTGCCCTATTCTTCCTTGAGCAAAGCAATCGCAGTGTCGTAATTAACTTCACTAGGCGTCAGCCCTACAAGAGTTTCAGCTGCTTTTCCCATTAATGACACTTGTAAGTAGTGAAACTTATCGACGGTTGAAAGGGAATCATTTTCATGCACCAGTGTCTTGAACTGTTCCCAAAATGAGATCCATTCTTTAAAGTCACCAGAATGGGAATTCGATAAGACATTAGCGGAAATATTGGTGTTAGTATCGTGAGGGTGTGCGCTGTTCATTAGCAATTGGCTTTGAAAATGCTTGACTTTGTTAATCATGATTTGAAGGCGCGTGATTGTTGAAACAGCTTTGTCGTTATAATCTGCAATACTGTCGGCTTCTCTTTCAAAATCATCTGGTTTTATCAAAGAACGAACTTCTGAGTTTGCTTTTTGCAAATTTTCATGAGCTGATAACAGACGATCCAGCAGAACGCTAAACTCTTCTTCGATTGCATCTACCGCATTTGAGTCTATGTTTCCAGTTATTTTACTTTCGTTTGATTTCATAAACTCGCATGCACTGTTAACTATTTTCGTTATCTGTCCGCGATACGTAGCGCCACTTGCCAAATCCATATTAATTGTTCAATTAAAACTAAATTTAAATTATTTCAAACTGTTAAATCGTTCGTGTCCGATCCCGGGTTTCGGCACCAATATGAAATTTGTTACCAAACTCAGACAAAAAAAAACACTGTTCTTTATTTTAACAATTTAATTCAATTTAAATATCAAGGAATTCAAACAAAATGATTTGGCAAGCAAAGTTATGTTAATCGATCGTGGTTAAATAGCAACTGATCTGTAGTTACTAGTACATGATTTCTTTACTTTGAACCAGCCTGTGATCTACCATATTTTGCTGTTCATTTTTTTGTACTGTGCTCTTGTATTGTTCGAAAGTTTTAGAGAAGTATGTGCTGCTTCACACTGAACATCCTTTTAATGGCAGTTCTGTAAAACCGCAACCATGTAATCTTATCCGTCTTTCTGGAGATTGGGGATTCTAACAGCCAACTCTTTTTCCTCTTTTATTAATATAGTAATTGATGCCTTATAGTTCTCCTACATATCTTCATAGCTACTGTGACATTCAAACATTTAAAATCAGCGTTCACCGGTACCTCTTTTTTCATCCTCCCCGATTTTCCTTCGCTCGCGCTGTGTGCAAACATTTTAAGGGTACATTAATCCCTTGAGAGCGCGCAAATTATATAAAAGAAAAAATCGGGTTGGTCTAATTTGCGGACCCTAGAACCATTCTACTCTATTTTGAATCACTTCGTTACTGAGGCCAAGAGTTAGCTGATGGTTTCGCATTATATTCTTCGAACTTCGGCTGAAACTTGAGCCTCTACTGCTTTTCGGAACGGCTTTTGTGATTTGGAACTTGATCTGGTTAGCCTAAAATGTGGGGACACCCGCGAATGCGCGTGCTTCTTATTACATCGCATTTTATTACATATTCATTTCCGCCGGTGTCAGTCTTCCCTTAAATGTTACGTAATCGTTTGCGATGGATACGATAACTTTGGACTAAGGGCTGTCTTATATATAGAACAAACCATTTAGTTTAAGTGGCAAATTTTCTGTCATAAAATACTGCGGAGTTTTAGCGCCATTTAAGCCACCCTACAGTGGCCCTATGTGTGCCCTAGTATTTTAATTGTTCGCACTGTAACGCACGATAACCCCTTTTTAATATTTCAGTTTTCATGAGTTTTATTTGCTCTTAGAACTTATCAATGTGCAGCTTTAATAGAAAATCTTGCCTAAAATGAAAAAGCAGCGGACTCTTGCTTACTTCATTAAGATGGTGCTATAGCCTGAAGTAAACCTGGGCTTCAACCAACGTCTCCAGCCAGTTCCATTTTTAGCTAGCTGCATCTAGTTTCATTGTTGGTTTGAGGTTCTCTTCTACTTGCGTGCGCCACCTGAGTCTTGGTCTTCCTCTACTGCGGTGTCGCCCGGGGCTGAATCCGAAGACTTTTCGGACCGGAGCATCACTCACCTAACTCAGTAGTTCGACCTTCACTCTTCTGACTAATTCAATGTCTCCTTGCATCTCTTTTTCCACTCATTGTCTATGGAGACGAGACCGAAAATCACCCGTAGCATTTGCCTCTCAAAGCAAAGAGCCACCTCATTCATTTTTGGTAAAGTCCATGCCTCTGAGCCATAGAGCGGGGCTGGGATTTTTAAGGTCTTATATAGGGTCAATCTCCTTGTTTGACAGAGGGCTTTCCTTCTTAGCCCAAAGAAACAGCGATTGGCTAGAGTCATTTTTCATTTGATCTCAGCCCTGGTGTCGCTGTCTGAATTTATAGCGGATCCTAGATAGACCAAGTCTTGAGGGTGACGTTCTGTCCGAGACGTCGGTGTTGGGAGTCCTTTCTGTATATACTTGATCTTGGTCTCAGTACTCGAAAAAGCGCCACTAAAATCACGCCGATTATGTCAATATCATCGGCGTATGCGAGTACGAGTAATTGGATGGACTTTTGAAAGATTGTGCATTTTATGTTGGCGCGTGCACTATTATTTCACGAATAATGTTAAAGAAATCGCATGACAACGCGTCGCCTTGTCTAAATCCTTTTTTGACATCAAAGGCCTCAATGAGTTCTTCACCAACCTTGATAGAGCAGCGTACATTCTCCGTTGTTATCCTGCACAGAGGAACGAGTTTGGCAGGTATGTCAAAACTAGGCATTGCTCTGTATAGCTCGTCTCTGTAGATGCTGTCACACGTGCCCTTAAAATCGATGAATAGGTGATGTATATTGATTTGGACATCTGCCGTAGTGTGATTATTTAGTCTAAAGTGGTCAGATTGCTGACGAATGGCTTCGGGGGTTCACACTATACGCCATATAGGCGCTCTCCATGTAGGCTATGTTAAGAGACTGATGATATGATCATATCATATTTTACAGAGAACTTGGCATATGCTCCTTACCAAGTCATCGCCTGTCGCTTTGAGGAGCTCGGTAGTGAGACCGTCCGTTCCAGCAGTTTTGTTGGACTTAAGCTGAGCTATAGCTATCTTCACATCATCCCGGTCGGGTTGGTCTACATTGTCCAGATTGAAAGGTTTATTCTGCCTGACAGTTGTATTTGATCGTCATCGCTATTTATGCATCTTGCCTAGCTGCATGTGCTTGGCGGAACTCATCGCACCACCAAGGGTTTCGTCTTGGTGGCCCTGCACATCAGAAGCAGGGCCACCTGATGGCTTTTTGGCAATGATGTCGCTGGTCTTCGATACTTCATGCTGCCGTCGTAGGACCTCTTAAGAGATTAAGGAAGACTCAATTGGAAAAGTGCTTGGCGATCTCTTGCTATTGTACCCGTCCGACGTCAAACTTCCTCACTTAGCTTGCCTTTGCTATGTTGGCGATATCCGCATCCGTAACTTGACTACAACAAGGTAATGGTCCGAATTCGGAGATCCATAATACTGAAGGAGTGACGAATTTTTGCGCAGTGCATGTATATTTCATTTAATAGTCATTATAGATAAGCGGCGCATATATAAGATCTGTGGGAACTCTACCGAACGATTTTTACAATCCCCGAAGGGTTGAGATGTCTATTCATCAATAACTTTAAACTATAAATCGCGACGTTGAATGCCATAAAGTTTAATGATAATACTGCGTTATCCATTATCTAACTTATTAAAACTCGATAATTGTTACAGTTCCACGTGTCACCTTTGCCTTTATATGGCTGAACAAGAAAACTCTATTTCAATTGGATCCGATCTCATCTCATCTTTGTATCCAACGATGTCAAACCCTTTCCTATAGCAAGTTGTTGTTGCCGTTGGGAAGTGCCCCTGTTCGTCTTCAATATATTTTTGTTCACTTGCGAGTTTCTTTCTTCATTATCCCACAATACTGAGAATATTAACCCGTCTGCCTGTTTTTTGACATTGTATTCTGCCTATTGTATTACAATTCTTGTCAGCTATTAGTCATTTTCTAAATCCCGTCCCGATACAAACCCCCTACTTCTATCGTATGTGCTTTAACTACCGCTTTCTTTACCTAATTTTTTTTTTCACCTTTCATAGTCTAGGTCAAGACGCAATTTACGAGTATCTATTATTATGTCCGCTCGTGTAAGTTCCCATTTTTGTTCTATACTTTCATCATACCATTCTTCCACTTTGTAAAAGGTATTTTGGAGCCATTTTCCACCGATGTAAAGCATTTCCTCCCTTGATGTTCTATTTACAAGTTTATCGAAGTTATGACAAAATATTTTTCGATTCGATTACGATCTTCGCTAGGAGTTCAGTTGCCAAAAGGACTGCAGCTCCTTTCTGCTTTATACCATTCCGTTATAATACGTTTTATATGCCATAATACGCTTTGTAGTTGGAAACTTTTATCCGTTATTGTGCCGAAGTTATAAGTAGCGATAGGTAATTTGTTTCCTGAAAAGATCACCGAAACCGTCGGTCATAAATCAGACCTACCGTATGTGCAGGAAGTGGTATAGTGGGGGAATTATAAATACAAGATCAAACACATTCATCAGAAATGAAGTATTGGACGCATTATTGCATGTTCTTGTAGAGTTGTTTTTGGATTCAATTGTGTGTAACTATGGAAAGAGGCGATATCAAAAATCGTGTTGTTGCAGTTGGCCTTCACAAATACAACATGAAAAAGACGAGATCTTCTGGATCTGGCACCGCTTGGAATCAGTCGGAATTTGTTGATAATTAGATAATTTGATTGACTAGTAATGGCACCAAAGTTCTGCAATTCCAAATTATACGACAACAGAAAGTTTTGTTGCGAAAGATGACCATTTTGCAAGAAAATGAACACTCAACAATGAATTTTTCTTACTGACGAGAAGAAATCTTCATCACTGAAGAATCTTTCAATAAACAGATCGATCGACTGTCTGCTCGGTCATCAAGAGAAGCATCAGAGCTCGTTGTGATACTCGAACGAGGACACCACCCAGCATTATTAATGGTATTTTGGAGAGTAAACTATGATGCTGGACCTTCAATTTTGCGAGGAAGGAATGAAATCATCGGCAAAAGTTTACTCCTTAATGATACAATGTTCGCCAGTAAGCTGTGAATATTTCAACAAAACTCTGTTTCTGCTCACAAAGTAAAAACCATTCAATAGTGACTCAAAAAGGAATATTCCGGACTTCATATCACCAGAAGATTGATCAATTAGCAGTCCAGCGAATTAATTCTATAGGGCCTTCTCTACTCAACACCAATGTATTGAGTTTTTAAAGCGAATCCTTGTTCGAGCAGTTAACTTGCCATTTTACATCATTTTACACTCTCCTTATCACAGTATTTATTGTTTAGACTATGTATTCATTTGTACACTCTATGGGAACCCGATCGAGCACTCAGACTTCAGGTTGCCTCATGAGATGTTATGCGACTCAGGCTCATATTTGGTGTTAAAGTGCCTAAATATGGGTTGCCTCCATTTAGTTGCCTTTGAAGACATATAGGGGAACAAACTGTTGCCGCTGGGTCACTCTATTAGTTAGTATTATGGAAAAGTACATATACATATATTGTACATCGATCGTGTCCGATCCGTTAGCTATTGAATTTGTTGATATTTTACGCTTTCGATCCTTCCAATAGACCTATGAGTGATTAGAAAATACCCCTGATTGTAATTCTGAATGAAAACGAAACGTCAAATGATTGCACGTCACCCTCAAACACCTGTCAAAATTTCCAATTATCTGCTATTTAATAACGAATAGTCTGTAAAAGATTCATTACCTAAAGTGGTGACTCATAAATACAGCTCTCCAAGCCACACTGTGAGAACAAAGATGGCTTACATAATATAGCGGCTAGTTTACTCAAAAAAATTAAAACGTCTTCATAGTTTCATTTGCGTATGATTCAACTAAACTTCTTTGCCTTGCATCCAATTAACTTGGACGATGACCCGAACTTGTACCGACATTTCACTTTCACCTCACCCAACAACACAATGGCGCCCTTTGTTTTCTCCCTCGGCTTGTGTACCATTAACACAATTACCCAAGTGCCAAGAGCACCAGTATGTATTGTACCTTTACTTATTCTACAATATTTACGAATACGTGTTGAGTTAAATAAACAGAGGGTAAGGTCTGCTGCTGCTCCTCATTTCTGACACTGACAATAAAAATGTCAAACAAATGCAGTCAGTTTGAAAGTTTCTTAGAAGAAACCAAAAAAAAAAGAAAGGAAAATGGCCACCAACACACATTAAATACAATTGGATTTCATCTTGACTTGACCCAATCCTCTAAGGGGCGCCCATTAAGATGTTAATAAGGTGCGATAAATCCATCGTTTAAATCATACTTCATAACCGCTACCAGCTATAAAGTCATTTAATCTGGCCGCCACCCATTTACCATATTGATCACAATATGTCCGTAGTCCGCATGCCAGAACTTCCCCTTCGGTTGTACAAATTTTGCTTTTTACCTTCTAAATTTGGTCATGCACCACACCGACTGGTACTGACGTAACAAAAATAGAATAAAACCTACATCAGGGCGTGATCAGAGTCAGCAAGATCGATTTGGAGGAACGAGAATATTTCCACCGATCACTAAGGAGACACCGATCACAAACAAAAGGGGCCTCAGTCCAAGTGGCCTAGTGGAACTGATTTATGCATTCATTTGGACGAACACGACGTCAAGTTTCGTTTCTAAAAAAAAAAACTGGACAAACGGACGAATGCAATAGTTAATCTGTTGACTGATCGTCAAACGATCGATCAGACAGTGTACGAGTAGGTATCATACAAAGTGCGCGATCGTTGTTTTTGACGTCTTTAACGTTTTAAGCGCGATCTAAGTTATTGAGATTTTCTCGCCAAAGCGTCCATAATGCCAGAACTATGGGGACCTGTCATTTAAGCTGCCATAATCGGGGGCTTGGGTGTATGCACATGTAATAAACATGGGCTTGGCACAGCACTTTTTTTTTACATAGATTTCCTTAACGACAAAGATACGAGTACGACAAACCAGGTGATTCAATATTTCATTACAAACGGTTATCGCTTCCTCTCTTTGTGTGTGTGGAGGTAAGTAATTTTTTTTTCACATTTTGGGGTCCCCTAAGTCGATTGGACTCATCTAGTGGCCTAGTGTACAGGGAGATACCGGGTGGGAGTATTATTATCTTGACATACGGCGGCAACACGGACACAGCGAAAAACCGCTAAAGTCGAGGTTATGGGAAAATTGCAATTTTCCACTTTGCACTGTATAAACCGTGCCAATGGGTGAATTTTTCTTCGAGTCGTTTTTGTTTCTTTTTGATTCTTTCGTTAGATGGTCTGGCAAGAGAGAAGAAAAGTGCAAAAGGCGGATCGTTGGAAGCACGTGAAAAGTTAATGATAGGGCGCAGTGTGCCAGTTGAGTACAGAGAACAAGAAAAGGTCAGTCGGTTGTGTGGTTGTGGTTTGGGTTTTGGATTCTATTTGTCACGGAAATGGTTTTTCTGTTTTCATGGTGGCAATAGGGAAGTGTGGAGGTATTGAGTTCGAAATGAGAATATTTTCTCAAGAAACTTGTAAATAACTCGTTCTAAGTGACTTAGGTTTTTTTTTTTTTTTAAAGCCGACGTAGGGCAGTTATTGTATTTCGGGTTCCGAATCGAGTTTGACTTAGATATTATATTGCTATACAAGGCAAGCTTTACTTAAGCACACTACTTTCTAAGGAGCTGGTTTCTAAGGTACATAATTTGGAGAAAGGGAAAAACTAGTTAACATGGGGATTGTAGTCTGCTGAAGATTTGAGAAGAATTAATGTCATAACTAAGATCAGAGATTTGATGTTTTTTCTTGTGTCCTGTTTGCGATTAAAGGACTTTTTCAAACTGGACCAAAGTTATTCCATTTTCACAATCTTCTCTAAGTATGGTTAATGGCTTGTCTTTCTTTTCTGTATTGCGTTTACTACTCGGTGCAGCTATTAGACCTCTCCTCCATCTGCTAATTTTAAAAGACTTTAAGAGATTTTTTAAGTGTGCATAGCTTATCTGAAATCCGTTCAAGTCAGAAATAATTCACAAAAAACTGTCCTTAATACTTAGATAGGTAGTGTCCGGTGATGACATTGATTGTAGTGGGCTGTTGAGAGAGATAAAACACTAAGAGAGTCTTAGAGCCAGCTTTGGTATTATACGTATTATACGTCCACCTTGTCCACATTATGCTCTTTCGATAGCATCTAGCTTATCTTTAACCAAAGTAGAGAGTAGGTAGCAAAATGACCCTGTAAGTCTCCGGAATGTTCCTATGCCCCGGTATCCAATAAAATTAAATACTGAAACGCTCTTGAATCTCTCTAGAAAATGAACCGAAGTCTAGGGTTTGCTTTTGAATATATAGAAACTGCTTTCAAGAATCCAACTTCACCTTCGGATTAACTTAGAGGATATAGGATATTACGTTTTTCTTTCACTGCCATTATTTCCCCTTGGAACACGATACAATGATGAGAAAGATGAAAGGATAGACTAATATTTGGAATGTTTAAGAAAATACCTCTGCGTACCCTGTCGTTAGTTCTTTACCTGCCGGTTTGGAAATGGACAGATTTTTCTTCAAGAAAGCATCTTCCTTTCAGAATTACCTCGTAGTTTAGGTTTGGAAGGGTCTTTCATGTACATGCATTCAGAATGGCAGTTTAACCAATTGTTGCATTAAGGCGATAGCTGCACTCGTACACGTTTGTCGGCTAAAAAAAATTGTCGATGAATTTCAGATGAAACAGAATATCCAGTGCTGCGGATGGAGTAGTTCGAAGTGCCACGAGGAATGCTACACTTAGCTTATGACAATTTATCATGGTTAATGGTTAATGCAGCCTATTAACCAACCACCCCGTACTAAAGTATTCGTGTTATGAGTGAGACATATTGTCAGTGCATTATGAGGGGTTGATAACACCATTTATATTCGTACTTCCAGCTGTATTTTCTAAAAAACACTACAAGTTCTGTTTTATTAAGGGCTTGCGCCAAATTCACATTGATGTTTCTGCCTTGTTAGCTTGTATTACAAAAGTTACTTTAGGATATTGAGCCCTTTCCTCAGATGATAAAAACAATGACATTCGCATAAGTAATCACCCTGCAGCTCGTTTCCAGACATAAAAGCCAGTCTATTAAAGGCTAAGTTCTAGAGAAAGGATATACAATACCACCCTGCGGCAATCCTCCACTGACAAATTAGCCAAATATTTGGATTTATTGGCTGGTGAGCAGGATATTATTCAACTGATCGAGTGAGTTGTCTTCAGAGCAAAATTTTGACCTAGATCTAAAATGAAGTGTATGTCGGTTTCAAAGTTGTCCTTCTTGAGTTTCGTAGTAAAACGGTTCAAATCAAAATGATAAAAATAGCTGAACTCTCTTTTAATAAGTATCGGTGCATTTCAATGTGGAAATCGACATCACATCCTTCCAGCAATTGCATATTTACTTTTTTGCCAGTATTCAACTGGCCGTCCTAGGTTCCTTTATGCGTCAAATTAATAATATCTCTATTCCGCGCTTGATAATTTTTCAGAGGCACGTACTGATATCACAACGATCACTCACTGTTCCTGAGTAGCATTTCTTGATGTGAAAGTTTGAATATCTGCAGATTTGCGGGTTCAGTTCCCTTCCTGTTTCCTCAAACTGGTCTGCTATTTGCGGACAAGCCTTTTATATTTCAAAGTAACCTCTTAAAGAATATGATTATGACCTTGTGCCTGATATCCCAACCGATAACTACTTGGTCTTGGTGTTTGCCTTTACTTAGTGCCTTGACTTGACGCTTATATCTAGCTAATCCGTCGGCTAAAAGCGACAACATTTAGGCCAATTCTGTCTGGATCGTTAAAATCTTGTCCTTAGTTAGCTGGTAGTAAGGACAGGCAGCTTCCTTTGGATTAAAAGTAGATCGGTGCCATGTGATCCGTTATCAACTATTGCTTAATTTGTTGTGTACTCCAATGCTGCTACCTATGACCTCCACTGCATTGTCTTCCATGTTAAATTCGGAAACTCTGCCTTGCCATTCGATCTACATGTTCATGCGCTCTACATTGGACGACTGGGATGAAGTTTTCTGACTGGGTAATTACCGCCGTGCAGCTCATATAGTCCGCTGTTGAATCTACTCCTCCAAAGCCCATCAACGTAAACGGAACCGAATATCTTGCTAAGGCTTCTTCTCTCGAAATGACCGAGGATATTTTCATTCGCTTTCGATAGAGTCCATGTTTCAGAGCTGTAAAGTAGGGTGGGATGATCAACGTCTTATATAGATAGGACTTTACATATACATACTACAATATTCAACTATCAGCTCAAAGAATATTCTTCGTTTTATTTCTACTAAGGTGTTGTTGGCAGAATTGATCGCTGACTCAAGGAGACAAAGTCCCTTACTACCTCGAAATTGTAGCTGCCGACTGTGACGAACTGACCAATTCGTTGATTTTGTGTGTCCCTTTTTGTTGACAGCATATACTTGTTTTTGCCTTTATTTATCCATTTTGGGAACTTCCGTTTCAATACCAGCGAACGCACGGGTGACAGTTCGTTGAGTTTTGCCAATTATGTCAAACCTTCAAGGTAATGAGCGAGCGTTGTCAATCGTCATTCAGCACAGACGGGGGAGCTTGGTAGGGATGCCAAAACTAGAACTGGCGCTATATACTTGTAGTTCGTCTCTATATATGCTTTCATATGCGGCCTTAAAATCAATTAAAAGTTGGTGGGTATCGATTTGGATTTCTTGAGTTTTTCCCATTATTTGCCGGAGTGTGAAGATTTGGTCGATTATGGACTTTCCTGGTTTGAAACTGCACTGATAGTTACCAATCAGGTTGTTAACGAAGGGTTTCAGATGTTCACTTTGTATGCGATGTTGAGGAGACGTATATTTCTATAGTTGGCGCAGTTGAAGGGTCCCCTTTTTTTGTTGAACGGACAACCGATACTGAGATTCCTCCCATCAGGTATACACTCTTCTGTCAAAATCTGAGAAATGAGTTGGTGGATGCTCTCCACCATGTCATTTTCAGCAGCTTTGAATACCTCGATTGGTAAGCGTTCGGTCCAACTAATTTATTGGATTTCAGCTTAGATATTACTATCCTTACTTCGTTTTGATCAGGTGGACGGAAATTAAATGCTGTATTATGCCTGATGGGATACTCATTATGGGTTACTTCGCCATCATACAGTCTGTAGAAAAAGTTTTTTCATATTCTCATCACCGACTGTGATTACAAGGCTACTTTCTTCATGTCTATAGGTTTATGTAGGGGTTTCCTTGCCCTGACACGTTCTTTTTACCTATTGGCAAAACTTCCGCACGTTATTCCTGGAGCAAAAACTCTCAATATCTTCGATGGCGCGCTTCACGTGTTTTGTCTTCTTCTTCTGTAGCAGCCGAAGTTTTACAAAACTCGTCTGCTCGTAGAGCTCACGAGCATATCTCGCCCTTCGTTCCAGCGCTTCTTTATGTGCCTTTTGTTAAACTGCATGTGCTTGCTGACATCATTCATCAAACACCGGTGAATTCTTGCTGGTGGTCGGGTGAAACCCAGGTCGGTCTCTGTTCTGACGTTGGCCCTCGGTAATTGGTTCTGATGGCATAGGAGAGATTTCGGGATACACTTTCGAAAAAGATTCTGGTGGTCTCTTGCGATTGCAGTTTTCTAGATGTTATATTTTCTTCTTTGTTGTGGCGCTGGGAAAATCTTAGCTGCAACAATATAGTGGTCCGTGTCAATGTTGGAGGCATACCTAACGTCGATAGCAAGGCAAGGTTAAGCGTGTCTATGTCTTCCTCTACTCCTATGTACCTATATTGTGAAGGGAAAACGTGTAAAATATTTGCTATTGTGAAGTCAACAAGTCTAATTTTGTTGCCAAACGTGGTATCGTCCAGGCTATGCTTGCAAACGGAAACAATAGACATTATGGTTAGTATACGGAAGGCAAGCAGTCAGATACTCATCAATCAATCTAACTAATGTTCTACAAGGAAGTGGATATCCTGGTTAATGCAGATTTTTGAATTTTTTAATATATGCATTCTAAAAATGTGGCTTCTATTGGTGGCAACTAGTTTAGCTTGATTCTCCCTAGGTTATAGTGCATGCCCCTAGTACACTACACTACATCACTGGTCAACACTTTTTTATTACTTCTACGGGAAGCAAGAGTTTTGAAGGAAGAGTCTCCTGAAAGTCATACCGAAGGTATACACAAATGTTGGTATAAACACACTATTATTTCAATTTATGCGTATGTTACTACTGAAGTGCTCAGAAAGGACAAAGGTGAAAAGGCATTTTCCCCCTTTCTGAAGTCAGTCCTCCTATACTTTCTTCAAAGATTTATGCCTGCTGCATTAAGTCAATTCGAAACGATGTCATCGTTACAGCATCTGGCCATATCGTGGTATTGTCTGGCTGTGAAGAGAATTAAACTTGACAACAACGAAAAATCACTCCATTACATCGTTGACAAGGAATTTGAAATATCGATCAAGGTAGTACAATTAGCCCGCGTCTTCTTTTGTCAGAATGTAAAAATGAGCTCTCTGCAAACTAACGAAACTTACCACATGTAGAAAGATTTATCTCAGGGTGTGCACATATTCCCACATGTACCTTGGTTCACAAGTACCTAAAGAATCTCATGGTTTTTCTAGACTCTAAGTAAATGTTCCCAAGTAATTTCTAACGTGATGGACTCGTAAATGCAATGAGGCAGAGAAGCAGATAGCAACAATTTAAGCTGTAAAATCCAATTCCACTAGACCATTTCAAACTCCGCCAATCTTGCATGCATTTGTGCGAAAAGTTGTAAAATAGTCCTCCTATAGTCGCACCTGTAGATCAATATATAATTTACTACTCCTAGGCGTAAGAGCTACAGTAAGTCCAATGACCACCTGCTGACATAAATGGTAGTATTCCATTTCCAATCAAAACACCAACCACCTCCTTACTACTCATATCACTTAAAAAAAAAAAAACCCATATGGATATTTTTTACCAGTCAAAAGTCTTTAACCCTCAAAAATATTTTTATAAACTCATTCAACTTTACGAATAGCATGTTCCTACTTCTTTGCTGGTCCCACTCTATAAATTAACTTACAGCCAACGAAATAATCTGAAAGATTTTTTTCAGTTATTATTTTTTTTGAATCCTTGGGTCTTACATAATTCATTCAAAATTGCTGTATGTATTGATCATTCCCAAACAATTTACATTTCCATACAGAATAGCCTGCGGCTCCTCAAACTAGCACCTGTCACATGTATCTTTTACATTCATAAATAAATTCTATCGGTTGGTCAACGGAATCGTGCGTTCACATTAAGTAGAATTTCAGCTATTTTATCATTTCAAAGTCTTGCTACCACCACCCGATACTATCTGCACTTGTTTGCCTAATACAATGACTAAAGACAATGTTGTACCAGTCGACTTTCAAAGAACAACTATAGAGTTACAACAACTATAGAGTTGGTTGAAATCTGCGTAGATACATTGGCCAAGTTGAACTCATTCAACAGATTTTTGATAAGCTTTACCTGGGATTCCATAAAAGAGCTTTAAAATTGTAATAATGGTTGATGTGAAATAGTGGTGTTGTTTAAAGAAAAAAAAAAAAACTTTCGCAAAGAAAAAAAAAACTCGTTCAAGTTTGAGGGCCAAGAGAAGGGCTTTTAAGTCTGTCTACTGAATTAATCTTATGGATTCTCAAATGTCTCTATGTGGTCTATGGATAAACCAAAACCCAACAAAAACAATTATTGTTGTTTGTTTATACAGTACTCCAAACAGTGCTCTCTATTGTGCTTGACGAGCAAAATTTTCCATTTTAACACAGTTTTTGTTGCCTCCTCGACTAACTGTACTAAGAAAATCCCTCTAAAACAACACTCCAAAAATGAAGAAAAACAGTCAACACAAAACCTTCCACCAACTGGTAGATGATGGGTTTGGGGGGAGTGCAAAAGAAAACCCAACAGTCAAAACAAAATGAAACACCATCGCTCACAGCAGTCGTCAGCTTGATGATTGTGTACGTGTATCCCAGTATTTAAGTATCTAACTTAGCTTAAAGAGCTCTGAGCGAAGTTTTACCATTTTCTGTGGTATCTGTGTTGTGTGTTCTTTCACTTTGAGGCTTTTGAGAGGCAACTGTGCCTGGCACAAATATAATAGATACTCTCATAGAAAACTTCACTGCATCGTGGTGGTACGAATATTGTATTAAAGTTTACCCTCCCTCTTATAAGAAGTGCTCGTTCACAGTCACAGTAACAATCACAGATACTAGCTAAAGTCGACGCTCTGAGTTTTCCTGAGAGAATTAAATCGTAGTGAGATAGGTGATCACTTAGCTGGCAATTCAAAGAAGACGAAAAGCGGCTAAAAAGTGGGGTTGCAGCAGTCACTCACTGAGTTTTGTACAATTTTCCGTTTCCCACAGCAATATCAGCAGAGCGATTTTCTTGTACTCGTATTATGTACGAGTATGTACGAATACGAGTATATTTTTGCCGCAGCAATAGATTTAGTTTAGAAATTCCAAAGCCATGCCGCACCGCCAAACGCCTAAAGCAAAAGCACACTTTTCGTAATTTTTTTTTGTTTTTTGTTTTTTGTTTCTCTCACTTTGTTGCATATTTTTATCGTGTTTTATTTTTTTATTTTCTTTCTTACAAAGTCAGTTCAGGTGTAACTGCTCTAAAGAGTTAACGTGCGCATCTCGTAGCCGTAGCACCGTCATCGTAGTCGTAGTCGTCATCGTCGTTGTCATTGTCGTTTTCGCTGTCGCTATCATTGTCAATTTGTAGATCGCCGCGCGTCATTTCGTTTCGTCGATTGATCGCGTTTGTCTAATTGGGCTGGCGTGTCACAATCCAACGGTTCTTACGAGAATTATTCGGCGAAATTGTTGCCACAAATCAAATCAAATTAAAGATTTTGTGTCAGAATTTATTTCATTTGCTAGTGAACTAATGGAAAATAGTGAAAAACGTCAGACTTCTTAGTTAGATACTAGTATCCCCTAAATGGCCGGTCCTTAAGAAACCATAAAAAAAAGTGCCAACATTTTGATGAAAATGTAGAAATTTTTATAAAATAAGTGTTTTTGTTCAGAATTGTTTAGAAACGCTCTATAAGTATTAGAACTTGGTCAAAATCGGTATGAAAGGTTTGAAAACCATTAGAAGAAGGACCAAACAATTTCTGAACGGATAGATTTGGATCCAAGAACTTGACCAAAAGTGTCGAAATTGTTGTACATTTTCAAAATTTAGTAAATGAAACAATGAAAATTTAATAAAAAAATTAGTGTATATAGAAAATGAAACGAAAGGACGTTGTTCAAAAAAAAAAAAAATTGCAAACTCCAAAATTGTTGGAAATTGTTCCAAATTGTTTGAAATTTGTCAAAAGTGATCAAAATTGTCTCAGGATTATAAAACTAGAACATATTCTGTGTTTTGGAAGTCTTTAAATCCACCAAACTGTTTAGAGAAACAAGGAATATCTTTAAGGCTATGCGTCAAAATTGTGTTCAAAACAGAAAAAATCTCAGTTTTTGTTGTTTTTCTTCGTTTTCATGCATCTAAAGTGCAGAGATACGTTCTAAAACTATTATCTAATCCTATTCCTGAATAAAGTGAACAAAAAAAAATCCGAAAAGATATTTTTCCCTTCAAACTATTCAGATGCAACTACCAATTGGAGGCGGAGGAGGTGGAAATAAAGCAAAAGTCGACGAAAAACCAACAATAAAGCAACTCGAAGTTATGTAAGTTGTTTGGCGATGTGCATCACTCTATTCATTGAGCTGATGACTGCCGGAAAACCAGGCGATAGAGATATAATACGAGTCCGTGAGCATTGGAGATCATGAAATGAAACAAATCGTTGGACGTATTTTTTTGTTTTCTGCAATTTTTTTCAAATTTAGTTTGGTTTTTGTTTAGCGTGACAGAGAGAATAACAACAATGATGTCAACAAAGTTGTTAGTTGTTGTTGTTTTTTTTTTCGACAGTAGATAGCTTTGATTTTTTTTTTAAATGTGCATTGTGTGGTGGTTTAGAGAAAGATTTAGTCTAACGATTCATTTTAGTGGACTTATTTTTCTTTGGACTTTTTGTTGGTTGATTGATTTTTGTAGTCACAAAAGTTTGTATTGTCACGATCCGACATTGAGTTCATGTTCATGTTCTCTGCAATGGACGGTAATTATAGCGAGTTTTGTATGTGATTGGTGGGGTTTATTTTTTTTTTCTTAAACTAAAGTACCTCCTATTTAGTTGTACTTGTATTTCTCAATGATAAATCACTATGTCACTTGAAAGGAAATTTTCGCAATACTTGTACCTCATGGTCTTTCTTTTTTGTGAATGAGGAAATTTGTGTGCAACCGAACATGTCTACGTTATATGTATGACAGGGTTGAGGCGATTTAGTGGTGACCTTTGTCACCGTCTTATGCTTCTTGGAATTTATTTTTCTCATGGGTGGCAAAGGCATCCCTTGATTTGGGATTTCGTGGTCATTTCAGTTTTGTTTTGTCAATTAACCCTGTTTTTGATTTTTTTTTTATTGTTACTCTGATGGCCATCACGTATTATGATAATTTGTTTTGTCAGCAATTTGTATTTTTTATTTTGGAATCTGTCTATTTATGGGTTAAATTATTGGGTGACTGCTAATTGGAGATTTTTTTGGGGTGAGCTTTTTGATTATGATTCTTTGTGGGGTGCGTGAGCATGCCTGGTTAGAGTTATTCGTATTTTTTGGTAAACCGTACGTGACATGACTGGAAGTTTATGAAGGAGAATACAGAAAATTTAAAGGTTAATACTCGGATCTTAGGTATTGCAAAAACTGATTGCGAACCAACTTCCATGAAGAGTATAGGCCTGGATTCTTTCTCCATTCCGGTCTTCGGACTATTGATAGATTCAAAATCATTTTTGAAGTTCAAGCGGAAATCGTATTTGGCTTACGAACACGTTTTGACGTCAAAAATGCGGCTTCTTGATCTAAAGCGTTGAGATATGTCAGCATGTGATGAATTTTGCGGAAGTAGTTGAGCCCAAAAATTTATTAGAATGAAACTCCGAAAAAAAAGACTTTCCTTAATTTTCCAATATCGTTGGGATGATTTACTTTTAATCGATACAGATACTACTCCTATTTTTGCTATTGCTGCGGGATTTTAATTGATTGACAATGTCAGCGCATCTTTTTAGAATAGAATTTATCTGTCAACTTGATAGGCTACCGACAACCAGCATCGACTCGTATGATTCCCTTTATTAGGTAGATTGCACAGTTTGTGATGAAAAGGTTGTCGGGATAAAGCGCGTCGTCTCATAGCTATACGTGTGATTCTTCTTTTTTTTTATAGTAAAGTAAATAATGTTTCTTATTCTATTTTAATTAAAAAAAAAAAAACTGCTGACGTGTTTTGAAGAAAATCCACCATGTTTGGTGGCCTCAATATAAAAAAAGAGGGGTTCCTCAGTAAAAAACTAAAAAGGGTTCTTCTAGAAACAAAAGCTTCTTCATCTTCAGGGGACTATACCTAACTGTTGCGTATGCCTAAGAGCATTCGTACAGCAAAGCTCTCAAACTAGGCAGCCTATCTTACGATTTGAAAGAGTTGGTCAGAGGAAAGAATACCTGATGAATGGACAGCGTCGTTTGCACGATCTATAAGAAAGGAGTTCATCTGAACTGCACAATCAGACCCAAATTACGGCAGACTCTTGATAAAACCTCAAAAATTCAAATCGATCCTCACAATCATCACAATAATCGACCAAACTCAACAGATTGTGTAGAATAGAATCGAGAATGCTAGTAGAGATCGAAGACAGTCTGATTAGACCCTTTGATAACAAAAAAAGGGTTTAGGCAAGTTGGTGCGTTGTTATAATCATGCTTGAGAAAAATATCCGAAAATTTTAAGCTAACGTCAGAGGGACTTGGATACGCAGATGACCTTGGTGTCATTGGTAGAAAGCAACGATTTGTCAATGATGAGTTTACAAATATTTAAACAGAGCGGCAGAAATGGTTTTTGCTGATAATGAGAGCAAAACGTAAATATGTTGTCAACAAGAAGGAATGCACAGTCGACGACCAAAGCTCCGCTCTGATAATGACGCTTCTTAAAAAATCCAAGGAAGAATTACACTTGCCAACAGTTGTTTCATTATCATTTCATAATCGTTGTTGCATTATTAAGAATCACTAAGGCGACTCAATATAAGATCTTCATCATCCCCATCAGACATCCATCAGTCCTGAACGGTTGAGTTTTGAGACTACCGACTTACCTCGTCAGAAAAGTGCAATGTGTCGCGCGGGATGGTTAGGATATATGGAAAGAATGAATATTCAAGCTCCGGTGGCAATAGTTTTCAATTTCTATCTCGAGAGACAATGCAATAATGTAAGCATGTGTCTAAAGTGTAAATAGACTGAAGGCAGTTGACCAGAGAACGGGCTAAATGGAGAGATCTTATTGGTTGACGCCGATCGAAGCAACCAAGTATGTTGCACTTATACAAGAATTTTTTTAAAGTCATCTATTTCTAACCGTGTTTGTCCAAAGAATAGCTTCTTGGCATCGTTTGACTAGTTCTCAAGAAAGAACCAACTATGGACAGCACGTAATATAGTCGCCTTAGCAGTTAGTGTCGTCAACATCGCAAGCAAGATTTGATCATCTAAACAAGATACTTAGGTTTTATACTTTTCGTATAGAAACGAGAAAGTAGGGCCATGTGTAGTCCTGGCCTCAACCACTTGTGCAGGATAACAGTGAAGATCTCGAACTGCACTGTAAAGTTTGGCACTATAAAGTACCACCTCTGGATACGTTTCTATGAGCTGTATCGTTTTATAAACAGATCAGACAACTCGCTGCAAACTGTGCATTGCGGCTCACTTATTTGGAATAGGGTAAGAACGTTACACGATTTTAGCCAGATGTGCCTCTTTGTCGCCTTCTACACTCCATTCGATACATCATATCCAGATAGGGATACAAGTTAAAGTAATGAAATAGTAAGGCATATATGCAAGCGAAGCGGATATGTTCTGTTATTTTCTCCACAGATTCAGACAGACAGAGTTTACTACTTCCGGGCACTAACAATGTTATACACTTTGAAATAGTCAAAAGCTGTGGTTTGACTTTGCTGGATACGAGAATAGAAGGAAATGAACTAGATAATGAGCTTACGAGAAAGGAGTGCCGATATGATCATGCCGGTGCTCAATAAGCGTGCCCTGAACGATAAAATTACAAAAAAGGCCGTCCAGAGAGAGGCAAATCGAGATGAACTAGACATTGGACTCCGCATCCCTATCCGGATTCTGTCTTCCAATAGCCCGGAAGGCTCAGACTGACAGAAATAAATGCTTGTATTGTAGATTCTGCCGTAACCTACTCGTACATACAAGCAGAGAAAGACAGAGCGCATATGCACACTAGGAAATACAGTGTCTTCCATTTGGAACAATAATTTTTTTTCTAAAATGTGAACGCAGCCTTAATGTCGTTACTATTTTGCTTGCAAATGTCTACATTTTAGTCATGGTTCAGTACTCGAACGAGCAACGTTTACAGATTACTAAAATTTATTACCAAACTTCGGAGTCGGTGGTCTCTTCATAATTGACCCACCCACTCGCGATTCGTAATTTGGTGAAAAAATTTGTGTCTACATTTTTGCTGCTTAAAATTCCGGTCCCAGTGAGAGAAAGAAATGTAAGGAGTGCAATAAGGCCGTAAGTGCATCTGTTGACAACAATCCAAATCAATCCATTCCACACCCTACGCAAGAATCGCTGCGGGCATCGCTTAAACAACATTGTGGCGAATTCTGCGAAAGGATCTGGGCCTACACATGTATAAGATCAAATGGGCTTAGTTCTTGAGCCAGATAATCATTTGAAGCGTCGAACGTTTTCAAATTGGTCTCTTCAAATGGGTGTAACCGATTCGGATTTAAACCCAAAATCAGCTTCAGCGCTGTAATTCATTTCTGGCTAAATGGCTTTATCAACAACTCTACACGTGCTTCATGAGATTTCACTACATCCACAAAAATTTACTGTTTGGTGTGTTTTTCATGCCGGCGGCGTCATTGTGCCGCATTTTTCCCTTGGTGATGATTTGACACCTCTGGACTTTTTTCTTTGGGGCATTGTCAAGTGATTGATCTATGCCAACAAGCCAGAGACG
Source organism: Volucella bombylans (assembly GCA_949129095.1). Classification (NCBI taxonomy): domain Eukaryota; kingdom Metazoa; phylum Arthropoda; class Insecta; order Diptera; family Syrphidae; genus Volucella; species Volucella bombylans. Next base: position 152,799,300 of record OX422143.1, read on the forward strand.
TTGGATATACTCAGCGCCAATATTGAACTCAAAATTTCCGGAATATCAGGCGAAACGTTTTGGAAAGTGGTCGAAAATTGGCTCCAATGAATCGATCGCTCCAATCGCGCTCGTGGTGGTCATATGAATGAAGTCATAATGGTATAAGATGTACTTTCATGGGACATACTCGTAATAGTTTGTGTTTTGTTAAAAAAAAAAAAAAAATTTGTAGCCCTTAATGCAAGACCCGATATTTAGAGGACATAGTTAAAAGGCTTCTCAGATTCTGATAAAGTTCTTCCTTTTGATATATTATTTCAATTGATTGTTCAGGGACTACTGTCGCGGACGGTGTTGTTTATTTTAAATCTCTCTCAACCTTATTTAGTTGAATCTTTGATAGGAATTTGATTTGGAACCCTTTAAGGCTACATAAATATTTTGCTGATGCTTTTTAACTTGTTCTCAACGCATTCACTGCTATATTTACCCACAAAAAGGAGCCAGTTTGCTTAAAGATGCCAAGTATCTGACCTGTAAGACATCCTGATAATACATTTCTGGCACCTCTATTTTGTTTTTATTGTCGTTATATAATATTTCGTGATGACAGCATGAAAATAGGGTAATTTGTTGTTGGAAATTGATTATTCACTTCACTTCTAATTATTTCTCCGCGGTTGATCTATCCTCCAATTCCAATCGGAGCTTTTTAAACCGAACCTCTTAGCTATTCAGCATAGCTGCTCTAAAGACAACTAATGAAATCCACCTCTAAACAATTGCTAGTTCTGTTGCCATCAAAGTCCATCTCTTTTTGGCCCATTAGGATGAACGCATTGTCGTCAGTAAGGTCTAACATCAGATCTAGCATCGAACCCTGCGGCACTCTTCCATTCTATACGTTTTAGTTTTAATTTGTTTGTTTTTGTTTTTATGTTTGTTCTTCGTTGAAGGATATTAAGACTTCAGGATGGAAATCTCCTCCTTGTTTGCCGCTTTTTTCCATGAATTCCATTGTATTGCATGACAGGCCGTGGCGGGTTAACTTTTGCCAACTTATATTGCATTCATCACCACCTCTATCCTAAAATGCTTAGGCTTAAATGATTCTGCCTTATTCTCATGGAGTTCTATTTTGTAAATATAAATAGGTAGTCCTTAGGAGGGGACATGCTCTATTTTGTTCCTTTCACTTCTTTCAAGAGATGTATGCTCAATTGCTGACTTATTTAGGATGACTTACTTAGTATTTAATCTGGTCATCACTGCTGTATAGAACTTTAAATTAGCTATGACGAAATGGTGGTCTAGCATCCTATCACAGATCTGCTCGCCTGTCGCACGATACTTAGCTGATACCTTGAGAGCTCCTGTTCTGCCATGTCACTGTCACTCCGTTGTTAGAGGCCTAGTCTCTTCATGTATGAGCCCTAGGTTTTCAACACATATAGGGACTTTTTTAAATTTTAGACTAGCTGAAGGTGAAAGTCGACCCAATATCAGGACTCGGCAACGTGCGTTAGCAAGCTAGAGGTGGTAAATAAAAAAATCGAATTGTTTCCAGCATTCGACTAACCTGCAAAGTTACTTGAAAAAAGTCTTAAGTTGTCGACCTAGGTTTCATCACGGAAGTACTCGTAAGTCTACGAACGACAGTTCAATGTAGACATCTATGGGTAGAAAAACCGAACTTTGGATTTTGCCCATTTAACTACAATACTAACTCGTTACGCCGACTGGAAAAAGATAATCGTTGTATGGGTTGCCTTTGATTTCAATTGTCACGGTCTAGAAAAAAAAAGTGGCAATTATTCATCGTAAACAAAACAACGAAGCGAATAACGTTCTAACAGAACGGAGCGAAAACTTCTAATCCTCTCGAATCAATCCCATGAAACAATTATAAAACTATCTCTCAACCCCGCTACGGCAATTTAAACTTATAATGGCATAATTAAAAGAGCTAAACTTGTGTCCAACCAACTTTTGCCTCTCCAATTATCAGTGAAAATCAGTCACATGCACTGTAACCCGATATCATGAGGCACTTAAGTCTGACTAATTATATACATACTCGTACTCGTATCTACTATCGTAGATTGTACAAAAGTTGAGGAAGAAAAAAAAAGGAAATCGAAAAAACAATACCGTCCTCCTGAAAAGTAGGGGCGAAGGAAAAAAAAATACCGTAGAAAAGTTTTTATTACCGTCATTTACGTTGAACTTTGTTTGTCACTCTCCGAGTCTTCGAGACAATCCTCTCTTGCCTTTTGTCTTCCCACCGTAACCAGATCAAGGTAGGATTTAAGGGGCAGCATAAATCGATACCGCACGTCTGTGTACGATTCGGTAGAGGTGGTTTCGAGTAGTAAGTAGCGGCTGGTCTGGGTACTGGGTACCCCTTAAGCAACCTCAAAGGCTGACCGTAAATATTAAATTTAAGCCCTGATGAGCACCGTGAGATCTAGGCCGTTTGCGGTTTTCTTTATTTTCATTTTCTTTTTTTTTCTATCTTGTAAAGTCGTAAATGAAATCGAGAGCAAACCCACATAGCGTCTTTGGAAAAAGAAGGCTCAAGCGCCAGATATCCACTCAGCTGGGGGAATTGAAAAAGTTCAATTATCGTTTTGTGTTTTTGCTGCGGCCCCCTTCTGGTTTGGTTTTAGGTGAGAGGTTTGTATTGCTGGTATACATTACCCCGCTCCTGTCTACCATGTGTTTGCATACGGAACAGATCTGTACAGTATCTATTCACAGTATCCGTACTCACGATTATGAATGAATTAGACGGGCAATTAGCACTTGGCTTAACAGATACTTTTGTGGCAGAGTTGTTATCCAATGCGGGCAGTATGATTAAAAATGCAAAAAACAAAAAAAACTAAAACAGATACAACAAAATTCAAAACCCGAATAAACAGATACGGGGAGGGAGGTGTACTTGTATGTAGGGAGAACGAAGAGATATAGAGAAAGGTGTTGTAATGTGGTGCGCTTGCATAAAACGGAAGCTCTAAATGCATTTGCGGAACACCACCCATACATCATGGGGCTGGCATGGACCTAGTAGTAAAGCTGGTGTTGTTAATGCTGCTGGTGGTACTATGAATACAACACCGGCAATGGGTTAGTGCTGCTCATCATGCCTTGGAATGGAATAAATTTGCGGCCTAGTGACCAGATACAGATGGTTGCAAATAAGCAAGGGAGCAGGAATGGAGCCATCCATCCATTCATCCGATGTTAGTCGGTTTATATGTCGGAGGCCATTGCGTGATTATGCAATGGTGCATTGTTTGAAGTTGTTTTTCTTTTCTTTCTCTGAACCCCTCCTTCTTCTTCGACTTGACCATTTACTGTTTGTCTGTTTTCTCTCACAACAATTCGCGCGATTTTGCAATGTGATGTTCGTTTGATGTTTCGTTTGCCCCATCGGACGAATGGCTTTTGGCTATTGCGATTGCTGTTGTGCTGGCCATTTGAATGACCAACTTTAAATGGATTTCATAGCTTCTCTCGATTGAAGCAAGTATTTCTACCTAGATATTGCACTCTGCGATTGATGGGTAAGTGTTTTATGGGATTGTACGCATAATCCTCGAATCTATTTGTCAATAATTCATGTCAGACTGACGTTTCTCTGTTGCTTGCTATTTTTATGCTTGATCGGGTTCGAGACGAAATGAACCTTGCTTTGCAATCTAATAAGTACAAATGGTTGTCAGCCTTAGATTTCGGTATTTTGAAACCATTATCTGATCTTTGCAGTTTCATTTATACGATGCAACTGTTATTGTTGTTTGTTTGTGCAACTGCAGGGGAACGTGGGAATTTTATAAAAATCTCAGTTTTATGTCTTCATATGAGTACGCCTAAATCGAAGGAAATAGTTTAAGGAAGAGGCTTTTTAGCCGTGGATATATGTTAGGAAACTGATGCAAGACTTAAGCTTGGCACTTTAGGAAAAGGCACGAAGCGATAGACACCATTTTATACTTTCAAAACGTGAAGCATCTGAACTTAGATGGTAGGTTGTTATAGCTTCTGACAAGGAAGCGATTGATTTTGTTTTTTCGACATTTATATATGTCGAACTCAAAGGGCCCTTCTTAGTCAACCCAATAGTTTCCGACCCAGAAAAGGCTCTCAGCCTTCTCGATTCTAAGCATTTGTGATTTCGAAATCACTTAGTTTTTCCTGCGGTGTCCTTTACTCTTCTAATGAAGAGGTTGAATATTTCGACTAAATCTGTGGGAACAAACTATAATACGGTTAGTTACGCATGCATTGTAAACAGTTCAATAGCAATAGATGGTTGTTGTTTTTTTTTTTTATTCTGCTGTATTAATCGGAGCAACAGTTCGCAGAATTATCGTGACTGGACCTTAGGCTGGAGTCTTGTAGTTCCATAATCTGTTTGGATTCAGATTTTAATACAGCACATATATTTCGCGGCTGTGTATTTTTATCCATTTGTTTGGGTTCCAGTATGGAACAAAGTAATTTCATTTCGAAGGACCCGAATATCCGCGAAACACTGCTGCGTATCACCTTGCATAGAAGTATCAGAATCGAGACTTTGTATAGCATCTTCAGGTAGGAGTTCGAACTCAGTTGTTTTACCAGGACAAAGTAGCTTTGGTTTGTTCGAATCTACACTCGGCGGATCTCTATTAAACAGTCAATGGTAGGATTGACGTTTAATCTCCTCTTCTGACCCTTTTTTACCTAAGCCATGTTCTGACATGTAGAGTAGCCTGCCGAAGTGGCCGCATTTATTGTTTTTCGGGGTTGGATACATTTACGATGCACTCTTGATTGGTGGTAAGATCACGAGAAGCTTGGGCTATGGAAATGAAGCCTTGTACTATTTAAATAATATGAATACTGTTCCTACCACCAGATATTTCTCCCTTCACTCATTGCTCTTGTGTTTGTTGGAACTCTTTTTGTATGCCTATGCCGGCATTTGATTCCTATGTGCATCATCGTACTACTAGTTCCTTAGTATTTTGCAGTTCAAAATTCTCTCCTGGTTATGTCCTTGATGATTGGAAACAGGCAAAACTATCATTGGCGTTTCTAGGTAGCTGTAGTATTTTGCAGAGCTTAATGCTCTGGCGCTTATTGTTATTTTTTATTATTTATTATTTCGTTGGATCGTCAAATTTTGAATCATGCGAGGACCAGAAAATGTGAAATTGCCTAAATTGCCTTCAGCCAGTTTTCAACGACGAATCCGCGTCCTAAAGCATACAAGCCTTTAAAAGAACTACTCGCGCTAACCAGAAGATTACGACGTTATCTGAACTACTACAATATAAGCCGCATAGAACGGTGCAAGAAACCTCATTAAAAAATTCGAATGCTTCAATCGAATATCAATTTGTCTAATCTGTCACCATCTGTATTCCAAACACCTATGTCCTATCTTGGGGAACTTTATGGACCCAAGTTCAATCTGTAGAAGACATTTATATTGGAGATACGGACGTATTCAAACATTTTTAGTTCTAAAAGAGCGGAACTTGTGCAGAGATTACCGCTGTTGATTATAATAGGTCAGATTGCGGTGGTCATTTTCGATATCAAGTACAATCTGAAATACGTACCTCAGGCCATGGGGATCCGCTTGGAGCTTTCGATAAAGCCAAATCATCAATAAGTTTTTTCGATGTAATCTTTCGTATTTTTAAAGACCATGATGAATATTTTTTCTGGTGGAAATAGCTAGGCCGTGACAAGCAGATGCAAAGTGGTTTCCCATCCTCTTCATATCTATAGCTCCTCCGAAAATTGTAATGGCCTTTGGTGCTGTTTACTAAGATGCTAGTGTGTGACTTTTTTACAATTTAAAGGCTCTCTGTCTGTCTTAGACCTGCCTTGGGTTATGTCTGCCTGCGGTTAAATCACAGTTTTGCCAAATAAAAGCCTGCCATGGTATACTTTATCACATCTTGCTTAAACCAGGGTAGTGAGTGGCTAGGAACTTGAAGATTTAATGGATATTTATGGTTGTGTTACATTTAATAAGTTTATCAGCTTTTCAGTTTCCCCTGATATTTTGATAATAAGCAGGTGTGGAGACTTCGCACTATTTGGTTATCTTTTTGAGAGATTAGTTTTGAACTATTATCGATGTTGTCAGAATCTTGTTCAGGGATTTTATACCCATAGGCGTTTGGCTATCAGTGCAAATGGTGATATCCCAGGCAGATATTAGATTCCACTTTAGCCAGGAGAGAACCTGCTACAGCAGCTCGGGAGGTGACAAACAAATGGTTAATCGGAGAGTAAAATACCACAATCCCTTGGTTCGTTATCGAGCCATTAGTTTGTAGAAGAATCGATTCCGTTTGAACTATAGTAGTACAAATTTAATCCTCCCTGCTTGAGGTTATAAGTCTGTAACACTGAAGTTGCTTTTAAATATAGGGACAGATACGAAGTAGTGCGATGCATTTTGACTGATTTTCTTTTGAAGCTTAAAGATGGACGAGTGAACTATTTGGAGACTGGCTGACATCTGCATACCATAGATGTCAAGAAGCAGATTAGGGAAAACTGTGTTTAGTGCAGTAGTGGGGGAAGGCGATGTTAAGAATACTGATGCATCTCTAGTTGGTGTGGTGTTGATTATCTCCTTTCCTGAGTATCGAACAAACAATGCTGAGATTCCATTCATCGAGCGTACTTTGTTAAAACCATATTCTACAGATGAGTTGATGTATGCTCCTTACCAAGTCATCGCCTGCCGCTCGGCAGTCTGCTTCAGTAGCTTTGTTGGTATTAAGATTAGCTATCTTCACTTCATCCAAGTCGGATGGGCGGAATTGTTGATCTACATCCTCCAGGTTGAAAGGTTCATTTGGCCTGAGAGCGGTATTTGTTTCGTCATCGCCGTTATGCAGTCTATAGAAATGCTCTTTTGAAATCATCAGCATCGACTGCGTCTCTACCCCTCTGTTCGCTTGTTCGTCTCTACAGGCTTTGGTGCGAGGTTCGTATCAGTGGCATGTTTTTTTTACCTTTTGATGAAACTTCTCAATCTCATTCCGCATTCTCTCAATTTCCTCGACCTCGCGCTTTTCATGGTCCTTCTTTTTCCTCCTGAGAGGCCGGTGTTAGTCTTTGCTCTTCATCTCGTCAGCAGTTCTAGTTCTTCATAGCTACATGTGCTTGCCAGAACTCGCCGTCAAACTAGGGGTTTCTTTGTGATAGCCAAGTGAAACCCAGTACGTCAGATGCAGCATCTCTGGTGGCATTTTGGCAATGTTGCCACTGGTTTTCGATACTTGATGCTGGCTGCATAGCAGCTCTAAAGAGATTAAGGGAGTCTCAATCGAAAAAGGATTTGGCGATCTCTTGCGATTATTGCCGTCCGACTTCATACTTCCTCATAGTGTTAGGTTGCCTTTGCGATGTTCGGGATATCCGTTCGGACATCCGTAATAGTGGAGGAGTGCCTCGCGTCGATCGCAATGTCGTCAATCTGGTTCACGGTTGATTGAGTTCTCCAAGTTTTTGACTAGACTAGTTTTTGAATACAATATCAATCAAGTGGCCGCTTTCATTGACCAAAGCAATCTGTTTCCTTTTTTCTGCGTTTCCCATCACTTTTTCAATCATCTCTGTAGTGATGATTTCGACACGAGTGTTCCCCTCGAATGAGCTCGTTAACGGTCTGAGGCTTGCTGGCATACACTTTGCTTTTCAAATAACCCCACAGAAAAAAGGGGTTAAATCTTGAGATCTGGCCAGTGGCCAGTCAATGTCGTAATTTTTTTTGACAGCACACGTCCAGGGAACTTTCGTTGCAGAAACTGCATTGTTCTGCATTTGCATCGTGGCATGGCGCACCGTCTTGTTAAAACCAGTAACCGTCCAGAGCTTTTTCACACATTTTTGGGCAGACATAATGAGCCAACATCCACCGATATCGATTCCCATCAACTGTTTCGTCTTCTCTGAATAAAAATGGCCCAATGATGGTTTTGGCGCAAACGCCGCCCCAAACAGTCACTTGTTGGTCATGCAATGGCGTTTCATGGATCTCGTGTGCTTGTTAACGGCGCCAGAGAGTGTGAAATGGGCCTCGACGGTCATCAAAATTTGCTTCTTTCAAAAAACAGGCTCAGTGTCAACCATTCGAGCGACTGTTTGGCCGTATTCCAAGCAAATCAACCTTCACAATGCGCCGTAAGGTGGTTCCACTGACGCCAAAATGCTGAACGCTATGACGATACGACACATGTGGGTTCTCAGCAACACTCTCCCTTACCGCTTCAACCAGTTCATTGGAACGGCTTGGCTGTTGATGAACGGCATATGATCACGATCTCCCACTGTCCCGTGCTCAACAAAATTCGACACCAAATGATAAATAGTGTTTTCAGATGTTATTTTCGACGATATGCACTTTGAGTTAACACAACTGAACGAATATTTCCAATGTACAGCGTCACTATTTCGGTGCGTTGTTTTGGTGTAAAATTTTACTGAATTGACGTTTCAAAAACATGTCTGCTCAAGTCAGTTGGTTGATAAATGTCAAAGTTCTTCAATATGTCAAAATGTAGAATTTATCTGTGATATGAATCTAATGCTGTGATATTGTCTTAATGCTTCAAATTTTTACAGTTTTTTTTATATCTTTTTGCATTATTCATATATCATCAATCAATTGATGATCGTGGCAATGAGCATCGATGTAAAGTTGATGCCATACCAGTAGGAACGATTAAAGCACGATGATCTGTATGAGGTGATTTATCCAAAATGCGTTGCTCCAAAGAGAATCAATAAATAGTAGTATGGGTAACGATTCAATGCGTAACACTTTTGTATGCATGTACACAAGTACTTACTCGTATGTGTTTGCGAAAATCACTGGACCACCTTTTACTAGTAGAATTGCGGAAAGCGCCTAAGCTTTCCAAATCGAATTCTCGCGTGAACATTGGATACACAACGCGTACTTGAGTATTGCACTCCACGTTTTATTTTAAAAATTACTGAAGTTACGATTGATCATAATTTGTGATGATTACGTGATACGTACTTAATAAGATGGCCTGCTCTCCAAAGTGCCGAGCTTAAAGTCGGTGTGACCTATCACTGTTGCGACTTGATTAGAAAAAGGAATCGTACTTTGCGGAAATCATCATCGTACCCTCAATACAAATTTCACCAGCCAAATTAATGGTTCAATTTGATATCGTATGCGCCATGTTTTTTCTTAAGGTCAGGGATGTTTTTGGCAAAATTCATTTTCATAAATAGATTTTTTTTTTTGAATAAGGTGGCTACTTCAGATGTTGACATTTGGGTTGAGATTTCTTCGCATTACCGCTGAGGAATCTATCTCCGTAGATAATCGGCTTCCAATTTTACCTACCAGAAAAAGGGACTTTGTAAACTCGCGTGCTTTTTTCATTTGTTCGTAAACGCTTTGTTAGTTCCTGTGAAAATAAAGAAGATTCTGTACTCTTGTGATTGAAACTACTGTTTTGAGCGCTGCTGCTAGCGGTATCTCTCCCTTAAAGTCATCCGGAAACCACATCAACGTCCTTGGAAGGTATTTTCCGTTTTTGTTTTTGCGTTTTTCCCAATCGTACACATGCTCCGCAAGTGCCATGAACACGGTGAATACGCGAGCTCTACGACTTACATATGGAGCAGCAGCCCTCAGTCTGTTAATTTTCTACTCTATCTACATACTCGAATGTATATCGACGAAAAAAATCGATGTTTAAAGGTAGCCTTAAACGACGAGCATGCTCGCCGAACACGACGAACACATTTGGCGAGCATTCATTTCGTGTTGATTCCTCATACTGTGAACATGTGCGATAAAGAAGCGCAAGTGGTTGTGCTTATGGTGATTTATTTATTTACTGCTGCCATTATGTTTAATCCACGATATTCACTCGGCGGCGTTCACAGCAAAAATGAGGTTTGCTCGCAAACATTGCCCTGCACGGGAGACATCGAAGCCAACGAGCACGAAAAAATCTAAATTTTTCGCCAACAGCGAGCGGCTCGCGAACCAGCCCCTACACGAGAAAAATATAGCTAGCACGAGCATGTTCGGCGAGCATGCTCATCATTTAGGGCCACCTTAAGGCAAAGAGGTTTAGGCTGTCCAAAAGTTTGGTAATCTTTAAGTAAATGACCTACGTATCATACAAAATGTTGATAACAACACGAATACTAACCACTGAGCATTCTTCTTTGGATGTACTATGACACATTCTTGTGGTATGCTTTGTATGGCAATTAAAATCCAATTTGCAATCGAACAGCAATATCGTTTTAGTGTCAGTTTAATAATGACGCGATGGTGACACAATCATTCAATATTGCGAGTAGTCGACTGGATTGAATAATTTACATCTCGTGGGAAAATACTCGTAGATTTGATTTTGTTATGCAAAACAATAGTCTCCCCACACTGTGTTCAATGTTACTTCGAACTATGCTCGAGAGCAAGGTTTTCTGGAAAACAATGATAAAATGTATTATATTATCTAATGACAACCACCTCTTCCACACTGACTTCTGTGCTTCATCGCTGGGAATCTTTGACAAGTTTTTGAATAACGTTGCGAACGAAGAGGATTGAGGAAGATTTTCTCATCATACTATCAAAGTGAACCTCAAGAGATCTTTAAATAGTTCCCGTAAGGCTTCATTCCAAATATGCTTCCAAATGAGATTTTATTTATTATTTCCTTGCGTTCAAAGGTAAAAACCTTGCATCGGGATAAATGCGCCGATCTCCATTAGTAATGTCGGGTTCTACCGCCTAAAACCACTTGAACAACCAGAATTGTGATCCCCCCAGGTTCGCTGTAAGCTATTTCTTAGGAGGTCATCTCAAATTTTCGCTTATTCTATTTGCAGTCTAAACGTCTAAGCTCACTAAATATGGCGCTTTTGCAGCAACCAACATGGCGATGTCGTTCTCAGAGTCAAGAATTTACGTTTTCCTTAAAATCGGTAAACGTAGAATTTCTGCTAAGTTCCGTAGTAGGAGGACTAAAACCGAGTCTTGTGGCACACTACCAGTTACTTCGCCCTTTAATATCCTTGTCCGAATCATAGAACAGAATTCTATTGAAAAAGTAGAGCACTATAATTTTACGGTACTTCGATCCGATAGAGGCGATTTTTAATTATTTTTCGTCAAAGCTAAACAATTTTTTAGTGACGGCATTAAGAAGTTGCGTGAGAGGTGGGCAAAAGTGTTGTCCAGTGAAGGAAATTACAGTGACGACTAAATGTTAGCATTTGGTGAATTAACATTCTTCGCCTCCAAGTTTACTATAAATACCAAGAAATACTGTGCTTCTTGGAGGCCCTTTTCCGATGATGTTCGAAAACACCTGCTGCCATTTTGAATTGCTTCGTATTCTTCTTTTCTTTTGCCGTTAGTACAAACTTTTGGCGCTTTCAAACCTCGGCGTTAAACATTTCATTATACTTGCTTCGAATAATTGTTCGCGTTTATTCAAAAATATGCACTCGTATGAACAATATTTTGTGATGAATTTGACCAACCGGCAGCCTAATTTCTTGACGAGGAAGTAGAGTCTCATCTGTTTGTCGTAAGAATACCGGGTACGTTGGCGTTTGCGTGCGGAGCCATTTTAGCCCCATTGACATAATTTGATAAGCTTTGCCCTAAATACCATGACTAAGTTGTTCGCAACGGCTTTTCATAGAGAGTTATTTGGTAGACCTAATAGCTTTTCAACTGAGTATTGCTCGGGTATCGGTGAACATTGCGAGTTCCTTGCAAAAGCTGATCATCAGTTGCCAGAGTCTGAAGTCGGTATTTTCCTTTCTCCAAGCTAAACATTGATGTATTACATGTGTTGACTAGTAGCCGTATTCCTATAATACTAGCTGGACTATGAAGGTCACTGTAGCTTTGGCTGCAATTATTGCCTCTCGATAGACAAAGCTCAAAAGATCTTCACCTTAGGTATTTACATTTAATTTCAATCGCTTGTATGTTGCCCGAGTAATGTGGATTGCTAATCTGGCAGCAGTGGTAAACAGTATGACATTATGGTCTCTCTATCTCTTGGCAGGCCACTGAGGGCAATGAAAGAACCTGATCTAGCTGTTCTAAACGTATTTGTAGTTCCGATGTTAGCTAAACCAATCTCCAAACAAGAAAATGCTTCAATTGGAACTGTCCCTCTGCGATTTGTATATGAAATGTCCCGATTCGTGGGACTCTTGACTATAGCGTCGGCGACAAGTCTATCAAAGAAATTTTCGATAGTATCGCTATATGGACATATATGTACGTATTCCAAAACCGCTTATTTTAGCCCGTATTAAGTAGTTCACAGGGACGTCCAAGCATTCTTGAATGGAGATTAGTTGTGGAAATCCAGATCACCGACTTAATTGTTGCGTCAGTAAGCCAGCTATTTCCAATGAATTTCCGGTAGTGCTCGCAGAGAATTGGTATTTCAATCGACGATGAATCGTTTGTTGTAGAAAGTTTTGGATCGATTCGCAATGATCGAGATTAAACTGAACGATATTCGTATTTTTGTATATATACTTTCTTTTAAGATTTTGTAATTTGGACATACATTGGCTATATATTGTATGTCCATAATTAAGGTTTTGGCTGCATATATTGTAGATTTCGTTCTAGCTTTGTATTTTTTTTAATCTATAACACAAAGTCGTGTTATTGATTGAGTTTTTACACGTTGAACTTGTGGCGTCTAGAGCAGAGTTTCAATACAATTTTCTGTCGTATTCAACAGCAAAACCAGTCGATCAGCATTTTTTTGCACTGTTGCATTACACAAATTAGAAATTCACTAGACCTCTAAAGACGACACAGATCGCCTTCTTAGACGTCGATATCTTTGCATTCTAACAAGATCTCTTGCGATATGTTTTCTCTTAGCTTTTACTTAATTTTCTCGTTGTAGCCCGCTGTTTTTAGATTCGCCAGTATGTTTAGCGAGAATAGCAGATCTCTGCCTACGGTTTTTCGAATTAGGTTCATATTATGAAAGATCCGCCTTTAATTTCCAAAACATGTCAGCATATAATATACCTCTGGTATACTGAATGACTATTACATCAGAGTGGGGTGACTTTTTAGCATCTGTAGCCCACCTTTTCTTGGCTATTTTCACGCATGCTTACGCCCACTTATCTTCTTGTTTGCTTCACATATCCATAAGCTGGCAGAGAAGGTTTCTTCTCGGCCTGCTAACCTGTCACCCTCCTTTTTTCTTTTTACGAATCTTACAAATGTCGTGCTTTTGTCGTTTTAATTCGTTTATGAATATGTTGGTGCGTCGACCTCGGATTCTGCCTCCAGGATAATGGACTTTATAAGCCAGTCTACTTGCTTAATTTGTAAGAGCCATTTTGCTTATCCCTATAAAAGCAACAAAACCGTCGACTTGTAGCATTTTCGTCTCCTCTTGTTTGTCACAGCGGGGACTGTCAGTCATTTTAACCGCATCAGTTCTAACAAATGACATCGATTCCGAATGCGAGTTTTCTCCTAAAGAAGCTGCCTTAATTGACGAACGCACAAGCCAAGGGGTCTTTTTAAATGGATTGGAAACAGGATCCACATCTTGGACCCTTTTATTGCAACTTTAGTGACTACAGTATCCAAATTGACGAATATTGTAACAGCAGCATTAGAACTATTATTTTCATTTCTTTTGCAGTTGATGTATTTCGGGGACTTTGGGCCTGCTTTGGCCCTCGTCACCAGTGATTCGACTACCTAGCATACGCTCCAAATTAGATTTTTTTTTAAGGCATCCACCTCTGTTTTTTCACCAACTCTGAGAATGTGTAAACACATCATGAACAGAAACGTCTAAGAACTAACTGGGGACACGTCCAATGGGAGAGCTGCCACCGAGTAGTCCTCGGGTAGTAGTAGTGACTTTTAATTGAGCTCGGAGTGGGTCTTTGTGATGTACGGTGTTCTCGAATTGCTGTAACACCGAAAGATCACAATTTTTTTTAATTAGATGCCTGAGATCCCAATATCCTGCATCGATTTCGTAGAAGATCTATGCATTTGCAAGAGGAGACTTAAAAAATAAAGTAATCGACCGAATGCAGTTGGAAAATGTACAGTAGGCCGTAGCACAATTGAACAGAAACATATGTTAATACGATTATGGCGCCTCCTATTGTAGAAGGTCATCAATCACCACACCGAAATCTTAAAAAAAAGAAGAAAAGACAAAGAGGTATTTTATTAATTACAGAACCAGTACCTGCGACTGTGAGCCTAATTAAAGATTTACCAATAACACTGCAACGTGTAGTGTAACATCTGTCTCACATGAGGCTCTACTCACACCGAATCCGCTGGATGTATTGTGTAAACATGCAAAACAGAGCAATTCAGTTGCAACGTAGATACTCGTACATACCATATGTACGTACATATGTACTGTGGCTCTGTTTTCACATTTCAGTCTGTCAGTTTGTCAGTTTGTTGTCTGTTCGATGTTCGTGTTTCATGTATACTCGTAGTTATAGTTTCCTTGAGTATAAAAATAATCATTTCCATAAATTAACTTTGCATTGTGATTATGAGCGCCTACTATCGCATATAAAACTTCGAGTACCTCCAGCTACAATTCATTGTTACCATTGTCTATACGTACATACATACATACGTATGATATTTTTAGTCTTAGTCCACTTAAGTTAAATGCAATTATCGCAACCGTGTAACATCTCTCGAAAGAAAATATCTCAAAGATCTTCAAAAAGGGTGACGAAGCTAAACGTCAAAAGATGCGCGCGGCGACAACCAAACCAAGACGTAAACCTAAAACACTTGAAGTGCTGTACTCATAAACAATGCATGAAAAGACAAAAAAGACCGTTAGATTTGCCACAATTGGCGTTTTGTCGCATTGTCGTGGTGGTAATACATTTTATCTGCAGATGACTATCTACATCTTGGCTTCGGTGTTTGGTGGATGGAAACCTTAAAGCGAAACAGATCTCAAGGGCAGTGCTTAGTTTTTCCTCAAGCCGGTTACAGATCATGTTTCCACCAAACCTCCCACCAACGGTAATTTAATTTTAATTAAACGCTTACACGATGGAACCGAATGCACCAACGCTCGTTTGTTGCTTAAATAAAGTGCTGCCAAATTTTTTAATATTTAATCTCATGATCATGTACGTATTCATGTTCATGTTCGATTGAAAATTCGCCTCTTCGCAACATTCCAGGGTTCAAGTGATAAATAAATTCTTCTTGAACAAACTTTGGCATGTTCAGAGGCAATTTATAACGCAAAGGTGATAAGTTATGCCATATCATTCGTTGCGCAAATATCTCATACAAAAACAGCATCCCATTGAGACGGTAGTTGATTGTAGGTTAAATAGCGAATTCTAATTTTCAGATTTGTGTACATTGTACGGACTGCCTGAGATACAAACTATAAGATACATGGCCGTGAGAATGAAATGTGTAAATGGGTGTTTGTTAGTTTTTTCAATTTTTTTTTCCACATTTCCCAACGTAGTACTGAAAACTGTCGTGAAATAAATTTAATGGCGAGTAGACAGTGTGATCTTTGCATGTCGTCATGTGATGGGTCATGAATATGTTGCGAGAATACTCGCAATGTTTTCAGGTGTTTCGAGAAGGTTGTGACATTGACAGTTTGTATAATGAGTTTATAAGGTTTTGTCATCAAATTGCTAACATATTGCCACATATCTTGACATGAAGATCTAGGGACAAAGGCTTGATAGAAAGTTGTCGACATCATGTTCATGTACCTTGGATAGTGAAAAGATGCTGTCTTTGAGAGCTTACCGTCGTCAGTAAGAATTCAAACATTATCCCTTATCAGTTATCCAGGATGAGACTATACACATTTGCTGTACATTTTAGCTGGCATTTGAATTCAGTTTCCTGATAGCATGCCATTGACTTTAGAGCAAGTTAAAGATAAAATAATAAACCTCAAGGATGATTATTCTGCTGGCTCTGATGATCTTCCCCCCATATTTTTAAAGAAATGTCAAATGCACCTAGCGCAACCTCTTACAGCTCTCTTTTAGCTTTCTATCACCCAGGGATTATTTCCTTCAACCTGTAAAAGGTCTTTTATCATTCCCCTACATAAAAATGGTCGCAAAGACGATATTTCCAACTATCCACCAATTGCTAAGCTGTCCTGCATACCTAAGTTTTTGCTGCGGAAAACAACTTAACGCTATCAGCTAATTTCTTGTACACCGACCACACAGTTAGAGAAAACATTCCTAAAAGAACCATATGCCAATATGAGAAAGCCAACTGGAGCAGTCTTAAAAGCTTCTTTAGGAATTTTAACTGGTCGTTATGTTTCCTCGATAACGACGTGGATACCGCTGCTGATATGATCACAGACACCATTCTCTTTAGAAAGAGATCCTTTATCCCTCATCGGATAAAGAGTATCAGACCAACAGAAAAGAAATGGTACGACTCGAGCTGTAAATAGGCTGTCAGGGTAAGAGAAATGTTTTTTTCGGTCCTTCAAGACCAACCCGACAGAGGAAAACCAAAAAGACTTTAAACGAGCCAGGAATGACTGCAACGTCTTTCTTAAGCGTGAAAGATTCCAATACGACCAAAAACTGAGACAAAAAATACTGCAATGTCCCAAAGGTAGTAAACATTTTTAGTCGTTTGTCAAAAATATTAGAAATTCTGCCTCATCCTCCATCCCAACGCGCATTTACAATGACATTCCAGCTGTCAGCTCTTTGGACAAGGCCAATCTGCTGGCTGCACACTTTGCGGCCAACTCAACACTCCCAGATTGTGCTTTGTCTCCGCCAACACTTGAGTGCTTCGAAACTTCAATACTCGTGTAGTAGCAAGAGTACTTAAAGATCTCAACATACTTAAACCCGCTGGTCCAGATGGTATATCCCCCCTTCTTCTGAAGAGGAGTTCTTCCACGGTGGCAAAACCACTGGGTAAGCTTTTTCATCAATTCTACTCTTTAGGACTCTTCCCGAGCAGATGGAAAACAGCATTTGTCCAGTCCGTCCCTAAAAAAGGCGAATCATCTTCTCTCTGCTCCTATAGACTCATTGCACTTACGTCCCTTCTTTCCAAGGAAACGCTGATAAATCGTCAGCTCATGAAATATCTCGAAACACGAAAACTTCTCAATGACCGACAATAAAACTGCTGATTTGATGGCATGTCTCACCGAAAAGTGGAACGCTTTGTACATCAATCTGGCGAAAGCAAGATAGTTGCACTTGATATTTCTAAGGCATTTGACAGAGTTTGGCATCAGGCTCTTTTGTTGAAAATGCGTGCATTTAGGATCGACGACTCTCTTCTTCAATGGATTAGAAACTAATTTTCGGAACGTTCAATTCAAGTTATCATGGATGGTTTCAAGTCTGATATTCACAAAATAAATTCTGGTGGGCCCCAGCACTCTGTTCTGTCTCCAACACTCTTTTTGAAATGAAAATATCAACGATCTCTTGTCTGCTACTTCTAATCCAATACATTACTTCGCTGACGACAGTACTCTCTACTTTTCATATTCGTTCCCGGACGCACGGCCCTGCTCTTCGGCTGTAGAACGGATATTAATCTCATTAAATTCCGATATTAATAACATAACCAATTGGGGAAATTTAATGGTTCCAAAACACAATGCTGTCTGCTGTAGTTAAAGCGAAATTTAAACACCCAGCCATTATCCATGAATGGCACTTGCATCATCGAAACTGAAAAACTTTCCATTATCGGTATGTGTGTCAATGACAACTTACGTTGGAATGACCACATATTCGATATCACCAAAAATGCTGCGAAGTGTCTAGGTTTCCTCAACACCTTTCCTCTTGCACCTACTAGATAGGATTCAAAACCGTGCGTTTAAACTCATAGGTGATACTAATATCACTCAAACTATGGACACCCTCGAACACCGACCTAATATCTTGTGTTTCACTCTGTTTTATTGCTATTTCCAACACCAGTTCCCCATAGAAATCGCCAGTAGCATTCCGCCCCTTTTAACCGTAACACCGTCTCGCTATGAATGCTCATCAGTATACCCTCAAGTCCACTTTCCGACGTACTCTGAAATATCGTGATTCGTTCCTAAGCCGTACAACTCGCTTATGGAATGCCCTGCCGAGATCTTTATTTCCTGGTCATTATAACCCTCAAACATTTAAAACCAGCGTCCATCGGTACCTCTTTCCATCCTCCCTGATTTTCCTTCGCCCGCGCTGTGTGCAAACATTTTAAGGGTACTTAAATCCCTTGAGCGCGCGCAAATTATAAAAGAAAATAAAGCTTTTCCATTGTAAATCTATTGTTTCTTAAAACCAGCACGGATTTCTCAAAGGTAGATCTACTACCACCAATTTAACGGAATTCGTATCAAGCATTTTATGTGCACTGGAATCTGGAAATGCAGTTTCCATGATTGCCATCGAGTTCAGCAAAGCCTTTGATAGAATTTCTCATGATATAATCATTCTAAAATTAAAGGCTCTTGGTTTCCAAATAAGTTTTATTACATGGGTTTAATCCTATTTAAATAAACGACATTATTATATTTAGGTCCATGGTTTCTGACCCAATTAAAGCCTCCCCTGGTGTCCCTCATGGCAGCCGCCTTGGTCCCTTATTATTTATTCAGACCATTAATGATGTTGATTGCATCATTAAAAATTCATACATATCTGGCTACGTAGATAATATGAAAATCTTTAGATATATATCATCTTCCTCAGGCAGCCTACCACAGCAGGAAGATCTAGATAGATTTTGTACTTGGTGTCAGAAGAATTTATTTCCTTGAGCCTAACGTCAATAAGTGTCACCGGCTACAACGTATACCCGTATTTCACTTCGCTACTATCTAATCTTTAATCTGTCTGTGCCATTAGTGAATGAGTTGCGTGATTTAGGCGTTATCTGTGATAAGGAACTCAATTTCCGTTCTCACATTGATAATATAATAAAAAAAGCCAACTCTGCCCTTGGCTTCATCAAGCGCTGTTCTAAGGAGTTTTGCAATCCTTAAGTTACTAAATCCCTTTACATAACCTCTGTTACGGCTCTTCTTGAATATGCAAGCCAAGTTTGGTCACCCTACTACAGAATTCACATCCTCCCCATAGAAGCTGTTCAATGCAGGTTTTTACGATTTGCTTTACGTGGTCTTCCCTGGGATGATAGCTAAAACTCATCACCTTACACCGACCGGCTGAAACTTATAAATTTACAACCCCTTTCTATACGCCGAAAAGTTGCCGATATTCTCGGTATTCATCAAATTATAGTTGGTAATATCGATTGTCCTTCTTTACTTAACCTTATTTCTTTTAACACCAACCCACGCAATCTTAAGTCTGTGTCAGTTTTCCGACTCAATCTTCACAGAAGGAATTATCTGATGCCATATCTGATGTCAAAACTAGAAGATGCCTTTAATAAAAAGCCTTAAAATTGATGATGAGGTTAGGTATCAATTTGAAATTCTTGGGTCCTCTCCAAAATCTGCGCAGAGTAGGTAACATATATGAATGTTTAGTCAACTGGTTTTGACCTACCAGATGTTACTCGTACATGGACCTATTAGTCTATTGACAATTAGTGGTAAAAGGCGTCGCAATCCATTTTTCCAATCCTGGAGAGCAGACTTATTTAGCTTAAGCATGTCGCGTTGAAAACTTTCAAGTCACTGTCAGTCTTCTGACAGTGTAAGGCTTCGACAAGAAATAGATTTGCGAACGAGGAGTCCTCTGGCCATACGTGGCTAAGATCAGTTAAATGATCATGCGCTGCACTCTCAAAGGAGTAGTCGTTGGTAACCAGAACTCCTGCAGCCGAAAAAATACGAAATTGAATTTCCCAATGTCCACGACTGGTTTCAACTAGAATCTGAGCCAGGAGAGGAATGTAATCGGGTCTTTACGGTTGACTTCAAAATTGATTTAGGATGCGGCACGACAACCTCAGATTTCACTCTTCGTTAGGAAAACTGTCTGTCTTCCAAGCGTAGATATTCGCAGTCCTGATGGCAACGAACTATACTGCTAGGTAAGGCTTCCATTAATAGTTGGGTTTCATGTGATCATAACTGCAGATGGCATGAAGAATACTTATCGACGTCTCTAAGATTTCAGCGACTTTCCTGCGATCCCTCAGCAAGAAAGACTGGCAACTGCTTATTGACGTTGTGACGGGGCACGACTGTTTTGCTAAGCACAAAAGTGTGCTTGGCATAAATGACACAACATCCTAGGCCGCTTGTTACGAGAATGATTACGAAACCCTTTTGAGTACCCATATTTACTTGCATCAGGTTGCAGGTACACGACGCCGATGTGGTGAGGGCTTCATTACTCATCTGTGTACGAGGAAATTTACTCGGACAGCGGGATCCAATATCAAGGAAGAAAAAAAATTTAAAAGGCCAGTTCATCGCCAAGTAGTTAGGATATCTTGTATCTGTACCTTCAATTCAGTAGCTCTTACTAAGCTAGAAACAAAAATTCATAAAATGCCACCATTTGTCAAGAAATGTGTATTAGTATTGATGCATCCATAATAAACTGAAACGTCGACTAAAATTCCAACTGAAAATCGGGACAATTTGAATTCATATTCAAGTCCAAAAGGTTCAAACGAATTCTGTCTTAATGTCCTAAGACCCAAAACAGTTTAGACTTTTGCATTAAATCGGTTTTCTCTCAGTACCTTCGTCCTCAGCCCACAATATTCAAATGATTTTACTAACGAACGTTCATAAATGCTAATTGTGCACACTAAATACTGAGTTCAAATGGCAACATAATTCTCCATAAAACACTGAAATTAAGAGTGATTTTGCAATTCGAGAAGAAGATTAAGATTCTGAGTTCACTTTTTTTTTGAGTAACCGTTGTCGTTGATTTAAAATTTTGAGAAATTGTCATTTACATATTTTTTTTCCTCTGAATGTTCATTTAGAAGATAACGTATGTATTCCTATGACACCGCACATAAATAATTGAATAAAATCTACAAAGCAAAAACCTCCATAAATCCGTTCCGTATCTACGGATACTCGTATCTGATTATCATCGCAATAATGCGAATAATTAAATCTCTCATACCAAGCCAACGATACTCGGGCAACCTTGAAATTTACGGGATTTTGGTTTCATGTCAATACTCATTGATTCGTATCTACATACATATCTGTCTCTCTGTCGTCTAATCTCCGATGCGTGGCACACGCGATTCTAAGTGAATTTACATATTTAGATTTTTCTATTCGTATCTTCCCATAGCAGGCAGCATGATCAAGAATACTAGACACCGGCGAAAGTCTAATGGAACGCTTTGAAGGTGGGCTTAACTTGTGTGAACGTGTAGTATGTTTACCTTCCCAAAAGCCCTGCTGCATCTAAAGCTTCTTTGCATCTCAAAGGAAAAATAGCCGATTCGACTTATATAATATTATACAAACATCCATATCTACACAATAGCAAGTGAAGTGAAGAAAGAAATTTAAATTCCATTTCAAATGATCGAATGGTGGTGATTTTATTATTGACACGATCGACAACAAATGGCTGTGATGGAGGATCTAACGATAGTACATCAACGACATCCACCGGCGTTACTGCAATCCCAACTGCCGCTTATCGAGCGTATCAGCAGCAACAACAAACCAATTATCATCATCACCTTTTGCAACAACAACAACACCACCAACAGCAAATACAACCACAAAACCAACACCATCATCACCAATCACAACAGCATCAACATCAGCAACCTACGTTCTCTAGTCATCCCTATAATAGGCCACATCGAGGAGAGTTGTCGTATCGGCCTACAGCCGAAACCCAACCGGCCTTTACAAATTTTCACCCCACAGACCACACCTATGGAGTTGGACAAGCGGCAGCTCCAAAGAAACACCACAAAGTCACCTTTGAATTTGACAAACCTCCCAGACATGGATCTGAGGAGCAAGATGACAATACGAATGGTTTCCATATTCCTCATAGGCTATCATCTTCTCTATCACATTTGCCATTATCCTCATCGCCCCCATCATTGCCAAAAAGTCTACCACCAAATGTTCAACCCTACGGCTATCCAGCATCGACAGCAATTAATGCGGTACCAAAGCCACCTCGTCGTAAGCACCATCGTCCAGCTACAGTGGCAGCTTCGATTCCTGCCGACCACGCATCCTATCATCCGCACCAGCACCAGCAACAGCAGCAACCTGCGGCGGCGGCAGCGGTACCATCGACATCGACATCGAGTGTGTCATCACTGTTGGGGCAGCCGTTACAAAATTCAAATACAATTACTAACACAAAAGACTATGTTCGTCACGTGACCCGTGTTAATTTTTACGATTATGATTGTTCACAGGTGGAGTACGGGAACGATGACGACGAATGCTGCGATACCGAAGCAATTACCAAAGAAGGTAAGTGCCCAGTTCAAATTCATTTCATTTATCTAAAATAAGTTCAACGAGCATTTTAATTCGAGATCTGATAAATATGTAGTCACTGTGTGCTTTCAATCCATCAAGGCAACACAGGTGTATTATAGATAGGAAACCAGGTCCTACCTTTAGTGTTGATATACGTATCTCAGTGGGATCGCAGGTGATTTGCAAAACGATTGCTGGCAGCACTTTCAACTCCACTTTATCCGTATTCCATACGACAAACCGTCCGACCGAGCGACGATGGCCAGAGTTCAATCCATAATTATGGTTCATAATTACGATAATGTTTGCCATTTTGTGATGTAAGAAGTTAATTGCTGTGAACGAGCACACACAGCACCAGCAAAACCAGCAAACAGCACAGACAGTCAGTTTCCGGGTACACTTGGCAGTTATCCGGTGCTTTGTGGTAACTCAAATGGATCGCTTTTAGTTGGGAGTTGGGAGTTGGAACTCCGAATTATAGTCAGAGTCAAAGTCAGATTCAGATTCGGAGTCCGACGTTTAGGGAATGAGTTGCCTTAAATGGCAAAAGAGAATAATTAGTCCAACGGTAGGTGGTTACTTTTGGGTGGAGACAAAGTTACAGGCAAATTGAGTATCTCTCACCGACTAAACGAAGTATCTGTCGATCGAAATTTAAGTTGAGGTTTTGCATACAAATTGTGAATGTGCCCAGGTACTCCCATATAGGCTGTAGGTATCCGTTGGATTGGAGACTCTCTTTTATTGGGATTGCATTGTAAAATTGTGTTGGCCTTGTTTGGAAGCTTTTCAGGTAGTTTATTGTAGGTTAACCGGATTTGATTTAGCATCGATAATTTTCGCATGGGATACGAGCATAAGTACGGATAGGTGGAGGAAATTGTAATCTATTTTATGGATAATGCTGGTACCTCTACACCTGGTGCTCGATTATAGGGGGAAATCGTTTGTTTTCATGAGGAGCGCGTTCTGATTTTCTAAAGGGCTTGGGAAAGTGATTTCTGTAAATATGTATGTTAGATGAGTTTTGTGTTCCAATGAATATGAATTC
Organism: Volucella bombylans; assembly: GCA_949129095.1. Lineage (NCBI taxonomy): Eukaryota > Metazoa > Arthropoda > Insecta > Diptera > Syrphidae > Volucella > Volucella bombylans. The sequence goes on from OX422143.1 coordinate 152,822,862, forward strand.
CTAGAACTTATGGTAAATTTGAGGGCGATTTTCATATTAAGTGACTGTTTTATCTTCATATCCTAACGAGTTCTTCAATTGGTTGACCGTGATGTACCGGTTTCTGCATTTAACATGGCACTATAGTATATGCTGCCTAATCGTGCAAGGTTATCTAACTATTGTATAACTGCAGTATTTCTTCATACAGCAGAGGGGACGACGTTGGTATTGAGATATTAGTTCAACAGGTGTTTAGTTGATTGTATTTAAACCGGAGCTCTAGCTTTAGTTTGGGTAGTATTCCACTTCTTACCATTAATTTTAATCCACCAGTGAATATACGAGAGTATTTTGAGCCTGGTTAATATTTATGCTCTTAATAGAGTTCACAGACATCGCAATCGTGACTCAGTTTCAGTTTTCAGTTTATATGCATTTTTATTTATATAACTTAAATTATTCTTACAGCAAGTAAGACAAAAAAATGCTTAAAAATTAGCTTAAATAACTTAAAATTATCTTATACTAACTTACTGGCCCCATGCGGGCACTCTAAGTTAAACTTAACACTTGTATGTCTTTCGACGTATCTTACAGTCTAATTTTATTTTTATTTTTACATTTATTAATACTAAAACTAAGAAAATAAATTTTAAGTAAAAACTTAGTAAATGGACATTTTTTAATTTTTTTTTATAAAACTTAAAACTAAAAGCTTACAAACTACCTAAAAATAAATCTTAATCTACTTAACCTACTTACATCTAACACAGATGGTAACACTTAGCTCATGTCTGATTTGACAGATAATTAGTTTTATCCTTCCGGTTAATAATGGAAAATAATTTCATTCAAATGGCTGCCTCGGCTGGCCATGCAGTAGCCTACACGATCGGTCCAATTTTTAAGCACATTATCGATTGTGTGCAGCTGTATTTCACCAATGGCTTCACGAATATTGTCCTTTAAAGCGTCAATTGTCTCTGGCTTGTCGGCGTAACACTTATCTTTTACGGCACCCCACAAATAATAGTCCAACGGTGTCAAATCGCAGCTCCGAGGTGGCCAAACGACATCTGCTCTGCGGCTGATAATGCGATCTTCAAAAACAGGGCGCAAAACATCGAGTGTAGCTTCGGCTGTGTGGCACGTAGCGCCGTCCTGTTGAAACCAAATGTTATAACGATCGCCATTGACTGTAACGGCCACTCCTTGCTCATTTTCGAAGAAAAATGACCCAATTATGCCTCTAGACCAAAATCCGCACCAAACAGTGACTCGTTTTGGGTGTATCGGCTTTTCAATGTATGCGTGCGGGTTTTCTGTGCCCCAAATTCGACAATTTTTCTTGTTTACATACCCGCCAAGATCAAAATGAGCTTCATCTGAAAAGATGATTTTTTTGGCAAAATCGGCATCTTCTCTAAGTCGATCGCAGGCAATATTTCCCAGCGTTGTTCAAGCGTATACACAACCATATTCGTTCAGCGGAAGGATAAAACTAATTATCTGTCAAATCAGACATGAGCTAAATGTTACCATTCACGAAATAAGCACTAGTTGAAAAAAAGCGTTAAATGGCGGACCCTTTATATACATAATATATATACATATAAAATATAAGCCAAATTAAAACAAATATAAACGATTTATGTAATATGAATTAAAAAAAAACGATTTGAAACTTTAAATGACAGCTTATGGTCTTTATGTTAACTGCTTAGCAACTGCTTGAAGACTAACTCTACGCTGGCGCTAATCAGTGTGTTGAGTAATGAAAGTTAGAGAGAGGCTCTTTCCTTTGCACGCCCGAGACGAACTTGTACCATTTCTCAGGTGAATCAACCGACAGGCTCCGGAGTACTTCGATGACTACACGATTTGAGCGTTCAGCCTGTCCGTTACTCCTCGGTACCCCAGTAGTTACGTGAATGTGCTCAATATTTTGCTCAGTACAAAAATCCTTGAAACTTTGAGAACAGAATGCGCTCCCTTTATCCGTTATAAAACGCCTAGGATTCCCAAAATGTTGTTGCAGTTCTTTCATTTTCCGTTACGTTTCTTCAGCTGACACAGTTTTCGTTGGGTATATCCAAATATACTTCGAAAATCCATCCGTTATCGTAAGAATTTACTTATATTTTTTTATTGTTAAATCCATTGGGCCAATATGATCAAGATGGAATGTGTCGAAAGGCTTGTCTCCTTTGTCCAGCTGATGAATGAATCCCTCTTGCTTTCCTGATTTTCTATTAGCCATCTCTCGACTTTTTCCTTCAACTTCGGTATATAAAATTCCTGGGAAATGAGATACATTGTTTTTTGCTTGGACTTCGTCGTGTTTCATTTTAATGATATCCATCTCCATGTTACGAGGAATAACTAAAAGGAAAAATCCATTCACTTCTTTGAAAAGCAACTCACCTCGGATCTGAAAATCATCGTAGGGTTTCTCTTTTAGCACTTCCTTCACTGAAGAAATAAAATCGTCTGCGTCCTGAGTCTTTTTAATACGAACCAAAAGTTCCTGCTGAATTGTGTATATAGCTGGAGATCGGCTTAAAGAATCTACGTGAACCATCCGTGATCCTGCACGATGTTCCACGTCGTAATCGTAATCCTGCATATACATCACCCATCTTCTAACAGCGTTTGGAAGTTCCTTCTTGTTAATTGTTTGACGGAATGCAGCACAGTCTGTTACGACTTTACACTTAGTGCCTATCAAATAAACACGAAACTTTTCTAGAGCTTTAAAAACGGCAAAAGTCTCCAAAACTTAGCTATGCCATTGCTATTCCGCAGTGTTGTTTTTACGGCTGTAGTAGAATATGGGGTGCATTTGATTATCATCGCCTCGTTGCAGAAATATCGCTCCTATGCCCTCCTGGCTCGCATCTGTGTGCACTTCAGTGTCTGCATTTTTACAGTAGATGTTAAGAACAGGTTTGCTTGTTTGAGCCCGCTTTAGGGTGGCAATTGCTTGCCGTTGAGGACCTGCAATAATAAATTTAAAATTTAGGTTTAGCCAAAATTGAATACGAGTTAGTGAAGCGTCTGAAAAACCCTATCAGACCAAGAAGTTCTTGTAGCTTTTTAAGATTTTTTGGTTCCGGAAATTTAGCCACGGCATGAAGTTTTTCTTCCGAAGGACTTACCGTACCATTCTCTATAATATGGCCAAGAAATATCACTTTCTGCTGAACGAATTTACACTTTGCCCAATTTATATTTAAACCATTCTCGGCTGCAGTCTTAAGCACGATGCTTAACTTTTCCAAGTTCTCCTTAACGGTCTTTGCCGATATGATAAGGTCGTCCATGTACGTGTATACGATGTTCTTATTGACTAAATCGCGGAATATTAGATGGATATACCTAACAAAACTGCTGGGGCATTTGACAACCCAAATGGTACACTATTGAATTCGAATTCTCCATCCTCAGTAACAAAAGCCGTAATCTTTTTGCTATTTTCTTCAACGGGAACATGAAAATATCCATTTTTGAGATCTAGTGTGGTATACACTTTCCCATCTTGTAAATTGTCCAAAACACTCTCGATCAATGGCAGTGGGTATCGATCTTTAATTGTTTTGTTGTTAAGCCGCCTGTAATCAATGCATACTCTTGGTGAACCATCCTTCTTTTTTACAACAACGACTTTACTGGCAAACGATGACGATGAAGGTCGAATGATATCGTCCTTAAGCCATAATTTAATCTGGATCCTAACGTCGTCGTGGTGGCAAGTAAATAGGAGTTTCATCAATTAATGTTATGGACATTTTGATAGGGCAGTTACTTACTACTCTCGGGTTATAATTAGAAATCAGCTTTTTTACCTGTGCTGCATACTGAAACGGAATATCAATGTCTGTATTTTCCTCTACCTCGATGGTCATAACGCAATTTTCATCACTCATCTGATAAAATGTCGTTTCCCCATTCATCATTATAACCTTCGCTTTCGCCATCACGTCTCTTCCAATAAATACGTCAAACCGAATGCAATTACTAGGGACAACGTTTAAGACACCATGCAGGCTAACATTGTCCATAATTAAATCAGCTTCAAAACTACCAACTGTGCTGTGTGCTCCTGAACCTAAACCAACTAAACTTATGGTATTATTCCGTAACGGCCCTATTTTATTCAGCTTTTCGAAACAGTCTTTTCGCACCAAAGAGATTTCAGCACCGGTATCAATTAACGCTTTGCAAGCATTTCTGTTAATATAAATTTGTTTGGAATTTAAGACCGAAAAGGTATTAGTTTCTTTAGACACCGATTTTATTGATGAGCAATTTTTCGGCATGTGCCCTGTCCCGTTGCATTTAAAACATTTCGTTTCGGATCGACAGTCTTTCCGCCTGGTGTTCAGACAAACCGCAATTGTAACAATGAGAGTTTGAAGCGCGTGGCTTTTTAGTAAAGTTAAGTCCGCTATTTTTACTCGACCAATGAGAACCACCCACGCCGCCAACATTGCCAGCGAAACTACCACCCACCTTAGCTCTAAATTTGGTGAAAAGCTCGTATTTCTTAAACAGTTCTGTCAATGTCTTTGCGCCATATAAAATTATTTTATGATCCTCGCGAGCTGAAACCCCGTTTATTATATAAGTAATTAGTGACATGTCATTGACGTCAGCTAACTGTCCTATTTCCTTCATTTTATAAACGTATTCGCGAAAATTGTCGTCTCTTTTCATTTTACGATTTTGAAGACGCATGTAAATGTCGGCCTTGCAAAATGTTTTCTCAAATTCCGCGCATAGTATTCGTTTAAAATCGGCATATGATTTACAAGAACACGTTTTCATATAGCATTGTGCAGATATTAATTTTTCAAGTTCTGACCATCTCAACAGAAGCGCAATTTCCTTGAATTCTACAAACCATGAAATAACCGACAAATTGTCATCACCACTGAATTTGGAGACTAGATTCTCCACTTCTTTTACAGAAAAACGAACAGGTGGATCGCCAAGGTTATTCCTTGAATTCTCAATGTCAACTTGCAGCGCACTACTTGAACATCCAGTTCCAAATACAACTTTTTGGACTTTACTCCCACTTACTTCCTCTATAGCCTTTGACAAACGGTCGATTAGCACAGCTTTAACTCCAGTTACATCCAGTCCCATTCTGGATAATTCTGTTTTCAACTGCTCCACAGTCCAACTCTCCTTATACACTTCTCGATTATAATTTAAAAAAAATGTCGAAAATTAATTTTAATGAAGAATTAATAGGTTGAGCCCCAAATATGTAGGAAGCCAAATTAAAACAAATATAAACGATTTATTTAATATGAATTTAAAAAAAAACGATTTGAAAGCTTAAATGACAGCTTATGCTTGAAGACTAACTCTACGCTGGCGCTAATCAGTGTGTTGGGTAATGAAAGTTAGAGAGAGGCTCTTTCCAAAGATGACGTCATGGAAAGAGAATGTAATATATGACCACTACAAAGACATTCCTCCAACATATATATATATGTAAATATATTTTTTTCTTAAAACTAATCCTACCTAAAACTATGTAAGCTAGCCATGGCCATAAGAAAAATTAAGCTGGCCCACTTTGCTTCACATGAAACTACCTATCACTGGAGGAGTTCGACAACGAAGCATCCTCCCCTTCAACTAGCCACCAAAATTGTTGGTGCTGCCGAGCAGACCCCTCATGTCGTGACTCCCTACCACCCTACTGAACCGGAGACGCTCCGCAAAACCATGTGCGACGTCTCTGTCGTAGTTGAGTCGCCTGTCCGCAGCTGTTCGAGCGACGTGGAATATTAGCGGCATTGCCAAACTGTCCTGGATTAGACCTTTGCTATCAAAATAGAGGAACGCTTCTGGAGGAATAAAGCCGTCAAAGCGAACTCTCTCGTGATACATATAATTGGGGTAGTAAGCCCCGGAGATCAGGTTGTTCGATGAGGTCATTTCTCTTGCAACGTCCGTTCGAGTCAACTTAATGACGAAATTTTCCACTCTTATTAGGTTCGCCCTATTGTGCAAGACCTCATGATAAGGGCCATGTAGCAGATCACCTTCCCCCTCGCATGGAGTTGGCTGTTATAAAACAGTCTCTTTGTGAGGGCAAAAGCACCTTTGGCTCTGGCCAGAGCAACATCTGTATGTTTGTTAAAATACAGATATTGCTCTAGCCAGATCCCAAGGTACCTGACTACATTTCGACAAGCAAGCGGCTGCCCGTGCTGCTGCACGATCGAGAATTTTCGCCAATTCTTTCTGGTATCCCTAGAGGCCACAGACAAAGGCGTCTTAAACAGGATGGTTTCCGAATTCTGAAAGTTGATTTTCAACTTCCAGTCATCGCAATATCGCTTAATTTTGTCGAAGTCACGCTGCAAAAGTATATTAATGACCTCAATCTTTGGACCTGATCTGTACGCGATTATGTCGTCTCGTGTAAATGTTGAATAGGATCGGCGAATTTACCGCACCTTGTTGCAGACCGTTTTTAATGTTAAATGTTCCAGCAGAAGTCACATCGCCATTCTTCACGATGAACTGTCTACTGGAGAGCATATCAAAAAGAATATACAGCAGTGGTTTACTAATGCCCAACCTGTCCAGCTTGAAAAAGAGTCCTTCTAACCATACCGTATCGAAGGCTTTCTCCAAGTCAATCAGGCAGGCACCTGTGCACTGGTTCTTGCCGTTGTTCCATTGGATATCAGAAACCAGTTTAGACGCGGCATGAATGATAACATGCCCCGCCTTGAAACCGAACTGATTATCCGGAACTATATGTTTGTCCTCAACCCACTTAGTCAGGACTCTATTGATCACCTTTACTGATGTTTGGAAGAAGACTGATCGATCGGAGATTCGCCGGATTGGAAGTATCTTTATCCCTTTTTGGGACGGAATGTACCACCGCAGTTCTCCAATGCGCTGGATAATGTCCATTATTCATTGCATTATTAAACAGGATGGTATAAATGTTCACCGCTTCTAGAGGGAGATGTCGAAGCACAATGTTCGGTATTTCATCGGTTTCCACTGATTTCTTACTTCTAAGTGAATCGAAGATCGTTTGGAGCTCTGAATGGGGGTAGTACCCTATCGTTGGTGATGGCATTATCTGTCATATTCTCGTCACTGAACTGGGTGAAACCCGAGCTCTCGAATCGCCAATTCACAATTTCATTTCGAAGGTAGAAATTTTGCACAAGGACTCGATTCTCCAGTTCGTGGTTCGGGCCAATGATAACATTTGCCTTGTACACTTCCTGGAAAGTCGCTCCTATAGCCTCTACCTTATCATGCGGATCCTCGATCACAAAGAAGTTGTCATCATCAACAGCCTCATTTGGATTTATGCCTGCTGCTACAAGTATTTGTTCGTTGTTCGTCGTTCAGGCGATTTTAAGACATGGAAGGTCATTCTGATTATTTTTCCGAAATATTTTATTTATTTGCGGGAACATATTCGGGTTGCTGGTGTTTACAGCCCGAATTTTATTGTTCCAATACAAACTTACAGCTGCTCTGTAATTTTCCTTTATTAATGTTTGGAGGTTTTTAATCGACGACTTCAGTGTCATGATCTCCGGGTTATGTCTGCCAGTAAACTGTCTGTACAAGTTTTTTAGTCTTGACAGCAGTCTACTTTTATGTCGGTGCAGTGCGTCAATAGTTGCGTTGCGGAATAAGTCTTCTTCGTCAGTGTGTTGGTACCGAGGTATCATTTTGTCCATTGTTCGTTTGATTGTCTCGTCCATTAGTCTTAGATGCCTGTCAATCTCCTCGTTTGACAGATTTCTGTTAGAGCGAATTCGAGGAGAGTGCTCTAGTCAGTGTTCTGGTGAAGTTTGTCCAACGTACCCATACAGCTGCACACAATCGATAATGTGCTTAAAATTTGGACCGATCGTGTAGGCTACTGCATGGCCAGCCGAGGCAGCTATTTGAATGAAATTACTTTCCATTATTAACCGGAAGGATAAAACTAATTATCTGTCAAATCAGACATGAGCTAAGTGTTACCATTCACGAAATAAGCACTAGTTGAAAAAAAAAATGTTAGATGGCGGACCCTTTATAATTGTAGGAATGCCTTTGAACAAACTCATCCAATTCCGCGATTTCGTTGGGAACAGTTATTTCGGTACTGAGACCGCAATGGTCACTGTCATACACGAAAGTGCGTAGACAGTTTGTAGTTTGTTGGTCAGTGCATGTCAATAGCAGAAGATCCAAATAGGAGCCGTGTCTGGGAAACGACGGACTATCCATCGCCTTACGCCCGAGTCGATACATCAGACTGTGCTGATCCCACCAATTGAATAGAAGGCTCCCTCTAGAATTTGGTGTATTATTCCCCCAATCACTATGTTTGGCGTTGAAATCTCCGCCGATAACAAAATAATTGTCTTCCAATTCCAGTCTTAGGAATCGAAAAAGTGTCTCGAGCTCTGAGTTGAATAAGGTGGATTGAGTAGCCTTAGGTGCATAGACAGGCACCATGTACAACCGCTTTCCACTACGGAGAGGGATATACTCGATGCATGCTTCCATCACCTGGAACCTACGTACGGCACGACTGTATACTCTTTTAAAATGTATTCCTTTTCGTACAAAGATCGCAACGCCTCCTCCCTGAATGGAGTTGGGTCGGTTTCTCCGAATTATTTTATACCTTCTGTGCTTCATTTTGTGTCTTTTGGTAAGCTTAGTTTCGCTAACCAAGAGCACATCAGGGACTTGGTCTTTAAGCAACTTAAACAGTGTGGCTCTTCGTTCGAACCTAATCAGTGAATTAACATTCACTGCAAGGACCTTCAGGGTTTGCTCCGCCATGTACGTACCCATTACGACTGGAGGTGCGTTAGGCCCGGCAGCAGCGCGTATATTTGATCTACCCGCTTAGTCTGTTCCTGTATTTGACGCTGAATAGAGACGAAGATAGCCAGCATGTCAGGTACAGGTTCAGATGCTCTAGGCGCTGCGGCCTGAGAAGCTACCTTTGGTTGTTGTATCGTATTTCCCCTACCTGCCGCCCATTTGTACGTAGGTAACGTGGGGAGTAACGGCTGGTGTTTGTGCCTGCACGATTGGACGTTTAACTTCCACTTTCTGCTGTTGAGCCAGATTTACTCTTTTGATGTATTGGAATTTGGCACAACCTACAGTGTGCCTACAGTGGTTCTTTCCACACTTCACGCTTCGAGGCTGCATTTCGCAGTTCGACGCGACGTGCCCGAACCTTTGGCAGCGAACAAATTGTAAAATTTTGTCGCTCAGCTTTACTTTTTCCCATGACACAATCTGGTAGTACTGGACTTTGATGCTCCTTAGACCATCCAGTTTGCTATTGGGAGTCAGCTGAACCAGGAAGAATGGTAGCTTTCGCTTTTCCCTTTTGGCTCTAGCTATGACGAATGGCTTAACCCCCACGAATTTGAGCTCGGCGCACTCCTTCTCTTTGAGCAGTGCGAGGAGTTCCCCCCGATCAATGGACGGCTCTAACCCCCTCAGCAGCATAGTTTGCAGCTTTGCACCCTTCGTTGTGAAGGAGAAGAACTCCGTCGTCGTGTCCTTTAATAATTGTTTTATCTTATTATAGCGCTCCACTGAGTTGCAGTGAATCGCATGCCTATCCATACTTAATCTCTTAATAAAAAAATTATTGCCTATGGTCGACTTACATAACTGGATTGTGTCTTGCAATTCCGTCTTGAAGGTGTTGATTGGTGGTACCCTTTGTATTTGTTCTTGGTGTTGTTGTTGCTGTTGTTTCTGGCGGTTGTTGCAGCATTTTGATGCGACTCGACTTGTCCTTCTTCGTCGTCTGAATCTGAGGCTGCCAATGTGACGAAAGTGTTGCTTCCTCCCATGTAGCGGTCATCCCTCACATCGGACACTGATTTCGATGAAGTAGCCCCTTTATTTACATCAACCGGCACCTTTTCAGTTGAGGTAGATAGGACAGGGCACTTTGCAGGGCTGGGAATGCGTTTTAGCTTCCTCCTCCTCTTTGTTGTCGTCTTTACTGATCCCTCTGCTGGGTTAGCAGTCTGTGCTGCGTAGTCAGACGATGACATCACGTCATCCACTTCATCCGTTTTTTGACGAGCGGGTCGCTCGTTTTTTCCATCACGTGATACTTTTATCGTGTTTTAATATATTGTAAATTCAAGGAAGGAAAACAAAAACACGATTCGTGGATATCGGGATTTGAACCCACTACCACTGATACCGTGACTGTGGAACACTTGCACTAGGCTACTTGGGACCTAACATACGCTATGTCTAGGTACTAATCAATACTTTATTTCACTGTTTAATTTTCCTTGCACGCTGATGATGCTTGTCGCGATGAAAATCAGTGAACGACTGACGCAATCGTGACTTCTCCTCTATTTGTTCACCTTAAACACCAGACCTAGTATGCGTCAAAATGTGCATAAAAACGGACACTATCAATTATATAAGTTCCAGAACATCATCCGCATGGTCCTTCGAGCTGAAAGTTTCGAGCCGAGCTGTTTGTCCACATCGAATTGGTAACAGTTTGCTGGGGTCTTTCTTCGTTGGTTCCATGTCGATGTTGTCAGCATTGCCTTCCCGCTAAACTTGTTAAAGAAAGTACCTTCCGTACATGCTTGGGATAATTTTTTACAGGAGCTTTAGAACCGTACAGTTCACCAAGTTTTCTCCAGCTTCACTGGGCATAGCTGAATTATTGTTTCCCCATCCTAAGAAGCGCTATTACCTTCTTGAAGTCTAGACGGTAAATGCTATCATAATCGTCTGCAGCCTTAGAATCAGTAATCGGTTTCAAGAGTTATGTGATTTATGGTCTACAGTCGATTTGCTGATGAGTGCAATGTGTGGTGCGAAAAGCCTTAAGACTCTCGTATAGTTTGTTGGATAGGGTTTGACTGGAATATGTCTCGGTAGTTCTCGCAAGATGTATGACTGCCTTATGATAGGACATATAAAGCTTATATTTCGGACATCGGGCATACATTCATTGTCCCATACAGCGCACAAAATCATCACCTTCAATTTTAAATAATTCCACGAGAGATCCATCATAACCGACGGTCTCTTTTCCAGCCTTATTTTAGCTTGTTGCAAAACAGGAACAGATAGGCACCTCCGAGATCTTTTGGGCCCGAAGGGGCTTCTCTTAGTGTCTAATGTCCACACTTTTATTATGAATTTCAGGAGATTACTCCTCAGGTAGTAATAATGAGAATATTCTAAGGGATTACCATATATTGTAGTACTATTACGAGAGAGAACTGTTGTGCTGCAATTGCCGACATTTTCCCTCACATTGCCTTACAGAAAGAAGTGTTACGATGTCCAGTCGCATGATATCGGCGGCCAAACAGTAACACGTTGTGGTTGGTGTTCTAGAATTTTCTTAGCCCCGAATGCGGCAATTCTACTTATTTACAAAGGCTTGAAGATAGCAATGCGCTTCAAAATTATATTTTGCTAATTCTTGATCAAGCTCGTACGATTCCAACTCTAAATTGGCAAAGCTGTGATGTCGATAATGGTCGACAGCCTTAAATTATATAAATTAAATTTTATAGGCTTTATGACTCAAGCCGTATGTGTCGGTGGAGTGTTGTTTGTCGTGTTCCCAATTCCTGAGATCGATGTCGAATCCACAAACCTGGGTTTTCGGCTACATTTCGGGCTATAGAAATAAGATTCCTAGTTATACGATATCGGTTCTACACGTTACTAACTTGTTCCAATAGTTCAAATTTCTTAACCAATTTAACAACAATTCCTGGGAGAGAAGGTGTTGCACGTCGACTGGGAAAACTTTTCACTTTTGGAACTGTTTCAGCGAAATGTTCACCATTTTTGTAGTGATTTTTAATAATTTTGTTATTTTTATACTTTTTATTTATTATTTACTATAGAATCACGTATATTATTCAAAATGAAACCCTTTATTCTAAAGCCGTGTACCTGCTGAAAATGCTATCTGAATGCATTGCTTTCGGATCATTGTCACAACTCCAGCAATCGAGGAAAGCTTGCATCCTTTGGGTCAGCTTCATGATGCATAACTTTCTAATACAAATTCTACATGTTGTTCAAATCGTTCATTACTGTGCTTTAGTCTGAACCCTACATGCGCTTCGTTTAATTCTATTTTTATAAGAATCTCTTGCCATCTGTTTTTCAGGGTACCGCGTAAAATTTCTCGGGGTGTTTCTTCCTTTGGTGATTGTGCTCCAGTGGCTCTATGATGGTATATTATACTTTGACATATGCTCTTGAGTTTCATAGTCATTCAATCATTAGAAGCTCTACTTACTTCATGTGGACGTAGTGGTTAAGTTTGTTGACTACTACGCTACAAGGCTTGTGTTCAAATCTCGTCCAATACTTTTCTGACGTCACAATCTTTTTGACAAGCAATGGCTCCAAAACTCCAAGCATACAACATACTAAATACTTAATTTTTTGGAATTTTTTTGTACTGTTCCTGGAAACCATTCAACCCACATCGTTCCACAACCGCCGTATTCGCTTGATTTAGCATTATGTGACCTTAAGCTCAAGAGACCGCTCCGGTCCGCTCGCCATTGACAAGATAAAAACCGAATCGATGAGCACTTTGAAGACCATTCCGGAAATCGATTTTAAAAATTTTTGCGGGGATTGGAAAAACCGTTGGCATAGGTGTATTGTATCGAAAGGGGAGTATTTTGAAGGCAATGAAATAGATTTAGAAGAATAAATAAAGATTTCAAAAGTTATAAACAATTTCACCTTATTTTTTGATCACAAGTTCTTAATTACTTAGGCTGAAAACACACCGGACAAGTCAAAACCCTTTTCGTTGACTAACGAAACAACAACGTTGATTCTTATGAGTCAAAACACACCGAAAAACATGTTTCGTTGTCGATAGCTATAAAGTGGTGGTGTAGTGGTACTAGCAATCGCTTCTCACTCGGAAGGTCCAGGATCGAGTCCTGCCCATGGCAAGTCAGTTTTTCATTTGTGTAATTGGAACTCAGTCAGAAAAATTCTGCGTGTGAGGGCATAACACTGACACGTAGATTTGGCTGTTGTAGAGTTTCAAGCACAGAAAAAAAATACTGTGAATTATACCTCGAATTACTCTGAATGAAGAAAAAACTCTCCGTCCTATTCGGACTCCCACCCCTGGAGAGTGAATATCAAACCTGAGTTTCAAACCAGTACAAAACAATTTTCCTTTCTCTTCCTTCTACCTTTCCGCCCGCGCCCTGGCAACAGTAAAAGGGTATCTAACCACTTAGGTGCGCGTAAATTATAAAAAAAAAAAAGTGTTGCCTTAGGTTGCGTCCGGGATTAACTTACGCCTCAACCATCAAGTCTCCTCAAGCAGCACGATCTCTCACCAGCTGCCTACAGTGCCACTCTTCACGCTGATTGAGGTTCCGTTCCACTTGCGAACTATACCTTAGATTCGGTCGTTCTCTTCTGAGTCGTACTTCTGGGTTAGAATCGAAGACTATTTAGATTGGAGCTGTGTGGAATAGATTGATGTCACTCTACAATTCTTATAGTTAGTGGTTGAATCTCCTCTTCCATTCCCCGTCAATGGAAACTATTAGCAGTATCAGTCTCTCGAAACGACCAAGTACGATGTTGAAAAATCCACATAATAGCGGGTCGCATTTTCTAAAACCTTTCTGAAGGCCTCGGTTAATTGATTAACGATCTTGGTGGAGCAGTGAGAATTCTCCATAATAATACTGCATAACCTAATGAATTGGCTAGGTTTTTCAAAACTATTATAAATATGGCGTTGTATAGCTCATCCCTATGCACGCTGTGCTATACGGTTTTGAACTAAAATTCTCTGGTGTTTTCCAAGATTTGACATCATGTAAATATTTGATCGAAAGTTGGTCTTCTCTGGTCTGAAACCGTAGTGGTATGGAGCAACTACTAATGATTTAAGGCGCTTGTGTATTACGGCAGAAAAAGTCTTATAGACAATGTTTTTGTTTAGTCAAAAAGGTCTCCTTTCTTCAGATTCCATGCTTTCCTCTGTCCATGTCTGAAGCAGCTTTAGATAGCTTAGCTGGCAGTTTCTCTGTGCCAGCATCTTTATTAGATTTGCGTTTCGGTTTTAATATCTGAACTTCAGCTTGGGTCGGGGGACGGAATTTACTGTCGTCTTCGTCCAGGGTAAATGGTTCATTCGGCCTGACACCAGTATTTTGAGCACCACCGGCATCATACGGTCTGCAGAAGTAGTGTTTCTGTATTGTTAGATTCTATTCTGGCTTTCTAACCATGGCATATTCATTTTACGCTCTGATAAAATTTATAAACGTCATTCCTGCAGTAACATCTCTCCATTTCCTCGATCGCGCGTTTCTTGCGCTCTTCCCTCCCATTCTTTTTCGTTCGTAGACTTCGGGAGCAGCCCTAGCACTTCGATGCAGCGCTGCTGCCAACATTCGTCGGAAAATCAGAGGTTTTTTATGGTGGCACCTTCAAACCAATCACATTCCCATTGGTGTTCTATAGTTTGCGTATGAGGGCCAGGATTTTGAGATAACTTGAAGGAAACGTAATCGGCAAAGAATCTGGCGGTCTCTTGCGATTGCAGCGTTTTGACGTCGAATTTTGGTGGTCTTACTTGACTCCGTCGTGCTTGTGATATCTACTTTCGTTTGCTCTTCGGAAAGTTTGGACTTCCAGGTTGATGGAGATGTGTCTGGTGTCGATTGGAATATGATCAACTTGGTTGGTGCTTGATTAATCAGAGGACAGCCGAGTTGCTTTACGTATGTTGAGATGAGGGAACTTCGTCCTGTTGTGCCCTGTTACAAATTTGAAAATCTGAAATGTCCGGCTAGGAAGTCAGAGAATTCGCCTTCGATGCTGTTATATTTACCCTCTATAGCAGAACGAACGGCAATTAGGTTTATATTTCTGAATTTGGCCTTAATGCGAACTGCTATGACATCGACATCCAAATAAGCCTAGTCTTCCTTCTTTGTAGCAGTCGCCGTAGAAGATGTCGTAGTTTTTCATCCACTTTCTACCCGGCCCATCTTTGATTGCGAAAATATCTGCTTTATAGCAGATAGGGCTTTCGCAAGTTGTTCATCAGCACGTGGTTTGTTAAGGGTCCCAACATTCCATGTGTAAATCCCAAATTAAAACATTTGCTGGGGTGGTCAATATTATGTATATTCGTACCAGACTGTTGGTTGTCTCTGTTGTTTTCTTTTTTGCATGGTGGGGAAGATACCCCCACGTATTTTACTTTGCCATTATCGCAGCGTCTTTTCATTGGATATTCGATCTTTAAATGGTAGAACTAATCATTTGTATCTCGGAAAGTGCTCACATCTAGTCCATCTCGAGTTAGCTAAGCGTATCCTGCAAACCACAGAAACTGTTTCACGAAATAAAGACCTTTTTGGTTAATAAAGCATATTTTCGTTTTAACCACTTCTACAATCAACAGAACTAGTTCTTGGCGTTCGCAAAACCTGAGACTAAAACCTTGAAAAATCGGTCCATCCGTGGGTTGAAATATCATGGCGGCAACTGGTCTTCTGATAAAAGGATCTGTTTAAGTGAGCTCAACTATGCACCAATTGCTAATGCTGACCACTTTGTCGGAAAGTTACCTGGACCGTCGGTAATTAGTATTATGTAATTAAACGACATCATATTAAAGCCAGATTCATTGACGACTTACAAGAAATTACCTGGGCTTAGGGCAGATACAACTTTTCTCACAGTAAGTGTTGTTAACTAAATGCAGTAAGAGTAACAACCTGTCACGTTGCAAATTGATAATGGTCGTTGATTGATAACATTTAAAGACGTAATAGTTGCTGTAGCCATATTAGCGGTTATTTTAGTTTCTCTTTAAGTAAAGGCACATTCATTGAACTTAAACTTGTTTGTGTAATTACACTATTCAGGTTTTTTTTTACTCGAATAAGTTCCTGACATGCAAACTCACAGTGCATCAGTAAGGCATTTAGCTTTTATCCTGAATACGTACAGGATCGTTCTAGGAAACAAAAATAACCGGGCTATAGCTTTCAGTGCAACAAAAACTTCTGAGTAATTATTATTTTTTCGAGTTCATTCCGGAAGAAAGATGCATTCTTCGATGTAAAGCCTATTCGCTTCTACATACGTATACTGGTATACCGACGAATCAAGTACTGCATGGTAAGTGCAGATATTTTCTCAAACATGCTAATTCTTAACCTCTCCTTTCGTCTTCTGGTTATTGTAGCATATTGTTTTTTCAAAGAAAAAGAATATCTGGAAAAATATATTTTGGTAGAGCATCAGATCTGTAGATCTGTCATATACTCGTATCTGACATAGTCAAGTTCACTTAAAACAATTAATTGGCTGACTATTAATCCTTACAAAGGGTGTTTTCTTTAGAGGTATAAAAATTCAATATAAAATAAAACACTTGAAGCTAATGTTAATGTCTATGATATTAGCTTTATTTGATAGATAATTTTATGCCATTAGTGCTTAAAGTACATATGCGCGCCACAGCTAGCTCGAATGAAGCGCAATCGTGAAGTCCAATTTTCAAGAAATTTATCGAGCAACTGCCTATATGGGGAATGTTAACTTCCAAATTGTCCAACGTCTCTGGTTTATCGGCATAGACTAGTGACTTCACATACCTCCAAAGAAAGTAATCTTAAGGTGTGAGATCACAGGATCGTGGAGGCCAGTTCACAGGTCGATTACGCGAAATTATTCGCTTAACAAATGTTTCCCGCAACAAATTGATGATGTCGCGCTCCGTGTGGCCTGTTGTGCCATCTTGTTGAAACCAAATCTCTGTCACGTCAATGCCATTCAAATGAGGAACGAAGAAGTTAGAAATCATGTTTCTATAGCGCTTTCATCCTTAAAGAAATATGGGCCGATGGTTCCACCTGCCCATAAAGCACACCAGACAGTGAATTTCAATGGTTATAAGGGCGTCTTGATAAAGGCTTCTGGGTTTTCTCCACTCCAAATTTGGCAATTTTGCTTGTTTGCATATCCGTTTAACTAAAAAAGGGCCTCATCGGAGAACAAAATTTTGGGTTGAAAATAAGGATCAAGCTGAATAATTTTTTGGCCCATTCACCGAACCTACTACTATAATGGCCACGCGGTTTTAACTCTTGCACAAGCTGGATCTTATAAGCTTTTAAGCCAAAATCTTTCCGTAAAATCTTCCACAAAGTGGATGGCCAAAGTTCCAATTGCTGTGCACGATGACAAATCGACTCATTTTTTTTTTATAATCAGCGCGCGCTCAAGGGTTTTGAGTACCCTTAAGGTGACTGTACACAGCGCGGGCAAAGGAAATGATGAACGCCTATATATTGAAGCCAGGTCAGAGGGGGTGAAATATTTCTTACATCGCTTGAGGAAACCTAGACATTTCGCGGAGTTTTTGGCGACATCGAATATGTGGTAATTCCAACGTAAGTTGTCATTGACACACATACCGAGGATGGAAAGTTTTTTGGTTTCGACGATGCAAGTGCTATTCATGGATAATGGCTGGGTGTTTAAATTTCGCTTTAACGACAGCAGACAGCATTGTGTTTTGGAAGCATTAAATTCCACTTTGTTGATAATTCTCCAATTGGTTATGCTGTTGATATCGGAATTTAATGAGCTTAACATACGTGACGTTGCCGTTCTACATCCGAAGAGCAGGGCCGTGAGCCCGGGAACGAATATGGAAAGCAGAGAGTACTGTCATCAGCAAAGGGATATATTGGATTAGAAGTAGCAGTCAAGAGATCATTAATGAAAATTAATTATTTTGTGAATATCAGACTTGAAACCGTCCAAGATAACTAGAATTGAACATTCCGAAAGTTCTAATCCATTGGAGAAGAGAGTCGTCGATCCCAAATGCAAGCATTTTCGACAAAACAGCCTGATGCCAAACTCTGTCAAATGTCTTAGAAATATCAAGTGCAACTATCTTGCTTTCGCCAGATTGTTGTACGCTTTGGTTCCAATTTTCGGTGAGACATGCCATCAAGTCACCAGTGGACCTGTTGCTACGAAAACCGTGCTGCCGGTCATTGAGAAGTTTTCGTGTTTCGAGATATTTCATGAGATGACGATTTATCAGTGTTTCCATGACCTTGGAAAGAAGGGACGTAATTGAAATGGGTCTTTAGGAGGAGAGAGAAGATGACTCGCATTTTTTAGGGACGGGCTGGACAAA
This sequence comes from Volucella bombylans, assembly GCA_949129095.1. Lineage (NCBI taxonomy): Eukaryota > Metazoa > Arthropoda > Insecta > Diptera > Syrphidae > Volucella > Volucella bombylans. The sequence goes on from OX422143.1 coordinate 152,841,100, forward strand.
TGCTGTTTTCCATCTACTCGGGAAGAGTCCTAAAGAGTAGGATTGATGAAAAAGCTTACGCAGTGGTTTTGCCAGCGAGGAAGAACACCTCTTCAGAAGAAGGGGAGATATACCATCTGAACCAGCGGATTTATGTATGTTGAGATCTTTAAGTACTCTTGCTACAACACGAGTGCGAAAGTAGATTCGTCTCATTGAATATTCGACACACTCAAGTGTAGGCAGAGACAAAGCGCAATCTGGGAGTGTTGAGCTGGCCGCAAAGTGTGCAGCAAGCAGATTGGCCTCGTCCAAAGAGCTGACAGCTGGAATGTCATTGTAAATGAGCGTTGGGATGGAGGATGAGGCAGAATTTCTAATATTTTTGACGAACGACCAACAATTTTTACTGCTTTTGGGACATTGCAGTATTTTTTGCCTCAGTTTTTGGTCGTATTGGAATTTCACATGCTTAAGAAAGGCGTTGCAGTCATTCCTGGCTCGTTTAAATTCTTTTTGGTTTTCCTCTGTCGGGTTGGTCTTTAAGGACCGAAAAAAACATTTCTCTTACCCTGACAGCCTCTTTACAGCTCGAGTCGTACCATTTCTTTTCTGTTGGTCCGATACTCTTTATCCGATGAGGAATAAAGGATCTCATTGGTGTCTGAATAGTATCTGTAATCATATCAGCAGCGGAATCCACGTCGTTATCGAGGAAACATAACGACCAGTTAAAATTCCTAAAGAAGCTGTTAAGTCCGCTCCAGTTGGCTTTCTCGTATTGCCATACGGTTCCTTTAGGAATCTTATGGTCATTCGAATTCTCCTCAACACTGCGCTTCACAATGGCAATAACTTCTTCTGTTCGCACTGTTTGTCGTCTTTGGGGATGCGTATTATCCACTAGAGTGTACGTGGTGCGAAAGCGATTCATCGTCTTCCGAATAACTTGCTCAGATGTACGATTATGTCGACCGTAAAATGAACGTAGCGGACTATAAGTTTGGCGAACCGAACCACGGTTTTCAAAAGAAGTTTGCACAATTTGCACGCGTTGTTCCGGTGTTAATCGTAATTCATCGTAAATGGCAAGACGTACTAACCACAAATCAACTTTCGACTGTCAAATTGACAGTCTGTAGAAACAGTGTTGACAAACCTATAAAAAATGAACACCCTTTCTATGTAGAAAATAATATTTTGTGTAAGCATTATGAGAGGTTGTCATTGATATTTTGATTGTGCCTCATCTTTTAAAGGCACTATTAAGAAAGAGTTACAATTTTTTCCAACATAAAGCCGTAATCACAAAAATACAGAGAGATAGATTCAGATTTAGATTCACAGATAATTAAATTATGCAGGCTTCAGGACCATTTAATTAACTTCCTGATGGGGAAGTTCTTGCATTCAGCCCGAAAATTTAAAATTACAATTTCGTGATATCTCTTCCTTTTAAGGTGTCTATAATGTTTCTAGACAGGTTTTAAGAAAATGTCTGTGTATGTGTTTTTTCTATTTTTTGTTTAGTGCTGGGCTACCAGCATACACGATTCGCTAGCCTGATGGCTCGATTCCAGGAATACCCCTACGTACTAAACCACACCCTACATACTTCGACCACTCTTCTGCCGACTGCTACATATGTACGTCTTCTACATTTGCTGCATCTGCACGTTTTATTTTTTCGATCCTTTGCAGCTTATTTTACACGTTTGTTATGAATGTGCAAGTCTTCCTTCTGACCGCAACATTTGGTCAATTATTGATTGATCCCAGAAAGCCTATGCAATGATTTGGTCAGTATGGGTAAAAAGGTGAGCTATCGTGCCGAAGCAGTATAGATATTTCCGATAGCCATCGTGACTAGATAGGTACAGCGTGAGATGATTGTTACGGTTTCCATGCGTTCGGTTTGTTCAAACGTCTATGGATGGTATCAATCTGTAGGTTCATCTGCCCTTCGCAAATGGTGGTTTCGTCGTGGTGGTGTTCCGCTGAGCTTCCCACCTGGTCGCTGAAGTAGCTCTTTTTTGTCCTTGATTCTTTTGGTGACTGTCGCCTCTTGGTTACTGGAAGTTCTCCTATTATTGACTCTCTGCATCTCATTTGCAAGGATAACGATGATAATTATCCCGGCAATGGCAAAAGCTGTTTCGTCTGAAATCTTTCTAAAGTCACTACGTACTTAATGCGCTAAGTCGATATGTTGATGATAACTTTCTCCTTGCTGCCTTTGTCGCTAAGGCTCCCACCCAAACTGGGGCTGCGTGTAACAGGACTGAGTTTACTACTTTGGATATTAACATTCTTCTAGCATATCCGGGTCCTCCGAATCTTGGCAATATTACAAAAAAGTGCTGCCTGGAGCTTTGACGCCTTTTTCCCCGAATAGTTGATGTGTGGCATAAAGATTAGTCTATTGTCAAGTATCGCTACTAGGGGTTTTATATAAATGGTTTGGCCCTTATGTCAAGGTATTCCGCAGCTTCCGTTTTGTGATCTGCTAATTCTAGGCCGGTGGATATTAGCCAGTCTTCGATAAGGTTTATTGCATTGTTCGTAGCTGACTCCATCTCGCAAATACTTTACCCCTTCATGGGTTTCATATCTCAACCTTCTATTGCTAAAGTAGCCGGATACAATATTTCGCAAGTAGTATGGTGCATCATCCATTCTGGCTCTGGACCTTCTTATAAATGACCAATTTATTGATTTAACATAAATGAATTTTTCATGTCTAGCAGCACTACCGCAAAATATTCCTTTGTTCCCCATCGCCACCTTTCTTCCTTTATTGTTTCGGCTGCTTTTCTACCACCGCTTTTATGGCGTTGACGGTGGAATGCGATTTTCTGAATCCAAACTGCCACAGTGAGCAATCTATCATAATGTGTCCAGTAGACATTTTGGGCGATATGATGCTGGTTCACCAGGTGGTTTGTTTCCCTTTGGTAAGAGTAATAAATGTTGCAGCTTCCACTGCTCTGGGAAAACCCCCTGTTTCAGACACTTCTGCATCGTTGTTATAAACATGTCCGGTCTCTTTTGAACGGCGGTAGCTTAATTTGGGATGCCATCGATTCCAGGCGCTTTGTTGTTGCCTATGTTCTTGCATATGTTGCAAAGTTCGTTTGGTGTTATTATTGGAACTGCTTCTGTCTCTGACTGAATACATAGTTGCTGTACAATACAAATTGTGGAGATCTAGTTAGTCATTATCATATTATAGGCCGTGCCACAAGGATTTATGTCCGCTTTGTCGCACAGGTGGTTGAAGCATCTTACTTTACTTTATTTTATCGCATTTTTTAGTCCCTTCTTGCCAGTCGGAATATGCCTAGTCATCCTTGAAAATTGGCTCTCATTCTAGAACGCTGCAAACGTTGTCAAGCTTGTAAGCAGTTTGATCTGAGTGCTTTTCTGGGTCCCATCAGTAGCACGGTGTAACTCTTTTAATGGGAATTCGTCTAGGCATTACTGCGTCACATGCTGTGGTTACAGTGCGAGTGAGGTGATGCCACAAATTCTAGTTCGCTGATATATTCATCATTTCGTCGAACATGTCCTTGTCGAAGGGTTTATCTTTCCATTTTGGACCCGATAGCTTAGGGCGTGGAATGGCCTTTTGCTCCTTTGTATCAATTATTTTCGCCTGGTGGTTACTGTGGGTATTCTGTATTACGCAGTATGGGGCTACTCATGAAGATAATACGAATGTCGATGATTGATCATATTCCCGCTTTCCTAATAGCAATTGCTCGACCATTTGTAATGCTTAGATCCAAGGATGATCCCGTTTATTTGTGTACGAACATACCCATCCGCTTGATCATTCGCATCTTGGAAGGCATGTCCTGCACATGTCCACATTGCAGCATGACTTAATTTATAGCAGATCCAGATGTTGGTGTCGACAGTTTTATACGGTTCACTGATCATTTGTGCCTGGATGTCCTGGGCTGTCCTACAGTGATTAAGGTTAATCTGTATTAGCTTCGTGGTTATTTGCTGCTACCGGCTATATGCTTAGCGTTCTCCAGGTTGTCCTTCGTGCAGAAGAAACAAACCGGGTTTTTGTTGCAGTCTTTGGCTATATGACCTTCTTTTCCACATCTTTTACATTGCTTGGAGTGCAGTGCGTCCGAATTCAAGATATTTGAAACGTTTAATTACTGTTTTTCGTTCTGATACGCGACAGTTTCGATTCTGCCTGACTTTAGTATTTTGTGTGTACTGTTTGTAGGCAAGCTAATCGTCGCAAATTGGGTGTGTCCATATGCGTTTCTCAGGCTAATTATGTCTGCATTGTCTATATCATTGAGCTGGTATTGCTGTCTGACTGATTCGCATATCTCCTCCTTGTTCGTGGCCTCGTCGACGTCCTTTACCTACCGAATCACCACATTGTTGCTAAGGGTTTCACCAATTATCTTTTTAAATTTGTTTGTTTTTTCTCCTGTCTCCTTTTCCTAGATCCACGTCCATGATGATTTCAATGCGACCAACATTCTTGACGTTCTTAGAATAATTCTGTCAAGCGGAATGCATGAAGTCTATAGTTTTGTAAGGCTTTAGCAATCGGCCAGACTTGTTAGAGAATTTTGTTGATCCATTCACAGCGTTCGGCATCTGGGAAGTAGACTCATCTCATCAATCCGTGCAAGGATGACACCTTCCTCCGATAACATAGCCGAAGCCTCCAATACCAATAATGGCGATGGAAGAGATATTATTTTTGATTAAGAAAAAAGTAATATGCGCTAAGAACATCCCTACCTTCCGGATCTGTATTGAGTCAGCCTTTGGAAACTCTAAAGTATCCCCAGACTTTTATTTACCTCTTAAATGATAATATGGCGGATCAGTTCAGTGTTCACATTTGTTTAGCACCGGGTCATGGGAATAGCGAATTGTAAAGCCGATTAACTCACCAAATATGACTACCTATTCTACCAGAAAAAGACACCCTAGTTACTCCGATCGTTCCGTGTAACCTCATTCTAAAGTTAAATGCAATTTGCAATTGAAAGAACAAATCTTGATTGGTTCAACATGTCTAGCGACAAAACAGAGTTGTCAAGACGGAATCTGAAATGCCCTAAAAGTTTCATCTCTCTCAACAGATGGCATTATAAGTATACACTAGATGTAATTACTTCATTACTGAGCACTATCCCATAAATAAGGGTGCAACAAGGCATGGCGTATATTCAAATGATTTCTGCTTAAGATGCATAAATATGACGAAGAGGTGTGTATCCTTCAACTTGTGTTCACAAGCACTGCTCTCTTTCAGAAAAGAAAACTCCAGCTTTGATTACTACAGTGATTTGGCATTTGAATTCTACTATGCTTCATCTGAAGCTCCAACTGGCTCAACGAGTATAGAAAAACCATCTGGATTTTCCAGGAAACACAATAAACCTTACTATATATTGATCAAAGTGTGCCGACTTACGTGCCGAAAGCCACTTTGACTTAACTTAACCTAGTACATCAGAAGATAATGAACCTGACTCATTGGGAACTAAGAGCTAAGAGTTAACAGAGTGTCTTACCTTTGAGATAACAATATACGAGTAATGTAATGTTTGGTTAAATGTTTGTAAATGTGATTAATAATTCAGACCTTACATCTGACATCAACTTCAAAAGAATCTCTAAAGACATTTCGTAAGTGATCAATGAGCTTGTGAAAATGTTGATTAAGTATTCTACTAATGTGTCTTGACAGGTTCTCGTATGCATTTGTAAATTATTTATAAAAATTCATTTAGACTCAAAATACCAACCACTTCTCATATTCAGTTTACATTTAACGTATGTTAGTTGTAATAACCGTTGCACTTTATTACCAAAATGAATGTTTTAAAATATAAGTTTGTCTCGAAAAACTTCGTCTACAATTTATGGCCTACCGTTGATATAACATTCCAATTGGGATGGATGTGAGGTAAAAGGGATTGTCTTTGTATGTGAAATGGATCCTCTCATTATGTAGTTCCTAACCTTCAATTACTTACTTTTTTTCGAAATGGTAAAGGTCCTCATTTGAAATACACGCTTTATCTTAGGTTTGATCTTTTTTTGCTGCACCATCCTGTTGGTTTGTATTCAAAGACTCGTTGGACCTCCATGAGTTCTATATGCCTTTGCCATCTCAGAAGATATGAATATATTTTGTTAACTCGAAGGTTGACGCAATCTGCGTGTCGGACACTTGGTTTATTGATGGTGTGAAAGATGATGTGTATGCTTTGAATGGTTATCACATTATACGCGGTGATAGGAGTATTTGTTTGGGGGTAGTGTATAGGCCAATTGGAAATATTGATTTAACGACTATTTATGAAATAGTTGAAGTAATGTCGACCTGCTCAACTAATGTAATTTTTTGTGGCACCTTCAATAGTCACTTGTTGGATGAAGATCTCTTAACCCTAACTATGCAATCAATTAACCTACAACCAACCAGTCAAGTTCCTACCCATTTCACCAGTTTATCCAGTACCCTATTAGATGTGTTTTTTGTAAATAATACCGACAAGGTATTACTCTATGACACCGGGTTTTCCAATAAGGACTTGAAAACTTTTTTTTTAAATAAAACGCAAACCATTTGAGATATTTCAAAAAAAATTTTATTGGCTCGAAGTACAATCAAAACATTTATGAATGGAACTCGACTTCGTTCATATAGCCACCGCGGGCACGTTTGCAGCGGTCGATTCATTGAACCCAATTTTCAACGACTCGGCCACTAGCAATCGCTTCTCACTCGGAGGGTCCAGGTTCGAATCCTGCCCATGGCAAGTCAGTGTCATTGGAACTCAGACAGAAAAATTCTGCGTGTGAAGGCATAACACTGACACGTAGATTTGGCTGTTGTAGAGTTTCATACCTCGAATCACTCTGAGTGAAGAAAAAACTCTCCGTCCTATTCGGACTCCCACCCCTGGAGAGCGAATATCGAAACCTAATACACCTGAGTTTCAAACCACTACAAAAACAATTTTCCTTTCTCCTCCTTCTACCTTTCCGCCCGCGCCCAGGCAACAGTAAAAGGGTATCTAACCCATAGGCGCGCGTAAATTATAAAACAAAAAAAAACATTTCAGCCGAAATACCCGCTATTTCGCGTTCAATGTTGGCTCTGAGCTCTTCCAACGTCGTCGGCGTGTTGGCATAAACCAATGACTTAACGTAGCCCCACAGAAAATAGTCAAGCGGTGTTAAATCGCACGAACAAGGCGGCCAATCGACTGGCCCATTTCTTGAGATAACATGCTCACCATACTTACTCTTCAATAAATCGATTGTAGCGTGTGCTGTGTGGCTTGTGGCACCATCCTGTTGAAACCACATGTCGACAAGGTCCATATCTTCCAATTCGGGCCATAAATAATCGGTGATCATGGCGCGATAACGCTGACCATTCACAGTAACGTGACGATCGTTATCGTCGACGAAAAAATATGGCCCAATAACGCCGCCGGCATGCAAACCGCACCAAACAGTTATTTTTTGTGGATGAAGTGAAGTGGTGATTCATGGAGCACATGTGGATTTTCACCCGACCAATAACGCATATTTTGCTTATTGACGAAACCATTGAGCCAAAAATGAGCTTCGTCACTGAAGATGATTTTGCGATGAAATTCACATCTTCTCCATACCTCAATCGGAGAATGTACGTCGCTTCAAATGGTCCATCGGCTTCAATTCTTGAGTCAGCTTGATCTTGTATGGGTGTAAACCAAGATCCTTACGCAAAATACGCCATAATGTGGTCTGAGCGATGCCCAATTCTTGAGAACGCCGTGGAATTGACTGATTTGGATCGTTTGTTACGGACGCCTGAACGGCAGCGATATTTTCGACACTTCGACCAACCCGTTGTCTCACTGACACGGCAACATCATACAACGAATATGTAGACTCAAATTGTTGCACTAAACTTGTTATTGCCTGTCTACTAGGGCGGGAATTACGATCGAAAATTAGAGTTAACGCTCTTAAAGTTACAGTCATCGACTCAGAATTTCGGTAGAAAATTATTATAATTTGCAGACGTTGCTCGTTCGTGTGATTTACGAGTACCATGATTTCAAAAATATTGACGGACTTTTTGATTGTATTCCTTGGAACCTTGTTTATTCTATGCCCTCACCAGATGATCAAGTCGATTTCATAAATAGAAACGTAAATCTTCTTTTTGATACATACGTTCCGATCAAAACAGGAAGTGTTTGAGAAAAGACCAACGTATGGTTTACAAATGAGATTCGGGTGCTGATGAAGGAACATGATCTGGCGTATCCGTCGGTGGAAACATTATCGGGTGGAAGATCTTCATCAAGTCTATAAGAACTTGCGAAATAGTGTCGTCCGTGAAATAAAAATTGCTAAGACGCAATTTTATTCAAACCGCTTCAACTCCTCTTTAGACAGTCGGAAAACATGGAATAGTTTTCATGAATTAGGAATTGGTAAACAAAAGTTAACTTGCTCTAACAATATTAATCGCAATGACCTAAACCGCAAGTTCTTGTTAAATCCGCTTTCAAGTACCTTATGCTAGATTTCCACTCGCCGTTTTAAAATTGACAAATGACGTATTTCTACGTCAATTAGAAAAGTGACAAGTGGAAATAACGAAAAACCGTTTGTCAATGAATTGACTAACTGCGCTTGTCAATAACAGACAAAGAAATCACATGACAAGTGGAAATAGCTGAGTTGTCAAACAAAATGTTACTTTCTCTTCAATTGACAGGGAAAATCAATTGGCATCATTTTCAATTGTTTGTCAATCAAAATTACAGGGTAAGAAAATTTGTCTTTTCTCTAACCGGAAAAATCTAATTTGTATATAAATAATTTCCATTTGTAAAATAGAAAAATCTAAATCCAAATCCAAGACCAGAATTGAAAGAAGTTTCGGAAAAAGTCCATGGAGATGCAAAAAAAGAGTTAGAAAGGCATCTGTGGAATGGAGCATGGAGTCCTCAGTTGCTCTCATTCATCAAGTCGAGTAATTTGAAAACATTTGAGACTTGAAGATGTGATACTCATATCATTCAGACCATGAACACTCTCGAACACCGACGTAATGTCTTGTGTCTCATTTTATTCTATCGCTATTTCCACCACCAGTGCTCCATAAAAATTGCTTTGAATGGTCATCAGTTTACCCCCAAGCGCATCTTTGGACGTACTCTGAAATATCGTAATTCTTTCCTAAACCGTACAATTCACTTATGGAATGCCATTTCGAGCTCCTTATTTCCTAGTCATTATAACCTTCAAACATTTAAAACCAACGTTCGTTCGTACCTCTCTTTCTTTCCTCTCTAATTTCCCTTCGCCCGCGCTGTGTGCAAGCATTTTAAGGGTGCTCAAATCTCTTACTAACAGATATTTCGTACACACATGTACAACACATACTCGTAAATCTCTACTATGCAATTAATTTTTCCGCGGGAAATTTCTTCTTGATGGGCAATAGTCCCGAAAAGGTTACTAGCACAAGATTTAACTCATTACAGAGAACTGTTGGTTGGGACTTAGTACTACTGCCCTGGAACCTAAAGAAAAGTAAGTCATGAATAAACGAATGCAAATAAAAGTTGTACAGGGTGGGTCATAACGTGTGAACCTTTAGACTTTTTGCTTTAGAATTTCGGATGTGGTTGCTAGTTCAGAATGCGTTGTTGCTCCGTCCTTCCGGAACCACATATCCTCCAGTCTCAATTCATATAATTAAGGAATGAAAAATTCATTGATCATGGCTCTGTAGCACTCACCATCAACAATGACCGTTTGGCTCGCCCCGTTCTAAAGAAAATAAACCTCCTCCAGCCCAAACAGCACACCATGCAGTGACTTTGAGTGAGTGTAATAGCTCTTCGTGCATTACTCGCGGATTTTTAGTGCCCCAGAATCACAAACTTTGTTTGTTCACGTATCCACATGAGTGGAAATCGGCCTCGACAATGTGCCAAAATCACTGACGAATTGTGGATCACAAACATCGTGACGATTATTCAGTGTTCATCAGGAGTATAGCGTTCCATTCACACAAATTCTAATTTACAAATGTTAAAACCGAATTAACATTCGACAGCCTCCCCGTATACAACCGCAAGGCTTATTAAGCGACTGTAGAACGGAGCCTGTAAAACCTGCCCGGAATATGACCTCAAAATCGTTAATCGATGTGATGTGATGTTATGATCCTATGCCCTCCATACATCATCTTAACAGCAAAATTGTCAGCTCTCAAGAACTCAATATTTCGTATCTGACCATTCTTGCATTGAAACCTCATCGTAATTCCGTCATATTAGTGGTAGTGATAGCGGCAGTCCAATTTTAAACGGTTACAGAACCTTTCTTTTACGAGTCTTGAACTCGGACTTGGACTCAACCGAAACATCTACACGGCATTTAGAGCAAGCAGTGCTATTTTAGGTTATGTTGGCGGGTCGATGGGGTATCTTAAGCCGAACCCATTCTTTACCTCGTCACACTTAGGTCTGTGTAGACCCATTGTGATGTCCAGTTGGGGGAATTGAAAGGGGATGGGGATTATTTACATCTCGCGTTGAAGCAGAAGATAGTTCTTTGCCTCAAATTACTGAGGCTTTGAGAGTGACCCAAGAAGTGGAGGTTATCCTCCCGTGAGCCTATGTCCCCGCAGCCTTTGCAGAGGTTGTCGTCGGTAAGGCGCAGCTTTATTGCGTGCACACCCAGAAGATGATGTCCTGTGAGCAATCCAACAAGGGTAGATATTTAAGCTCTGCTTTTCAGCAGAGTCTTACTTGTTCTGGATTTGCTGAGCTGCGGCGGCCACAGTTGTCTTGAGATCTCGCAGGTTGGAAGGTTTTTTCACCTTTCATTGGCTTTTATTTGTATCGTACGCTCCATTTGTATTCTCAGAGAGCAAAGTGGAGGTTTGATACTTTGATCTGCCAGTTCCATTTCTAGAGAGGATCCTTTTCGAGCTAGCTCGTCTTCATGCTCATTGTCTGCAACTCCTTTGTGGCCAGAGATCCAGCATAGCGTAATCTTATGTTGAACACATAAGCAACGCAAAAGAAAAGGCTTAAGCTCTTCGCGACAGCGCTTTTTTTCAAACGGCGCGGAAAAAACGGCCATGGAGGATGGCGAGCGCTACAAAGCCATGACAAGTGAATTCTTATGACATCTCAAGTGGATAAATTGGAACTGGAAGACAGGTGATTTCAGCAGAATAGAGCTACGGCGCATGTTGCATGAGCCACAATCGATATTCTAAAGCAGGTGTTTCCCGGTCGTCTGATATAGCGTTTTCGCGATTTGTACTGTCACGCAAGATCACCCGATTTGACCATCCTAGACTTCTTTCTTTATGGTTATTTAAAATCACGCGTTTATATGAAGAAGCCACAAACTCTGGCAGCCCTCAAGAAGAAGAAAATCATGGAAAATGCTATAAAGAGATCCCAAATGGTAATCAATAATGGCGGCGCGGTGGCCACGTAAGCGATATGATTTTCAAAACGTGATGAAAAAAAAAAAATGGAATTCCCAAATAAACATTAAAAAAGGCATTCATTTGTTTTATTCTAAACTAAAGATATAGCCTAAAATATAGGGTCATGCATTGTGGCCCACCTATAAAATGTGATACAGTTTCATCGTCTTCCATGAAAAAACGACATTCAGTTTCCTGAATAAGACCTATTTTGTGTAGGTGATGTCGAAGGTAGCAGTCCCGGTTAGAAATCCAACCAGCCGTCTGATATCATCCCTTTTGAGTTGTAGGAATTCTTTAGATTTGTTGTAGAAGGGTTTGATGGCTCTTTTAGCCTGACAAAACCCTTCGATGTTAATTGCTGAATTCGGAATATTACAGAACGGTTCAGGGCGGATGAAAGAACAAGCCGAACCGTTTCGAGCCAGTTTGTCGAGTATTTTATTTCCGTCAATGACCAGGCAACCACCGAAGCTTTACTTTGGAAAAGATCTTGTAGCGTATTGAAGTAGTGCGTGACTGATTTGGAGTCAATGAGATTAGAGCCTAATGCTTTAGTAGGTGCTTGACTGTCTGTGAGTACATGAATGGGGACATCTTTATTGAGGACGAGATTGTCGCACTACTGAATAGTATGTACTCGTATTTTCGCTTGAAATACGCTGGGATAGCGAAATTCTGATGTTTGGCCCCATAAACCACCCACATCAAATTCATGCGCTGTGTAAAAGCCGTCTTTGTTTCAAAAACTACAGTTTCTTGACGGCTTCAAACTGCAACGCGATGAGCTACTTTTTGTAGGCAGATATTTTCAAATTCGGCGGTTTGATATTGAGGGCCGAAATTGTGACAACATAAGAAACTAGTTCTTTTTCTATTTTATGGTACGTTACCTAGAAATGTCACCTAGTGGTCTGTTGTAGTAGCCAACAAACATAAACACAATACTAAAAAAAGTCCTATGATAGAGGATCGTTTTATTCAAACCTTTTTTTGATATCAAAGGTATCGGTGAGATCGTTACTGATTTTATGAAAGCAGAATTAAACCTGATACTTCTATCTATGTTTCTTATCGGGCTTTGAGTCTGCGGTAAGTTCTATCTACCTTCTGGTTATATTTCTGAACACCATTTCTGTAGCATCTTTTTAATTTTTTATTTCAAGCAATACATGCTTCTCAGCGCTCTAATGTGTTGATATGTTGCGTCAATTTCACCACTGGACGGTGAGACTTAAATCGAAAAATGTTATCGAAGACTTGCGATCGCAGCCACTATATGTCGAACTCCATTTCAATTTCTTGAGCGTTACGATCCCTAGATATCTGGATTCCTCCCTTGGTTTCAGCAAGTTACATACTCGTACTTGTTCCATCTACTTTGGGCTTCTCGGAATATGGGGATATATCTTGTGTCATTTGCAATATAATCAATCTGGGTTACTACAATATTTGGTAGAGCTTAAGAAGAATTTTAGAATTTTAGCCGTTTGCTTGCAAGAATTCACTTCATTTCAAAAGTCGAACAGCATGAGTCCATTTTCAGAGGTAGTATCGTGCAGGCCATATTTTCTAACTTGCCTTTAAGATAATCAATCAAAGCATTGCGTTTATATGTGTCAAATAGCTGACAGAATAGTTTCATAAGTACTAACTCATAGTAACAAGATAAATGGCATTTCCACAACACTTCCCAAACTCAGTGACCATAAGAGGAAAAGTCTTTTACGGGTTAAAGATGACGAATACCTGAAAAGGAGGGCCTTAGGGCTACTGAGTTTGGTCGATTAAACTCAAAGGGCAGTCTTCCGATTTCGTAGAAAGAGAGTCTTCGGCTCCCAAAATAATAAGATGATTCGTTACACCTTTTATTAGTTTTAAAGAGAGCCCTAGATTAACCTAGACCTCTAAGCTATTACTAATACCTTAGACATCATCAACATTTGCGTGAACTTGTAAATCAAGTGAGTACAAAAAATATCAATATACATGTACATACTCGTATGTACACACAAAGCCCCCCTTATTAACCACTTGATACACAAAACTTCATAATGCCTTCAATCCATTTAATTACGTGCATTTTTCCATCAACTTGCACCCAAAATCAACGTCAACCGCTTCCGAGTCATTAAACAGAATAAATTTCCCGATCTCTCTTCTCAACTCCAGTCGACCCCCCCCCCCCCCCCTTCCCCTCTATTTCATGCCGCACGTTAAACTGCAATAAACAAAGTTGTTGAACGAAAATTTTATTTAGCGTCAAACTTATTAATAACTCTCCTTGAACTTCAACACCAGCACCAGGGCAAGAGCAATAATAGCTCACAAAACAGCCATTCCGTCGCCCATCTTGCACCCCGTCATGTACAAGCCATCAAAACAACTCTCTTCCCATCCCCTTACGGAAACGTATAGGTGGTTCAGTTTGGTGCTTTAACACGTTCGTGGATTATGGAAATAAGTCACCCACCCACCACTGCCAGTGAGTAAAAAACTATTTTATGTCACTTTGCATTAACGTCCTCGGGACTTGTTATTAAGTGTGGTGTGGCACGTGCCATCGAAGTGGAATAATGGTAATGCCGGCCAAAGAACCATCCAGGTGTTGTTGTGTGTTTGCGAAAGTGTTTTGCTTCCGTTTGACCTAGAAATCCGATTTCTTGTGTCGATTATTCCAATTAATTCGTACACAGCTCATCAGCCAGCAGCTATTCTCTAATTCCATTTGATCGGAAGCCTTAATCTTTAACGAACTACAAAAAACGAAAAAAAAAACAAAACAAAACAAAACAAAACGAAATGAAAGAAAACCTCAACTATTCGTACAGATACAAATATAGGTTCAACGAGTCTATCTCAATCTCAATCTCGTCCCAGGCTATGGCAGAAAATATCGGCGAGTTTTTGTGTCATTGCTACGATCACACGGTGAGTTATCTGTAGTCGTACTCATATAGTAACTCTAGTTACAATTGACCGGTTCTGAGATACAGATACGGATACTCATAGTCGTACACTCCCTTAATGGCTGCAGAGCATCTGGAACCTTTTGCATGTGCTAATTGCGACACAGATTGGTGTACGACTAGGTACACGAAAATACCTGCCAATCTGCGTCGAGCATTCCCACCGCCATTACGTCGTCAGGTCCGCTTACATGTTGCGTAACACACGATTACCGCAACCAACAGTCAACAATCCTCACCACCATCACCGTCGCCTTCGCGTCGTGTCGCGTCGCGGCGATCGTGTGCTATACTGCTGTAGCGTGTCTCCCTATAACCATGCGCCTGCGTACACACCCCCTACATACAAATAGGAATACGAATGCACACCACAACACGATGCAACGGCAATAGTAACAGCGACGACGACGACGACGACGACGTTGATGGCGAGAACGCCATGTGAATTAAACTTATTTCGAGTTCAATAACTGGTTTAATTGTACGCTTACCAAGCTTACCTACTCACCTCCCTTCGTGCCATCTCACACCGCAAAGTTGTCCAACGCTCCGCGCACTCAGGTGCATTTGCTGAGTAATACCATCAGAGATTTAGCGCACAAAAAATACGAAAAGATACAGATACAGATTATCGTATGTGGAAAAGATCATAGCCCGGCTGAGTTGAAGAAACTGTCGACCTTTGGCTATGAGAGGTGATCGCATTGCTATTGTTGAAGGTGGTCCCGCGAGAACGGGGCTAGGTGGTCGCGTTTTGTCTTGAAAAAAGCTCTATTAGGTGCTGTACCAAAAAGCTTGAAATAAGCGATAGATAATCTATTTATTTAGATGGTCAGCTAAAGTTCGATCGATCTGTGAGTGCAAGATTTCATCACTCCCACCCCACTGTGAAGCTTAAAGTGTGATCGACGCTTTCCATCAGTAGCAGCTTTTAGCGATTTTTAAGTCATGAAACATCTAAAAGTATGCAGCGATTTATGTAAATTATAGGAAATCTCGATTCGAATTTGATGCCACTGCAGCACAGTGAATACAAAAAATTACCGGCCAAGTTATTTTTGTAGTTAGCGTTTTTTTTTATAGAAAAATTTTTTTATAGAAAAAACTGATTTGTTTCAAAATGTTCCTTTGCAGAAGAATGGATTACGAAAAAGAAAACCGAATTAACAACAACACGACAAATAGAAACTAGAATTAAACGACAAGTGGTGCTTGAAGATGGCAAAGTTATCGAAGATTCAGGCCCAATTGTTTCAACAAATACAACCGAAGATACTGATAAACAAGAAACTGAAACAACAGAGGTATATTTTATTTTTATTTTTGCATTTAAATTTGTAATGAGATTTTTTCTTTGTTTTCTTTCCCTTATAGCGACGTGACCTAGGCAGTCCCAAGACTGTAGCAGGAGCAATTGAAGCTGGCCAAAATTATGTAGATGGGGCCGACAAACAACTGGCTGAGGCCACTGGAGAAATTGCAAATTTTGGCGGGACAATGGTTCAAAAATTTGTACCTCGTCCTGCTGATGGTTTAGTACGAGAGACCAACGAAAAACGTGTAGTGTCTCGGGAAGAAATCAAAGATCGCCTTGAGACGGAAGATATTCGTTGTTTGGGGGATTTTTCTGATGAGGTGAGTTTTGATTGACTTATCGTATTGACGTGTGGCTATTTTATTGTATAAACATTTCAAATTTAAGGCAATATTGGGAAATTATTTTTTCTCTGTTCACCGGCGTAGTACTTTCGACCTATTGTGACTGAGACTCAAATGCGACTCAGAAGATTCAGCCCTCTGACTGCGTTCAGGAAAGCCTAGTATTCCCGGGCTAACTTGGATGGAATGAGTGGGTTAAGCACTTATTGTTGGTACTTGCTGGTAAACGGAGAGTTACTGACCAGTGACTCTCTGCAGTCAATTGGTTATTCCATTTATGATAAGGCTTCTAAGTTGATTGGCAAGTAGTAAAACAGATCTATAAGTATTTCGAACTGTTGCAAAGTCAAACCCTTGTTTGTTGTTGCCAAAAGAACGCACTAGAACGGACTTCACATCGTAGTTTGGATATGCTCTGTAACCTCCGTCCGGAAAGTCTCGTAGGTTAATCTCCACCTTCATTTATAGCGTTAAAACTAAGAAACTAATCGGGTTAAAGCTATCTTCCTTTGACTACAATCCGTAACAAGTCCGTATTCTGTCATGCGAAATCTTCCTAGGTTTGCTAAAGTCCCGGCAAAGAGTGACTGAAAACTAGCAACAGTGTTGCTAAAAACTATCAAAAAGTGATATTGCCTCTAATCTGTTGGGTTTTAGAGCTACCTACCTCTGGTATGATAAAGAATGCCGACAAGAAGATGCAGCAAAACAAGAACTGCATAGAATGACCAGAGATGCTGGCAAGCTGAAGAGATGAAATGAACATCGGAAGCATGAAAGAAGAACCGCAGTTGGTTCTGAGGATATGATAAACCATTCGACAATAGTAATAGTTCTCAAATCAAGCGAAAAAAGTATCCAATTTGAGCGATGATAACCACCATTTTCGTCTACTCAACCAAGATGAAGTAAACACAGCCATACCTAAATTGAAGTTAAGAAAAACTCTTTGGGTAGATGGCTTACTCTCAGAGCTGTTTTAAGACAGATGACCTGGTACCACCAAAAATACGGCCAAACGAGATAGAACCGCAGATCTTTTCGCCCGATACCCAAAAAACTTGACCCTTTAAACTGCGGCAGTTATAGAGCAATCCATATATCGTGTATTGCCTACAAGGTCCTATTTAATGTGGCATGTAAGCGGTTAAAGCCGTTTGCTTACAATCTGATAGTTTGAGGATAGGAACGTCCATCAGTCCACATTGTTAGATCTTAATAAATAAAGCTCATGAATTTCACATCGATTCACATCGGTTCTAAGACCGTAAATGATAGTACATAGAGAAACCTTCTATTGGAAGCAATGTCAAAAATTTGTTACCCTGCCCAACTCGCCCAATTTTAAAGGATGGTCGGTAAAGATTTTACCACTACCAGAATTTTCTAAAGGCCCGTTAAATTTCTCGTACAAGCCGTAATATTGACAAGTTTGACAGTAACACCTTCATGACTATCGATTCGAAAGCGCCGATTATGCATCCAGAGGTAAACGAATGCAAACGGTACATAGTCGTATACTATCTACGCTCAACACAAACGTCTTGGATAGAATGGCACTTCAGATACAATGAGACCAAACGAACGATAACTTCTGATGTTTGGTTGAGCTAGGAAAGCAATTGAGAAGCAAATTCTCTCTCGAACGACTCAAGTGACCTTATGTGAAGTCCCTATCATCCCAAGAATGAATAAGAATAGGCTGAGGGAAACATTTTTTATCCCATACAGCGATTGTACAGCGACATCTACGTAGTCAGAAAACTGTGGATAATACGACTACGATGGATGAACCCCAAAGCCCCGGCTTGATAAACCTTCGAATTCACCATTTAGGGACGGTGCAGTAGAGGAAGACAATGACTCAGGTGGTGCATGTAAGCAGAACTCAATGTACATCCATACGTCATAAGAGTTGAGCCTTCGATCGAGCTGGATGGAGATTTTTGTTGGTGGAGGCCAATAAAATAAGCCGCACTTCATTCCAGATATTGAGCATAGCAGCTAGTATAGATAGGATATACTTTCGGACTTTCCTTCAGAGTTTGATGATAACAGGAGTAACCTAACAACTAACGCATAAGTCAAACACAGTGCTACAATATTATTTGCGTATAGATTCAGAGTGTACTCTTTGGGATCGAGCAGTCTTCGACTCAAAAGGGATAGTGCACTATCCAGAGTGACTTAAGCTTCTATTGAGAGGCTGAATTTAACAAGACTGACTTGGTCAAATCGTCCTCATTATGAGAAGAGTTGTAGAGAAATGGGTCCTGGAAATTGCAAATATTTCAGTAGTTTGTGCCACTTGACAACACATTAGATGCCTTAGCAAGTATGTAGCTCCCTATTGAGGCTTTGGAAGATATAATTAACCTTAGCTTGGCGTATCTGTGTGATTATGAATAATTTTAACGGTTTCACCAGAAATCAAAATAAATCAAAAAAATCAAGCAAGGCATACTAAAAAATCTCCGCCTCCGAGCGTGTTTAGTTAATTTCATGAGCACAATCCAAAAGCCATTCCTACTCCTTACAACAGTTAAAATGCTCCTCACCTGCTTTGGAAGAGGTCAAAGTCACACGCAGCCTGTAACAGTTTACATCACGCCATATGTTAGACAGAAATTGTTACAGAACACCACCTCTGGCTTTTATTTCAAATTAGTCACACGAAATCTTGTTCCCATAATAAAGAAGAGAAAAAAAAAATCACTAAAATATCTCAGAAGCCTGTCACAAAATATCTGATTGTAAATTCACCACCAAAGACCGATTGTATAAGTAATCACCTAGCTGTAACAATGCGTGTGTTACGAGTATTATTCTCTTTTTTTGCTCATCTCTTATACTTGTATCTATAGGTTCTTCTTTGGGTTTATTCGCTCGGAATTTTCTTTGCAGGTTTGAAAGCGAAAGCCGAAAATTGAATCCATCCAAAGAGGCAAGAAAACCTGTTGTATCCAATTACCAAAAAAAAAAATTGTACGTTTGGTCAAAAACAAGTTCACTGCCCAGAAAGAAAAACGTTCAATAAAGTAAAAAGGGCTAACAATAAGCGAAAAGAAGAGAATAAATTACCAAGAAAAAGACCAGGAGATCGTTGGGGGAGATTTAGTCCTTTTTGTTGAAGATCCAGATACGCATACATAAGAACCAGCACATCAAATGCATTAGACACAGAAACTGGTTGCAATTTTTGTCAGAGACCTCCGACTTAGATTTAACTGTCCGAAAAGTTATTACTTCCGTGAGGCATCCCTAATTTGTATTGGATTCTTTCAAATACAATAATTCAACCGCAACCAAGGTTGCATAAAATTTCAAATTTTAACGCCAGCCTAAAACCGGAAATGCCTAACTTTCATGCAGTTTCCCTCGCAAATAACTGGAAAATTCAAGTTTTACGATATCTTTAACAGCTTCTCTCGGGAGCGCAATCGATTTGTATTTTTCCTCAACTCATGGTTCTAATAGAAACCGAACCTATCTAAGTTCAGCTCAAAGTTCAGCTAACGAATAGATGTGACTCGAAATAATTGGCAATAGCCCTCTCCGCCACGATCTTATCCAACAGATACAATTTATTCAATCTTTACCGGCTTGGCCATGAAACCAGTCACTTTAGCTGGAATCTGAGTTAAAACTTCAGTTGGACCCTCAGTTGGGACTGACCAAATGATGGATAAAGATAAGCCAAACGGTTCGTCTATTGTTCTCTGAAGATTTCGACATTGAACCAACCAACACAACTGGTGTTCGTGGTGTTCGATGACTACGAGTAGCTTTAGTAATTTTTTCGTTTTGTATCTGTTGTATTCGTAAGATGTTTTATTGAAACCGGGCGCGATATATTATTACCATTATTGTTGTTGTTGTCGCTGTTGTTGTTGTTGTTTCGTAGAGTTTGACTATTCGTTTTGGTGCTTGGTGGTTTCGGATCAAAGAACCCCAGAGGCTGATACCAGTACAACAAGAAAGTCGTTGTTCTTTTTACTGATGGCATTCGCCTAGGGCGTAATTAGAGTAGAAGTCCTCTCTCATCAATTTTTCATTCTTACGATAGACTTTATAGTGGCCGATGGACGATGTGGCGGTACATGTATCTTTCGCCTTGTGATTGTTGTCTTAACACTGATACAAGACGCATGCCACATGCCGGTCAATGTGTTGTTATAATAGTTGTAGATCAGCTAATGAAAACATGGATTTCAGTTCAAAAAGAAGAAACAAAAACAAAAAAGCGTTTGTCCGAGTCTGGGCAATTGATGTTGCGGTTAACTCGAAAGAGAACGTTGAGGTGAGGTTAATTTCCACATGTGGTTCGTTGATGTGATTTTGGGATGATGATTGTGACTTGTGAGGGCAGATGCCATTAGGGGTTAATGAGTGCTTTTTGAAGAAGGGCTTCTCCTTGGAGTTTGTCAGATGAATAGAACATTAATTTGTTGGTAGATTGTTTTTAGTACACGCTTAAGACTGTATTGTGAGACTCGGAAAGGTCAATTTGGAGTCAGTTTCTTTCAAATGGAACGATAAACAGCAATATGAAATGCTTGTCAAAGTTTATGTTTTATTTGTGCCTGCAAGTCAATACCCTGAGTAGAAACAAGAGCCGCAGAGCTATTACTGCGCATTTGGCATTTTACTGCGCTTATATTGCATACAGATTTGTTGCTGGTTTGGCCACGACAGCAACCACAAAGGGTGTGGGTTCGATTCGCAGGAAACATACTGAAGAACAAGAAAAATCATTTTTGATTTTAACACACTGTATCTCATTCTCTAGCCGTTCATAGTAGGACTCTCTCTGTGTGCACAAAAATAGCAAGACGAACAGCATAGTGAGTGCAAAGTCCACACAGGACTAATTAATTTCTATTAATTTCATATAGATTGAGGACTAGCTTAACTTATGTTAATGTCTGATAAGTGGGGGTTGCTGAGGTATGAAGTGTAAGAGAAGTATAGAACCAATGAAAGAACCTTGTTGAACATGTCGACTGGAATTGATTTTCCAATATTGCAAGGCTCTTGTACATTGTTGTAATTGTCATGTAAAGACTATAGCAGTATGAAGTCAATAGTCCGAGCAGTCGATGTAAGCATTTTCACAAGTCTCGTTCTCTAGTTTCTGTACTTACGCAAAGACAGTCGAATCAATTTTAGGTACTATCGTCACCAGGAGTTTATAAGTTATTTTGATTAACTTTTTGAAGGAGTATAAAGCATATGTGTTGCGAGTGTTGAGAGCTGAGCTGAGCCCTGCCTGGCCAGTTCATCTGCACGCTCGTTTCCTTTTATGTCATTGTGCCCTGGAACCCAGAGCAGTGTGACCCTAAAGCGTTCACCCAAGCGGGCAAACTGGTTCTGCCACTCATGCACCAGTTTGGAGGATATGGTAGCCGAGTCAATAGCTTTGATAGCGACTTGATTATCTATGAGGAGAGTAATGTTTTGTTTGTGCGTTGTGTCACATCTGAGTTGAGTGTAAGCTTCTCGGATTGCAAGTTGTTCCGCCTGGAACCAGCGTCTGGATATTAATATTTTCAGTGATTCCTAGTATACACCGGCCCCCAGTTCAGCTTTGATCCGTTGGTGTAGATGACCATGTCGAAGCCTGTACCCCACCGTCTTTCTGCCACTGAGCTCTAGTTGAAAATTTTACGTGGAAGTCTTTCTTGAAGTTTAGTTCGGGCGTGATGTATTCGGTTTGAAACGTGACCATACCATTTAATAGTCATACCAGAATGTTGATATCACCGTACGGAACAGGACTGGGCAGTCCAGCACTCAGATTCTTTGAGTCTGGCTGTGCTACTTAGTGCGGTATTTTTTGTGTGTAAATCTAGAGGTAGAAGATGCAGTATCACAGTAAGGGCATCCATTGAAGCCGACCTCAATGCATTTTTGGTACCTATACTGGCCGTTCTTTGGAGCCTTTTTAGTTTCGTGATGTTGTAGCCTTTGCTCAACTCGGGCTACCATACTAGTGACCTGAAGTGAGAATTGAAAACACTACGTCTGTGTAACTAACTGTTTTCTTTGGTTGAAATCCCAACTTCTTTCTTAAAGTTTTGCTGCAATTTTCAAAGGCGAAACATGCCTTCCTTATACTGTGTCCGATGTTTTGTTTCCAGTTAAGTTTTGGGTCTAGCATGATACCCAGATACGTCTCCAAGAGTAGTGTACGTGGTTCAGAATTAAACAGCTTCTGCATAACGGATAGTACAGCGGCAAGGCCCGGAGACTTAAACAGGGAGAAGATTTGATGGTGCTATGGGATGCAACAAAACATCCGGGAAAGTGTCCATCCTCCATCTGATCTTCTTAGAAAGGACCTCTTCCCACCCCCTGAATGTTTCCGTACTAAGAAAGATAAAGGATGGGGTCTTGCCCTTATTGAGACAGATAGATTTGCGGTTAAAAGAAAATCAAAAAGTGACTCACCTCTTTCATTACCTTCTGTACTTCCCCATATCACTTCGCGTTGGCATCGCAGCCCATCAGTAGGTTGTCCTTCTGTACTATGGTGGCTGTAAGTTGCTCTACTTCCTCTAGCGATGCTGGTATCTCATGAGCGATGTATGCTGATGAGATGTACAAGGTGGCACAAAAGTTGTCGCCCTATGTTCTTTGGCTGTAATTTTTTTTATTAATGATTCTGCTTTTGGATTATGTTTATTTGATGTCTTACATTTTTTTCCATTAAATCGAGAAAATGATATCGACTGCTAAGTGGCCGCTGCCAGTATTGATGACCATTCGGGCCCCATTTGTGGCATTTCCCATCACTCTTGTCAGAACTTCCGGCGATAGGTTCTTGCATTTTTGTCGGATATTCTCTTTGAGGGCTTCAAGAGTCTGAGGCTTGTTAATATAGGCTCGTGACCTTAAAAAATCCCATAAAAAAAAGTCTGGAACGGTTAAATCAGGCGATCTTGCGTTGTCTCCATCCTGATGGAAGAACATGTTCTCCAGTCCCAATTCATCCAATTGAGGAAGAAGAAAGTCGTTGTGCATGGCTCTGTAGTGCTCGCCATTCACAGTAGTCGTTTGGATAGCAGCGTTTTGGAAAGAATAAGGCCGAACGACGCCTGCTGCGTAAGCAGCACACCATGCAGTAACTTTGATTTTCGAAGAAAAGTTGTCTCCCTCTTTGTTGAGATTCAGGATGGCTTGAGCGTAGGTTACACGCGCTTGGTGGTCAACAGCTAACAGCTCATGCACTGTCTGCACTTTGTAAGGGAACATCTTACAGTTTTTCACCAAAATTCTCTGTAAAGACCGCCGATTGATGCTCAATTGCGTGGCACATCCTGTGGTCGATATTCCGCGGTCCTCTGCGACATCTTCGTCCACAACTGCGATATTCTCAGCAGAACAGCTACTCCGGGGACGGCCAAACCTAGCGGACGAATTATTCCGCAAAAAAATCGTAACAATTATTTCGCGTTCTTTAGCAGTATAGCGATTCCTGTCTTACTGACGTGTATTTTGTATCTGTTTACTTAAGAAATGTCAAAGTATAGTTGACATTTGCCGCCATTTGCAAAAATTATAGCATCTTCCGACTACATGCATGCACCACCTACAGTATATTGTTTTGTTCGCATACTCCAGTTTAACAGTTGTTAAATCGTTTGAGTTATAAAAGGTTTTAATATGTTGCTTATTTCTGCATGTTTTGGGCTTACTAATACCGTAATGTTTGGAGAACAGATCGCATTGTTTGTGTTGCAGCCCCTTTATGACCGATTTTTCTCCTTTAGGAAAACCAGCAGATTATCGGAGGCACACCTAGGGTGTCTTTCATGTACATACTTCTCCGAAATTTGTGTAGGATAGTGCGTTCACTGGTGCTACAAATTGCGGCATTGCAAAGATCGTGATCCATAGGATCTTGGTCTCCTTCTTCTTTGCTTTCACGACGATATCTTAAATTTGCAGATTTTTCGCCAAGAAGGTTGTTGCGGTCGTTTATCATTTGACTTAACAAATCATTGATTGGAATTATTTTGTTGTCCAATTTCTTAAAACTTACCTCAATCTATTATATGTTTGCTTGCTTTTAATTAATTTTTTTTTTGAGGTTCACAAATGTCAAACTTTCCGTCAAAAGATCTTCACTGCTTGTATAGCAGTCAATAAGTCAATAAATTTAAAGAAAATGCCGTGCTTTGTCAGTTTTTGACTGAGACTTTGACTGTTGGAGCCTTCAAGAGCTCTTGTACGGCAAAACATCTGGCTATAAATTGGTGATTTCTTCTGCAATGTTCGCTTTTAAGACTTGGAAGAGTTTCCAAAAGGCCCCAAAGGAAGAAGTCTGGCGCCAGCCGGTCAGTTCAAATAGACAAAACGGGGGATTATACGGCCTGGAAATTGATTCAAAATCTCCATCGTTGTCCGAGCTGTGTGAGTGGTTGCTGCGTCTTGCTGTAACCAACAATACTCAAACACGTTTAACAACTGTAGCTGTAGCGCTCACCAGTTACGGTTACGGTGCTGCCGTCGGTGTCCTCAAAAAAATAAGGGCCAATCACTTTTTCACTACAAATACCGCACCAAACAGTCACTTTGAGATTATGCAATGGCTCTTCGTACAATTCCTGTGGATTCATTTTTATTCACATAAGCACTTGGCCTGAAATGATTATTTTGAATACGAAATCATCCTCTTCTTGCATCAAGTTTAATAGAGCCTGGTAGTAAGTAAACCTCACTTGACGGTCAGCAATTGGTGAACGGTTTTATAATACATCTTCAGCTCTTTCACCAAAATTCGATGCAACGAACGTGTTTGGCTGTTGCCAAATTGTGTGCTTCGTTGTCTCGTCGATGTTTGTAGACTCTCTCAGACGTCCTCGGTCACAGCAGTGATATTTTCGCCCGAACGAGCAATACGGGGGCGGCCACTTCTTGCGACATCTCTAGTGGACCCAGTTTGCACGAGATGCTCAGCCAAATGCTTAATTGTTCGCGCACGCGGTGCAGGGCAACGACGAAAACGATGACCAAATTCACGCTGCGTTAAAACAACAGACCGGAAATTTTTCAAATAAGCAGAAATAATAATTCCGCGTTCTTCAGTTGTGAATCGCTCCATTACTTGTTGTCAATTAATTCTCTATCTGTCTACAATATAAATGTCAAAGCACAATGACACTTGATGCCATTTGCAAAAATTATGGCACATTCACAATATGACATTACTTCTGCAGGGCGTTCCCTAATTCGTTAAGAATAATTTGGGAAATATTCTAAGAATATATGGGTATATTCTAAGAATAAAATCGTTCTAGAGTAAGGGTTCATCTCCAATGTTGACATCATTTATCGAGTATATAAGAAAGGGCTTACTTTGGTGTACCCTGACCCATGTTAATGGAAATTGCTCTGTCAATACTACTGGTAGAAACTTCGTTTCGGACCCTATTTTTAGAAGAAATATTAGCCTTTGTAGCTACGTTTAAATACAGATAGTTTGTAAAATTCAGCATATGTGGTAGTTTCTCGGGGCCGATTAGCTTGTTTCCAATTACACTTGCCCTCCTATTGACACCGAATTTGTGTTGAAATTATTGATGTCTCCTTGTATGTGGACTGTCCGCAGCCCATATATGAAAAGATTACGAAAATTTGTGATCCCATTTCTTTTAAATTGAGATTCGTCTGTCCAAAGAATTCTGTTAATAAACTCGTTGTCATCCAAGCTCCGCTCCAGCAACCAGTTAGAAAACTCAAGTTTCTTTTCCAAATCATCGGGAAGCAGTTCTTGCACAGGTTTATGGTGGTATGAATAAAGATTTTCTCCATGCAGTACATTCGAAATTTTATGTCTGAGAACATTGAATTACAAAGCCAAGCGTCTGATGCTGATTGATGGATCAGTTGTAATAGCTTTCAATATCTTTTCATCAGCCGATATTCTTCTTACTTGTGGATCTCCCACCTTAGGTCATGTATTTGGAACTGATCCCGTTTTTTGAAGCTTTCGATACGTATTTCCAAATACTTCTTCACGAGGAAGTCGGCGGTTAGTCCATGGTATCTTTGTCGCGCTCTAGTTGAACTTCCATTGCACAGCCCATAAACGTAAATAATGTCTGGGTATTCTTGGTTTGTAAACACAGGTTTTTCCAAGGATCATAAAATTTATGGGTTTTTCTGCAAACTTGTTGATGATTTTATTTTATATTACAACGTTCTTTGAAACGACAATCTTACCCGTCCAAAATATTGATTCGCCTTGTCGAGGTGTCCTACAGGCCATCCACAATGGCCTGAACTCTTCTCCAATTGCTGTTTCTACTTCCTCTAAGCTTGACTATGTTTCAATAAAGATAACACCCCCTGCAGGTTCCTGTACGTTATGTCTTTTAAAATCCTAGCGGCGCAACCTATCACTCTATCAACTCGCTATTGACGCAATTGATCAAATAATTAACTTATCTGATCCTCTCGATGATATCATCGTATTCGGCAATTTCAATCTACTTCAACTGCACTGGACTCAATCAGATGATGAATCTTTTTTTATCGCCAATCCTAACTCGAGCAAAGAATGCTTCTTTTTGGATGAACTTACAGACTCTAGACCCTATGCCAAGTTAGTGGGTTCTTCAACTATATAGGGAGGCAATTAGACCTCATAAGCTCCCCTGTCTCGCTCTGTCCCCTTTCACTATCGACCATTAATGCATACTCTCTATTTTCTACAGAGAAGTAGTGAATTCTATTTTTCTCTATGTCCTCTTTTCGCGCAATAAAACCTTTCTATGAAGCCCCCGTGGCATAATCGTAAATTTCGCTCTTTACGTAACAAGAGAAACAAATTATGGGCAGTTTTCCTTTGATTAACTACAACTTAAAGATGAATATTTACCCGACCCAGATGGCCTTCCATCCATATTTCTTAAAAAATGTTTGTCAACACTTTCCCATCCCCTTTCAAATCCCTTTCAGTTATCGCTCTCTCAAGGTAAATTTCCACAGATATGGAAAGGATTAAAGAGCGAAGTCACTAATCACCGCCCTTTCACATAAACCCAAACTCCTCGAAAGCAAACTCCTCGAACGAAGCCTTAAGCTTCCAGTGCAAATCTCTGATTTCTCAGGCTGTTCTCTCAGCCTTAGAAAGTGGTAAAGAAGTTAACGTTATAACAACTGATTTCAGTGTGGCTTTTGACGAGGTATCTTATTAACTAATCCTTTCAAATTGTCAGTCCTGGGCTTTGAGCCCATTTTGCTAAAATGGATATCTTCTTACCTGGATAATCGTTTTTATAGTGTTCGTTTCAGGTCTGTCCTATCCTATCGAGACGAATTAAGATAGTTATAATGCGGTGGAATTAAACAAAGCGTTCTAAGAGAACGAGCAAAATTAAAGTTTTTCATATAGATACGTAGGAGTCTTAGTTGTTATTATGTTATATAGGAATATAAAGTTTTTAGCGTCAATATGATGTTTAGGGGTTGTACCCAATAGGCTGTTTGCCTGCTGTATCCCATGAATATAACTTACCGTATCGTTGAATGCAATTTTAAGCTTGCGCTGGGATAACGAATCGACATTACAATATATTCGTACAACCTCAGCATATTTAATTAAGGGTAGGATGAGACTTATTACAAGTTTCCGTCTAGTGGCAATAGGAGTAAAATCTGCACTTATCCACAGTTTCCTTAGGCATCCATAAATCCTTCTTATTACATAGTTTATATGGTCGTAACAGTATGAACAACCTTTAATTTGAAATCAGAAAGCACGCCATCGAGTAGAGTGTGGATGGGTAGTTTATTTTTAGAATGGGGATAACTTTCGACTTGTTTGAATTTAAAAGTAATCCATTAGTTACCGACCACAAATAAATACTGGAGAGGTCCTCATTTAGGTTGCGTAGAAGTTCAGCTGTATTGTTAAATGGCCTAGCCAAGTAGAGCTGAACATCATCCGTACAGAGATGAACGAAAGTATGTTTACAGACAGATGGCAGGTCATTTATAAACATACAAAAGATAATGGGGCCAAGTATTGATCCTTGTGGCACACCCTGCTTCACTGGCAGAAGAGCGGAAATTACAACTTTCTATTTGAACAATCTATTTGGAAAAAAAAGAAAAAGTTTTCGAAAAGCTTCACTGCACTGTTACCAAAACCAAAGAGATGTTTTAATTTGCAGCAAAGAATTTTATGGTTAACCTTGTCAAAAGCCTTTCAGAAATCAAGCAGACATTCACATCCGTTATCAAATTCTTTTCTTATGTTTACTAAAATATAAACCATCGCAGAAGAACAACTGTGGTTAGGCCTACAACCTGATTGCCCCACATACAGAAGGCTGTTAAGAGATAAGTGTTCAATAACCTGTCTTGCTATGAGTTTCTTAAAGACTTTTGACAAGCACGGTAGAATACTGATTGGTTTGGAATCACCAGCAGATGTCAGGGTGTTTTTTTTTTTTTTTTTTTTTGCAACATGTACAACTCGGGCTATTTTCCAAGATTTTGGGAAAGTTGACGTGGTAATGCAGTGGTTGATAATATGGGTGGGTCAGGGAGAAATAGTATAGGGTAAAATCAGTTTTACAAATCGTGTTGGTATCCCATCTTGGACGATAGCATTTGATTTAATAGCTGCAACAAAGTTTATGACATAATTTTCGTTAACCGTTTCCATTTCAAAACCTCGTTCTGAATGTAAGAGCGGATTAGGATTATCTGAGAGATGAAAATTGATTTTCTCAGTATTGTTATCGAGAAAGAAGTTATTTAGCACATCAGGGTCAATTTTACATTTTAAATTACTTTTTGCACTGGAAACACCGAAGCTTTTTAGGGAGAAGATCAGTATTCAGTTTAGAGGAGTAGTAAATTCTTTTGGAGTTCCGTAACGTAAAAGTCGAATGATTTCGTGTCGCTTTGTAAGCGAGCCATTTGCTGTAAAGCTTATTACGAGTTTTGATAGTAGCGACATCTTCAGTTGTAAGCCGGGGACAGGTGCCATTACGAACTCCTACTGTTTTGACTGGTAGAAATTGGTTATATACGGTTTTCCAATAGGGACTTGACAACTTTGAATTTAATTTGTGAACGCACTCTTTCACTAATCATCAAACTGTCACTGTCAATTTATTCAGTAAACTCAACATTTTCATCATGGTAAAGTACACTAACGAGCAACGTCTGCAAATTATAAAAATTTTCTACCGAATTTCGGAGTCGGTGACTGCAACTTTAGAAGCATTAATTCCAATTTTCGGTCACAATTCTCGCCCTTCCACGGCGTTCTCACGTACGTTCTCCGATTGGGTTCTGGAGAAGATGCGCCAAGATGATGAATTTCATCGCAAAATCATCTTCAGTAACGAAGCTCATTTTTGGCTCAATGGGTTCGTCAATAAGCAAAATATGCGTTATTGGTCGGGTGAAAATCCACATGTGCTTCATGAATCATCACTTCATCCACAAAAAATAACTGTTTGGTGCAGTTTGCATGCCGGCGGCGTGATTTGGCCATATTTTTTCGTCGACTATAACGATCGTCAGGTTACTGTGAATGGTCAGCGTTATCGCGCCATGGTTAGGTTAGGTTAGGTAAGAGTGGCTGTTGGAAATACCAACCCACTTAGGCCTATTGGCCCATTGTGATGATAAGTGGATCTATGATCTTCTTACTACTGGAACCAGTTTGAGCTTATAATAAAGCGTAGGAGACTGTTAACGTCTATTTTTTCTAGATCGTTTAGGTCGTTGTAGAAGAAAGCTCCTAGATGAAGCTTCCTTCTCTGAGAGAGAGCTGGGCATGTGCAGAGTAGGTGGGGGATTGTCTCCTCCTCTTCCTCGTCCATGCAGCTTCTACAGAAATCGTGGTAAAAGCGCCAAGCCTTCTTGCGTGCTTGCCTATGAAGCAGTGTCCGGTAATGACACCTATTATGGCGCTGTGATGTTTCCTATCTAAAATGATCAGACACTTAGATCGACTCAGATCCAGCCTTGGCCAGATCTGTTTGGTCGCTAGACATGTTTGTCCAGCAGTCCACCTAAGGTCCGTTCTTTTATTGGCATCTAGCTTTAGTGTTAGTTTGCACGTAGCGATTGGTATACCTATACTACCTTTGTCTGGTAGGATAGGTAGAGTGGTTCCAATTTTGGCGAGTTCATCGGCTCTGCAGTTCCCTGGAATGTCTCTGTGGCCCGGCACCCAACAAAGGTGAATGTTGAACTGCTCTGCCATCTCCATGAGAGATGATCGGCATTCAAGGGCGGTTTTAGAATATAATGAGACCGAGTCCAGGGACTTGATGGCGGCCTGACTATCCGAAAATATGCGGATATCCTTTGCAGATATCACGTTTTTCTTCAGCCAGGACAGAGCTTCTTTAATCGCCAAAATTTCCGCCTGGAACACGCTACAGTGATTTGGAAGGCGGAAAGAGAGGCTTAGATTTAGCTTATCTGAGAAAACACCGCCACCAACTCCGCTATCGGTTTTAGATCCATCTGTGTAGAGATGGATTGACTTGTCCTCCATGAAAGCATCCTCCTCCCAGAATGATCTAGAGGAGAAGCTTACATGGAAGTTTTTCTCAAACCAAAGTTCAGGTATGGTGTAATCGGTGTTCTCTGTGAGGATTCCTAATGTATTAAGAATAGTGGCGTGGCCAGATGAATTATTTGTCCACTGTTTCTTCGCTTTAAGGCGAATAGCTGCAGTCGCAGCTACTTGCTTGCTAAAAATGTCGAGGGGTGTTAAGTGAAGCAGAATATCTAATGCCGCAGAGGGGGTAGACCTCAAGGCTCCGCTTGTGCATAGACATGCTGTTCTTTGGACTCTACTTAATTTAATGCGGTTGACTGCATTTTCCAAGGCCGTCCACCAGACAACCACCCCGTAAGTAAGTATCGGTCTTATGACCGAGATGTATAGCCAGTGGGTTATGCGAGGTTGAAGGCCCCATTTGTTCCCAATGGCTTTTTTGCAAGAGAATAAAGCTATTGTAGCTTTATTGACTCTTTCTTGAATGTTAGGTTTCCAGTTTAGTTTCCTATCAAAAAGGAGACCCATATATTTTGCTGTATCGGATAAAACTAAACTGGTACCGTTTATTGATGGAGAGTCTATGATTGGAATTTTATATTTCCTAGAAAAGAGGACAAGATCAGTTTTATGGGGATTTATTCCCAATCTGTTGAGATTTACTTGGAGGAGTTCTTGAATGGTATTTAGATGTTTTCCTGAGACGGCTATGGCAACGTCATCCGCATAGGCAATCACTCTGCTACCACCCGCTTCCAGGTATATCAGTAGTTCGTTAACTACTAAGTTCCAGAGAAGGGGAGAGAGGACACCGCCTTGCGGCGTACCCCTACTGACATATCTTTTAGCAGAAGTCTCACCCAGTTTGGAGTTGATTATCCTGCTTTTTAGCATTAGACTAATCAGCTCCCCAAGTGAGCCGTCTACCTGCAGAGTTGACAGCGCAGTCGTGATTGCGGATGTGTTGACGTTGTTAAAGGCGCCCTCTATGTCTAGGAAAGCAACCATTGTGTACTCCTTATATTGTAGGGATCGTTCGATGTGGCTAGTCAGAGAGTGCAAAGCCGTTTCCACCGACTTTCCTTTACAGTAGGCATGTTGAGCCGTAGACAGAAGTCTTGGATCAACTTTAGCTCGAATATGGATATCAATCAGTCGTTCTAAAGTTTTCAGAAGGAATGATGATAGACTTATAGGTCTGAGGTCCTTTGGGTCTACATGAGAACATTTTCCAGCTTTGGGAATGAATACTACATTGACTTCTCTCCATAACAGTGGAATGTGGATAAGTTCTACACAGCTCCTCATAATATTTTCCAACACTGGTAGAATAATATCTAAGGATCTCTGTAACTCGGCAGGTATAATACCGTCCGGACCAGCAGACTTGTATGGTTTGCAGCTATGCAGCGCCCAGAGCAGTTTGTCTCTCGTAATCAGACTATGAATTTTGGTCACGGTTGCAGTAGGCTTGTTTGGGCTGCTACTGGCCGCGAGTTGGGAGCTACCTGGAAAGTGGGTGTCCAGAAGCAGGTTGAGTGATTCATCACTTGAGGTTGTCCAAGAGCCATCGGTTTTTTTCAAACAGCTGCGCATCATAGGATTTGTGGAGAGGATTTTTCTTAGCCGCGAAGCCTCAGAGGTTTCTGTGATTTTGTCGCAGAATGACCTCCAGGATTGTCGCTTTGCCTTCCTCAGTTCTTTTTTGTATAATTTGAGGGATTCTTTTTATGAGTCCCAGTCGGTCACTTTTCTTGTGCTTTTTGCTGCGTTGAAAAGTTTTCTGCAGGTGTTTCTGAGCAGTCCTAGTGCCGATGTCCATCAATGTGGCTTTTTCTTGCCTCTTGGTTGAATAAAAGGGCAGGAAGCGGCCATAGCCTTATTGAGAGTCAGAGTAAATTCCCTGACTTTCATGTCGAGCTCATTGGTGTCACGCGGGGGATTTGATAGTTCAGAGGATATCGTTTTCTACAGTATTCCTCTGCATTTTGTCCAATCAGTTTTCCGGTAGTTCCGGAAAGCTGGTTGGCGGGGGGGAGCATCACTCAGACTGAATTGGATGTATCTATGGTCTGAAAAGGAGTGTTCAGACGATACCATCCAATTTGTTAGCCTTTGGGTGATGCTGTCGGAGACAAGAGTAATATCGAACACTTCTTGTCGGTTTTTTGTTATAAAAGTGGGCTCATTGCCAATATTGCAAATTAAGAGGTTAGTACTTAAAATATAGTCTAAAAGTGACTCACCTCTATCATTGATGTCGGTACTGCCCCATACCGTATGATGTGCCTTAGCGTCGCATCCGATTATGAGGCCAGTTTTTTACCTTCCCGCTTCCAGTACCACCCTTTCTAGGTTGTCGCGCCATGATCACCGATTATTTTTGGCCCGAATTGGAAGATATGGACTTGGACGACATGTGGTTTCAACAGGATGGTGCCACAAGAAACACAGCACACACTACAATCGATTTATTGAAGGCTAAGTATGGTGAGCGTGTTATCTCAAGGCATGGACCAGTCGATTGGCCGCCTCGTTCGTGCGATTTAACGCCGTTTGACTATTTTCTGTGGGGTTACGTTAAGTTATTGGTTTATGCCAACACGCCGACGACGTTGGAAGAGCTCAGAGCCAACATTGAACGCGAAATAGTGGCCGAGTCGTTGAAAGTTGGGTCCAACAAATCGACGGCTGTGAACGTGCCCACAGTGGCCATATGATACGGTGGCTTGGAAGTCGAGTTCCATTCATAAATATTTTGATTGTACTTCAAGCCGATAATAATGTTTTTGAAATATCTCAAATGGCTTGCGTTTTATTTTAAAAAAAAGTTGTCAAGTCCTTATTGGAAAATCCTATGCAACTCAGTAACTGTCTTGGGGTTACACCTCAGTAACCTCTTGAAAATAGTTTAGTTTGGCACCAGGATTGGAAATTGAGCGACAGCCATCCCAAGGTGCTAAAAATGCGGCGTTTCTTCGGTCTTCCATATTTATTGATTTAAAATCCTTAAATCAAAAAGTTAAAGGAGCAGGAAAGTGATTGAAGTTAATATTGGTCGAAGAGGATAACCTCGATAAATGATATCAACATTGGAGAACGATTACTGGAGAACGATTTTTTTTCTTCGAGTTATTAATTATTTCTCAAATTACCCTTGACGAATTAGGGGACACCCTGTACATATGAATGTATGTATGTACACCAATATCTACGCATACTTAAAAATCGAAAAATGCCAATGCACAACAGGAATAAAAACTGTTTTCTTTCATGTTCGTCATGAGCAAAGTACTCGATCAATAGCTGCTTGAAGAAGATGGAACCACACTGAAAGTGCCATCCAATAAATACTCGCGCTTCGCTGTCTCTGGCAACCTTTGGATGGCAGTCACAATTGTTGGGGACAGAAAGATTGAGCAATAAAAATCGTCCTCCATAACTGTGCTCTCATAGAAGGGGTTACTATTTTTCTACAGTGACATACCAAAATCATTCATTATATTTTTTTGTTTGAAATTGAAATAAGTTCAATACTTCTTTTACAGTAACGGGAGCTTTAGGGCAAGATCTGTTTCTGATATTTATAGGCTGCCCTCTTATTTTTCCAAATTGAACACTTTCAATGTATTTTCCACAGACTTCATCCAACATTTTCCGCATGCCGCTTCTTTTTCTTTGCACACTCTTCCTTAATTCCATTTTTCAATTTAATATTTTCTGCTCTTGAATGATTGTGTGCGGCACTTGATTTTGGATTCTGAGCCAAGTTTTGATTATCCAAATCAATCACAGCACTGCACACGTAGTTATAGTAAGTGTTTCGCTTAGATATATTCGAATTTATTTTAAACTCGTGCAAATGTTTTATCTTTTTAGAAGACACTTCCTATTCTAAGTGCCTCACAAAACTCGAACGAGAATTTCAAATCGCTTGTACTACTTTCCATTTTGCAACGTTGTTAAATCAGGCGATTATCACTAACTAATAAAATGTTCTTAGGCTTATACATGCCATTAGGTAAATATTTACTCATTTGCATTGCTAACGGTAAAAACTGTTTTTTCCCCTATTAAAGTTTACTCTCCGTGTTTTGTCTCACATTATTTGGCCTTATAGAGCTTTGCAAAAGTGAAAGAAGGCCATATTTCAATGTTTGGCTTCATTTCACTTTCGTAAAGCGAAATAAGGCCACATTTGGTTTTATCTCACAAACTGGATTGACTTTATTTGACTTTGCCAAAGTGAAATAAATTCAAATGTTGTAATATACTCGTAGCATGTCAAGTTTCAGATTTGGCCTTATTTCGGTTAGCGTTATTTCACGGCACCGTGACAAATTGTGTGATGCGTATTCTGATTGATGTTTGAGGGTTCTATTGGACATTTGCACGACTATTCCCGGCTGGCCATATCTGCTACTATCTCGTGTTTAGTCAGTCTCTTCGAGGCTGGCGGCTAAATGTCGGAATATTTGCCCAGTTGGTGCCAAGGTGTTAAAATCATTGGCAAAATCAATCCGCTTTGTTGCAGACAAGAGCGATTAATAATTCGTCTACATGTACTTCGCTTCTATTAGCTTCATAATCTTCAAAGTCGCTATGTAGCGATCGGTGGTTCAAACATATAGCGAATTTAACATTCAACTCCAAATAAAACTCGAGTGCTGAAAGATATGCACGTTATGGCCGTTTATTTCTATCTAGAAATGGACGCAATTTACAAATAGCAAATATACAATAATTCTTACTGCAGTTTTACTCCCTTTTTTTCTGACCGTCTTATAAATGACAAATGCGCCAAATTCGACAACTTCGTGCCTAAGGCGAATAGCTATTATAAAGAAAAACAAATAAATGTCTAAACAAAGAAAGAGGAATTAATTTAGTTTACACTGGTCGTTCTGCAACAGGCTATAACTCCGATACAAGAGTATCTTTCGATGGGGTAACGACTTCTATGCCATCTTGTATAAATAAATATCTATACTCGAATTTTAGTACATCGCCGTTTGTGTTTATCGTGTAGCTGAATGCTGGCTCTTCGAACATTCGGGGATGCAAACATGTGGGGATGTATTAGAGAAATAGCAGTGATTGGGATTTTGTTGATCATGTTAAGTTGTGAGAAACGCATTTTGAAATGTAACCTCTGCAGGATTAATCTTTGCACTATATGCTTATTGTGATTTCCTCAAGTTAGAGCTCACCCATGATCCCTGAAATTTTAGCAAACTCGGCTATATCTTTGAGTGATATCTTCTGCCTCAAGGTATGGCAGACCTACGTGTTCTGCTTAGGCAGTTGCAGTTTCTTCGTCCTATTCTCATATTCATAAAGTGTTTTCTGACTCTATAGTGATACGTTAGGAATCTGGTGTATAACTGTGTGTATCTGACCCCTAAAAAGCTGTAAAAGTTGTTTTGTTCTTTTGTGGGCCTCTACAACGCCTAAGCGCTATCGTGTGCGGTTTTAGATAGCATCCCAAACGCAGACTTCGTTTTACATATTCGGCTGGGTATATCCAGTTCGGTTCCGCCATCGGTTGAGACAATACTCTCAAGGTATTGGAAACTCTCTACTCTCTCAACCGTTTGTCCAGCAATGCATATACGAGTATGAGTTGATGAGTTCGGTCCCAGGCTGATCATTTTTGTTTTTGCCGAGTTAATTTTCAGCCCAACGACGTCTGCTTCCCTCTCCACATTTGCTGTTATTTGGTGAAGGTCCATTATTCTTTGAGCTAGTAGGCATACATCGTCAGCGTAGTCAAGGTGTTTGAGGTCAGATGTAAGAGTCCATCCTCCATTCCTCCATTTCTCATCGATAAAGCCGTATTTAGCACATTGCTGATCACTAATAAAAACAATATTGGTGAAAGAATGCAGCCTTGCTGAACTCCACTTTGGACTTCGAATTCCTCAGACAGCTTTCCTCTGTGCAAAACGTGACTTGTGGACCCAACGTACGTAGCCTTAATAATTGATATTAATTTATCTGGGATACCTCTCCTGTGCAAGGCACGCCAAATAAATTCTCAATTGACACTATCAAACGCCTTTTCGAAAACGATGAACAGCAGGTGGAGTGGCGATCGATATTCAACGCACTGCTCGATGATGATCCGCAGGGTGTTGATGTGGTCGACACGGGAGGATCCAGAGCGGAAACCTGCTTGTTCGTTGTTGAGTGTGTCTTCAAGGTGTTCTTTAATTTGCTCCAGAATGATTCTAGCTATTATCTTAGCCCAGCAGAGCATTAGGTTGGCTTTTTTAGGGAGCCTGACGATCATTCCCTTGTTCCACTCATCCGGAAAACTCTCGGCTTCCCTGGTTCTCCCAACAAGTGGGAGCAGTAGCTCAGTCGATGTAGTTGGCACAAATTGAAAAAGCTGCGGGTATGCCATCAAGTCCTACCGCCTTATTGGTTTTCAGTGTTTTGATCGCGGTAATGATCTCTTCCTTACTGGGGGTAGTGATGCGAATTCGGGCATTTCTTTCCACGGACTCCTCAGTCTGACTTGGGTGTATATTGCTGGCGAATACTCGGTTCAAAACCGAAGCAAAATGCTCCTTCCATCTCTTGAGCTGATCCTCATCCGATATGAGCAACGAATCGTCTAGGCCTTTCACTGGGTGTTGAGTAGAGTTGCGACCACCTATTAGCTCTTTAGTGATTCTGTAAACAGTTCTGTTGTAGCACCTAGCTGCCGCTTCTTCTGCTTCTGTAGCCAGATGATTCTTTCATCTTCATGCGATATAGGGACTCTAGCTCGATCCTCCCTGCTGGTGGAGTTGCTGCAATTCGAGCTCTAAACTGTTTACGTTCGTCGATCCTTCTCCAGGTATCCTCGGAAAGCCACGCCCTATGTCTTCCCTGCGATCGACCGACAATCCATTCTGCACCTGATGTGAAAACAGTTTTCACAACATACCAATGATCTTGTATGGTGGTGGGCAGTGAGTTGCTGATTGTTTCCACTCCATGTGAGATATGGTCCCTTAGTTCTTGGCGCACTAAGGTCGGTCGGTGTTGAACCTGGGCATTCTCGTGTCATTAGATCTTCGAACGGCAACAGTGTGCAATTGGACAGTCGCTATCATAAGATGGTGATCTCGTACCAACTCCATGTCTGCTCCTCTTCTGTTTCGGATGTCTAGAAGAAAACTTCTAAAACGGCGACTGATGGCAAAATGGTCAATTTGGTTGGAGGTTGCTTGTCTGTCAGTTGACACCCAACTGATTTTATGTTTTATGGTAGGCTTTGTGCGTTGCAAAAGTCAGCAAATCTTTCGCCGTTATCATTGCGTGACGTCCTATCACTTGTTTGAGCCCTTCGTTGTCGCTGCCTATCGTGGCATTCAGGTCCCCCATCACTGTGGCCATGTCGCCGTTGTGTGTTGCATTAAATACAGTTCCCAACTGGTTGTAGAAGGTCTGCTTTTCTTCCTCAGACAAACCATCCGTAGGGGCGTAACACTGTACGAGTATAATTGTGACGCAACGTACTCTAGTCCGGAATCTAGCCGCTAAAATCCTATCATCGTGAGGTTGTCAGGAGATTAGGTCTCTGCGTGCTGTGGATGTTAACAGCAGTCCAACTCCATATCCATGGGGGCATCTAACCATCTTATCTCGCTTACTCCCAATATGTCCAGCCTATATCCCATGAACTCATGTTCAAGTTGAAGGAATCTGGCGTTCTGAGGTCCTTCACTCTGTGAGTCAAGGAGCGTCTTCACATTCCAGAAACCAATCTTTGTCCGGGTATGGTAGCCAAAAATCGTCAACGAGTTATCAGTCCTTATCCGAGGTATTGTTTCGATTTCCGTAGCGGGCGAATTTCGGTAACGCGGATTGCTGGGCCAGGGTACCTAGTCTAGACATAAGCCTTTAGACGATCTCGCACTTGCAGTTTTAGCCTGTATGTATAA
The DNA here is from genome assembly GCA_949129095.1 of Volucella bombylans. Classification (NCBI taxonomy): domain Eukaryota; kingdom Metazoa; phylum Arthropoda; class Insecta; order Diptera; family Syrphidae; genus Volucella; species Volucella bombylans. The sequence goes on from OX422143.1 coordinate 152,879,701, forward strand.
GGATTTATACATGCAGTAGCCCGGGGATCACCACGAGGAGGTAAAGCAAGCACTACATTACGAACTTGATTGTTGCGCTACTGGCCCAATCCATGTTTTGGGCATTCAGTAGTTTCCCGATCAATCGCCATTTTTCACAGCTTGATATACAGAGACGCTACTGCCCATACTCGCGTTCAGTGAGGAATTTGTAGTTTATCCGTAAATACCTCCGCCAACTCCTTCATCTGTTGTGGATACTTCGGTGTACCTCACCAGTGACTCTCTTTTAAACAGGGGCTTATTCTATTCATAGTTCTGTCGATCAAGGAATGTAACCCTGAAGTTCTGGTTGGAGTGGTACTTTTTCAGACAGTTATCTATTAGAGTGATCTCTGATAGTTAATTTCTCCTGAGTTCAAGTAAAAGCTTTGGGTGAAGTATTTTGCAGTTATTCTCATCCATTACTCTCATCCCAGATAAGCATGTAGGAGTTTGCCGAAGCTTCTCTTTGTATGTGAAGATGAAGAGGTGGGAAATTCAGTAGAATCTTTAATGCTACGGTGAGTGCTGTTCTCACTGCAGCCGTAGTACAAACACAGGTAAGTATTTGAAGTTTGTTTAGTCCAGCCTGTGTAGACTTTTGTTTAATTTCATGGCGCCATATTGGAGATTCAGAAGTGACTATAGGTCTAGCAATTGCTGTGTACTTGAGTTAAGGCCCCAGTTTTTATACAGTCGACTACTGCTGGTCCACAGCATTGTCCTGGCTTTTTATATGGTTTTCTTGATAAATAAAGTGGAGTTCCGAGACAGTTTCTACGAATTTGCCTCTGATAAGGATCGCAATGTCATCAACGTGTCCTTGGACATAAAAACCGTCGTTGCTGAGTATGTTTAGCAGCTCATTTACTACTACGGTGGACCATAGCAGGAGGGAGAAAACACCACCCCTGGTGCAACCTTTCGCAGCCAAGACGCTGATTCTGTCACTGTCTAATGTAGCGTTGATATTTCAACCGTTAAGTATTTGCTTTATCCAGTTACATGTAATAGTATTGTCTACTCCTGTGTTTTGGATACATCTGTATATCTGGGCGTGTTCGCTGTTGTCGTTGTCAAGGAAGCAGCCCACCGCAATTTCTTTGTCTCTGAGGGATTTCTCCACATTTGTGGTGTATTAATGAAGTGCATGCATGTCAAGTTGTCGATTATCCTGTTTGATAGGCATATTGGTTTTAATGCAGTGGGTTCCTATATAGTGGACCATCCCTGATATGTCTATCAAGTATTTTTTCCATTGTTTGAATGTGAGGCTTATTGGTCTGTATGTTTGTCTACTACCTGCTTTGGGTATATACTTAACCGTTATGTCTTTCCAGGTTTTTGGTACGTAACCCCAGGCATAACTGGTTCTGAATATGTTTATCAGAAGTATCGTAATACCTTTTTGGAGAAGTGCTGGCAAGATCCTATTTTCATCAGGAGCTTTGAATAATGGATTGATGGCCTATTTTGTTTTTCCTTCATAAAAAACTTCCTTTGACCTCTCTGGTTGGTCTATTGGCCTTCCTCTGGAGTGGTTTATCGGGGGCAATAGATGTGATGGTGGAATTTGTGAAATGGGTTTCGACAGAGAGCTATAGTGTCTGTGGGTCGCTTTCCATATACGAGTAGGTCCCATTAGGTTTTTCCATTAGTGCGATTTGACTTACCATATGTGCTGGAAAGCACTCTGTGGATACGATCGCTGCTACGAATGTCAAAGAGATCTTGGCATGATTCTCTGATTTTCCATGATTCCCTTTTAGCTGCTCTAATCTCTCTGTTATACTTTGGGAGTGTTTCAAAGTACTCAGGCCATTCTCCATTGCGTTTCGCCCTGTTGAAAAGCTTTCTTGTGTGAGTTCTTAATTTGGCGAGTTTATTATTCCACCGTGGTGTTTGGGTAAGCCTGATGGTAGGGAGATTTAATTGCAGCGTTGAGTTTGTAGCAATTCGGCATGAATTCCATGAGCTCTAGGCTATATTTATGCGAGCCAATCTGTGGATCTAGGCTGTCTATAAGATTCGGAAATTTTGGAGCCTAATAGGATGTCGAAACAGATTGTAGATGTTTCCGTTGATACATGTCAGTCGGTAATAGGTTTTTTTTATAAATGGAAAGCATAGGGTGAGGTTAAAGGCTTCTTTCCCAATTCTATTTATAAAGGTAGGGCTATTTCTGTATTTTAGAATTTCAAGATTATTTTTGCAAATAAATTGTAGAAGAGACTCACCGCTTTTGTTGATATTGGAGCTACACCAGTTTGTATGGTGGGCATTCGCATCGCATCAAATTATCAGCTGAAGTCTTCATGAATCCTTGCAATGGCAGTTAGGTTGAGCGTAGAAGTATTACTGTGTCTGTCTTACCGCCTTCAGTGGGCAGTTGCCACGTCTTTATTTGTGGGTTCTGGAATTCGAATAGCTGTTAAATTCTGATTTAACATAATACAAGCTCCAGGTCTTCCCTCATTTACGGAATCATTGAGCAACTCATTCAAGAGGCCACTTATCCGCTGCTGGTAAATTACTAAATCTATGATTTAATACTGCAGGGACGGCTTTTGCATGCTGTCGATTAACTTGTGTGCACCTTAATTCCATAATGAAAACTATTGTAGGGATATGTTGGCAGAACTGCCAGCATTTTTAGTTTCTTCAGTGGACTGGCTGGCTTCTAAAGTCTTAGACTTTGAGGACACGTCTTCTGAAGTCTTTAATCTTTGAGGCTTTTTCACCATTTCCACTGAGCTGCTAGCTCCAGATGTGATGGATTCAGCCATCTGGTGGTTCTTTTGGTGCTTATCAGCTCCTAGTGTACTGTCTTTTCTCGCGTCGAGCAGTCTTTACTGAGAGCTAAAATTTGGATGAGGTCATTTATTTATTCTGAACTGATCTCGATGTTTAGGATCTGCGAGAAGTTGAGAAAAAGTTTACATCCTTGGCTTAGGATATACTCGTAATGCTTGGAAACCTCGTCCACTGCAAATATGATGACGGTTTCACCTCCGCTGTTCTACTTAGTAACTCTGAGGACTCGCCAGCTTTTTGTGGATACACCGGGGTTTTGTTTAGCGATCCGGGCTAGGAAAATATCTTTGGTAAGGTTGCCTGTTTCTGGAACGTAGGCAACGCAACTCCCTTAACTAGTCTAGATTCTAGATCCGAGCTGCTTACCCCTTCTTCATCTACTTGTTCCCATAATTCCTCTGCCCCCGGTACTCATCTTAAATACCTCGACCCACTCCATTCACTCACTTTCAAATTCACTAAACAATTCTCAGATATGTACCATGACTGTAGTGACGTTTGAGAGACCACTGTCTAGGCAACCTTGTATATTTGCACGACAAGTCCAACTCCATTTGCATCGATGGCATAACCAAAACCCCATATGTCTCTAACTGAAGTGGCTACAAGTCCTAGGATGGGACAGTTTTCGTCGGATTTGTCCACCTCTCCAAGTAGGCTCTTCCTCACTAGCTTGATCCCTTGGTCTGTAAGGATCTGCACTTGGTGCACGGCATACATGATAGCAACCTTACACTGAGCAAAAGTATCCCTGTAGAACAGCCCTCATGTGCTAGGTCACTCCTGCGCAGTTTTCTTTTTTTTTTGCTTCCACTTGAGCTTTTGACGGGTTCTGAGTGGAAATTGTGCGCAGACTCTTGGTGTTTAGCGCCTTTAAGTCTTTAAGTGACTCTGATTATGGTCTATGCTTTTTTTTATTTCCTGCCCTTAGTTTTCATTTTTCCTCTGCATATCTGACTCTTTAAACGAGTTAAATTCCGTCCCTAATGAGGGCACCGATTCGACGCTCTCGAGGCCCAGTGAAGTGTTTGTATTTCTGCTGAGGCATGCTCAAGTCGGCATTTTCTACCATCTCGATGCTTTGTAAATTTCGCTTCTGACCATCTGTCCTGTCCGAGATTTTAAATAGGCGCCGTGTAGCACTAATTTGAGTTGGGATGGGAACCGTCTCTTCTGTGTTCATCTCAGTAATTGATGGACGATGTAGAGATTGCTCTTCTGACTCAGTTAACAAAATCTTGTATTGCTTTTATTTTATTGTCTTTGTGCTTATTTTTATTCATGTGTTGTGCCACGAGTAAGACGAGAATGAAAAGTCCGCACCTGCAGAGCTTCATGCAGGTGTAAGACTGCTTACTATGAGAGGTCGCCCGGTATTTTATAGCGAAATAACGTTTACGAAGCACATATTTCAGTTCCCTGCACCATTCAGTACCCGGCACGTATTTCAAAACGCCTTGACTTGTGAAATTAAACTCGTCGCTCGCGTAGGTGTGAGAACCTCTACCACACTTCGTGGTATTCCCCTATCCCACACTTGGGACGCGGCAGGTCGTCTGAGAAGCCTGCATTTTATCCTGTTAATGTTTTCGAGCTCCTCAAACCAGAAGCTCGTCAAAGTTATTTTCGGAAATCATGATTGTTTTGTTAGATTTTGTCTTGAAGCGGATTGTAATTGGAGTATTCGGAGACAATCTAAAGCTCGGAATTAAGTCAACTATTATAGACGACGTAACGATTATTACGAAAACGAAAACTTAGATTTCGAACCATGGGAAAATGTTCGCAAAAATCATCCGCTTAGTCGAAACAATCAGCCAAACCAATTACCATTAAGCTCAGATCAAGAGACCCATCAGAAACCCATCATTAGGAATAATTACAAAATTCACTTAATGCCCAGGCATTCTCTCATATTTGTACTCGTATTCAATGAAACGAAATGTTTTCACTTCATAGATTTCTTATTGCTTGCCTTTCTCCGCTTGCCACACACCATTTACACCTGACTCTTTAATTATTAAAAGCAAAATCCCAGTTAAAAACATAATTAATTCCAAAGGTGTGCCTTCGTCTATAAGGTGTATCTACACGGCTGAAACAGACAAAATTGAAAGAAAAAAAAATCGAATTTTTCAGTCCAGTACACATAGATTGCACCTTAAAGTGAAGACCGAAAAAAAAATCAACCAAAACGCCCCACCACTAGTTGACCAGATTTGTTTTGCTTTTTTTTTTTTAATATTATTCCTTACCGACCACCAACCGACCACAATGTTCTCTTTTCAAAGAGTATCTTTGCAAAAATCCACTTAGATAGCTGAGCCGGTCCCAATTCAAATTCGAGATATCTCTCAAAAAATCTTGGCCGAAGAGAGAGTCAAGAGAGTGTTCATTTTGCTGAGAGATCACCAAGTTTGTCTGGCTTATTGCACTTTACATGATCGTATCAAGCATAGCAAATATTAACAAAGCCTTCTTTCTCATTTCTTGTTTGAGGCCTATAAAACCAGAAATTTACAATCGCTAAAAACCCAGCAATACGAGTAATGAAAACAGCAAAAACAAAAAGTATTGTATCTAAACCTAAGCACAAACACTGGCTCCTAAAGAAGTGCGGTTTTGCAGGCCCACAACTTCAAGAATTCAAAGTAAAAGGCAACAAGTTGAGTTAAGTCACTGCTGAGGCTTCTTGCACTCAGTAGAGTGCAAGATACACATACTTTTCCAACTTCAAGCCCGGCTTTGAATGGTGGTGGTGTTGGAAAAAAAACAAAAAAAAACAATAACAAAAAAACACAACAACCATCTACTTCAACAGAAGTAGAAGTGCACCACCGCAAAGAGATTGTGGTTGCCTAAGATTTTCAGATTCTTCAACTTCAGTTGGCTTGTAGCGTGCCACCTGACTGGATGGATTCTCTTGTGCGATACGAGTATCTTGTGCTTAGTTTCGATTAGTCTTTTCTTCTTCTTTTTGTTTTGTTGTGAACGTAGAGTAGTGCTCTTTTGTTTTTATCGTGTTTGCGTTTTCATACCCTAAAACATAAGAAAAAAAAAATTATTTATGCATTTTTGTGTTGTCGTGTTTTTCGCGAGTCAACTTTTCTCAGCTCATCACCTGGGCGAGGTGTGTGTATGATAACTTGTTCGACGGCGGTTTTACCTTTCGGTGCCTTCTTTTCGTTGTTTCGTAGACCATAGCACTTGCTGAAAAATAAAACTTTCAATTGTAACAAGTGAAATTTGTTTTAAGAGTTTTTTTTTTGTTTACAATCGTAAAAATGACTGATTAATTAACCGAAGGTCTAAAAGATCAAGTTTTTCATGATTTTAAGCTATCCACACATGATTTATGGATAATTTTCGTATAGAAGAATCTCCCAGATTTACATCTAGTTGGTTTTTCACAAAATCGATCAGACAACCGTTAAGTAATGCCTTGTGGAATCTAAGTGGATCGTATTTGAATTTTATTGCAAATATTTGCTATTTACTGAAAGTTGATCGGTGAAAACCTTTCGTGAAAGGTCACTCGGCTAAAACTGCTCATATTTTATAGTTTTATAGTATTTTTGTTTTCCTACTGCGGTTTGAATATGAAACAAAATCCGGAAAGAATAAAGGGAAATCCATAAAGATAACCTTAATTTGAAGTGTGCAGTGTGTCGGTGTCGGTGTTTTCTGTGGTTTCTGTGGTGCAAAAAAAGTAAATTAAGTCAGTGGAATTGTTTTGACAAGTGTACTCGTACACTATACATATTGTATAGTAGTATCTAGTTACAAGAATTACCACTAGATGTAGAAATTACCAGCTCGAATGGATAACGTACTCGTATTCCTCCTATAACTGAAGGTAAACTTGAAAACACACAGAATATTCTTTTAGTACTGGTGGCATTTTTTAACAGGAAATCTTTCGTCATTAATGAAAGGAGAAGATGATGAAAACAATTAAGGCTTCTTCTTCTTTTTCATCTCCTTAGGGCTGTACGAGTAAAGAGAATATGCAATTAATTTTCATGATGAAGTTGAAGTTTACTCTTCGGGTTAAGAAGTTGAGGACCCATTCGTAAATCTTGGATCTTGATTGTTTCTTTCGTTCTGTGTTTTGTTTTTTTTTTTTTTTTGTGTTTTATGATATCTTTATTCTACGGATAACTGTGCCATGGGCATCATTTCATCATCAAAAACATTATCATCATCTTTGCAGTATTATAGTTTAGGGTATGTTTGAACCACAAAAGACAGGGCAACCTTAGAGTACGTTAAGTAGTCGTAGCATAGATTTTCAATGTTTCGTGTGCCTGTGATCCCCGGGAATAATGGCGAAATTTCATCATCAACAACATCAACGTCATCTTAGATGACCATCTTAAGATACGAGGGTTTTTCTTCGTTAGTAAGTGTACGTTTTTATTCAGTTTTATTTCATTTTGTTTAGGCACGAGTTTATATGTATTCACAAGTATGATTTCATTTGAATTGGGGTTGAGAAAGTTAGGCAACTAGTTTCGTCTGAAATATGAAAGTTTGCCTAGTCTGCCTGTTGGTCTGATGGTCTGATGGTGTGTACTAGAGTGCTGGGAGATTTTATTGCCCACCGCATACTTATTCTACATATTTTATGAAAATTGGACGCTGTGAAATAAAGTTGTAAGTTTAATGGGTTTCAAAATATGAAAATAAAGTTGGCGAAATACGATATGAATTTTCATGGTCGAAAACAGTTGTTCAACTGACCTTAGGGTAGTTTCGTAAACTCGTAAACTCTTTCTGTTTCTGCTTCTGTTTCCGTATCTGTTTCTATGTTTGTTTTTTTTTTTTCATTGTGAGTAGGACTATGGATAAGGAAGATTACCTTGTTTGTGGTTGAAATTTATCTGATTGGCAATTGAGCATAAAAACTACTTAAGCTAAGATAACCGTGTGGAGAAGGTTAAGTTCGTCAGATGTCCGTACATATGTATGTTTCGCATTGAAAGGCATCTTTTGCCAACCGGTTGTTCAACATGTTTTTTTCTAAAGCCGGTCAGTACGAGTACAGTGAAAAGTTAAATTTTAAATAAATTTGCTACGGGTAAAAACTTAACTATTTGAGAATCAGGTTTGAAGATGGCTTTTGCCGAAATACCGCATCAAATAGAGTTCAATGGATTTTTAAATGAGAAAAGACCCGTTTTAAGTAGATTATTTACGGGTCACCTTTTATATATCAGAACTGTTTATTTTTGAAGGTATAAGATGCAGTGATTCGCCTTCAGTTTCTACGTCAAGTAGCAACACCTTTGACAGGCAAGAGAATTTAAGATTTAAGTTGTGACGCAATTTGATGAAGATTTTTTGGGTCTCTCTGCCAAATTGTGAATATTGCGATATGTTCACTCGTGATTCATAAATGCCATAGTGGGCGTATCTTGAGAGCCATAATATGTACAAATTAGCCTTGATGATATGTTTTTCTTTTTTTTAACTCTTTTTGCAGACACAGTGAAGAGTCGATTTGAATCACCACTCTGCGGACTCAAAGTTATGTCATACAGATGTGAGCTTCACCTTGGTGAATAAAATTTTAAATACGAATGTCCACTATCAGATGTATGACTTGAGTTATTACTGACACATGTATAACTTGTAGATGAATTTGCATTGCCTCAATCATGATAGCATCTTGACCTGCTGAAATATATAATTTTGATGAATATAAGAGTTTGCCTTCAGAGCGTCATCGAAAATAACCATTAAGGGCAAAAATGATGGTTAATATTCATCCAAAGGTGTTGAAATAAGTGTGGTAAGGATTGTGGAACGTAGATCGTAAGCCACAGACAGGAAAAAAAAAAATCTCAAAGCAACAGCTTATTTAAGAACATTTTGTATTGACCAAGATCTTTACTCATGATCAGCTTTGCAACATAGTAAACCAAGCTTAATCTCATAGATATCCGCAGATTTTCGACACTAGTCATCAAGTCATCATCTAAAAACTTTACGGGGTAATGGATGTCACACTGAAATTACGGCACTATAAAGTGCCTAATCAAATTACCTCCTCTGGCCTGAAGTCACACTACTATTCCATATGTCAGTCGGTTATTGACACAAGGTCTTAGGCATTCTCAGGAGCGACTTCAATCAAATTACCTCTTCTGGCCTGAGGTCAAACTGCTACTCCATATGCCAGTCGGTTATTGAAGCAAGGTCTTAGGCATTCTGAGGAGCATGGATCATCTATAGTTGGCGCAGTTGTGGCAAAATGCTTTCTTATGGATCGAGCAAAAGTCCGGTGATCGCTGCCTTAACACTTTGTTGTCATCAAATCGGCGGAGGATTTAGATATGATCGTCTTAATTGATTACTCTGTCTAACAAAAGGATTTTAGTCTTCTACCACTAAACCAACTGGAATAGTCTTTCCATATTCCAAGCACCGGCTGCGACTCTTCTAAGGGCCGACTGTAACTCTACTTTCTGGTCAAAACACATTTCCTGGAGTAGGATATCTCTGCAGTAGCCTTGAGAGAAGACTCTATTCTGCCTGTCCTTCTTTATAAAGCAGTTTTAAATTCGTCGTTGATGTATTTATTGACGCAGAGGCTTTATGGTGGGAACGGGCTAAAAGAAGAATTTATTATTTCAATTCTGATAGCGGCTTGTCATTGCTTGACAGTGATATCGTAATTGTAATGATAGATTTTAAGAGGTAGAAACGATCCATGGACTTCTGCTATGCCAACTGCCTAGTTGAAGACACAATATTTAAGCGCTGACCTTATGGCAATATCAGCGTGATATCATCTGATTTTTTTTTTTTTTTTTTTTTTTCCCCGGCGAGGGCAGGTGAAAATCTTCCATCAGACACTATGAGGATCAGAAGCGCGTGCTCATAGTAGTGTGAGATTCTTACTCACTAAAAACACCTCCCTTCGTTGTTAATTTTAATACCGCAACTAAGTAGAACTTATCAAGCAGTTTTTATTTCATAAGTTAATCACGATTGTTAGGACACTTTACAATGGAAGACCCTACATATTCCGCTTTCTTAATGCGGTTTCAATTTATCGCGCAAGGTCCAACGGTTTAGTTCGTTGAAGACGGCGTAGTATGTTTCGTTCGTCCAAGATTTCTAGGACTGTATTGTTGATATGGCCGCTTTATGTTTTCTTGCGCAGTTCCTGACTTCATCTTCCACGAAAGGAACTCCGAGGTCTCGATGCAGGTCATTATTTCTTATAAACCATGGGGCACGCACAAATTGTCGTAGCACTTTATTTTCAAAAGTTTGTATTATATTTATATTTGATTTCTTAGTACAACCCCAGAGTTGTATACCATAGGTCCACACCGGCTTTAGAACTTGCTTATAAAGAAGCAGCTTGTTTTCTAAGCTTAGCTTGGAATATTTACCAAGTAGCCAGTACATTTCTTTGTATTTGGCCTCTAGTTCTTTTCGTTTCTTTTTAACATGCGTTTTCCATTTAAGCTTCGCGTCAAGTGTCATTCCCAAATACTTAGCTTCGTTTGCAAAGGGGATACACACCGAGTTTATAGAAATGGGCAAGTGATTTATCTTTCTGTAGGTGAAGTCAACATGTACAGATTTTGTCTCATTAAGGGTAATTCGCCAGATCTTTGTCCACTCGTAGACTTTATTTAAAGCAGTCTGAAGTTTCGCCGTTGAGTCTTCTATTGATTCTCCAACCGCTAAGATAGCGGTGTCGTCAGCAAAAGTAGCGAGAACAGTATCCTCGACGTGTGGTATATCTCTTGTATATAAAAGGTACAAAAGTGGGCCCAGTACGCTTCCCTGCGGTACTCCGGCTAGGATATCTTTAAATTTCGAAACATCATTTCCGTATCGAACGCGAAAAATTCTATTTTCAAAATAGCTTGTCAATATATTATAAAGCTTTAATGGCAAAATTCGTAGCAGTTTGAACTTCAAACCTTCATGCCATACTTTGTCAAAAGCTTGTGAGACGTCAAGAAATACGCTCGAACAAATCTTTTTTTCTTCCAGGGATTTTTCAATTACATCAGTAATTCTATGCACCTGATCAATTGTTGAATGCTTAGTCCGAAATCCAAATTGATGGTTGGGAATAAGATTTTGGTTTTCGATAATTGGGAGAAGACGTTTTAGCAAAATCCTCTCAAAGATTTTCGACAGGATCGGTAGAAGAGAAATGGGTCTGTATGATTTTTTATCGTTTGGAGGTTTTCCTGGTTTTAGTACCATAATGACTTCAGCAACTTTCCACTGACTTGGCACGTATTCAAGCCTCAGAGCCGCGTTAATAATGTGTAAGAGCTTTATAAGTGCTTTTTGAGGTAGCATTTTCAGAACTTCTCCGGTAATAAGGTCATACCCCGGAGCCTTCTTTGGTTTTAATTTCCTTATTACAGTTTTAATTTCAGCAAGAGTTGCATTTGTCATTACAAAATTACTATATGCTATTTCTAAAGAACTGGTGCCGGGTACCAGTGTTGGGCCGTCGGAGGGCTTGAAAATTTCTTCAAGATAGTCGGCAAAAACCTCCGCTTTTTCCTTATCCCCTTTAGCCCATTCGTTATTGCCGACCTTGATTGGTGGCGCGGGGGTTTTGGGCCTTTTTAAGCATTTTAAAGCTTTCCAAAGCGAGTAATTTGTTTCTTTTCCTGCCGTCAGGTTTTGAACATATGTATTTACTTCGGAATTTCTGTAACTTTTAAGAGTCTCCTTGAGCAGATTACAGAGCCTGTTTAATCGTGTTTTATCCTGCGGCGCTCGAGTTGTTTGCCATCTTTTGCGAGCTTTTCTTTTTTCTCTTATCATATCTTTTACCTCAGGCGGGTAGTTTAAGTTATGTTAAGCCGTGTTTTTTCGATGACAAGGTGTATTGTTCCACGCAGCACATTGGACTATTTCAACGAAAGAATCCACTTCGATTTCGAGTTCAAGTGCTGCTTTAAGTGAAACGTCTAGTTCTAGGTTATTATTAATCTCATTTCTGAATCCTTCCCAATTAGTATTTCGTCCAGTTAGTCTTAATGGTCCTTGTTTTTTAATAAACGTGTCGTTCATTGTCAGTATGACTGGAGAATGATCGGAGGAAAGATCGAAGCTTTCATTAACGTTTATATCCGAGTTACGAATTCCTTTAACAACGAAGAAATCGACATGATCGGGTATTTTCGTTGTATCTGTTGGCCAATAAGTCGGCTTGCCCGTTGAATAGAAGTCACAATTGTGTTCCATAGAGTATTTTACCCTTTTGGGAGACACATCTTGATCCCCAAAAAGTGTGTTTGGCATTGAAATCACCGCCAATTATAAAAGCCGATCCAAGAGAATTGAATATATTATTAAATATATGTTTTGAAGGCGTAAATCGTGGAGGACAGTAGATGGCTGAAATAGTAAAGGAGTTCCGTACCAATTTTACGCGCACCGCAATTTGTTGTACAGACTCGAGCTCTACTTTTATATCTTCGTTGTGCTCAAGAGACTCTTTAATGTATACAGAGGATGCGCCTCTCGCGTTTCCCGAAGGGTGATACGCGTAGTAATCTTTAAAACCTCTAATTTTTGCAGATGACCCATTTTTCAAGTGGGTTTCGGAAATCAAACAAACGTCAATGTCGTTTTTCCTTAGGAATAACTCAAGTTCATAAAGTTTTTCTAAGATTCCGTTTGCATTCCAGGTGAGTACGTTTAATTTTTCCCTTTTAATTTTTTAGGCGAAGGACGTTTTTTATTGAACCTATTTTCAAACTTCTTTAGCTTATCTAAAATAAGTTCATTGATTTTGTTTTGCTGCTCAAGCTGCGCGAGAATAACGGAAAATACTTGGGAAGCAGGATCTCCGGAATCTTTTGCCTTTAGCTTGGTAGCTTCAGCGTATGTAAGTTTTTCCGATGCTTTCTTTTCAACACTGGAATCAATCACTTTCGCCTTGGCGTTTTTAACGATATTTTGAGCAGATCCCGATGTTTTTTCTTTAGTTTTGGGCTTCTCTTTTTGTGGCTTAAATAACTTGTCACGTCTATTTTGCAACTCCTTTGCTACTTCACAGCCACGGAAATTTGCTACGTGTTTACCCCTGCAGTTAACACAAGTCGGAGGGGTTTGTTTGCTTACGTTGCATTCTTTGGACAGGTGTTTACCTGCGCATTTTACGCACCGAGGCTCTTTTTGGCAGTAAGCTTGCGTATGGTTAAATTCCTGGCATCGCTTACACTGCGGGATCAGTTTCGAGTTTTTGCGTCGAGGCTCAATTTTAACAATAATGTTGAGGATTGACTTAATATCGTATATTTTTTGGGTATTTTCAGTGTTCTCAAAGGTTAGCATAAAGAGGGGAAGGCTACGTTTAACTGTCATATTCTTTCCTTCAATTTTTTGTTTCTCTCGCTTTTCGATGTTGACGACATCAATGATTTTAAAACCCTTGTTTTTTAAATCACTTACGATATCTTCTTTTGGGCAAGACGGATGCAATCCTCTGGCGACGACACGAATAGGTCTTTCGCACTTGTTCTCGTATGTGAACCATTGGATTTTTTCGACGCTTAACTTGCGAGAAAGAATGCGATAGTTGTCAGCGTCCTTGACGTTGACTTTCCATACATTATTATTGCGCGATGTTACTATATAGTCCGATCTCGGCAGGGTCATCAATATGTTTTGGAGTTTCTTGTAATCTGAAACTCCAGTGACATTGATTGGCGGGGGTGTTCGTTGTTTTTCCGCTTTGATTTTTTCAGGACTCATGTTATTGTTGCCATTTTTCTTCGATTCATCTCCCTTTGCTTCACGTTGAGAGACGATTTTGGGAGAAGACGCAGCTTTACGCTTTTTTCCGGGACGTTTTTGCAAGATCCAGTCGGTTTCTCGACCTAGCTCTTCTTCATCTGTTTCGTAGATATTTTTAACAGATTCAATAGACATAACGTCGCTGTTTGACTTTTCCTTGGTTTTCAGTTTTTCCAGTTCTTTTTTAAGATCTTCGCATATCGCTTCCATTTTGGTTAGCCTAGTACGAAGTTCGGTATTTTCGTCTTTCAGGCTATTTATTTTCGCTGAAGTCCATTCTTCGCAAGACGAAGTTTTTGGTGTCGTTGGACTTCTCTTGTTATTTTCTTGTTTTGGAGATCTAGGTGGTGGAGATCTCAAAACTCGTGAACTTTTTCCGAACGGGTTGATAAGATGCAATAATTGGCTCGCCCCAGAATCCATCGAGCCGACCTCCGTAGAGGGTGGATTTTCCAGCATGGCTGGTCTGCCACCTGGGGTAATAATTCCATTTGTTTTACTCATTGCATAATTAGTATACACTTCGCGCTCGGTATACTGAGGGTGCATTTTAGTCGCCTCTTACGACAGGCATGCATACCTCGGGTATATTCTAACCCCTACCCGAAGGGGTATGATATGAAGCGAACATATCAAGTGAGTAGCTAACGATTTATAAGTTGTATTAACGATGTAGTGTAGCTCAAGTAAAAGTTCGCTTTTCAGCAGTAAATATCAGTACCTTACAATTATTTCTAGATAAAAGGGTTTGTCAACATAAAAGCGAAAACAATCAATAGGTCTGAACTCATAATTCCGGGCGTACTGTACAACATGACAGCGGTAGAAACATCAATGCTGTAGCTGCACTGACCGAAAATGCATCAAACTAGTGTGCAGAAGGACCATTAAAACTACAATTCACCAACTAGTCCAGCTCCAAACAATATAATGGCACAATATACGCCAATCAGCAAGACTATGACCAAAATACGCAAATCGAGGAATGGTCCGACAGGCATGGAGGAATCTCAAACTACAGGATGCCAATCGCCGCTATGTGTAGCATGTTTGCTATTGATGGGCGGATCTCGTTGGGCATTAAAGCAAAATTCTCAGGCTAACCACTTTGCCTTTGAAGTGTTTTCGTTCTTGATGGGCCACAGTCTTATCGGCTTCTTGCATTCATCCAAATTCGGGAAGAATAGTAAAAAAAATACTCAAAGCCACATCAATACTGGCTGAAATTCCACCTCTGGCGATGATCAACTCTGAAATGTATCTTCTAAGTGGCTTTCAAAAGGAGTCCGCCTACGCACACTTACCCTCGGCTCTGGTGCCGGTAATTGCAAACAACTGAATAGAAAACAGCACAAGGGAATTCATCGACATAACGTTACTTGTAAACCTAATCTTATTAACTTACATTCAAGTAGTCAAAGAATCGAACCTATGGACTGGCGGACTGATTGCCTTGGCTGGCCCCAATCACTGCCCATGTTACAATTAGGCGCACTAAACGTTCTATACGGCTAAAAACTCAACACAAACCTTCCGGCCTCTCGAAATTTTGATAGATTTTTGCATTTAAAATACGAGTATGTACCCGGTATTTTATTTTTTTTTTGGAAAAATTTTGAAAGTTGTTTTAGTTTTGTCCATGAACATGAATTTTTTTTCGCTTGTTTTACAATTGACAATTTTACAATTGCTTTACCTTTTGGAAATGTATATCTTTTTGTTAAACAAATGTATATTGTGGCCTCGAAATTTGAATAAGCAACAAGTTCCCGGACACACAACGTCCTCTACAATTACAAATATTGCAACCGCGAAAAAAAGTTGGTGGGCATTGGTGGCGTCTCTGCTGGGCATTTCCAAGCTTAGGCAGAACGTCTCTTGTGCTTAACGTGGAGTCCTGCCATTATGGCCTTATCCCACGGGATGACCATACATCCATGGGAGCAAGGATACGCCTTGCCATCGCTCTCCGTCAATCCATTGATACCAATTCGAAACTGTGTTGCCGGCACAAGTTCCACCTTTGGTATGAGTCGAAGCCGACCTAAAACCTCTTACTGCTCTTTGGGTCGCAGCAGCCAGTACTTATTGCAACTCTACATTGGGTCAAACCAAAGGAAGACCCTTTCCGCGATTTTGGGTTTAAACCGCAGCCACCATGACGCTCCCGCAAGGGGGCCTACCTCAAACAAGTCAGGCCCGGACCGAGATCCTGACTCCCATGGTACCGTGATTTAAGTAGGGACTACCGGTGGTCCAGCCGACAACAAGACCTATGACCGGCAACTTGTGACTGATCGAATCGTAGCAACCTTCGGTAGCGTCACCTGAAGATGATTACGATAAGACCAGTACTTTGCTCTGCCCCCATTCATTATTAGACAACGTCATTAAACGGCGAAGCCTTGATAATTGGACGGGGGCCCTCCAAGCTTGGGCAGCACAATCAGCGAAGTCATGCACTATGGTAAGCGCATTTTAAAATGAGCATTTACTTGAAGATTGTAATGAAAAACGTTTATTAAGTTGATAGAGAAGAGCCATTCGATGGACTGCGGAAGCAAAGATAACCCTGAGTACAGGATCAAACACCACCTAGATCTTTCATTCTGAATTATTGAGGGTCTGCGGAGTATAGATTACCGTTTAATTCATATTTTACTGCCTTGAAGATGGCTTTCGACAATCTTGTATCGAAATGTTTATTCATTAATCTAAATCTAGGTAGGTAGATAGGTAAGTAAGAGTGGCTGTTGGAAGCACCAACCCACTTAGACCTATTGGCCCATTGATGGATTTCTTAGATCCTCTTACTAATGGAACCAGTTTGAGCTTACGATGAAGCGTAGGAGACTGTTTACGTGTATATTTTTTAGATCGTTTAGGTCATTGTAGGTTATTAGCTCCTAAGTGAAGTTTTCTTCTGTGGGAGAGAGCTGGACATGTACAGAGTAGGTGGAGAATTGTCTCCTCTTCCTCCTCGTCCATGCAGCTTCTACAGAAATCGTTTGTAAAACCACCAAGCCTTCTTTCGTTCTTGCCTATGAGGCAGTGTCCAGTGATGAAACCTATGATGGCGCTGAGATGTGTCCTATTTACTCGTAGAAGGATCAGACTCTTAAAGCGATTCGGATCTAGCTAGTCGCTAGGCATGTTGGTCCAACAGTCCACCTAAGGTCTGTTCCTTTATTGACATCCAGCTTTAATATTAATTTTCACGTAGCGATTGGTATACCTATGCTACGCTTTTCCGGTAGAATAGGTAGAGTGGTTCCAATTTTGTGGATTTCATCGACCCTACAGTTCCCTGGAATGTCTCTGTGGCCCGGCATCCAGCAAAGGTGAAGGTTAAACTGCTCTGCCATCTCCATAAGTGATGATCGGCATCCAAGGGTGGTTTTCGAATTTAATGCGACTGAGTCCAGAGACTAGATAGAGGCCAGACTATCCCAATAGATGCGGATATCTTTTCCAGATACCACGTTTTTTTTCAGGCAGGACAGAGCTTAACAATGAAAACTGTAAACAGAATGAAAAGGAAAAATAAGAAATAGGAACAGTATTCGTACAGGTGTTTTAAATCTGTATCAAATGTCATTCAATTTATGATGGGCTGAAGTGGATAATTTGATATAACTCAATGTTCGTGCATTCGCTGGATTTAGAACTTCACCTAGGTCCTTTTCAACATTTCCGTTTACTCGTTTTCCTGGATTTGCTTGGAATATGACCATAGTATACCAAACAGTGAGGGCAGTTCCACAATGTTACCAATCCTGCTTGCCTTTCCTACCCTCATGCGTAGGAGTAGTATGCAATCTTCTCATTTAAATTCTTTGATTTATGGGATGAGAGTGTGTTGAGTACGATGTACTCGAAGAAAGGTTTGGCACCTCTTTTTCCTGGCTTGCTGCGAAAATTCTCCTTTTAAGTGGAGAAGAATTAGAATTTATCAGGGACGAATGGTACCTAATTGTTTCCTTTGTTCTTCTATCCGCTGTTTTGTTATCCCTAAACCAACATGGACAGGCACCCCGGCTAAAGATACGTTGGGGTTGGAATTGCTACTACTTCGAATGTATTCTAAAGAAGAACACTTATTCAGTCCTCTACGTAGTCCATTTAGGATATCGAAATTTTCGGTGAAGATTATCGTCTTTTAGGGCATAGCTTGAGCGATTGACATCCCTTTAGCTCTGCTAAATATATATCCTGACAGGAGTCCTTAATTTACAATTTCAGTTCCTCCATTGAATTTCAGCTCAATAACTGCATATGGAGAGTTTCTCTCGTTGTACGAGCCATCGGTGTACAAAATCCTGTCTGCCTAATAAGCGGAAGTCATATTTGGATGCAGAGCGTGGAATTAACTTTCATTGTTATTAAAGGAGCGCCTGAATAGCCGGTTTTTTGGGTTGCTAATAAGGACGAATGTTTCTTATGGCGGAGGTAGAACACTCACCACTGATTTCTTTATTAATAAGTGCTCCTTTCATGGCCTTATGTAGCGCATGCATAATTTCGGCTAGGATTTTACTTGCAAGATTGATTGCTCTCTTTCTTCCAAGTTGTTCAGACCTTGTATACCCAGCTGCTATTCGAAGTTCTGTAATTGGTGTCGATTTTAAAGCATCTGTTGCCGTGCGAAAACATTGATATGTTCAGTGTCCGTTTTTGAAAACAATCATACTATGTTGAAGAGTGCCTTCTACCAGCGTCTTAGCTATTTTAAGTGTGGTTTCCAAGTGTGATCCCTTTCGGCGGGAACAAATCATTTTCAATGCGTTGTTTCGCATTTTTAATTTGAGTCCCATTTAAAGTTGCCAGTGAAAAAAACTCTGAGTATTTTTATCTGCCTTTGAATTGGAATTGTAACTTCCCGAAGGATAAGCAGAGACGTTGTGCATTTTCTTTTCCTGCAGATGTGCAGAACTTCCGTTTTTGCACCTCTATCCTGCGCCCAGGTATAAATGGCTAGGTCTGCTGCTTCCAAAAGTTCCTTAACACAGATTGCATCTCCAGAAGTTAGCACATTGTAGTTATAAGCATAGATTCAAATGAAATCGAGGTTATATTTTGGTAGAGCTAGTTCTGTAATCAGTGAGTTGATGTGTGCGTTGTAAATTACCCCAGGTAGAGGAAACGTGAAATGTAGGTATACCATCAACGTTAATTTGGAATGTTCTTCCTGATAAAAAAAACATCATGATTTTTTGGATGCCTCTGGGCAGACCGTTACTCAATCAAATAACTTTCCTAAGTCACTCGACATGAGTACACTATACTTTCAACAGGATAAGTTTTCTGTTATCTTATGTTCCAACAGGTGAATGTTTGAATACCCCGATGTATTTGGCCTAAGGGCATATTTTGTTGGGTTCTTATTTTTCTCCATTTTCCACCCGACACGTCTGGCTGGGATTTTTTCAAAAACCTTAGAGAGGACGGGAATGAGAGAAATAAACGATACTCCTCAAAAAGGTGGTAGTTTGGCGACTTTTTGGGGATAGGATTTAGCTTCGTAAAGAAAAGTTGCAATACTAAGGAAGATTTATGAACACAATGTTGTCCGTAATCTTATCGTCACCTGGTGTAGTCCCTTTCGTTGTCTGTAGAGTATTTACGAGTTCGACAGGTGTTATTTCTTCCATTAAATATTGAGCATGATCTGTGATAATAGCGAGATGGCTTATTTCGAAAAAATTCTTGTTTTGGATCGCGCTTGACACCTTTTTTTTTTTAAATAAAACGCAAACCATTTGAGATATTTCAAAAACTTTATTATCGGCTTGAAGTACAATCAAAACATTTATGAATGGAACTCGACTTCGTTCATATGGCCACCGCGGGCACGTTTGCAGCGGTCGATTCGTTGGACCCAATTTTCAACGACTCGGTCACACATTTCGGCCGAAACGGCCGCTATTTCGCGTTCAATGTTGGCTCTGAGCTCTTCCAACGTCGTCGGCGTGTTGGCATAAACCAATGATTTAACGTAGCCCTACAGAAAATAGTCAAGCGGCGTTAAATCGCACAAACGTGGCCGCCTGGACTGGCCCATGTCTTGAGATAACACGCTCACCATACTTACTCTTCAATAAGTCGATTGTAGCGTGTGCTGTTTGACTTCTGGCATCATCCTGTTGAAACCACATGTCGTCCAAGTCCATATCTTCCAATTCGGGCCAAAAATAATCGGTGAACATGGCGCGATAACGCTGACCATTCACAGTAACGTGACTATCGTTTTCGTCGACGAAAAAATATGGCCCAATAACGCCGCCGGCATGCAAACCGCACCAAACAGTTATTTTTTGTGGATGAAGTGTTTATTCATGAAGCACATGTGGATTTTCACCCGACCAATAACGCATATTTTGCTTATTGACGAACCCATTGAGCCAAAAATGAACTTCGTCACTGAAAATGATTTTGCGATGAAATTCGCATCTTCTCCATACCTCAATCGGAGAACGTACGTCGCTTCAAATGGTCCATCGGCTTCAATTCTTGAGTCAGCTTGATCTTGTATGGGTGTAAACCAAGATCCTTACGCAAAATACGCCATAATGTGGTCTGAGTGATGCCCAATTCTTGAGAACGCAGTGGAATTCACTGATTTGGATCGTTTGTTACGGACGCCTAAACGGCAGCTATATTTTCGACACTTCGACCAACCCCTTGTCTCACTGATACGGCAACATCACACAACGAATATGTAGACCCAAATTTTTGCACTAAACTTGTTATTGCCTGTCTACTAGGGCGAGAATTACGACCGAAAATTGGAGTTAACGCTCTTAAAGTTGCAGTCACCGACTCCGAATTTCGGTAGAAAATTTTTACAATTTGCAGACGTTGCTCGTTGAGTTTACTGAATAAATTGACAGCGACAGTTTGATGATTAGTGAAAGAGTGCGTTCACAAATTAAATTCAAAGTTATCAAGTCCCTATTGGAAAACCCTTTAGCAATAGTTGCTCCTTCAATGTTCGTTAGAATCGATCCCGAAGCACTCTTGGTATGAAGCTTGTGCATATGTACACATATTCCTCATGACATTTGTTGTTGACTGCCTTTAGTGGTGGTAAAAATATGAGAGGACTTCTTAACAATTCATTATTGCAACTGTCCACAGGGGCATTATTCACAAGTTGTTCAGCTGAGACTCTTCTTTTAGTTGACGGTTTGTGACTCTTCATTTGAGGGAAACCCGTCATCTACTTCGATATTAAGTTTTCCTAGAAGAGTCGTAAGAAATATGAAAATCAAGAATTCCAATGTATAGTTTCTCAATGCAAGACCAGAATCTAAACTTTCGTGATTTCCTGCTGCTGGCATGCTCCTTTGAACATTGAACTACGAATACTTCTTTGAGGATATCTTTTTATGTTCCAACTTCAAGAATAATTGTCTGGTACAGAGCAGGATATCTTCATTCGCTTCGGCCATCCATTTGATTTCTTATGAGTGGTCATTAACAGAGTAAATAGCGAAGTCGGGTTCGTCGATGTTGTGTGTCCCTTCTTATAGACATCTATAGGGTCTTTCAATAAGGACGCTCGATTTTTAAATGTAAATAAAACAAATTGTGTGTGAGATATTCACTCTTTTTTTTTACTTGAAAGAACATTTTGTGCCATAAAGTATGGAATATAATTCCCGCTGCGTCTTTGCTTGGTGGTGCTACCACATATGCACACATTATGCACATATCGAATGAATCTGGCTGAATTTGTTGGATGGCATCCATTATGTTGACACTGAGTGGATTAATTCTTTGGCGTTTATTCGCATAAACCTGCGATTTAAGATAGCCCCAAAAGAAGAAGTCTAAATGCGTTATATCGCACGATATCAGTGGTCAGTTAACGTGAGATAATAATGCCCTCAAATCGCTCATGCAAAATGTCCATCGTGGCATGCGCTATGCGGAACATAGCGCCGTCCTATTGGAACCACAGGACGTCTGTATCCATATCATTAGGTTACTTATCATGGATCTGTAGCGCTAGGCGTTGACAGTTAAGATAATGCCAGTCTCGTTTTGGAAGATTATTTCAGACAGAAATCCTCACCAAATAGTGACTTTCTTAGAATCTATTTTGTGCTGATGTATCTCGTGTGGATTGGTGTCGTCCCAAATCCAACAAATTTACTTATTCACACATTGATTCATCACAAAATGGACCTCATCGCTTTAAAAAAAAAATAAAAATCAAACGTCCACATAATACTCAATAGTTGGTGCAGTTAAAGGTGTCTCCTTTCTTGAGGATTGGCAAAGTAATAATAGTAAAGGGTATATTCATCAGGCATACTTTCCTCCGACCAATCTTGAAAATGAGTAAGTGTATACTATCTTCCATCTTTCTATACTATCTTCGACCCTTTCAAATCTCTTCCAGCTATCGCTCCCTCAAGGTGAATTTCTACAGATATGGAAGTCTTCTTTCATAACACCGATACACAAAAAGGGATTAAAGAGCGAAGTCACTAATTGCCGCCCCATAAGCCTTAAGCTTCCAGTTCAAATCTCTTATTTCCCCTAATCAACACGGTTTTCTGAAAGGTAGATCAACTACCACTAAGCACGTCGAAATCGTGTCCTCTGTTATCTCAGCCTTAAAAAGTGATACAGAAGTTGACGTTATAACAACTGATTTCAGTATGGCTTTTGACAAGGTATCTCATTAACTAATCCTTTCAAATTATCAGTCCTGGGCTTTCAGCCTATTTTGCTAAAATGGATATCTTCTTACCTGCATAATCGTTTCTATAGTGTTCGTTTCAGGTCTGTCCTGTCGGCCCCTGTCTTGGCCACTTCAGGTCTTCCTCAAGGTAGTCACCTAGGTCCACTCCTTTTCATCCTAACCATTAACGATCCTGAAAAGGTCACTTATATCTCTTGTTCAGTCTATCCGTGACTTTGGCATATTATGCGACTGGGAGCTTAGCTTCCGCTCTCATATTGATGAGATAATTACTAAAGCAAACTCATCACTTGGTTTCGTAAAAAGATGGACGTTACCAGGTCACTATACATTACTCACGTTCGTCAACTTCTCGAATACGCTAGCGAAGCGTGGTGTCCCTTTCAACGAGTTCATGTCTCCCGAATTGAGAGCATCCAGGGTCGTTTCTTTCGATTTACTATTCGAGGTCTACCTTGGAACGATACTCTAATATTACCTTCCGATCGAGACCGTCTCAAACTCATTAACCTGAATACCCTTGAGGAACGAAGGGACGCAGCTGACCTCCTTTTCATTCACCGACTCCTCTCAGTCTCCGTCGATTGCATGTCTCTTTACAGCTCCATATTCTTTTACACTAACCCTCGAAATCTACGTTGCCACCGTTTCTTTTATCTACCAATCCACCACACCAAATATGGCTCTAACGAACCAATCTCCCGTATGCTGCGTAAAGTAAAGAGATTAATCGCAGTAATCTCTCCCTCAAATTCGATCTCCTTCACCTTCCCTAACTTTAGTTTTTAAGGCTGTATTAAGCCAAATAAATGGGGGCATTAGCTATAGTACAGATATTATGATCTTGATCTCATTTTGCCAGGATGAATTTCAGCGCAAAGGTTGAAATGACCCTTCGGGCTGTTCTGACCGTAACTCTAATACTAAATTTTCTTGCTCATCTCTACAGATTTCGGGTCTTGTTGGCTTGACAGTTTTTTTTTTGTGCATCCTAGCATCCCTTAATTCCATTCAGTTAGTTCGGTATTTCTGACGGCTTCTTGACATCGATGAGAATGATCATCAGTACGTGATGGTGGTTGTAAAGGGGCTGAGAAGAAGTTGAGGGATACGCACTCGGTAGGGATTCCTTCTGTCTATTGCGATTGCAGCTTAAGTCAACCTTAAAGCTTTTTACAGTATTTTTCCGTTGTTAGTTGCAATTATATAGGTAGTGATCCGAGTCTACTTTATAATACTAGAGAAGTGATTTGGCTCGATTGCAACACGATCAATTTGGTAAATATTGAGGTGTGGCAACTGTGTGCTAGTAGCTAAAGTGATATTCCACTCCGCAACAAAGTCAATTCAATTCTTTTCCCAATATTGCATTGTATAGGGTAAGCTGTCCTATTAAGCTACAAAGGATATACCCTTTTCCTATTTTTTCGTTAGTAGCTCGTAGAAAGATTCTCTTTAATTCTTCTGTGAGGTGCGAATGCATATCAGGCTAAGATAGTTACAAGGCGTTTAGTCTGCTTGCCTACTATAAATTCTCACCAAGATAGACGTTGCCTCTTTTCTCTAAGCAGTCACAACAGGATATGTCACTGTTTTTCAGGTGATGATACCTGCTTTAGAGTAGTTTAGGGAATACATTAGTTGTTCTAGTGCAAGGTTCAAACATTGCATGTCGTTAACAACAAATCTGTCAATATCCGATACTATTTGTGACTTTGCAAGAGTAGGTTCAAAGCGTATACATGAACCAAACTTTCGTTTGCCTCGGTATCTTTTTCTTTTTGGGTAAGAAAAAATATAAAAAATAAAGATGTGTCCTCTAGAGAGGTGAAAACAATTCCAAAGTCGTTCATCATAATGCAATATGTACGAGTACATTTCTAAAATGCAAAGCCACGTTTGAAGACTTCAAACAATCATCGCGTGCTAAAAAGCTTTTAATGGTTTAATATTCGCAATATGTATTGCAATTTTCCACAATAAATAGTGGCAAATCGTGCCTGGCAATAAGATTTAAACTCATGCCTTTAACTTTCTGATACCAGAACGGAGAAAAAAATTGTGTAAAAAACCAATCAAGAACGTTCTGAAATTCATTATATGAGGAGAGTAAATGAAGAACCTATTATCTTTGAACATCTTGAACATCACTCAAACTAAATGCCCTCTTAGAGTCGTTAGTTTGATTAATAACCCCATCCAACTTGTAACATAGCATTTCCCTAATGATATTTTTAGGTCGTTTACCTTTGTTCAATTTTATTAAAAATTCAAATTTTTACCTGCACAGATGCGAGTGATAGATACATGTTTCGTTGTTGTTGGCTTCGTGAATTCAAAATCTGATCACACTGCTTAACTATGTATTTCGATTTAAATTTTCTTTGTTGCTTCTGAGTACGTGATTACATAATCAATATCGTCGTTCAGATACAAAGTGCGGTGAAGACCCATAATTCCAAGCAATGCGTGTTATTTGAATTTAATTGATAATACGAGAGTTACAAGTGCCTATTTAGTTACTGGAGCAGTAAGTGCTCGTACTCAATTTTTGTAATAAAATAATAATTACTAAATGTTTTTGAGTTTGAAATGAACTTTATTGGAAATTCGCCAATGTACTCGTTTCCCACTCTCATGAGTTGAGAGATGGAAAAGGCTTGAGTACTTGGGAAAACATACTCATGGATTTAATTTAACGAAAACAAGTGACAACTTACAAATACGATAGTTGAGAATGTCAGAAAGGGTAAACTTTCACTGGAATTGAGACATCACTTCGATGTCTTGATGTCAATGAAACCTGGCGTTTGAACTATTTGGATGAGAAAATTTTAGCCGCGATGGTCCTTGATCTTACCCCAAACATCGTCTATTTTTAACATTCACTTTCAACTCTGCCTATCACCTTAGATTTGGGCTTTGTCTTCTGCATCATTGTATGGTAAAATGAGGGTAGAGCAAAGCGACCAAATTGATCTATGTTATTAGCTGTTGAATATTTCCAGGAATTGTATCAGCCTTAGGAAAATATTTGCGAATTTTTGCATGAATGTTGCTCGTCTTCATGCTAATGCCGGACACTTCTCCGTTTCATAACATGTCCTGCACTTTTCTTGGCCCGATGGTACGTACGTCTTTTCATTATCATCGTGACTTTCATGCCCTTGTATCTATAGCAGTGACACACTGTTTTAGGGTGGAAAGGTGTCTGAGTACTGTATGACACTCTAGAAGTGTGTCTACTTAGTGCTTTGAGTACTTTGACTCCTTCATGTCGTTTACTTAGTAGAATGCATTAGTTCCGCTCGAAAGATGGTGCCATTCTTTTTTTTTCTGCCTGAATGGAGCACAAAAAACTAGTTCCTTTTACTGAAATATTTCAGTCATACGAAGAAAGATGCCTACAGTAACAGCACCCACCACGTCAGCGCAGAGTACTTGTAGCCTGATGCGAGCGTAAGCCGAACATTTACAGAGATAGTGCTCCGCGGTGTCGTCATCACTTTCACAGCAAACATCGCAGGATGTTGTGTCACTTATGCCCAGCAGATTTAGTGCTTAGTCCCTGTCACGACAACAGTAATCAACCTGCAGTCTTTCCTGTTGAGGGAAAGCAGAAAGGCCACTGATTTCCTAGAGACATCGGAAAGTATTCGTTTGGTGTGCCTGTATCCTAGGGAGTTATGCTATCTGCAGTTGTACTCATATGAAACCCAACTGTCAATGGAAGCCTTAACTGAAGGCTCTCTTCACTCTCCTCTGAACCTTGCCAGGCAAATTCATCAGCGATTTCAGCAAGGCTCTAAGCGCAGCTTGGTTATCGCTACAGATGCAAATGCTTCGCCCCCTCCGCCAGTTCTCAGCAATATAGTTCATTGCCATAAGGGTTGTGTAAATCTCCGCTTGAAAGACAGATACAAGCTTTCCTAACGTGAAGTGAAATCTAACGTTGCCGTCCTCCAGAAAGACCATAAGACCATAATACTAGAGTCATTAGGCAAGATAATCAAAGCTCCAGTGCGTGTTGTACCAAATACCATTTCTTTTTAAACGGCAGACATCTTTGAGAGTGCAGCCCATAATATGATTACCAAGGGGAGACAGATTCATCAATTCGTCTAGAGCGGAGCCAGGTTTGCTAGGGAAAGCCCTCATGCATCCGAGACAAATCGGTCTTTGGAGTCTGGTAAAAGCAGCAATCACGTATTTTCGTCAGAACTTGTTCCACCAGACAACCGACGCATAGGATATAATTGGCCTTATCATAGTCGTGTAGATGCAAAGGACCCTTCTCGGTGACAGGCCCCATGTCTTGCCAATAGCTCCTCTGCACTGCCAGAAGGCCTAGAGGCTTTCGACGTAATATGTTTACTCCAGAGAAGTTTGTTATCCAGGATGACACCCAAGTACTTAGGTTCTTAGGAGAAATAGATGGTGATGCATTTAAGCACTAGATCAGTCAGACCGGGCAGCTTCCTCCTTCTCGTAAAGGGAAGAACCTCAGTTTTGAGAGGATTGACTGAAAGTCCATTACTAGTGCACCAGTCGTCGATCACGTCTAGGGCTGCTTGCACTTTAGAGCAAACAGTCCTTGTCCACAGACAATATAGCTACATCATCTGCATAGACTTTAGAACTATTGAGTGCGCTGAGCAGTGAGTCGACCAACACGCAGAATTGCAGTGGAGACAGAACCCCGTCTTTCGGACAACCCCTGTTTACCCCAGCCACCATATATTGTCCTATTCACCAGCTTTGCTTTTATTAACAAAACTAGTGATTCGTCTACGCCTGACGTTGTCTGGCCGAGTTACACATGCCATCAGAAGTTGCGTTGTCGAAAGCACCCTTAACGTCGATGAAAATGCCCAAGGCGTATTCCTTCTTGTAGAGTGCTCCTTCAATTCTGCCTACCAGATTCTGAAGCGCACTCTCGCAGGATCTTCCGCGTTGGTAGGCGTGTTGCCTCGACGACAGAGGATGCATTCGCAAGGCAGTTTCCGGCACATGGATCTCGACCAACATGTAGGACGTCAGGCTTATAAGTCTGAAACTGTTGGCGAGTGAGTAGTCCTCCTTTCCGATTTTCAGTATAAAGGCCACTCTCACTGTTCGCCAGGGTTCCGGTATGTATGCCAGTACCAGGCTAGCAGTAAAAATTCTCTTCAGATTTACCAACAGCTGGTCTATACCTTCCGTCACCCGGACTTCTGATACCAGACAATCGGCGTGCAAAGCGATCGAAACTGCAGTTCCACTTCTACCAAAGACAATTTCTTATTAAACGGAACATTACCTTGAGAGTGCAGCCAATGATGTAAATACCAAGGCGAGGGAGATTTATCAGTGCCGACAGCGTCTTGGAGATCTTTGAACATGTCGTCTAATCTAAAGTTTGCTCATTAGGATCACACCTAGATACTTAGATTCTTACGAGAAACGGATTAGTCAAGGCAGGCTATGGAAGACTGAAAGTCTGTTGCTCAAATCATCCATTACATCCGTGACCGAATGTGGTTTGGAGCAAACAGTTCTGAGCATGATCCGACAGACAGTACATAATCTGCTTAAAACGAGGACATCACAGCTTTGAAGAACGTTAATCAGAAAGGAGACAAAGATGAACCACAATGGTAAAAACGCCGCGCTACTGACCCCTGCCATCACTCTATTTAGTAGAAGGCTTTTAAATAAAGTAATAGAAATTTAACATACTTACTTACTTATCAGGCTGGCAACTCTTAGCCTGGACAACTGTAGCCTTCCATCCCTTACGGTCCCGGACGTGCTGCTTCCAGTTGGAAAGACCAAGTCGCCTTATATTAGCGATCGCCTGAGATTCGGTCTTGCTTTTCTTCTCGAACCTGATGGCTTGGATTCGAAAACCCTCTTAGTTGGAGCATTATCATCCATCCACTCGATGTGGCCGAGCCAATGAAGTCGACGGATTTTGACGGAAAAGCGTCACTTCTCAGCCTTTCGATTCTTCTTATCTCTCACACCAAGTTTTCTATCATTCGTGATGGGCTGATTCGATTTTTCAACTCAGAGATTGAGAGCGTTGCTGCCAACAAAAAAGTAACCAGCATTAACTACGCCTTGAAATCCACAGTAGTGTGAGTATAATGATCGTCCTGACGTTCAGTTAGTTATTTATCTCATTTCACGGTTCGATGATCTAAGCTGTTAACCTGCGAGAGGGTCGACTATTATCAACTGCAACCTACGATCGCGTTTTCATATTCTCTCGTTGAAGGACTGCAGTAAACTTAGTCACTTGGTTCTAAAGTTGTTCTTTGACTGAATATTCTCTATCAAAACTCTTAATAGAATTCATTAACATGGATGAGCTGGCTCTGAACCATCAGTATTTCTAAAATAGGCATCAGGACGGGGGCCAGAGGCCACTGCGAAATCCGAAGATTCAATCGGTCCTTTAAAATATAGTACAGATACGAGTGCTGTGTCTTCTAAGCCGAAGTAATATAACTGCCTTAACCCAGGCCTTACAACAAATAGTATAGCATCAGAGCTAATAAAGCAAGAGTGACCCAAGTAATGTTATGTTGTATACTCTGGAAAGTTGGCAATCTGTGTTTGTTAAACCCTTAGCAATACTAGAAATTTGTCTTATTATTCGAAATGCTATCACAATCCTGCGTCTCATTTCATATGAGCAACATTCGCATCCATTTTCAACGAGTCTTTCACTAATGACGCAACTTTCTTCACTCTACAATCTGTTAACTGTTTTTAACCAATTTTTTCCAGGAAAAAGACAAGATTCCAACAAGATTTGTCACACTTTACTGATCCACATTTCCATATGACTCCCCCCAACTACCAGACACATTGGTCTCCACCCCATTCTCCATGGAGTTCCCCCTCTTCATCAATCATTAATTTTTGCAATTCAGTGCGTATTGCACACATACCCGAGTAGCATTACGAGTTTGCGTTATTACAACAAGACAGCTCTAGTTTTACATCTTTATACCTTTATACCTCTGTAAAGTCTTAGAGCCCTTAGGGAGCTCCATATCTACGAGTACTACTGTGCCATCCCTAATAAACCGTCGCGTCGCACATATTGCATTTCATCTCGAAATGAATCCGATATCTCCGTAAACAAACGAGTATGTATGTACGAGTAGATACTCTGGCAATAATAAATAAAAAAAAATATTCTTTATAAAAAACCTTATGCAATCGAAGAAAAATGTAAAAAAAAACAATCTGTGTCGAGGAAATGAATCACAGAGATCGGTAAGCTGCTTCTTGCACCCTCTCCAACTCATTTGGAGGAAGATTGTTTTGCGGAATCCCAGTAGAGTATTTGTAGTAGATTGGACGTTCCTCCTATTTCCCAGTGACTTGAGATTTGACTTGACTTACCATTGCCATACCCTACCCTACCCTACCTTGCCTTGCCTTGCCTTGATCATCATCATCACCATCGTCTTTATCCCATCAGACTGTCCGATGGTATCCCCTGATTTACGGATGAATACGAGTACCTTTTTGCAGCGGTTTTGCATGGCTTAATGGAATTGGAATTATAGCCATAGCAATGGGGGATTATAACATAGATTGATCGCTGAACTGTGAAATGCATACCTAATGCGCTCTCCTAGTTGTACGAATACAGCCAGTACTCGTATCTATCTGCAGTGGGCTTACAAGTATGCCCCCGCGAGTATTTTTTCCCCTAAAGTCGTCGGTTTCGGTAGTGTTGCACAAAAAAAAAAAAAAAACAATTTACTTAAAAAACAAACCGCGACGCGACTCTTGTACAAACGGAATTACTTTGAGATACTTACTCGTAAAAGTTGTTGACCACCTTTTGGTAAATTAAAGATTGCAGTAGGTATTCGTATACTCTCAACAGTATGGCCAGAGATATTGGGGTAAAGTATTACAGTTGCAGTTCAGTATTGCTGGCAGAATTGTACAATAATTTTGTAAATTTCGCAATAGAAATAGCGCGCTGCTCCACTAGTGACACTCGATAAAGATACCGAAAAAAAAATTGAACTGGAGAACAAGTCCAACGACTTTACGAGTATCACAGGGCTTTTGTGGATTTTGTGGGTATCTTTTGGATTGTCATGTGTAGTGTGCTATCGCACATTTTACGAAAATAGCTGGAAACATTTTTGTAAAGTATTACACAAGGAAAATGGGGTACGACTGTGATTTTTGTTTTGTTTCATTATTTTGGAAGGTGAGGGGCGAATTTTAGTGAAAGAAAACAGGACTGACTAGTGACTATGTCTGGATGCTGAATGTTAGGCGAGTGATTTTCACAAATCCACTGGGTAACTGAAACTTGTTTAGGCGAACGGGTGGGTTTCGAAATGGGGTTTTACGTGAAAGAGTGACTTTAATCTGCAGCTGTTATGGGGACCTTATTCACAGAGTGCTAGCTAATTCATGTACTGAAAGGTATTGTACCTTAATTCTGCAGAAAGTTGCAATAGTCCGACTATGGTGAGTACAAGGATTTTTGATAATTTTTTTTTTGTAATAAGTTAATGACCAGGTGGACTTTAGTGGAGCTATTTCAGTTGACTCTTATCATTGATTGAAACTGGTACTAAAATTGTTTTGGTTGGTTTTTGGGGCAGCCTAAGGCTCACATGTTGAACGTGTTTTCATTTGAGTCATAGTCTGGTTTTTAGTCATATTACGCATACCACTGAGATTAAGAGTGGTCGATAAGATTACTAGTTATCCATATGCGTTAATAAATAAACAATTGCTTAGGGCGACTTAACTAGATAATTCAAATTCTGGTAGAGAAAGATACAACATCTGTGAAGCTTAAGATAAAGGCTTAAGTGTATACATGCTCGTACTTTGACTCATGTCCTGTTTCTCATTTTACGTTCTGTGGCTCTATTACGCCAAAATGCGTTTTCTGACTACGTGCTTCAACTCTCGTCAACTTCATCCTTATTGACAACTCTTCCACTATTTTATGCCACGAACATCTTAGCGTGTCCGCCCTTCTTCCGTCCTCGGTAACCAGGTTCCAATGCATTGCATTACATGAAATGATATTGTTGCCTTTCCAAAGCGTACGAGTATGTCTGATTTATTGTCTCCCCTTCGGGTCTTGGCCAGCTTTTTTGTACAAAACCAAATAAGCCCTGAAAGTTTGCATTATATTTCGACGATGTCATAGTAACGATCTAATTTTTGCCTATAAATTGAGATGCGAATACCGCTAGTTGTTCCTTTGATAAACTCATTTCATTTGATTGCATATCGCTGGTGAATACAGAGGTTAAGTGCAAAATGTTCTCACCGGATATTGTTTACAGTTGTCTTCAATTATTAGCAATTCTTTGTTGATTCTCTAAACGGTTCTGCTATTGTGGCTATTTGCCACTTCTTCGACCACAGCATTGATTATCGTGTCGCTCATTACCCTTTTCTTCTCTTCAAGTTGCTAATTAATTCCACTCCTTGCGAGAGATGTTTCCTTAATCGTTTGCATATTGAGAAGATCTTCAGTCATTCGGCGTTGTACTTGAGTGTACTAATGATGTTGCAGAATCTTTGATTGAGTGCAATGTGTAATTTGAGAGTGGCTATTCAAGAAATGTTGATATTGTAGCTTCTAAAACGGCTCTGGCTTTGGATAGGATCATCGACACTTAGCAGGAATATGCCTTGGCATCTCAAAAGACTTTTTTGCAAACCGCGCATTGTCCACTCATCTGGCATACTCTGTTTATGTTTTGGTAGATGCATGCACCCTACCCAAATAAATCTTTATAAAGGTCTGGTGTAAACCACCAGTGCCGGCAGTCTTATTATTCTTCATTCATCCTTCTGGAAGAGGGATTCTTCACTCCCTCATTATGTCCATTGAGCAATTCCTCGCTATTTTGTTTGACCTTCTTCTGGACCTATATGAACTATAACATGAATCTTTAGTTTTCTTAGACTGGGATATTGCGTGCTCATACTTCTTCCGAAGATTTTCTTCTTCTCCGTTCTTAGAACTCTAGATTCTTGCAGCATTGCTTTTGAAATGAGGCTTCCGTTCATTCTTTCCGATAATTTGAGATATCATCATGCCACGGGTATTTTCGGAGATTGGTAGGCAACCTAAGGTAGATTCGGTTTCCTCTCACATGATTTTGCAATATTAAGCCTACTGGGTGTTGCCATAAGTATACAGTGTGTGCACAGTAGGGAGTCTATCACTCAACTGCTGTTAGAAGCTTCCGGCTATTCCATTTCATCCATCCACGCTTAAGTTTTGGATTTGCAACTCTTTTGTTGGACATTCGGACTCTGAATTTGGCTTCGACGAGTTAATGGTCAGATTCGCGGTTTATTGCTTTAAAAGCTATAAACATGGATGATGTTTTCAATGGATGATCTTTCCAATATGGCGGCACTCAGACTCAGACAGCTGGCACCATCGTTTTATTCAGCATTGTTTGGCAACTCATCATGATAAGACTTGCATCCAAGTAACGTTTGCAAATTGCGAAAATCTATTTCCCAGATCAATGCTCAGTAAAAAATGTTTAAAGAGCGCAACGCTAATTTTACGGCAAAAATAAACGATCAAATGAATCGGCTATTTCAATACAATTCCAAGCCCCTGAAGAGAATGCATAGAATGCGCACATATCAAAATATCGGCGCAGTTGAGGCCAGTATTAAGAAAGATCCTAATTCACGGATTCGTCATCGTGCGGAAGAACTTGGATAAGGCTCTTGGTTTACACGCTTACAAGATTCAATTGCTCTCTGAAATGAAGGCGGTCGTCGTTTAAGTTGTGACTTCGATGGTCGAACACTTGAACTGTTGGAAGTCTTTCCACATTTTAAGGTCAAATTTTTTTATCAAATTTGGAGCGAAGTAGATCTAAAAGTGATCAATCAGCTACCGCGAGAAATGCACTGTTTGGTACGGTTTAAGGGCTGGAGGCATCATCGACTCGTAACTTTTAAAAATTAAGAAATGTCACCGTAAATTGAGCTCGGTACGTGAACATGCGTGAACATGGTCCGCAATGATATTTGGTTTCAATAGGATGGCGAAACATACCATATTGCTTGCAAAAACATCAATTTATTGTAAGAAGTGTTTGATGACAACATTATCACTGCAAATGGACTTGTGGCCTGGGTTCCAAGATCGTATGATTTAACGCCGCTGGACTATTTCTTTTACGGCTATTAGTAGTCATTGGTCTATGTGGACAAGCTAAAAATTACTCCAGCCTTTGAAGCCAATATCGAGGGCTCCATTTGTGTGATACCCTCACGTGCTCGAAAAAGTGGCCGAAAATTGGAAATTCAGGATGCAGTTCCTGAGACGCTTCCGCGATTGCCATACGAGTATGCCTGAAATTATATTTCGAAAAACAAACGCCTTAAACGCCCTTAAGTATTTTGTCGATTTGGTTAGAATTGTGACCATAGGGAGACAGCTAAGCTGCTGTATGAATCCATAGTTTAAGAAACTTGTCAAGGCAGTTATTTTATTTTTATTATCCACAATATCCATTGTGCTGTGTGTGCGGTTGCACCGTCTTGTTGAAACCACATGTTCACCAAGCCCCGCTTATCGGATTCCGGCAGTAAGAAATCGTTTATTATGGCCCTGTAGCGTTCGCCAATAACAATGACCGTATTGCCGATGGCGTTTTCAAAAAAATACGGCCCAATCACTCCTCCCGCGTGAACCTCGCGTCGCACAGTGGCCTTGAGTAGATGTAATGGCTCTTCGTGCGTCACACTCGGATTTTCAGTGCCCCATAAACGAAGATTCTGCTTATTGTGGTAACCCCATATTTTTCGACACAAAATCGTCCTTTTCGTTGTTCAGATTGAAGATGGCTTTACAGTAATTCACACGCGACTGACGGTCAGGAGGCATTAGCTATTGTACGGGAACATGTGTAAGTCTTTCATTAAAATTCGCTGTAGGGTCCGTCTAGTGATACCCAATTCGTCTGGTTGATGTTTCTTCGTTCCCAGCGATATCCGGTAGCGATATTCTCGGTCGACCGATCAGTCTGGTGACGGCCACGCGTTACATGGTCCCCTGTGGTTCCACTCTGTTCGAGTTGAGTAGCTAAGGGCCGGAATGTTTGCCCAGTTGGCGCGACATGATTAGGAAATCGACGTCGAAATTCAAGCAGCGCTAACACCACCGACCGATTATTAGTCAAAAACATCGACACAATTATTCCACGCTCTTGGGGAGTATAGCGCTCCATTGCTTGTCTGTTTGTATACTGCAGCTGTCTAGTTCACAAATGTCAAATATTATACTTATTATATAATATAACAAATTATATTTATAGCATTCATAGTATAATAGTATGTTTTGTATAATTTATAAATAATAAAGGGTGTTTTTTTTTTAGAGGTTTGATTCTTAAACTGGCAACACTGTTTCTACAGATTGTCAATTTGACAGTTGAAAGTTGATTTATGGTTAGCACGTTTTGCCATTTTACGATGATTAGATTAACGCCAGAACAACGAGTGCAAATTGTGCAAAATTATTTTGAAAACCATTGTTCGGTTCGCCAAATTTATCGTGCGCTACGTCCATTTTACGGTCGACATAATCGTACATCTCAGCAAGTTATTCGAAAGACGATGAATCGCTTTCGCACCACGTACACTCTAGTGGTTAATATGCATCCCCAAAACGACAAACAGTGCAAACAGAAGAAGTTATTACCGCTGTGGAGCGCAGTGTTGAGGAGAATCCGAATGAATCGATTCGCCATCGTGCAAAACAATTGGAGCTATGCTCATCCACTTTGTGGCAGATTGTACGGAAAGATTTTGACTTAAAAGCTTATAAGATCCAGCTTGTGCAAGAGTTGAAACCGCGTGACCATTATACGCGTCGTAGGTTCGGTGAATGGGCCGAAAACATGATTCAGCTTGATCATAATTTTCAACGCAAAATTTTGTTCTCCGATGAGGCCCATTTTTGGTTAAATGGACATGTACTCGTAAACAAGCAAAATTGCCGAATTTTAAGTGGAGAAAACCGAGACGCCCTTACAACCATTAAAACTCACTGTTTGGTGCGTTTTCTGTGCAGGTGGAATCATCGGCCCATATTTCTTTAAGGACGATGCCGGCCAGAATGTTATCGTTAATGAAGAGCGCTATAGAAACATGATTTCTGACTTTTTCGTTCCTCAGTTGAATGGCATTGACGTGACAGAGCTTTGGTTTCAACAAGATGGCGCAACATACCGCACGGGGCGCCTCACCATCAATTTATTGCGGGAAACATTTGCTGAGCGCATAATTTCGCGTAATGGACCTATGAACTGGCCTTCACGATTCTGTGATCTCACACCTTTAGATTACTTTCTTTGAGGGTATGCGAATTCACTAGTCTATGCCGATAAACCAGAGACATTGGACAATTTAGAAGTCAACATTCGCCGTGTTATTGCTGATATACGGTCCTAGTTTCTCGACAAAGTTGTCGAAAATTGGACTTCACTATTGCGCTTCATTTGAGCTAGCAGTGGCCGATATCATATTTAAACACTAATGGCATAAAATTATCTATTAAGTAAAACTAATATCATAGACATTAACATTAGCTTCAAGTGTTTCATTTCAAATTGAATTTGTATACCTCTAAAAAAAAAAACACCATTTACTAAGGTTGTCAGTGAATATCAGTTTATTTTCAGGTAGAATTTTGGCAAGGGATAAGCAGTTAGTTCTGATAAGTGACTTCCAGATAGTTCGGGTAGTAGACCTTGATGGACTGTCTCCGTTTCTCGCTTAAATTTTAATTCCACTATTGCGTATGACGAGTTGGAATCTTTGAAACACCCATCAGTATAGAAGATTGCATCTGCTTTAATTTCAGTTATCATCTCATAATTTAGAAATTTAAATTGTCCATCCGGTTTTTAATTTTTCCGGTGATTCGCCAACCTGGTATTGATTGGAAGCAATTTATTTTCCAGAGTTGTGGAGGATTAAAAATTGCAGTTGCAAAATGTCATGATGTTATTGCAGAAGTACAATAGTTTTCCACACCAAGCAATTCCTTAGTTGCCTTGTAAAGGGGATGGAGTGGATTTCCCAGAGCCTTGCTTGTAAGTGCTACCGATGTTTTTTTGCCAAATTCTTCGAAGGATAAATAACCAATTTCTCTTTGAACCGCTATTATTGGTGATGCTTTTAGGGCGCTTATTGCCGTACGGAAACATTTGTTTATAGCTGCGTTTATACTTTCAATGTTTTTCTTGGTAGTCCACATGAAGGTTGTTAAACCATTCCGAAGAGAGCCTTCTACCAAAGTCTTAGCTAATCGGACTGCAGTCTCAATGTGAGGGCCTTTGCATCTCGAGCAAACCATTTTAAGCGCATGGTTACGTAATTTAAGTTGGCAGATTGACCTTTTTATTTGTGAATTCAGTTCTCACTTGAGTGCAATTGTTGCATTGCACAATGACAAAGGAAAGCATAAGCATCCTCTGTATTGCGCCCATCGGTGGATTACGAGATCATTTGTCTCTATGCGGTGCTTAACCTGGTTTGGGTCACCCGAAGCTAGTGCTGTATTGTCTGCATAAACGCCGATAAAATCTTGTGGAACTCCATTTTTTTATACTATTCGGTGTGGTCGAACCAGTTTTTTTTATTTATTTATTTAATTCTTAGCATCTCTGTACATATTTATGTTATAAGAACTTTTTGTAATGAACAGGTATGACGTTTACAAAATTTAAATTAACAATTCACAGGCTTTAAGTATAAAAGAAATAACAGAAATTTTATAGGGATAGGAAAAAAAGAGAAAGATAGAAGAACAGAAAGATAAAAGATATAAAGAATAGAAGTAGGATAGAAGTATTGATTACTTGTATAAAAAATTTACATAAATAGGTCATCACATCGCTAATTGCAACTTGCGTAATATTTGAAAAGTTCTTTCTTAAAGTGGTTTTCCATGCTCATCCTTTTGATACTAATGGGAAGACGACGTGACAGCTGCTCATCAGGGATTTGTGTCTGGTAGGTATTATTTTTAAGGTTCTTTGAGAGCGAACGAACTTTATTTTGGCGAACAAATACGAGTAACTCAGTGTTTTAAGAGAACAGTTCTAAATTTCAAGCGTGCATCCAATGAACGTTCAGCAATTTGGTTGGTGAAAACTGATATGTGGTCATACCGTCTTAGATCAAATACATATGTATGTATCTTGCACAGTTGTTAAATGCACTATTTAATTTTCTTGAGGATGAAGAATCTAAGAATCTAAGAAGAATCTAAACTTCCAAATACTTCACATCCATACAGAGTGATAGGCAGAACGAAAGCTTTGATTAGTTTCATCTTTACTTTTCTGGGCGAGTACTGTTTTGTTGAGCTCAGTCTCCTAAAAATACCTTATATCTTAGGTACAATGTAATTTATGTGATCGATCCAGCTAAGATGTTGGTTAAAATGGATTCCTAGATTTTTAGTTTTATTTACAAATTCAACCCGATCATGATTAACATAAAGCTGCAAATTCAACATTTCCAAATTGTCATTACGTATCGACAGCCCCTTGGTTTTGAATGAATTAAGGCTTAAGCAATTTTTTTGTGACCAAGCAAATATAGAGTGAAGGTCTGTGTTAAATTCGGTTACACTGGAGGACACGAAAGGCTTGGATACTTATTTTTATGTACTCGTATATAATTGAACATTATTCTTTTATAAATATCATTTATAAACAACGTAAACATAGGATGGTCTAGGGCAGATCCTTGGGGCACACCGGAAGTTACTGGCAGACTCAACGATTTTTTGTCACCGTGATAAACAGCTTGGTTCCGATTATTACTATATGATGACACAAGTTGACACGCATGACCATCAAAAGCAAATTGATTTCTTAATTTATACAGGAGAATGTCATGGTTTACTGAATCAAATGCTTTTGAGAAGTCAAAAAAAAACCAGAAGTGACATCATATCTTCATCGATGGTACAGCGTATATCATCAGTAATTTTCAACAAGATCGTGGTGCAGTTGTATTTAGATCTAAAACCAGATTGGTTTGGTTGGCTAACGACTTTCTCAAACACTTTTCTAGGTAAAGGAAGAATAACAATTGGCCTGCTGGGAGTATTTGTGATTGCTTACATCCTTCGGCGATAATACTGGTCATTATAATTATATTAACAAAAATGTGTTATATGTTTAAAAAGAACAGGCAGGCAGCGTTAGGCTTTACAGAGAGAATAGCCCCAGCTACGGTTGTCTCATTGACACATTGAAAAGAGAAAGGACAGAAAGAGTGCTGTTTCACTGTGAAGGCATTGGCCAACTGTCCATAAGCAATTCCATTGACAAATTCTCGATAAGCTCATTACGGTCAATATTGCTGTTGTCGAGTCATTTTTAGTGATGTCAATTTGGCTTGATTTATCGGAACTAAACTTAGCTTGGTAATATTTGTTTTTACGAATCAAAGAGGTTATAGCGTTGCGGATTTATCGGAATTCGTCATACATGAATGAACATTTATATCTACGCCACCTAAAGTACAATAAATCTTCCTGAATCTGTTGGAAGAACCAAGGGATGTTTCAATTTTCGATTTTCTTAGTTTTGAGAGGCACGTGTTTATTTAAAATATAGTCAATATCTTATTTTAGGTCCAGAAAATTTGACATTTACATCTGACGAGCAATATATTGGTGACACAAATGGAAGGAAATTTACGGAACTGAATGATTGTTTTATTTGAACAAAATGGCATAACACAAAATAATCACATCATGGTAAGAGACTCCTGGGGAGGCAATTTGGTCATAATGCTTTACTAAGTCCATCAGGGAAACAAGAAAAACATCGATCAAAGAGGGTATTTTGTTAGGTTGAAAATGAGTGGGGTTGACGTCATTAACAAATTGGAAGCCCAGCTAATTTACTGTGTCACCAAATTGCTTATTTCCCCCCCTTAAAATTTCAAGATTAAAGTCAACGGATAACACAACTTTGGGATAAAAACACCTCAATTGTTCAAGATGATTCTTAACTTTTGTGTTAAGAATATGCTTTACACAAATTGTTACACCCCACATAGCACACTAAGTCGATTTCTCATAGCCCCTTGCATATCTGGCTTCAGCCATGTTTCGGAAATATAGATGATATCCATGGATCCACCTTCGAGTAAGGAATGTACCTCACCAATCATATTTACAATACTTTGCACATTAAAGCGGCTCACACGAATTCCGTGTTGACCACTGCTCAGAATGTTGAGTAACATCTTCGATTTTTCTATGCATTTCTCTGGACACATACAACTCCCATCAGAGCTATTTAAATCGTACGTTATTAACGAAACAGGAAAACCAAATCTTTGGAAATCCATAAGAAAGCACATTTTCTTTACGATCAAAAGCATTAGTGACATTTAACAGTGCTATCGAAGATTTTTGAAAGATTACTAATACTAATAATGTCTAATAGATGCCTTCTTATTAATTTGGAATTTTGGACAGTTAGCAGAATGGTAAACTATTTCACAATCAGGTACGCGCAAAAAAAAAACCCGTAAGACTAACATATGAACATCGTGTCGTTTTTTATTTGCTGAGAATCTTTTTATGAGCAACAAACCAGCTTCTTAAAATGCTTACAATCATATAAAAAAGCAATATCGTCCGCAATAACAGTTGGTTGGCCCTTAGATTTCTAATCAAAGATAGAGTTAATGTAAATCAAAAATAGGACGGGAGCTAGGACCGAGCCTTGAGGTACCCCAGCAGTTAAGCTACATAGTTTGATGTAAATATCTTTAATATTCACTTTTTGTGACACTCTGGAGGTCATAGAATTCTTCCTTAATAGAGTCTTCAGCCTAACCTGCAAGGGCGCGTGTTTTGAAATGAAAAGTTTTGAAATGCAGCTTTGATTCGGATTATATTCAGGCGATTCTTCATCGCTTCAACAATTTCCTTAGTAATACGAGTAGTATGCATCCAACGGTATTCACTCGGAAACCTTGTATAAACA
Source organism: Volucella bombylans (assembly GCA_949129095.1). Lineage (NCBI taxonomy): Eukaryota > Metazoa > Arthropoda > Insecta > Diptera > Syrphidae > Volucella > Volucella bombylans. The sequence goes on from OX422143.1 coordinate 152,920,093, forward strand.
ATAAGGAACCGGAACATGGCCTTCACTACTCACTACTGTGAGGACTATACACTGGTGTGAGTGTTCGAGTTAAAAAAAAAACTGTTTAAATTGCCTCTCATGCTCAAGATGCTCCTGAATGTTGACATGTCGTCAAGATTGCATTCGGAATTTCGGAACTCTTTGACAATTTTGTGTTCTGTGCAGCAATAAACCTATTCTTCCGTGTAGCAGTCATGTTGGGATATACATTCGTTCCAGCTTCTTAAAATACTATCCGCTCTGAATATCCTTCGAATATTTTCTGGTTTCTCCTGCTTCGAAAATCAGACCTTTAGAATGTCAAGGCGGATGCACTTTTCTTTCCAACCAAATGAATGTAACTAAGGCGTGTTTCAACAAGAGGTTAATGATGACGGATGTCATCTATAAATTTGGAAAATTTACGCTACACAGTGAAAGAAAAAATCCAAATGGTTGAATTTTATTACGAAAATTCACGTTCAATCGGACCACCTAATGAAGTTGTCTAAAATGAACCAAGCACTTGCATTCGTCACTCAGGAGCTTGACCAGCATACAGCACCGAATTTTGACGAAATATTTGGCTCTCTATTCATACAGCTGGGCTGGGTCCTCAAAAACATACATGACAAGGATTTCTGCAAAAAAAATCGTGCTTTCGGATGAGGCTGCATTAATAAGTAAAATTATGGCATCTGGGGTACCGAAAAATCACAAGCTATTCAGGAGATGCTAATTTAGCCAGAACGAGTAACTGTTTGGTGCGGTGTCACAAAACCGTATTTTTTCGAAAATGAGACGGGAAAGCAGTTGCGGTCAATGTTAAAGAATTTTTTGTGGTCGGAACTCGAGGATGTACATACGGACGACCTCTACTTTCAACAGGATTGTGTTACGTGCAATACATGTTTCGAAAAAATCGTGTTATTTCACCAGCTGGTTGGCAAGATCATGCAACTTAATACCGTTAGACTTCTTTCTTTGGAGCTTCATTAAAATCAACATCTACGCAACATCTACGAAAGCCCTGTACCTTACTAGTTATTTTGTTATGAAACCGAAAAGGATTGCAACTAAAAACAGATATGAGATTTCTATAAATAACAATTTATCGAGTGCTTCTCAAAATGTCCTTTTATTTCTTTTTCGGTGTTTTGGCGTCCATATCAGCACCTTGGCTGAGCTCTGTTCTGAGCCAATGTGTTGACATTCAAGAACTGGAATTCTGCTTTGCGTCGATCGGAATATTATTCATGCCAGATTTGGATGTTGAAGTTTGGGGAACGACACGTGCTAGCTGTCCAGCCATAGCCGGCCCAAGGTTAATTAGCCAAAATTTGTTTTCTGTTGCAAGTTATATTTTGCAAATACAACTCCTTACGTCAGTGATGTGCTATTCTCTAACTCGTCCTTGAAATCACCAAGAAAAAAATTAAGGTCATGACTAGAATATTGCTCGTATGTGGCATAAGCGCATGTCAGGCTTTTATCAAGATTATTTGCCCAAATACCTAAAGGGTCTTCCTATAGCGACAATAGCGACTTAATTTATTCAGTCTGTTTTGCCAAATCACCATGGACGGACATAGTATTTAACAGCACGTGCAAATGATAAATTTTTTTTATCAAAATGGGTGTTCTGTTCGGGCAACGTTCAGCTTATTTCGCCCATTTTACGGTCGCCATAATCGTCCTACCGAGAGGACTATTCGCAGTGTGGTGGATAAATTTGAGTCCACTGGTTCAGTAAACGATAAACGCAACACCCGTACGTCGACGAAACGCAAGATCTGCGCTGTCTGTGAGAGTGTGCAGGAGAATCCGGAGCAGTCGATTTCGCGTCGCTCTCGTGACTTGGGCATGCACAAGCACAAAATTCAACTGACCCAGGAGGTGAAGGTAAACGACTATAGAGAACGACGTGTATTCGCTGAATGGGTTCTGGAGCAGTTGGAAACTGACCCTAATTTTCATCGAAAAATCATCTTCAGCGATGAGTGAGGCCTATTTCTGCATGAGTGGGTACGTCAACAAACAAAAATACGCGCTTAATGAAAGACCCTTTAGAACACTTTTGCCGTTCTCTATTACAGTCAATATATCAATAAACCGTACCAATAGATGCCATATTTTTACTGATTTTCAATAAGCGAAGAGGTTAAAGCATTTTTTCAACATTTCTGGGATAATTTCGAATACAAAAAATTAGAATAAATTCAAAAATCACAAAAACTCGTCGAAAAACCGCAAAGAAAATATACGAACCACGAACAAGACATAACCTAAGAGTATTCTCTGACTGGCAACCCAACAGCCAACAGCTCCTAGCATCCTTGGTTTCCTTTGACTTATAGTACAATATATTAACATTAATAAAAGCTCTTAATAAGCTAAAAAGCTTTTATGACCTCTGACCGGTTTCGGAAGACTTTCTGTCTGCAAAATGGCTCCATGCTACGGAAAAGATGATAGTCCATTGGGGAATCATCAGTAGAGTACAACGAATGGCATGACCGTACCATATGACCAACACAGACTACTTTTCAGCCAATTTTGCATGCACTGTGCCAATTTGTCCACATTACTTGATAGTTTCTCCTGGTTGAGGAAATGAAAAGTGAATAGGTTCTTTCGTCCACTGGTCCACTGGCCATAGCCTTTTCTGGATGATGACCGAGCATCCAACCACTGTCCAGGTCCTTTACGGTTGCCATAGAGAATCCAATGTTCATCGCAGGCGATTATTCGGTACACAAACGGCTTAGTTTAGTGTTTTAAGCTAGGCGATGCACAGTTTTCTAGCCGCTGTCGTTTTTGGATTCATTCAGTTCATGGGGTACCCACTAGTCGAGTTGCTTTACCTTTACTATGAGAGAAAAGTGTCGAGGTATACTCCCACATTCTGTACTCTCGGACTGATTTCGTTGAGTCTACATCAGTCGTTGCTCTTAAAACTTCGTCGTCCATTGCCGCTTGTGGTTTTTCGCGCGGTTCACATTTTCAACGTTGGAATCTACGGAATGAACTTTTCAAAACAACGTCGAATGTTCATTTAGTGCTCCATCCTCAGATACTTCATTAATGTTTCATAAAGAAGAGAGTCTGAATTTGAACAAAATTAACCCTAAAAGTCGCTGGTGTCAAACATATCTTGCAAAACGGAAAATTGCTCTTTCTGACAGACTTTTTGCCCGTAAGTGTTAAGTGAGAGCTTCTTATTTCAGACTGGGGTGAAAATCAGACATTTAGTGTGGTAGAATCTATTATAAATGTGTGTCCTTATTTTCAGGGATTTTTAAATAATTCTTATAAGCGAATGTAATACTGTCTCAAATTAGTTTGTCTTGGATTGTTGGGCTAATGGCACTCAGATAGGTCTGGATAGGCCAGCTTCATGTATGAAGATAAATCCAATGGACTAGATTCAAACCACGCAACATGATTGTTTCCCTTGATTATGTAAATCAAATAAAGTGTTTGCAATACCCAGTTTAAATTCATTAATTAAATTATCGAATTGATTTGAAGTTCATTAGGTCTCATTAAAACTTAAAATCAACGTCCACTCTCCGTATCCGCTTCATTTTCGTGACTTTGTTATCAGACCATCTGCATTAGTTTGCATTTAAGTGGCTACCTCTTACCTACATATTTAAGGTCATATCCTTCTATTTAAAACAAATCTCAAAATCCAACCGCTATTTATCATATCTTTAGTTCAAATCGAACAATAAATGCTGTTTCAACAGCTTCATCTAAAACTAAATCACCGAAATTGCAGTAGTCGTAGTCGAAGTTGTAAGTCGTACCATCGCCCTCGTAACACAGTTCTACTGATGCCGACTTACTCGTAGATGATTCACCTCCCACCGTCTAATTAACATATCAACACGTTAGCGCAGTTTTTATATTTAAGACTTGAAGTGCAATCTGATTTGAGTTGAACGTCAGCCAGTTTCACCATAAGATTCGCCACTTTGGTGTTTTACTAGTGCTGTTCCCCATAAAGTCTAAATCCTATGCCATAACAACTCAACTGAACTCAACTCACAACCAACTCTACTTCACTTCACCACTTCATCACTCACTGAATCATGTTGGAGTATTTGTTTTATTTTTATCTAATTTAATTAGTCGATTCCGGTTTTCTTCGCTGCTAATTATGGTAAATTACAGTTAGCACGCGAATATTCGAATGAAACGTCTATCGAATGATCAGTCAGAGCAGAGCACATACAAACCCCCATAACATTGGCCAAACCAACAAATACGAGTATAGTCGTCGAACTAAAAATATCTCCATGTTTGGCACCTTAGCACCGATGAAATCTCCTTTTCGAGCAATCGTAATCCAGCTCATGGAATCAAGAGTAAGAGCGAGGGAGAAAAATTAAAAAAAAAAAAGAGAAATAAACCGTCGCGACGCCAAAAATTGTATACGCTCGATAAATTAGCACGTGAAGGTCGTTTCAGCTGTCATTCTACACCGTAAACGTAGCCAGTTTCAATTTCGATTTCGATTTCGATGTCGACATCGAAACAGAGCACTTAACACTCATATTCGGACAGAAACAACGGTCTACTAATCACCTGTCAAATACGGAACTTGTTTGCCCCGTCTGTTGGTGTTGTTCCGTCATCTCGTTATGATTGGTGAATCGAAGCTTCTGATTAATGCCTGACATTTGCTTGAGTAATAAATTCTTGTCTTCCGGTACAGGGTGTCGAGAAGAACTTCTCCAAATCGACGAAGCGGTTATTATCATACTCTCCAATGTATTGAACGAACGAAACGGATTGGTAGCCAACTGTCATTCGATGACAGTAGATTGATAGATGTGATGACTGATTTGGTTTGTTGCCTCAACGAGTCGTTTACGTTAAACGCAATCGTTGCGCCTGTCAATTGCGGTCGCAAAAGAATGTACTTCGTAGGTAGTGGGTTGAAAGAACCCAGAAAGCCCACATCTTTTGCCATGGTGGCGTACAGTTATGCAAAAATGTCCGCCGCAAGGGGCAAAATAGAAAACCAAATACAAATACGAGTATGTACGTCGTGTGTGTTTAGAGCAACGATACAATATACATATATACGAGTATGTACGACGAAACCCACAGTCTATGGCCTAGAACAAGTCACATGCACATGTCACCGAATGGAATCGAAGAGCGACAACCGGAGTATGACTAGGCACTCTTACGACAGACAAGGGTTTTTTGCAGCAACTACAGCCGCGCAGTCCAGCTCTAGAGATTTTCATCATCCGGAGAACCCACGAGAAATATTCCCTTCTATTCTAAATTGTGAATTATTTAGTGCATTTGCGTGGCGCAATGGACTTCATTTTTGGTGCTGAGTTATTGAAATGGATGTGGAGCCTAGAAAGATGGTGGTCGTGTGTGTCATTGACTACTTGAGGTTTGTCGGATCGTGGGAGTCACGCGCACACTCAGCAGGATGATTTCCGGTGGTCGACTTAGAAGTTGTGTTACCTCTCGCCGACAGTTGTATAATAATTCAAGATTCATGATGAAGATAAATACGAGTATGAGTACTTGTATTGGGGGTAGATTCGGCTAAATTTAAAATATTAAGTGAAGTTTTTAATTACAAATTGAGCCTGAAATTTAGGTTAAGATAATTGCTGACTGATTTTGAATTGGAAATTAAATAAGTGGGTTACAAGAAGTTTGAACTTAAATTGATAGGAATCTTGCTGTAATGACGAAATTAGACATTTGTTCAACATTTTCGAGACAGGACTGAGTCAATTGTCTTTCTTTTAAGGATTCGGCTCAGTTTTTTAATCAGGTTAGGATACCCCGCTATTATTCGTCTCCTTTTTTTCCCATCTGTTTGGCAAATCCGGACTCGCCCGCTTCTTGATCTTTTAGCATCGTTCAAATTAGTTCGAAACACACAGGCGACACTCAGATGAGACAGATTTTGTCTATCCGTACGTAAGACATAACTTTCGTGACCATATTTCTACTGCATGCATGTATATTGAATCTACCAGTTCTTCAAAAACTCTTTTATTAATTTTTGCTCTTCGATATTCCTAATCATCATTGAAAGTGCATCCTCTAGATGGATTTTTAAAAAATCTTTAAATCCTAACACAATAAATGGTTACTTACTCAGGTGGTGGTATAACTCAGGGTGAACCTGAGCCTCAACGAATAAGACTGTGTAATTAATTCTGTGCTAGACTAATTGCCTCGAATTTATGTTTTGAATTTTTCTACTTGTCCACGGGACATAAGACAAGACCTCCTTCTACAACACCTGGATTGGAATTGGACTGCTGATTTCTGTCCTATGTATGTGCTCTGGACATCTTAGACGTCCAATATGAAATTTTATGATCAGGTCAAAGTCGCTGAAAGGTACAACTCTTATAGTTTGATGTTGAATCTAGTGCTCCAGAGCCATTCGGACCAAATATCTTTCAAAGAATTCTGCTTTTGAAAAAAAAACCGAGAATATTCTCATTCCCTTTTGATAATGGTAATGATTCAATAAAATGACCTTAGAAAACCGCTGCTACTTCGGTTTACCAAACAGCTGATATCAAATCTCCTGAACAAAGGTACTCCTGTACCAGACCATGATCCTACCAGTTCTGCTATGCGGTGCTGGACAATAAGCAGGAAAGCGAATCTAATGCTGGATAAAGGAAAATCCTTCGTCGATTTTACGGTCCCATTTGGAAAGAAGGCGAATAGAGAAGAAGATATGAGCTCTTTAAAGATGTGAATGTAGTCCAAAAAGTGAAGATACGTCGACTGCATTGGCCTGGCCACACTGAGCGGATGGATAGCAATGCTTCAGCTAAGAGAATCTTCGAATCACAGCCCTCAAGGTCGAGGTAAACAAGAAGACTAAACTTCTGTTTTAAAGATCAAGCAGTCGTGGATATCAGGTTACTTGGTTTTATAAACCAGTAGCAGAGTGCCGGGATTGAAGAGAATGGAAGTCCGCAGTGTGGTGTTTCAGGCAGAGAGTATTATGATGAAAAATACATTTCACCGAATCACTTTGTTTTATTAGTCCTTTTTGTATATGAAAAGCATCGAAGAAGTTTTTATGATCTTAATGGAGGAGCGGATAGTCCCCATTGTCATCATTATCATCCTGCCAAGACCCCTTGGGATCGATGAAGAATCGACGAAGATCGTTGGTCATGGCCTTTATGGTTTTAACTCAAATTGGTTTTTGAACTTCATTCATTGTCGGCTCCAACGATAAATCTACAGTATCGACTATGCTCATAAAGCTCCAGATCAGCGTCTTCCTTTACTGCGTTGGCAACTTTAAATTCTTCATCGAACCAGTGTTTGCACCACGATGATAGGCTAAGATGCAGGACTTTTATTTCTGCAAGCTATTTTGTGCCGTTGGCACTATCCTTCGCCACTTCATTTACTGCAGTAGAGCTCCCAAATAAAAGCCAAAATATTGGCTCTTTAAACGTTCAAAAACGGCGGTTGTCTAACAAAAATCGAGGGTAGAGCAAACACTAGTCTTATCGTAAACATCTACGATTGCTACGATTTGGCCAGTTACAACCTGCTGGTCATAAGTCACGTTGAGACCACCGGTAGTGCACAATAAGTATTAAAACACGGTACCGTGTAAGTCAGCGCCCCCAGGATATCGATCCGATCTTACTTGTTAGGGATAGGTCGCCTAGTGGGAGCGTCACAGTGGCTATGGTTTAAACCTAAGACACAGAAAGGGTTTTCTAGTTGATTTTGACCCGATTACCAAAAGTACTGACTGCCGCGACCCTAAAATCGGCAAAAGGTTTTAGGTCGGCCTCGCCCCATACCATGTGTGGAGCTTATGCCTCCAACACAGTTCCGAATTGGTATTCATAATACATGCAAGCGATGGCAAGGCGTAACCTTGCTCCCATGAATGTATAGGCATCCAGTGAAATTAAGTCTTCAGAGACAGGTGTTCACGTAAAACACTAGAGAAATCTGTTTCCTTGTGAATACTAAGTCAAGGATACCGCGTATTTAATGTGACTAAGGCTGTTTCTAGGGTGGGTTATGATTATACTAGAAAAATTTCACGTTGAAAACTAACTTATTTTACTTTACTTTCGATGACATCTTACAGACCCAGGCTAAAGCCCTAGCTAGATGGCCCCTGTTTCGCACACAGCGTTGGTGGAGGTTCGCTCTCAAAGAGGGGGCTTCATATAATGCATTGTCTCACTGGCTTGGATTTGCATATCTTTCGGGCTGTCCATTCACTGCACATAACCTAGTTATTCTATTCGTTTAGGTGAAGTCTTCTTACCATATCCACGTCACCGTACTGCAGGTATAGTTCTTCGTTGTACTTTCTTCCCCACACTTCAGCAACGCAGACGAGACCGACCACGGAGAATCTTTCGCTCAAACCAACTAACTCTGCTTTCTATGCCTCTGAGCCATACAACAGGACAGGGATGTTGAAGGTCTTGAATAGCGTCTTCTTCGTGGTTCAAAATACTTCAAGGAAACAGGAATTGAAGAGAGCCATTCAATTCTGGAGTAAAGCTAGATCAATTATTTTACCACCTTAAAATTAAAATTTTCCATTCTTACGATCTACCTCAGACGGCGGTGGTATTAATTGTTCTTTTTTGATGCCAGCGCATATTTTGTTATGCTTTCATTGATCGCTAGACGCATTGTTAACGTTTCTGCTCAATAATCATGTCATCTGCATATGCGAGAAATACGACAGATTTTCGAAATATTATCCCCCTGACATTGGCTTGAGAGTTCCGCATATACTCGTATCTTTTAGGAAAGATGTCCAAGAATCTGTATGAAAGCACTTGGCCCTGTCTAAAACCCTTTTTAACAACCAAAGATTCGGTGATATTTCTTCCGGCTTTGATAGACCACTACTCTATTTCTCCATCGATATCCTGCACAACCGAACGAGTTTGACAGGGACGCCATTAGCAGATATTGCTCTTCGCCTCCATAGACGCTATCATATTCAATCTTCAAATCGATGAAGGAATGCTATGTACGGATTTTGTCATTTTGGCCCTTCTTAAAGTTCTGCCGTGGAGCGAGTATTTGTTTGATGGTGGACTTGCCAGATCTGTTGTATGTAAGCTTATGCCTCTGAAGTTAAGACAGGTTAGGAGGTTTACTCTCTTCAAGATCAAATAGATGATGCTACGATCACGTTCCTCTGGGAATTTGCGTACAGATACGCTCCTCGCCAGACCATTTTGTCCAACTTTGAAAGCCTTGTCGTCCAGGTCGTTGGCGATTGCGATTGCAGATTTATTGGGATTAAGTGAAGAGAAGCTTTTACGGTCTTTCTCCGGATTGAATGGTATGTCCCTTTGACAGTCTACAGAATTGGTTCTTCCAAACTTTCGGCACCTACTGCGGCTCTATTACATTTTGGTAAAATTGTCGGATCTTTTCTTTTCCGAACTCACATGTGTCAATAACAGTTCTCACCTCACCGTTTATCTTCGAGTACTTGTGGATCCTAAGAACCGGGAAACACGTACTTGTCACAACGATGTTCCGTCCACTTGCAAAGTCTATTATGTTATGCAGGCTATGCATGCTTCGGGGCTATCAAAGGTGCCCTCGATCTTATTCAGCCGAGTACGATTTTTACGCCATATCCTTGGTAGCGTCATCTTTTCCTTCTGTTGGGAAGTGAATCTCTCGCAGATAAGGTTTCTCACCATCATATCTAAGACATATGACTTTAGCCTTAAGGGGGGTAGGTCCTGAAACAAGGTAAATTTTAAGGATTTGTTAATCAGTGAAAAATTGATATTTTATTAAAAAACTCTTATATTGTCAGATAGAAACATATGTTAACAATAAAAGAATTTTTTTTTTCCAAGATTTTTTTTTTCAAAGGCGAGCATTTTTGAAAATGGCATCCAAACTGGAGACTTTATTTTTCATCTGTAACAAAAAATCAAAATAGATCTTGTTAAAAATATTGGTTCTCCTACTCCAAACTTTTAAAACCCAAAAAACATTTAATTTTGCAAAAATTATAGAGATCAGAAAAAAAAAATTTTTTACCAATTTGTTTAAACAATTTATTTAATTTGCACTTAAAATCATGTTTCTAAAATTTAGAGTATAGCTAAAAGTGTCAGGAAGATCTCCTCAATTTTTTAGAACGATCGGACAATTATTTTTTAAGTTATGTTGCATGCCGTTATGAAAAATGCAGTTCCGAGAAAAAACGATTTAAAGTTTTCGGAGCAAAAAAAAAACGACAAAAACTACAGGGGTATACAAAATTCCTTCTGATTCGTAAAACTCATCTTGAGCTGCTCTTCCTTATTTACGATGTGTACGGGCTTCTTTTGAGACCAAAGATGCCTCTTTGTTCTGTTAAGAAAAGGAGCAGGCGGAGCGGAACCGCCTGCTGTGCGTGCTAAAATCGAGCGTGCACCTGTGGCCGAAAATACGCTGTCATTGCGAAACGAATAAAGTTGTAGCTTTGAAATTTTAAGGAGACATTCTTGAGATGTTGTAGAATAAGTAAAAAAATTTTCAAAAAACTTCGGGACCTTCCCCCTTAAGTCGGTTTCCAATGACAAATCCGCATTAAAATATGTGCTACGCGCGATTAGTTGTCGCAGTTTCTGATTGTATTCTTGTCCGATCCTTCCCATCGGACATCCAATTTCTTGAATGGAGGGAGCACCAGGTATGTTAGAATTGCTCACATTCCAGGCACATCCTTCTCTTTTTTGATGGGTTTTGTTTGACTCACCAGTTGAGTCAATCTTATGCGAAACTGTTATTATCATAAATTTGTTCCTTGTTTGCGTTAAAAATATTCAAACTAAATTAACGTCACCTTTAGAGAGCTCAGTACTTCATTCTTTCACAAATTAGAAACCTGTATCCAAGCAGACACTTCTCGTCATTCATATACAAATTTCACAGTTTAATATCCTCTTCTCATTCACTTTTGGCATTTCTTTTCTAGA